>OX465552.1:2914866-4372300 GCA_950022955.1 Xestia ashworthii
AACGTCACAGAATAAAAAAGTACCAACGTCATGGAACCTATGCTTCCTCATATGAGTGGATTGTGACAACCGGAGTGGTTTTAGTGAGCCAGTGAGCTAAAAATCCACCACAATCCCCGGTCTTAAAAGACCGATCGCGTTTACAAGGTTTCACCCCGAAAACAACGAACGACTCGAATGGCGTAGTGGTGGTGAGGCTGCCTTACGTTCATAGGGTCCTGGGTTCGAAACCCGGTAGAAGCAAAGCAAATGTTTGTGTGATGAGCATGGACATTTGTTTCCGAGTCATGGATGTTTATATGTATAATAAGTATGTATTTACAAACAAAATAGTATATAAATGTAGTATATCAACTATCTGTAGTGTCCACGATATAAGCTTCGCTTAGTGTGGCACTAAGTGGCGCTGTGTGTTAATATCCAGCGATATTTATTTAATAATATTTATTTATTTTTAATAAAAAAGTATATGTATGTTATGTAGGTACAATTAAATAAATAAGTAAGTAGATAGGTACCTATTACATATAGTAAGTATCTAACATCTATCTATTACACAATCTCGTACCAACATCAACATGACTTAGATTGTACCTTATACAGGTAACATAGCTACTAACTTCTAAAATAACCAAAATTCACGTACACTTAAAGCCAAATAAACGGACGCCACTCGAGAATGGCAAAATTGCCAAGTTGTCGTTAAACGTCGAGGGCACACTAAGGGGCAAACACATTCGTCTAAGTGTTCCAGGGACTGGCAAATTGGCACTCAAGGCGGTCGATGGTGCCAAGTCAATGGGTCGAGCCGACTAATGATTTTGGCCCGAAGTGTATTTGGGTTTCTTGAAGACGTATTCTGCTACTATTCATACATTTCTTCAGAAAACAATTTCAACGAGACAATAATAAAAATCGTAAATTATTTTGTTACTTATTGTGAACGATTAAAAAGTCAATTACCTATTAACATTAAGATTTTACTTTATTTCCATAAACATAACTAACATAACCTTACCTACTCTGATTTTCTATGAACCACAACAAACTGATTTGTAAGTATTTCTGGACTCAAGAAACGAGTTGAACATTTTACAAAGAAACCTCTCATTACAATGAAAGAAAAAAAAGTAGGAATCCTAACAACAGATACAGAATCGCATAGTGACATCTAGCAGAATATTCAAGAAACGTTTTAACGCCATCTGTTTACATTGGCCAGAACTAATTCAACAGCTTGTTTTCAACGGAAACTTTTTTGGCATGGAGTAAATGTTTGCCTTTTACTTAGTTTTCGTAAAAATGGACAGATGGCGCTGTACTCAACTATACTGTTCTTTGTTTAGTTCCAATGAATGCTGTATTTTGTTTTTTGTTATTCTTCGAAGCATTAGAGAATTTGAAAATAATAAAACGTACCCAAATAATTATGTAGATCAAGTTCCAAGATGCATCCTACCCACATAAGATAAATAAATAAGATAAGATAAGGGTATCTAGCGGTAAGGGGTAAGTACTAAAGTTAAAAAAAAAAACAAAATAATTTAGGAAAATAATACAAGCGGAACATAAATTGTGACAGAGATAAGGAAATGTTATCTTTTCTTATTCTTCCTGTACAGTAAACAACAAGCAAATCAATTTAATTTATTGTCATTGGAAACATAAAAATAAATACAGTAAATAATAATTATTTTTTATAATTCAATTACCATTACCACAAAAGAAAACCGATCGATTAAAATTTGATTGTAACTTACAATTTTCGCACAGTTACACAAGGACCGTGTGGCCTAATGGATAAGGCGTCGGACTTCGGATCCGAAGATTGCAGGTTCGAGTCCTGTCACGGTCGAAATATTCTTTTTGATTTTATTTCGTGTTATGTATAGAATACGGAACATTTTTCAATTTGTGATGTTTTTTTCCACTCGGACCATATATTCAGACCCAGACCACCTTTAAAGATCGATCTAGAGTAGTATTTTAGAAATAATTTCAACATTGTAACAACTAACGATACCATTTACTTATTATAACATGAAGAGAACATATGAGAGAAGTACTTACAAACAAGTAACTGAAAACGTATTTATTTTTCCAGATTTTCCTTTAATTATAGCTACGGACAGTATTGATCTAACTACCTACTTAATTCTAATAGTCATAAAGTCAATTTTCATTGCTCATAAGTCATAGGTTTTTCCAGTAGTTATCGGAAAGTAGGTATAGAATATGTATTTGTTTAAAATTTTGGTGTTACCAATTTGTACAGCTCTATGTAGGTACCAAGAAACTGAAGCCCGGGCCATTGCATTTTAATAAGTACCTAACCCCGCTTTTATTCAATAGGGGATAATATCCGTGATGGCCGTGATTTTCTTTTGTTTCTATGAGCTCCCGATATTTCGACACCGAAAAACCGTGAAAGTCTAAAACAGTGCATTCATTCTGGGGGTCTAAAATAGAAGCTCTAACAGAACATAGAATCTCTTAGAATTTAATTTTTTTAACGTGATTCATAATATCATGTTCTTCTAAAGCTTCCATTTTAGGCCCCTAGTAACATACTGAATCGTAGAACTTAGTGGTAACAAAAAGTCCCATTAATAATTCTACTGTTCTATTACACAATAATATTTTTTTACGGTAGAACTAATACTATTTTGTACCAATTTAAATCGTCAGACTATTGAAAATAGTAATAATTTTACCGTAGAACAGTGCAGTAGAACTAGCGGGAATGACTATTAAAAATAGGATTTTTGAACAATGTTTTTGGAATGTTTTGGGCAACGTTTTTTGGAAAGTTTCAGTTTTTTTTTGCAAAACTAAACTAGATTAAACTTGGCCATAGTAACTTTACATAACAGTCGATTTCTAAAAGGCATTGCAAGCGCCTGCTCATAGTTTTAGAGCAAATCGTCACATGTATATTTTGCGTCTACTTTTTACACGATCACCCAATAAATGTTTTAAATTCACTATTGTGTGTTTTTTCACTATTGTGTCGGTAGATAGTTACTTCTTAATAAAATTCAAATTATTTTTTGCAGTTCTTAACAGTTTCATTGTATACGTGTGGATACAGATAATTTGGAGAGCGTTTTACCATAAGAGAGTTTGCTTGAGGGATGGGTATGCTAAATGTACATTTAGCATACCAGGTACGTATAGAGATTATCTCTGTGCAGTCTGGCCTTGATTTCAATTTTTTGTGTGTTTGTAGTACTGCATTAATAATAATTAGGGTAAAAAGCTGTCGCACACGGAGGACCGGGAAATCCTTATAGAGATGGTCTGTTGAATAAAGTAATGGTTTCTTGAGCATTACTTTAATAACCGCAGAATTAATTATATACTAATTAATGACAAAACACATTTCTCATTGGCCCACAATATTTACGCAGTAGTTCAACAGTTTGCTATTATGTTTCGGTGAGTGAAACTTTGTGATTTACTTACATTATGATTGGACATCCTCGCAACTAGCCGGCAATATTTTGATGTTTAAATCAATGTAGTTTTAATATTTTTTTAAGTTTTTTACCAGCAAAGACAAAACTAGATTTTATAATTCCCTTACTAATGTCAGAAATTGCCATCTATCGGCACTTTATAAAACTACTTACGATGTGCTCTACCACAGTTCTCACAAGTACCAGAGTTCTTAATAACAATACTAGGTGGCGCTAGTTTCAATTTTGGTCAACCTTTTTTTTTTAATGTATAAATTACAGAGCCATTTTTTTTAATGCTGCTGTAATACTACACCTATAGGTGATTATTTTTCATGTAACTATGTAGAACGAACTAATCAGCTCCTTGGGATATTCATATTTAAAAAAATATCGTGTTGTTTTGCGCCTGACAAATTTGCAATGAATGTTGTACCTTTTGCTACTCGTGTCATGTCATTGTCAGAGTTAGAAAACTAGCTCATCGTATGTTTGTAAGTTCTGAGGTAGGTACTTATTACAAATTCCTAGAGTTCCTAACAGAATAAGATAATTTGGGCAAGAAAAGCTCGTCTGTTTAACAAAAAAACTATTACTTAAGTACTTAACAAAATTATAAACACAAAAATGAAACTAGGACTTACTTTGTTGTTTACCTACTAGTCCGACTACCATTGTTTGTCTTCTTTTCCCTCCGTCGCCTAGCGAGTCGATGACCATTTAAATTTAAATTGAGTCGGTCCGGAACTGAGCGCCGGTCAGCGCCGAGTTTGGCGCCTTCAGTGACGACCATTACTTCCTGTAAGTCCAATGGACCAACAACAGGACACGAGGGACACCATATTAAGTGCCTCATCGTTTGGAGTAGATACAGCATCACAAGCACACACCCTTTGCGTCCAAGAAACCCATTAAAATGAAACTGAAAGCCGGCCACATATCGATGGATTCGTCACCCGAAGAACAGTAACGTAGTGTGTGATCTTGGCGCGGCGGAATCAAAGCATAATTCACCAAGGTTCAAACTACTATTTGGAATCTACTTTTTAAGAATAAGTTAGGGGGTAACCTTTTGCTACGGGACTGTTTGAAAGAGATACCGTGGCCCCGGAACATAAAGGGCGAGGAAGAAACAAGTTTGACACTCCCTCCCGCTCCGCCCAGAGTTGGAGAAGTTATTTGAAGATTTCCTATCCAAAAAAAAACAAAATGCCAGTCCTAAAAAGTAATTCCAATAAATTCCAAACAATACGTCTAATGCATCATTAGCCGGATATAATAAACTTTAGACGGCTCTCTTTGCGTCGATATAGCACTAAGTCATCATCATAATTCTCTTGCCGTTATCACAATTCATTTGGGGTCGGCGCAGCAGGCTTATTCCACTAATCCCCCTTATGAGAATCGCCCTTAGGGGGGAAAACTGGACCCTGCATGTCTTACTGTTCCATACTTTTCTTTTTTTCGTCTTCTCTTCAGACACTTCATTTCCTGCCATACCATTCTTAACACAGTCCATCCGTTTCTTTAGTATTCCTCTACTAATATACCTTATAAAAATATAGGTTTTAGAGTCTTTGTAATATACCCATGAACATTCATCATCACTTCTGGACATAGGCCTCCCCCAAGTGTCGCCACATTGACCGGTCCCGTGCGACTCGCATCCAACGGATTCCCGCAACCTTCACCAGGTCATCGGTCCACCTAGTGCGAGGTCTTCCAACGCATTGTCTTCCGGTTCGCGGTTCACTCTAGAACTTTTCGGCTCCATCGGCCATCCGTTCTGCGATCAATGTGCCCTGCCCACTGCCACTTAAGTTCTCTTGCGGATGTCTTCATTTCTGATTCGATCACGTAAGGAAACTCCAAGCATAGCCCTCTTCATTGCATAAAGCACCTAAATCACACTACAAAATTGTCAAAAAAAACTTTCTCGAACTCATCCAAAAATAAACACAGTTTTGTTACACTGACTGTTCAGGACTCGCTGTAGGAACTTTATATACTTATATCTACGTTCGCCGGGCAGGATATAACTTGGCCGGTCAAAGGGCATCTCATATCCGGGCCTTTATATCCGCGCCAGACGTCGGGGTGTAAGCAGGGAGGGTGGCGAATGCATTGTACTTATGTATTTGGTTTTTTGTGGTTTATTGTCGGTGGAAGTTTGTTTTACGGCCATTTACAATAACTTACTGTTCGGTTTCGGTAGATTGCTATCTCTGTCTTTTTGACATTTAGGAACAAAACGTCACAGAAAATTTTTACTTGATTTTTCTATGAATCGAGTGACAGGTAGGTAAGTAGTAGGTCAGGATAAGGTGACGCGTATAGGATATGAAGCTTACTTTGTTTATGGAAACACCGATAGCTGTGAGACGTGGCTAATTAACTGACAGTTATACGTAAGTAAGTTATAGAAAAATAATATTACTGGACAGGAGAAATTGAGTTTATGCTGATGGTTTGCAGTGTCGTTCTATAGACTGTGTGCCTATGATTCAACACTATTTCCGATAGCATATTTTTTGTGATAAGTACGTTGGGATAGACTCGACACTTTCTCGCCATTCGTTGTTGAAGATTGTGGTTTCCAGGAGTTGTACTGGTTACTGTTTATCGTCTATAGCAGCCCACTGCTAGACAAAACCTCTTTAATCACCACACGACATTCAACTTGATTCTTGGAACTCTCCTCCATCTGCTTTCAACTCTGTAGACATTGTCTCTCCTCCTAGCCTGAGGGCATTCTAAGCTCCATATTAACCAAAAAGATGACGGTCTGATTATCTAAAAACAGCTGTGTCTACGCCTGACGTTATTCAAAGGCAAACATTGCTAATTGTTTTGATCAGGCGCCTAGAAATGTCGGTAGTTTGCGCACAAAATAAATTGTTAGGAAAAACCTTCTACCTGACTTTTTTGTAAAATCAATTCATCTTGATTCTTAAACGGACGAACATCAGTCCACAATATATTTCTTAATATATGAGCTTGGCATTGTTAAAATTTATAATAGAACGCAATAACGTTGTCTCATTGTCATTTAACATTAAAATCATTGTTTACGTGAAGACATCGTCGTTTTATTGAGCACCAAGCTCCAGTGTCTCGAGTAGACATAATTGGCGACCGTGACAGGACACGTTCCGAAGAAAAAATCGGAGTACCAAGGTCTAGCTGAAGTAGGCCAGCACCGCACCGCAGCTATCAGTCGGTCAGCACCGCGCCTCATCCAGCCCTTGGGAGAAGAACGAACACACCTGCCTTCAAGAGGACACCGGGGCCTAACTGGAGTAGGCCAGCACCGCACCGCAGCTATCAGTCGGTCAGCACCGCGCCTCATCCAGCCCTTGGGAGAAGAACGAACACACCTGCCTTCAAGAGGACACCGGGGCCTAACTGGAGTAGGCCAGCACCGCACCGCAGCCATCAGCCGGTCAGCACCGCGCCTCATCCAGCCCTTGGGAGAAGAACGTACATCGGAAGAATACAAGCAGCACTTAGCACCGCCGGACATTGATGCCAAAACGGCGTCACACCGCAGCGCAGCAGCATTTCTGCAGCTAAGTGCCCTTCCTTAATTCCTAAACTTCCGTTTAAACCAAGTAACCTACGTCCTAATCCAATTTATGTATAGTTTTCCACTTGTGCAATTTCAAAGTTCTTACCTTACCTACATAGTTTCACCTTTGTCAAGGTTACAGAATTGCGTCATACCTTTTGCTTTTATTTCTTTAAATTTCCACGAGTTCACTAATATTCAGTATCAGTGACAACTCGCAAGGATATTTCTACGTTATATGTTTAATTTCTTTTCCGTTTTGGTGAATTTTCAAGCGGTTTTTTCGAGAACATTTCACATCTCAAAGTACCTACATACCCACGTAAAGTCAATAGTACAATCAAACCTTTTCTTGTTGTTTTTTGAAGAATTTCTTATAGCAAATTAATTCCACAGGCTGCAGTGTGCCTATTTTAGTTCCGTTTAGTGATTATTCCGCCGAACATTTCAGATTTGCCCAAGTTTCCCGTGCATCGCTGAGCGTCGTTGCCGCAGCGCACGCGCAGCGTCCGTGCAGAGGCAGCCCGCAAACCGGTGCCAGCGACTTCGGCCTCCTGTGCGGCAGAGACCACCAACCAGGGGCGTGAGCGTATTCTTTCATTTTATTTTTTATTTTAACGTAACTTTTTCTTGTGTTTATTTCAACTACATTTCTTTGATTTCTTTCTCGTGAGAATTTTGTTTGAAGTAAACCGTTACAATGGGTTTAGGTGACGAAGCCAAGAGCTTGGCGGAATTAAACGTTAGACGTAGTTCTGTCAAGGGCCAAGTTACGAAGTTTAGAAACTATCTAGAAAAAATATCACGTTTAGACAGTTTCAATACAACACATAGGGCGGAACTTACACTTAAACTAAGTAAATTTGAAACTTTATCTTCAAGGTTTGATGACTTACAAAGTCAAATTGAAATTCTTAATGCTAGTGGGTTGGAGGATGAACTTGAAGAACGAGAAAATATCGAAAAGGAATTTATTAGTAATATTGTTATGGCTCAAGAGTTATTACAAATGCACGCTAGGGATGAAGGCATCCACGACTCAAGCACTCCTCACAGTATAACTCATTGTGCTGTCGATCATAATGAAATGGGTTTCAAGCTACCTATGATACAGGTATCTAAATTCGACGGGTCATACTTTCGATGGATGGAATTTCGCGACACGTTTCGATCTTTAATACATGAAAATAGTAGAATTAGTTCAGTGAACAAGTTTCATTATTTAATTTCATATTTAGAAGGAGAAGCAGCACGAACCGTGTCAAATCTAGAAGTATCGGCTGATAATTATCGGGAAGCTTGGAACCTATTGCTCGAACGATACGACAAGAAGCGTTTATTGATAAGTCATCATCTCACTGCAATAACCAACATTAATCCTGTAAATAAGGAGTCTGAAAAATCGTTGCGCTTCTTGGTTGACCACGTGGCTAAGAATTTACGCGCCCTCTCCAATTTAGGACAAGTTACGGATAATTGGGATCCCCTTATTATTCACATAGTAGCTTCGAAATTGGACAATAACACTTTCGTAAAGTGGGAGGAACACAGTAACGCGTTGTCAACAGACACATCTACACTCAAAGAATTCTATAAATTTTTAAACGATCGTGCAGCCGTGCTTGAGTCCTTGCATCGCAGCAAGTTAGACAACGCCTTTAGATCCAGTCATGGTAAACACCATCCAGAAGGCCATTCAAGGAAACAACCGGACCATACACGTCATACTAAAGCATATGCCTACATTAGTAGTGGTAACCAGCCACAAACACAATCATCCTCATCATACCTCTGTCCATGCTGTAATGCTGATCATAAAATATTTGATTGTCCATCGTTCAAGGCTAAGGGCATAAGCGAGCGTATAGCTGAGGCAACCAAATTAAAATTGTGTCTTAATTGTTTAAGGTCAGGTCACCCTACATTTAGATGTCGTTTTGGTCGTTGTCGTGAATGCAACAAAAGACATAATTCTATGTTGCACCTTCCTACTGGTACATCTGACACTTCATTTTGTACAAGCATCGATAGTTCTCCTGGGACGCTGGCTAACTGCAACAATCAAGGTAACAAGTATGCTCTTCTTTGTACTGCCTTGATTGATATAGTAAATCCTAAGACTAATAAATGTGAAACAGTACGCGCTCTGCTTGATTGTGGCAGCCAATCCTCTTTCATAAGTTTAAGCCTGAAACAAAGGTTATCATTAGAGGACTGCCCTATCAATGCCACAAAGGTAGTGGGTTTTGGCAACAATGATGCAGGTACGATCACCGAATATTGCATTGCCCAATTAAAATCCTTAAATACACCATTCAATGTTATTTCTAACTTTTATGTTATGAAGGAATTAACATCATTAATTCCCAACATGGTAATTGATATTAGATCGTTTAATATTCCTAATGATATTGTCTTAGCAGACCCTAAATTCTTTCAGCCTTCTTTCGTAGATATTCTCATAGGCTCAGATTTATTTTGGGACATAATATGTTGTGAGCAGAGGTCATTAGGCCCTAATCTTCCCAATAGCTCACGGCTGGGCTGGTTGATTGGAGGTCCCCTGCAACATAAACAACCTAAGAACATTAAATGCAATCATGTACTTACTCCTTTTTCTAATAATGAAAACATAGAATTAAAATTAAATAGATTTTGGGAGCTGGAAGAAATTCCATCTAAGTCTTACCTTAGTGAAAGCGAGCAGGCATGTGAAACGCATTTTTTGCAGCACACCTGCCGCTTAGAAAACGGCAGATTCTCTGTCAAGTTACCCCTTATCGACTCACCGGATTGTCTCGGTGACTCCTACCACATGGCTAAGAAAAGGTTTTACAATTTAGAACGGCGATTTAGAAAACAACCTGAAGTTAAGTCGCAATATATTGAATTTATCAGAGAATATGCAGAGTTAGGTCATCTCTCTGAAATTGCATCAAATAATTTAAAATCTAATTTATGCTACTTCTTACCACATCATCCTGTATTTAAAGAAAACAGCGAATCTACAAAAATTCGCGTCGTCTTCGATGCGTCGGCTCGCACTTCCTCAGGCCTCTCTGTCAACGACATACAAATGGTTGGGCCTCAAATTCAAGACTCTCTTTTTTCCATTTTAATTCGAGCTCGTTTCTATAAATATCTTTTAGCAGCAGACGTAGAAAAACTATTTCGTCAAATATTAGTGGACGAGTCAGATCGAAATCTTCAACTTATTTTATGGAGAGAAGATGAGCGTCAGCCTCTTAAGACGTTACGTTTAAATACGGTGACTTATGGGTTCACAAGCGCAAGTTATTTAAGTACTAGGTGTCTTTGGCAATCGGGCGAGGAGTGCGAGGATCCCCTCATTAGAACGATTATACAACACGATCTATATGTAGACGACCTAATTACCGGCTGTAATTCTGAGAAGGAATTAATACATATTCAAAAATCTGTATCAGAAGCCCTTAAGGCAGCATGTTTTAATCTACGAAAATATAAATCTAATTCGTCTGGCGTACTCGAAGCCTGCTCTGAAAACTCTACAGACTCACTTATCATTAGTGAGTCCTCCAATGCTCTCGGTTTAGGTTGGAATTCCAAAACTGACAGTTTACATTACCTTTCGAAATTCCCCCTGTCAATGATAAAATAACGAAGCGCTATATTTTATCAACATCGTTTAAAATCTTTGACCCACTCGGTTTTGTCAGCCCCTGTATTATTATTCCTAAATTAATAATGCAGCAACTTTGGCTCGACAAGGTTGGCTGGGATGAACCTCTTTCAGAGAAAATAGAAAGAGAGTGGCGTAAGTTTTCTAATAATCTATCTTGTCTATCTACGTTTACACTGCCGAGGCAGGTTTTATGTGACTCACCTGTTGTTACAGAACTACATGTGTTCAGCGACGCCTCCCAAAGGGCTTACGGCGCTTGCGTCTATGTAAGGTCCATTGATGAAACAGGTATCGTGCATGTCAACCTTTTGTGTTCTAAATCAAAGGTGGCACCAATCAAGGCCTGTACTATACCTCGTTTGGAGCTATGTGCAGCATTACTAGCTGTCAGACTCTGCAAGGCCGCCGTCGATTCCTTGAGGTCCCCAGTAACACGTAAACTGTATTGGTGTGACTCCAGCGTAGTCCTTGCTTGGATGCATACTAGCTCTAGAAGATTAAAGACCTTCGTGGCTAATAGAATAGCAGAAATACTGGAACTGTCAGATGTTTCTTGTTGGCGTTACGTACCTACCTCAGATAATCCAGCTGATCTCGTCTCGCACGGCGTTTACCCCGAAGAGCTTAAGGATCGTAGTTTGTGGAGGTCAGGGCCCGAATTTCTACTTCAAGGCGAATCCTCTTGGCCTACCTTATCAAACAAACTCCAAGGCGAGTCTGAAATTCCCGAAATAAAGTCGAACGTTGTTCCCAATATGGACACTTCTTCAATCATCACATTTCATAAATATAGTAAACTACATAAAATAAAACAAGATTATGCGTACGTACTAAGATATTTTTATAATTTACGCAATCCTAAATCTAGGCGTTTCGGCGCCCTTAATTTAGAAGAATTACAAGATTCCTTTAATCTTTTATGCCGTAAGGCGCAACAGGAATCCTTTCCTGTAGAGTACGATTTGCTATCCAAAGACAAATCAATTAGTACAAATTCACCCATCATAGGGCTAACACCTTTCATGGACGTAAATGGGTTGATACGAGTAGGGGGCCGGCTGGATGCTTCAGCTATTTCATTTGGTAGCAAACACCCTATCCTACTACATTCGTCACACCATCTCACAAAATTAATCTTTGAGCGGGAACACCTACACAAATTACACGCTGGGCCACAGCTTCTCCTCGCGAGTGTCAGGCAATACGTGTGGCCTATCAGTGGGCGACACCTCGCTCGGAGAACTGTGCGCAACTGCATCATTTGTAGAAAGGTACAGGGTAAGACTTTAACACCCTTAATGGGGAACTTGCCCTCACAGCGCGTTACGGTGGACTTCCCGTTTCGTAGTGTTGGTATAGACTTGGCCGGACCCTTTTATGTCTCAAATAGGAAAGGGCGCGGATCAAGGGTCACAAAATGCTATTTATGCATTTTTGTTTGCTTAAGGTACAAATGTGTACACCTTGAAGCGGTAAGCGATCTTTCGAAGGACGCTTTCATCCTTACCCTGCGTAGGTTTATATCCCGTCGGGGTAAGCCTACTGAAATTTTTAGTGACAACGGTCGCAATTTTGTGGCCGCTGCAAAGGAAATTGGCGACTTTTTGAAATGTAATCGCCAAGCATTAACAGATTTCTCTATAGAGGAAGAAATTAAATTTTTGTTTTCACCTGCTTACGCTCCCCATTTTGGTGGTATCTGGGAGGCCGGGGTAAAATCGGCCAAGTATCATATAAGACGTGTAATGGGCAACACGCATCTAAATTTCGAAGAGATATCCACGTTGTTCGCACAAGTGGAAGCTATATTAAATAGTCGCCCTCTTTACCCCATGTCCTCGTCTCCGAATGATCTCCTTCTCCTCACCCCAGGGCACTTCCTGCTTGGACGGCCGCTAACCGCGCTGCCTTCACCGAGCCTAGAAAACTGCAAACTCACTCGCCTGAAGCGCTATCAACGACTCGAACAAATCCGACAGCACTTTTGGAAGAGATGGCAGAGGGAGTACTTGGCTGAGCTGCAGCAAAGATCAAAATGGCGCACCAACGACACTCCACTGGACGTTGGCGACCTAGTGCTGCTTCAGGAGGACAACTTGCCACCATTGTGCTGGCGTATGGGCCGAATCAGCAAACTCTTTCCTGGTCCAGATGGAGTATGTCGCGTGGCAGACGTTCAAACGACACAGGGAACTTACCGGAGGTCCTTTAAGCGACTCTGTCCGCTGCCAGCGACGGAGCATTTAATCGAGTGAGAGTTAAAAGCCGGAGACTTTTAACCCCGGGGAAGATGTCTACGCCTGACGTTATTCAAAGGCAAACATTGCTAATTGTTTTGATCAGGCGCCTAGAAATGTCGGTAGTTTGCGCACAAAATAAATTGTTAGGAAAAACCTTCTACCTGACTTTTTTGTAAAATCAATTCATCTTGATTCTTAAACGGACGAACATCAGTCCACAATATATTTCTTAATATATGAGCTTGGCATTGTTAAAATTTATAATAGAACGCAATAACGTTGTCTCATTGTCATTTAACATTAAAATCATTGTTTACGTGAAGACATCGTCGTTTTATTGAGCACCAAGCTCCAGTGTCTCGAGTAGACAAGCTGTTTAAAATACATTTTTTTAGGGGAACATGTCCTTTAAACAGCTACGTAAACCCATATGGACCTAAGTGCAGTCTGTTGCAATTGTGGCCCGTTACAGTGGTTTGGAAATAGGGTCGAAAAAGTTTACGTTTTACAAGGTAATTTGTGGGGTTCAAATAGCTTGTTCGACCGTACATAATTATATTTTGGCAGGTACCTATAACAGTCTGTTGCAGTTGGTACACGAAAATGGTGTTAGGATTATTTACAGATATTCGAAAAAATGTACTTACAGCAAGAAAATGAATTTTACGTAAAAAAAATTCGATCGTTTCCTAAATTGGTCAAAACCGTCTTCGTGATCATTTGTGTTTTTTTTTGTATTTCTTATTTACAAATTCTCTCTTAGGACCAATGTTTTCGAGTGAGATTTTGATCAGAAACAGGATCGACTAACACGAAAAAATGATTTTTCGTAAAAATATTCAAACAGAATATACTTAAGTATAGGAATAGTTTTTTGAAATGTCTGACCTTTTTAGTAGTCCAACGGCGAGTCAAATTGACATCAACCACGTACAAATTCAAATTCCGTGGTTGCTGCAAAGTAATTCTTGATGGATTAACCCACGCTTTGCCTGACCCGGGAATCGTACCCAGCACCTCATGCTGAGAAGTTGCACTTGAAACCACTAGACCATCGAGGCAGTCAGAAGCTACTTCTTAAAAAAAAACATGTGGGTAGTATTTGAGGACAGTCGATAGAAGTGAAAACTTTGCCCGTTTTAAATATTTGCTACGGGTTGTGCACTGCGCTACGCCGTAGCGGATCGGCTACGAGTGCTACGAAGCGTTAGGTAACGGTCACGCGAGTTCCATGACTTTTGTTCACCCAAAAAGTGCTCAACGCGCCTGTTCGTATACGCTGCATTTCCGAAAAATATCCTTCCCTTGTCTACTTAATCATACAATTTTATTCAATAGTTGATATTCACCTACTTTATAAATTTCCGGCGAGAATTCTATCAGTTTTACTCTACTTATAAGAAAACTATGATCCCTACGAATGACGTGGGCTTATACAAGGAGCAAAGACACATTATGCAAACAGTTTTCAACTCCCAAACGAAAGTAGACGATAAAACTTTATCACCGAAAATATCTTTAACAAAACCGCTCTCAAAATTCACAGTGTACCCATAAAAATGTATGGAACTATTCTATTCTGTGGCGTTCAGTATTTTTTTTCGTATCAACTCAGAGTTGAGAAATGGGACGATTAGAAAATTGATGGCGAAGTCTCGGAGACGTTTATTGGTGAAACGATAACCGGAGGAGCTTTCTAGAAATATATTGAGATGATTTTTTATGTGGAAGTCGGTGGCGGGGTTTGGGGAGTGGCAGCGCCATATATTGGTAGGAATCGTAAGTTTTTTCTGTTCAAGAATAATATTGGTGCCAATGTTATTAATTTAGTTTCACATACATGACATCATAACATAATATTACGCCTATAATCCCTGAAAGGTAAGACAGAAGTGTACTTAATTTGTCATCATCATCATCAGCCTATAATGTTCCCACTGCTGGGACACTGCCTCCTCTCAATGAGAGGGAATGGGCTATAATCTACCACGCGGGCCCAGTGCGGATTGGTAGATGTCACCATGTCTTCGAATTTTTGGTTCTAGGACATGCCGGTTTCCTCACGACGTTTTCCTTCACCGTTTTGAGAGCAGCGGCGATGAAATAAATTACACAAAGTAATGCGCCGGCCTTGGGTTCGAACCCACGACTTACTGTTCGTAAGTCGGGGCCGCCACCACTGGGCCACCGCTGCTCTCAATATTATAGTACACCCAAATTCCGCCAGTTATGTTTAAGTCCTGTGAAATTGGGGGCGGTCCTATTGCCATCAACGGGGCACAAATGCCGTGGCTGCTGTTAAGAAATAGGGAATCAAACCCACGACCCCACCGTGCTTAGCAGTCTTGCTTGCGGGCACTAGATCAACGAGGCAGTTTTTAAGCACTATTTTACAGAAAAATGTTAAAAACAAGACATACCTACCTAATTACCTACCAACTTGTCTGTGGACTTGTCCAGTCTCCCTCTATTTAAATGTGTAGTTAATTACAAAATAAATCATCATCATCATCAACCTATTAATGTACCCACTGCTGGGACACAGGTCTCCTCTCTATGAGAGGGAATGGGCCACCACGCGGGCCCATTGCAGGTTGATAGATGTCACGTCTTCGAATTTTTTGCTTCTAGGACATGCCGGTTTTCTCACCGTTTTTTCGCAGCGGTGATGAAATAAATTACACAAAGTAATGCGCTTGCCTGGGTTCGAACCCACGACTTACTGTTTGTAAGTCGGGGCCACCAGCACTGGGCCACCGCTGCTTATTTAATTACAAAATATATATCCTTGCCAAATACCAGTCAAACATCTACTTGTGTGTTAGAATTTATAATCATTTTATGTTCTTACCTGTCCAGTTAAAACTGTCCGAAACCCAATTAACATATAAATTGGCCCGCCAAAAATAACAGCGCTAACGAAAAATCCGAAACGCGACAGAAAATTAGGAGCGAAACTTTTCTATATAAAAATGAAGGTCTTACATTAGACGTACCGTCCCTTTAGGCGATCGCACCTTTCATAATAAACTTTAAGGTATAAGGAATATTTACAGTAAAAAAATCCCTTGGTATTATTTACCGAAAAAGGTTTGAAACATAAAGAAATTTCGCGCCATTTGTAAACAAACGACGCTTGTGTACCAGGTTTTTTCTGAGTTGTGATAAAATGTGTAAAATGTAGTTTCGCCCTTTTTCTTGTTACTGCATTGTGTAAGAAGGAGAATTGAGACATATTTATTTAAATTTTGATTATCTTGTATTGTGGCTTCAATTCTACAGATGAAATCGTGTACTTTAACCGATTTTACTAACATGCCCCTTGATAGCAATAGGGTCGCGACCAATTTCATGGGACTTGAACATATAGGTAATTGGCGAAATGTGAGTTCCTATATTATAAGGTACACTTCTGTCTACCCTTCCAGAGTTTTCAGGCGTGATGTTGTGTTAAGTAAATATAATAAAATAAAAAATAAAATAAATATCGCTGGACATTAACACACAGCGCCTGCATCTAATGCCACACTAAGCAAGGCTTGTGTCGTGGACACCAGATAGTTGATATACTACTTATTTTTTTGTTTGTAAATACATACTTATAATACATACAAACATCCATGACTTGGAAACAAATGTCCATGCTCATCACACAAACATTTGCTCCTAACGGGATTCGAACCCGGGCCCCTTAGAACGTATAATTAAGGCAGTCTCACTACCGCTGCGCCATTCGGGTCGTCCTATAAGGTACACTTCTGCTTAACCTTTTAGGAATCGTAATATTATGCTTTGTACACTAACGACCAAACAAGCAACCCGGAAGATCCCAAACTTCAAAAACCCATTAAAAATCCAACTTCAAAATAAAAAAGGGCCTCTTTTAAAAGGAAACCGATGCGACATTTGATTTACGTAATATTTTCCGCGCCGCCATATTATGCTCGATCGGACCGGGACTCAACCGGGCCGGATATAGAGCCTTTTGACCGGAGCACGGATCACCGGGCAGGTTCGCGTTAACCGGCCCTCGATGATAAGTAGGGATAGATTACTTTATTTTAAAATAGGGAAACGATTTTTGATTTGAAATATAAAAGAGGTGAAGATTACTAAGTGGAAAAGTTACTTGGCTTGATTGATTGAGGATGTTTTAAGAAATGTGATATTGTGTGACGAGGGGGTTGGAGGTGTGCTAATAATATTTGTTTTTTTTTTATTATGATTCAGTTTTTGAAAATAATATGCATTTAAATTTTTGGATTTTATTACATTATGGTTAAGTTTTTCAGGAAGATTTTCTCAGGGGGGAATAGTGGAATAACTCAAAATCAAAAGGGGACTTTCTGGATTATTCTTACATTAGGGTCCAGTTTTCCCCCTAAGGGGGATTCTCTTACGGGGTATTAGTGGAATAAGCCAACTTCGTGAGGTAACATTAAAAAAAAATGTTTCTTGTAATTTTATAAAATCCTACTTACTTCATAATAAAATTAAAATCAAAATAAAGCTGATTTCGTAACTGCTTTTTTAATTCAATTGAAGATGTAAAAGTGCAAAATATGCGACGTCACACTAGGACGGGGGGTTTCACAAATATGACCAGCTGTGATAAGTACGGAGGGGGGGGGGGGGGGGGGTGGTCAAAAAATCTAAAAAATCGTGTGAAGTAATTTATGCTCATCTATCTATCGAAGATTCACAGCAATGATTAGATGATTAGTAATATAATACACGCCCTGATTAACAGTTTTTTTTTAAGAAAGTGTCCGCGGAGATTGGTTGTCATCAACAGTTATTAAAACTGTATTTTACTGAAAGCACGTTTAGCCGTAGGTCGCGACTGTCATTTGTAGGTAGTCGCTCTATGTAAAAAACTGGTATTCAGCTGCATCCGGCAAGACTTGAAGACGACCCCAACATAATTGGTTAAAAGTTAGGCATATATTTATTTTTTCTTCTTGTATAATAGAATCACGATAAATGTCATATGTTGTCCATTAACGTTACAAAAAGCGTATCACCTCATATGATTTATCTACATAAGACAGAGGTAGGTAGATATTTACTTAAATAGCTAGTAGTAACATGTTGATATTAAACCAATCGGTAAGTTATTAATAACGCCATCAGGCACCAGCTGATAGGAATACGTTAGCACATCTAAGACATCTGTAACTGATAAATTACTACTATTAATTCTATTACATGGTTGGAATTGGGATGGATGTCAGCTGCCTATTAATTTTGAGAGTTGATTGAGTTGAGGATCCAATATAGCTAATTCGTGATGATAAGATTCAAAGTCAATATCAACATAAATACACCTACTCGAAACGTGAAACGAGAAAGAAGATTTTTGGAAAGAACAATTTGAAAATTTTACCAATCATTACTTCTAGATTTAACCTACGTTTTATTAAAAAGAGTAATAAAATTAGTGTCACTATTCCTTTATTTTGAAAATCGGAACAGAAATGCTGTGACATATTCATGGCGTAAACGACATTTTCACACAAACATTATCTTAAATTCAGTACAATGAACATCATCATTGAAACATCAACATTTCAGCCGAAAGACGTCCACAGCTGACCGGTCACGTGCGTAGATACACATATACATACTATAATATATGTCTATACACGTTAAGAGTTCAATAAGATAGTAAGGATGGTGGTTTTTAACTTGCCTTAACGTAATACAAAAATAATTTGTAGGTAAATCAAACATATTCTTAAGGTAGTGTGTATTTATTTCGATTGGATTACAGAATATATAGGTTCCCGAACATATATTTTGAATGGATACTGATTTAAACAAGAGTTATGAGAAAAATACATTTTCCATAGAAATTTTAAATTCCTCATATCTCGTCTTTCAAATATCATTGTTCTTTCAAAAAAAATATTCAGGAACACAGATATTCTATACTACAATCGAAATATATTTATGTCACCGTAAAATTGTCAAATACGTTATATTACAATATAACGTGTATCTCTCTAGCGATATTGTAAAGTCTCGAATTATTGTCAACTGAACATACGGAAGTATCTCTTGCCCCCATAAACGGGACTTGGGGCACCCCCCCGTTAGGTTAGTTAGGTTCCTTTAAACCCTGCACTCGGAAATAGGGGCCCCGCGAAGCGGGGCTCCGTCGACTACGCTTTTTAGGGGAATATGAAGTGTTTTAAGGTTAGGTTATATTAATCGATATTTCTCAGGATTGGTACAGTATCTTTTCATGAGAGTGGTACCACTGGGCAAGGGGGACCCCTCCTTCACTCCACACCGCGTGAGTTGACTACCATCGCATGCATTTCACGAAAAATAATGCGTTTTATTGTAAGCAGTATGTTCATTTGACAATAATTCGAGACTACAATATCGCTAGAGATATTACAATATAACGTATTTGACAATTTTACGGTGACATATACACACTACCTAAAGAATATGGCTTGATTTTAATATTATTTTGGTATTACGTTTGTATGAAAAACGCATGCTCCGCCGGCCCCTTAAGAGTTCGTGGCTAAATAATAACAGCCACTCGGATCGACCTTTAGGATAAGCGGCGCTTGCCTAGGTTAGTCCATAGATGGGTGGTCACCCATCTACCGACCATCCATTACATACCAAGTTTCCTACGTGCCTCGGAAAGCACGTTAAACACGCATTTACGGTCTTTGGCAGTCCTAACAGCTAGGTAGTCAATGGCCCGAAAGTTTGACGACCATTCTTACCAGGTCAGATCGCTCCATGTAAAATACTGGTATTCAGCTGCATCCAGTTAGTCTGGAAGTTGACCCTTACATAGTTGGGAAAAAAAACTAGGCAAATAACGAGATTTTTAACTGCCTTTCCTCGATTAACTACCACATTTCAAAGCAAATCTTTAAACGACACAAGACTTCTTGCTTCACCCAGGTTGCATGCATGTACACTAATAAACCAGTAACTACCAATCAACCAGCTTACTCCATTCTAAACCAACCTCGTCCAATCTCACTAGAGCATGAAAATCACAGCAAAAATACTTGGAATAACAGCAAAAATACTTGAAATGTAAGCAAATACTTGAAATCCTTCATAAAATCACTTGATCTGTAATGCGGTTGGCATGATCCTGGCTATTGGACCGTGAGGGAATATCTGCTGGATTTAAATAACTATTCCGAAAGATTTGTATGTTTATTGAACGAATATGGAAAATATTTTTACGATTGAACGTAATAAGCTGGTATATAGAGATGGGTGTTTTTTGGGCCAATTTAGAAATAATATCATAAAGTTGGTCACATACATGGTTAGGCTGAAGTCCACTGTTGTATATGTCGCAGTCATCTGGTTGAATCTGCTATTTGATTGAATAACTAGCGCGTTCATTGAATGACGACATTTAATTGAATGACTAAAGGACAACTCGTCAAGTTGTTTAATGTAACGTTCAACGTCTTGACTGAACGTCATTTAGCATACCTAGTCGTTGAATGGGATATAGCCGACATATAGGGACTTGGGTCACCCTCACGATAGGTTAGTTAGGTTCCTTTAAACCCTACAGACAGAAATAGGGGCTCCGCGTAGCGGGGCTCATAATCAGCGGGGGTAATATTCAGCGAGCCAGACTCCATGGCTGCTATTGAGAAATCCAGATAGAAAAAACAATAGCAGTTTGCCCGACCTGGGAATCGAACCGCTGAGTATGAGGTCCTGCCTCATATTCAGCAGGCAAGCTTGGGACCACTACACCAACGAGGCAGTCTAGCCCATTTTAAAGTAATTAAAACGAGCTCATCGTAAGACTTGCCCTAATGGGATATTAAGGATCCTGTCCAGACCATGGCCCGCTTCCTGGAATGAACAAAGTGTCTTTACACCTGCACTTAAGAGATCACAAATGAAGCTGTGATTAAAGTGGCAAAATAAATTTATTGTATCGTACCGTCGCCTGTATAGCAACTGGACAGATTCGCAACTGGACCGATTCTCAACTGGACAGATTAGCAACTGGTCAGAACTTGGACAGTTCGTGACATAAAGAAAGTGGATGCAAATTTTTTTTAAGGATGGAAAATCATCAAATAACTTCTCCCAGTCCGGGCGGGAGGGAGTGTCAGTCTTTTACTAAAACCCTTCCATGTTCCTTCTATGCCCTTTATGTTCCGGGGCCACGGTATCTCTTTCGAACAGTCAGAGAGAAGTAGATGCCATCGATACGACAAAAGAACCATAAGACTACAACTACAACATATCGGGCGACATACTTAGCGCAACAAATATCTCTGTCGACCCTTCCCAGACTACCAGCGCAATGTTCCACAAGTATGATTCAAACTAGTCATCTTCATGCATAATCGCCACACCATCAAAGATTTACATTATCAGCGAGCAAAGATAATTTTATTCATAAGGAGCGCTGGTTACCACTCTTTGGGGCCGCCGCGGCTCCACATTATTATAGAAATTTCGGCGATACATGACCTTCTGGCTACGGGACTACTATAGGAATGAGAACTCTAGTTTAAAACGAAAAAATGTATAATGAACAAGAATTTGTGTGACAAGAACCAAAACACCACTTTTTTTTTTTGGATGGGAAATCACCAATTGACTTTTCCCGCTCTGGGCGGAGCGGCAGGGAACTTCAGACTTTAACTGACTAAAAGCCATCCACGTTCCTTCTTAGCGCTTTGTGTACAGCCCCGGCAAGCATCGGCCCTTGCGGACCCCTTCCTTATGGTGACATATCTCTTTGAGGCGCGTGTGGAGCACTCTGGCGCCGTTACCATGGCCTGTTGTCATAAGAGGAACGGACGGCGAGCTAGCCTATAGCTATTGGCTAGCTCGCCGTCCATCCACCGTCCACAGCCCCGCGCCTACGGTGGGAACCAAAACTCTGACTGCTGAAAAACAACGTTCTATTTAAATTCACCCTGAATTTTTGTTTTACGGGGAAATATCGACCCGTCCTACTGTTGAAGTCGGTTAAAATTTTGCCTATGTTACCCAGACTATAATATCGAATCGATTGACACCTTATTCATCAACATCTGAGTCATAGTTTAGGCGCTACAGAGGAACAAACACGCAACATAGACTGTTAAAATCATAACCCTTCCTTTAGGATTCGCCGCAGTTGGGTAACAATCAGGATAAAATGCTATTTCGTAAGACAGGTCCTCACATCATATAGCCTCGCTGTAAAGACGTATTATAGGTTTTTTCCATCAAGATTTTTTCAGTAGCATCCAAAGGTCTTGATAACAGGTTGAGTAAAGCTGTGACCGAGTGGTGTCCAATTAAAAAGAGAAATGTTGATCGTCCGGCGACGACATGGGCAGACGTCACTGTTGTCGTCGTGAGAATAGCCTGGATGAGACTGGCACAAGAGCGTGGAGCTTTAATTGGCCCAAGCAAAGAGATGCCTATGTCCAGCAGTCGGTGAATTTGGCTATGGATAATGACGATGATGATGGCAGTAAATTCGTCCCTGATATGGGACTAAAACAAAAGTTGAGTGTGAGTGTACCATATAGGGTACAACTTACTTAGGGGATTACAGCCGTGATGGAATATCCTCATTTATTTTTTATCTCGTGTTTGCTTGAAAAAGTCGTAAGCATAGTAATAAAAACACAAGCAAATAAACCTTTCGTAGGGGGCTGACAATTTCTACGAAAACTCGTCAGCCCGAGAAAAATATCAGATATCCATTGACATCGAGTTCGCATGGTAGTTCCCAGTTCACTCGCTACACGTCTGATGGCCCCCGAGTGGCCGTTGCGTGAAGCTCCCCGTAACCGCACGATTATGACTTTATGTCGCCCGCTATACGTTTATTATTCCTGTTCGGTACATGGACTCAAAGCTTGCCTTCAGTTTTGAAGCTTTGACGAGATAATTGACTTGTTTGTTCGATAAAACCATGATAAGATGTTTAATTTGGAGATTTAAACATTTTAGAAAATCCGGAAAAAATATCGTTTAGCTTAACATACTTAACATCGTGGTTATTTTGGCTCACAGCTCGTCGGGCATACGCGGCAGACATGGCCAGCCGAGTCCCACTTTTAGCTTAGCTGCTAAAATGGGCAACGTCAGTAATTTTAATGACTAGTGGTCCACATTGGCCTTGGATCGAAGGTTTTATAAAGTCACTTGCTGACCCACGCAACTTCGTCTGCGTCACATAAGAGACAAAAAGCTCACAAAGGGAATAAAATTTGCCCCGTTGTTGCAACATTTTTCATTTATGCTCCGCTCCTATTGGTCTTAGCGTGATGTTATATAGCCTATAGCCTTCCTCGATAATTGGACTATCCAACTCAAAAATAATTATTCAATTCGAACCCGTAGTTCTTGAGATTAGCGCGTTCAAACAAACAAACAAACTCTTTAGCTTTATAATATTAGTATAGAAGTATAGATAAGTCTTTACCCACCTGTGGGATAACACGGACTAACAGTAACAGTATCCATAACATCACGTCTGTTATCCACGAAAGGGTTAGGCAGAGATATATCTAATAGTATACACACAGTTCACTACTCATGTCTAAGCGCTGTGTAGTCTGATGCTCAACCGGGGACCTATTCAAAATCTCCATTCAGCAATGAACAAAACATAGGGACGACGGGCATACATCCGTTTTTTTCCCGGTTCTTTCAGCACTTGTTCCATATTACTTACTGTTATCTTGAGAACTGCATAACAGCATGATTGTTACTTACGAACTCGTATAAACAACAGATTCTGAAAATGAACTTAACTACTATCGTATTGATGTGTTAACGCAGGCACCAGAATACCTAACCCGTGATGTCTAAAGACCTACTAAAGATACTACTTAAAACTAAAGAAAAAATATTTTTACAAGAACCTCAAGAAATGCTAATAGTTAAAATTTACACTGAAACCCACTCAGTTCACCACAAATAAATTTAAAATACTTTCGTATTTACCCCAAAAAAATATAGCAAGCATTTCAGCAGTTCGGAACAGCTGACTACAATCTTTAGTAACGAGTCCTGAACAAATAATCCATGTGACTATACAGTCGAGGTACCAAGGAAAGGCCATAGGCTGCAGTAAACGCGTTTAACCCCAAATATTACTGAATTCGTTCACGTATTGGCGAAAAATTCGCCTTTCTCGGATCAACAAGAGATCTGGCTGAAAATCATCAGAGCAGAAAAACTCACAGGATTCTGCGGTTAGCGTGTGGCGTGAGGTATAAGAGGAGCGGGTAGCGAGTGAGAAATACCTTTTTTTTATTTAGCATATGCTCTTCCACTGGTGGGCAAAGGCCTCCCCCATTCCTTCCATGCGCCTACTCGGACCAGACCTCACAGTACGCGCCAGATCGCTTGCCACCTCTTTCATGGCCGGCCTCGGTATCGCCGTCCGTCTTCCGGTATAGTGTGGAGACTTTGGTCTAGCGGTCATTGTGCATGTGGCTGACATGATCTGCCCAATCCCATTTTAAACGTTTACCTAATATTTTTGAATAAATTTTATTATTTATTACTTTTTTTTTGTTTTTTTTAGAATAGCAGCCTTCTTCTAAATATAAATAAATAAATAAATATCGCTGGACATTAACACACAGCGCCACCTAGTGCCACACTAAGCAAAGCTTGTGTCGTGGACACTAGATAGTTGATATACTACATAATTATATACTTTTTGTTTGTAAATACATACTTATTATGCATATAAAAATCCATGACTCGGAAACAAATGTCCATGCTCATTACACAAACATTTGCTCCTACCGGGATTCGAACCCAGGACCCTAAGAACGTAAGGCAGCGTCACTACCACTGCGCCATTCGAGTCGTCGATATCTTCAGATACTTGTTTCTTTTTACTGTGTGGTCCCACAGCACGACAGAAATCTGACTTTCTCTTCTCATTTTCTCTTTCTTGAGCGATTGTGGAGCAATCCTGCTGTAGGCTTCAAGCTTGTCACATTCATCTTATTCATCTAGCCATCTTTACCAGGGAGGGAAATATGAAAAATGAAGCTTCGCAATTGAGGTCATAGCTAAACATTTTGAAGCTAAATAATTCAAAATAACCTTGCTGACCCTTAGATTTTTTTTATAAGTAATGCACTTGTTTGAATTTTATCGAGTGGAATACACTTTCCATAAACTATTGAAAAATTGCCCAAAGCAACTGAGTTTCACTCAGTTACGTTTTTTAGTATCATAATTAAGAAAGAAATAACTAAAATGCAGAAAACAAGTTCCCTTTAATACATCCCGCTTATCACTTGCATCTCTCACAACATTTCTATGATTCTTATCACGTCGGCAAAGGTATCCCTGTCAAAAAGTTAACTCGTGCGTCGTCGGCACAGCCCCTGCAAACATTCCTTTGAGAAATCATGAGTCCTTTTACTTATATACCTTCTGTTCAAGAGTGTAGGGTAAAAAAATACTTTTTTTGATGTTTGCCCCCCGAATTGGGGGCGACGCGTGAATTTTAATAGACAGGTTGGGACATGCTGGGGTTTTGATTGCTGGGTTAGTAATTAAGGAGTCGGTTAAAAATTGTGGAGTGTTGCTTTTTCCGCGTGAATTTCAGTAATTACGTACTGGCAGAGTTTTTGGAGATCCAGAAACTCCACATTATCTTAATGTACATTAGTACATTATTTACAATGTACTAGTTGTTGCTCGCGACTTTGTTTACGTGGACATTTTGGTGTATGTGAGTGAGAAAAAACAGAAAGGTGCTATTCAGGACTATAATTTATCTCGGTGACTTTAAAACACAAACATACATACACCCATCTCTCATCAAAAACTATTTTATACTTATTATGTTAGGCTGTTTAGCGGCTTCATACCTTTGCTTCTCCTTCAACCTGGTGAAAGCAAAGATATTTATCTTATACAGGGTGAATTTGAATAAATGCGACAAAATGAAATGGGAGCTTCAGTTACAGTAACATGGTGATTATAAACTGTTTTTTCTACTATCTAAATCGTTAAAAAAAATTACGCGATTATCGTTTTCAAAAGGTCCATTGATGTTATTATCTTTATTTAAGTACGAATTATCGGTATTTCCGTTCATAGCGATCATTTACCTAATTTAGCCTAGTTTCTAATGTAAGTATCGCGCGACGTTGCCAAACCTCGCATGTGCGCCAGCGCTGACATCCCTTCCCGGCGACCGCGCGCCGCCCACTACCCTTCCTTCGTTCATTACAATTTTACATTTGATATTTTATACATTTTCTTGACAACACGTATTATTGTATATTTAAATTTGTCGCATCTATTCAATTTCACCCTGTATTTTATTTCTTCAAAAGTGTATAGAAAAACGTCGTTTGATACACGTGGACATTTGTTATTGCAAGTCTCGGCTCAATAACAAACTCGCCTACGGGTCGTGTGTTAATTCCGTCTCGATAACAATAACAAACTTTCCCTACTTGTATCAAAATGTTCTAAACTTCACTTAAGTTATAAAACGTCAATAGTGAAAATTCCTGAGCAAACTGCTTGTTTTCAACCGACTTCTAAAAGAGGAGGTTCTCAATTCGTCTGTATTTTTTTTTTTTTTTTTTTTGTGTTTGTTACCTCAGAACTTTCGACTGGGTGAACCGATTTTGATGATTCTTTTTTTATTTGAAAGCTGGTGCTTCTCGTTGGGTCCCATTTTAATTTGTTGAAGATCTGATGCTAATCTTCGGAGATATACAATGGAACTCTTCAAAAATAGACGGCAAATCTGCACTGATTGCTGCATCCGCTTGTAGGTTTATTGTTTATACTACATCATGACGTAACATCACGCCTGTATGCTCTGAGGGGGTACGCAGATGTGTACAATATACCGATTTCGACAATGTTTGTTACGTCAGAGCTTTCGACTGGGTGAACCGATTTTGATGATTCTTCTTTTATTTAAAAGCTGGTGCTTTCCGTGTGGTTCCATGTCAATTTGGTTAAGATCTTACGCTGATCTTCGGAGATATAAATGGAACTCTTCAAAAATACACGGCAAAGCTGCAGTAATTGCTGCAATCGCTTGGTTGTTTATTGTTTATGCAACATCATGACGTAACATCACACCTGTATGCTCTGAGGGAGTACGCAGAAGTATACAATACACCCAGATTTCGACAGTTAGACGTGTAAAGTTCCATTCAATGGGATCCCGGAGAAATAGAGGTAACTCCTAAACTTGATAGGCACACCAGAAGCGATTTGGGTAGTTTTAGGCAGAGTACAATCTCGGAGTGATCCCATTTCGATTTGATAAAGATCTGGTGACTTCGGAAGATAGGCAACTGAACTCCTTAATAAAATATGATAGCAAATGTACTGGGATCGCTGAAGACTCGCGTCTGTCTATTGTTTACACCAGTTCATAACAAAAAATCACACCGATACGCTGTGAAAGGGTAAGCACCTGTGAACCACTAAAAAGTGAAAAATAAAAACTTTTTTGCAAAAACTATAACCGACTTCACACAAAAAAGTGAAAAATAACTTTAGCTTCAGAAGTCGGTGAAAAAAAAACTAAACCAATCAAACAAAGGTCACCGACTTCTGAAGCTAAAGTTATTTTTCACTTTTTTGTGTGAAGTCGGTTATAGTTTTTGCAAAAAAGTTTTTTTTTCTTTATCGTATGGTTAGTGCCTAACCGGTCGTCATTTTTTTTAATGAGTCCACCAGTCCATGATTATCTGACTTGACTTTACATGCCGTCGAGTCATATGTCTCAGGCATGCTGGTTTGATTTCCTCATTATATTTTCCTTCACCGAAGCAAGTGTTATACAATACACACGTGAATACGAAAAAGCAGAGATGCGTGTTTTGGGTTCGAACTCGAGACCCATGATTTGGCATTCCGACGGTCATATCATAGGCTATCATTGCTCCCAAACTGCTTGTAAAATAATGCTTATTGCACTGACAAACACCAAGTTTAAGCTTTTTCATCCCTTACCTACTTTAAGCCAGACCAACCATGCCACTGGTTTTTAAAAACACCTAAACAAGCACCTTAACTGTTCACCCCTTCGCGTTAAAGCATTTAAAAACACATTAACCCCAAGCATATTTCTTTCACTTCAAAAATCACAAAAAAAAGAAAAATCGAGTACCAGGCTAGCAAGAAATGTAGCAAATTCCTTTTATGCGCATTCCAATGCGGGGTTTACTCCAAAGTATTTTGACATTGATTAATGACCTAACAAAGATGGTGCAATGGACTGTAAAACGGTACACCAAACTTCTGGGTCTGTATTTCGTAACAAGTTTCAGAGGAGAAATAAATGTACTGAGGAAGTTTGCGTCACACTTGTTAAAGATGCCTTTAAGAGTTTTGTCTCTATCTTTGGGAAGATTTAGTAAGTGTGAGTTAGGATTGAAATCTTTCAGATTATTAGTCTTATCTCGATCAGTTAGCTTTTAATAATTGTAAGGTTTCCAAAGATATGGTATATATTTGCAACGTGTGGCAGTGGGTCCGTCCCGTGGATTGCATTTTTGAAACGTATGCTTTCAAAACTGTGAAGAACAACATCGTGGGGAGACCTTTAGGTAAATTAGAAGTACGCCACAACCGCCAAAAGCTTTTTTTTAAACAAAACGCCCCCTCTAGGAATTTCTCATGTATCGTAGGCTTACAAACGTGGGCGAAGGAAAAAAACGCTTTGTACATAAGAAAATTAAAAACTGGCAATCTACAATAGAAAAACTTTCACTTATTTGTAAAGACTCACCCCAAGCTGCTTACACTGCCTTACTAAAGCAGTTCAATTTCAATGGTCATTCCTTTTAAGAGTGTTATGATGATGTTAAAAAATTTTCGAGCCACTAACAAACACACTGCGTACATTTTTTTTTACCTTTGGAAGCTGACTTATTCTCACTTTCCGTTCACAAAGGTGGATTAGTATATCCGCTCTAAAAAAAATTACAAATATAAACTATATTTCAATTCAATTCATTTATTTAGTCAGACACAAGTATCCATAAAGAGTACACAAAATCGAATAAACATAAAAAGAAGATAATAATAACTAAATAGCATATTCAAAATCAAAATCAGCAATATTGTATAGTAATAATTCAAAATAACAAAATGAGGAATTCAATTCAATTCTCATTCATTATTATATAATGCTCAAAAAAAGGTTGTGCAGTCCTCTCAAATCAAGCATCAATCAAGCTTTTATTGAAAATTTTATTATATGTATAGATACACACTTGGACCTCTCTCGACATCATAAATACCTCAAAGATGCACAAAAAACTGCCGCAAAGAGAAAAACTCTCTCAATGATGAACTCTTGGATACCGTCTTGGTCAAACTCTCTCCTAACAAGAGAACGTTCAATTTCGACAAAAATGAAAACTAAATCCTCCAACTGGCTATCAATCATACTGACTAAGAAAGACCATTTCGATTTGTCCCCATTAGAGTTTAGCGACGCACTTGCATAACGTTCCCACAGATTACCGGTCTCTATGCCAAAATCATGTGATGGCTGCAGCTGCGATGAATTAAATGTCGATCATGCTCTATGTTGTAAAAAAGGTTGTCTAATAACACGTCGTTATAATGAAATAAGAGATTTGTTCTGTGACTTATGTCAACATGCATGGAGATGGAGAAACGTAGTCAAAGAACCCATCATCTCCGAAGGAGATTGTGGACTACGAGGAGACCTTTCTTGCCGTGGCGTTTGGGATGCTCAGAGGGAGGCGTTATTTGATATCCGTGTCGTAGATACTGACGCTCCTTCTTAAATTTCACGACCTGTCGCATCTGTACTAAAATCCGCCGAAGACGAAAAAATAAGAAAATATTAAAATGCTTGTGAATTGCGACATGCTACATTCACCCCTCTTTCGTTGACGGAGTCTTCGCTCCACAAATGTCTACTTTCGTAAAACATCTTGGAGCTGCAATCGCTGACCGCTGGAACAGGCCCTTCAGCGTAGTGATGGGTTGGTTAAGATCAAGAATCATCATCTAAATAATCCGTGCTACGAGCATGTGCATTCGCGGCACAAGACATACATTTAAACCATTAGCCAAGTTATTTGGCTTCAGCGATGGAGCAGCCCTACCTAGACAAGACTAATGTGGATGTGGCCGACGAACCAAAAAGACGTCATTGTAATATATTGTGAAAGATAAATGAGCTTGTTTTATAAAATAATTAATTAATATTTTACATATTTATAACATTTGATTAAATGACTTTAGTACTTAAAAAAAAACGTAAAAAACCTACCCGCTGTGCAGATCCAATGAAGCGTTAAGCAAGTTTATTGACCTTGAACCAGATAATAGCCTACTTAAACATCAAAACGACCACGAAACAGTACATCCCGACAAGGTATTAACCTAACTCAGGTAAACGAACCCGAACGAAGCCAAAAAAGATAAAAGAAAACATCGGCTCGGACATCTAATTTAAAACGAGAAGTCAACAAATGACGGTAGGTCGAAATAACTAAGCGTTGCGGTCTCCCCCCACCACAGAACTCATCAGTCTCGCATCGACCGTCCGCGGGGTAAGACCTGCGGACTGTCGAATTAAAAATTAACTACCGTAAGGCGCTAGACGTGAAAATTTATCGGTCAGTCTACTTTGTTTATGGACGGTCGGACCTTTTAGGTGATTAGTTTTAGCTCTAAAGTGATTTAGTTTGGGTGTGTTGGTTTTAAATTTTGCGTGTATTTTAAGTTACTGGTCTGATGTGGGGTTGGTTATTGGATTAAATCTCGGGAGCTAGAAATGCTATTAATTTTCTAAAAATAGTTGATAATTTTCTTAATTTCGCTGTGACTACGAATATTGTTTTTTTTTTTAAATAACTTTCCCACACTAGGGATTTCTTATATCGTAGGTGCGTTTATAAACATTTAAATTCACATACATAAACAGCCAGACCCGGAACAACTTTCTGAAGGCCATACAAAAATATTTGTTTCGTGTGGGGATCGAACCGCGCCACGCAAACGCAGCAGCCAACCGTGCCGTCATATTTAAGACTTCACACCATAATTTTGATATATTCGTCCAAGTCAAATATCTTATGTTCAACTTCCATATTTTACCCTTCATAAAAAATCCAGAAAAAAAATAAGACTTACATTTTCATTTCTTCATACATTGCGCTAAGCCGAATCTTCCAGGAAGGAGAAGTCAAATCGGGTTCCCCACATAACCCAATTGAAGAGAATTCAATGTAGTACCAAAGAAAATTGGAGCTAATCTGTAACGCGCCGGTTTCAGCTGAAATACGACCCTGAAGTATCGTAAGCGCGCCAATCGACTCCAGCCGCACTTTGTTACACTGTTTTTTTGCCAAAGATTAGGTTGTAACAGATGCGATACTAAATAGCTCGAACCATTTTGCCTAAAAAGGTTTGGCTTGTAACTCTTTCTTTATGTTTTTAGATACTTTGAACTTACTAATTTTTAAAAGGTTTCAGGATTTGCTTCAAAGGTAAGGGCTAGATAATTTATTCTAAAAGATTTATATATGTAATTTTATTTGTTAAAATGTATGGCGAAGAAAAGGTAAACTGTTTTCTGCTTTTTGTGGATGAGGTAAAATGTTGCCGAACCTTAGTAAATTGGTTTTAATCGGGGTTGTGCATTGATAATTAGATTTATATCAACTAACAATCCTTCGAAACGCCAAGGCATATATTTCTCACGTATCCTACACTCAGATAATATGCGTGTTATTATAAAATGTACGATGATTCGATTTAAATTACAGACTAGCTGCTTATTTTTAGATCACTGTCTAATTAAACTTAGTAATCAATGCTGTAAGTAATATTTTAAACTTCTCATGTCGTTTCAGGCTAGATGGAGCGACGGTCTCCGCAAGGTAGCAACTGGAGTTGTCGAGAATCGAGTTGAGTGGCGTGCCATTGAGGGGGGCAATGTCCAGCTTTGAACTGCAGTAGGCAGATAATGATGGTGGTAATGTCGTTTTAACTTTTGTTAACCAATATAACTATTACCTAGACTTTTACTGTTATTATTAGCCTGCGTCATGACACAGCTGGACAAAGGCTAAGCAAAGATCTTCCCATGACTTCAGTTTAGTCGATTCAGGGCTAATGTATACCACTGGTCTTTGGTTTAATTCAGCTTGCCCTGCTCTATCCTGCTTGGTCTGCCACGCACCTTCTGGCCCCACAGTTGCATTAGTAGTTAGTTTGGCCCACAAAAATGTACACAGTATTGTGTCACAATATTGTGTGACAAAACAATCCGCTATTTTTAACCGGCTTCGAAAAGGAGGAGGTTCTCAATTCGTCGGAACCTTTTTCATTTTTTTTATGTATGTTCCTCGATTATAAAAAGATGGCTACACCGATTTGGATTATTTTTATTTTGTTTGAAAGGGTATACTTTACAAGTGGTCCCAGAATCATCAAGTCAGGATCTGATGATGGAATCCTGGAGAAATAGAGTCTTCAAATTTTATAAGCGCACATGGAGTGGTACCACTTCAATTTGGTGAAGATCTGATTAAGAACTTCGGAGATAGGCAACGGAACTCCTCAATAAATAGTGGTTCACATGCGCTTACCTAAAAAAACTTTAGCTTCAGAAGTCGGTGACGAAAAAACTAAACCAATCAAACAAAGCTAAAGTTATTTTTCACTTTTTTGTGTTCTTAGAAGTTGGTTTTATTTTTTGCAATAAAGTTTTCACTTCTTAAGTATGTAGTATCACTGTTTTACTTAATTCCCTACTCTATGTCGGATGGCGCAAAATGGTTAATATTCATGACAGTCTGCGGGCGGCGAGTGAAATTGCTTCACATTTTTTATGTCTACTCCTGCTACAGTCAAACAAAAGTCTTGTGCTAAACTTTATGGGTTCCGTAGTCGGGTATTGTCAATTTTGGACTAGTTTTTATGGGTAGGTTGTTCTTATTAGAATATCTTTTATCTGTTTGTTGTTGAAATTTCTAGACTCCTAAAGATATCTCTTGTTGCATTTAGAATGTACGAGGTGTCAGACTACTTCTTAAGGCACTTTTTATTACCAAAGTGTAGATCGGTTAAACTGAAAGTTGCACCTAATAGGCTTGTTAACTGAAAAAATCTAATTATTTTTTCTTTTGTCACATAAACCAAAATTGACGAAGATACGACGCTTTTAAAATTCCCAATACGTCACTGTTCGGTATCATTCTTAGTGAGTTGATACCGAACAGTGACGTCACGAGCCCCCACTCCCGAGTTTTGATGCGTTTTATCTTTGTCAATATTCGTTGATTTACAAAAACAAAAAATACGTGTCCATTATTTTCCAATACTCTAATTGACGGACTAAATAGATTTGCAATTTATTGATGGTGGAAACAAGCCTATTGCCAGTGTCAAAGCGTAGATTCCTATGGAGGAGAACAGACAAGGTACTCGAGGTCCAGAAACGTTTTACTGTTTCTGCCATTTAGTTGGATCCTCCACTCTAGCTTTCAACTCAAGCTGGTTGCAGATTTACAGTTAGGCAAAGTGAGTTTAACAGGCAGAACTTCCACATACGGTTATCATGTGGGAAACCGTCGAATGGCCCAGAGTATGATGAGATGCGGGATATTAGGGCACTGTTCAAGTCGCGGGTTAAATGGTGTCAGAACCACGAGGAACCAATAAAGATGCACATAATGGCCTCTAAGCATACAAAGCGTGATTTTTGCTGCTTCTGGAAGAAAACTAAAAAACAGAGTATTCGGCCGGGCCTGCCTGTTAGTGTGAACGGTATTAGTGATACAAAGGATATTGCAAACCTTTTTAAAAATCATTTTATTTTAAAATCAGTGCTTGGGTAGCTCTTGTGTAGTGTTGGATGCTGAGCCACGTTGTGGCGAGGTGGGCACGCGATTCAGTGCCAAAGATGTGGCTAAGATAATCAGGTCAACGATTAGAGGTAAGTCCCCTGGTCATGACGGGCTCAGTATCGAGCATTTACAGTAGGTATGGTAGGTATAGGTGTGTGGGCTTCCGTACTACAGTGTCATCTATGAAACAAATAAAGAAGTTAGTTCTTTATTTGTTTCATAGATGACACTGTAGTCATATCATAATTCTAAATCGCTATGAAAAACTCGACAACAACTGTCGTGCAGTAGTGGTACTCGTAGGTGTAGCCCAACAGACACAAAACCCTTCGGGTCAGATTATCCTCTTTTTTTTAATGCAATTAATTATTGCGACAGTCGACGTTAACCGTAGGTGTAGCCACCACTTAAGGCGATTAGACGAGCTAAATTAGCAACTCTATTTGTGGTGGTTAAAACTTCGTTTGAAATGCTGTTAGAATAAAGTTCTAATCAGCTTGCACTACAAAGTGGTTGTTACGTCAGTCACTGCGGGCCAAATAGCGCGAAATGAGTGGTTTCGATCGATTTACAAAAAAAAACTATTGATTGGATTAAAAAACTAAAACACTATCATGCTAATGTATTGCTTGTAGAATTATTTGTCAAAAAAACAGAATGATCGCATGCATATTAGTATGTTTATTTTTTGTTCGAGTCAAATTAATTGTATTATGTTTTAAAAACACTATCATGCTAGCATATACCCTGAAGAATATCATATATTTTTCTGGTCTTGTTTATAGCAGTGAATCATATACCTTTAGTAATTATAAAACTCGCGTTTAGCTCATGTAGTCGCCTTAACGCGATAATTTGAACATTGCCTTTTTTTTTTGGCGTTAGGAGATAGCTTAAGTGGCGGTAGGTACATCAAATAGACTAACGCAAGAATTAATGCGATGAAGCGGCCACACTATGTTGGGGGCCACACTTACGAGAAATGCCATTAATTATTGCGATAATACGTCCACTAACCGCAATAACTAATGGCATTTCTCGTTAGTGTGGCCCCAGCACAGTGTCAGTGTGCGTCGTGAGCGCGACGGGATCGCACGTGTTTGTCCATGTACTAATACTTACTATGGCTATGGAGTGGAGTAACGAGAAGGTAATTGCATTTCTCGAGATTCTGCAAACAGAACCATGTTTGTGGGATCCGAAACTCAAAAGTTTCAAGAATCGTGGAATTCAAAGTGATGCTTGGCGACGAATAATGGAATTATTACCTTTTAAAACAACTATTGATGAAATGAAAAAGAAGAAGGAAAGCTTAATGGGTTATTATAGAACCCATTTAAACAGAATGAAAAAGTCTTTGAAGTCCGGAACTGGCAAAGATGACGTGTACACAACTAATTGGTTTGCATTCGAAACGATGGACATTTTTCTACGAGGAGTTTATGATGGTTGCCGCACATTAAATACAGAGGTAAGTACTAATATTAGTCAGTCATTATGTTGTCAATGTAGTCAGTAGCTTCTTTCCATCTGTTCTGTGTCTATAAGTCTGTCCATAGAAAAATAAAAAACAGGAGGAAAAACAAGAAATCGTAAAATATTTTTTGCTTTTACTATGTTATTTTTGTTTTCGAATATCGCAGCGACTATACTATTTTTGCAATAAACACTTTGCTCCTCAACCACTACCTAATTCTGTCGCTAAATCTTCGAACAATGAGTGTGAAAGGAGACAATTTTTTTGGGCCCACTTGGTCGTTGCATTTATTATTCTTATAACACCAAAAAAAAAGTAACCATTTTAGAATAGTATTTAAACGAAACATTCCAAAAAGGTTGAGTGGGTGGATCCGCTGTAAGGGGAGAGGGTATTGTGGGGCATGAAGAAGGTCCATTGAGGGGCTTATGTTTTCTCCCCAAATGTACCATCAAGCCTCTTTCACCCTTAAAAAAGCGTGCTTGGGAACAGTGTGGGCATCTTACTAGGACATCCAGCGATGAGGTAGGTTGACTGGCACTTCGTTCGGCGTCACTACAGTCATTGTTAGACATAGAAAACAATATTTAAATAAAACTTACGTGATATACTTACGCTAATAGAACATAAAATTATTAAAAAAACCACAAGTAAAAAGTCAAGCACGACATATGACAGGATGACAGTAACGACACGCAGCGGCCTGGGGCGCCGCCGGTGTCGCCGCGCGCCGCCGGCCGCGCCGATCACGCTGGCATTTCGCTTATCGCCCCGCAATCCGCGCCGCAATTCGCGTCGCTCTTGGCTGTGGCAGCTGTGGCTTGCTCTCGTGACACAAAACTACTTCGAAGTTTACGTCAAAAAATAACCGAAACAAACTGTTCAATGGTTTTTCATACATCCACTGGTTCTACAAAGCACTGCGTTTTTAGCTCGCTATTTATTTTGTCTTGTCTTTTAGACTTCCAACATACACTCAGTGGCGATATTATTAAGGCGCTTAGACGAGCTAAATTAGCAACTCTATTTGTGGTGGTCCAAACTTCGTTTGAAATGCTGTTAGAATAAAGTTCTAATCAGCTTGCACTGCAAAGTGGTTGTTACGTCAGCCACTGCGGGCCAAATAGCGCGAAATGAGTGGTTTCGATCGATTTACAAAAAAACTATTGATTGGATTAAAAAAACTAAAACAGTATCATGCTAATATATTGTTTGTAGAATTATTTGCCAAAAAAATCAGAATGATCGCATGCATTTTAGTATGTTTTTTATTGTTTGAAAGATATTTTTAGAGGTAAGTTCGTGATTTCTTTTTATCGAGCCAAATTAATTGTATTATGTTTTCAAAACAGTATCATGCTGGCTTATATCCTGAAGAATATCATATATTTTCTGGTCTTGTTTATAGCAGTGAATCATATACTTTTAGTAATTATAAAACTCGCGTTTGGCTCGTGTAATCGCCTTAAGTGACAGATAGAGGTTTTTTTTGGAAATGTTGATATATCACTTCCAATAAAGTTATTTCCCAGCAATAATTTTTGCGTAGAGTTACTTTGTTTGATGAACAGAATGCTTGGTTCATTGGCTTCTTTTAATTTTCTTTCAGACAAACGACGACAATGAGGCTCAAGAAAGAAATGAAGGAAGAAATGATGGAAATGTGAATAGTACTCGTTTTTCTACAGAAACAGAAGAAGTTTCGCAAAATATACAACAAGAAAATGGAACTCGTACAAGAGAAAATAAATCTTCTCAAAATTATGGTAAAAAAAGACAACTGACAGACGAGACGAGACGAGACGAGTTGCCTCAAGAAACCAAAGCAGCGCGACGTCAAATGGACGAAGCTTTTGAATTTATGAATGAGGAGAAAGATAATGAATATGACATGTTCGGAAGGCTGCTCGCATGTAAACTAAAAAAAATAAGAAATCCAAACACGTGTGATATATTAATGAATGATATTCACAATTTAGTATTTCGTGCATGTATGGCAGATCGACTTGAGCAACAGTCTGCAGTACCTTAGTTTTCTATATCCCTGTCTCCACAGCATCAAGCATTCAGCCCGTCGTCAAATTCTCCGACATACCAGTCGCCTCCAGGCCACTCCACTTCCCTGTTGTAGAGCTATAGGTTTTCTAAGTACTCGAAATCGTGCTGACATAACACCAAATGCGTTTTCCACAACAATACGAAAAGAACAAAAGTTTACGATTGAAGTTTCGTTGCATACTTCCTTGGGGGTGGTCTCCGGGAAAGGGTTTCATTATGTTGGAGTGCAATGAAAATGCATTGTCAGCAACAAAAATGCAAGGCATATTTACATCGCCATCAGAAAGTGGTTCAGGTTGTGGTAATGTAAGGAATTTGTCTGAAGTTTTTCGAATAAAACACAATCTCTGAATACACCACCGTGACTGATTCTACCGTTGTTGCCTACATCGCAAAACATATAACAAAAATTGCGATCCACTAAGGCCATCAAAACAATACTAAACGAATGATTATAATTAAAATATTCAGATCCACTGTGAATCGGTGACATCATGATAACATGTTTACCATCGATTGCTCCCAAGCGATGAGGAAATGTATCTTGATCATGTCCTTCAATACAAAAATGAGAGCAGCACGCCATTTCCGTACAATATTGGAAATCACTAAGTGAGACATCTTGAACAAATATCGTAAAGTAACTGCTAGTCGAACTTTGGCAGGTATAGTTTACACGAAATTTAGTTTTTTGTTTTTCTATCAAAGTTCCAACACAGCTTAAAATTAATTCGAAATCAGTTGCTGACATTCGAACGAATCCCTCGAACTGGTTGCTTGGTTCAGCTAGTAGGTCGGAGAATAATTCCTCCATAGTGTTCCTGGAAAATATAAAAAAAGTTGAATAAATATTTGTATAACTTCAAAAGTACACTTTGATGTATGAGATGAATGAAAGATAAAGAGACAGTAAAAAAAAACTGTATATTGAAATACATAATGTGCAGTGATACGGAACCCTGGGTGCGTCAATCTAATTAGCATTTGACCAAATATATTTATGCTTTACAGTCTGTCCACGATATGTTTACAGTGAATACCCGTTTTTATATGTTTTATGATGTGTTCTGATCGTGAAAGTTTAAAAAAGACAATGTTTACAGTGAACTGACAACAGTATAAAATAAAAAGTTTAACATGATAATACCTGTAATTCTTATATTTGAAAATAAACTTTAAGCTAATAAACACAGAAAGACTTAGAGTGTACGATTCCTGTGCATTTGTATCATCCACCATCTTCTTTTTCTTTGTTTCCTTTTTTCTACATTCGGTAATGATTCAATAAATTCAAAAAATAATAAAAATTAACACTCATGAAATACAGAACTCTGTCTGTCCATCTTCCTTCAAGTGAAATTAACGCCATTTTTATCGCCAATGATGGGCATTCACGTTGACATTTCAAGTGTAGCCACCCACTTTAGCGCGTTTAAAAGTATCGCAATAATTATCGCGCTAGTGGGCAATAACGTTAGCCGTTAGTGTGGCCCCAGCATAAGAGGGATAAAAACTTTACACCCTGCTCTTCATAACCCTATACACTTTTAAACACCATGTAGGTAACATTTCTACTTACACTCTCACTTCAAAAGTGAAAGTTACACCCACCCATCCAAACATTAGCCGACGATAACTTATCAATCGTACGACAGATTTGATGAAATTTCCGGTATTCGCTGGACTCTCGACCGGATATTACGTCAGCCGGCCAATGTGGGTCACAGACCATTCAAATGGGCCCAATGGACGGCCCATCGATCTGTTGTGTTGGGAAAAAAAATTGGGAAAAGCGCTGGGAAAATTTGGCAAATCGCATGGTAAGATTATTTTGCTGAAAATATAGTTGTACGATTTGGTATGGATGGCTTACCTAATAGATTAGGTACTTTAAAAAACATTACATAACATGCCGCCTGTAATTTCAAAAAGGTTTGGCAGAGGTGTACCTATAGATTTGTCAGTTATGTTTGGGTACTCGTACTCCATTTCTTTATTCAAGAAATTAAAGGAAAAAGGTAGCAAGCAATGTTTTTCATTTACTTTCTAATTTTTTTTAGCTATAGGCTGGCCCCGGTTACATGGTTAGAACAAACTCTTCGGGGTTTACAGACGAGATTTAATGTTAAAGTTATGTAATATCCATCGTATCTCCCGATATTTCCTTCCACATACAAAAACACAGCTCCACGCTAACACAAATAAATAGACACAAAAACCGTCCAACACCAGACAACGCACACACTATGTCAAAGTACTCAAACGCAGGACATTTCAATCAATGGAATCGCACTACGTCCGCTCAAACGTCCGGTGGCCACGCTGTGCCGGTTTGAGAGACTTTTCAACTAATTGGGGACTTTTATTTAGAACGCATGTCAGGTAGAAATGTGTGTGATTTGTTGGTTTAGAATTTAGGTTTGGACAGGCACTAAAATGCTTTTACGGGATGAGATTTGTCGGTTACCCGTTTTGTCGAATTTTTACAATTAGAAAAGCCATCAAATCAAGTCTGTCTATCACAGTACACTATAGGATATAGGCTTCTCCAAAGCTACGTCAGAATCAGAACTTTAACTTAAGTCCTCAAGTTTCTGCATTCAGTCTGACCCGCCCAGGGTTATACGGATGTCGGTCCCTCTAGCTGCTGGCATCGCTTCAGGACGGTCCAGCCAATCTCTATGGGAAAATTACGTCTTTTGGTATATGCAAAGTAAAATGCGTGATTACCTCATATTACGTTCCTAAAACAATGGTTACAATATTGATGTAATGCATTATGCTTTGAATTATTACTGCGTTACGCGCTACAACAATATTTCGGTTCAACTATAAATCCGAATATTTAAGGCTTACCAGTTATTGCTGAACGATGATTTAAAGGCCTTAACTTTGATATTGGTTTGACTAAGAGAGTTTATTCATAAATATAACATAAACCGATAAAATAAACGCAAGTGTGATCGTAGAATTTTTAAAAGCTTTTGACTCACATTAAAAGCACATCAACCCAAGAACGTAGACGTATTTCGCTCTATTTTTACGTGCTTAGGTTATTGAGGAGATATTAGGTACCTATATTTATTTATGTTTTACTTATCTTAAGTGCAAGCTAACGACCTTTATATGATTTGAAATTGACACTTGTATTACAGGTTATGTGGGATCAGTCGTTCCATGTAGAATACTGGTATTCAGCTGCATCCGGTTAGACTGGAAGCTGACCCCAACATCATTGGGAAAAGGCTAGGCAAATCATGAGGATGAGGTTGCATGGTGAAGCTAACCGTTGGCTGGGCAGTACTTCTGCAACTGAAAACATAGTGTAAAGCCCTACGTAAATAAATTTCAATTTTCAACCTCGTGTAGCAACAAATATGGCCATCGTTTTTTTTTGTGCCGAATTTCCTATTTAGGACACGATGATTTTCCTTTACCGCAAACCTCATAATTTTTGTAGTAGCAAATGGCGGTCTGTAAAACTTATGGACCGTCTCGTAAGTCTGACTATGACTAGTCTGGCTTGACTCCTGATCCAAGGTTTATTCCTGATTTTTTTACGAGAAATACCTTAGAACAACGGCTTTAAATCTTGACTCGGTTGCTAGAGCCTCGTATACCCGTTCAAACGCATTTGGATTACCCCTTTAACACCCGAATTATCATGTAGCGGCACTAAAAAAACTCAAACTCAAACTCAAAACTCAAATCATTTATTTCAACTAGACCATTACGGCACTTTTGAATGTCGATAAAACGAAAAATAAAGCGAAGCTACAGTCACAGACACAAGGCATAATAACTTGAGAAAGTACTGTAGTTGCCCATTCCCTAACGTAGATCTCTATGGAGAAGAACGGGCAAGAAACTCCATGGACACTCTTTTCAATCAAAAGCGTTGTTACAAAATCTTGGTTACATCTTTCATGTTGAGATTATACATATATGTGAGAACGATGTAGAAAGACGTGCACAATAAGAGCGTCCAGAGTAAAAATAAATAAATCAACAATTAAAAATAGAGCAATTCAAATGATCCACGGCAGCTAAGAGATGACCAGTCCCGACTGACAGCGCCCGTTCACGAACATGACGCATGAATCAGCGCCATTCAATTCAACCATATTGTAGGGAACTAAATGACCCGACCCACCCGCCACCATCAGCAAGACATTTAAGCGAGCATGACATTCTCTCAGCCACCAAGGCATATTCAAGTCAATGAAACATAACTAAATGCAAATGGTAGCTTTACGGTACATGGTACTCACACATGTGTTATGCAATTATACAATACTAAGAGATGGAATCTATACAATGCAAGAATATTTTTACAATCTTCTGCAGCTACCACAATAATTGTCCAATAAGTTTGCATCTAAGGTTGCGGAGCAGGACCAGCATTTAGCCAAGCATTTTTATCCTCAATGTAATCCCCCAGCTTATAATATGCTTGCCTACATAGTGTGCGTTTTACACAAGATTTAAATTTCGTCTCATTCAGTTGTAGAATGTGGGGAGGTATTTTATTGTAAAAAATTCTTCACCTACATTGAACAAAAAGTACTACAGCGACATCTATGACAGATGTGATGAACTATTAAGCGAAATACGTCAGAATTCCTACATCGCGCAAGCAACATTCTCCGCGACTTAAGAGCATATACGCGAACCCGACAACAACCGTCGGGCAGTAGCCCACCAGACATAACACCCGTCCGGTCAGAGGATCATCCCTTTTCTATGGGGGATGAAGAGCTTTACACCCTGTTCTTCATACCCCATAAAATCATAACCCCTGAAACTCAGAATACAACCGTGATGGCCCGCATCATAACACCCTCAAATCTAAGGGCCTGTCCTTCAAACTATGCCGTAGCGGTGTCAGTACGTAATAGCGATTCAGGTATGCAAATTGTTCATCAGCTATTCAGTGTTTGGGCATTCGTTATGCGCGTCCACGGTCCAGGCTGTGTTACGCGCTCACTGCGTGACGTGGTGGAGCTAGTAATGAGCGGTAGCGACGAGCGGATTTCCATCATTTCGGACGAAAGACGTCCACTGCTGGACATAGGCCTCCCCCAAGTGTCGCCACAATAACCGGTTCCGTGCGATTCGCATCCAGCGGAATCCCGCAGCCCTCACCAGATCATCTGTTCACCTAGTGGGAGCGACATTCTTATTTAGTCGTAAAGTCAGATATCTATATTGATTATTAAATGATCCCTGTTAGCAAAAAAGGGATAGGAAGAGGGTCAGGTACAGTCAGATACCCTGCAGTAGCTGTAGGATTCCTATTGTTTTTTTTTGCATGTTTGCTTGAAATTGCTTAAAAGATAGCCCGTTACGAAAATAGTTGAACATCAACTGCCTAGCCTTTTACCAACTATATTGGGGTCGGCGTCCAGTCTAACCGGACCAGTTTTTTTCATGAATCGACGGCCTATCTGACTTCCATAACGTATTAGTACTGGGTTATACGCTACCTCTTGGTAAGACTGGTTGTTAGGCATTTGGACCACTGACTAGTTAATGACTGTCTTAAGATTGACAGCCCCAACAGCGTAACGTGTTTTCCGTGGCACAAAGAAAAAAAAAAACATGAAATCTTGTATGTGTCTACGCTCCCAAAACTGTCATTTAAATTTGCTTAGCGCTACCTCCTTTATACTTACACCACAACCCATCCGAACCACTCGAAACGGAATGTTTTATGTCGTATGCGTCCAAATCGCCTACGGAACCATTTGATTGACAGATTTTATTTAGGTTGCAGCCCGGATGTCAAGCTGCATTCACTTTTTGATAAAATAGCACGGGACAAAAAAATATTTTATTTTATTGGCAGTGTGTATTTTGTTTGGTAAAAAACGAAAAATATATTAGGTACTAGCACTACGCCCTCGTCCTCAAAAATTGTGATAGCTCGGCGTATGATATCAATATAATTTATAGTATTTGTTACTTGGTAAAGATGTAGCTTTCGAATGGTGAAATAATTTTTAAAATTGGTTGAGTAGTTCTTGAGTTAAATCATAACGAACAAACAAAAAATTAAATCTTTCCTCTTTATGATATTATAATTTTAGAAGTTTAGATAAGATGTTAAATTTCCACAATGTGCTCGCTGGAGTCAAAACGCTGCTGAGGGTGCTTGATGGCGATGGTGCAGTCGCTGAGCGATTGGCTGCTGCACTGGTATACCGGGTTCGATGATCGATTCAACTTGGAGCAAATATTTATTATGGCCTATAGATAGTTGTTCCGGGTCTGGTTGTCTGTGTAATTACGACACTAAAGCGATATTAAAACTTTAGAAAGTTACAAAAAACCTGTTGTAGACAAATCAGTATTGTGCCCTGATATAAAACTTTTTTCAGTGGTTATTATTATAATAAGAATAATCATTTTATTATCAGGCAACTAAGGCCCATAGATAAATAAAATACACGCAATAACATTTAACAACAATATTAAACGAATACATATTTTAAAACCTTATCAAACTAAAACTATTCACGTAACGTTGACGGCATCGTGTTTCGCTGCGTGGTGTCGCGTAACCGTCCTCAGAAACGTCGATATACGAAACCCTTCGGCCAAAGGCCCTTCATACAGGTCTGTAGATGGTCGGTTCGAACTCGTACCATGAATGACTTAAAGTTGATGTTGTGGCGCGATTCTAACCTTTCAACCCCCAGAGTCCAGTTGGTCTTCACTATAACATACTGCACCACATCCTCAGTTGTAGTGGAGTGATGCAGACGCGAAAGGTCCAGCTGCGTTTTAGGCACTGCAGGACGCAGCAGCATGTTGGGTCCAGTCGGTGCGGTACCGCACAGGTTACGAGAACTGGGCTTCTTCTTCTTCCTTTGGACTTTAGTGAAGCCCTCCTCATCAACTTGGCTCGTTCTTGGCACGGAGCTATGGACCGCAGTCAGGGCAAGTTGAGTACCCAGTTTCCGTTTTTCCCCTTTTCTGGTTTGCCGCGGCTTTGGGACGGTTTTCTCTGTCGTTACCTGCGTTTTAGAAATCAGAAAGACAGTTCTTTCACATAAAATATGGCAAAGAATCCCTAGATAGTTGCGAAAGAGCCAAAATGATGTTGCCAAGTATGAAGTCTAACCAAGCACAAGTACCCACCTATCGACAAACCCAACCAAATCCTGAGGTACTTAGATACTTACCAGATTGTTATCTCAAAACAACTTTATTAGGAACCTGAACAGGTTTCAGGTCATCTAATACAATTAGGGTATCGTCTGTCCAATTACATGAAATCGATGCCACAGGATGTTAGGACGTTGTTCGATTGTTAAGTCGCTGTTTAGCTTTTGGTACAGTTGTCTAACTTGGCTGATTTTAATTAGGAATGGATGTTATTGATGTTACAAAGGTGGAATGCGGGTAAGTAGAAGTGAGAAATGCGACTTCTAAAAGTACTTATTTCACCTTTGTAGTTGCCATTGATTTAAAAATAGGAGCAATCGAGCAATCATCTAGTTAACAAAATTTCAAATGCAACTAAATTTTCTCATATAATATATCATATCACATAATTATATCATCTGCCTCCTCTTTTCCCCGACTTTATTGGTGTCGGCTTCCAGTCTTACCAGATGCAGCTAAATATCAGTATTTTACACGAAACGTCTGCCTATCTGACCCCCACAACCCAGTTAGTTGGTACTGGACAATACGGTAAAACTTCTTAAGACTGGTGGTTAGACTTTCGGATCTCGGCATGGAAAGACGACCCGTCAACAGATCAACCTCAGTAAATGTAGCTTAACCTTTTCAAACATGCTTGTTTTTATTTTATTTTATTTATTTAAGGAAAAACAAACAGTAGCACAATAAGAATTCGTAAAAAAAAATATTTTAACCATTAAAATCTAAAACAATTATGCTACCCACATCGTTCTCCACAGATTACAATTAAAAGTTTTTAAAACTAGCTAATTACAACACAGAAACAATACATAAATCATATACAACGGTCATTCTCCTGGAACGATTATTAAGATTTTTAAACGTACTTGATTTTACACAAAAAAAATAATAATAATAATTTGTGTGCATATTTAACATTACGTTATTATACCTATATCTAATTATACGTTAGTAAGTTGCTGGTCCTTTAGGGTTGCTCGGATTTGTTTTCTAAATGCATTTTTAGTTAGAAAAAGAATGTCGATTGAATGAAATTCATTGTTGTATGTTTCAACCAAACGATGTAGTGGTGAACGCGAGCCAGCGTTGGATTTACAGAGGCTAGTAGCAAATAGACGTCGAGTGCGAATCTCACGTACATGAACTGTTCGAGGAATCAGGTAACACAGACTCCTTACTAAGTCCGGACAGTCAAAATGATTACGACACACATTGTAAAGAGTCATAACTTCCAGAAGTTTCCGTCTAGACTTTAAGGTCAAAAGATTGTACTTTTCAAGAAGTAAGTGGTATGACATTTTTTTCCGATAACATCTCAAATTCATAGCACGAAGGTATTTACGTTGCACTAACTCTAATCTATCAATATATTTTATGTATAGAGGGTTCCAAATAGGTACTGCAAACTATAACTGTAGCCTAATTATAGATTTATATAAATGCAAAAAAGTAGACGGTCGGCGAAAATCCCTGGACGATCTCATAACAAAACCAAACATTTGGAAGGCCTTGTTTACAATTTTCTCTATGTGAACATCCAGATGGAGCTTCGAATCAAGCAGAACACCAAGATTACGGAGAAAGCTTACTTTACTAACTGGCGTATTGGCAAGACGATAGTCGAACTGTATAGCTTTTTTTTTTTTGGTAAATGTTATAACATGACACTTAGGGAGACTAAGGTAAAGCTTATTGGTAGAGCAGTAGTTAGAGAAACGATCTAGATCCTGCTGGAAATTAATACAATCGGCGGTATCAGAAATTATTTTATAAACCTTTAAATCGTCCGCGTAGAGAAGAAATTTTGAATTTAGAAAACAGTCTTTTATGTCATTAATATACAAAATGAATAATAAAGGTCCTAAAATGGAACCCTGTGGTACACCGGAGCTGACCTGAAAAGAGTCAGATTCAAAGCCAAAAGCAAAGCAATAAGATATAAACCATCTTAAAAGATCCCCTCTGATTCCATTGTATGCAATTTTATTAAGCAGTAGTGTGTGATCAAGTTTATCGAAGGCCTTCTGAAAATCTGTGTAAACCGCATCAACTTGCTGTCTATTATCAAGACTATCAAATAGCTGAGACGTGAAAATGAGAAGATTGCTAATGCAAGATCTATCTTTAACAAAGCCATGCTGTTCTTTTATTAGTACACTGCGAATAGCCGGATATAATTTATTATGTACCAGTCTTTCAAAAAGCTTGGAAAAAGCAGGTAGTATAGAGACAGGTCGGTAGGTCCCTACGTCATGCTTGGAACCGCTCTTATGAACTGGTACAATATTTGCATTGTTACTCCCCAACTCGCAGCCACTTGCTCACCAATTTTCGCTTAGTTATCATTTGTTTTGGTAAAGGAGAATCTTCGTGAAGAAACCAGCATGCCTGAAAGATATTTCTCGAAGTCATGTAAAGGCTCTGACTTGGGTCAGAGACCCACGGGTGGCAAAAAAAGCTCTCAGGTTAGGTACCACAGGGTGAAAGAATTGAAAAATAGGTATTTGTAAAATGTAGGTATTGCTGTCGCGGCAGTGAGCGCGAAAGAGACAACAGCTGAAAATACTAATAAAAAGTACACAAAAACAACGTTTCGTTCTTCCCTGACAACTTCACCAAAATTAGACCGATTCAACTACTTTTTTCATTAGTAATTTAAAAAAGGACACAACGGCAACTCTGTAATTTTTTTAGGTTCGTAAAGATTTATTTATCGATGTTAATAAATAATTTATGAAAAATAAGGAAACATAGGGACATGCCAATAGAAGTCGTGATTTTTTTGGAAAAGAAAATATTGCTCTGCTGTCATTATCCAGGAAGGAAACAAGGGACCACGTTTGTATGGAAAAACGGCTGTGCTGTGTCCTCTTAAGTTTAATCAAGAATCAAGATCACACACAAAATCTTAATTACTTCTAACAAGGTAAACTGCAAACTTCATTAACAAACACGACCTACTAAGGCTTGCATCCTTGCAATGTGACTAGGGAAGCTATAACTACCAATTGTTAGTATGAACCACTCCAAACCCTCCCGTTTCATGTAACTATGAACATTGTCCCGGGAGGGAAACTACGAGGGAGGAGTTATGGCTCTATCTTGTTGGATAATTAAATCATTGTTGAATATTAATATTATTTTGTGCTGGGATTGTGAGTTGTGATTGGTTTTATAAGTTTTAAATCTGGAATTCATAAATACTAGCTGACCATGAGGTTCAAGGTTACCGATGTAGCCCGAAGAATTGCCAAAGTAGGTAGTGGGCAGGGCACATTGCTCGCAGAACAGATGGCCAATGGGATTGAAAAGTTCCGGAGTGGTGACCGCGAACCGGAAGACGTTGCGTTGGAAGATCTCCCACTAGCAGGACCGATGACTTGGTGAAGGTTGCGGGAATTCGTTGGATGCGAGTCGCACGGGACCGGTCAATGGTGCGACACTTGGGGGAGGCCTATGTCCAGCAGTGGACGTCTTTCAGCTAAAAACATGATGATGATGATGGGGCAGTGGCGTAGCGTGCCTTGGCGGGGCCCCGTATAAAATTTGTTATGAAAGGTAAAGATTTCCCACAAAAGAAAAAAAAAGTGTTTGCATAAAATTAAAAGAAATATTTGTTCATCATAATTATCTATCTGTCACTTTTTCCAAAATTTTCACAAACAATTCAAGTTAAATATACACTTTCCTTGCCTTTTTTTGGCAAACTTAAACTTAAAGTTTCTGCCTCTATGGACAGTAGTGACAGGTCTGACAGGCGTTCATGTCCCATCACAGTTCTTATGTAATTTTTATCAGTTTTAATTTTGAAAAACTCAGCAGTTGCAGTTGTAGCTGGAAGGGTCAAGAATAAAAAGCATGCTGTTATTACCTCCGAAAAACTGGATGCAAGACTATTGAATTTTATCAGCAATAATTCATTGAGTTCCTTAATGGAATGAATATGAACGGGGAAATCCCGCAGCCCGCGTTAACCGATGTAGGGTGTTGCCAACTTTTGAACGCACGCTTTACGCAGGAAAAAAGAAATTGCTTTTTTTGACTTTCATCATTTCTGAAATAAAAAAAGAATTAGGAAGTTTTTATTAAGTTTTGCTTACGCACGTCGGGGGCCGCCGTGGCCCGGGGAGCCCGTATAATTGATACGGCAGATACGGCGGTAGCTCCGCCCCTGTGATGAGGTCTTGGGTTTGATTTACAGATCGAAAAAGTGTTAAGGTATTAAGTTTTTTGAGTGACAGCCGGTGGACTCTCGGTTTGGGCCCGTTTGATGGCAACAGGCTGGCTCCTTGTTACTTGGGACTGAAACATGAATGTAGAAATGCATGTAGTACTAGCGGTTGATACTCTTCTGCCTGACCCTTTCGGGATACGATCGTGATGTTGTTTTAATGTGTATATTTTGTGGTGGTGGTATGATGTTATGATGTTTAATCTCGTTTTGCTTTGACGTTGATTGACTACCTTCCTATACACAGATTTTTGAAAACAACACTAATTCTGGTTTGATATTTCGCGGTTTCATCCGAATCTTGGAGCAAGACTCTGATTCAGACAGGTCTTGCTTCAAGATTCGGATGAAACCGCGAAAAATCTGCATCGAAATAACTATTCTTAATGTACACCGTGAAACTAAACGACCGAATTCCACAAGATACAAACACAAATATCAAAACATCACACCTCAGAGTTCCCAAAGACCCAAACCAGCTAGTAAACAATATAATATTTTATCGCCCACATTAGGCACAATGGTTTCAGCACTCCCAGGTGATCCCCGGCCTCCAAGCTGTTATAAAGGTACAATTTGCAAGGCTGTAAATACATCAGCTGAGCGTATTTATGGCGACGAGCATTAAACTTGCCCTGGCGACTAATGTTGCTTCTAATATTGTGGAGACTACTACGGTTTCTCGACAATTAGATAGAAAAAAGATTTAGAAAATTACATGACATAACATCACATCTGTACCTAATCCAAGAAGGGTTAGACAGTGTGGTGGACTTCATTGTAAACTCACATGGGACGACCCGAATGGCGTAGTGGTAGTAGAAGCTGCCTTACGTTCTTAGGGTCCCGGCTTCGAATCCTGGTAGGAGCAAATGTTTGTGTGATGAGCACGGACATTTGTTTTCGAGTCATAGATGTTTAGATGTATAATAAGTATGTATTTACAAACAAAAAGTGTCTATGTAGTATATCAACTATCTGGTGTCCACGATACAAGCCTCGTTGCTTAGTATGGCACTAGATGGCGCTGTGTGTAAATATTTACATTTCGCCAGTTATGTTTACTTCCCGTGTAATAGTGAGCGAACCGACTGCAATCAACCGGGCGCAGATACAGGCTCCGAGGCTGAAAAATTCCTGACGATAAAACCCATCATGACTTTGCCCGACCTGGGCGGCTGGGCATCGAACCCGGAACCTAAAGCGCAGCAATTGTCTTTTTTAAACTTCTTTTCCGTTCGAAACGTCGGGCTTAAATTAAAGGTAAAGTTCGCGATAAATACCCGTTTCCATATGTTTTATATTGTACACAAGACCAACGAGGCAGTTTATTGGGTAATTTAGAAAAATATTCTCTAGTTTATGTGGTTAGCTAGCTTTCTTTACGATATAGCTCTTTTCTTCAAATTGAGCATATCGATGAAATGAAATATCCCAAATTCCGCGTCCGTTTAAGCCATATTTGGATTTCTTTCAAGCTGACTGGACATGCATTTTTGGGAGAATATTTCAATCTTCTCGAAGTCCACTCGAAACTCACTTACCAAATCTAAAACCTCTTGATAACCGACAGTACGACCCCGCCGTGGTCAAATGCACAGCCAGCGCAACTATTTGGGAGAATAGTTGGCTGTTTCGCTTAAATGCTTTCACGTATTGTTGGGGTCCAGCGATGCAGCGCTGCAAGGATTGCGTGTACAAATGGGCGATTGCATGCGTTGCGAGTGAAGTTGTTTATCTTCGTGTTGAAAAGGGAGTAAAATTCGAGTTTAATTTATTTGAAGGTTAAGTTACATTAACATAACATCAAGCCTGTTATTCTCGATAGGTAATGCAGAGGTGTACCTACACCCACATTTCGCCAATTATGTTTAAGTGCTATGTATCACTTTGGGCCCTATCAGAATATCAGCGCTGTGACGTTTTTTTTTTTAAAGTTACAGCACCATGCTCAGATAGGAGCCTTTTAGTCTTGTACAGTATAAATTCTGTTTTGTATTTTTGTATTTTGTTTTTGTTTGTTTTTTCTTATGATTTTGTTATTTTTTTTTATGTTTACTTTATACTAGTGTTATAATAATAACTACCCCAAAATGCGTATACCTGAACTTCTTTTAATTTTCAGCAACCCTCTTTGTCCTCGGGGTAAATTACTGATACTCACGGAAAAAGGCAGACGATGACGTCTCTATCCTGAAACCATAGACAAAATATCATTTTATCATAAATAATGAAAAATAGAACCGACTTCAAAAAAGTGAAAAATAACTTTAGCTTCAGAAGTCGGTGACCATTGTTTGATTGATTTATTAAGTTTTTTTGTCACCGACTTCTGAAGCTAAAGTTATTTTTCACTTTTTTGAAGTCGGTTCTATTTTTTTGCAAAAAAGTTTTTATTTTTCACTTTTTAGTGGTTCACTTGTGCTTACCCCTTCACAGCGTACCGGTGCGGTGGCGTGGTGTTGTTATGAACTGGTGTAAACAATAGACAGACAATAGATTTCAGCAATCCCAGTCCATTTGCTATCATTTATTGAGGAGTTCCGTTCCATATCTCCGAAGTTCGTGATCAGATCATGACAATATTTCTATGGGACCAACTTGGAAGTATACCCTTTCAAACAAAAAAAGAATTTTTCAAATCGGTTCAGGCGTCTTCGAGTAATCGGTGAACATACATAAAAAAAAAAAAATACATACAGTCGAATAGAGAACCTCCTCCTTTTTGGAAGTCGGTTAAAAAACAAAGTCATTGTCATGTAAGCTATCCAAAAGCATAAGGCAATTCTCTTGAAAGTTGTTAAAAGAAGAAATACTAGTTTTTCTTTTCTGAATTAGTGGCTCATCATACGGCAATTGTGTTGGAAGTCGAGAAGCTGATACTTCTCAACTTCCAACACTATTGCCGTTTTATTTTATTATGTTAATTGTTAGCGAATTCGTATTATGCGTATTATTCGTTTAAAAATATGTTCCCTTAGTATTAATAAATTTTCAAGTGAAACTGTACGTCCATATCCACCGACGTCGTCGTCGTCGACGTCGCATCCTTGTCGTCACGTGCACATCTCGCTCCGCTGACTTCGGAACACAGCAGGTGCTCGGGAATACTCAACTGTTTCAAACGTGGGTATAATTATTATATTTTTTCACACTTGGGAGGGATATTTGCGAGGGACATGAAGGTATTTAAGTTTGAAATTTGAAACTTGAAAGCTTATACTAAAAAAACGTTTTTAAAAACAAGCTTTTAAATTAAGGGTGAAAAGACTCCTAACACTCTTAACAAAGCCGAAAGGCACTTGTGCTCCCCGTCCTTGGGATTTTTTTTTGTTCTAGACCGTACCTGGGAACCTACTCGGAGATATTGGAGGTAAATTCCAAAATTCCAACTTTTTCAAAAGCTTTTTTTCAAATACAAGTTTTTAAGGTGGGTTTTAAGGACTTTTCCTTAAATACCTCCATTACCCGTTTACAATTAAATGCGTCTATAAGCACAATGTTTTGAGTGCGTTACATTGGATCCTACCGAAAAACGTGATTTTACACCCAATAATTTCCCAGTACAAACATTTTTGCGTAGAGTTACTTAGTTTGATGTACAGAATGCTTGAATGACGGCTTCGAGAAGAGTCGTTTACACCCTGTATATGTGACATTCTTCTCAGCAAAACCATTTAATTGAGACTCATATCAATGCGCTTTTCATCCTAGATTGTAGACTAAGTCACAAGTAAGAGGGAAGCGCTAAGCAATGCAATAGTTCCATAACCACATTTCATGTTTTTCCAACTCCACAACGGAAACTAACAGAACTAAATTCCATTTTCAATATAAATAAACAATTGGTGTTCTTTATTTTTGTGTATTGCAATACATTTGTTGTGGGCCATAAAACAAGCGTGGGGTCAGCTTAATGTTACGGAAAATTCGCTTTTACCAAGGAACTGTAGAACTGTCGGGAGAATGAATGCGTCGGTACGTGGATAAGTATGAAACAATGGGTTTATGGCCAAACATGTTCTTTTCTTGAGATAGTAGTGTTAAGGGGTTAAAAAAATAGTTTGTTTTGTGTAAAAGGTAGACTACTTCTCTCTTCTGGTGGGTGTAACAAACGGCATAGCTAATTAAACAAGCTTAAGAGGCCTGCGGAGTATGCGTAGTTCATACAAACGTAAACCAAAATATTTTGTAAATCAAACATATTCCTGTGCTTTACAGGTTTTCAGGTATGGTCCAAACAAATAAATGATCGCAATAATGGGGAGAACCAGTGTCATCCACTTCTTTAAGGGTATTTTACTCCCATTCATCAGTATTGTCATTTCAGCCGAAAGACTTCCACTGCGGGACTAAGGCCTCCCCGAAAGCGGGGGCTTCGCCATAATCGCCACGCTTGGCAAGTGGGTTGGCGATCACAATTTTAATTTTAGACCCATTACGAAAGTCTTATCTTAATTCCATACAGAATCCTTTATTATTTTTCCAAAGCACTTTTATCTAACAAACTCCACTACATTCAAACATTCGTAGTAATAAAATTTTCTTTTAATATTCCTAACGTCTCAGTCTAGACGTTGGAAAGTAAAATTATAAATAATACGAAAATGTTATTCGTATGCAAATGTGTTTCATCACATCTCGAGTTTTAACTTTACACAAGAGGAATAGAATGCTCACAATCAGTATAATATGGGGAATAATGCTGGTTGCACGGTGGGATACTTTTTGTGTTTTAATCTGAAATGTAGATACGGTATAATCATGCATTTATAGATCATACACTCTTGCTTGTCATTTGGCAAAAATAAAGAGATTTTATTGATAAACTAAGTTATAAATACTATATTTTAGAAGTGTTGCAGATAACTAGCGATTATTAGTGAGAACATAGATTTGTTAATCACACACACGCTTTACGAGACGCTCGCTATGATTACTATTAAGCCATCGTCCCCATATCCAAGTAAAAGTACAACCACTCTGCTAACTGTGGACTTTCCACGTTGTGGTGATTGTCAAATTGGGCATCTGTAGACTAGCCACAGAGCCACAGGCAATTTGGTAAGTCAAGTCAGAGGTCCATGGCCCTTAACTTCCATAATGCAAAATACGTACCTCCTTACTAACTTGTCGTCGCATCACAACTCAACCAAAAAACCATTTTATCCGCAAACCACAAAACTTACAAGACACTACAACGCCGCTCACGTAACGACATATCGTTGTTTCATTCACACCCACACGCTGTCCCACTCATACTCGCACGTCTCGCTTGCTGTTGCACCGTGTGTAGCCAGCCTAATACCGTGTTGCACAAAATATGGCCGCACTCAGCACAACTTCGCTACTCAAGCGAACAGCGTGGTTATTTGCAGTTTCGCTACTAGAAAAGGTGTTGGATAGTTTAGAGTTTCGACTGAGAATGGTATGAAGGTAGATTGGTAAACGTGTTTGGATGGTAAATCGTTCTCTTTCACTTCATATCAGTATTTTACATGGAGCGACTGCCTATCTGACTCCCATAACCTCGTTAGTACGGGGTAATACTATACTTCTTGGTAGAACTTGTTGCCATGCATCATTCAGCTGAAATACGTTCACTACCGGACGTAGGTCTCCCCAAGGTTCGCCACGTCAGCCGGTCTTTTGCTTCTCGCAACTTCACTAAATACGTTCACTACCGGACGTATGTCTCCCCAAGGTTCGCTAGGTCGGCCGGTCTTTTGCTTCTCGCAACTTCACTTCTTCTTGGTCATACTTTGTGGTATTCCCTCCACAACCTTTCGGCTGCAATGTCATACCGCTCTGCAAGCAATGTGCAGTGCCTACAATCACAGGAGAACCTAATAGTTCACCCACATTAGCGAGCCTATTGCCATCAATCGGGCACAAATCCAAACTCCGCTCTCTGGCTGGCTGTTTGTTGAGATATTCCTGACGGAAAACCCCGGTAACACTTTGCTCAACCCGGGAATAGAACACAGGACCTCATACTTAGCAGTCGAGCTTGCGATCACTCGACCAACTAGGCAATTCTTCGGACTATATGTATGACCATAGTTCTGCTGCAGATACTTTCCAGACATGTCTCTTCTAAATAATCAGCAATAGCACTAGAGGTAACCTAACAACAGATACTCACTTAGTGCCTTACTCCAAACTTAAGTAAGAAAGACTTAAATTAAGAGTTTAAAACATATTAAAACGGCTAGTTTTTGCGAATTTACCTTTAATTTAAGCCCGACGTTAAAGGACGTCAACGACAACATCGAGATAAATACCCGTTTTCATGTGTTTTATAATGTGTTCCAATCGTGAAAGTTTAAAAAAGATAATTAAGAGTTTAAAGTTATTTTTCACGATTAAACGTCAGCAGGAAAAATAATCGTTCCACTACCAGCATTTTACCTGGCGTATTTTATACATCAGGTAGTAGAATCTGGTATTACGTGCAAGATGGAGCGATAGTCCTCTCGGACACGTTTGCTCGGGAGTTTTACAAGAGGTAGCGATGTCGAGGAGGGCCGTGTGTTAGCTAAATTAAAGAGGAGCTTCGAGGAAAAGTCTTGAACTTTGTGAGCGCGTTCCTGTCTTGGATGGTACTATGAGTTGCATGATGCTTGGTTATCATTTTTCTTTGTTTAAACTTTAAAACCCTGATAAACTATTCCATGTTTTGAAGATGAAGATTGGTTTTGTTGTCTCGAATAAAATATACATAATATCAACTTAAGTTTAAGTATCTAGAGTGTCTAGTATGATTAAACATAACGTAATATAATAGTACCCCCACGTATATTTTAAGTCCCGTATCGTCCGTAAGGGCGATTGCCACGACGAAATCCAGACTTCGTTCTTACTACTGAGAAATTCCTGATAGAAGAACTCAATAACAGTTTGCCCGACCTGGGAATTGAACCCGGTGCTCATGCTTAACAGTCGCTCTTGCGACCACTAGACCAACGAGGCAGAGAGATAGAATATCACTACCATATTATAAAACAAAGTCTTTCACCGCGTCTGTCTGTCTGTTCGCGACAAACTCAAAAACTACTGCACCGATTTTCATGCTGTCACCAATATATAGAGTGGTTCTCGAGGAAGGTTTGCGTATAGAATTTGTGCGCGGGCAAACTGTTTCGACTCGTCATGGAAAAACAAAATATCACGACGTGTTTCAATTACTGATCTAGTTTCAAAAAGAAATAATCATTTTGTCGGACTATTTGTCTTACAAAAAAAAGATTCACGACCAATTAGGAACCTCTCCTTTTAGGAACTTTCTAGAATCTTTTAAAACCGAAAAGTAGAACATCTAAAAATCCCGCCTCAACCTAATAGATTGATGCTCATAAAATTTCCTACCGAAAAAAATCCCCAACAAAAATAGTCTACTCTGTATAACAAAGTGAAGTATCGGGCATTTTTCTAAAACAACTCCCTGTAGGAGCCTTCATTAGCTATTAATTAAGGGTAGCTGCGCGAGCGATCTGCTCATTAATTCAAAGCATCGTCTGTGGCCAATCTTAACAATGATTTTGGGAAACACTCACATTGGATGCTTTGGGAATTATTTTTCTTAAAAAAACCTGTTTAAAAAAAGCTAGATTTTTTAATGTTTGGCTAATATTGGTCTCTCGTCGTAACGAGAGGCAGGCCCAAGCACAGACCAAATACTTTCGTGACGATCTTTAGTCAGAGGAGGTTGACAAATAAAGAGTTGTTACATACATACGCCGTTTTGTTCGAACAATACAATTCCTTAAATGTGTTCCATAAATATTCCAAAACCATCCCGTGAAACGGAAACGTGACGTGAAATGGTAAGTGAAAATATAACATGACCGGAAATGTGAATAAAATGTAAATAAAATAAAAGTCATATAGGTATCTATAGGAAAGGAATTCTTGCAAGAATCTTAGGCTGGTTATTTTGGATAAAGAAGCCATTTAACCCTCTACGATCACACCCAAAAACAAGATACTTTACGTGGGTACTTTGTTTATTTGGTAACCGTACTAAAATAGTGTGTTTAGGACACATCTTGGAAAACCTATTTAAACAGATAGATTTTACAATAACAATCCCTACTATACACATATTTTACTCAATTTACCGGATAAAAGTAAATTCTAAAAGACTTCCAAAGTTCAAACTGACGCCAACTTCCCACAATTCCTAAACTTAAGCTTCTACAAACTGGTGTGAACTGGTGGAATCCGGTAAAAACCGGTTAAATCCAGTGTCCGCTGCCCCTATAAGATAAAACGGAGCTCTCACTTAATCTTAAGATTTCATGACTGGTTCGTTCGAGGTTCTTCTAAGACTTGTACAAAGGCAAGCATTAAAACAGAGTTTAAAGCAAGGATTACGTAAATACCTCAGGATTTTGATCTTGGAAACAATGGCGATGTGTTGTTTTAGCAAATGAAGATAGGTTAATAATGAATTTTAAATTTAGTTACGTGTAACGGTCGCGATATTTTGTTAAACATACAGCCGGACCTCTGATCTGAAAATTGTAAAAAGGTAAGAAAATTTGAAATTTCTTGGCGCTTCTTCCTGTGTATTGTTCTGAGAGTGGTATTAGTTACATTAAAAATGTCGCAAAACATAAACTGTAGGAGATACGGCGATCTTGCAATGCGTTCACTCGTGAACTGACTTTGTTTCAACACTGAATGGTTGACGTATTTTTCGTTCGATTGCTACTTTGTTTTCTCTGTGAATATAAAAGTTTTCCCAAACGTGATTGTGCAGAATAGTATAGCTAAACATTAAATCCATGGCAAAATACTCGTCACTTCTCTTGAGGACGAACAGATCATTAAGAGCCTAATGCTGTAGGCATCTCTCAATCTAACGCCTTTCGACTCGCGGTTCTCGGCGACTTGGTTTCTCATCCAAATTGTGAGGATCGTATCTCCATCTAGCCTGAGAGCCTGTCTGTCGAAAGACATGGATATCAATTAACGGTCATTTTCAATAACTTACTGTTCGGTATCGGTAGGTTGCTATCTCTGTCTGACATTTTGTTTACAGACGGTTAGAAACAAAACGTCACAGAAAAGCTTTCTTTGATTTTTATATGAATAGTGACCGGTAGGTGACGCGGATAGGATATTTCAAGCTAACTTTGTTCCCTACTAGGGAACAAAGTAAGCTTTTGTTTAGCAATTGCCGTTGGCTTCCTTATGCCAACAGTTGGGAATGTATTGGCAGACGGTTAGTTGTTCCGCCAACCTAAACTTAAAATAGGCCCATTGTCATAAACATGCACTATTTCCCCAACGAATAGACAAAGGGCCTTCTGTTACTATTCCTACTGTTGGGTGATTTTTGCAAGGATTTCAGTTATTATAACAACATTGGGCCAACTAACGACGGGTCTGCTGCATCTATTCCTACTGTTGGGAGATTTTTGTAGGGATTTACATTACTAAACACATTATTGGGCCAACTAACGACGGGCCTGCTGCTTCTATTCGTACTGTTGGGAGTTTTTTGTAGGGATTTAAGTTATGATAACAACTTACATCGGTCCAACTTAAACCTTTCAATGGGCCTGTTAGGGATGATACATATATACTGGTACAGGTATAATTACCCAGTATGAGCTTACTAGTACTCTCTTAACTCTTAGTAACTCTTAGATTTACGAAACATATTTTTTATATTTTTGTTTATATTTGAGATTTATAGTTTATACTGTAAACAAAGTACAAAATTGAAAATTAAGGATAATTTAAGAAAGACATTCCGTCACTAAATGTCCTTGGTGGACGGTATGTTCATGCCGAAACCGTAATGATAATATCGTAAAGGTTCAAAAGTTGTACCCCAACCTCGATAGATGGCGTTGTAGTCCAATTAGAAGGCGCGGGACAAACACGAGTGGCGTATGGCGTATGGCAGTGGAGCGGGTGCGCGGGAGGGCGGGTAAGTGGCGCCACTCGGCCACTACCTCGCACACTCGCCAGCACCGCGCCACCGCCATACGCCACTTGTATGACCCGCGCCTTAGATCAGAAAGCAATTTTTGGTTTTATTTCAACCCTATTAGTGTTCACACAAGGTTGTTAGTTCAACGCTACCAGATCGGTAGTAAACATTTGTTGAAGGAAAATTCAAACATATATATATATACATATATTTCATATTAGGAAAATCCACGTTGGCCCCATCGCAAGTTGGGCCTTCGTAGGCAAATCCACGTAGGCCATCAGTTTTGGGCCCAACCCGCAAACTTCCCGCCAATTGTATGCATTTGCCAACTAACCAGAGGTATGTGGCCCAACTAAATGCCAACAAAAAATGCTACTAGGGTTTACAGTATCACCGATAGCTACGAAACGTGGAATATTAACTAACAGTTACGTAAGCAAGTTATAGATAACGGGCCTAAAATGATTTGATGAGAAGAATTCGAAAAAACCGACTCCAAAAAACACAAGTGACAAATAACTTTATCTTCAGAAGTCGGTGACCTTTGTTTGATTTATTTATTCAGTTTTTTGTCACCGACTTCTGAAACTAAAGTTATTTTTACTTTTTTGTGTTTTTTGGAGTCGGTTTTATTTTTTGTAAAAATGTTTTTATTTTTCATTTTTTTGTGGTTCACTTGTTCACCCCTTCACAGTGTAGCGGCGTGATGCTATGTTATGAACTGGTGTAAACAATAGATAGACTATAATTTATTGAGGAGTTCCGTTGCCTATCCCCGAAGTTCTTTATCAGATGTTCAACAAATTAGAATGGGACCACTTTAAGAAAGTACTTTTCCAAAAACCACCCAAATCACATCAAGTGTGCCTATAAAATTTGAAGAGTTCTCTCAATTTGTCCAGGATCCCATCATCAGATCCCGGCATGATGAATATGGGACTACCTGGGAAGTATACCCTTTCAAACAAAAAAAGAATAATTCAAATCGCTCCAGCCATCTTCGAGTAATCGTGGAACATACATAAAAAAAAAAAAAAAGGTTCCGACGAATTGAGAACCTCCTCCTTTTTGAAGTCGGTTAAAAAGACATCACATTAACAGCTTGTTTTTTAATCATTTTCTCACTATAAACTTCTATAATGTACAATACAACCTCCATACAGTTTGGAAATTACACGACAAAATATTAAATCCCAAAAAAATGCCTGCTTTAACTGAGAGTCGAACCTGGCCCTCTTTTTCAGCGTATATTGCGATATTGATGTCACATCCAAATACTTATCTTAATAGCATATCTGATTTATTTCCACCATCTGAGGTAAATACCTATTAAATTGTCAAAGGAAAGCCGCTTTCAGCGGAGTGCGAATAATCCCTATTAGAAATGGCTGACGTGCTGTTTTTATGGGTAATTGAAGGCTTTTATTGCAGATTATGGGGTATTTTCTATGGTGATGATATGGGGGAGTGTCTATGGAGTACGTAAATTTTATTGAATTTAGAATTTTGCACACATATCTATGCATTTTATGTTTGCGGTGTATTCATAGATAAATATTGCTCGTGACTAAATAATAATAGCCGTTCCGGTCAATCTACATGTTAAGCCGCACTGGCCTAGGTTGGTCCGTGGATGGGTGCCTCGGAAAGCTTGTTAAGTTTAGCACTGCCTTGCCTTTTCCTAACTATGTTGAATCAGCTTCCCGTATAGCTGGATCCAACTAAATAATAGTATTTAAGATGGACCAACTTACGAACAGTAAGTTGTGGGTTCAAAATCAATCAGACAGACGCATTACTTTGTGTAATTTATTTCATCACCACTGCTCTCATAACGTTGAAGGAAAACATCGTGAGGAAACCGGCATGTCCTAGAACCAAAAAAAAATCGAAGTCTAGTGACATCTTCCAATCCGCACTGGGCCCGCGTGGTGGCCCATTACCTCTCATAAAAAGGAGGCCTGTGTCGCAGCAGTGGGAACATTAATAGGCTGATGATGAAGATGGACCGACTGCCTATCTGATTACCAGAACCCAGTTAGTAATCGGTAATACGATTTAGGTTAAACTGCTAGTCGGACTTTTGGGCCAATAACCTGTACCGACTGTCTAAGATCTACAAATGCCAGCTGGGACCAACACGAGGAGGCTCGATATGTAATAGATAGTATCCACTGATTATTCTTAACCTTGAAGATTGACCTTCTATGTAATGCCTACACAATTTGCACCAAAAATAGTGCCACACATTTTTTTTGTGTCAAACTAGACTAGTAGACTATGTAAATAGAAGGACTTTTCAATCTCCAGCCCTAGTAGCAAAGAACGTGCTATAAAATATCCTGAAAAAGTTATCCCCAAGGCTAAGAACTATTAATATCAGTCCTGTCCTATTCCACAGAGGAATCGGTGACCGTTCTTCTCAAAGAATAATTCGGAAAAAACTCCGTCCGAAAAGGGAATACCTCAAGACTGACGTTTTGTGAATTTTAGTGTAGACTAAATAAGAGGTGGGTTTCCTTAAAGCGACTTGATGTTCAAGACTTTCGTGTTGAATTTGAATTACTCTAAAAATGTGAGATTTCATTTCAAGTGAGTGATGTAATGGCTAGAAATATATTGTGCAGAAGGGTTTTGGCTAGCAGTGTAAGTTTCTAGATTTAGAAAAAGATGCTGTATTTTATACCGTAAACTGGGTGGGTGGGCCAGCTGTTAGTAGAAGAAAAACAAACAAACATGCCGCAATATCTAATGATAAATCCAGGCAATACTTTTCTGTTTTGCCTGTGTGGCCTGTATCCATTAAGCTGTCACCATCTTGTGGAGGCCTATCTAGTGGCGTGCCTACAGTCTAGGGACACAAATCTTATGACACTCTGCTTGCCCTAGGGCAGAAACCCTAACATCATGAATAGTAGAAAGATATAAGCGCATGCACCGCCACTGCGTCTTCCAGAATAAAAATTAAACTTGGTAGTAGAAATGGTCATCTTAGTTTCAGTTTGAAATACAGTTAAATCTCGTATTTTTATTAAATCGCAACAGTGAAACACACTTTAAAATAAGGCTACTTTTGCATTCCCGCACCGTTTCTAGCCGCAGTGGCTAATGGCACCGGTCGTCATAGTGTGTGGCCTTATCTTCACGCCTTGTCCCTGGAGGGGTGGTCTAGTGCGAAACATTCGAACTAGTTCTTAGTTTCGGGGAATAGAGATAAAATGTTGCCAAAGAAGTTGTTTATGGACTTGAATTTGTTTGGTTCCGGGAAAAACATTTTTGTGTTTGTAAAGAAAAATATTATGTCAATATGAATGATTATGAAATTCAACATAAAATTTCACGGGATATCTTAGGTGATTATAATTACTTTAGAGCCTAATACAACAACAGTGTTTGATTATTAGATTCTTCAGGTTTTCTTCATCGAGATTTCATTTATTCGGATTCAAATCCGTTCAAGTACCTACTATTAGTATCACTTTCAGTACCTACTAGCTTTTATGTTGGCAAGATATGAATTACATCGTAAACGACCTTGTTAATTCATATCTTGCCAACATACCAATGTCCACTATGCCCATTTTGGAAGGCAGCGTGCATGGTGTTTCGAACCCTATCTTGTCTTTTGACACCCAAAATGCTGCGTTCCATTACTCTTTGGCAAACTCCAAGGCGGAGCTTCTGAGACTCGGTGAGCGACCACGTCTGAGCACAGTAGGTTAGGACGCGCGGGATGTCCATATCAACGTGTTTGCGCTTCAGGGATATTGGAAGATTTCCGCCTGACGCAGGTCCTCACCGGACACGGATGTTTCGGGAGGTACCTGCACCGAATCGGGCGGGAGGCAACGCCCGGGTGTTTCCACTGTGAGGATCGACCGGAGGACACGGTGGAGCACACGGTGGAAGTCTGCCCTGCGTGGGCGGAGCACCGCCGTGTCCTCGTAGCGGCGATCGGCGGCGGCGACCTCTCGCGTCCGGCCCTGGTTCAATCCATGGTCCGGAGCGAGACGGAATGGGAAGCCGTCACCTCTTTCTGCGAAGCAGTCATGCTGGCGAAGGAGGTGGCGGAACAAGAGAGGGAGAGAGCCTCTCTTCCCGGCCGCCGCGGGAGACGCACCGGGCGTCGGGGGCCACGTGGTGGCTACCGGCCACCGTAGATGCGGGCCTGTGGACGGTAAGCTGTGTCAATAAGAATTGGGTTGTTGGAGACCTTAAGTTACGCACTCGGGATGATATTACATAATGATTTTGAAGATAAAAAAACTTCCTGCCGGGGTTGCGGGCCTATTCGAAAGAGATACCGCGTCTCCGGAACATAAAGGGCGAGGAAGGAACATGGATGGGTTTTAGTCAGTAAGAGTCTGACACTCCCTCCCGCTCCGCCCAGAGTGGGAGAAGTCATTTGATGATTTCCCATCCTAAAAAAAAAAAAAAAAAAAGGGATATTGGAAGATCACCCTTTATTAGCGTCTTCATAGACCAGTAGGTTTTATTTTATCAAAATTAATTTAAATAGACTACTTAAAAAATCCTTTTCAGTTTACCATTAGTATAACTACTTACCACAAACCAAAAACACAGCAACACCCACAAACAAACTCCTTCTACCTTTGGTGTAGAAAATGATTTATCTCTAAATACAGGCCGCTACAAAATTATTTTTGCTAAAAGCCGCCTGCTAAAAGCTAGCACACCATATTAGCCTGCGGTATCGCGTTGCCCTGGTACTAGGGAGGTAGGAACACAGAAGGTTCATTGGAACCACTTTCACAGTGCTACTTTGTCTTAACTTTTCGTGTAACTTTGTGAAGTTTTGTTTAAGACAGTGAAAACCTGGATGAGATAACATGCAATGAAAACTGTTTTTTGCCCTGAACTGTTGTTGTAACATCAACATCTCAGTTTCAGTTGAAAACCAGCGTCGGGCACTAGCTGCTCGGCAGTTTGCTGAACAGGACCTTTTTGGCGCAGCCGGTGAAACACACAATATTTTCTCTTTTTTTTCTGCCTAGTGTTTAGTTTTACAGTGTAGATTTAAGTTTTGTTTTTTTTGTTTACTTTTTTTTTATTTGTTGTGTGCGCTTATGGCATGCGCCGAACAAATAAGTTATTCTTTCTTTCTTTCTTTCAATGATTAGGAGATTTACACGGACACCCGAAAAAAAAAACTTAACTTGCGTAACTTAAGGAACGATTTTTATTCTATAGTTTAGTAATTGCTTCAAGATAGAACTGTCAAAAGTTTAATTCTTCTTTTTTGATTTGCTTTCGATCTATTGCATTATAATTATGCAAACTCAAGTAACAACTTTAACTTGGCTATAGTATTGTGTCCCAAGAAATTCGTTCTGTGAACTATTTCATAAAAATCCTTATAAAGTTAACAGTGGTTCTAAGGTAGACGATTTAATTAATGATAGCAAATGGAGACATACAACTCTGCTTTTAATATTATATTACATAATCCTATACTGTCACGTACGGGATATTTTCCGTGATTGATAATTATTATGATGCTCCCAATATTTCGTTTAATTTTAAACTGTGAAAGTTTATAACAATATATCCTATTCCCTTTATTACCTTTTGAACTATATTTATGATGAGTTGGCCTTCTGCCATTTCTTAAATAGCGGTGTTAGTGCACTTACGTTTGGCTTAAAATGAGCCATCATATTTTAATTTGGGATTCCTCTTGTATTTTTTGCTATCCCACGATATTAAAGTTTATTCGTATGTGCACACAGTATTTGTTAAATTGAAAGTTATTAATTTTTATCTCGTTTATTCGACTTTGGTAGGTGCAACCGGTGTATGAGACATATGGATCGATGAATAATAGTAATAGTGGTACTAGGTGATTCTTTAACAGCACTTTGTGAATATTAATTTCTAAATACAATAGGAAGACGACAAATAAAAACTAAATAGTTCAGTCTAATTAGTATTATTGGGGTAAGATTATCAAAAAATGTTTGACCCGTATTCTATCTTTTGTTACGTAAACCAAAATTGACGAAGATACGACGCTTTTACAATTCTCAATACGTCATGCCTAGGTATAATTTTTAGCTTGTTCTGGCCCCTACTCCCGAGTTTTGATGCGTTTTATCTTTGTCAATATTCATTGATTTACAAAAACAAAAAAACGTGTCCATTATTTTACAATTAACTCTGTCGGACTAAATAGATTTGCAAGTTTTTGATACTGTCGTTATACCTAATACTTGCTGACGAAAAGTGCGATTGCTGAACATAGGATCCTGGGTTCGATTCCCAGGTTGGGCAATGTGTTATTGGATTTTTTCATCAGGCATTTCTCAGAAGCAGCCACGGAGTTTAGAATTGTGCCCGGTTGATGGCAATAGGCTCGCCCCCTATTACACGGGATTCAAACTCAACTGGCGAAATGTGGGTGTAGTAGTAAACGAATTTTAAGACTTAATTTCTTTTTTCTTAGCCTGACAATCTGTCATGTATCCCACTGCTGGACGAAGGCCTCACCTTTGAAACCACTAACTTCTGAAAGCCAGAATCACGGTTTAGGTAGGATCCCGCAACGAAATTAATTAGAAAAGTATAGCGGCGGAGTAGGAAAAAACCGTAATCTCCACTATGCGATATGATACACCTCGGTAAGAAGGGTTGTCGGAGGAAACTCGGTATGTAATGGGCTGTGAACAGGTCACCCATACACGGACCAATCAATCCAGACAAGCGAGTCTGAAGTGGCTGTTTTTTTTTAGCTACGAACTCCTCACGAAGAACAACAATCCATCATTTAAACGTATCAAGGTAAACCGCACGCCCCAGAAACGAAGGAAACTGTACAAAAAAAACCCTCCGGCAAGCCGCAGGAAGAGGTAGATTTCGAAGGTGCTGGAGCGTCCGACTATAGAAAATTTGTATAAAGAGTTGTACTTATGTGTACAATCTACAAAAAAAACATATGATTTCAAAATCGTTGTCCTGTAATGGAAAGTTTACCCTTTTTAAATTCTCTCATAAGAGTTTAGCATGGAAACGCCCTCAAATGTTTAGTTATAATTTTTTATTTCGTAAACTATAAGTTTTATCGCTAAAATTTGAAGGTATTAATTGTAAAGTAAACAATTTGTGGTCACGCCAACAATAATTAGGTCCTGAAGAGTATCAGAACCTACCTTCGATACACGCGGACGTGTTTATTACAGTGAATCGGCAGTGACGAAAGTCGAGGCGGAAAAGAGAGGAAGAGAAGGGACATGCAGCACTCACCTGGGGCTGGCCGGCGGGATCCAATCTCCTTCAACTATCACACAGCAGAGTATCACTACGCGGGTCGCGCGACCAATTTGAATTTAGTTTTGTTCTTATTACACTGGGTAATCAAACACAAGGGCGCGTTTGGCGGAGCGGGAGTGTACTAAATATTGCAGAGAAAGGCTCGAGATGATCCTCGTCTCTTCGCGGGTGATCAGACGAAAGGGCTCGTCATGCGGTGCGGGTGGTTCAAGAGATCCGTTACACACGTGCGAACATGTGCAATTTCTTCATTGAACTGACAGCTGTCAGTCCTCGTTCTCTCGTTCTCATGTTCACTTCTTGAATGATGCTAAAGCGCTGCATGTGTAGGTTGGGAAAAGGTGCGGGAAATACAAACTGCCTCATATTATAAAGGTGAATATATCTAATCAGTGTTGGCGTTACCATTTCCACCCCCCCTTAATGGGTCACCATTAAAAAAGCGATAATAAGACGAAAGATAAAAATATGACTATGACTCTAGGAGCGCTCAATGCGCGCGGTGAGATAAATAGTTCCGTAGAGTCACGGAGAAGCGGGACAAGCTAATAACTTACGTTACAAAACTAAAGCGATGCGGTATTACAAACTAACTTAAACTAATGCGAAGTGCGGTTTATTAATTATTGCCTTGGAAGAGGACACAAACGAACCACCGGACGCAGGTAAGTTCCCTTGGCGGTTCTAATTGTACAGACGCGCACGACGCCGTCTTTAGACGGGTGGACGTTCTCTACGATAGCTAACGGCCAGGATAGAGGCGGCGAGTTATCATTCATCACTACAACCACGGTTCCTGCTGTAATAGGAAACGATGGCGTGTTCCACTTCTGCCTAACCTGTAGACCGTGTAGATATTCCATCTTCCAACGACCCCAAAACGACTGGACCAACTTGTCCAGTAGCGAGTGTCGGTTAAGTAAACTGACAGGGTCAGAGTTATCTTCAAGCGCGGGTAAAGAAAATAGCGGCGCGGTATGCAAAAAATGGCTTGGCGTAAGGGCCGTGGGCTCTGCGGGATCGGAACTCAGTACTGTCAACGGGCGTGAATTAAGGAGACACTCAATTTGAGTGAGAACAGTACAGAGTTCTTCGTATGATAGAAGCTGATGTCCGACGACTCGGAACAGATGCATTTTCACAACCTTCACGACACTTTCCCAAGCGCCTCCGAAGTGTGGAGAGTTGGGACAGATAAATTTCCAAGCTATCCGACTCTCAGCGTACTCTTCCTCCAACTTTGGGCGATACACAGTATTGAGAAACTTGTACAAATCGCGGAGGTAAGAATTAGCCCCCTTAAAACATGTACCATTGTCGGAGTACATGATCTGAATCGGTCCTCGACGGGCGAGAAACCTCTTCAGCGCGGCGAGAAAACTGGGAGTGCTGAGGTCCGTGGCGACTTCGACATGCACGGCACGAGTCGTAAGACATGTGAAAATGCACAGGTAGGCCTTCGCACTGTGGACGCCACGACGGCGCACAGGAACGTACGGCAGAGGACCAGCATAGTCACAGCCTACGTGCGTGAAAGCTTTAGTGACCTGACGCGTGCGGTAGTCAGGTAAGTCGGCCATCAGCGGATAAGTTGGGCGCGGTTTTAAACGAAAACACGTATTACACATGTGGACGCGCTGTCTCACAACGCGGCGTGCGGACAAGATCCAGAACTTCTGTCGAAGAAGCGACATCAATAATTCTGGTCCGGCGTGTAAATACTTTACATGATAGAAATCAATGATCAAGTTTACGACGGGATCATTGCGCGGTAACATAACTGGATGCTTTTGAGCATAGTCCAGCGCGGAGTTAACGAGTCGACCTCCTACGAGAATCAGACCGTTTTCAATGAAAGGCCTCAAGCGATTGAGAACCTGCGAACAAGATTGATTGTTCTTAATCTTAGAATAATCCTCTGCAAAGTGTTGTCTTTGCAGGGCGCGAAGAATTTTATTTTCAGCGAAATTTAATTCATCAGCGGACACTGCAATAGTGTCGCGGCGGGGTAACAATTTTGCAAATTTACAAACGTATACAGTTATACGAAGAGTTTTGCTCCATGAGGAGATGCGGTTAGCGAGATCATATAAAGCACAATGCTTTACAGGCGAGTACACAGCGTGTGTAAGAATTTTTTGTTCGATAGTAGGCGGAGTAAATTGGTCGTCAAGAGGCTTCAGAGGCCACTCAGACGGATCCAATGTAGCCCACTGGGGCCCGTGGAGCCACAGAGGGTGCGTGGTTAATTTCTGAGGCGTAATGCCACGTGAGAGAACGTCTGCGGGATTTTCAGTCCCCGCGACGTGATAGAAGTTGTCAGCAGAGATGTTTTCCGTAATCTGAACAACGCGGTTTGCTACAAAGGTTTGCCACCGACGTGGCGAACTTTTGATCCAATATAACACGACCTTAGAGTCGGTGAAAGCAAATACCTTGATTGGAAGATGACGCGAGTAATTTTCATAGACTATGCGTAGCAGTTTGGACATGAGAAGCGCGCCGCAGAGCTCTAAGCGTGCTATAGACAGAGGCTTGGTAGGAGCGACCTTGGACTTTGCGCAGACAAGCTGGACAGTGTTACCGGAGGCGGCGGTCACATGAGCGTATACAACGGCACGATAGGCATGTTCACTTGCGTCCGAAAAGGATAGGAGAGTGAGGGTGCAGTTGTTCGAAACGCCTACATGACGCGGAATGCGTATATTGTTAAGAGCTGGTAACTCGTCGCAGAACTGCTTCCACATTTTCACAACGTGTAGCGGTGGGGTGTCATCCCAATCGAAGTTAAGATGCCAAAGCTGTTGGATCAGTAGCTTAGCATACACGACCGCGGGGGCCACGAAGCCCATTATATCCCACAGTCGGGCGACTGTAGAAAGGATGGAGCGCTTAGTGCACTTCACATCTGCGGGAACCGTAATTTTAAAATAAAATACGTCATCATCAATACACCAATGCAGGCCTAGTATTTTATGCTGCATGGTCTTATCAAACTCAACCTCCGTAGGGAGTTTGTGCGAAGCGGGAAGATTATCTAGTACAGCGCGACTGTTACTGTTCCATTTTACGAGATCCCACTGAGCTCCTTTGAATAGGTCAATCAACTGTCGTGACGCAGATATCGCTTCTTGTTCCGTGGGAATCGAGAAGGCGAGATCGTCCATGAAAAGCGACGTAGACGCGAATTTGCTGGCGAGAGGATAGCGCGCGCCATCATCTTCGACTAACCGTTTCACAGTGCGCAATGCATGGTAGGGACTAGATTTTAAACCGAAGCAGACGCGGTTAAACCTATACAATTGTAGTGGGTCTTCTGGAGTAAAGCGATAAAGAAAACATTGATAACGACGATCAGCTTCGCGCATGATAATCTGTAAGAACTGCTGGCGACAGTCCGCGGTCAATGCGATCGCGTGTAAGCGGAAATTTAATAATATTGTAAACAAGTCGCCTTGCAAATTCGGACCTGAGTGCAGAATATCATTCAATGATTGCCGGCCGCCAGAAGTAGACGCGCTGGCGTCTAGAACCACGCGCAGCTTAGTCGTTGTCTTATCTTCGCGCACGACCCCGTGATGCGGTATGACGTATATTGGTGTTGGGTCGCGGGGATCGTACGACGCAGGAGAAACGTAATCTTTCGCAAGATAATCCTTTATTACGTCATCATATGCTGACCTAAGTTTAGGCGAAGCTTCTAGCTTTCTTTCGAGGCATATGAAACGCTTGCGGGCATTATCAAATGAATTCCCGAGGGAATAAACATCCTCGTTGAATGGCAATGCTACAGTGTACCTACCACTAACGGGATCGCGGGTTGTCGTGGACTTATAAAATAATTCACACTCAACATCAGAGGGGTGTTGAATGGGCGGTGCGGAGGGAAGCTCCTCGAGCTCCCAAAAACGCCTGACTAATGCGTCAATAGCGACAGGCTCCTGAGCGAGGCAACATGTCAGGGCCTGGGTGGTTTGATGCGTAGGTAACGTAGGCGCAGAGCCCATAATTACGTAGCCGAAAACAGTACGCAAAGCGCGCGGCACCGACGTGACACGATTGTGGACAACGTCGGGGAGAAGTAAATGCGGGAAAAGAGAAGCACCTATTAAAGCGTCTATCTTACTAGGCACACCATATGATTCGTCGGCTAGTGGTAAATTATGTAGATGTGATAAATCACTGGTATTTATCAAAGAGGTAGGCAGTAAGTCCGTTATCTGATCAACAACAAGTAGCGAAATATCAAAATTAATTTTGTTGTCAAATCGCGAATATAATTTAATATTAATTGGACTAGTGTTAACTACCTTTTCAGCCCCACCGAACCCCTTCACAACAGTACGGTTCATGTTGTGAGGTTGTATACCTAAACGCTCACAACACTCGTTAGTGATAAAATCGCTTTGTGAGGCGGAATCTAGAAGCGCGCGAATAATGTGTGGATTCCCTTTAGAATCGTAGGCAACGACTTGAGCGGTTGATAATAGAACAGTCGTGGACTGCTTGTTATGTGTGAGTGCATTACTCGAACACTGATACAATCGGGAATCAACAGATGCACACAGCGTAACATCTGACCGTGCCGTAGATGCGGCTAGGTCCGGAGAAGTATGTGCAGGCGCACAAGCGGGGGGCGCCGCGGCGGTGAGCTCGACCAGCTGATTAGCGGGAGCGGCTTGTGCAGAGTGCCCAGGGCGCGCGGTGCCTGACTCGTTGAAGTGTAACAATGTGTGGTGATTTAATTTGCAAACGCGACAATTTGACTTAGACGAGCAATTAGCGACTCGATGTTTTAAACTAAGACAATTGATACACGCATTGTTTTCCTTCACACACTTATAACGCTGTTGTGGAGTCATTCCATTAAAATCGGCGCACTTGAATAAATGTTGATGCACAATGTTAGCGCATAGGCACTTGCACGCGGATTCAACCGTTGTGCTTAAATATGTTTGACACTTCGGCGGCGAAGCGGTATTTAAACGCCGATTAGAGTTAACCGGACGCTTATTAGTTGAGGAAGTTGGCTCAGTACGTTCTAACACTTTGGCTCGATTTGAAATAAATTCGACTAAGTTATCAAAGGTAGGCATTTTTGTTGAGTATTTAATTTCAAACGCGCGGACGGTCTCAGGGTCTATTTTCTGTAAGGCGATATGAATCAGAATTGAATCGGTAAGGTTATCCATTTTAAGGTTTTTTAGAGCCGCGACTGCGCTGCTGAATTTCTCAGTAAATAAATCAAAGTTGGTTGCTGAAGCGCATTGGAAAGTTTTGAATTCAAACATTTGATTTAAATACGTAGAAATCAACATACGCTTGTCATCGTACTTGTCAATGAGCGTTTGTAACAACAGACTATAATTTTCCGGACATGGAGTTATCCCGGCGCACACAGACTGGGCTTTACCGGTTAGCTTCCCCAATAGGTAATACAATCTATCGGCGTCAGTGAGAGATGGATTATCGTGTACGGTCGATTTAAAACTGGCGTAAAATAGCGGCCATGAGCGAATGTCACCAGAAAACTGGACTAATTCAATCGGCGGGAGTCTAGGTTTAGACTTGTGCGGAACATTATCGCTATGTGGCGAGCACTGTGACTGCACTCGCTTTATCCTACCATACAGAGACTCAAAAGCCATGAGACTCTTATAGTCAGGCTTAGCGGATGGGTTAGATGTCAACAAACGATTATTATATTCGTCCAGAACCCGTTTGAATTCATCGCGCAATGAATCTATTTGCGAGGACTCGTCAAGAAAACTTTCCCTTAGATCGGTGTTCGAAGACAGATCGTAAATCTTTTGAACAATTTCAAAGATAGCTTCGCGTTTAGCTTGCAACGTAAGTAACAGTGTATCTTCTGCATCGTCATAATCAGAACCCGAATCACAAGTTTTCTTAGCTTGTTTAGGCATAACGAAGTTTTTATATTCAATCTATTGTAAACAAGCAGCTGATCTGGGGTTCAATGAACCACAATAATACGATGAAATTAAGTAGGTTACTATTTGCGTAAAGAATAAGCGGAGAATGGCTTCCTACTACCTACTTACTTTGTTCGGTTAATAATGAACTAGAATGCATGAACAACTTGATAGAAGAATGAATGACCGAATAAATATGAATGTCGAATCAAATATGGCGAATTTTTACAACCTTTTTAACATTTCATACAACACGGCAAGACAACAATTTAATTTGAGGGTAGTTTAATAATAAATTTTTACGAAATTAAAACTCGAATTTAACCAAAGTTAGCGTTGTTTACGTACTGAAATAAAGATTAGATGGAAAGTTAATGTGTTTAAATAGATAAGTAAACACTTATTAATATGAAAGATCAACGTTATGTTGATCTGCGCGGTATACTATAATGGGGTAGATTTATGAATGTTTCTCTTATTAGGGCCTATTAAATCCTAATAAGGGCGGCTGGAGGATTCCAGTATTTAAAAGGATCAGAAATCCTAGCTCAAAGGACCACAAATATGGTCACGCCAACAATAATTAGGTCCTGAAGAGTATCAGAACCTACCTTCGATACACGCGGACGTGTTTATTACAGTGAATCGGCAGTGACGAAAGTCGAGGCGGAAAAGAGAGGAAGAGAAGGGACATGCAGCACTCACCTGGGGCTGGCCGGCGGGATCCAATCTCCTTCAACTATCACACAGCAGAGTATCACTACGCGGGTCGCGCGACCAATTTGAATTTAGTTTTGTTCTTATTACACTGGGTAATCAAACACAAGGGCGCGTTTGGCGGAGCGGGAGTGTACTAAATATTGCAGAGAAAGGCTCGAGATGATCCTCGTCTCTTCGCGGGTGATCAGACGAAAGGGCTCGTCATGCGGTGCGGGTGGTTCAAGAGATCCGTTACACACGTGCGAACATGTGCAATTTCTTCATTGAACTGACAGCTGTCAGTCCTCGTTCTCTCGTTCTCATGTTCACTTCTTGAATGATGCTAAAGCGCTGCATGTGTAGGTTGGGAAAAGGTGCGGGAAATACAAACTGCCTCATATTATAAAGGTGAATATATCTAATCAGTGTTGGCGTTACCAATTTGCTTTCAAAAAAAAATATTTGCGACGCTCAAAATGTTTACCGTTTCGGAGATATGATTTTTTTTCGCAAAAAATTTGGAATTTTCATCCCCCTCCCCAATTTAGGGATTGCATCAAAAAAGTTTTAATTTAAAGATGTCCGTATCCGTACTCAGAATGATAAAAATGAGAAACGGTTCAAAAATTTTCCATAGGAAAAAAGTTATGGCCAAAAAACTGATTTTAGAAAAACTGCCCCCCCGCCGCCCCCCATGGACGAATTCCGCCCATTCACGAACTTAGCCTAAGTTTTGACCGTTTCAATTTTTTGGCCAAGTTTGAAAGCAATCGGTTCATAATTGCGACCTGTAGAGTGTGGCTAAATTCAGCTTGTCACCCATATACATACGTATTCATATATATCCCCGTAGGTGAGAGACCATTAGGTAGATTTTGTTTTTTTCAAAAAAAAAGGAAATCTACCTAAAAGCGCTTGTGTCGCTTTCAAAGCGTAATGCAATGTGCATAATTGTAGTGTTGTGGCGACACACGCCCGTTGTCACCGTAACCCATTTGCACCGTTTCATAAATCATAGCGCGGCACTACGGATGTCGGGGACTTGGGGAAATATGGGGGATGTTTTGATGGGGTAATGACGAAGTTATTGTATTTGCAAATACAGTCTTTATTTCAAAATACAGTCCACATTTTTTAAACGCTCACAATGTGCCTAATTAATGTCAGAAGGCTTAAAGTCACCCAAAGAGCAATGGAGAGGACTATTAAAAATGGTTGTCGAAATTTCCTTGTGTGATCGAAAATGAAGACATCCGCAAGAAAACCAAAATGGGGCCAAAAAGTTCTGGAGTGGGACTCAGAACTTTTCGGCCCCACTTTGGTGGCCGCGAACCGGAAGATGTTGCGTTGGAAGACCTCTCACTCGGTAATTGTCTTTTTAAACTTTCACGATCAGAACACATTATAAAACATATGAGAACGGGTATTTATCGCGAATTAGTGTGCGGTTAGTGTAGTGTGCTGTCCTGGTGTGAACCGGCCCTAATTAACATTTATGAAGATCAAGTGAGGGTAGTTGAATAAACACCTTCACTTTGCTGTGGCGGTACCTCCAACACTTCAGTCTCCCCGCGACCACGGCTGCCCGGCTGGTGCAATCCGGTCGAAACGTCGGGCTTAAATTAAAGGTAAATTCGCGATAAATACCCGTTCTCATATGTTTTATAATGTCTCTCACTCGGTAGACTGATGGTGAAGGTTGCGGGAATCCGCCGCTTTTATGTCCCTCCATCACAATAAACCTGATTTTGCAGTCTGATAATCCTGTAAAAAAAGAAAAAAAAATTAGGTCCGTCTCGTCAGGGACAGTTCTTCACTACAATAAGTAGCCATAATGTTCTGCTTTTGTAACCAATGAGATAACCCATTTGACAATTTTTATTTAAGCCTGTAAGGACTGGGCAAAGGCCTCTCCCAATTCCTTCCATGTGCTGTTTTCAACCAACCCTCGCGGTACGCGTCCAGATCGTCACGCCACGGCTTCGGCCGCGCAAAATGAAATGACAACTTAAATATTGATTGACATTAAACCTAAAAAAATTTAAACATACGGCCGTTTGCACATTGAACAATTTAAAAGATTCCAAGTTCTAGTAGTCCAAACTTTTCGCGCTCATCCCGACTGGCGACAGATTTTAAAATGGATGACAACCAGCGTTTCGCTTTGTCCCCCAGTGAGTGACTATGCAATTTGGTGGCGCTCTTCTTCGCTGTCATTCATTTGTGGATGTTCTAACTTATGTGCCGGTTGTTAGTGCATATGTAAGTGATAGGTGAGGTTTTTTGGTAAAAGGTAGGCTCTTTGGTAGCATAAGAAATGATGTTATGTGTTTTCTGGGATCATAAAAAAGGGGATGAAAGTCCGTCGGTTAAAAAGTAAGGATCTTAACAGTTTGTGTTTAGGCTGACGATTGAAAATAATTTACAAGTGTCTGAGCGTTTTTGATAATTCCACCCTCAGAAGATTAAAATAGGGGATGTAATTGTGTATGTAAAGTCCTTAATTTTCAGAGTAAAAATAACATAAATTATCTAGTCTAGGCGTATGGTGGGAAGCAAAGGCAACGGTGTTGTTAGAATTTCTACCCTTAAGAGAGTGAAAAGGGGGATGAATTATGTTTTTTTAGTTAAAATCACTAATTTCATGAAAAATGACGTTATCACGTAAGATTATCGTCCGTAAACCATTTTTACAGACAACCATTTTTAACACGTTTTGATTAGCTCACACTACATGGATGACAACTATTTTAGATGACAATGCATGGTTAGCTAAGTGACATCATTTGAAATCCAATATGGCGGACTCTCAGTTCATAACAGTCCCCCTGCTGGCAACTATGGCTGGCTAATGCAGGTTTATTCTAGTAAGTAATCATTTTTGTAGTTTTTTAAAAGATGGAAGTTTGTTTTACGGATTGATTTCACTTTCAATAACAGGGATGACGAAGACTGACGAAGATTGACGATCCGAATGGCGCAGCGGTAGTGAGGCTGCCTTACGTTCTTAGGGTCCTGGGTTCGAATCCCGGTAGGAGTAAATGCTTGTGTGATGAGCATGGACATTTGTTTCCGAGTCATGGATGTTTATATGAATAATAAGTATGTATTTACAAACAAAAAGTATATATGTAGTATATCAACTGTCTGGTGACCACGACACACGCCTTGCTTAGTGTGGCACTAGACGGCGCTGTGTGTAATGTCCAGCGATATTTATTTATTTATTTAATGATCATAATTGGGGGGCTTGTGACGACTCATTCGGCTAAAAAATATACCGAAATGAGTTTTCGACGCACTGTACCGTTTTAAATTTTTGTTTACGCGAAAAAAAATATGCGTCCAATATTTTTTGGAAATCTATCTGACGGATTGATTTTAATTTGTCATCTATCCTATTGTTACGTTAAGCGTTATATTTCTGAATATTGCCTTCTTACATTTTTTTTATTTTTATTATTAGTTTTCTAAATTCGCCTGTCATTGTTTCCAGGACACTGACCTCCAGTATACGACGCCATCTTGGAGGACCTCGTCTTCCCCGCAGAGATTGTGGGCAAGCGTATCCGGATCAAGCTGGACGGCTCCTAGCTCATCAAGGTGCACCTCGACAAGAACCAGCAATACTGTGTGCACTTGGGGCGTGTGCCAAATAAATGTATTTTCTTTCTTTAAATTTTTACTTTTTGACATTACAATGTTCACTCTACTAAGCAGGATTTTAACCCTTATTACTATGTACTTAAAGATTTTCCAAATGAATTCTCCAAACAATTCAAAACGGATTACGTACACAAGACTAGCACGCACGCTACATAAACAGATAGGTACCAAGCTAGACAAAGGGTGCTAAGCGATATCCCATGCATGGCCTGTCAGGCGGCCGGCGGTCTATATCTATTTATACACGAGGGTGTGAATTGACTTGTGCATCATTAATCAGCTCTGGGCACCGCAGTCTGACTGCGATAGGGGTGGACAACATTTTTTTGCATTGTAAAAACTCAAAAACTCAAAAAACTCAAAACTCAAATCATTTATTTCAATTAGACCATTACGGCACTTTTGAATGTCAAAAATACAAAACTAAATCAAAGCTACAGTCACAGTCACAAGGCATAATAACTTGAGAAAGTACTGTAGTTGCCCATTCCCTAGCGTAGATCTCTATGGAGAAGAACGGGCAAGAAACTCCATGGACACTCTTTTAAATCAAAATATTGTTACAAAATCTTGGTTACATCATTCATGTTGTGATTATACATATATGTGAGAACGATGTAGACAGACGTGCACATTAAGAGCGTCCAGAGAAAAGATGAAATCAACAACTTAAAAAATAAATAAATTAAAATTAACCGTGGCAGCTGAGAGTTGACCAGTCTCAATTGACAGCGCCCGTTCACGAACATGACGCATGTATCAGCACCATTCAGCTCAACCATATTGAAGGGAACTAAATGACCCGACACACCCGCCACCATCACCGAGACATTTGAGTGAGCATGACATTCTCTCAGCCGCCAAGGCTTATTCAAGTCAGAAAAAATAAAATAACTAGATGTAAATGGTGGCTTTACAGTACATAGTACTCACACATGCGCTATGAAGTTATATAATACTAATATATGGAATCTATACAATGCAAGGATTTTTTTTTACAATCTTCTGCAGCTTCCACAATAACTTGACTGGGAATCAATTAGTTTGCTCCTATGGTTGTGGAGCAGGACCGGCATTGAGCCAAGCATTTTTATCATCGATGTAATCCACCAACTTATAATACGCTTGACTACATAGTGTGCGTTTTACACAAGATTTAAATTTCGTCTCATTCAGTTGTAGAATGTGGAGAGGTATTTTATTGTAACATTTTAAGCAGTACCCCATGAAAGAGGAATCTACTTTAGCAAGCCTGAAACCTGGCTGAACTAGTTGGTCCCTATTTCTAGTATTATAGTGGTGTGGTGTTGTTTTTAGAAAATTGAATAATAATGTGGGCGTTTATTCATAAGCGCTGCTAAAGTGGAAATTATATTTTTTTTTTCCTATTATATTCTGATTAATTTCGTTACAGGATCCAAGATAGTATTTTTTTTTTTGGGACTTGGGCCAGCTTTTCTAGTGGCCGTCACTTTTAATTCTGGCTTTCAGGAGTTGCAGTGGTTTTAGTTAGGAACCAGTTTTGCCGTAATTTAACAACACATTTTTTGACGTAATTTTAACCAGCATTTCTGAATAAACCCTATGATTTGTATGTGTAGATTGTGAAATAAGTTTACATCAAATGTTTCGGATTTCTAGAGTTTTAAGTCTTGATGGCCATGAAAACTTAAACATTATTGATTTTTTAATCTTACTTTAGTGTGGGAAAGAGTATATAGTATAATATCATTGTATAGAGCCTTCTCTTTCCCACATAAGTGTAGTAAAAACATGCACAAACATGTAACAGGTGTCCAACAAGGTTCCATTCAGTGTGACTAAATATATTGTTTAACCCAGAAACCCTGGCTACAGCCATCCTCAATATCTATATTCCTCATAATTCTCCTCCCAATGCAGCACAATTTCCCATCTTACTGCCATGCAGTTAAAGAAGAAAACTGCACACAAATAAAGAGACACGCGGTTTTATATTGAGATGTCTCACTCGCATGATATTACCGCCCGAGGCGACGAGACTGTCAACTGCGCTGTGTGCTGCACCACCCACGAATATTGAGTGGAGTTATTAAAATACGTCTGCTTTTTGAGGGAAAACTGCTTTTCATTTTAGATTATTTAACTTAATATTTTATTTTTTAAATGGCACTTTGGCTAAAGTGAGCGGAAATATTGACCGGAAATGTAAAAATGGTCTTGGGTTTGATAAAACGTTTTATAAAGCAAGTTATTTATTTATTATTAAACATGAGGTTCTAAATTCAATCTCATCGGGGACAGCATACCATCAATTAAGGTTCTGCAACAGGAATTTCACAAAAAAGCCCAAATGATGTTAATATTTGGATTATTTGGCCATGGGACATAACAATGAACATAGCAATCGTCGTTTTAAATAAAATACAAAGCACTAAAATCTTTTAAACTTACAAATAAATAAAATTGAAGCGTATGTCTGTTTGTTGTAATTTCAAAATAAGCCATAAACTGAATGCATTTGAAGAAAATATTTAAGGAACTTATAAAACATAAAATAGCTAACCCCGAATAAACCATTTATTGGCAATTATAGTTGTCATAGAGTTAGTCAAGACCTTTTTAATTAAAATCTCTGCTTAACCTCGTAGACATAAAGGAGTTTATTGTTTATTGTGTAAAAATAAAACTTTGCCTAATCGAAACACCATGTTCAGAGTACAAAACAAAGGGCCTCAAACAAACCAAATGTTATGCACCCCTGGCGGATGTCGGGGCTCACTTGACCATTCAAATTTATGTGTTGTCGCCGCCATCGGCTTACAGGCTGTGTTTAAACTATACCATTATTGATTAACATATTATTTGTACATGAATATGTATGTTTACACTGGTGTTGGCTTCCTGATCGAGAAAGAAGGTGTTTTGGGGGAATATTTTACTGTCGAAATACATTTTTAGGTATTCAGTTTTATAAGTAAGTACGTAATGACAAAGTATGGGCCTCAAAAACTTGGTCCAAATCGCTGTCAACAGGAAAGTGCCCAGAATGCTGGCATTGGCACGTTGGATGGCAATGCTCTTTTTCTGATGATTCTTTGACCAAAAGATAGGCCAGTCGTCCGTAACACGTATTTAGTTACCCCATTGAACAACTTTTTTGTGAAGTGGTTATTAAATGGTATTAAATTAACTTGGGGGTTGTTTTGATAATTTAAATGGTAATTATTCTATAACTACGTATGTGTTCGTGACGCGAACCATATTTTCACATACAACCTGATACTAACCTGAAAATTGTAAAAAAACGTAACATAGAACATAACAGGTTACCCTGACGCTTTATAAGAAGGAAAAACGAGTAAATGATCGCATGACGAACGACAGGGGAGAATGGAAGAAAAAATGTGTGTGCGTGAGTGTGTTTTATGTGTTTTTAACCAATATTCTGTGTTTATTAAATGTCAGGGACAGATATAATTGTCAAACACGTTAGATTGTAAAATAACTAGTGTGGCAAGGTTCAGTGTGAGGAGATAAATTTAAACCCACTTTGCAAAAATAACAATAAATAGTTTATTTAAACTAATAACTAGGTACATTAATGGTAACACAAAGAGCTAACTAACATAACAAATAAAATAAAGAAATAAAGTAATCTAACTAAACCCTACCGAAAACCCTAAGCGCACCGTGCCCTGTACGTCAGTAATGTGGATCACCAACACCACCTTCGCACAGTGCAGGCGCTAATCTGAACTCAGCAGGAAGCGGGGCAAACGTGACCGACCTAAGTCGATGCGGTGTGTACACCCAAGTCGTGCCGAACTCAGACTAATGATCCATAGCCCGGGCGGCGCTTATAAAGGCGGCCAGGAGCGCTGCGGTGGGCCGTGTGGTGTTGGTGATCCACATTACTGACGTACAGGGCACGGTGCGCTTAGGGTTTTCGGTAGGGTTTAGTTAGATTACTTTATTTCTTTATTTTATTTGTTATGTTAGTTAGCTCTTTGTGTTACCATTAATGTACCTAGTTATTAGTTTAAATAAACTATGTATTGTTATTTTTGCAAAGTGGGTTTAAATTTATCTCCTCACACTGAACCTTGCCACATTCGGCGCCCCACGTTGGGCGCCAATTGTGGCAAGGTTCAGTCTGAGTTTGGCACGACTTGGGTGTACACACCGCATCGACTTAGGTCGGTCACGTTTGCCCCGCTTCCTGCTGAGTTCAGATTAGCGCCTGAACTGTGCGAAGGTGGTGTTGGTGATCCACATTACTGACGTACAGGGCACGGTGCGCTTAGGGTTTTCGGTAGGGTTTAGTTAGATTACTTTATTTCTTTATTTTATTTGTTATGTTAGTTAGCTCTTTGTGTTACCATTAATGTACCTAGTTATTAGTTTAAATAAACTATTTATTGTTATTTTTGCAAAGTGGGTTTAAATTTATCTCCTCACACTGAACCTTGCCACACTAGAGAGATTGTAAACTCTCGAAATATTGTCAAACGAACATACTGCTTACAATAAAACGCATTATTTTTCGTGAAATGCATGCGATGGTAGTCAACTCACGCGGTGTGGAGGGAAGGAGGGGTCCCCCTTGCCCAATGGTACCACTCTCATGAAAAGATAATCCTGAGAAATACCGATTAATATAACCTAACCTTACAACACTTTATATTCCCCTAAAAAGCGTAGTCAACGGAGCCCCGCTTCGCGGGGCGCCTATTTCCGTGTGCAGGGTTAAAAAGGAGCCTAACTAACCCAACGGGGGGGTGCCCCAAGTCCCGATTATGGGGGCAGAGATACTTCCGTATTTCAGTTGACAATATTTCGAGAGTTCACAATATCGCTGAGAGATTACAATGTAACGTCAAGATAACGTCGTTAACGTCGTGTTTGACAATTGTACGGTGACAATCATATACATTAAATACACTAGAATATGGATGAAAGTACTTTAAACGTAGTGACAAAACAACTTCTTTATACCCTTATAACTTTTGTCCAAAACTGCAAAACACCTTTTTATTTTTGCTGGGGAAGATTTTTAAATGACGTAGATTTTATATCTGTTCATACTGGGGTACAGGCTCATACAATTTTTGGCCAAGTCCTTTGAGCAATGTAGGCAAACTTTTGACGTAATTACGAAGTTCTGTTTCCATTTCCATTTAAAATAACTTCCGTACTGAACACTATGTTATAATACGTAAATTAAGTGTTAAAATGTATGTTAACTAGTTAGGCTTGCCCCGCGACTCGGTCCCGAGGCATCGAACTTTTAATTAGCTCTACTTTCAACCCTGTATTATTCAGGGTTCGCGCTAAAAATGGGCAAAGTTTTAGAATAACATATATTTTTTATATCGACATAATTAAAGTGTTGCTAAGTTTTATAGAAAGAGTTTGGGATTCGTTATTTTTCATGTGTTTCTTAGTTTTATAGTGTGAAAAAGATGGTTGGTGAGTTTTCTTTTATAATAGTTTTTTCATAAACTTACAATCTAAGTTCCAAACGGCTAGCTGTTTCATTGGTCAAAGATTCTTTTAGCATTCCCACTCAATGTGCCAATGCTGCCATTCTTCTGGGCACGTTGTACGCTGGAGTATTTTGTTTTTGCGTAGTTAAATGTTTTATCATAATAATATTTTACTACAGTACGTCATAATGATGCAAACCTAAACATCGATTAATAAAACACATATTATAGGATGTTCAAGAATTATACTTGATATAATTTAGAAGCAAGGAAGCAAGGAAAGATAAAAGAAAATGTTCTTTTAACTCTACTATGCGCCCCTCTACGCCAAGTCTGCGTAGCAACCTACGCTGCGCGCCACTACGCCAGTGCTACGAACTCTCTACGCCGCCGCCTCCAGCGTGCCGCTACGAACGTAGCACCCTTCTACGAAATTAAATTAGTTATTTCTTTTTCAATGAATATAATTATAATAGTATTATTGAGTCACGTAAATGTATGGGTGAGTATTCAGAGTTTCCATATTCACGTTTGTTTTTGGGATTATCTTAGTTAATTTCGAAATAAACAATGGGAAAAGCTTAGAGATACAAAGAGCTCCTAACAGAAATCCAGGTGGAAACATAGGCGTAAAACTAGCTGCACTGGCTAAAGCCGGGGAAGCTAATGCATCCATTAAAAGTATGCGGATATAGTAAGCCTCCAACAATGTTTTAAAAATCGCTTTTAACAAAACAGTAAAAGATTCTTTTGCGAAATATTTTTGTTAAAACAACATGCCATTAGAATGGAATTATAAGTGTGTGTGTGTGTTTAAGTCGTGAGTTCGAACCCAGACAGGCGCATTACTTTGTATTATTTATTTCGTCACCACTACTCTCAAAACGGTGAAGGAAAACATCGTGAGGAAACCGGCATGTCCTAGAACCAAAAAATTCCGTGCTGAGCCCGCGTGGTGGCTTTATAGCCCATTCCCTCTCATAAAGAGGAAGCCTGTCAGTATCCCAGCAGTGGGAACAGTAATAGGCTGATGATGATGATGATGATGATATAAGTGTGATGTCATAAAGAATGGATTTCATTTATTTTACACACAAGGATTGACTGTCTCGTTGGTCTAGTGGTCGAATGCGCGACTGCAGACATTGAGTTCGATTCCCGGGGTGGGAAAGTGTTTCCCATTAAGAATTTCTCAGTAGAAGGCCCGAAGTCTGGATTAGTGACCGACGAAATATGGGTGTGTCTATTATGTAGACTTCTGCCGAGTGTATCCTTCTTGGGTAACAAGCGTGGTGTTATAAAACAAAGTCCACCGCCGGGTCCGTCTGTCTGTTTGCAATAAACTCTAAAACTACTGCACCGATTTTCATGCTTGTTTCACCAAGAGTGGTTCTCGAGGAAGGTTTTAGTATATAATTTGTATGCGGCCGAAGCCGAAATCGACTGGTTTTCATTAGATAGTTATTTATTAATATTGAGAATATTGGTATTGTCTCTGATCTGAAACAACTTGATCTGACACCATACGAGAGTGGCAATTAGCCGGCTTTAATTTCCATAGAACCGATTTCCATTGGGGTTGTCGTGTCTATGAGTAGAGACCGCGATAACTTTTTACTTGTTAAAGCTACAAGGTGGACATTGAAATACGTGAGGGTAGCAATCAGGTAGCAATTACTGAAGTTAAAATAATAACACGAATTTGAATAGTTTACTCAAACGGAGAGTTGACCTGCAGCCATCCTGACATCATAATGGCTGGTCATTTTGATGTCCCTTTAATTTTTTTTCCGCGTTAGGTAGCAATTAATTAACTATAGGTAGCAATGGGTAGTAATAGGTAGCAATTATTGATCAATAGCTTAACGCGGTCTGATACAGACAACCAGCCATTCTGACGTTCACGAATCGACAAACGTAAGGCCACTAAAACCCATCCATGTTCCTTCCTCGCCCTTTATGTTCCGGGGCCGCGGTATCTCTTTCGAATAGGCCCGCAACCCCGGCAGGCTTCGGCCCTTGCGGGCCCCTCCCCTTATGCTGACATCTCTTTGAGGCGCGCGTGGAACACGAACGCGCCGTCGACACGGCCTGTCGTCATTAGACGGACGGACGGCTAGCTAGCCCATAGCTAACCGTCCACAGGCCCGCATCTACGGTGGCCGGTAGCCACCACGTGGCCCCCGACGCCCGGTGCGTCTCCCGCGGCGGCCGGGAAGAGAGGCTCTCTCCCTCTCTCGTTCCGCCACCTCCTTCGCCAGCATGACTGCTTCGCAGAAAGAGGTGACGGCTTCCCATTCCGTTTCGCTCCGGACCATGGATTGAACCAGGGCCGGTCGCGAGAGGTCGCCGCCGCCGATCGCCGCTACGAGGACAAAACGTAAGGCCCTCAATTTAAGTGGAGCGATGTTCGTCGCCTGATTCTTACGAAAAATCCTGCAACACTTTGCTAGATCTGGGAATCAAAACCAACCTCATGCGCATTTAGTAGTCCTCTTGACCGGATTTTGGGCATGGTCAATCTCGGCGAGAACACTTGCATTAGAGCAAGAGGAGGAAAGATGTAGGAGATATTTAAATGTCTGTCCAAAATAATAAATTAACATCGCTGGACATTACACACAGTGCCATCTAGTGCCACACTAAGCAACGCACAAAGATACGTCTGCACGAACACACTTGCTCTCTGTTGTAATTAATTACTTCTGTCAAGAAGCATTTCTTAACACTCACATTTTAATTACACACATAAGTTTTCTATAGCCATGAGCTTACAAAAACACACCCTTTCATAGTAGCTTTTTTACATAATAAAAATCTACATGTGTGTACCCAAAACTTACACGATATTAAATCCTCTTTCCTGCCTCTATGTTACCGAAACATTTTACGGCCAAGTTGCACTTAAGTATATTAAAAATGTAATGTTAAAAGCAATGTACGAGTATGATAAGCAGTTGTTTTGTATTTACAATGTTTTAAGTTAAAAAAAGGTTTTAGGAGGTTCGTGTATGGTTCTTTTTCGGCTTTAAAGAGTAAGTTTTTTAGCTTTTGGTGTGTGTGTTTTACTGTAATTACAAGTTTTATTCGTGTTATGTTGGGTATCCTAGTTTGGTGTCGGCGTTGCTTTCCGAAGTCTTTTACACTATAAATATTTCGGAATTTTGAGCACATATAAAGTAATATTATAAAAAAGAAAGATTTTTTTGTTTGTTACGATTTAACTCAAGTACCGGTGGAAGAGAAGAACTGAAGCTCAAATGAAGCTTTCTAATGGTGGAAGGCCTTACCAAGTCGCGTATATACAACGTGTAACAGAAAGGATATAAGTCATATGGAAGGGATATACACAGACACACAAACTGAACTATTTTCTCTAAGGGACCACCATCGTATTCGTACAATAATGATCAGCTGTCATACATTTGGTTGAGTACGTATTGTAATTTTGTATGGGGGCCTTTGTTTTTTTTTTGCGATTACGATGGTGGTCTCATGGAAAAAGTTGTTCAGTTTGATGGTCTGTAGCACACCCTTTCATATGACTATACCCTTTCTGATACACGATTTCTTATAATATTTGTATTTTGGGGGTATGAAGAACAGGGTGTAAAGCTCTTTATCCCCCATAGAAAAGTGAGGATCCTCCGACCGGACGGGTGTTATGTCTGGTGGGCTACTGCCCGACGGTTGTTGTCGGGTGCTCGTATATACTTGTCGGATCCGGTCATTGGTATGGACACGGGAATGAATCAAAGCGCGCCAGTGGTGACATCACGCGACCTAGAGACCAGTCTACCCCCCGCCATGGCGTGCTTCTACAGAGTCCTGACGTTAACAGATCACCGCGAGGACGACATTCTGGGTCGGGTCGCAGCGGAGTTCAGACGTCTTGAAACTGTATCCGATTCATTGTGCCCAGTGTTACTCGTATAGTGTGGAAACAACCAACCCTAACCGAGCACCTGACAATAAACAAAGTATCGCATTTAGTGAGTTTTCATAGCACGAATCCCGTCTTCTGCCCACATAATGCTCGAGCCTAACTAAATAAATCCTGACAAACCCGACATCAGAATTGGGATAAAATCGTGCTAATGAAATCATGCTGCGGGGACAGTATTAATAACAATCAGTGTCAACTGTGTAAAAACAGAAAAAAGTGTCGAAAAACAAAAAAAAAATTTTGTTCGTGATAAATTTCGTGTGTCGGTTACTGAGTGCAAAAAAAAAACGGACAAGAAAGAGGGTAGATCGAATTGTCTGCATAAACACCCACCCGCAATAACTTTAGTTTATCCGTGATCGTAGTGCTTGCAACAGCGCCGAAATACCAGAAACTCAAAACAGACAGTAAACAAAACTTATATCCCGTAAGTGACAATATAAGTTTAGTTTTAAACCGTGAAAGCCTAAAACAGACAGTAAACAAGTGTTATTTACCAAATGGAAAAAACGGGATTACACATCGTTTTTTAGTGTTAATGACAATCAGTGACGGTTACTATTTGAAATGCAAAACAAAGACTTTGTATCGTTTAGAGTTTTTCGTGGGACCAGTTCAAAGAATTGTTCAAGGCCAGATTTGTGTACGTCGAGACATTTTCGTCATTTACGTGAATAGTGAAAAACAAAAATAAACAATGTAAAATATGCGCCCGTCGTCAGGGAGCGAGACACGTCTGATATTTTCATCAGTACCACCAATCAAGTGTCGCGAATGCAGCAAACAACGACACAAACAAGCGGATTTTCGGACGAAGATGACCGCCCCGTCAAGAAGCGGTTGCCTGTGACGGCTGCTACAGGCGTTGGGCAGCGACCGCAGGCCAGCAGCAGTTCACTGGTGTGCTCCAAGTGTGGCACGCCGAGGCACATTGCTAGTCGCTGCGCAGCAGGACAGCGTTGGTCGTGTGCTGCTGTACAGGTGGAGAAGCGAGTCGACCTTTGCACCGTCGAGTCGGAATATGAAAGTACTTTGGTGAGTGTTTCGATTTTGATTCTGGAGCTGAATGATCTTTGATGAAAGAGTAAAATGTTTCCTGTTAAAGGTTGATTGAGATTTTGGACGGTGATCGTCATTCACTGAAAGATTTGAATTTTAGGCGTGCGTACAAATATGCACAGGGTAGGCTAAGGAAGATACCAGTGGGTCACGTACCAGTCGATATTGAATAATGTTGGTGTTTATTTTCATAATGATGAGTAAGCTTAAGTTGTGGTAGAAAATCGAGTAAAGGATTCTATCGACCGTATTGTGTTCGACCGTACCAGCGGTTATTACGTAGTCGTAGCCCGGTAGAAATCGGTGTCTCTTGAGGCAACTCAAGTAGTCCGTGGGTGCGCGATGCGCGTTTAACTCTGGCAGAGGTCGGGGTCTAGAGAGACCGTAGTGTGTAGTCAGTGGGTGATGCACACGGGCGATCCACTTGATGGATATGCGTACAGAAGTTTTGATCCATGCGCTGGATGTGTGAGAGCAATGCGATTGCTGGTCGGCTGGAGAGCCGTGGCGTTAGAAGTTTTACTCGATGGTTACTGTAAGCTTCCAAGTTTTTATTGTAGTAGAGTTTTAAAGGTTGATTCGAACGACTGTGGTGCATGGCCCAAGGGTTGACCTATTTTCAAGTATTACCAATTTAACCGTGTTTGATTTAATAAACTACGTCGTTGGTCTTGTGGTGGCAAACATGAATGTTGAGCATGAGGTCCTGGGTTCGATTCCCAGATCGTGCAAAGTGTTATCGGGTTTTTCCATCAAGAATTTCTCAGTGAAGCCACGGAGTCTGGATTAGTGCCCAGTTGATGGTACATGGGGCTTGGACATAACTACCGGAGTGTGAGTGTACTATTAGGTGCACCTCTGTTTAACCCTTTGGGGAGTTCAGGCGTTATGTTGTGACGTGATGGGTGCAGATGTTGAAATAATAAACGTTTCTTATGTGACTTGTTGGTTTATTATTGTAGAAATCGTATGATTAAAAATAAAAAACTGAAACAATAAATAAAAAATACATGGTTAAAAAAACAGTCCTAGTATGACGAAATTTTTAATAGGCGGCGAGGAGCCGCAGTTACAAGATAGTATTTTATAATCAAAAACTTTTTTCTTTTTTTTAGAACTTCATTAAATAGAAACCAGCTGTGCTAGTTAGAGCAAACACTCAATACTCTGGTAGTAGGAAGAAACTTAGGAAGATGTATATCGTTACATAATTTTGGTAGGACTGATGATAAAAATGGCTGTGCAGTCAATGCGACAAGCCAATTTTAAATTCGAATTTTGAAAGGACTGTTACATTTCTTTCTTTGAGTACGTAAGCACTATGGAGGTTTTTTAGTCGTCGTGGAGGTTTTACGTCCACGAGACTGTAAATGAAACGACATCGTTACAATACCGGGGTGGCCGGCGCAAAAAAAAAAAAATCTTAAAATTTTTTTTTTTTGCAAAAGAAGGAGAATTGGTATGAAGAGGTGAAAGTTAAAGAAAAAGTTAGTTGAAAGTTAGAAAAGAGAAAAAAAAAATTAGTAAGTTGAAGTTAAGTTGTTATTAAGTCAGAGTTAAATTAAAGTTAAAAAAAAATACGGGAATGATAACGATGTCATTTTCACAATTACACTAAATTTGGTAGGTAAGTAGTTACAAAACAAGTCACTTTTATATAAAAATAATAATATAGGTAATAACATATTTGTTAATTAATGGAAGTGCATGATAGAATTTGAATGTAAGAATGTTAATTACAGTGACAAATTTACACTAGGTTGGTTCCGGTTCCATTCAAATACTAACATTCATCGTATCTAACAAAGTCTTAATCAATAAGTCTGAATTAAGGCAACAGTTAAGAAGAGAAATCTTATATAATAGAAGATGTTTCTCAAAGAACTAACCCAGATTAGTGCAGGCTTATTGAATTATTGCCAGTCACCACCCGCTGGCGTTTGGTGATCGTGTTCAGTGTTTTTGTGTGTGATGAATGTCATGTGTGTGTGTGTTAAGTGTTATAAAAATTTACAAGTTTACTGACCCTAATAATGATCAGGAAAAATCTTAATCTGCTTAGAGATTATAATAAGTAGGTACTTGTTATGAGTACATAATATTTTAGGTTTACGATGGCTTATTTTTTTAATTAGGTGTCGTAACCCGCACCTTTTAAATAACCCACTTAAAATTCAGGTTCAAGGATATAAAATTACTATCTAACTTAAAAGTAAGGTTCACAAAGGCTTATTTTACGAGTTATGAAAACCGCTCGACACCATGGCTTATTTTAGGAGTCGTGTACCGCTCCATAATAAAAAAAGAAATAAAAAAATCAAGAAATAAAATATGGTATTAACAAGCCAAATGTTTCATGAGGAGTATTTACAACTAAATAGTTTTTACAAGAATAGTAAATAAAATTATATAACGGAATGAGTCTATGCCTTTTTTTTTAATAAAACCATTTAAAAAAAATAACAAGTAAAATTAAATGATACCAAAAGTAGGTATACAATATTTAAAAGAGTGATAAATTAAAGTACAATAGTCCGTGCAGGGTTAAATATTGAGTTTGAGAGAGGACTCGAAGAGGGTATGAGAGGTAAGAGGGTATGAGAGGTAAGAGGGACTCGTCACTCAAGTAAGAGGGTAACTCAGTATGAGAGGGACTCGTCACTCAAGTAAGAGAGGACTTGGCACTCAAGTCAAGTGAGTGAAAGAGGTTCAAGTGAGTGAAAGAGGTTCAAGTGATTGAAAGAGGTTCAAGTGAGTGAAAGAGGTTCAAGTGAGTAAAAGAGGTTCTAAAGAGGGTTTAAATGATAATATGTTTAGGATTAAAAAAAAATCGTTCACCTTGGAAACCGTTTTGGTGGTCAAATTCGGAACTAACCTTAGTACTGGCAAAAAGACTAATACTCCATGAAACGAGTTCTAAGACTATAATACTGTGGCTTGTTACTTAGCAACTACCTATGTATAGTAACTAGTTAATCATAAATATGATAAAAATTAAAATATAAACAATTTTCTTTAAAATGAGGTTGAGGTATGATTTCAGGTTTGTTTAGTTGTGAAATATCCATATTGTATAATTATATGGCTTTTAAATTGAACAATAGGTATAAAACCTTTTCAGTCAAATAAAGAAAATTGTTGAAAATAAATAGTGACAACGTCTGAGTATGACAGTTTATGTATTTAAATATTCTGATTATGATGATAATTTCTGATTATGTATTTTATTATATTATATTATTGTATAGTTGTGTATTTAGTGTTAAAAATATATTCTGTTAGCTGCATGTAATGTTTGTAAGAACTTAGCTTACGTATTCTCGAGTCGGCTTCGAAGGCCTAGAGAAATACGGGCTAAGCGTGTAGTAACTTGGATAAGGGTACTCCCCAAAGCCAAGGGTGAGGTAACCAACGTGTTTTGGAATAACTGCGAGGGTTTAAACTCCAAGAACTCGAGGGTTTATGTAGCTGTCGTTAGACAAGCCGTAGGTGTGAGTAGGTGATGTCTGTAAGGCTGTGTTGTAATAAGTATTGAGTTTTGTAAGTATTTGGTATATGAGTAATAGGTAGGTAATTAGTTTGTGTATGAATGCCTCCGGTACTAAGACAATCGGGAACCGATTACATTTGTAACCTGCCTTAGTAGCGTCGAGCGTGTTATTGTCTGTAAAATGTGTGTATAGTGATTGTAGTTTAGATAGTTGTGATACGTTCTGTTTTGTGTTATGAAAAATGGGGATGAAGTTTGACTGTAGTACTTACATAGGGTAGAATATGGTATAACACTAAAAAGTAATCACTATCACGCCGTTGTTATATACGCGCTGTAAATATTAATAATAGTCTCTAATCTTTATTTTTTGATCCAATTAGGGTGGTCAGTGTCCTCGGCGCAGTCACGTAGAATGTAGCGGGAGATGGTGTAAAACGCTTCTGGTAGCTGGCGTGTCGGCCTCGTCTGGCGTGTCAGCGCTTTCTCGCCAAGCTTCTACAACCTCATCCCGGGGTAGTTCTTCCGGAGAGCCAGTGTGACGTGATGGGTGAAGATGGTGAAATAATAAACGTTTCGTGACTTGTTGGTTTATTATTGTAGAAATCGTATGATTAAAAATAAAAAACTGAAACAATAAATAAAAAATACATGGTTAAAAAAACAGTCCTAGTATGACGAAATTTTTAATAGGCGGCGAGGAGCCGCAGTTACAAGATAGTATTTTATAATCAAAAACTTTTTTCTTTTTTTTAGAACTTCATTAAATAGAAACCAGCTGTGCTAGTTAGAGCAAACACTCAATACTCTGGTAGTAGGAAGAAACTTAGGAAGATGTATATCGTTACATAATTTTGGTAGGACTGATGATAAAAATGGCTGTGCAGTCAATGCGACAAGCCAATTTTAAATTCGAATTTTGAAAGGACTGTTACATTTCTTTCTTTGAGTACGTAAGCACTATGGAGGTTTTTTAGTCGTCGTGGAGGTTTTACGTCCACGAGACTGTAAATGAAACGACATCGTTGTTGGCAACACCAACATCAATAGTTTTTATGTAGATTTGACATTTATATTATCTGTGAAAACAGCACTGTATTTCATTCTCTTCTAACCACGAACTGTGCAATAAATGGACGTGTCTGTAACTCCAGAGTTTTACTTCACCAAATACTGAAGCCTTTCTGCCCTACCAACAACCTAGCAACATTCCCCACAGTCCACTGCTAACGATCTCGTACATGGTCCTTCTGGATTTTGAAAAGGAGGAGGCAACAGAATTTGCAATTTGTGAAGTTGGAGCAAGATTTCAATGGCGGACATTTTCTTCACACAAATTGGTTGAGTTGATGCAACATATTCGTGCGGACATCGTGCACACTTCGTCTATCTTCGCTTCGAGTCGTCAACGAAACAACGATCTCCGACGTGACGCGAGCAAGCTCGAGTGAGAGTGCGATACAATTTCCTGCGCATAGGAACGAGACGGGTGATCCAGTCAATAGTGACAGCAAGACGAATCAGCGAATCACGACGCGACAAGTGCAAGGCGAAAACGACCGACGCGTGACGCAACGAATTTCTTCATTATTATAAAAATATTGGTATTTTCAAGAAGCCATCTTATTTTACGAGTTGTTTTTTAATTTAAGTTTTTTGATAATAATTGTTTATTACCCGTAATTACTGCAGATAATTGTGTCAGTCAGTAATAGTTTCAAGTGTTTGCGAGTGCAATGGCAGAATCAGATTTAAAGCGCCTTGTGGCTGCAAGAGGCTATTTAAAAACCTCACTGACGCGATTGAAAAGTTTCGTCAGTGACGCCGAGGGCGTCGGTTCAGCCTCGATTGAAGAGCTTGTGAACAAGAGAACACGGGCAGATCAGGTATTCAACAATTATGAAGAAGCTAATAAGACAATTTTATATCTTCACCCCGAGGACGAAGAAGATGTAAACGAAATTGAGACGAAATACTTTCACATCATTGGGGTTTTGGATAAACAAATCAATTCCGGTTCCTCACCCTCAGTAAAGCCCTCAGATAATTCTGCCACTGCGCTCGCAAGAATAAAACTGCCAGAGGTGAAAATTCAAACATTCACGGGTAAGTTTAGCGACTACACACCATTTATCAATGTTTTTACTTCCATGATTAATAACGATAAATCGCTAGACGCTGTGCAAAAGATGTATTATCTTAGGAGTTTTGTTAGAGAGGAACCATATGACTTGATAAAAAACTTACCATTGGTCAGTGATAGTTATAGTCAAGCATTGAAAATATTAAATGATAGATATAATAATGAAGAGAGAATAATTAATGACCACATAAACTTTCTTATAGATATGAAACCAATAGCTAAATCTACAGGTAGTAATCTGAGAAACTTTCTGTCAGATGTAAAGCAACAATTAGCCGCTTTGGGAAACATTGAACCTAATGTTAAATACTGGGATCCTATAGTGTTGTGTATTCTTTACCGTAAGCTAGATCTGTACACCTCGCAAGCCTATCAGCTGGAACGGAAAAAACCTACTAAACCAGTCCTGGCTGACTTCCTAGAATATATTGAGAGGCGGGCGCTTGCGCTGGAGAGTGTAGATCAAGAGCGGGGACCACGGCCACAGGGACCTAAAGTGGCCAACAATGCTGCAACTGGAAAGCAATCTTCATGCCTGTACTGCAAGGTAACAGATCACAAATTATTTAACTGTAAAGGATTTAATTTATTACCCGCTCATGAGAGAGTGCAATTTGCAACAAGTAATAAACTTTGCAAAATATGTTTAGGTGTGCATTCAGCCAAATGCAAATTTCATTTCCGATGCAAAGAGTGCAAGCAAGAGCACAACACTCTATTGCATCACGATCCTGCTGCAAACGCACTTCCTGTCACGTCATTGACAGGCAATACTACTAATGATGTACTTCTTCCCACAGCAAAAATCAAGATTATTGCCCATAATGGGTCAGAGCTGCAAGTCAAGGCTCTGCTTGACAGTGGGTCGCAACTGTCATTTGTCACGAGTTCACTTGTGCAAGTTCTAGGTTTGGAACCAAAGCAAATTGACACAAACATCATTGGCATCACTAATGTGAAAAGTACTATAAGGTTTTGTTTACCTATAGAGATATACTCATTAAATTCCACGTTCAAATCTACAGTTACTTGCCAAGTAGTAGATAAAATAACGTGCAAATTACCTCAGACTAAATTAAACATTTCAGAATTTAATATACCTACAGGCACAATATTGGCAGATGATCATTTTTATATGCCAGGTGAGATTCAAGTACTATTGGGTGCTGACGTGTTTTTTCAGGTGCTGATGCCGCTGGAGAGGCCTGTTCCTGTGATGAAGGAGCAGTCAGCGCTGCACAACAGCCCGCGTGAGCCACGCATCATCAACACCCAGTTCGGGCACATCATTGCTGGAGGTTTGCCAGAGCAGTGCCAATCTCAAGTCTGCAATAAGGTAGCATTGAAATGTATTGATTGTACATCAGACCTCGGTGAGACATTAAGTCATTTCTGGAAAACTGAAAGTGTGCCTGAAGTTTTCAACGAACAAACCTCAGAGCATGAGCTTTGCGAAAGCATTTTTAAAAGTACTGTTCAGTTAAACAATAATCAATTTCAAGTTGTTTTACCCTTAAAATTACCTCTTTCAGAAGTAAATGACACACTAGGTGATTCATTCAATCTCGCATTAAAAAGGTTTTTGAATTTAGAAAAGAAATTACAAAAAAATTCTTCCCTTTTTATTGAATATCAAAAGTTTATTCATGAATACTTAGCTTTAGGTCATGGTCACTATGTAGACATAGACTCATACAACTTCAGTAGAGATGCAACTTATTTTTTACCACACCATGCAGTCATTAAAGAAGAAAGTAAAACTACAAAACTGCGTACAGTATTCGATGGCTCAATGAAAACTAACAAAAAGGTATCTTTAAATGACTTAATGCTGAATGGGCCTTCAGTCCAAAGAGATCTGTTTGACATCATCATGTTATTTAGGTTTGGCCAATACACATTCACAACTGACATAAGACGCATGTTCAGAAACGTTCAAGTCAGTTCTGAATACACCTCATTGCAAAATATATTGTGGCGAGATCACCCCAATGAGAGTGTCAAATGTATTAGGCTAGATACCGTCACATATGGTCTAAAAAGCTCGACATATTTAGCTACGGCTTGCTTGAATGAACTTGCTTGCATGTATGAGCAACAATTTCCTTTAGCTTCAGCTATATTGAAAAATTCAACTTATGTTGATGACGTCATCTACTCACACCATAGCTTGCAAACAATCCTTGAAGCAAAAAGTCAATTGCGCGATTTGCTTAGTTTAGGTAGCTTTCAAACACACAAGTGGGCTTCCAACGACGCTCGTATATTGACTGACATTCCTTCAAGTGATCAGCATTTTGATAGTGTGGATTTGCAAAAAGAAAACTATAATCTTAAGGCTTTAGGTCTTCTCATAAACATGAATGAGGATCAGTTCAAAATAAGTAGCCCACAGACATATGACTGCAATGAAATTAACAAGCAACAGATATTAAGTTACATAGGTAGATTTTATGATCCTATGGGCTTCATAAGTCCCATCATTGTAAAAGCAAAGGCTATCATGCAGAAACTATGGTTGAGCAAAGTGAATTGGACAGCTCCCCCCCCTGAAAACATAACACAAGAATGGCTTCAGTTTGTGCACAGCTTAGCTTCCATGGGCACAATTTCTTTAAAAAGAAATATTCAGGTTATGGATTCAGACACTGTACAATTAATTGGCTTTGCAGATGCTTCCAGCTCAACTGCATATGGATGCTGTATATACCTAAGGGTCATCGATAAATCAGGTAAAGTTAATCAATATTTGCTCTGTTCGAAATCAAGAATAAATCCGCTAAATAATAAGAATATGACCGTGCCGCGGCTAGAGCTAAATGCAGCACTATTGCTTTCAAAATTAATGGCTAGGGTTCACAGCACGCTTATGCTTAAAATTAATATTCACGGTGTTTACTTATTCTCGGATTCGCAAATTGTTCTAGCTTGGATAAGCAAAGATCCAATTAGCTTGAAAGCTTATGTAGCGAACAGAGTAAATGTGATTAACCAGCTAACAGCTGACTGGACATGGAGATATATCGACACACGGGACAACCCTGCCGACCTCATCAGCAGAGGTGTCAATCCTCAAGATTTAAGTAGCTGCGATATGTGGTGGCAAGGGCCACAGTTCCTGCGTGACGGCATGTACTCATTTGCTCCCAATTTCAACCTATCTCTTGATGTACCTGAGATGAAATCTTGTTCAACGATCTCCAGCGATCAGGCGTCAGCTACTCAGGACGTCAACGACACTTTTGATAAATTGCACAATATTTCTGATATTAATAAAATGACTAGAGTACTAGCATACATTTTCAGATTTTATAGCAACGTTAAATCAAAAAATAGTAAAATTAGTCATCCCTATTTAACTAGCATTGAATTAAAGCATTCCTTATTGTTGATAATTAAACATGAGCAACAAATTCATTATAAAAAGGAAATAGATCTAATAAAAAATAATTCAAGCATTAAAGGTAGTCTAAGGAGCCTACACCCCTTTTTGGATGAGCGAGGTTTGTTAAGATTAGGTGGCAGACTTCATTATGCCAATATTCCATTTGAGCAAAAACATCCTGTATTATTACCTAAAGGTTCTCAGATTACATATCTTATTATAAGAAGGGAGCATGAAAGACTTCTTCATGCTGGACCCAATCTTTTGCTGACAAACTTAAATCAAAGATTTTGGATAATTGATGGTCTAAGAGTTGTAAAGAAAATCACTCACCAATGTATAGCTTGTTTCAGACTAAAGGCTCATGCCTCGAGACAACTAATGGGATCTTTGCCTGCCGACAGAGTCACTGCAACCAGCCGTCCCTTTAAGAAAGTCGGTGTCGATTTCGCTGGGCCAATCAGTGTAAAAAACTCACGTGTGAGGCGAGCAATAATAGGTAAAGGTTATATCTGCGTTTACGTCTGCTTTGCGACAAAGGCCATTCACTTGGAATTGGCTTCAGATCTAACTACCAACACTTTCCTTGCATGTTTACGAAGGCTAATATCAAGACGCGGTTTGCCCACTGAGATACACTGTGACAATGCTAGCACATTTAAGGGCGCAAGGAACCAATTGGTTGAGCTTTATAACTTGCAGACTTCCAAAGACCACCAGAACAAGGTTCATGAATATGCAGCTCAGCAAGGCATTAATTTTAGCTTTATTCCAAGCTATTCACCTACCTTTGGAGGTCTTTGGGAGGCTGCACTTAAGAGTACAAAGTACCATTTAAAAAGAATTTTACAAAATAACATTTTAACGTACGAGCAATTAAATACTGTTTTAAGTGAGATAGAAGCTGTGTTGAATTCACGCCCTCTTTTGCCAGTGTCTGCATCAGACGTGAATGATTTTAGTTATCTTACTCCAGCTCATTTCATAATAGGTGAATCTTTAACTATGTATCCAGAACCAGATATTGTTAACGTTCCTCATAATAGACTTGCATTTTGGCAACAATGTACCAACTTAAAACAATCATTCTGGAAAATGTGGAATAAGCAGTATTTGAATATTTTGCAGAATAGACCTAAGTGGTTGGACAGTAGGTGTAACATTAAAATTGGTAGTCTAGTTATACTTAGAGAGGATAATACCCCTCCTTTATCTTGGCCCATGGCTAGAATAACAAATGTATTTCCAGGACATGATGGAAAAGTTAGAACTGTGGAAGTAAAAACTCCTAATGGAAAAACTCATGTACGTTCCATAACTAAAGTTAGTGTTTTACCTATAGATCAAACTGACTGATACATTTAGTCCATAGTTACTAAGTTTACTGCATAAATAAGCTTATAATATAAGCGCATGTTGTTAACTAATTTCTATAAAAAAAATATAACGTCTATAGTAAATAACGAAAACAGTTACACACAACTGTTTTTCATCAGAGTTTCTTATATCACTAATATTTTAAATGTCATATTGTGTCCTATAACAATAGCAGCTCTGTAATGTTAATAGTTTCAGCAACTTTCTTGCTGTCTGTAAATTTAATTGTAAGATCCTTAATTGCATAGTAATAAAATATACCTATATATGTAAGTTGTCATAAACAATGCTTAATTAATTTGGTTTTAGTTTGTTCATCAATTAACTTAGAAGGTACTCAACTATGTAATTAAATGCAAGATTGAATTCAAATAACTTTATTTAAATCGTTTTATGCAGGCCGCAGCATGTTGGCAACACCAACATCAATAGTTTTTATGTAGATTTGACATTTATATTATCTGTGAAAACAGCACTGTATTTCATTCTCTTCTAACCACGAACTGTGCAATAAATGGACGTGTCTGTAACTCCAGAGTTTTACTTCACCAAATACTGAAGCCTTTCTGCCCTACCAACAACCTAGCAACATTCCCCACAGTCCACTGCTAACGATCTCGTACAATCGTTACAATGTTATGACGTTTGATTTTATTAGAGTAGGATTCGGTTAAGACAAAATAGAGTTCTTGACTTTCATCGACCCGATGAATATAGGGTTTGGTCAGGAGTGACCGAGTGGAACAAAATTCTGTCGTGGAGTATTTGTTTGCAGGTATCATCACACGAGGACGTGTGCAAGCAGGATGGCCGTGTCGGATCCGGTCATTGGTATGGACACGGGAATGAATCAAAGCGCACCAGTGGTGACATCACGCGACCTAGAGACCAGTCTACCCCCCGCCATGGCGTGCTTCTGCAGAGTCCTGACGTTAACAGATCACCGCGAGGACGACATTCTGGGTCGGGTCGCAGCGGAGTTCAGACATCTTGAAACTGTATCCGATTCATTGTGCCCAGTGTTACTCGTATAGTGTGAAAGTGTAATGTCAAGTAATTCGTTAGTTTACTCAGTGTAGATATGTTTGAAAAGAGTAACCATGGAGTTTCTTGCCGGTTCTTCTCCATGGAAACAACCAACCCGAACCGAGCACCTGACAATAAACAAAGTATCGCATTTAGTGAGTTTTCATAGCACGAATCCCGTCTTCTGCCCACATAGTGCTCGAGCCTAACTAAATAAATCCTGACAAACCCGACATACTCTTAAGTCGCGGAGAATGTTGCTTGCGCGATGTAGGATCTGTGACGTGTTTTCGCTGTTAGTTCATCATCTTTGTCATAGACGGCGCTGTAGTACTTTTTGTCCAATATAGTTTAGTACTACTTGTAGTGCTACTACAGTATCATGGCAATTAGCCAACCTATCACAATATTCGCTGACAAAGTCGCGGGCGAAGTGTTTTGTACATAATAAAAGGCCTGTAATCTCCGAAGTGTTAGGCAGAAGTTTACCTAATAGTTCACCAACATTTCCCCAGTTATGTTCAATTCTCATGTAATAGGGGCGAGCCTTTTGCCATCAACCGGGAACAAATCCAGACCGTGGCTGCTACTAACTCAGAATCTCTGATGGAACAACCCAATCACACCTAACCCGACCTGGGAATCCTCGAGCTCATGCCCAGAAGTCGCTCTTGCGACCACTATACTAAAGAGGCAGTTCTTTTTAGAAGTCGGTTAAAAAATCTGCAATAGATGTACCACTGTGACTATTTCAATTCATATATATGTCGGGGAACCAATAGGCTAGACGACAGTATCGACACCGTCGTCTTCACTTGGTACCGGTTCCATGTTATGGGCGTAAAGGGTATTCGGGCGACACAATAACGAAAACACTTCATAATCACAATCACGAATTTTTTGAGGAAATACTTTAAAATAACAAACTAATAACAATAGAAAACCGACAGATTTGTTGTGCCGGTCCGAACTCTTCGAGTGCACGAATGACTGACTCGATAATGTTCAACCTCCCGCACAACAACTCTGTTCACGTGACTCACAAAGACGTCACTGCGTTGCCAACTAGACAAACTATTCTTGTATTACAAAATCAAATTAAATTCTTTTTGTCATTAAATTATCGATTGCTGCGACATATACATTCTATGATTATTTTGGACATCACAGACATCAGTGAAGGAATACATCGTAAGGAAACCTGGATTTGTACCTGGTTTTGACCAAGCGTGGTGATCAATGCTCATTCTCTGTATGAGATGAGGCCTTTGCCCAGCAATGGGACAGTAATAGGCTGGTACTACTACACTTCATCGCACCTTCACTATTAAGACCACATCATAACTCCGTGCAGGTAAACGCTAACAGCCTCCCATCTCGCCTAGGTGCCAATCAAGCGTTGATGACATTAGCAATTAGCACACGGAGTTCGCGAGGTGGAGGAAAATTAGTCGCAAGATAGTGTCGCGGTATGTCTGGGAGAAGAAAGTGCCTAACTTTTGTGAAAGGAGATGACTTGAAGTGAGCATTAACTTGGAATTTAGATAGTGTATTTTTTAAGGACAGTGACCTTTTCTTGATTTATCTGATATGGAGATGACCTTAGTCTGTTTTCAGGTATTTATAATTTCGTATGTGGCAGCCCCCTTTGCATGTGATTTAGGGTAATAGCTAATCATTAGAAACAGCCAAAAGATTTACAAAAATAAGAACTTAATAATAATTTTATGCCCGACATGCAAAACATGAAAATAAAGCCCGTAAGCCTCAACGGGATATACAGAGGTCTGCGTATAGTACGCATGTTTTAAGAATACGGGTTGTAACTGAAAAAAAATAGGTATAAAATCGTGACTCATATCCATTACAAAAAAACCGTTTTAAAATCTTATAAGTACCTAAAGGGTATCTTGGGTTCGACCCAAAGACTAGTTTTTTAAGACAGTATGACAAACCAGCCATCTTTAGAACTTCTACGTATTTCGGCTCACTGTCGTAAAACAGTTAACTGTACCTTTGGTCATCCAATGCTGAGTGTAGGTTTCTTCAAAACTCTCCACTTTTGGCGGTTTTGTATCCTTAATATCCAGTTTCAAACGACTACTTTAATGAGAAAATCTGTCCGCCTAGAGGATTGTCGTATCCCATTCCTCTGTCTCGTCCAAGGTCTCCACTCCAGCAGTTTCTTTCTATATAAAAAATTCTTGTGCAGAAAAACGATCAAATATGAGGCGTTTTACGATGTAATTTCCAAACAAATATGTCCAATTTAGTTCACTATAGGCAAAATATTTAGTGTAAATTTTCAGTTTACGACGTAAGTTTAGTCAGTCGTATATCATAGTAAGTGACATTGTGGTGGTACCCTCAAGTATTAGGGAGACTGTAGTTTCGCTGCGCGTGTAGTTCAGATTCTGTGTCAATAAGAATTGGGTTGTTGGAGACCTTAAGTTACGCACTCGGGATGATATTACATAGTGATTTTGAAGATAAAAAAACTTGTAGAATAGTTATTTTTCTGTGTTACCCTGGGTTAAGCATAAAGTACCTCCCATAAGACACCTCATCAGTTCTCTCTCATAAAGAAGTGGCCTGTCCCAGCAGTGGGAACATTACAGGCTGATGATGATGTTGAAGCTTAAGTACGGATTGAGGGCCTCGACAAACAAGCTTTTGCATTTGCTTATTGATCCATTAAATTTTTAGTCATCTCAGTTTTAGTTCTGAAATAAACTGTCTGGTTTTCATGGCTTAAGTATAAATTGCAGTTGATTTTCATTTCATTGACCACTTTCCCCATCAAAATTTCGTTACTTCTTACTGTTAGCCTGCGTCATACCACTGCTGGGCAAAGGGCTCTCTCCATGACTTCCAGTTTTTTCTCTCCAGGGCTAATGTGGCCCACTGGTCGTTGCTTTTATCCAGCTCGTCCTGCCATCTTCTACGGGGTCTGCCGCGACGCCTTCTGGCTGTGTAAAATTTCGTTAGTAATACTAATTTCATCTCCTTGTGTTTCTCTATTGCTGTTCCTTCTAATACTTATATTTCTTCTTATATTACGTGAAACAGTTCTTGTTTACTTTAGTTTACGAATGTTAGTTTGTAGTTAACCACTGTTACATTTTTATTTATTTCATTTCTTTCTATTATTGTGCAAGTGTACACCCTAGGGGGTATGTTGTAGAGATACTGCTTTTTGCTTTACCACCTTTACTTTTCAATCACAAAAACAACCAACTAATCAAGTATATTATTGTTGCTTTTCTGCTTGTGCGCATTTTCTTATTTACCCTGCATCAAGGCCTACATCTTCTTAGCGGAATTGAAACTACATATTTGGCATAACATTCAATGACAATTATACAATGTCATGGATTTCTGTAAAGTATTTATTGCCTGATTCTCATCATTATTATCATCATTTTCTGGCCCTTATCCCAATGAGGGCCATCGTTTTTGAGTTCACCAGATGGCGCCACCGGCAAGTTAGGTCCTGTCATTCATTCTATTTGATACTTTAAACTACCAATAACTTCATAAAAAGTTTATTTTATTGCGTATTGTGTCTGCATACTTTCGGATATAATATTGCCTCTAAAAGAAGCGAGCATTAAACATTTAAAAATCATTCTTCCTTCAAGTACCAACAAATTACATCCTAACTTGTTACCTAAAATCTTCAAGCCATTAATAATCAGGAATGGCTTAATCTAGAGCACAACCGTGAATATTAGTAAAAATACCTGATAAAAATGCACGCAGCGCGCGAACACTATGCCATCTGACATTTCGGAAGACGAGCGCCCCTAGCGGCGATTTCATGCCCGATAGTCCCCATTCACTTAGGGTCGGGCAGCATGTAATTTTCTTCCATACTTTTCTATTACTCGTCATCTCATCAGACACCTCCTTTCTTGCTATATCTTATACCCAGTCCATCCGTCGTTTCTTTGGTGTTTCTCTACTCTTATGCCTGACGCCTCTTTATACACCATGACTTTTTAGTCGTCTTACAAAACCGGTCCACTCAATGTACCCGACATAATATACCTCCAGGCTTATCATTAAGTAATTAAGATAATAGGTACGAAGAAAAATAAAATAACACATTAGAAATATGAAACACCCTGTCAAAAATGTTTATTTTTTATTATGAACGTTTACTAGTCATTGGATACATGACCTGGACTGCCTTTGTAAGACGACTAAAAAGTCACAGTGTATAGCTTATTAAATTAGTATTCTATTTTATTTCAGTATCTGTAACAGGGAGCGGGCCATAATTTACCACCGGGCGCTGTGAGGGTTGCTGAATGTCACATGCTTTCGAAATTTTATTTTTTTCACCAATTTGAGAAAAGTGGTGATAAAATAATATAGACTTAATGAAAGTCTCTCCCAGTAGCAGCGGTTTTCAAAATTGCAATTGCAAAAAGTTATTTCTGACCTATAATAGTTATGCTTGTATAATAGTTAGCATTACCAACCAAAAGTTCTTGACCACCTCTATTTGTATATCCGCGCTAATTTCAAAAACGACTGTTTAGTTTAAGAGTTGTTGTTTCACCACAAAAGTTTTGGTGCATTAGTTTTACGCGTACGCCCCGCAAACGGACCGCTAGTGCGTTTTGTATGTTAATGTGTTGTCGCCTTTATAGCTTTAAGTGTAGGTAACAATATCGTAAGCACTTTAGTGCTAAGTTTAGGTATTTTTAGTAAAGAAAAATGGCGGCGATGTTTTTGTTATTATATTTTCATGAAGGAAAATGGCTCGGAGACGTGAAATGCCGACGTATTTTCTGTAAGTAACACAAATAAATTGAGGTTAACAAATGATGGGGGTTTATATGGCTTGTACATAGATCTGTACGTGAAAAATATATGAGAAGGTTGTAGTATCGTGAACATACAAAAAACACAATGAAAAATATCTTTGACAGTCGTTACAGGTGGACCAAAAGTTTGACTTACCAAGGTATCGTATTACCCGGTACTAACTGGGATGTGGAGGGGGTCAAAAAGCATGTCGCTCCATGTAATTATACTGTTATTCAGCTGCATCCGGTTAGACTGGAAGCCGACCCCAACATAGTTGGGAAAAGGCTAGGCAAATGATGATGATGAAATATTTAGAACACCTAATGATTTTCTTACTTATTCTTAGGTCCGTGTTCACCGAGAAGATAACAGCCTGATTATCGAAAAACAGCTGTCAATGACACGGACACGGTGGAGCACACGGTGGAGGTCTGCCCCGCGTGGGCGGAGCAACGCCGTTTCCATGTAGCGGCGATCGGTGGCGGCGATCTCTCGCGTCCGGCCCTGGTTCAATCCATGGTCCTTATTAGCTATGGGCTAGTTCGCCGTACGTCCGTCCATGGGGTCTCAACTAGAACAAATTATAAATAGTCTTGAAAAAAGACAATAGATGGCAGCATAGGTAGCACTAATGAAATTAACAATCACTAAAATGCGTTATACGGTAGATTTTGGAAGAAATAAGATTAGAAAAAATCAAAAGTTCCTTGTTTAACGCTAATCTATCTATTTACGCTCATAAATCACGTTATTTCAACAAAATAGATAAAGAAAGCCTTTTACTTAATTCGTACCCTTATATTGATAAAGTTGTCAAAAGTCAGCCATCTGTGAATCATTTTCGTTAGAGCTGTTTGCAATAGATGGCGTTTTACTCAATTTATCACATTCAATATTACCACAATCGTAACTGATTTACGTTTAGTTGTTTCATTTTAATTAAATTTAAACTTTAAAACAACATGAATGTATTCTGTTTAGAGAAATATAAAAAATCTTTTAACATTTCCAAGGTAAATAATAATATACTTTTCTCATTTTATTAAACTCGGAACTACTTCTTACATAACACGAAACGTTCTACACGTAGGTAGTTACTCTGTCTGTCAATGTCAATTCATGACTCCATCTCATCCGACATCACGAGCGAAAGGGATAGACGCTGTGATGAGCAGTAAGGAGCTAGTGCGCGTACACAAAAGTCACATACACAGAGTACTTTTATATATGTCACATACGCACTCCTGACCACAGAACATAATTATATACTCTAGCCTCCTGACCCTGAGTGAGGCATACATGCGCGACTTCATTGAATTGACAGCGCGGGCGGCCGTGTGATTCATGTTTGAATGACAACATGTGCTCAAACAAATTGGTGTTAGAACTTAGGATTATCACTGTGTGAAACGTAATAAATATGCACCCAATTTACCTAGTTGTTGTTATGAATGGTCAAGCTCCTACATACCTAACTTACCTGCGACTTTGCCCACGTGACAATGAGTTCTCTTGCTAAAGCGTGAACATTATTATACGTCGAATAATGTAGGTAGATATTGTTATTATCAACAAATAATTTCATTGATTAGATTTTTTTTCTTTGATGTGGCTGGTTGTTGGTTCATCAAATAATAAAATGTGTTATTTTGTAAATTGTTTAAGTATTGGCTGTTTATTTACAATAGCGGTCAATAGTACAATAAGCGTTGACAATAATCTCTTAGTATACAGTTATCAACAATACATTGTGTAACCACAGGGACTAGGCGGAGGACTTGCCCACAATATTTGCTTCACGTAGGTTCTTGGCGACATTTATTTATTCATTAAAACTTTATGTACAAAAACGGACTGCGGCGGATGCCTTGGGCATTTTCTACATTTGCAGTACGTATTGATATATCCACAAAGCACCTAAAAAAAGAAAGGTAGGTATATGTCACCGGACGACAACAAACTCCTATTACTTATAAAATACCTAAAACTTGAGAGATTATAAATTGTGATGATCGGTAAGAAGATACATTTTTTATTAAAACATTGGTATGAAAATAAGTAAAAATCTTGCTGGACATTACACACAGCGTCATTTAGTGCCACACTAAGCAACGAGGCTTGTGTCGTGGTCACCAGGTAGTTGACGAACAAAAAGTATCTATGTAGTATACATAGATACTTTCTGTTTGTAAATAGGTACATACTTATCGTACATATTGACATCCATGACTCGGAACAAAATAATGTACATGCTCATCACAAAAACATTTGCTCCTACCGGGATTCGAACCCTGGGACTCTAAGAACGTAAGGCAGTCTCACTACCGCAACGGCATTCGTATCGTCATTTAAGGCGATTACACGAGCTAAACGCGAGTTTTATAATTACTAAAAGTATATGATTCACTGCTATAAACAAGACCAGAAAAATATATGATATTCTTCAGGATATATGCTAGCATGATACTGTGTTGAAAACATAATACAATTAATTTGGCTCGATAAAAAGAAATCACGAACTTACCTCTAAAAAGATCTTTCAAACAATAAAAAACATACTAATATGCATGCGATCATTCTGATTTTTTGGCAAATAATTCTACAAGCAATATATTAGCATGATACTGTTTTAGTTTTTTAAACCAATCAATAGTTTTTTTGTAAATCGATCGAAACCACTCATTTCGCGCTATTTGGCCCGCAGTGGCTGACGTAACAACCACTTTGTAGTGCGAGCTGATTAGAACTTTATTCTAACAGCATTTCAAACGAAGTTTGAACCACCACAAATAGAGTTGCTAATTTAACTCGTCTAAGCGCCTTAATTACACGAAAACGAACTTACGATTCAGAAAAAGTCATTGTTGCAGGAATAGTTTATTTATTTGCATTTGATGTAGGCAGTCGGTACTTTATAATTCTAAAATGCGCGTGAAACTTTAGAATAGGAATGACGACAGTATCAAAAAATACAAATCTATTTAGTCCGCCAGTTAAAGTATTTTAAAATATTGGACACATATATTTTTTTTTGTAAATCATAGAATATTCACAAAGATAATATAATAAAGATCTTAACTTAATAAAGAAATATCGGGTTCCATAGTTCAAGCCATGCCTACCTACGATAGCAAACAAAACCAGTTACATGCACAGCACGCGCGGGTTCGGAAACCAAGCATGTGTGCACCCACACACTGCGCACACACACGCGCTGCGTGCCTCCCGTCTTCTCCACTGACCGCAGGGAGGCAACTTGCAGCGAAATGCAATGCGATTTACAACTAAAGGTGGACGCACACCTATCCGCGCCGAACGCGCCGAACGAATCGAAGTCAAGGAGGCCTCGCACACCTATCCGAGCCGAACGCGCCGAACGCGCCGAAAGATTGGAATCACTCATTTTTGAAGAAGTAGAGTTTGGCCAACGAAAGCTGTCCAAGAAAAAAGGCGGGACACTGCTTAAACAAAACCAATGTAAATGTGATACACGTAAACACAAGATCAAGATGACTCTACCACAAAACGTGTCAATTTTGGCAGTCTTAAATTATTGCCATACATATTAAAACTTCTGAAAATAATTCGTGGACAGCTTTCGTTGACCAAACTTACGCAACTGATAGAATGCGACCGCATCGGTCGAATCTAAACGTAGTGATTATATACTCTGTGGTCGAATCTGATGACGTCATCCGAATTTTTCTAGGATTTCTGGGGTTCTGCTCGATTCGGACGATTCGGCGCGGATAGGTGTGCGAGGTTTCATAGGATTTCATACAAGTAATTCTAAAATTCGGCGCGTTCGGCGCGGTCGATTCCTTCGGCGCGGATAAGTGTGCGTCCACCTTAAACCGGGCGCGCGTTTCCTATGCAGACTTTTGGTAGTCTGGATATCATGAAAAATCTATGAATGTATCTGTTCAAACTAAAGTTATTTGAAATTTTTAATAACTAATCTATCCCTGTATGGTTTCGCTTTTTTTCGTTTTCATGTTAAATACGTTACTTATTTACGCCCAAAGATGATACGCTCATAACTTCCAAACCAATAACTTTTTTCCAATTCTGCTTCCATACAGGGCTAATAATGTCAAGAATAGAACATTCTAATAAGATGTAACTAAAAATATATTATTAAGTAAATTTAAACAATAAAATATCCTGTTACGTTTGTGTAGGTTGTCTTAGCCAATTGAAACAGTAATTTCGTAGCATAATAATAATGCTTAAACGATAATTCAAAGCAAAAACACTCACCGATTTAAACTGAAATTTAATTAACTTACTTTACGAAATTTGGTTACGCATTTCTCTACTATGCTGTAAAATAATCAAACTAATACGTAAAAAACATTATTTGACATGAATCTTCCAACCGGGTCAAAACGATTGACAAATAGAAAAATAAACCATATTAGCAATATTTCATTAGTCAGTCGACATTTTCTATTTTTGTAACTCCAATATGTCTTGTAGTCGATATATATCGCGAACGATATTTTCATCAATATACTACCTAGCACTGACCTGCAAATTCCAAAAAACGTAAGGAAACTTTGAATGTCGCGGGCCCTCTAACGCTTTCACCTTAATTAATCTAATCCCATTGAATTACTTTTTCATGAATAAGATATTCAATGGGATTGTATTGACGATTTAATTACTTATAATTCTGTAAATAGATACGTGTTATGGATTTACTGCAACGAATCATAATTATTTTGGTCTGAGCCTACAGGCTCAGACCAAAATAATTATGATTCTATAAAAAGGTAAAGCCGCGAGACGTAATTTGACGGGCCTCACTTTGCTGTTCGCAGAGTTTCAACTTTCCCTTTTTATTTACATATATGTCTTACAGTCTCGAGCGATATTTTCATCAACATACAAACTAGTACTGGCCAAATTGCAAAAAACGTAAGAAAATTAGAATTTCGCGGGCTTCCCTGGAGCATCCACCTTAAGTATTAAAATACTCAAAAACACATGAAGAAGCATTCGCTGCAGCGTGAATATTGCTAACTCACTCACACAAAGGAAAATGTTTCGCCTACATTTTTTGTTGTATTGTTATTATCTACTCGTTCTTGAACGCACGGCGATGGTAAGAATCTATATAAAACAGCGCCATCTAGTACATGCAATGCCACTTAGTATCGAAACAACCCAGTATCGAAGTGAACTCCTAGATGGCGTTGTAAAACTCCAATCTGTGGCAATTAGTGATACGCTGGTGCTGTCATCTGTTGTATAATGGAGGAAGGAATATAACCGGAGCAATAACCTGACTTAGGGAGGTGTCATTTCTTTGTATGGGATTGGGTATCTGTACGAAGTATTATAATATCTGTGGTCCGTCTAATGACGACAGGCCGTATCGACGGCGCGTTTGTGTTCCACGCGCGCCTCAAAGAGATGTCAGAACAGTGAAGGGCCGAAGCCCGCCGGGGTTGCGGGACTGTTTGAAAAAGATACCGTGGCCCCGGTACATAAAGGGCGAGGAAGGAACATGTATAGGTTTTAGTCAGTAAAAGTCTGACACTCCCGCTCCGCCCAGAGTGGGAGAAGTCATTTGATGATTTACCATCCGAAAAAAAAAACAAAAAAAGGTATTCAGTTGCATCCGGTTAGACTGGAAGCCGACCCCAATATAGTTGGGAAAGGGCTAGACAGATTATGACCTCGGTGCATGTAGGTAGGTAGACAAAGAAAGGGACAGCTTATATCCATAGTAATTATGGCACTGGCAGTACTTGAACGAAGCTTAAATGCTCTGATCGCGATCACTTTCTGTAGTAAATTCACCCTCAGTTGGAAAATTATAAAATTGCAATATTCACAATACTAATATTGTAAAGTCCGGAATAAAGGAACAATATTGCTGATCAGACACCGTCGTTTACCATTGTACCAAGACTTGCCACGATTATTATGTAAAGGAGCCAATTTGTCTTTATAAGTGACACACGGACGATAAAGTTTATTGAATGTTACAATTCATTGACGGAAATATTTACTTTATTTTCTCATCACGTAATGAAGTAAAGGGTTCATGTAAGTTATTGGTAGCAATTTCCAAATGTCTGTAGCAGTGCTTAAGGACTTTTTTTTAAAAGCAATGCTAATATCTTGGATTGTTTCAATGTTAATATTGATAGCAATAGAAATACTGTAAATCCAGCTAGTTGGTTAGCAGTATGTATGTGCAGAATGTTTGGTTGACGGCTTCGGACCTTGTTTGCTGCCGACATTTTTAATGAAAATGTCGGCAGTAAATTGTAATAAAAAAGGGTGGTCTTATACGCCTGCTGTGACATATACACATATTGCAAGAAATGAATGTGTTTAAAAATACCTTAAAGTTACCGCCACACTATACCTCACACCACACCACTGCAACTCCTGAAAGCCAGAATCAGCAGTGGCGACCACCAGAAAAGCGCCGAGAAAATGATACTCGTCGAAGTCCCAGAGTTGGATTGCGCAACGAAATTAATTAGAGAAGAAATAGCGGAGAAGTAGGAAGATAAACACAATTTCTTTGACAGCACATGTTCGCCAACTTGCTCATCGTATTTCCACTAGTGAGTATCACGTACCTGTCCTTAACCACCGGGATCCCTGAGTCCTGGGAGCCCGCGCTTACGACGCCGTTCATTTGTTATCATTACCAATGACGTCACGGATTTAAGGGTTTGTTGTTAGGCCCGCCATTTCTCTTATGTATTTGTAAGCTTTGACAGTGGTGAACAATGTTTGGTTGTTTAGGGTTTGTGATCCCTGATGTTGGGTTGAGGTCTTGTGTTGCGATGTGGGTACTGGATGTATGAGGTACGTTGGGAAAAGTAGTCTAAGCGTTTCTGGCTAAATAAAACCATCTTTTGGTTGAATTTAACCCTTAAATTCAACCAAAAGATGGTTTTATCGGATTTCTAGTCATTAAAATAAAATTAGCTACAATACTATACTATAGTCCGCGCCACGAGAATCTATAATTTTTGTAAACAAATAATTTCTACCAAGATACAATTCAATCAACAAGAAATACTCCCAAATTCAGTCAACTCAAATTATCATACGTGTAATACGAAACTAACGAGCAATTTTACTTGGTCGTGTTATATTTTGGCGATATAAAGAGCCTGACGTCTTGATGGATTAAGACAATAATACTTTGCCCGACCAGGAAATTAAACTTAGTACCTGATGCTCAGCAGCCACGCTTGCGACTACTAGTCCAACGAGGTATTTCACGCAAACTCTTTTGTGTTTGTATGTCATTATTATCAATGCACTACGTCTAAAAAACCGCATGTCTTAGAACCAAAAAAATCAAAGACATGTGACATCTACCAATCCGCAATGGGCCCGCGTGGGGTATTATAGCCCATTCCCTCTCATAGAGACGAGGGCTGTGTCCCAGATGTGGGAATATCAATAAGCTGATGATGACGATGATGTCAAATCCAATTTGCCTATCAAAGTTCCGCTCGATAAGTGTGCATACCAGTATATATTATGCAGCTAACGAATTTGCATGGAGCCATCTATTTACGTATTCCGTCAGTGAATACGTTGTTTGTTTATCCTATATGATGGTGATAGCCAAAATCATTTTGAGGTTAGAATAACATTGGAAAATTGCGATCTAAATCAGCAGCAGAATGTATCTATTTGGGTACAAAATTATAGTGTTGAAAGTTAATAATTTAGGTACAGTTTTTGAAGTGAAAACTTCAGCAACTGTACCTAAATTTTGAGCACTTTTTGGGTTAACAAAATTCAAGGATCTCACGTGCGATCCGCTACGGTGTAGCACCAATTAGGCGTGCGCGAGGCACAACCCGTAACAGATATGGATTACTTAGTTTTCATTTCTATCGACAGTTCCCAAATACTGTCTCGAATGGTTTTTTTTCCTACCGTCACTGTTTTACTTCTGGGCCAAGACTTCCCCTCCACTTCAACACACTTCAAACAAATAAAAAAAAAACAACCACAGATGGCTTTTTTTTGTTTGGATATATTGTATTGTATTGTATTATTCCCTCTCATAGAGAGGAGGCTTGTCCCAGCAGTGGGAACATTAATAGGCCGATGATGATGATGATGATTGTATTGAACAACGGGCTGGTGTCCGCAACTCCACATCAAAGCGCGTATTTTGCGTATGGGCTATAATCCACCACGCGGGCCCAGTGCGGGTTGGTAGATGTCACATGTCTTCGAATTTTTGGTTCTAGGACATGCCGGTTTCCTCACGATGTTTTCCTTCACCGTTTTTGAGAGCAGTGGTGATGAAATAAATTACACAAAGTAATGCGCCTGCCTGTGTTCGAACCCACGACTTACTGTTCGTAAGTCGGGGCCGCCACCACTCGGCCACCGCTGCTCTCTGTTGTTTGTTGTTTGGATATAATTGAGATTATTATTGAGTCCGCTTGGTTACAATACGCTCGCTCTTACAGGAGGCTTAAACATGAAATGCTGCCTAATCGTAGGATTACAGACCTGATGTCATGTTTTCATAGAGAACTTAAGATTTATTCAAACTGAGGTCATGTTAATATTTCAGAAAAAAAAGTCATTTATGATGACTGACTAAAAAACTATGACCGTCAGTTAGATTATCGAAAACTATTGGTTATGTGTTTTTCAACCGACTTCCAAAAAGAGGAGGTTATCAATTCGTCTGTATGTTTTTTTTTTTGTGTTTGTTACCTCATAACTTTCGACTGCGTGAACCGATTTTGATGATTCTTTTTTTATTTGAAAGCTGGTGCTTCCCATGTGGTCCCATTTTAATTTGCTGAAGATCTGATGCTGGTCTTCGGAGATATACAATGGAACTCTTCAAAAATGTACGGCAAATCTGCAGTGATTGCTGCAATCGCTTGAATGTTTATTGTTTATACAACATCATGACGTAACATCACGCCTGTATGCTCTGAGGGGGTACGCAGATGTGTACAATACACCCAGATTTCGACAGTGTTTGTTACCTCAGTACTTTCGACTGGGTGAACCGATTTTGATGATTCTTTTTTAATTTGAAAGCTGGTGCTTCCCATGTGGTCCCATTTTAATTTGCTGAAGATCTGATGCTGGTCTTCGGAGATATACAATGGAACTCTTCAAAAATGTACGGCAAATCTGCAGTGATTGCTGCAATCGCTTGAATGTTTATTGTTTATACAACATCATGACGTAACATCACGCCTGTATGCTCTGAGGGGGTACGCAGATGTGTACAATACACCCAGATTTCGACAGTGTTTGTTACCTCAGTACTTTCGACTGGGTGAACCGATTTTGATGATTCTTTTTTAATTTGAAAGCTGGTGCTTCCCGTGTGGTTATATTTTAATTTGCTGAAGATCTGATCCGGATCTTCGGAGATATACAATGGAACTCTTCAAATATACACGGCAAATCTGCAGTAACTGCTGCAATCGCTTGAATGTTTATTGTTTATACAACATCATGACGTAACATCACGCCTGTATGCTCTGAGGGGGTACGCAGATGTGTACAATATTCCCAGATTTCGACAGTTAGGTGTATTGAGTTCCATTTATTGGGGATAAGTATTTTTTTATTTTATTGGCAAGGGCACTTCAAGGGTAGTTTGATGAGAATTTGGTTAGGTTCTGATTATGGGATCCATGACAAAGGAACGGAACTCTTCAATTCTTAGAAGCAAATTACCGATTCTCGGCCAAATCTTTTAAAGGCTATCCGGATATTTGAGTCACGTACCATAACGTCGTTATTAACCGACTTCAAAAAGGAGGAGGTTCTCAATTCAATGTTCCCCGATTACTCGAAGATGACTGGACCGAATTTGTTTTTTAATTGTTTGAAAGGGTATACTTCCCAGAAGGTCCCATAATCATCAAGTCAGGATCCTGATAATGGGATCCTGGAGAAATAGAGAGAACTTTTAAAATTTTATAGGCACACCAGAAGCGATTTGGGTAGTTTTTGAAAGAGTAGTTTCTCGGAGTGATCCCATTTAAATTTGGTAAAGATCTGATGAAGAACTTCGGAGAAAGGCAACGGAACTCCTCATTAAATGTAGCAAATGTGTGTCTCTTACTGGGATTGCTGAAATCTCATGTCTGTCTATTGTTTACACCAGTTCATAACAAAAAATCACGCTGGTACGCTGTGAAAGGGTATGCACATATTGTGAACCACTAAAAAGTGAAAAATAAAAACTTTTCTGCAAAAAATAAAACCGACTTCACACAAAAAAGTGAAAAATAACTTTAGCTTCTGAAGTCGGTGACAAAAAAATTAAAACAATCAAACAAAGGTCACCGACTTCAGAAGCTAAAGTTATTTTTCACTTTTTTGTGTGAAGTCGGTTTTATTTTTTGCAAAAAAGTTTTTATTGTTTCGTCAAATTAATAAAAAATGACGAACACAAAACGCATGAGTGCTTGTGACGTCACTTTCCGCAAAAAAAAAAAAACAAAATGTAACGTCACACGAGTTTTCAACACACTGTATCGTCTTCAATTTTTGTTTACGTAAAAAAAAATATAATATGTCCAATAATTTTTGGAAATTTATCTGACGGACTAATTATTATTTTTTTCTCGTATATCCTATTGTAAGTTCCTGTAACGTACTATGAATTATTGTGTAAAGCACAAAATCTAGGAACAACATTTTCCTCATCCATAAACATCTCCTCAACATATTCATGCCGCATGCAATCATACAATCACACAAACACACAGACAGCCGCACGAATCGCCTCCAATAGCGTGTTTGCATGAAGTTCGTTAATCTATCCAGTTTGCACAGCCAGCCGTCTGATCATCTTCTAATTGTATGCGAATGCTTAATGCGAAATTATGCCAACTACAAACTCAGCGCTTATATTAGACGGTGCTGCGTTAAATTGAACTGCAGTGTAAAGTCTGGCTTCAATAAACCTGGAGTTTGCTTGAGTGGTTTAGTATGGAGATATCACTGGGGGTTTTTCTTAGGCCTGGGGCCTTAGACTGCTATTTGCCATACCAACACAATCTCTCATCCCATTGTCATTTTGCTTAAAGTTCATAATCTGCTTAATTCACAATGTTCGATCATTGGTCGGTCAATGGTCTCGTAATAAAATTGTGTTTTGATGGCATTGTCGTATTGCCATTATTATAAAACCCTTAGTACAAATGGTTTTCGAAATCTACTACTAAATGCGAACATTATATTCATGCCAGATTTCATGTACGAGATTACCATTCTATGACATTTCTTTCAATGGAGTGTCAGTGGTTGACCATTGAAAAGTCATATTGGCGCCAATTTTTTTAGTAGATTAACAAACTTGTCAAAACTTGTCAGAACTTGATCATTATGAAATCAATGATCGACTATTCTGACACTATTGTAATAGCAGAATCGAGGCCCTGAATTCTTGTCGCGCTGACGGTCGGTAGTGTACATTGTGTTCTATATACCACCATACTGCGACGCTGAGGACAGCGAAGAAAGTCGTCCGACAGCGCGACAAGAATTCAGGCCTAATTGTTCTATGATTGGGTTCTACTTTAGTAGGTACTATAGGGACCGACGATTTGTGGAAGGCGTATTGGATAATCAAATAAATAATGATTGACTTGAAAATTACATGTTACGTCATGACACATTTTTAACCGACTTCAAAAGAAGGGGGTTATTAATTCGACCCGTATGTGTATGTAATATTGTCATGTAATGAAATTAGTGTTATTTTCTTTTAATATAACGTGCCAGTAACATCAATAATGCCTGAGGAGGTTATATCTCTCTACGGTACTGTGAGGTCCAGGGTACTGTTTATACCGCGGCCCCGGAACGTAAAGGGCGAGGAAGGATGGTTTTTTTTTTCTATGCCAAAAAGAAAGGGTACTGTATAAAAGGAAAGGCACGTAGACTTGTAAAATAGACATATTTCTAGTTTATAAACTAGCTTCTACTTCAACGCTGTCAAACGTAGAGGTTTGAGTGTATCCTTTCCTGCACTAAATATAAGTGGTAGGTATGGAATAAGAAAATAAAATGGTTGTTACAGGTAGTCAGCGGCCCAAAAAGTCTGACAACTAATCTTACTAAGGGGTGTCGTATTACCCAGTACTACATCACTGCATCACTACATAATTATAAAACAAAGTGTCCCGCCGCGTCTGTCTGTCCCTATGTATGCTTAGTTCTTTAAAACTACGCAACGGATTTTGATGCGGATTTTTTTAATCGATAGAGTGATTCAAGAGGAAGTTTTTAGTATATAATTTTACGCGGGCGAAGCCGCGGGCATCGGCTAGTAATCTATAAAAGTCACAGAAATTGATATACTGATGGTCCATGAAAAACAAGCTAGCGAACAGGTGAAATGATTTCCTGGTAAATAAATAGTTTTTCCTTTTTCACAGACAAATATTAGATTTTTAAAAAGGTTCGTGTATTTTTAATAACGGAACAAATAGTTGTATTTTTTTCGTTTGTTTGAATAACCGGGCAGTGTTCCTGCATTATTCAATATCCGGTCAATATGAATGTTGACTCTGATAAGTTTAGCAGTCGGTAGAGTGGCTACCGATGCTGTGACCGTGGGTTTTTGGGTTTGATCAAGTAAGGAGTCGGTTGTCGTAAGATTTTTATCGGATAAAATATTATTTCTTATTTAGATTTAGTATAAGGTTCTTCCAATTCGAATTGTTTTTGAAGTGAACACTACTTTAGGCGCATTGAGCACTTATTGGGTGAACAAAAATCATGGAAGTCGCGTTGCCGTCACGTACGCTTTGTAGCACTCGTAGCTGATCCGCTACGGCCTAGCACCGGTCAGGCGTGTGTGGGGTGCAATCCGTAGCAGTCCTACGACTGGGGCGGGGCCTGAGTACTTTTTATTTTCACTTCTATCGGTGGTGCCTTGCAAAGACTGCTCCGATCTTTTTAATGGTTCCTCATACAAAATGTCTGCAACGGAATCATAATTCTGAAATGAGTGTCCTAAAATTCTAAATAACCTTTTTATAAAAGGTCTAGAAAAAACTTACTTTTCGATTTATTCGACATAAAAAGACAGACATCTGCTAGTCACATCACCTACAGATATCTCTTCTTTTTTATTCCCTTGTCGAAGAAGGTACTAAAACAAAATGCGAACGATCGAGATGCGATCAAAATACTATTAAAATCGCAGTAAAAATTATATCTACTAAAACTAGTCGTGAATAAAGGCCCCTAAAATTTTCAAAAGCTCCCTAGACATTCGCCATAAAATTACGATTTAAAGGCCCCTAAAATTTTCAAAAGCTCCCTAGACATTCGCCATAAAATTACGATTTCTTGACAAAACCACGCTAACTTTAGCATCTAGAAACTAACTTATCATCAGGCAATAAGGTTGATTTTTGTTAAAAAAGAAAGCACGTTTAAGATCTAACTTTACACTGTCTAGCAATTGAAAGTGCCAAGTTTACGAGCGAGCACTGTAATCGATCGATGACGTGACGAGTGTACCAATGTTTTGGCACTAAGTGTAAATTTGATGGGTGTTTTAAAATTCCATGAAGTGTAATAAAATTTATTGTTGTATTGATTATAGACAGGGTGTTAGTTTTTAAACCCAAGGATATATTTTCCTTTGCAAAATCATTAACAGTTGGCATTTAATTCTGGGATTGCTAAAATTTGCACTATCTATAGTGATCACGCAGGAATAAGGCAAGGATCTAAAGGGATAAAGGCTATGGAATAAGATTTCCTTTAGTCGGTAGTTGGTTGCCGTTTTCGACATTTGAATTAAGAATTTACTCCATCTCTACAACATTTCGGTTCTGACAGTTGAAACCCCTATTATAAAGATACAAAGAGGTCAATTAGTTCAGTTTTGTTTCGACAAACTAACATTTTTTTTTAAAGCTAACAGATCACTAAAGCGAAGCTGTTGTTATTTCCAGCACCCAGAACAATGAAACCTTTCTGATAAAATAAACGCCCTAGTCAACTTCAACTTAAACCTCTGATTAAAATCGCCGTCACATCTGATTTCTAAAACAAACATATCAACTACATATGATATCCGATTACATGAGAATTAAATGGCAAATTCTGACAAACGACCCATCGTCCAAACATTGTTTGAGCAATTGTTTGTCCGACACGTCAAAGCCAACCCATGACAACCCAACGTATAGCAAATACACCAACCTGTATATAACATGGCCTACACTTTCGCCCATTGAAAAGTAAACCCTATAGCGTCATAGTGTAATTTCAATTGCGTAGTTCAAGATATAATATGTTGGTTCAAGTTAGCATATCTGTAGTGGAAGTTTGCAATTCAGATTGGCCAGTTGTATGAAAATGCAAATAATGTGCGCCCGTTGTACATGGTTCGGGTCGACGCCGAAGTGATATCAATTCAATTTTCTGTATGTCAATTTTGGGGATTTATCAAGATTTTGCTGATGATTTTGTTTTTGTGTGATGTGTTTTTTGTTTGTGTATAACAAGTTAGATCAATATAGCAATCTATCTGTTGGCTTAACTCCTTTCTTTGAAATTATTTGAAAAAGAAAATGTTTGACGTAATTATTTTCAGAAAAGTTTTTTCTATAAAACCCCTTTTCTGCTTTTCTAATACTTGCGAAGTCAAATCAGTTTACTATTGATGTTCACTACGGAATCTATAAAATAATGCAGTAAGTATTATATCTTCAAAAAGCCAACATCGCGCGATGTTTCCAGGCGGTCACCCAACCAAGTACTGACCGCGCCGGATGTTGCTCAACTTCGGATCAGGTGTATTTAACGTAGTATGGACGTTTGTGATGGCGAAATCAAACAGAAGATTAGCATGATAATTATAATGTACAATAATTATGTTATTTAGCCAGTGAAACTCGCGCCACCAAGACGTAACGACGTATAATTTATCTAAATTCATTCATCTGTTTTGGAGTTACGAGGGAACAAATAAACAGACATACCTACATACTTAGATACGGGTCAAACACATAACCCTCCTTTTGGGCTTCGACGCAGTTGATTAAAAATAGAAAAGATATTGTGTTAAAATGGGTAAGTAAACGAAATTAAAGGAATATTATTCCCCAATATTAAAAAAAATATCAAAATCTCCTAACCATCTACAACAAGACATTCCGACCGTATCAAATCTCCATTACCCACGGCTCTCATACCCAATCACAAGTTTACAACCCAAACACATTTTAAGCAATTCACTTAGTCATAACTTTAAAATAATTAAGCCGGCTCCCTAGGGAGTCTGGCAGAGGGAGAGGTGTTCAAACAAAACTTGCTGCGATCGAATTATTTGCAATATTAATCATATTTGGACTGCCGTACCTTGGGTTCTGTAGTTAGGGTTACGCCCTAGTGTGGTAAAATTATATAATTGGATGAAATTGCTTTAGTAACCTTATTTTGTTCTGGCTACCTCACTGGTATAGTAATCGCAAGCGCTAGTGTTAATCAAGAGGTCTTTTTTTTTTCGGATGGAAAATCATCCGCAGCCGCCGCCGCCGATCGCCGCTACGAGGACACGGCGGTGCTCCGCCCACGCAGGGCAGACTTCCACCGTGTGCTCCACCGTGTCCTCCGGTCGATCCTCGCAGTGGAAAAAATATCTTCCACTGATCAAGAGGTCCTGGTTTTCCGGGTTGGGCAAAGTTTTTGGGTATTTCCATCAGGAATTTGAAATAGGGTGTAGGTACTCTCAGGTAACTTCGAAGACATGTGACAGATTGTGACATCTATCAATCCGCACTGGGCCTGCGTGGTGGATCCCTGCTGGCCTTCTGTAGGAAAATTAATAGGCTGATGATTATGATGACTCCAATCTATAATATTGCCTAATACTTCGGGATTACATGCACGATGTTATGTTATTTTCTTCTAAAAAAAGACATAAAAAAAGCTTGATTTCCTAATTATCAGATTTATTTACTTACATACCGAGTTTCCACCGTGCCTCAGAAAGCACGTTAAGCTGTTGGTCTCGACTGTCATTTGTCCATCTTTGACAGTCGTTACAGGTAGTCAGTGGCCCAAAAGTCTGACAGAAGTCTCACCAAGTGGTATCGTATTTCCCAGTATTAACTGGGTTGTGGAGGTCAGATATGGCAGTCGCTCCATGTAAAATATTGGTATTCCGGTTGTAAGATTCTTCCGTCTCTTACCACCAGCTGCCAGCAGAGTTTGCTATGAGACTATGTGGGTTCTGAGCGCATGAGGTGTTGATTGAAATGAAATCACTTTCTTCAGTCTTCTCAATTATTTAATCGGTGTAGGCACAGACATCAGTAATAATAGGGTTATAGCTCCTGCCCAGATTCTTAGCTTATTAAGTTGTAATGTTCACACTTACATTGGGTAGACCATACTACCGTTTATATAGGTCCAACCATGGACATGTGACGCAGACAGCAGTCGCAGTCTGTGTGGATTGCAGAATATTACACGTGGCTGTTTATGTTCGGAACCAGAGCGAGCCCCTAATTTATTCCTTTTTAATGTGGCATTTTCTTGCGCCTACAGGTTCTTGAGATTACTGATTTTTATTTTTAATTAATTAAGTGTTATTTGAAGCCCTGAAAATAATATCAGAAAAGAATATCAGTTTGAGCCCTCGATATTATTATACATGCGGGTGATGCTAAGTAATTCTCACAAAGTAGCAATAATTCAGAATACATACACATTCGTGGCTCCTGTTTAGGCACGGGTTTTCATTTTAACTGGTATCCCACGCCTCGTCCGCGTCATCAGCTTTTTATTTAAATATTCAAGAAACCATGAAAAGATTCTCAAGTGAAAAGAAAGGTGTCGCGTCATCCATCACAGAACTGATGTGCCTGGTTTAGACCCGAGTCCTTTTATCTCGTCAAAACTAGTCTATATAACTAATTATAATTTAACGAAACTCATCATGGCTAATTATTAGAATTTTGTGTATGTATTTTCCATATTTTATTTATAATTTACATTGTTGAGAAAATAAGCGATATTACTCGGTGACGCCATCTAGTTGACATCTGCCGTTTCATTGCAGCTAGTGCGCTATTTTACTAATAGAGGGCGCTACCCGTCCACATAATCACTATCTATCATTTTAATTGTTACACGGTTAGACTGGAAGCCGATCTCAACATAGTTGAAAAAGGCAGGCAGATGATGAGTATCTAAGGTCCATGTTCACCGAAAAGATAACAGTCTGATTATCCAAAAACAGCTGTCACTGTGACATGTTCCCATACAAAAATGTGTCCTAAACAGCTGTTTTTAGATAATCACAGACCGTCATCTTTTTGGTGAACATGGACCTAAGTGTCATTGTTATACAGATTTGGTTTTAGTAATATTGAATGTATCCATCAGGAATTTTTCAGTAGAAACCTGAATTCTAGATATCAGTACGATGTGTTAAATATCCACACATCTGCCAAATCTTTCGTGGAGTATAGGTATAACATTAAGTTAACTAGGTATAGATTACAAAGAAAACTTTCGCATTGTTGTATTCCGTAGGTTGATAAATGAAACGTACTGTTGAGTAGACTTGGTTTATTTACGAGGCACACATTAGGTACAAAGACAGTTGAATAGTAGTATCGCAGACGGGTCGCTCATTTGCAGTGAATAATTATGATGACATACAGGAAGTATTGACAATAATAGACAATCACTAGTGGTGTACAGACTAATAACATACTAAATAGTGATGTCACAACATCACGCACGCACCACCATCAACAACACGCATTTACTGGAAAAAGCCTCAAATAATCCTGTGCCTTCAACCTTCAATGACATCCAAAAGAAAATTACTTAGAGAAACGTGTAAAATACTGGGTATTCAGCTGCATTCGGCGTTCCATAAGGAATATCATGCAGAAACCTCGGCAAATTACATATTTAATCTTAACTAAGTACACCAAAATCCACCCAACCCGATGACCCCACCACCCACTTGCAGAAAAATTGTAGGGAAACCAGTACTTTTCACAAGAACAAGAATAAACACAGATAAAAACCTCGAATCCGGCCTCGCCGCAGAGACCCCCCGCGACCCCCCTGTAAAATCACTACTCCCCGACCCTTGCTCGAGGAGCCTGCCCGCGACGCTGAGCATGTAACGTTAGACTCCCTAAATAATATTCCGACCCAGCCTGTCCCTTGCTGCCCTCCCCTCAATGACTCACTAAGTCGAGGCCCGAGCCCCACAGGGGGTGCCCTTAGTGACTATGTAAATTTTTAGTTTGTATGCCCTGGCTGGGGTCCATAGAATATTTTTTGGCCACCACAGGATAGTCCGGTTAAGTAGTTAAGCAACCTTAGCGAGTTGCAACTACGAGAGGTCATACCTAAAAAAATAAAAATAAAAAAAAACAAAATCCATATTACACTTCACACCCACAAAATCGACCCACTAATAATTTAAGTGACATTCCGTTACAATACAATTTGGCAAACACAAAGACTTATTAGATTCCATTGTAAACCCATCCCAGCTCGGTCACAGGCGTATCTATGGAAATTCAATTTTCCATGGACGACATGTTTTTGTCCCACAGTGTACACTGTACAATGGCGAGCATCTATTAGTATTTGCATTGCACTAACGGGAATCTGCAATGCAAACTGGCTTATGTAATGGTTTTCAATATGGTTACGTTAAATCTGTGGGTAGTGTGGTACGTAGAAATACATAGATACATACTCGTTAGTCGGTATTTATTATGACAATTTCGGTGCGTAGTTCAGCTGTTGGTTTGTAAAGAAAGATATAAAGAATGAAAAAAATATTTATTTGCCTCTCACAGGATAACAAAAAAAAAAAATTAAACTAACAATAAAACAAAATTATTATTGGCACATATTTTTAGGAGGTTCCTCTCTCAAGAGCCCTGACCAACGGCAGCTCAGAACCTGTTCCGAGCACTGTTTGGCTACTATTTTTACTATATTTTTAAAGTGTTTTATTGTTGTTTTACTAACAACCTTGCCTAGCCTAAGGACTTTTTGTCTGTTTTTTTTTTTTTTTTTTTTTAATTAAAAATGTAAATTTGATGTAAGAGAATGAATAAACAAAATTATACAAAAAGTGTAAATTACTTTTTGTATAATTTTGTTTATTCATTTTCTCTCATAGGAGATAAATTATGTTCATTAGGAGGCCTGCGGAGCATGCCAATTTCATACAAACGGAATCCCAAAATAATTGGTAAATCAAACATATTCTTAAGGTAGTGTGTATTTATTTTGATTGGATTACAGAATATCTAGGTTCCCAAATATATATTTTGAAAGGACAATCATATTTAGACGAGATATGAGGAATTTAAAATTTCTATAGAAAACTTATTTTTCTCATAACTCTTGTTTAAATCAATGTCCATTCATAATATATATTTGGAAACCTAGATATTATGTAATCTAATCGAAATAAATACACACTTCCTTAAGAATATGTTTGGTTTACGAATTATTTTGGTATTACGTTTGTATGAACGACGCACGCTCCGCCGGCCCTTTAAGGGGGTGGTATCTGCTAACGAGAGGTTTTCTCCATGTAACTCCTCTTTGATGAGTGAATGTAAATGTGCTAAAAAAATTACATGTTGCTTATTAGACTTTAAACTTTAATTGGTACAATTGAAATAATTCTAACTTTATTATTACTATACGAAAAAAATGTTCAAAGCAAAGCATTTTTTCTTTGAAATTTCGTAACTACTCCTAAACGGCATTAAGTTTTAGTTTTTTTTTTACACACAAATATTTGTCGCTATTTTCTTCACAAATGGTACAATTGGAATTTTGATCTGATGATTTATTAGGCTACAATTAAATAAAAACCTCTCATTTCGCACTATTCGGCCCACAGTGACTGACGTAACAACCACTTTGTAGTGCAAGCTGATTAGAACTTTATTCTAACAGTATTTCAAACGAAGTTTGAACCACCACAAATAGAGTTGCTAATTTAGCAGGTACCACAGCCTTAAGCTTAATTTCTTAAATTATTCCATAACTAACACGTAACGTAACTTCCGTCATATCTGCCGCATCATATTTAGCAGTAAATTCCATCGCGCAGTGACAAACAAACATACAGTGACGTCACATTTACATGTTAATAACACAACGAGCCTGATGGTACTCAGTAGTTTGAAACGCGCGACCCCTTTTAGTAGCACGGTGGACCTGCATGGTGGAGTAGGTGCGTATTTTGATGGTCATTTTAGATAGATAGAATATAATGTATTATTTATAATCAGAAACAGAAGGTAATATTAATGCACATACGTTTATCCTTTTTTTTTGGAAGGGAAATCATCAAATAACTTCTTCCACTCTGGGCGGAGTGGGAGGGAGTGTCAGACTTTTACTGACTAAAACCCATCCATGTTCTTTCCTCGCCCTTTATGTTCCGGGGCCACGGCGGTATCACTTTCGAACAATCCCGCAGCGCATAAGTATGTCCTCTCCTTCAAATCTAGCAATCAAAATTCGGTTGGCTTTAAGAAAATCCAATTATTCTGGGTTAAGCTTGCCATTGTACATAAGCTATATTATTGCAATTTTTATGTATTTTGTTATTTTGGGCAATGAAGAATAAGAAAAAGTATAGCGTTGGAGTATACAATTAATTTCTTGAGGACCACAAAAAACCTCGAAATAACTAACAATCTTCATCATTGCCTCTTGCAGTGTCTTGCCGTGAGCACGCCAAGACAATCTTGTCTTGGCGTGCTCTCGGCAAGACACTGTCAACCATCTGGTTGCCATGGACGCCACGCCAGACGACTGCTTCAGTTTGCCCTTAACACTCTTGGGCAAGCCAAGGGGTCACCTCCTGTCCTGCACTATGTATGGTTCGTCCTGCACTCTGAGTTATCTTTCGGGGGCCACTGCCAACGCTGTCGAGGTGGCAGAGTATTGGTCGAAAATAATTTAATTTAAAAAAGGGGAAATTATCGACACGACGAAGAAGAAGAATTTTATGATGGCCAACTTTACGGCTAGCGGATAGACCGTGACCTGTGTTAGAACATTACTTAGGTACTCTTCCCAGCTGAAACATTCGAAAGTGTCGAAGGGCGGGCGTTTTGCGGGACTTTCTCTTGTGACACTGATTATCAGCCTAATTTGAATAAATGACATTTGATTTTGATTCTTGACTAATTATTTTCCCAATTTGCAGTTACGTCTGAATCCCAGACGGCCCAATACGCAAGTACAGCAACATCGCACATTGCATGCAAGTTAACGACGTCATTAAACCGGATGATAGCGTTACCTGTAGTCCTGTACTGTTCAGTGATGTACAGTCGAGGTTATAACACCTTCGTCACTTTAATTAAGGGCTATTTTTGATTGCTCTATGCTTATTAATTCTGCTTTGTCGATTCTTTTGAGAGATTCTTTCGTAACCGTTTTTTGTGTTTTTATTCATTAAAAAACGATGTGTACACCGCAGAATGATATTCAGCATCACTTATCAACTGACTGAAATTAAACTATGTCCAACTTATCTGTGCAAGGTGGGAACAAAAACATTTTAGACTAATATCAACTCGACATCGATAAAGGTGTATGCCAATAGGCTTGTGTCCTGAAAAAATCTAATTTGTCCGTCAATTAGATTTTTTTTAAATATTTGACACGTATTTTTTCTTTTGTTGCATAGATCAAAATTGACGAAGATATGACGCTTCTAAAATTATCAAAACGTCACGCCGTGCTATATTTTTTAGTGCGTTGTGAGTGTGACGTCACGAGCCCACACTCCCGAATTTTGATGCGTTCTAACTTTGTCAATATTCATTGATTTACAAAAACAAAAAATACGTGTCCATGATTTTCCAATACTCTAACTGACAGACTAAATAGATTTGCAATTTATTGATGGTTGAAACTAGACTATTTGATCTTTATTGTAAAAGTAATTAAATATAATTTTCAATGCATAGATCTGAAAAAGTATGCTCAGTGCGTCAAAAGGACCATCTAGGTGTGCTAACTTGATGAAGAAAAGAATTAGAAAACTGACGAAGGTACAAAATTTAACCTAACCTATTGTACGCTACTCTACATGTACTGTGCGCCTAGTGTTAATTGCCATTATGTTAACAGGACTAATTGTTAAGTGTTAGTGGAGTCGTTTCAGAGGTGTCGCGTTACACATTTCCGGGAAAATGGTGGTAATAAGGAATGCTTGTGTAAAAATGTTGTCATAATTTTTTTTTTTTAGAAATTGTTATACTATTTCTACTGGTTTCATAAGATTAGGCCTGGAAAATGATAGTTTAACAGAAAACTGAAATGAATATGTAAGGGAACTGAAAAAACACGACTAGATTATGACTGAGATAATTGACTTATCTTAAGATTTTCTAGAATTAAACGACATGGATCAATCTCAAAAGATGATTTTTACTGTCTTCTTTCAATAAAAATAACGCACAGCTTTAATGCACATTTCCTCTCATAGAGAAAAGGCAGGTATCATAGCAGTGTGGAAACACCTCGATTTCACGCTCAGTTGAAAAATCGATAGAATTCACATTCCCATTCATAATCCCGAAAACATCTTATAAATGCTAACGATACTCATAAGGTTTACACCCTCAGTGTCTCCTTACGACGCCATAGACTACGACATTCTATGGTGTCGTAAGCAGCCTCTTAGGGATTAGCCACAGGGATGCCACAAGGATGCCAGCCGTTTCCACCTGTGTTTACTAATAACCATGATATTGCACTAATCCTTATGTCAAGTTTATATGATGGGAGTTTCTCCCTTCTATGGTTGTTGCTTATGGTCGGTTAAGGCAGTCTGTGGTGGGAAGTTATGTTTTATATGGGATGTTGGGTGGTAATGCTAATTGTTGGGTTGTATATTAAAAGACGTACTGGTACATTGACATTATTTGTTGGGCAGGTGTGTGTTTTGCACTTAATTTATAGTCTAATGTTGACCTGCGATTGTATGTGGTGCGTAACAGCTATGGTAGCTAAATGCATGCTTGATTGTTTGTTTTGAGCTACATAACTATAAAACGCTAATTTTATTAAGCTTTCATAGGTATTTGTACGGGTGCCTGAAGATATATGGTTTCAAGCTGTCCTTAGCCTATGCACTGTATTTTCGCAAGTGTATATTTATTGTAATCTATACTAATATTATAAAGAAGAACGGTTTGTATTTTTGTATGTAACAAATAAACTTAAAAAGTACTGGACCGATTTGAAAAATTCTTTCAGCAGGAATGGACATTATCAGTGAGTAACATAGGCTATATTTTATCCCCGTACTCCCACGGGCACGAAAACTACGCGGGTGAAACCGCGTGACGTCCGCTAGTAATATTATAGGTTTTTTGTAAGTGCATGTAGGCGTTAAGATGCCTGCGGAGCATTCGTATTTCATACAAACGTAATACCAAAATAATTTGTAAATTAAACATATTCCTAAGGTAGTGTGTATTTATTTCGATTGAATTACAAAATATCTAGGTTCCCAAATATATATTTTGATTGGACACTGATTTTAACAATAGTTATGAGACAAATAAGTTTTCTATAGAAATTTTAAATCTATACTAATATTATAAAGCAGAAGAGTTTGTTTGTTTGTTTGTTTGTTTGTTTGTTTGGTTGAACGCGCTAATCTCAGGAACTACTGGTTCAAATTGAAAAATTCTTTTTGTGTTGAATAGCACATTTATCGAGGAAGGCTTTAAGCTATATAACATCACGCTACGAAAATTAGGAGCGGAGCAGGAATGAAAAATGTTGCAAAAACGGTTTTTTTTTTTCCTTTCGTTTCTCTCTCTTATTTATGTGACGAAGACGAAGTTGCGTTGGTCAGCTATAAGCTATAATTTATCTTGGAAACTTGAACACCTGATGCAGAACCGCAACAGACCAGCTAAACTATAAGAGATACAAATATGACACCATAGCAAAAATTGTTCCACGTGATGAGCATTTTCTGCTGAGACAATAAATTTAAAGATCTGGAACACCTGATGTGGAACTCCAAGAGCCCAGCTACACCATAACACATATAGGAATGACGTCTTAGCAAAAGTTGTTCAATCTGATGAGCACTCTCTGTTGACTTATAAAAATCGAAGATCTGGGACACCTGTTGTGGAACTCCAATAGCCCAGCTACACCATAACACATATAGGAATGACGTCTTAGCAAAAGTTGTTCGGTCTGATGGGCATTTCCTGTTGACTTAGAAAAAATCGAAGGTCAGAAACATTTGATGTGAAAATTATTGCAAAGCTATCACTAATTTCACTGTATAAAATAACATAAACTGGGAGTACCTCCACACGGTGAAGGCTGTAACAGTTTAGGACCGATTTTCGATGACGATTGTATATCAATGAAAATTTGACTCGACTGGCTAAAACTCCCATTTATTATTTAATTTTATCGAATAAATATGTCTTAGGGTTTATGTTATTTGAGTGTTGAATTTCCTTTTCCATTTATCTTCGTGACTCGGTAGCCTACTCGGTAACGCAGGGGAGCAGTCAATTAGATTTTAATTGATTAGATATCTTCACAACAAAACTATAACCATGCCTAGAAAGAGGTCAAATCTTTCCCAAATGTTCCAAAAGAGCTACAAGATTGAGGATCGTAAGATCCCCATAATCTACCGAAGAGCGTCAGGAGAGACTTGATGCTGTTCGAAAACACCAGGCTGCAACTTGCTCCGTGGAAACCTCTTCGGAACGCGAAGCACGCCTGCGTTCTTAGCGTATTTACGCATCTACATCCTGATCTCTAGAGACCAGTGAAGAATAGATGCGCGACTGGCTGATCGTGAACGTCATGCATTGTCTCGCGAGTCGGAAACGTTTACCGATACAGAATCACGCTTGAGTTCTCAGTGTATTCGCACATCTACTAACAGGTCTTTTGAAACGAGTGATGAACGTGAATTAACGTGATGCGCGACTAACTGCTGCTCGAGATTATCATACATTGCCCCGAACACGCACACAACAAAATATTCGTAATCAGTTAGAAAGTGAGAGAGAAAGAATTGCTGGAGTACGGCATGAAGAGACAGAAGAAGAGCGCAACGAACGTTTGAATTCTGATCGAATTCGACATTGTCTGAACAGAATGTCGATATCATCTGAAAATCGGATGTGTCTCAAGATATAGCCGTAGGGCATGGCGACCTTCCTTGGGTTGATAAGGAGCGGAGTGCATTTACGTATATACTCCTATGATTGAATACGCCACATATTATGGTTCAAAATTGTACTTTTTGTGAAGCTGTTAAATGGCGAAAAGAAACAAACGGTATATGTTACTCAGATGGGAAAGATCCGCTTTTCCCTTCCCCGGGCTCTTAGAATTCGACATCAGACGTTTCAGATCTTCGATTTTGACGACCCCGTTGTCGCTGGCATAAGCAACAGGATCCGCGTACGAAGTCGCGGGCAGAAGCTAGTTCCTCATATGTCGTCTTTGTATCATTGTCCTCTCAAAATATATATTTGGGGACATAGATATTCTGTAATCCAATCGAAATAAATACACACTATCTTAAGAATATGTTTCATTTTCAAATTATTTTGGTATTACGTTTGTATGAAATACGCATGCTCCGCCGGCCCCTTAATCTTAGGAACTGATCTGCTACTGATCCGATTTCGAATTTTTTTCACTAACGAGGAGCTATAGTATTCTTGAGTCTTAGAGGCTACATTTAAAACGTTCCTGTGAGCACATTCCGTACTATAACGAGCAGAGCCGCGACGCGAAATTTGTGGTAAGTAAATGAACCAAACAATAGTGCAATTATCTTCAAATTATTCGGCAAGAATGCACCACGCACTACGTCCATAAAATTATCACCAACATAAAAAGGACATCACCACAAAACTAGGGTCAAAATGACAACATAAACTATATGAACCCACTTGTTACCACAGCCTCTCAACTTATGACCACTGTAATGACGTGTAATATTCGGCACGCGTCGGTAATACCCGGTAATAACCGGTAATATCGGGTAATACCGGGTAATATTTTAACGGGACACTTGCGGTTGGTTCGGCAATAAACCTATACCTAACAGATGCTTGCTTGAGGGGTGGCAAAGAGTAAGTAGTTGTGTAGACGGGATAATTTTGACGTTTCGGCAAGAGCTGAAAAAAGTAAAGATCTCTAAGTCTGAGATTTATAAATAAACAAAAATTAGCTTTACGTATTTTGCCATTTAGGAATGATGTATATTTTTTTTTTGCTTACATCATACAGTGAACTTAGTTAATATACCTAATATTTATAAAAAAATAGAGGTAATAAACCTAGAAACATTAACACAAGAGTAGTCGTACTTGCATTGCGATGCATTCGTTATCCAATCTTTTAAAAATCTGGTAAGCTAAGTTAGGATTTTTCATGAAAAGTACGAGTAGCTCATGCCATTTTTCTCTTGGTGTCATATGAAAATTTCGCCATTTCCAAGACGTCGTCTGTGGTTGCTTGTTTTGCGTGCGGCTCATGCGTTGAAATCTTTAACTTGCTACTTAAAACTGGTTACCTAAGTTATAACCATTTAACTCTATTTTCCAAAAACGATGGGTAGGCCATCTACCACTTCCTATAATCTATGCCATAACCGATGTAGTCAAGAGCGTATGACGGATGGCACCGAGTGCGGTTGAGCCGCGTGACAAATGCGGCCGCACTGCGACCACGCACCGTGACCGTGGCGTGATGGTGGCGTGAACCGGACGTGTGGAACTATTGTGACGGCTATTTGGGGATTAAATCGATGGTATACGGATTTATTTTTTTGTGGATAGGTATCTTTGTTAGAATAGAATATGTTAGGAGGGGTCAGCTCTTCAGTACATTTTGACCAGTTAGGTGAACATAAATGTACTGAACAGCTGTTTTTTTTTGCGCGCTTTCAGGTTTGGTCCCATAGTGCAAGTTGTTTGTTATCATGAGTACAATCACGTGTTTAAGTATCGTACACTAATTACCAGCCACCACTATACATATATTTATTGTAAAACATGATTATGCATCAAATAATATGTGCAAGGTCTCAAAATAACAGGTAGACTCTCTAAACTGTTGAATCATTATATTGTTTTATTGAATAGGTACACTACTCCACATGAAGTACAGCAATAGTAAAGGAATACTTCTATGTCTCAAATTATTTTGATATAAACGTTATAAAGTTGAAGATAACATACCGACCGCTGGGCAAAGGTCTCAACATGACCTTCCTGGAGATGGACGGCGCCGCCGAGGGCGGTCTAGGAATGGTGGTCGAGATGATCTAGATGCGCATTACGAAGGCTGGTTAGAGGTGGCGCAGGAGAAGAGTACCTGGAAGGATATAGGGGAGACCTGTGCCCAGCAGTGGGACACACAAGCCTATTAAAAAAAGGTGGAGGAAGACATTTTATGGGGCGAACCGTTCTTTTGATAATTTGTCTTTATCTAAATTTTGACACCAAAATATTTTGAATTTCTAACGTGGAACATAAGCATTTTCTGACGTAATAATATACGCTTATTCATTCATCATCAGTACAGTACAGTACTTTCACAGTTTTTATGTCGTGTGACTGGAACTGTAGCTACATTTAACCTTCATCTTTGTTTCGACAATTCAAAAGCGCCTGTAACTGGCTAGATACCCACTTCAAATAAATGCTTTGATTGATTGTTTGATCATAATTTCAGCCGAAAGACGTCTACTGCTGGACATAGGGCTTCCCCAAGTGTCGCCACATTGACCGGTCCCGTGCGACTCGCATCCAGCGGATTCCCGTAACCTTCACCAGGTCATCGGTCCACCTAGTGGGAGTCATCCAACACAACATCTTCCGGTTCGCGGTCGCACTACAGAACTTTTCGGCCCCATCGGCCATCCTTTCTGCGGGCAATGTGTCCTGCCCACTGCCACTTAAGTCAAATTGATTACAAAACCCAAAATAGCAATCACTCCCCGCTCCCACATATTCCTTCCACGTACCTCGACGATTTATTACAAAACTACAAGTGCGTTCCACACATTACATTCCACAATTACTTCATCTCCCTTCAGACAGACACGCGTCTCCTGCGCCTCAAATAATTGAATGTGAGCGAAAATTTATGGTTTTTGCACAATTTTTATAGGCTCCTGTGTTTAACGTGTCTGCTTCCAACGATTATGAATGGAGCTATGATGTTTGTCAACCCCTCTTGCTTGTGGTAGCGTGAGCGTTGTGATATGGGTAGAGAGTTTGGTGGGTGTGACTGAGTATCATTTTGGTATGTCTGTGTAGACGCGTTACTTTTGTATAAACAACAGTAACACGATAATAAAACACAAATACATAATATAAATTATTGAAAGGTGCGATGGTAGAAAAAGTGGTTGGTTTAATAATGGCTAAGTTTGACTCTAGTCAAACGAAGCCGTAGCCGTAGTCGTAGTCGTAGTATGATTTTAAGTGGATTCGCAAATCACCCAAAAATTTGCTACAGTCAAGACAAAAACAAAGATTTTTACCTTGATAAACTTGATGGATCTGAGGTTATAATATTAGATAATTAATATATTCTTGACACTAATCAGAGAGCTCTGAGTCTTGATTCAGGAATCTGTGGTTGATTGTTTCTGTTGGTTGTAGATGGCAGTCTGCAGGATGGCCAAACTTTACGCAGTATCCGAAACTGAATGGTAAATTCTTCGATCATCATCTACTTAACCTTGTCCAAACCACGTTGGGGTCTACTTCCAGTCTAATAGGATGCAACTGAATACCAGAATTTTATATAGAGCGATTGCCTATCTGACCTCAACTCCACAACATAGTGGGTAATACTAGTTGGTAAGACTTTCGAGCCTATAACGACTATCAAAGATCTACAAATGCAGCAGGGACCAACGGCATAATGTGCACGGACAAAATTCGGTATGTAATGTGTGGTCACCAATCCACGGACCAACTTAGGTAAGCCCGGCTTAACCTTAAGATCGACCCGAGCGGCTGTTGTTATTTAGCCACGAATTCCTTATTAGTTACAGTAACAAAATGTGTCAAGCAATAACCAAACGAGTCACTCCAAATTTTACTATCATACCACACAATAACAACAGCTCTATATAAATCTCTAAACAGCCGTCCACCCCAGTTGCATCACACCGCGTACATCATAAGAATGTCGAGAGAAACTCAACGTTATTTATATTAAATTATGAGGGGAAACACCCCTGTGCAATGTGGTATGTAAGTATGTCGGTATGGCCACGATTGTCACTTATTTCTTAGACGATCAAATTAAAGCAAGTTGTAGGCTGTAATTTCCTGTTATTTTAGTAACTTTAGCATCCCGCGGGACCCAAATGAGCCCTACACCTAGCAAGACGCGGTGATGACAGGTGAAGTAAAACTGTGGCGTCCTAGGAATGGAAAGAGAACCGTAGGTCGTCCGGCGGTGAGAAGGGCAGACGATATTGTTGCTATTGCGGGAATATCCTGGATGAGGCTGGCACAAACAAAGAGAGGCATACCCAGCAGTGGGTGAAGTCGGACTGTGGATGGTATGTTCTTTTAGATTTCGAGTAGAAGTTACTCTTCCGATTAATTAAACCTAGTGTTAGCCACTTTAATAGCAGCGTCTGTCGCATTTATAAGGCCGAAAGTGTACTAGTACATACTAGTATGGAGTTTTTTTGAGTTTTTTTTGAGTTTTAGGTTTGAATAGTTTTGTCGAATTGATATCTGTGGTGGTGTAGGCAGGTAGGATGATATTGAATTGAAGCACGTCGTGGTTGAAAACTGACTTTCCGCTCTAAAAAAAAGCCTATTTTACAAAAATAATCTGTTTCTGTTCAGAAGTTTATTTATTTATTAAAGCTTTATGCACAATTAAAAACTGTACAGTCACGAGCACCAACATGTATACACTTTCCATAATATAAAAGCTATTTTAGCGAGAAATAACGATTGTAACTAGGAGATTGTTTTTCATAAAAATATGAGTTCCAGAATACTATGTACGTAACAATATGAAATTTTAATGAGATCAGTAGGAGAAAAACACTTTTAAAACTTCTTAAGTGTTTACATATTGGTGCTCGTGACTGTACATAGGGGGTTATCAGGCGTTCCGAAAATTAGAGAACCATCTAATAAAAATCATGAAGCTTGATTTTTCCTTTAAGGCGACACCAACTTAGGTTGGCTCCTTCCATTTCACAGCAAGAAACACGAACACTCTTTTCACTAACCAAATATTTTCACAAAAGATTTCATGCCATCACAAATTCACTTCCATGTTTACATTTCAGGCCCTCCCCTAACGTAGTGGCGACCATCTTTATCACTCAACCCATGACCAAAAGGGCCATAAACGGCCCCAGACGACATTGTAAAATTTCCATAGCATTTCCTATTTCACCGCAGTAACCTATTTCCTGAGACTAACAACTTTTGTGAGATGAGAAAGGGGAGGGTTTTAATTTTTGATTTGTCTCAAGTCTGTGGCTGTACTCGTATAATAGATTAACTGCCTTAAGGGGCCGGCGGAGTGTGCGTCGTTCATAATAAATAAATAATAAATATCGCTGGACATTAACACACAGCGCCAACTAGTGCCACACTAAGCAAAGCTTGTGTCGTGGACACTAGATAGTTGATATACTACATATATACTTTTTTGTTTGTAAATACATACTTATTATACATACGTTGTACTATTACACTTAAGTTTTATGATCTATTACACTTACTTATTATACTTATTGTACATAGTTCATACAAACGTAATACTAAAATAATTTGTACATCAAACATATTCTTAAGAAAGTGTTTATTTATTTCGATTGGATTACATAATATCTAGGTTCCCCAATATATATTTTGAAAGGACAATGATATAAAGACGAGACATAAGAGGAATTTTAAATTTCTATAGAAAAAAATATTTTTCTCATGACTTGTTTAAATCAGTGTCCATTCAAAATATATATTTGGGAACCTAGATATTATGTAACTCAATCGAAATAAATTCACACTGCCTTAAAAATATGCTTAATTTACGAATTATTTTGGTATTACGTTTGTATGAAATACGCATGCTCCGCGGGCCTCTTAACACGGATTTTACACATGTAGTGTAGTGCGCGGGCCTCTTAACACATGTAGTGTATTTCATTAGGAATTTCTCGATAGCAGTTCAGAAACTAGAACTATGTGTGAAGCTCAATTCATAATTATTTGAGACTTAACATAATAGGGTCTCTTCGGCCGTCTACGAAACCGTAGTTTCGTAACTAGTTTCGATGAAAGAATTATTTTTCCTCGTACGTAACCAGTTCCGATGGAGAAATTATTTTTCTTTTTACGAAACCACGGGGTAGACGACGAAAAAATCTAATTAGCCCGTCAGTCAAATTATCAATTAATATTTGACCCGTAATTTTTCTTTTGTTACGTAAACCAAAATTGACGAAGACACGTCGCTTTTAAAATTCGCAATACGTCACGCCGTGGTATAATTTTGAGTGCGTTGTGACGTCACGAGCCGCCACTCCCGAGTTTTGATGAGTTTTATCTTTGTAAATATTCGTTGATTTACAAAAACAAAAAATACTTTTTTTCAAAAAATAAAACCGACTTCAGAAAACACATGTGATAATAGTATATTTTATAACGAGGGACTAAACGAAGCCATTATATACCCGAGGTTGTTTGACTCCCGAGCTTGCGAGGGAGTCATTAAAAAGCGAGGGTATATTAATTTGGCGTTTAGTCTCGAGGTGCAAACTGTACTTTTCACTTCGAGTGCGAGAAAAATAGTCATTTAAAACCGAACGAATTTACACTCGACAAAAATTCTGAACTGAGCGGTCAGTTTTTTCTTCTATCAGGTCAGTCACAGATTAACAATTTAAAACACAACACAAACTCTCAACATTGTCGCAATGAAGATGATCCACACTCCACAGATAATTCCTACCTACATTACTGCAGCGGCTAGCAACAGAGGCATTGCACATACTTTTCAAAATCAACGATGCACACAAACAACAATAATTATTCTCGCGTTGAAGAGTTCATTTGTTTTTTTTTTCAATAAACCGCTTTCTATTTGCAAGCCAATTCGAAATTTAAATAATACCTTTGACCCATTAAAAAAAAAAAAAAGTTACTGTTTTGTGACCATGTTTCAGAGTAAAAGATTGTTCCATTTTTAAATTACTTTTTACTCCCTAGGGAATAAACGGTCACTTTAATCCCGCTTCGTAGGGTTATAATGGCGTACTTTTAGAGCATGAGAAGTGAAAAATAACTTTAGATTCAGCAGTTGATTTAGTTTTTTTGTCACCGACTTCTGAGACTTTCTGAAGTCGGTTTTATTATTTGTAAAAATAGTTTTTATTTTTCACTTTTTAGTGCGACGAATTGAGAACCTCCTCTTTTTGGAAGTCGGTTGAAAATACGTGTCCATTATTTTCCAAGACTCTAACTGACGGACTAAATGGATTTGCATTTTTTTGATGCGGTCGTTGCCCAGGGTGTGGTTAGGCATTTACTGTACACTTCTGTCTATCCTTTTAACGAATGCAAGCGACATGTTAATTTCATGTCGTAATGATTTATGAAGTGGTATTTGCGACAATAACTAATTTCCAACATAGCTCGTAAAGTTGTATGCTTGTACACGATGCAAACCATAGTATCTCGAATATCTTAAGTTAGATCGTAAAGCCGTAAATTGACAATTTCCACTCAATCTCCAGGGCTATTAATTGAGTAATTTATAACCCAATTATAATTTATAGAGAGTCGTCTTCCTTAGCAATCTAGAAACTGCTTTGATTAGTAAATCTGCCGCTTGGTAACTAAGTTAAAAAATGTATCGCAAAATTAGATCCTGTTAATAGAAAATAATAAAGGGAACCTTGAAATACGACGTAAATACTCATTTATTTATTTAAATATACCATAGTCTCCGCCACGAGAAGTTATACATTTTGTAAACACACAGTTGGGTTCGCAACCCTTGGATCAAATTCAAAAATAACTCAAATAAGTATCTACACGCGGAAAACACGCTTGGAAAATGTGGAAATTGTTCTTGCCAAAAAACACCTAAACTCTAAAATATCTCCTTATCTGTTCCAGAAACAACAATTTAACCAGAACTCGAAACGTCGAACAAAACATTCAACAATTTGAATAATAACATTACAAAATGGCAAACAGAAACTCCGTAGAAACGTTATTACTACAAAAGTATGATTTTATCGCGATCGACGTCTCCACCGAATCGTCTCTGTAAGTGACCAAGTTTCGCTAAGTTTTCGCATAAATTATGCTAGATAAGCGAAAATATTGTCTTCGGCGGCATATTTTCGGTATCTCTGATAAGTTTTCGCAAACAATTCGTAAGTTGTCAGTCTCAATATGTCACGGGTCTCTAGATGTTTTGTTGAGTATGGTGGAACAGTTTCTGTAAGGGCTTGGGTAGATCAGATTATAGGACATATTTTTGTCGTATGTTTAGTCCGTGTGTGAAAAATTAAATGAGTGTCATCATTGTACGTTACAAGGGATTTACGAATAAATATGTACAGGGAAAGGAAAATACTTAAAAAATCATAATAATAACACATTTCATGAACTGTAAAGGTAAATTATAGCGGTTAAGATAAGTTTATTAGTTTAGCAGTACTTACCTAAAAGTCCCTGAACTGCAGGGGTGTTGGATAATTTTGTACCAAATACAAAATCCTTAGAATAAATCGTTCTATTTTGTGATAACGGGCTACTACGGAACCCTATTCTGCGCGTGGCCCGACACGCACTTGGCCGGTTTTTTTCTTTATCTTTGCGATGGCTACAAATCTGCGTTGTCTTTGGAAAGCAGATGACCTTGCGGCATTAGCATTGGAGAAATTATTTTTTCATTACTCATACTTGGAAAGTAGGTCTAAAGTTGCCTGAGGAGCGGGCTGAAAGTAATACTTTTCAGCCCTAGGGAGAATCGCTTTCAACTGACAGCTGTCACATTATTAAAAAAAAATCTAGTTCTATTTTCACATTTCTATTGAACCATGTTCCGACTTCTATACAGCCTGTAAATTACAGCGCGATGTAAAATTGAAATAACATAAAATTCAGTATTAATTGAAGATTTTTTTTTTAAATAACTTAGTTACAAATATTTCTTTAAAATAACAAAGATTTGGGCAAAATATTTACTATTTTTTCAGTGACGATAGTGAAAATAAAGGCTGAATAGCCGGCTGCAGAAAAAAAAAAAAAAACAACAAAATAGGCGGGAAAGCGGCAATCCAATCTTCATTTTTTTTCGAGTGGTTTCGTGTTTTTAATTAACCGACTTCTAAAAAAGGAGGAGGTTCTCAATTCGGATGTTTCTATTTTTTTTTTTTTTTTTATGTTTGTTCGGGCATAACTCCGTCGCTTGCGAACCGATTTGAAAAAATATTTTTTTGTTGGAAAGGGTATTCTTTCCAAATGGTCCCATAGCCGCCAAGTCGGGATCTGATGATGGAATCTTGGCGAAATCGAGGGAACTCTTCAAATTTTATATGATAACGTGTTGCGATTTTGGTATTTTTCTACCATCAGATCTGATGATGAAGCCAAGAGTCACGGAACTCCATAATGAGACAATGTATCCTAGTCGTGTTTGGGCTTGTTGTAATTGTAACGGTATGCACTTTCCATGTATATCAAGTACATGTGAACCACTAAAAAGTGAAAAATAAAACCCTTTTTTCAAAAAAATAAAACCGACTTCAAAAAAAAAACAAAAAACGTGAAAAATAACTTTAGTTTCTGAAGTCGGTGACAAAAAAATTAAATCAATCAAACAAAGGTCACCGACTTCAGAAGCTAAAGTTATTTTTCACGTTTTTTGTTTTTTTTTTTGAAGTCGGTTTTATTTTTTTGCAAAAAAGTTTTTTTGTTTTCCTTGTGTAATTTCTTAAATTACGAATGTAATGAAAAGCACAGTGTTTACCTCGGGTTAAAGACTTATTTAGTCCCTCGAGCTATTAGCGCCCGCGCTACGCTTGGGCGCCAAACCCCGTCTCGGGACTAAATAAGTTACTTTCACCCCTAGGATAACAATGTACTATTGCCATCAACTAGCTCATACTTGCATTTTTTTAATTAGAATTTTCTGTCCCGTTGCTGCGCCAAAGCATCTCACCTTCCAAGTGATTTTTGCCCACCCTTTCTCGAACGAGCCCTCAAGGCAAGCAAGCATTTAAATCATCGTACCAACTCTTTTTTGGCCTCCTTTGACCTACAGGGTTCCATTGGGCAGCGGCTCTAATACCCAGCGGTCACTGTGTGTGCAATCGCCTCAAATAACGCTAAATAGTGACTCAAATAATGTATGACGTAAAAGCAAATTTTCTCACTTAAAATAACCTTCCAACATAAAATATCACAGAGTAATGCATCTACCAGTGGCAAAGCGGGACACGGCGACACCCCGTCATCGCCAACGCGCATAAATCCAGATGCGCTCGGACCGTTTGCGCGTGAAATAGAAACTCGTTGCCTGTCACTTGCATAATACATATTATTATTTACTGTCGCGGTTTTATTTTGAGGTTAGAGTTTTATTGAAAAAACATGTTCTTAACCGCTTTCTGATCAATCTACTAATAAGATTAGAAACGCGAAAGTAATTTTGTCACTTATATTTTCATGAAAACGAGTGAACTGAATACGATGTTTTTACACAGTTAGGATAACCTAGGTTGGGCTATAGGAGCTATTTACTTTGGTATTACCTACGTTTTTGGAAGGTTTTCTCGCAAACTGGCGAGAATAAGCACAGCATTGTGAGAAGTGAAAAATATTGGGGGAAGTCTGTTCCCAGGAATAGAAAAATACGGGGTAACTAAACAAAATTCCTTTCTCGTAGGATAATAAGTCACAGGAAAAAGTTAGTTTCCAATATACACGGTTTAAATCACCTCATCACGAAGCTGTCAACCAAGTATTCTGCACATCAAACTAAGTAACTTTACGTAAAAAATATTGCTGGGAAACGACTTTTTTTTTGGGTGTAAAATCATGTTATGTGGTAGAACTCAATGTAACGCACTTAAACATTGTGCTGATGGATGGATTAAATAGTACGGGGGCCGTGGAGGCAATTAAAGTAAAAATCTTACATTAAAAACTTGTATTAATAAAAAAACTTGTCAAAATGTTGGAACTTTCACCCCCAATATCTCCGTAACTAGAAGCTTCTCAGGTATAATGTAGAACAAAAAAATGATCACAATAACAGGGAGAACAAGCACCTTTCGGCTTCGTTAATAGGTTTTTTATACCCTTTAGTTTCGAATGTTTTTACTTCTGTCATATCAGCAACAACAGTACTTTCAACTTACTGAGTGTACTTACATTTACGTCATTCTGCTGGAAGATAGAACGAAAGAAGAAAGAAAGAAAAAACATTTATTTGGCTCACGCCACAAGTGCACACGGTATATAAAAAAAAAATAATAAGAAAAAAAAAAAAAGAAATATTATAAAAACCTTACTCATCATCTTAGATCATCTGTTATCAAAGATGAAATAATCAGGATTTTTTAAGAAACTCTCATTTACAACGAAAACACTGCAACTACCCTCCTCCCAACAACGAAAAACCCTCATCACTCTAACCAACACAAAATTACTTCATTCCCACAGACCACAAAATCTACATAGAAAATAAAGCAGTAAGGAATAGGAGACAAGTGAAAAACTAGAACATTTCCCCTGTTAAAACACACTATAACTCTGCAGGGTTGGGTCTGCATTTCCGCGAGAAGATGAGACCGACGCGTCTGAGAGATTTATATGCCGCTTAAGGAAATTGACTGGGGAGCTAATACTGGAAACGTCGTCATGTGTTTTATTATTAGTTTCTTGTTACGCTGTTTTGAATATTTATTTGTTGATAGTTATTGATCGGGGTGGATTTTTAAGGGTTAAACTAATGCACATCGTGAGGAAACCGGCATGTCTTAGAACCAAAAAATTGAATACATATTATGACATCTACCAATCCGCAGAGGAGCCCTATCCCAGCAGTGGGATTATTATAGGCTGATGATGATGATGTTGATTAAGTAATTCTAATAAATGAAGCTAGCAATATCAGCAACGCACGAATTGAGACAACGCTTCTTCTTAATCGTGTGATTGGTGTCTAACCGGAACGACTACATTAGAAAAAAAAATGGAAAACTGACGGTACAATATATTTGGCTTATTTGATTTTGCGTAAAAACTGTTATTCCAACTGAAATATTCCACTAAATAAAAAATGTTAAAAGAACTAGTTGGTAAACAAGTTACAGTTTATACGTTCATTTCCCAAACATTAGGTTTGCGTTATAATTTTTTGTGAATAGATTTGTTGCTAAGTAATAATTTGGCAAATGAAATTATGCGAAATATTTTTTGGGAAGTGAAAATTTGTCAAATTCCTTTCGGTCAAACAAGGGAGACCCAGAGTTTTATACCACCCAAGGATCTCTGACTTGGCTTTACATGCCGTCAAGAAAGATCTCCCAATCATGCTGGGCCTCGATTCTGCTATTACAATAGTGTCAAAGTAGTCGATCATTGATTTCATAACGGTCAAGTTCTGTCAAATTTTGACAAGTTTGTTAATTCTGCTATCATAATGGCGCCATTATGACTTTTCAATGGTCAAACACTGACACTTCATTGAAAGAAATGTCATAGAATAATAATCTCGTACATGAAATCTGGCATGAATAAATGTTCGCATTTAGTAGTAGATTTCGAAAAACATTTGTACTAAGGGTTTTATAATAATGACAATACGACAAATGCCATTAAAACACAATTTTATTACGAGACCATTGACAGACCATCGTGAATTTAGCAGATTACGAACTTTAAGCAAAATGACAATGGGATGAGAATGGAATCGTGTTGGAGTGACGAATCTATTAAAATAGTAGAATTAGGCCCCTGGTTTCCTCATGATGTTTTCTTTTACCGAAGCAAGTGCTAATTATACTATAGGTATACGCACGTGAAACCAATAAATCAGGAGACCGTATACATATGCACTCGAGACCTATTTTCTTGGCAATCCGACCACTATCACGACCATGTTGATCTGGTGCAGTACCTACTCAGAATCGAGACTACCGGGCTCCTAACTTTGACCCAGAAATAAAGTGCCCGAACTATAAATTAAAGCAAAAGTAAAATATGGTCAGCATTTTACTGGTCAAAGAAAACATTCAGAATGAGAACCTAATAAAAAAAATCCCTCCGGCAAGCCGCAGGAGGAGGTAGATTTCGAAGAAGGTGCTGGAGCGTCCAACTATTGAAAATTTGTATAAAGAGTTGTACTTATGTGTACAATCTACAAAAAAATATGATTTCAAAATCGTTGTCCTGTAATGGAAAGTTTACCCTTTTTAAATTCTCTCATAAGAGTTTAGCATGGAAACGCCCTCAAATGTTTAGTTATAATTTTTTATTTCGAAAACTATAAGTTTAATCGCTAAACTTTGAAGGTAACAACTGTAAAGTAAACAATTTGCTTTCATAAAAAAATATTTGCGACGGTCAAAATGTTTACTGTTTCGGAGATATGATTTTTTTTCGCAAAAAATTTGGAATTTTCAACCCCCTCCCCAATTTAGGGGTCGCATCAAAAAAGTTTTAATTTAAAGATGTCCGTATTCGTACTCAGAATGATAAAAATGAGAAACGGTTCAAAAATTTTCCACAGGAAAAAAGTTATGGCCAAAAAACTGATTTTAGAAAAACCGCCCCCCCGTCGCCCCCCATGAACGAATTCCGCCCATTCACGAACTTAGCCTAAGTTTTGACCGTTTCGATTTTTTGGCCAAGTTTGAAAGCAATCGGTTCATAATTGCGACCTGTAGAGTGTGGCTAAATTTTGCTTGTCACCCATATACATACGTATTCATATAAATCCCCGTAGGTGAGAGACCAATAGGTAGATTTTTTTTTTTTCAAAAAAAGGAAATCTACCTAAAAATGTTTTCTGTCAATTTATGCGGCAGATTCTTTTGTTTTTATTTTTACTGACCTGGAGCTGGCCTAGTAAAGAGTTACAAAAGAATAAGAGGCCAGCTTATAATGGTTTTTGTTGCTACTGACGTGAGGTCTGCTATACGTGACAATGTATACTAACACAAATACGACTCAAGAACCAACATTTCTTATCTTTATCCCCAAAGGAGTCGTGAGAGAGCGCCGAAGGGGACAACAGCTTGCATCTCAACTGACAGAGTCAAAAAAATCGAAGTCATGTGATATCTACCAACTCGCACAGGGCCCGTGTGGGTTATAGCCCATTCCCTCTCTTAGACAGGAGGCCTGTGTCCCATAGGCGGATGATGATTATGATGAATTTCCCAGTAGTAGTCACGGAGTCTGGATTTGTGCCCAGATGCTGGCAATAGGCTCACCACCCCCTTTTACATGGGACTAAAACATAACTGACGAAATGAGGATGTAGGTACTATGAGGTACACCCCTGTGTAACTCTTCAAAGATTACAAGCGTGATGTTTGTTATGTTTTTAGTAAAGGTCTAAAAGTGCAGCCATCTTAAATTAATTGGTCACCGTTATTGATGCGTGAATAATAGCTGTCTCATACACACTCTCCCTACTCGTCTCTCCCAAATGTATGGGACATCTTGTTATTATTTTTTCGTCATTATGATGTATGTCCAGTTTGTTAGTCTGTATCTACCATTCTCTTAAATATAAAGGGTGTGAAACACCTCTTAACGAAGCCAAAGGGCACTTGTTCTCCCCGTCATTGCGATAATTTTTTTGTTCTATACCTTATCTGGGAACCTATTAGTTACGGAGATATTGGAGGTCAAAGTATCAACATTTTGACAAAGTTTTTTTTTTTAAATACAAGTTTTACAGTACGATTTTTACTTTAGACACTTCTACGACGCCCGTACGATGCAATCCATCCATCAGCACAATGTTTTAAGTGCGTTACATTGAGTTCTACCACAAAACATGATTTTTCACCAAAAAGAAAAGTCGTTTCCTAGCAAACATTTTTGCGTAAAGTTACTTAGTTTGATGTACTGCAGAATGCTTGGTTGACGGCTTCGTGATTAGGTTGCCTACATCCTGTATTTAATAAAGCACCAAGTTCACATGTAAAATTCTTCATCCCTCACAGAAAAGAGTGGTTCCTCCGTGTCCGGTTGGCTATTGTTTTTCTATATCGTCTTATTTAAGGTTATCCGTACCTTAAATTACGGTGTTAGTTCTTCATTTGTGTCATAGATGGCGCTGCAGTACTTTTGCCAGCGCCGCCCACTACAAAAATGACTGTTACCAGTTACAAATAACTACGCAAATGCGTGTTAAACCTTTAAATACTGACATTATTTTAGTATCGAAGAAAGTCTTAGCGCGTAATAAGTGGAACTTTTAGATCTCTGTCTAGACTGATAATAATATATCTCAAATTGATGATAATATTAGATATCACGCTTCCAATAGTAAATCAAGTTTTTTAAACCTAAGTTTTTTTCAGATTTCCAATCTAGCCGTCAGCTACCCAGTCATCCGAATATCGGTCACCATCCTTTATTATCTCAAAGGAAATCTTATTAACCTGACAAATATACCAAATTACATATTAAATCGTTTCCTTATATTAAAGGGCGAAAATCACCTCAATGTGGCGTTCGAAGGAAAATTTATAGTCAGCAGTCACCCCGAATTTTATCGTAGAAAAATACATCTTTTTCACCCCGAACGGTTTGTCAACGTCCCACGGCGATTCTGCGGGAATGGTCGACATTTTATATAAACTCAACGTTGTTACTGCGGGCGAAATGTATTTTGAAGACTAAGTGCGTATTGTTAAGTTTCGGAGCTGATAGATTTAGGCTGTTGTGCATGTCTGGGTATACAAGATACTACGTGTACCATTAATCATTTGGTCTGACCTTGTCGTTCGTTGCTGGCTGTCAAAAATAGACTACACGTCTCTTGGGGGTCATAAATTTCAAGCAAGGTTATGGTGATAATAGCAATGTCCTTTTGGGTCTTATAATTTTCTATATAGGGTTTAAATTGACCCTTAACGAATCCACCAACTTAGCATTCTCAAGCTAAGTAACTGCGGAAAACGATTAAAATTACCCTTTGTTTTGGTGTGAAAATCACTGGTACAACGCACTCAAAACATTATACTGATAGATGCATTGAATAATACACGGGTTCATGGAAGTATTAAAAGTATAGTATTTATAACACCTGAAACCGGTTTTAGAAAAAAAAATGTGTGAAAAAATTTAACCTTTGTCCTTTAATATCCCAGGTAAGGTCCAGAATAAAAAAAATTGGTCACTACGAGTATTACGGGAAGAACAAGTTATGTTTTTACCTTTATAAATATGTAGGTACGAGTAAATTACATTTTCTACACACAATTTACTAAAAATATAAATGCGAAAGTTTGAAAGGACAAATGTTTGTTACTGTACTGTGTGTACACGCAAAAAGTACAGAATTGATTTGGATGAAATGTAGCATGCAAATAGATAGTTTTTATCATAGTGGAAAGATCCAGTGGGACAATTATCGATCTCCAGTCGCAGGCTAAGCCGCTGACATAAGCTAGTCGTTTATAATTATGCTAAAGTCACAACATGCCTTTTCCCAACTATGTTGGGGTCGGCTTCCAGTCTAATAGGATGCAGCTGAGTACTAGTACATGGAGCAACTGCCTATCTGACCTCCACAACCCAGGTAACACCGGGTAAGTAATACGATAAATAAAAGACTCGTCAGACTTTTTGGGTCACTGGCTACCTGTAACGACTGTCAAAGATCGACAAATGGCAGCCGGGACCAACGGCTTAACTTCTGAGGCACGGAGGAAACTCGGTATGTAGGGGTGGTCACCCATCCACAGACCAACCTAGACAAGCACGGCTTAACCTAAGGTTCATTAAACTTAACATAAAGTACAACCTAAGTATCACTCTCCAATTTCAAATCCATATACCACTAGGGGTGTAAACTCACCTAACAGCCGGTTCCCCTGAAGAAACTTAACGCCGAATTAAACCACCGTTTGGCGTCCAGGGTGAATAAATTTGTGCCAATATGTTGCTTCTAAGCTCTAAATGATATTAGTTTAAATTGTTTTTAAACACTAGGTTAGTTTAACCGCACGTTGGTGACAGGGGGTTTAACATGGGGGACGTTTTGGACACGTGTACAGTTATAGATTTTGTGTCTAATGGTAAGGAAAATATTGAGTTTTCGTTGAATGTATGCTTTTCTTTAATAGTTTAGCTTTGCCCACATCAATTTCTGAAAAAGATGTTTATTCAGTGGGGTCCTGTGATAAAGATTAAATGCGATGCTTTATTGCAGTGATCCGCAAAGTATTGTGCATCGGAAAAAATAAGTTATTTGTTAGAGTTAAATAAACAAACTGAAGAAAAATACCTACTTAAACAGCCGCAAAACTTAGATAACAATTGTTGATTAAAATTATGTAAAAAAATGTTTCTTCAATTTTGGTATACCTCCAAAATTTACCGATTTCCTACATGTGTTGGAAAATTTAAAAGCAAGGTCTATCTCTATTTTTAATTTAACTTCCTCGTTGGTCTAGTGGTTGCAAGCGTGACTGCTGAACGTGAGGTCCTGTGTTCAATTCCCGGCTCGGGCAAAATGATTGGAATTTCCCATCAAGAATTTCTCAGTACCCACGGAGTCTGGAATATAGCCCAGTTGATGGGAATAGACTCGCCCTCTACTACCACATCATCATCATCATCATCATCATCTGCGTAGCCTTTTCACAACTATGTTAGGGTCGGCTTCCTGTCTAACAAGATGCAGATGAAAACTTGTATTTAACCCCAGACGCAAAAACGACGGGATGTTATAAGTGTAACTTGTCTGTGTGTCTGTCTCTGGCATCGTAGCTTCCGAACGGATGAACCGATTTTGAGTTTGATTTATTTGTTTGAAAGGTGAATTTGTCGGAAGTGTTCTTTGATATGTGGCAAGCTGGCCGCCGTCACAAAATGGTGAATAACATATTTATTCAATAATTTGCTCAATAAGGGTATCAAATGAAAGGGCTTGACTAGTAAAATACTATACTTACGCTATAATAAATTTCAAATTCAAGATGGCCGTCACCACAAAATGGTGAATTAATTTTTTTTCTCAGGATTGATTAGTAGATTAATGTACCATGTGTCGTTGGTTTTTTAAATTATGTATTTTTTACATAGAGCTACTTACTGCGTATCTGACCTCCACAACCCAGTAAGTAGTATAATACGATACCCCTTGGTAAGACTGGGAGTCAAACTTTTTGGGCCACTGACTACCTGTAACGATTACAGGTATTGTATTATATTATGTATTTCTAATTTCTGTCGTCAAATTGTTCGCAGGCCTATTTTCCCCTGAATCATTTCGCTTGGAGTTTTTCATCAGCTGCAGCTGGCGCCGGCAGTGGAAAGCGTCGGGTAACCATGCGTTCATAATAAACCGGGACGTGTGTAATGTCCTGAGGAAGGCGACATTTTGCGTCACCTGCGATCCGAGTTACGTCGCCTTTCTCGGCTTTTTCATAGTCTGGTGAGTAGGAATTTAATACTTGAGGATTTAAGACGTCTTTTCTTATACCTAAATGATTTTATATGCATATTATACACGTATTTGTATTTTATTATAATGGCAATGTTAATCAAGAATCCACCACCAACGATTAAGTTCCCGTTAACTTATTTCATACAAATTCTGTTCTATTTTTGAATTTATTCGGTAAGAAGTGACTATTCGGACATCGTGAAATAAGCCTGTGGGATAAATTTCAACAAAAAAACGTTCATATTGTCAAAAAAGTGGGCCGAAGAACTTTTTTTGTTACTTAGATACTGTTAGAATGATTAGGCAGAATAATAATATTTTCAACACACTTGCTCATAAAGTGGCTCTAATTTCACCGCAATTACGCACATAATGACACCTGTAATCAAACTGTGACTTTTTCATTGCTATTATTCACAAGTGAGTTATAGGGTTTTTTTTTTATTTTATTGGTTGAATTGCTTTATTCTTAAAAAAGTTTCGATACAAAAAAGATCGTGTTCAATAATATAAATAAATTAATGTACCTATTGCTTGCTCATTTCATGCAACTTCGTATCTATACTTAATATTATAAAGCAGAAGAGTTTGTTTGTTTGTTTGTTTGTTTGGTTGAACGCGCTAATCTCCGGAACTACTGGCTCGAATTGAAAAATTATTTTTGCGTTGGATAGTCCATGTATCGAGGAAGGCTATAGGCTATATAACATCACGCTATGACCAATAGGAGCGGAGCAGCAATAAGAAATGTTGCAAGCGGGAACAAAGCAGTTTAAACTTCCGTTGAGTAGGCGATGCGTTGCGATATCAAAACTTCACGCGAAAGAAGTCGCGGGCAGAAGCTATGAGGCTATAATTTATCTTGGAAACTTGAACATCTGATGCAGAACCGCAACAGACCAGCTAAACTATAAGAGATACAAAAATGCCACCATAGCAAAAATTGTTCTACATGATGAGCATTTTCTGCTGAGAGTATAAGTTTGAAGATCTGGAACATCTGATGTGGAGCTCCAAGAGCCCAGCTACACCATAACACATATAGGAATGACGTCTTAGCAAAAGTTGTTCAATTTTATGAGCACTCTCTGTTGGTTTATAAAAATCGAAGATCTGGAACACCTGTTGTGGAACTCCAAGAGCCCAGCTACACCATAACACATATAGGAATGACGTCTTAGCAAAAGTTGTTCAATCTGATGAGCACTCTCTGTTGATTTATAAAAATCGAAGATCTCGGACACCTGTTGTAGAATTAATTTCCTTTTCCAGTTATCTTCGTGACTCGGTAGCCTACCCGGTAACGCAGGGGAGCAGTTACCTAGATTTCAATTGATCAGGTATCTTCACAACAAAACTATAACCATGCCTAGAACGAGGTCAAATCTTTCCCAATGTTCCAAAGGAGCTAAAAGATTGAGGATCATAAGATCCCAAGAATCTATCGAAGAGCGTCAGGAGAGACTTGATGCTGTTCGAGAACATCAGGCTGCAACTTGCTCCGTGGAAACCTCTTCGGATCGCGAAGCACGCCTGCGTTCTCAGCGTATTTCTACATCCAGGTCTCTAGAGACCAGTGAAGAATAGATGCGCGACTGACCGCTAATCGTGAACGTCATGCATTGTCTTGCGAGTCGGAGCCGTTCATGCACGGATAGAGCATTGCGCTTGAGTTTCAAGCGTATCTACGCATCGACTACTAGATCTCTAGAGACAAGTAGGGAACGTGATGCGCGACTGACCGCTGATCGTGAACGTCACGCATTGTCTCGCGAGTCGGAGACGTTCACGGATAGAGAATTGCGCTTGAGTTCTCAGCGTATCTACGCATAGCTTCTTCTAGGTCTTTAGAGACAAGTGCGGAACGTGATGCGCGACTGTCCGCTGATCGTGAGCGAATCCGAAATTTTTACCGATACAGAATCAGGCTTGAGTTTTCAGCGTATTCGCACATCTACTAACAGGTCTTTTGAAACGAGTGATGAACGTGATGCGTGATGCGCGATACACGTTCATTGAACGAACGTTTGAATTCTGATCGACGTCGACATTCTCTGAACAGAATGTCGATATCATCTGAAAAACCGGATCTGTCTCAAGATATAGCCGTAGGGCATGGCGACCTGCCGTGTCGACGGCGCGTTCGTGTTCCACGTACGCCTCAAAGAGATGTCAGCATAAAGGGAGGGGCCCGCAAAGGTCGAAGCCTGCCGGGGCTGCGGGACTGTTCGAAAGAGATACCGTGGCCCTGGAACGTAAAGGGCGAGGAAGGAACATGGATGGGTTTTAGTCAGTAAAAATCTGACACTCCCTCCCGCTCCGCCCAGAGTTGGAGAAGTTATTTGATTATTTCCCAACCGAAAAAAAAGGGCATGGCGACCTTCCTTGGGTTGATAAGGCACGGAGTGCATTTACGTCTCCTATGATTGAATACGCCACATATTCCGCCATCGGAGGTATGGCTAAAAATTGTACTTTTTGTGAAGCTGTTAAATGGCAAAAAGAAACAAATGGTATGTGTTGCTCAGGCTGGTGGGAAAGATCCGTTATTTTCCCGTCCCCGGGTTCTTAGAATTCGACATCAGACGTTTCAGATCTTCGACGACCCCGTTGTCGCTGGCATAAGCAACAGGATCCGCGTACGAAGTCGCGGGCAGAAGCTAGTCTACATAGATAATTTCAACTTATAAGTTTTTAATAAATAAAACTTTCACTCAAATGCGACTTCTGTTTTCTTTTTTTTTTTACTTTTTTTTTAATAATATAACTTCGAATTCCCCATTTCGTACGTGGCTAAAACGCTATCCGCGAAAAGCCAAAAAAAAAAGGAACCTCATTCTTTTAGTCTATGGGCGATCGCCATTGTTAGATACTTAGATGCGCGCGCATAGGAAAACTGATGAATTATTCCCGCCATTGCGAAAAAAAAATCACAACTCGTTTTCACTGTTGAAATTATAGTTATTTTTGTATTATTTTATTCTCAAGTGTGTTGAAAAACGTCGTATGATACACGTGTGTGTTGATGATTACCGTCTCGGCTCTCTTAAGAACCTCGCCTAACGGCTCGGTTCTCAATGGCGCCTCGGCGGTAATCACCAACATTACACACTTGTACCATAATGTACTATTAATTCATTGAAAGTTTTAGTAAACAGTAAGGCAAATGTTTAACATCATCTTTTACCCTCCCCAATAGAAAAAAATAAAAACAAAATACCAAAATGTATAATACGGAAGCTAAACCTACATTGCTGGCCCAAAAAATTCGGACACTACATCAGCAACATTGTCCGTACACTGTCGAGAGAACGGGCCGCAATTTCAATTTACGAGTGGCGATGCTATAAAATTGGCACGTGATCGCGTCGAGACAAATAAGTGGATATCGCTTATATGTGTATTAGTAATATTGCTCGGCAGTGTAGGGCTGGGTAGGGGCAAAGCGGGAATATTGGATAAGGGATGATTTGTGAGACTTCTTTTGTCGACTGGAAATGTTAATTTAATCTTAGTGAAGAGTAGGGTTTTCTTGAAATATTTTATTTTTGATGAATGTTATTTTGATTATGTGTGTCATAAGAATTTTATATTTTTATTTTTTTTTTGTAAAAATATAAAATAAGTTTTTTTTTTAATAAATATACAAAAAGACATGGTTTGAAATAACCTTAAGCCTGTATGATAATAGTCAGTTTTTCCACGACATGTTTGTTTCTGCGTGAAAACCCTAACAAAGAAACATACAATGCAGTACGAAATTGGGTAACATATAAAGATATGTAACATATTGTATTGGTACATTTTCCCAAATTGTGTCCAATAATTCGTTACATAAATAAAAGACAATGATAAAATAATAATGGTCCTACAGATGTTGGTGTAGTAAACTATGAGACATTATTAAGAGATATTTTCCTTATAGCTGTTTTATGGTACTTGAAGAAATTTACTGACGGATACTTTTGTCTGTTAGTACCTACCTATACTTCAATAATAAACGATTCGGTAACAATCTCTCACTTAGTTACACAAATATGTATAATATTTTTTACAAATGTTTTTTTTTTTAACATTTGATTTTAAAGGAAAAGGATGAAAATAAATGTGTTTATATGTTTTTTTTCAACACACTTGCTCATAAAGTGGGTCTAATTTCACCGCAATTAGGCACATAATGACACCTGTAATCACACTGTGACTTTTTCATTGCTATTATTCACAAGTGAGTTATAGGGTTTTATTTTTTATTTTATTGGTTGAATTGCTTTGTTCTTAAAAAAGTTTCGATACAAGAAAGATCGTGTTCAATAGTACAAATAAATTAATGTACCTATTCCTTGCTCATTTCATCACTTTGTATCTACATAGATAATTTCAACTTATAAGTTTTTAATAAATAAAACTTTCACTCAAATGTAACTTTTGTTTTCTCTGTATTAAATAAAACTTTGAATTCCCCATTTCGTACGTGGCTAAAACGCTATCCGCGAAAATCCAAAAATAAGAAACCTAATTCTTTTAGTCTATGGCCGATCGCCATTGTTAGATGCGCGCGCATAGGAAAACTGATTAATTATTCCCGCCATTGCGAAAAAAAAATCACAACTCGTTTTCACTGTTGAAATTATAGTTATTTTTATTATTATTTTATTCTCAAGTGTGTTGAAAAACATCGTATGATACACGTGTGTGTTGATGATTACCGTCCTCGGCTCTCTTATGACCCTCGCCTAACGGCTCGGGTCTCAATGGCGCCTCAGCGGTAATCACCAACATTACACACTTGTACCATAATGTACTATTTCAACACACTTGCTCGTAAAGTGGCTCTAATTTCACCGCAATTAGGCACATAATGACACCTGTAATCAAACTGTGACTTTTTCATTGCTATTATTCACAAGTGAGTTATAGGGTTTTTTTTTTATTGTATTGGTTGAATTGCTTTGTTCTTAAAAAGTTTCGACACAAAAAAGATCGTGTTCAATAGTACAAATAAATTAATGTACCTATTGCTTGCTCATTTCATGCAACTTCGTATCTACATAGGTAATTTCAACTTATAAGTTTTTAATAAATAAAACTTTCACTCAAATGTAACTTTTGTTTTCTTTGTATTAAATAAAACTTTGAATTCCCCATTTCGTACGTGGCTAAAACGCTATCCGCGAAAAGCCAAAAAAAAGAAACCTCATTCTTTTAGTCTATGGCCGATCGCCATTGTTAGATGCGCGCGCATAGGAAAACTGATTAATTATTCCCGCCATTGCGAAAAAAAATTCACAACTCGTTTTCACTGTTGAAATTATCGTTATTTTAGTATTATTTTATTCTCAAGTGTGTTGAAAAACGTGGTATGATACACGTGTGTGTTGATGATTACCGTCATCGTCGTCACATTACACACTTGTACCATAATGTACTAATACAGGGTGGAAGGGATGCCGATACACAAATGGTTACTTATTCAGTAGGTAAATCATTCTGAGAATTTAAATATTTCCACATAGATATTTTTCATTACTAATTATAAGAAAATAAACAGCTGTTTTCTACAAAATGGAAAACCTACATGTCAAAACGTATGATACGTACTGCGAATATTTTTTTCACGATTGCTATGATCCCTTAAATATTTCCACATATTTCTGATACTCGCTCAATAATGCACAACAATTCAACATTTACATATTGCACCAAACACAGCTCCCAAATATAGCTCCACACAACACAATACATTACACTCATAACAGCCATAAAATTGCATCTCAAACACACACATACACTCCGTGACCTCAACAACGTAAGGGTTCTCCAAAATCCATAATTTTGTCGTGGGGTTCAAGCCCCTTACTTGAACAATACACAAATTGCAGTTCTAATGCTCCGGTACAATTTACTGCTCCTGGTCTAGGAGTACAGAGTAGTAGTGAAACAGAGGCAACGGAATGGATTGTGTTGGTAATGGCGCCCTAGAGAGTAGGGAAATTGTTTAGGAATTGGATTGTTTGCGATTAATTTGGTTTTCTTTCGTGTTTTTGAGAGAGAAGGGAGATTTTGGAATGATTGATGCAGTAGGTTGCATTAGAAAAAGAATAAATACCTCTGAAGTGGTCTCCACATCTCATTTACTGGTTACTGCCGATATTTTTAGCTTTACTTTAAAATAATACTTTACTTTATAGTACTTTATAAGGAGTAGTTAACTTTCGGCAAGTCTAAAAAATTGGAGGTACAACCCGGGCGCAATAACTTGACACCTGGCTCAAATGACGTATGTCTATAGAAATTCCGAAATTCCGCCGTATTAAAACCTTAACCTAACTAAAAACCTAAGTATTACCACAGATAATATAATACTAGCGTTATTACTGATTCATAATTTTATTACCTACTGAGATAAAACATCTGTATACTAATAACGAATGTAGTATTTATTTTCGATCCAGGTGTCAAGTTATTGCGCCCGGGTTGTAAGTCTCCTATGAATGTAGTTTCCAAAGGACAATGTCCAGAATCGCCCTGTGCAACTGAAGGATCGGACATGCACGATAATTCATTGCCTGTTGTATCATATTTTTTGCAAATACTTTTGTAGCACGGACTAGCTTTTTGTTGAAATGAACATTATAAAGTATTTAACGTGAAAACATCCGCCATCTTTGTCAAACGTCATGTCGTTGTCGTATCGAAAAAGATTAGGGATGCCCAATCGATTGTAATCAATCAATCAATCAATCAATCATAATTCATAAAGTATACTTATTAGGTTTTTTAAATGAAAGTATTCAGGAAATAATAATAAATGGAATAATAGTGATTGTATGTTTATATTGTAGCTTCCATTTGCACTTTATTCGAAATAAATAAACATTATTATTTCTAACAAAGTGCAAATAGAAGCTACAATAAAAACATATAATCACTATTCCATTTATTATTATTTCCTGAATACTTTCATTTAAAAAACCTAATAAGTATACTTTATGAATCAGAATCAGAATTCAGATTATAAAAAATGAAACATTCATTCGCAAGTCAGTTAAAATTCAATCGATTGATTATTACAATCGATTGGGCATCCCTAATCTTTTTCGATACGACAACGACATGACGTTTGACAAAGATGGCGGATGTTTTCACGTTAAATACTTTCGCGCTGATTCTATTTTAACACATACAAAACGTAATGTTAAATAGATTTTAGAATTAAAAGTTGCATTTACACACACGGCTGTTGTTTTTGTTTCTGAAAAATCACTCTGAGCTATGAAAAACTAAACGTAGTAGTCGTGGTTATGGTTAGATTATAACCTCAAAATCTGATAGTTTTTCTTAAATATATCTGTTCTGAAGCTAGTCCGCTACAAAAATAAGATCTTACAGGAGTTAACCAATGATCAACAACACAACACATAATTTTCCGATGCTCTTGGTTCCAGGGCGAACAATGTATGGGCGCTGAGCAATGTCCTTTAATTATTATAATCTTCTGGTAATGAATAGTAAGTTTTTTTCATCCTATCTAATGCTCTCAAAAGGGTGAAGGAATACGTCGTGCAAAAAAATTGAAAAGATTTGTGGCACACTGTGACCTCGCGATGGATTATTCTCGTCTTTTTGATTTATATTCTCATTCACACAGACGAAGCCGGTCTTCCTCAGCAGTAATAATTACATTAATAGTAAGCAGTTTTAAGTATTGAAAAAATATCTCATTATACTATCATTAACTACTCTGTACCCTGACCTTGTCATAGTCCAAGAGGCCGGGTGCGAAAAGTAACAGATGCTGTTAACGCAATTTAGATAATCGTTTGCGTAAATAAATAGCTGTCGAAACTCAATTAGGGTCTTGTAGTGAATGGGCAAGCCACTCGTTCTGTGGGAAGGCAAGTTTCATAAACATCTGTTGTAATTTATATGTTATTTTACACCGAGATCAAGATGTCCCGTGGTGCTGTCTGATTGGAGTGGTAAGTTTAGATCTATTTCTGATGCTCTGATTTTTTTTAGCAACTGACACGTTTATGCCGATTTGGAAGCCAGAGACAGCTAGGTCATGCGAAACATAAGCAGATTACTAAGCAACAACCCCAGTTGCAGCACCCGTTCTCCGCAGCAAGCAACTCTAAAGGTGAGCGTCCACATGTCCGCATCATACACATCGGACGCATCGTATCAAACGGATCGTAATATTCTTTGTATAGAATGTGACACAATCCGCTCCGCACGGATCGCTCGAATCTGTCCAATAATACTATGATGCGCTTGATGCGATGCGTCCGATGCGGATATGTGGACGCTTACCTTAAAGCTTTGATATTAGTAAACTATAGTAGTGTTTTTTTCTAAGGCTTGTTTAGTGTCTGTTAACATTGATAAAAATATGTTGCGTAATGTAAAGCAACTTTTGCGGTATCATTGGCAAATTGGTGTAATAACTTTAGTCTCACCTAGTGCTAAAATGTTTTTTTGATATGTGTGAGTAGAACATTTAGATGCCATTAGTAGATACATCATTCTTTTTAATCTATTTCTAATGAATCACTTTTAATATTTTCACCATCATACTTTCACAACAACAGAATTGATAGATTTATATCTAAGCCCACTTAAATCTAAAAACCATCAAGATATACCAAACACACATCTCACAAGTCACAACATCATAGACAAAGCAGTGTTGCCAGTTGAAATATACCCAGCGCACGCATAGACATGTTTAGAATTAGTTACAGACGTTGATATACGGTTACGGATCGCTTCATTGCTCTTGACCTTGCCCATGGACTTGGCACATGAAAAAAGAGAAAAATTATCCTCGCTTTGCTCCAAAGATTGTTTATTATGGTACAGTTCCAAAGTCAGTCTAGTTGGTCTAGTAATTTGCAAGTGCGACTGCGGAGAATGAGATCCTGAGTTCAATTTCCAGGTCGGCAGGATATTTTTAATTGAGTTTTTCCATCAAGACTTTTTCAGAAGAAGCCATAAAGTTTGAATTTGGGCCCAGATTATGGCAATAGGTCCCCTATGACACAGTATGCGTGATGTTATGTTATGTAATTTTACGAAAACCGAATTTAAACCTACAACGACAGACCGCATTGACAGGATTCGTTTCAATAATTATGATTCTACGAAAACGACAACAGGCAGCAATGTTGCCAGTTAATGTGGTAAATTCAGTGGTCCCATACACTACTCGACTCAAGTGTGTGGGACAGATGATTTTATTTCTGCGATTACGATGTTGGTTAGTTTCCTTGCGCGATCGAATCAGGAACGAAGACATCCGCAAGAGAACCAAGGTTACCGACGTAGCCCAAAGAATTGACAATCTTAAGTAGTAGCGGGCAGGGCACATTGCTCGCAGAAAGGATGGTCGATGGGGCCGAAAAGTTCTGGAGTGGCGACCGTGAACCGGAAGAGGTTGCTTTGGGAGGCCTCCCAAAAGGTGGACCGATGACCCGGTGAAGGTTGCGGGAATCCGCTGGATGCGAGTTGCACGGGACCGGTCAATATGGCGACACTTCGGGGAGGTCTATGTCCAGCAGTGGACGTCTTTCGGCTGAAATGATGATGGTGATGACGATGTCGGTGCCATGGAGAAAGTTGTTCTGTTTGATGGTCTATAGGTACCTTTTCCCTGAATAAGACAATACCTTTCTTATACGTGTTGAATAGAAACCATAGTGTCGCTGCGGTTTCTTATAGGTATGCTGTTTGCCGTTGCGGTTGCCCTCGGAACTGTACCTTTAGTTTTGCTCCAAAGATTGCTTAGTAACTTCGCTAGGAGTAATTTTGATTATCTTTTATGGGAATCGCGAGAAAACAGGTCGTGTATGACCGTTATTATTCAAACTTGGAACTTCATAAAGAAATGAGGTAATATTTGGCTGGCTGCCAGACATTATTTTACAAATGACCTATTGAAAGAATTGCTGAAGGAGATACCTGTATAAAAAACTTTCGGTGACCGATTTGATCGATTTAATTTTTTTGTCACCGACTTCAGAAGCTAAAGTTATTTTTCACTTTTTTGTTTTTTTTTGAAGTCGGTTTTATTTTTTGTACTTAAAAAAGTTTTTATTTTACACTTTTTAGTGGTTTACATGTGCTTGGTACACATGGAAAGTGCATACCGTTACAATTACAACAAGCCCAAACACGACTAGGGTACATTGTCTCATTATGGAGTTCCGTGAGTCTTAGCTTCATCATCAGATCTGATGGTAGAATGGTTCTTATCAAACGCAAATGCTTCACTTGTTGTAGAAAATACCAAAATCGCAACACGTTTTCATATAAAATTTGAAGAGTTCCCTCGATTTCGCCAAGATTCCATCATCAGATCCCGACTTGGTGGCTATGGGACCATTTGGAAAGAATACCCTTTCCAACAAAAAAAGAATTTTCCAAATCGGTTGGCAAGCGACGGAGTTATGCCCGAACAAACATAAAAAAAAAAAAAAAAAAATTGAAACATCCGAATTGAGAACCTCCTCCTTTTTTAGAAGTCGGTTAAATGCCCGAACAAACATAAAAAAAAAAAAAAAAATTGAAACATCCGAATTGAGAACCTCCTCCTTTTTTAGAAGTCGGTTAAAAACATCGCAAAACCAGTAGATATTATATTCTTCCACTCAGTTAAAAAACTCCAAAAAAACACTGTTTTCTCGTTTACACAATGTCAACACACACGGTCGATAACTCACGTCAAAAAACTCGAAATAAGTACGTCGTATGGAGTTAAATTCATTTATTTTTCCCGAACAGCAATCTATTAAGGGGACGATAAGCGGGGGCCGCGTTAAAATAAATTGATTTTATTCAAATTTCTATTAAGGCACCGGCTCGCTGTGTTTCTGGAGATTGCTACGGGCCCAGACTTGTTTCTGAGGAGTTGGGAAATTTGCTGATGGCTGGATGCGGCTTTGAAAGAGAACATGGCCTGCGAGGTAGAACACACTATTTGGTTTACAGTTTAACTCACAAATTACATTCGAAAATGTAAGCCAAATAGCTTGTTCGGCCGTACGTACTTGAAGAAACTATTGCCGTCGCGCTGCGTCAAGCCTGCCCTTGAAGAGTACGATCATATCGCTATCGCAAAAAAAAAATTGTATTTTTTTTTTCAAAACTTTTAGGATCGTTCTTTTTTGACTTATTAGTTGCTGAAAAAAGAAAATCAACAGTAACAGTAGACCTTGATTTTGTTTAAATTAAATTGTTCTAGAGGCATTATTCAGATGAAAAAGGGGGAATGCGTATCGAGAATCGCAACTTCTGTTCCCTTTTCAGGTGAGGTTGTTACGAGAAAGTATACTACATATCCCTAGTAGCATTTTTTGTTGGCATTTAGTTGGGCCACATACCTCTGGTTAGTTGGCAAATGCATACAATTGGCGGGCAGTTTGCGGGTTGGGCCCAAAACTGATGGCCTACGTGGATTTGCCTACGAAGGCCCAACTTGCGATGGGGCCAACGTGGATTTGCCTACCACCAACCAACCAACTACTACCAATGTGTACTACCGAGCTAGTAGTGTTGAACGAATAACCTTGTGTGATCACTAATAGGGTTGAAATAAAACCAAATTGCTTTCTGATCTAAGGCGCGGGTCATATAAAAGTGGTGTATGGCGCTGGCGCGTGTGCGGGTACGCGGGGGGCGAGGCAGTAGCAAGTAGCGGCGCCACCGCCATACGCCGTACGCCACTCGTGTTTGTCCGGCGCCCAAGCTGGTGATATATTTACTAAAATTCACTCGAACCCAACCAAATCGTGGTAACACAACAATAGCGACTTCTAATTGGACTACAACGCCATCTATCGAGGTTGGGGTACAACTTTTGAACCTTTACGATATTATCATTACGGTTTCGGCATGAACATACCTCCCACCAAGGACATTTAGTGACGGAATGTCCTTCTTAAATTATCCTTAATTTTCAATTTTGCACTTTGTTTACAATATAAACCATAAATATATAAACAAAAATATAAAAAATATGTTTCGCAAATCTAAGAGTTACTAAGAGTTAAGAAAGTACTAGTAACCTCATACTGGGTGTACCAGTATATACGTATCATCCCTAACAGGCCCATTGAAAGGTTTAAGTTGGACCGATGTAAGTTGTTATCATAACTTAAATCCCTACAAAAAACTCCCAACAGTAGGAATAGAAGCAGCAGGCCCGTCGTTAGTTGGCCCAATGTTGTTTTAGTAATTTAAATCCCTACAAAAATCTCCCAACAGTAGGAATAGATGCAGCAGGCCCGTCGTTAGTTGGCCCAATGGTGTTATAATAACTGAAATCCCTGCAAAAATCACCCAACAGTAGGAATAGTAACAGAAGGCCCTTTGTTGGCTATTCGTTGGGCAAATAGTGCATGTTTATGACAATGGGCCTATTTTATGTTTAGGTTGGCGGAACAACTAACCGTCTGCCAATACATTCTCAACTGTTGGCATAAGGAAGCCAACGGCAATTGCTACTAGGGATATATATATACATACTATATATACATACTAGCTATATACCTATGATATCTTGAGTAAACAAAAACCCACTGAAACTATTACAGTTCATTTTAGTACCATTTAATTTAAATAAAACGTGACAGATCTATAAAAATACATGGTCAAAAGTACATGGTCATGATCTATGGAAATACCCCTCGCTAACTGAAGGCGACTACACGAGCTAAACGCGAGTTTTATAATTACTTAAAGTATATGATTCACTGCTATAAACAAGACCAGAAAAATATATGATATTCTTCAGGATATATGCTAGCATGATACTGTTTTGAAAACATAATACAATTAATTTGGCTCGATAAAAAGAAATCACGAACTTACCTCTAAAAATATCTTTCAAACAATAGAAAACATACTAATATGCATGCGATCATTCTGATTTTTTGGCAAATAATTCTACAAGCAATATATTAGCATGATACTGTTTTAGTTTTTTAATCCAATCAATAGTTTTTTTATAAATCGATCGAAACCACTCATTTCGCGCTATTTGGCCCGCAGTGGCTGACGTAACAACCACTTTATAGTGCAAGCTGATTAGAACTTTATTCTAACAGCATTTCAAACGAAGTTTGAACCACCACAAATAGAGTTGCTAATTTAGCTCGTATAGGCGCCCGAAGAACTTTATTCAGCTTTTACAATGTAGCTAATGCTCTTAGAATAAAATATAAGTCCTTACCGAGTAATAAGAATTTAAACGCCCTGGTTTTTTTTTTTTTTGTCAAAATTGACACTGCCAAATACTTCAGTAAGTATTTGTAAAAGATATCATGTGTTTGTATTCAAAGCCACCGTCCTCAATTTGTCCTGGTTCAGCCGATCCTTACTCAGTCACTTTTACTATTATAATTCAAATAATTTTCTTTTCAAAAAATATTTGTCTTTGACAAAAATGTTGTCACGTAACAGTTTTTATGTATAAGTAAAAAAGGACATTAACTCATTAGCAGATACTTTCGGGAGTTCGCAAAAGTGCCGCATCCGTTTTTCCCACGTCCACCGCAGATTCCCACTCAAAGCTTGTAATTGAAAAGTTTGCAAGGAGAGATGTAACGTGATTTATAAGACAGACGAAATGTTCGTCCGGCGACCTTTTTATTCAACGAAATCTTGTTAGGTACTCTACTTATGTACTTTGAGTGAATTATGCAAGTTTTTTTTTAATTGAGATATTTTGGCTGTCGTTTTTTTACTATAAACGGTGTAAAGAACATCAGAGTACTACCGATTACTAAGAATTTAGCTCATGATTCTAGATTACCAGTGCAGAAATTTAGCTCATGATTCTAGATTACCAGTGCAGAAATTTAGCTCATGATTCTAGATTACCAGTGCAGAAATTTAGCTCATGATTCTAGATTACCAGTGCAGAAATTTAGCTCATGATTCTAGATTACCAGTGCAGAAATTTCTCGTCAGTCATTTTAAAATAGAGGAGAGGAGCGCGTGGTCAAATAGCAAATTTAACATCTCGAGTCGCTCTTCAGGTTAAGTTGTGCTTGCTTTGGTTGTTCCATGGAAGCATTCATTATATACCGAGTTTCCTCCGTGCCTCGGAAAGCACGCAAGCCCGTTAGACATCCGGAGTTATTTACTATACTATATTTTTTTATAAACTAGAACAAATTTCTGTGCGTTCAAGCGTTTTCGCCATACCTATTATACATATTATTGGAATCAAATATAACAGCTCACCACTTGTTAATATTTATCCGTTGTGCTAGGCAACTGGGCTTATCCCAGTTGTAAACGTCCCTTTGTGCTTATTGGCCTTGTTTCGTTCTGTCTCTTGCTGATATGGAGGGAAGTGGAAATAACGTAATTATTATTTTATTATTATTTATATAATTTTAACAATTTTTTCAACATTTTTAAACACTTGCAACATTTTTATATTACGAACTTTAACACTCTCATTCCAATATCAGTTTAAACTGTATTTCAATACCACTTGAATATTTAAAACTACTGTAAAATGGGGCTATTTGGGTTTTTGGGGGCTATTTAGTCCCATATAAACCAAAATTTTATTGGGTATTTCGATCAGGCTTTTTCAGTAGCCTCCAATCAAAGTTTTTCTAGACATTGTAAAATAACTTCAGCCATACACCAACCGACAGTTATCGATATTTTTGTTCGAAATTCTGGGTCATCCTAAATAGCCCCCAAAACCCAAATAGCCCCGTCTTACGGTACATTAATTTAAAATAAAACATTCAAAATTCACTTTTCAGTTGTAAAATAAACAAGTTTATTTTAAAACTTTGTGACCATAAATCAGTGGGATCAACTTTATTAAAATAATTTGCATTATAAATTGCGTTAAAGGGCAATTTTGAGCATTATAGGACAACGATGGGAATAAACAGGATGACCGTAATTAAAATGAGGATTCATGGCGAAAACAAACTGAAATAGTCTATAGAAAGTTGTTTTACTCGCGGCGATAAATGATGTTTATTTTGAAACATAGCAACATCAATTCCAAAAATCTGCCTAGCCTTTTCCGAATGATGTTGGGGTCGGCTTCCAGTCTTACCTGATGTGGATGTAGCTGAATACCAGTATCTTACATGGAGCGACTGCTTAGCAGTCGTTCACCAGCCAGTTAGTACCGGCTAATACTTGGTATGACTGGTTGACCGTCAAAGATCTATAAATGACAAATGTCCGGGACCCTTTCCGAGGCACGGACGAAATTCGGTATGTAATTAGTGGTCGCCCATCCATGGGTAATCCTAGGCAAGCACGGCTTAACCTAAAGATCGATCCGAGAGGCTAGCTCTTCCTATTTTGAAAATAGCATAAGCATGCATAATTAGCCTGTAAGTACTGTTCCCACTGCTGAAACACACGGCCTTCTCTCTACGAGTTGGGATCCAACACGCGGGCCCAGTGCGGGTTGATAGACGTCAAGTGACTTCGAATTTTTGGTTCTAGGACATGCCAGTTTCCTCACGATGTTTTTTGATGTTTGTTTGACAATACTTTTTTTTTTTTTGAAACTAGGTAGGGCCGGTGTTTCGTACCTGACTCATCATCATCTGCCTAGCCTTTTCCCAACTATGTTGGGGTCGGCTTCCAGTCTAACCGGATGCAGCTGAATACCAGTATTTTACATGGAGCGACTGCCTATTTGACCTCCACAACCTAGTTAATACTAGGAAATACGATACCACTTTGTAAGACTGGTGTCAGACTTTTGGGCCCACTGACTACCTATAACGACTGTCAAAGATGGACAAATGACAGCCGGGACCAACAGCCTAGCGTGCTTTCCGAGGCACGGAGGAAACCCGGTATGTAAGGGCGGTCACCCATCCACAGACCAACCTAGTCAAGCATGGCTTAACCTAAAGATCGACCCGAGCGGCTGATATTATTTAGCCACGAGCTCATGTTTCGTACCTGACTACTCTGAGAAAAAACAGCCGAAACACGCTCATACATAAATTTTGGTCAACTCACATGAGAACAATGCAGATTAGTGTCTGGGATGGTCGTTTGAAGAGGGAACCACACAGATTTGTCTGGACCTGTCTAGAAAGAGCAAAAATTCAGTAATCATGTACCTCGATTTACACAAGGATAGGGGAAACTAATGATGTCATCTTGTTTTTTCCATTTCTACAGATTATTGCAACAGTGTTCACCAAAAGCGCCCCTCCTGAAAATGCCATTGAAACTCCAAAACAACCATACAGCCTAATGTTTCCTGTCTGGAAGAAGGTGGTTAGTGTTTTATGCAGGGATTAAAAACCGGTACCAATTTCGGTTCTGATTCTTCATTTAGGTTCTTACAAAGGTTTTTCTTTTCCGTGCGGTTCTGGGTCCGGTATCGATTCCGGTTTGGGTTCCGATGCACTGATTATAAATACCGGTTCCTAGAACCTTTAAATCGGATGATATTATACCGGTTCCTTGTCATCCGATTAAATGGTTTCATACGGAAGAGGGGATAGTGTTCGGAGCGTGCTTAGCTTTTAGTTCGCCTTCGTTCTGCACCTCAAAAAACAAGTTTGGACTAGCTTTGCCTAAGAACCGGTAAAATAAAGGTTCCAATTTAGGTTCTGGTTCCTGTTCCGGTATTAGTAGCTATTGGTACCAGAACCCCTAAATACTGGTATTATACCAGTATTTTGAAAGAACCGGTAGAATAAAGGCTCCAATTTAGGTTCTGATTCCTGTTCCGGTATAGGTAGTGGAACCCCTAAATACCGGTATTTTGGAACCGTTTTCAATCCCTGGTTTTACGTGTTCACTGGATCACAGAAGCATTTTCATCATGCTCTGCCGGACGTATCACAAAGACAATAAAGTTCCATTTGGAAGTAATTTCACCTGTTAAACTGTCACTATGTGTATATGTTGCTGTTGTGTATAATCTTACTGCCTTGTTAATCAATCAATAATTTTATTATTAGGCATCTTAAGGCCCATAAATGAAATACACAAAATAACAACATAAAAATATACTAACACATAAAAAATCTAACTTATAAGCTATGAACTATCAGACACGAAGTGGCGGCGCGGCGTCGTGTTACGCTGTGCGGTGTCATGTAACCTGCCGCGAAAACGTCGGTACCCTTCGGCAAAAACTCTTCCTTGAGAAACTTGTCGAGATATTGTGTTGGAACTCGCATTACAAACGACTTAATATGTACCTACGGTTGTTAATATTTACGGTATAATGAAACGGACTGCCTCGTTGGTCTATGAGATCCTTGGTTCGATTCCCGGGTCAGGCTACGTGTTATTGGGTTTTCTCATCAGGAATTTCTCAGTATAGCAGACACGGCGTCGGAATTTGTATCCGGTTGATGGCAATAGGCTCGCCCTCTATTATATGGGACTTGAACATAACTGGCGAGATGTGAGTGTACTTGTTAGATACACCTCTACCTAACCGTTTTGGGATTACAGGCGTGATGTTATGTGCTACTTGAAATCCAATAAGAAAATATCCAAGATTTTGATTATTATCATGGCATGATGTCATCTAATTACGGATGAATTTAAACAAGATCTATGTACTCGTAACATTTCCCGGAATAAAACAGAGATAGCCTAATCCAAAGATTCACAAAAACCATTCCATTTTATTACCAAAAATATCCTACAGTGAACCTGTTGCGTTCGTTAATTAATTCTTAGTTAAACTCACTCAAGAGAAAACCGGGAAAAATGGCGTGATGAAGGAATTACTTTTTTTACAGGCCGTCGGGTCCGTGGGCCTTCGAGCCGGATCCCGTAATGATTTATTGTGGACCCGGACCTTCGGGCTGCAAATGTAGCTATCCATCATCGTTGGTACTGTGACCAAGTTTTGAGATTAGTATTTTGTGTTTTGCGGTGATTCTAGGGGGGTGGACGAGACTGTACTTTTGTGTTTGAAATTAAAATGTACAGTTGGGTTAAAAGATGAAGGATAAACAGTCTTAACATTTCCACGTTACGAAATCTGGTATAGTATACTGACAAATTCTGTTTTAACATCAGCCAATAGTCGTCTACTGGAAGTCTGAATTTCCAAGAATCGCCACAACAACTGGCCCGTTGTGCCCCGCAACCAGTGGATTTCCACAGCCGGCGCAAGGTCAGCTGTCCCCAACTCGGGTCGGCTTCCAATATTTTCGGATCCAGCTGAACACCAGTATTTTTCATGGAGCGACTGCCTATCTGAGTTAGTACTGGGTAATACGATACCCCTTGCACTGGTTGTTAGAGTTTCAGGCCACTGACTACTTGCAACGGCTGTCAAAGATCTATAAATGACAGCCTAGACCAACGGGTTAACGCTCCGGTTCACGGAAAAAACTTGATGTGGAATGACTGGTCACCCATCCACAGACCAACCTAGGCAAGCGCGGCTTAACCTGAAGATTGATCTGATTGGTTGTTGATATGAATGAATATATGATATCGCCAATTCGCCATTAATAATCCCGAGATAATCTAAGTTATTCCTATCAAGTTGGTCGCACTACTCGCGCTGTTTCCTTAATTAATATAAATTACATCATTGTTGGAATGATTAATCGTATTAACGATTAATTTATTGTTATTGCAAACAATTGTTTCATTAGGCGATAATTAACGCGTGAATGTTGTAAGTTAATTTGACAAGTAAAACAACAAAATGAAAAGATTTTGTACAGAACTGTAATGCCTGAATTCTTGTCACGCTTACGGTCGGTCGCGTACGGTTGGTCGTGACGTCAGTGAGAACAACAAAGTATGGCGGTCGGTTGCCGCAGACGTCAGCATCGTACCTATGTAGGGTGACTGGTAATTTGTGTACGATACTTAAACACGTGATTGTACTCATGATAATAAACAACTTTTACTATGGGACCAAACCTGAAATCGCGAAAAGATTTTCGCGATTTCAGGTACTTACACAATGTATACTCGTACGCGTACCGTCAGCACGACAAGAACTCAGGCCTTAGGGTCAGCGCAGACAGAGAGAAATAATCTCCGCGCGGTCTCGGGCATTTTCTTTACGGATCGCGTATGCTCGAGCGTATCTTCAAGGACGCGCGAGCATTTTTTGTCAGGTTCAAGCATTTATGCACTTTATTGTAATAATTTTAAAGTTTACTCCGCTGCGCTCCGTTCTGTCTGCGCTGAGCCTTAAACGCACCATTATGCAATTAGGTGCCTGCAGAGGCAGGTAACCGTATAGTCACTTCACAACAACTTGACACAAAATTCAATGAATTTTCTTCACCATATTAGCTCATTATCTTTCAAGCGTTTTAATAAAAGATCACTTTTGATGTTATTTCCATGGATTTAAACGTGCACATTGCGTGCTTACCTTTTAATTAGGGGCGCCTTCGTACATCAAAAGCAATTATTTCGGACACGCAATGGGATTCGCAGTATTCTTAATTTTCTTTTTTGTTGTAAAATAAAAAAAAAATGAGGTGTTCAAGACAATTTTGTAGAAAAACCAACTATTTAAAAAGAGAAGTACTACTACTTTGAATATGCATTTTATGTTTTAGGGTTCCGCAGTCCTGAGGAACCCTTGTCATGTCAGTCTGTCCGAGATTTTGCTTAGAGACTGTTAGTACTAGAAAACTGTAATTTTGTAAGGTGGTGTATGTATATTAATTACGCTGACAAAATGGTTAAATATAATTTTGGAAAATATTTATTTTAGGGTTGTTACCCTACATGAGACCTGGGGATAATTTTGATATCGTTATCTACCCCATCGTGTGGAGTATCGTTGAATAGGTCTTTCAAAATGACAGGGGTTGGTATTACTATTTTTCATTATAATGCTCTATTTACGAAATATTTAACTTTTAAGTGCAATTTTTTTGTTCCGGTAGGGCGTCCCCCTCTCTAAAAACTAAACTGCTGGCTTGAAAAATCTGGGAAAAATCATGTTGATAGTGCATTTTATGAACTTTAAAGAAAAATTATAGCGGTTAAGATAACTGTATTAGTTTAGCAGTAATAGTCGTTGAACTTGGTTGTTGGAAAATTTTGTACCAAATAAAAAATCCTTGCAATAAATTCTTTAAAGAAACTAAGATGATGTCGTAGCTTGTTTATAACGGGTAAAAAAAACAAAATCCAAAACAAAAAGCTGTAATAAATTATCATAAGGTTAAGAACAACTGAATCGTTCTATACTGTGATAACGGGCTACTACGGAACCCTACACTGCGCGTGGCCCGACACGCACTTGGCCAGTTTTTTTTCTGATAATATACCATGACTGCCATGGGGTCTTATTTTTTTTTTTGTTTTAAGGCGGTGCTGGTGACTCGTTCTGGGCGCGCACTGCGAGGTTCGAGGAGGCACAGAAAAAGAACTCATGGAATTGGGAGAGGTCTTTACCCAACAGTTAGAGATTTAAGACGATTAAAAAAATACTTATTACCATAATCTATACACCATTAATAAATCTTAAATCGTTACCAGCCGTTCGATTCTGTAAAATTCAAACAACAAATCACATCTCATATCGCTATTCAATCTCGTACCTCGCATAAGGTTCAAAATGACCTTGATTTTGCATGCTGTAAGCATCACTTATGTCGTCACGAGAAGTAATGTGGGCATTACCTTAAAGAATGCCACTACTTACGTCATCTCATACTTTATCTGTCAATTTAGTTCAACTCGCTGACACGCTCGCTGGGGTGGCACTAGTGTAAATTCGAATTATCAACCGAGTTTTTAGAATGCTAATCAAGAAACTCACAGCGGATTCGAAGTTTAGAATGAGGTCTCACAGAATCACACAGCTGGTGCCTTTGGCGTGTTTTGTTTTTGCCTGTATCTTTGTTTTATCAACACAAAAAAATCTGTTTCTATAAAACAACAAAAGTTACGAGTATTCACATAACTCCAAGACATGGGATTCCATATGGCAGCCATAACACTCAATATTTAACAATCTCACATGAAAATAAAACACACAAAATATACATCCAGATTTCAATCCTTACACATTAAATAAATACCATAAACCCGTATTATTTGTCAGAATCGCGACTCCACGTCAAACAACAAAATGCTTACAACCGTCATGCATATACTTCACTTCCATAATTTCATGGACCTTAACACTAGGTGATAAGGTTGGTTTTTGCTCAAATTTTGGGTGGTATAGTATATGTAACATGGTGGTTTTTAGATAAAAGACGTTTACAATTTGTCGTATCACGGAGGCTTGTTAGTGAGACGTGGGTTGTGAGTATTGTGACGTCAGCAGAGTGTGTACAAACATATTGGTCGGTATTCAAATCCGGGGGTGTATGTGTGGACGTTAGTATAGGGGCGGTTGTAGGATGGTTGTGCGACGGTTGCTGTGAAAGAAAACCGTCAAGGAAGTAAATGAATATATAACTAGCACAGTTTTTGGTGCGGTGTGTAAATTGTCCACATAATTAGATAAGTTATCAAGATTTCACATAATTATCACAGTATTTGAATTGCCATCTTCGACACAGATTACCTGCGATGGAGTTAAAACAGATCTTCGTCGTTTCCTCACTGCTGAGGATTGCGATCACATCATAAATCAGTCGTCTCTAAATCATGTCTCCAAAAACTTTCTAGATCGCCTTGCGCGTGTTCACCTTCAGCCGGGTCCAGTATTGTAAGCCTTCCCAGACGATGCTTAGGAAAACGCATAATATGTTCTATTAGGCTGAAGGCTCACTCCAAGCAGATTGTGTAAAGCTGTTGGTGATGTTGTCTAGATCGGAAATTATAAAAAGAGGAGAACAATTTTGAACAAGCCTTTAGCTGTCTGAAAATTTATCGTTTTAATTCCACACAGCAACTAGTAGCAATTGCTATTTACACAATAAATCCAAGCGTGGGTAAGCTGAGTTACGATTTGTGAGGTTTTCGGCTAATGATATATCATGGTGTTAATAATAGGGTAAACTAACAAGGGGACGGGCAGCACTCGGAAAATGTACCAGATATGTTTTGGGAAATTATTGCTATGGTGGATTTTGCAATATACCTATCTCTGATTCGTTAAACATAAATGGAGAAGGAAAATTCACAAAAATGCATGGAATAATTTTTTTTTCTTGTCGATTACTATAAAATCAAAATCAAAGCATTTATTTCAAGTTACAGGCGCTTTACAATTGTCGAAAATTAAATATAGCTACAGTCCCAGTCACAAGACATAAAAACTGTGAAAGTACTGTAGTTGCCCATTCCCTAGCGTAGATCTCTATGGAGAAGAACGGGCAAGAAACTCCATGGACACTCTTTTAAATCATAATGTTGTTACAAAGTCTTGGTTACATTAGTCATGTTGAGATGGTGCATTATGTGAGAACAATGTAGCAAGATGTGCACGATAACAGTGTCCATACTAAAAACAAACAAAAACAATTCAAAAATAAAATAATTAATTCAAAAAATGCCGTGGCAACCAAGAGCTGACCAGTCCCAACCGACAGCGCCCGTTCACGAACATGACGCATGTATCAGCACCATTCAACTCAACCATACGAATAATTAACTTAGGTCATGGTCTATCCGTCAGCGGACAGAGTTACTCATTACATACATAAATATCATTGCGTCTGTAATCCTTGAAGATTTTGCCAGTTTAGGTTTAGTCCCACCCATGTAATCCACTAATAATATTTTTTTATTTTATTTATTTAGCCTGTACTGTCCCACTGCTGGGCAAAGCAAAAAAAAATAATAATTATAAACGGAAAATAAATTGTTATTTTACTACTAGCAGCCACTAGACTCTTCGGTCTAGTGGCTGCAAACCGCGACTGCTGATCATCAGGTCCTGAGTTTGATTCCCGGTTCAGGCAAAGTGATATTAGGTTTTCTATCAGGAATTTCTCAGTAACAGTGGATTTGGCAAAGTAATACATACTTAAGTATGTATTGCTTTGCCAAATAAAGAAGAAAGCATTTTTTATTTAAACAATAATTCTCTCTTAAAATCTCTCTATAAAAAGTGTTATCTTTGCTACTAACTATACTTATAAAACTCTCATACAAAGGCCTCAGGTGATACCTACCGAGTAACAATACACTTAGAGCGCATTACCTCGCTTTTTTAGACACCTGAGTAACGAATGATAGATGGACTTTACCACACTTCACACAATAGTTTAGTCCCGTAGCTTTGTGTGTTAATTTGGAGATTTACAAGGTTTGTTTAAAAAAAGTTTACGTGTAAATATTTTGAAGATTTTGGTACAAATTACTTGATTTTCTTCATTAACGAGTGGTTAGTGTCTAAACCTGTTAACAGAGTTTATATGCCACCCATGAGCCTCTGACTTGTATTTACATGCCATCGAGAAATATCTCTCAGGCATGGTGGTTTCGTCACGATGTTTTCCTGCACCGAAGCAAGTGATATAATCTATATCTATCTATCTATCTATCTATCTATACTCTATATATATATTTATGTCACCGTAAAATTGTCAAATACGTTATATTGTAATATCTCTAGCGATATTGTAAAGTCTCGAATTATTGTCAAATGAACATACTGCTTAAAATAAAACGCATTATTTTTCGTGAAATGCATGCGATGGTAGTCAACTCACGCGATGTGGAGTGAAGGAGGGGTCCCCCTTGCCCAGTGGTACCACTCTCATGAAAAGATACTGTACCATTCCTGAGAAATATCGATTAATATAACCTAACCTTAAAACACTTCATATTCCCCTAAAAAGCGTAGTCGACGGAGCCCCGCTTCGCGGGGCCCCTATTTCCGAGTGCAGGGTTTAAAGGAACCTAACTAACCTAACGGGGGGGTGCCCCAAGTCCCGTTTATGGGGGCAAGAGATACTTCCGTATGTTCAGTTGACAATAATTCGAGACATATATGTCACCGTAATATTGTCAAATACGTTATATTACAATACAAGGTGTCGCTTTGCATTCTGCTCAAATTCAAAGGTGTGCTACAGATCATCAAACTGAACAACTTTCTCCTTGGGACCACCATCGTAACCGCAAAAAAATAATCAACGGCCCCATACAAAATATCAATACCTACTCGACCAAATGTATGAGACAGCTGATTATTTTTTTACGATTACGATGGTGGTCCCATAGAGAAAGTAGTTCAGTTTGATGGTCTGTAGCACACCCTTGAATTTGCCCAGTATGCAAAGCGACACCTTGTATAACGTGTATCTCTCTAGCGATATTGTAAAGTCTCGAATTATTGTCAACTGAACATACGGAAGTATCTCTTGCCCCCATAAACGGGACTTGGGCACCCCCCCGTTAGGTTAGTTAGGTTCCTTTAAACCCTGCACTCGGAAATAGGGGCCCCGCGAAGCGGGGCTCCGTCGACTACGCTTTTTAGGGGAATATGAAGTGTTTTAAGGTTAGGTTATATTAATCGATATTTCTCAGGAATGGTACAGTATCTTTTCATGAGAGTGGTACCACTGGGCAAGGGGGACCCCTCCTTCACTCCATAACCGCGTGAGTTGACTACCATCGCATGCATTTCACGAAAAATAATGCGTTTTATTGTAAGCAGTATGTTCATTTGACAATAATTCGAGACTTTACAATATCGCTAGAGATATTACAATATAACGTTTTTGACAATTTTACGGTGACATATACATAGAATAAAACTGTAGAAAAGACGTTTTTGTACATTAAAAAAAAAAACAAAAAAATATAGCCAGGGTGTTAAAGGACAACCAAAGGAACCCATTTCCAGCATTTTTCGAATTTTTGTCTGTTTGTCTGTTTGTATGTTTATTTGTACCAGCATCACGTAAAATGTACGTAATCAATGTAGATAACTTTTCTACACAACGATTTAGCGTAGCTTGAAGTAACATTTAGTTTTTGTTTCATTGCAATCGGTTCAGTCTATCAAAAGATATTTGAATTTAAAGTGTTTCAGAACTAAAATTTGGTCTCACAACTTCGAATTAAATATTAAAACAACGCCATCTATGGACTAAATCTGGAGATCAACTGCGTGCAGTTTTGAATATAGCTCTTCGGTAGATGGCGTTGTGCTGTGACGTCATTTTCTGATTTTCCTTGAAAGAATCACCTTCGCCAATGTCTACCGGCCAATTTCGAGGTAGAAGGTGTCCTGCTGAAAGTACTGTCTTTCAAAAGGTTGGTCTTTAAAGGTTCGGAAATCGTACGTTAATTCGTATTGTTTTTCAAAATTGGGGTTCCAAAGTTTGTACGGCAAAACGTGAATACGTGATTCCTTGGTCCAATCTACTTCAAGTTTTGCAATGGAAGCCGGAAGGCGTTTTTCGTATTTCATTGAAATTCATCCCATAACGGGGTTAAAAAGGGGTAGAAAGTTATTTTGTTGGCGGTGATTTGTTTCGAATTTGATATCAACACTCCTTAGGTCCATGTTCCCCGAAAAGATAGACTGTGACATATATTTCCATACAAAAATGTGTTTTAAACAGCTGTTTTTTGATAATTAGAGCGTCGTATTTTTGGTGAACATGGACCTTTGTGCTTTTGATTTAAACAACATGTTATTTTGATATATGTTTGAAAACTCAAAATTTATTCAAAAAAGGTTGAACTCACATACAAACTTAGTGCTGATCATTAGAACGGGCTCACCTATCCAAACCAAATGTTTAAGCTTTGTTCGGACTATTTAGTAGATGGTTTATGTGAAGTTCGCACAAAATCGGTCGAGCGGTTCTTCACGCAGACGAAGTTGCGCGGGTCAGCTAGTTATGAAATAATAGTGTTTCCGAATTAAATATTAAAACAGCGCCATCTATGGACTATATCTGGAGATCAACTGCGTGCAGTATTGAATATAGCTCTTCGATAGATGGCGTTGTGCTGTGACGTCATTTTATAAATCGCAACGGGCTCACCTATTCAAATTAGGCTTTGTTCGACTATTTAGTAGATTGTTTATGTGAAGTTTGCACAAAATCGGTCGAGCGGTTCTTCACGCAGACGAAGTTGCGCGGGTCAGCTAGTTGTAGAATACGCACGTAAAGTTGAAAAATCCAAGGGACGTGTGATTCAAACTTGAGACCTATGTTTTGGCAGTCATATGGTCCACACTAGGCTTTCACTGCAAATAATTGCGTGATAAGAAACTGCCTCACAAAATACTCCAACTAAAAGATAATGCATGGTCGAACAATCTATTTGGTTTACAGATTAACTAATAAATTACATTGTAAATTAATGTAAACTAATAGCTTGTTCGACCGTACCGTGTCTGTGAGAATACAGTATTGACCATACCAGCGGATTTATTCGTACTATTTCCACTAACTCTAAGTACCAAGATCTGTAAGTATACTTGACAATCTTATTACTTTCCTAAAATTAATAGACACGTCTAGCAGTAATATGTCTGGCATTCTCACTAATCAAATAGACAAAACTGATTGTCTATACAGAGTGGACCAAAGCCACAGATTAGTCACAAGGGCCAGTGTAAGCTTTGATCCCACCCGTTACGAGTCCAAATCTGGCTGTCCCTTCCTCATAAGTCGCTAGGTACCTACAGGAAAATAATTAAACAAAACGAACCTTAATTAATTACACGAGCGAAAATTAAAACAAACTTAAAAAAACACTAACCCAAATTCTAAATCCGAAAACGAAATAGAAAAAAAAATCTTTTCGAGCTGTAGGTTGTAATGAAGATTCAATTAGAACCAGATTCTTTATATACTCCGAAGCGTGAATGGACCTCACTGAAAGGACGAGGCTCGTGTAAAAATAACGTAAAACATAAATAAAAAAAGCCTTCTAACTAACGTTTTTTTGCAACGTCTTCAATCTGGCGCGAACTGTAGCTTCCAAGGTAGACGGTTCAAATTCGAATGTGTTGAAGTTTTCAGGGTGTGTGGTTAAGTTTGCAGATTTGCGAGGAAGGAGAGACGCTCACAAAGGCGTCCGAGTCCATATTCATGCAAGTCCGGATGAAAAAGTTGGTACAATGCGAGTTGCGTCATTAGGGAGCGCGCGCCTGAGTGTGGCTAAGTGGCAAGTTGCTGGGCTTACCGGGTACTCTGCGCTTTCGAGTTTCGAATACTTTCGAAAAGGAATTTCGCGTTTCGGCTTGATTTCGGGTGTTAACGGATACTTCGCTCATTCAAGGACCGAATACTTTCGAATGCTGGCAATGGTATTCGAATGTTTTGACGCCCTGATTTTAGAAGTAGGACATTGGTTCAAACCCAGGCAGGCACATTAATTTGTATATTTTTGTCATCACCACTGTTCTCAAAATGATGCAGGAAAACATCGTGAGAAAACCGGCATGTCCTAGAACCAACAATTCGAAGACATGTGAAATCTACCAACCCGTACTGGGCCTGCGTGGTGGATTATAGCACATTCCCGCTCATAAAACTTGTATCTCAGCAGTGGGAACATTATATGCTGAAAATCCTTATGCTGATTTTAGATGATTTCTCAGGCAGGATGTGTGTGTTGTTTCTTGTTGGCAAATAGTGCCAATGCTCCAATTTGTATGCAACAATGGCAGATAGCTGTGTTGTTCTAATGGCTTCATTCCATTTGGATGCAGCGTAGACAATAGGATCTCAACTGTGAATTGTTGAGATCGTTGTGTGTCTACTGTTATAGCTTATATACTGAAAGACGTAGTAATAACCGTATAAAACGTTTTTTTTTTCTATGATATAAAAAAAAAAAACAATTTAAACGTTCGTGATTGTGGTAGCTCAAGAAACTTGCCCCATAACATCATGCCTGTAATCCCAAAGAGTAATGTAGAATTGTACCTAATATTACACTTACATTTCGCCAGTTATGTTTAAGTCCCATGGAATGGCAATAGGTTCGTATTACAATCAACCCCAGACACAAAACAAATCCGGACTAGGTGGCTGTAACTGAGAAAATCCTGAAGGAAACGCCCTATAACACTTTGTCCGACCTGGGAATCCAACATAGGACCTAACGCTCGGCAGTCACAATGTGACGTGTAGGCCAACGTGGCGGTCCACCACTTTGCACCAGAAACTTGCACCATGCATACATAAACACAGGTACGCACTTTTTCCTAAAGTTTAGAAACTGCACTACTCATTCGCCTACATATTATTACATATTCCTTTAGCATCGTCCACATTCATATTGGACATTGTATTGTATTGTGTTGTACAACGGGCTGGTGTCCGCAACTCCACATCAAAGCGCGTATTTTGCGTATGGGCTATAATCTACCACGAGGGCCCAGTGCGGGTTGGTAGATGTCACATGTCTATAATAAATTACACAAAGTAATGCACGACTTACTGTTAGTAAGTCGGGGTCGCCACCACTGGACATACAAGCACTCTGATTGCGGTTCGTTGGATACACCTTATCAATAAGAACTCAAAATCGCAGTTCCACAGAAATTCTTTCAGCAAAATATTATAATCATCACTTCACACAAATATCCAAGTGCGAACTTAACACACATCAGTGATTTCTCAAAACGTCAAAAAAAAAGAAAGATTTCACGACATCATTTTTATTCCTCTTCTTTCGCGAAAAATATTCTCGCGAAGCACCTTTCGCGTGACACCGACTTTAACAGGGGTACTAAGTACCATTGAAGACTCGTCTCGTTTTAAAAAAGCCCTCGAACTGTTTCGAGTGCGTCGATCTTGCCTGTTTCGTTTGGTTTCTGGCACTCGATTCAAACGATTTCGAGTTAGTGATGTGCTGTGATATCCGCAACGCGGTTTGCGGATATTTTCCTTCCATCAGTATTATTCTTTATTTACATTATGTAGCCTACTTAAAACATGGTTCCAGAACATTTTTGTTCAATACTCTATTGCCTATTAGATATCTCGAAGCACAACTGTAACACTGGTTTGTGGTTTGCCAAACAAATTCATATGGATGCTTCATAGTTCCTTTCGTCGGGATTTTTATGTCAATAAGGCATTTATATAAATTACATAAAATGAACAAAGCCGCTCGGATAAATCTTCAGGTTAAGCCCACCAGTACATACCAGCAATTTTGTTCCGTGCCTCGCAACCATTGGTCCCGGCTGTCATTTGAAGATCGTTTGACAGACGACAGGCTGACCAGACTGGTTGTCAGACTTTCGGGGCGAAAATCTGACAACCAGTCTTACCAAGGGGTATTACCCAGTACTAACTGGGTTGTGGAAGTCGGATAGGCAGTTGCTAACAATACTGGTACTCAGCTGCATTCGGTTAGACTGGAAGCCAACACAAACATAGTTTTGGGAAAAGGCTAAGCAGATGATGAAATAATAAGAACAAAAGACATCCTTCAAATTAAGAAAATAATCCGCTAAAATATACCCGCCACGATTTCCCTACCACGACATACCACATCACTATTTACATACGAAATTCAAAGAGACACCTCTACGCTGTTCGAGAAGATCGTTTGATGTGGCGCGCGATCGATTCTGACTTGACTGTTATCAATATCGAGTTTATTATAGCAAAGGAATATCAAAGAAATTGGCTGAGGTGTAAACGAATAAGAGGGATCAAGGAAATCTTGTTAAAATAATATCTATAAGAATTTATTTTTTTGGTCGTAATCGTAAAGTAAATCTTATACGATTTCAGCAAGGAGGTAGGTGTAAAACTGAGTATGAACAAAGCTGAGCCCTTTTATGTAGCAATAAGGTTAATGGAAAAAAAATCTGGCACAAATGAAAATAACATTAATTTTATTGAATCTTTAGTTTAATATTATTGCACGTACCTAATAGTATATTTTATAACGAGGGACTAAACGAAGCCATTATATACCCGAGGTGGTTTGACTCCCGAGCTTGCGAGGGAGGCAACGAAAGCGAGGGTATATTAAATTGGCGTTTAGTCTCGAGGTGCAAACTGTACTTTTCACTTCGAGTGCGAGAAAAATAGTAATTTAAAACCGAACAAATTTACACTCGACAAAAGCTCTGAACTGACCAGTCAGTTTTTTCTTCTATCAGGTCAGTCACAGATTAACAATTTAAAACACAACACAAACTCTCAACATTATCGCAATGAAGATGATCCACACTCCACAGATAATTAGTACCTACATTACTGCAGCGGCTAGCAACAGAGGCATTGCACATACTTTTCAAAATCAACGATGCACACAAACAACCATAAATTTTTCTCCCGTTGAAGAGTTCATTTGTTTTTTTTTTTCAATATACCGCTTTCTATTCGCAAGCCAATTCGAAATTTAAATAAAACCTTTGACAAGTTATTCTTTTGTGACCATGTTTCAGAGTAAAAGATCGTTCCATTTTTAAATTACTTTTTACTCCCTAGGGAATAAACGGTCACTTTAATCCCGCTTCGTAGGGCTATAATGGCGTACTTTTGGAGCATGAGAAGTGAAAACATATTTTTCTCTTCCTTTTCTCACATACTACAACAAAAGTAAAATTCATGTTTGAAGGTCTTCATAAAATACAGCATCATAATCTTGGAGAGCGTCATACAGTAACAAAGTGAACGATAATCTCGAAGTTCGCAAAAATAAGTAAGATAAAGAAATAATTCTAACTTTATAGTGAAATTGGTTACAAGAAAATACATTCTCTTTCATTTGAGCTATAAAAACAATATGTTAGGAAAGACCAAAAAAATCTCCTACAAATTCTTATCATGTTGTAGAAACATAGATATGATATGACAAAGCCGTCTTAAGCTTTTCAAACATTTTCATCTCGGCAAAACTTGATATGGGCCCCTTGGGGTACTGAGGGAAAATCTAAATTTTATGCAAGAGAACCCGCGGGCATGTACTATCGAAACTAATTTACAGGGGTAAACCAAAGAATCACGGACGGAATTTTTGATCTTGTTAAAAATTTGAATAGAGGGATTTTTTTAACTTTTCGAGAATATGGTTGGAGTGACATTTTTTTACGAAAAGTTCAATTTTTACCTAAGCTCTAACACCCGTATGCAGAGTCCTCGACTTGACTCAAAACCGTCTTGACACGCCTACTTTCCACCCCATTCGAGATATTGACAGCTAAAGTTTGTTTATAATTTGACATATCCGCCCACTTTTCTGTCAAATTCAACGTACAGTAGCACAAGAATCTTTTGACACTTGAATGAAGCCAACAGGGGGGCGCTGATGGTTAACCTTTTGTTAATTGTTTTGTAAGAAATATTTAGAAAAGAAAGAGATGGCTGCATTAGTTTTGATGTTTGCCCCGCGCCAGAAGATTCTTGAAATCGAGAAACTTACGTTGTGGGTGATATATGTACCTACTGAAATTCAAGTTTGACGTGTGTATAATTATTTTCTTGAGATTGTCTAGAAATGGCGAAAGTAAGATGAATTTTGAGGAGTATGTCGATTATGGGAACGATACGTCATATAATTATTTATCGCGACGATATTTACGCGATGCCGATAACCCATTTGACTTTTACAACAACGAACAGTTCCAAAGACGATTTCGGTTTCAGAAGGAAACCGTGCAGAATTTTTTTTTACCCTTGGTATTTGAAAGTGCTAGCGTAGTTCTGATCGTGGACTATCAATTCCGACAACAATCCAGCTACTGCATACTGATCGGGGACAGCGGCTATGCCCAAACATCGTATATGTTCACGCCTATGCTTCATCCACAGACTCCAGCTGAGTTACAATACAATAGGGCTCACATAAAAACAAGAAACGTAATTGAGCGATTCAAAGGGGTCTGGAAAAGGCGATTTGCATGTCTCAGTAGAAAATTACAAAACAAATTACCAAACACCTTGAATATCATTAGTGCCTGTGCCATACTCCACAATATTTCTATCATGGTAAATGGAGACATGCGGACGCCAGAACCCAGAGTGGTCCAACATAATTCTGCTGCCGTTATCCGAATGCAATTAGGCTCGGCGCAGTATGTTTCCATTTTTTTTATCCTATTTCTTTTGACAGAGTACATCCATCGTTTCTTTGGTCTTCCCCTACTCTTATAATAAATATTCGTAATCAAATCTTTCTTCACAACATGTTCCTCATTCAGCCGCATCACGAACTCATACCATTATACAACCATAGACTTACCACAACTTTTCAGACGTCTTCCTCTTTGTATTACTTTGTTATTCCATCCATTCACATGACACTACACATCCCCCATTCATCTGAGCATTTTCATATAAAATTGCCTTTCATTTTGTTTTGTAGCCAAACATTGTGATCCGATGACCTGGTAAAGGTTACGGGAATCCGTTGGATGCGAGTCGCACGGCACCGGTCAATGTGGCAACACTTGGGGGAGGCCTATGTCCGGCGGTGGACGTCTTTCATTTCGGCTGGAATGATGATGATGATTTTGATCCGTACAAGACAGCAGGTCTTACCATTTATTTGCCTAACCGTGGTGCCTTGATTTTCTTTGAAATCGTTCTCTTCACACTATGGAAAACTTTAAAAATCACATTATTTTCGTATGCAGAAACTGTTCGAAAGATTAATAATGTCTATGGGTACTGTCATAACGGATTGGTCGAAGAAAGCAATGTTTAACAAAATTGGAAAGCCATGGGAGAGGCCTTTGCCCAGCTGTGGGACATAGCGGGCTGATATAAAGTAAAATAAATAAATAAATAACCAACCCGTCTTGAGCAACTTTGGTGATCAATGCTCGTGCCTTCTCAGTATGAGAAGAGGCTATTGCCCAGCAGTGGGACAGTAATAGGCTGGTATTATTTTTGTAAAAGAAAACACGGTTCATTTTTGGTTCCAACGTTCTCGTTCTGAAAACTTTTACCTGCAGCCTGTGCAATGGACGGCCGGAGACCATAGTTGCTAATACCTATTTTCCGTCGCGTTTAATTTCAAAGCTACCTAGTATGTAGGAGGAATTAGTAATTCATGATTATTACTAAGAATTGCAAGCACTTGCTCCGTGGTAAATATATATTGAGCACAGTTTCTTTCCCAAATCGGTGGGTATTTGGAAATGTTCATTGTCGTGGAATTGTATGAGCTATTTATCAAGATCGCGTAAATAACATAGTCGTGACAAATAATCATAATATGGAGTATCGTACACATAAAAGATGAATACAAGCTTAATTCATTTGGTATTTCTAAAGCATGAGAATGAAAACATCGTGAGGAAACCGGCATGTCCTAGAACCAAAAATTCGAACACATGGGAGCATTAATAGGTTGATGATGATGATGGTGATGAAAATGTTAACGCAGCATTTTGAATCTCAGAGAACAAGAGCGAGCTTGCATAGGTAGCTCGTGAATTCGTGATGTTTGGGAACTAATATTGGTTTATTTTTGAAATTTAGCAAGTTGTATGAGAAACCAATGCGGTACATAAGTTGCTTACCGAACATCATTTATTTTAAATAGTTTTTGGCTAAGGTTGTTTTGTTTTTTTATTTAGCCCCCAACCTACATCTTTAGTATATTTGTGTTGCGGTATTATACATATACTCGTAACTCGTTAATAAAGTACATTCCTTGAGTTTAAAAAACTTTTTTTTTTTTTTTTTAATCTACTGAACAGATTTTGATGAAATTTTGCACACAGATACTTTAAAACCTGGATTAAAACATAGGGTACTTTTATCCCGGTAGTAAGATCTCATGGGACAATAATCAAACTTCATGCGGGCGAAGCCGCAGGCAGAAGCTAGTAATAATATAATCAGATCGAATACTTCTAAGCTGCTCGGTTCATCGTTCATCGTCGAAGCCAGTTATGGCAAGAGAGGTTCCCACCACCTTACAAATTGAAGCCCCAAGAACACAACCTGGCTACGGACAGACATTTTTTTTTGTTTCGCATGGGAAATCAAAAAAAACCCATCCCTGTTCCTTCCTCGCCCTTTACCTACAGTGACCTGCAGTGGCCTATTTGGAAAGCTCTGAATCGATTGCGTACACAAGTAGGCCGCTGCAAAACATATTTGGCAAAATGGAGTATTATTGGTTCCTCCAATACCGAGTGCAAGTGCGGCGGTCCGAACCAAACTATGCCGGGGCTATCTGCTGAAGTGTCCAAGGTGTTCGTTTACCTGCACTTGTTACGACCTGAATAGCGCCTCTGCCACTGCAATAAACGTGGCCACCTACTGGGGCCAAACTATGTGCGTGTGGATTGAGGGCCACTTTGTTAAAATTCTTTGAAAAAGTGCTTAGGATTTAGAAACATTCCCAAAGAATTGTGAAAGTTGGAATGCCATTTTGTGAAAGTCAATTAAGGGTGTTATGGACTGCAAAGTTAGTATAGAAGTACATCGATACGACAAGCAGAAGAAGGTTCATCTTCCGACTGAATTCTTTGCTCAACTCTGGACGACCGGAACTTGCTAATAGAGCAAACTGGCGAAGAAAAGCTCAGAAGCTGTGAGCTCATAAAGCACAGCTGGGTTGGAGAGACCACCATGAAGCCGCGACGGATTGGAGGCAGCAGGGTACAATTTATTAAAAATTGCGGTTTCAAGGGTGCAAAAATGCAAAATCTGGCACTTCCTTGGATTTTACCCCTATTTTTCTAAATATGTATGTATGTATGCTCCAGTTTTTTATGTTGATAATTGTGTGATGTTTATATTTATATTTTTGCTGTCTCGTAGGTCCACTAGTCATAAACTGCACAGTGTGAGGTTATGGGTTCGATTCCCAGGCCATGCAGTGTTGTTGGGTTTTACTAACCCATAGACTGGATCTAATGTTACGTAGGACTAAATGAAAATGAAAAATCATTTTCTTTATTTTTCTATGTCTTTATATGTGTTATGTAGATATTTTACTTATTTGTTATACATACGTGATACTACTTTTATAATAAAAATCAATTGGCTTGCATAATGTGTAATAATTTATTTTTAATTTTTTTCGGCGTCCTCCCTTGCAGCCTCACTGAATTGAAGCAACTGCGCGGCACTTAAACGGTCCAGCTTTGCATTTTAGTAGGCTTCCTCTGCTGCCTTTAATAGCCACTTCCTCTCCTGCATTTTCATCTGGCGCAGTTCTTCCTCTCTTTCTTGAATCCGCTTTAAGTTTTTCGCTTTTAGCAAATGTGATTCTTGATCTCGTTCTTCATTCCCTTTTAAATTTTTTGGCCGTGCCTCAAACTCCATGCCCTCGGACTCACAGCCTAAATGTTATTTGGTACTTACGCGGTACTTGCGCGTATTATTTATGGAGTTATATTCTTGGGTCAGGCGAACCCAAGCATTTTTTTTGCTGATGGGCTGCCCGTCCACGTCGTACATAAATGGAGCTTGTACTTGCGCACAAGTTCCAGTAAGCAGGATTTTTCTCCGGAGGTAAAGCAAACCTTGAGGCCATTTTAAATTCTTGAGAATGATTCTTGAATGATGAAAAAATATTTATTTGAAAGTTAATCGGTTTTATGCGGTTTTATGATTTTGTTCTTTGACAGATGATGATGTCAACCAAGAGCATTCGATCGAACATCAATTTATGACATCTCTAGCATTGTGACGTATTCTATTAAAACATTTTTAGCATATAAAGCATCTTGCAACCTTCATGCAACATACTTATTTTGAGTTTGATATGGGCAGCATGTTTTGCAGGTAGATTAAGGTGAGTACTCATATGAGCATTTCAACGTATTGTAATGTTTTTACGAAAGCTTGGCACGGTGTTCAACGTATTTACTTGTAACATTCCTTTGGTTTCCGTCAAGAATGTGTGATGTAACATTGGTTGATAATTTTAGGAATAATGATAAAACTACAAGTTGGCGATTGAAAAGATGTAAAAGGACAATAAAATAAAAGAATATGTTTAGATGGTTTAGACATCTTGATAGAACGAGTAAAAGGCGACTAAAAAAACCGAAAGAGAACGTAGGAGGACATACTTTATTGGTACCTAAAGGTTTCTTAAAAAAAGTCAGGTGGCAGTGCTCGAGTCCTGCGTGCGTGTCGCCGCGTGTTTCCAGATATATGAACGTGAATGAAGCAAAAGTAGTACCTAAATCAAGTTTTAACAAAGTGTTAAGCAGCTTGGTGTCTTCATGACTTGTTGAAAATACATGTTTTAGCTAGTCTGTACTCACCCTATGAACATAATTTTGTAGGCGTGTCGGAGGCGGTGGCCTGCAGTGGTTTCCTTGTTACTATGGCAACAAAGACCGTTTCAAGCAAAAAAATGGTCTTAAGCAAGTTTTTGGAATACGGGTGTAAGTATACATGTTACATTCCATTGTTGGGGTTTCAATGATTGCTGCCTGTGAAGGCCCGGAAAGCTAGATAGAATCGTAGAATAAGTAATATATAAAATAAAACTAACAAATAACAAAATAGACTTCACATACACCCTAAAAATTTAAATAAAACAGTCAGTTACGTAAAACAAAATGCACAACTTTAACAACTCCATTTAAATAAACAAGCCACGGCATTTAAAATTACACGATTATCTGTCTTCACGACTTAAGTAGGGAACGGGGCCTATGTGTCAACTGACACTGACTGTACACTATAAACGTAGTGATTATATTATACTCTGTGGTACACTATTTGAATTTCGAGCCATAAAGCATACAACAGACAATACACACCGGTCATAATAACTGATGCCAAACCACAAACAAAATTAACTTTGCCTTCAGAACTTGAAATTACGAAAACTGAACGTTATTGCAGCAAAATATCAAAACAGAGGCAACACTCCAGTTATGACGTCACTTCTGTCAGTGACGTCATGTGCCTGCCGGCGATATTATGACACCGGTTTTCAGCCAAATACTTATGAAGAACTGTAAAGCATGCACAACCATCCTAAACTCAACTTTGTGGTTACAATTTTAGAGTTGAGTTTGGATTGAGTGGCGTCCACTGCACAAATTATATTCAAATAGGAAAAATCTAGGGTTGCCATCTGCGAAATTACTGAGAATAATTATGAGTTCTGAAGCTCTAAAATTTTAATTTAAAATCGCGTTTTTTTCTTGTGATGGGTGGGATATTCCTGCGGTTGATTTTTGAGCAAAAAGTTGTGGGATTTATACCAACTTAACAAGCTAGACATTGATAACTGTGTCTAGTTCATACTTTAATCGTACAAAGTCGACTGCTTCATAGGTAGCACTAGCAAGCGCTCCTGCTGATTGAGAAAAAAACTATAACATAATTATTTGGGAACGAAATGGGGGTACAAATACTATATACACATCTCTGTCTAACAGTAGCGAAGAGTAAATTTTTGTAACAGGTAAGCCGGTCTGGTGCATATTTTTAATAATATTTGAAAAAAAAAACGAAAACATACTTTGAACCATTTGTAATTTTAGTCATGTTTGGGCAATCACGTCCTAACTGAATTACCTAGATTGTTTTACTTTTAGCAATAGTAGACTCCAGTACAGTGATTGTTCCGAAGGGAAGCCGGATAGGTTTCGAGTTGTATGAACCCCTCGCCACTGCTGTCTAATCCTTTGGCGAATACAGGCATAATGATATAATTATTATGTCAGTTGAACGAAACGTTTCACGTAAGCTTCAGTAATAAAAATTGTTGCCAAAAATAAAATTAACGTTTAGAAGATTGTGTTTACCGGTCCAAGCAAAAGTTTAAAACAGCTAGGTATCTGTAGGCTATCATCATCATCATTTCAGTCGAAAGACGTCCACTGCTGGACATAAGCCTCCCCCAAGTGTCGCCACATGTCCCGGTCCCGTGTGACTCGCCTCCAGCAGATTCCCGCAACCTTCACCAGGTCTTCGGTCCACCTAGTGGGAGGTCTTCCAACGCAACATGTTCCAGTTCGTGGTCGCTATAATACTAATATAATATTCCTCATTCCATTTCAATGTAGTGGACATTATTCTCCTAGTCAAGCCCTTTCATTTGATACCCATATTGAAGGAGTTGTGAAAAAAGAAGCCAATTTGTGGCGGCGTCCAGGGGCGGCGGATTCGGGGACATCCGTCGCCCCCCATCACACTGGACCCGAGACGGCGGCGCGTTGTGTTCCACGCGCGCCTCTCATAGACGTAGCGGGGGGAGTTTCACACCTCACTCCCCCCGGGACGAGGCCCGCAGGTCAAGCGGGCCAGCACTAGTCCGGGGCAGCGGAAGTCGCATCAGATCCCGCTGCCCCCTGACGCAAGTGTGCGAGGGAACACCGGTGTGGTTTTAGTCAGTACGAGTCTGACAGACCCCTCCGCTCTCCCCAGGGCGGAGGACATCCATTGAGGATTTCCACATCGAGAAAAAAAAAAAAAAAAAAGGTTAGGTTAGGTTCCGCTGCGGTAAGAACGGCCACAAAGCCGTCTCTTGTGAGGCCGCCAAGCCACACTGCGCGGTGTGTGCCGCCAGTGGCCGCCCGGCAGGCCACGTCATGAAGGGGAGGAACTGTAATCCTCCCCATAAGCGGGGCAAAGCGCAAGTGCCGACCGGGCCTGCTGCTGCTACTTGCTCCGTCGTTCCTGCGGTGGCTGCGGAGGAGATGTCCGACTGATGGATAGGGTCGAACATCGCATCCTTCAGGTGGTGCGGCCTTCCACTGACTCCCCTCCCCTCTCGCTCTCAGAGAGGGGACCGGGATACGTGGCCACCGTCTGGGGAGACATGGCCCTGGTGGGGGTCTATTTCTCCCCAAACCACCCTGTCACGGAGCGCGAGCGGGAGGACAACCCTCTCGCTGCGCCGCTCCGCAGACGAAGAAGGGGTCGGAGAAGGCACCGTCCTCTCCCTCCTCTTGGTGGCGTCGGGCGGGCGACAGGCACGGGGGTGCCTTCGCCCGCATTGCACCCGTCACCACCTTCGTCGGTCATTCCCGGGCCCCCTGTGAGGGGCCCGCCATGAAGGGCAATCGTCGGCGGAGGACTGGACGTAAAGGCTATGCCGGTTTCCCAGTCCCCCGCCACTAGGACGAAGCGGGAATTTTCGCTGGGTCGTTTTAGTGGGTATACCGGGTCAGACCCGGGGAGTCCCACATACCCCTGTTAGAACCCCACAGTTACCCCACTGATGAGCTTCTGAAAATTCTTCACGTCGGATTTGTCATAAACAGTTAACAGACGATTCTTCACAGTGGTGTATTTGTCTGTGACTGGAGGATTATATAAGATATCCGTAATTTGTTGAAGATCGGTGGGTTGTAACTGCTGCAACACGTATCGGTACTTTTGATCATCCGAAGTCTTCAGCGGATCCACGACGGCTTCAAATTGTATAAACCAGGCTCGTGGAATCTCCCGCCAGAATGGTAGTAATCTTGACTGGATAGAAACTGCGGCCAAATCGAATTCGGGCTTTAAACTTCCTTCACCGAGATTTTGTTCCGACTCCATGATTCAGCGTCGAGGTCACCAGTTGTTAGAACTTTGGTTGGTTCGGTGAATAAAAGACGATTATTGTAGTGAATAATACTACTTTATTTAAAACAATTCATGCCTTACATCTACAGATAGGGGGTTGCAAGTGATTGCCAAGCCATGTAGTTAAAATTAATAAACGACCAATAGGAAGACAGTACAATTACCTTACTTACTAAACACAGATTTATAATATTATTTAAGAACAAGCACCCATCTCACTCTGGCACGTATGCGGCGTATAGCGCGGTCTGCTCGCACACTATAAAAACGGTCGGCGCCGGCGCAGATCTTCAGTATGAATTTGCACTCAGAGCCGGTATGTTGACTGTGGCCGCGGCGACTGTTCACATGAGGCGCTTGCGCCCGTAGTCTGCTGGTCCCATATCACTCCCCTCTAAGTAAAACGGACGGCAGGTTTCACAACTCTGCCGGACTTGGTGATGTAGGGCTGAGTGGCTGTAGGCGCAGCACGGTGAATATGGTGATCTTCTTCTTCACTCGGTTCGTCGTAGATGTAGGCTGGTTTGAGTCTGTCTAGTGATATCACAGATGTGCGTAGCGGTAACTTGATCTTATAAAACTTGTCGTAGCGTTTGATGACTTCATAAGGTCCCTCGTACGGCGGTGTCAGCGGCGAGCGCACGGTGTCGTTCCGCACAAAAACATGTGTGCACGTTGCGAGGTCTTTATGCATAAATGACTCACTGTGACTGTTGTTCGAGCGTGGCGTAGTTCTAATCGATGCCATTGTTTCCATCAGGCGGCGTACGTAGTCGCTATCGTTGATATTTGTTTTTGATGGCACGATAAAATCGGATGGAAGGCGAAGTGTTGTTCCGTATGTCAACATTGCCGCGCTCAGGTGATTGTTGCTGCGTAATGCTGTGCGCAGTCCTAATACAGTAGGCAGCTCTTCTGTCCACTGACTGGTAGTGCCGCGAGCCATCAATGCTGCCTTCATTGTTCGGTGCCATCTTTCGATCTGACCATTGGACTGTGGATGATATGCCGTTGTGCGTATTCGTTGTCTTCCAAATTTCTGCATCAGCGAACGGAAGAGCAAGGATTCAAATTGACGTCCTTGATCAGTTGATATCCTTAGTGGGCAGCCAAACCTTGCAATCCAAGTCTCATATAGGGCCTTCGCGACTTTCTCAGCGGTTATCTCGAGCAATGGTACGGCTTCCGGCCACTTCGTGCAACGATCGATGATGGTCACGCAGTAACGACAATCATTTGATATCTGTAGTGGGCCGACTATGTCCACATGTATATGTTCGAAGCGTTCGGACGGTGGGAACTCGCTCAGTGGTGTTACTACGTGGCGATGAACCTTCGCTCGCTGGCAATTGATGCACGCTCTCGTCCAGTTGCTGACATCTTTATTCATGCTAGGCCAGAAGAACTTTGAACTCGTTTGCTTTCGGGTTGTTCTAACCCCGGGATGACATAAATCATGTTGTGCTTTGTATGCATCAAAACGATATGTACTCGGTAAGTAAGGCCGAGGCGTCCCCGTTGACATCTCGCACGTGATTGGTCGACGTAGCCCTGGCATCGTGACGTCAGTGAACTTCAAGTTCGATTGGCTCTTCATTTGTTTTAATTCAGGATCGCTCGCTTGTTCGATCGCTAATTTATCGTAGTCGATCATTGTTGGACACTGGATATCTTCCACCCGGGACAGAGCGTCGGCTACTGTATTTTCTTCACCTTGCACGTACTTAATATTTGTGCAGAACTGGCTGATGAAGTGCAACTGCCGCTCACGACGTGGTGTATCGCTGCAACTCGCTGTTCGTGTTAATGCGTTGACGAGTGGTTTGTGGTCTGTGTAAACCGTGACGTCACTCCCTTCTATAAGTCGCCGAAAATGCTTCACAGCTGTATAGATCGCTAATAGCTCGCGATCGTAAACACTGTAGCGGCGCTGCGTCATGCTCATCGCCTTTGAAAAATACGCGAGAGGTCTCCACTCGTTATTGATTTTCTGTTGCAGTACTGCGCCAAGGCTATGATCTGAGGCGTCCGTCATTAGGGCAAGGGCGTTGCCGGGTAATGGGTGGGTCAGCTCAGTTGCTTCTAAAATGCTTTGACGGCACTTTTCAAAAGCTGTTTCTGCAGCTGGGTACCAATCAATTGGTGTTTTATCGTTACGCTTCCGATATTGTAGAAACTTGTTCAGCTCTGTTTGTAACTCAGCTTGACGGGGTAAGCAGCTGCGGTAAAAGTTGAGCATGCCCAAAAAGCGTCGTAACTCTGCGACTGTCTTTGGTCGCGGGTATTTGGATATTGCTTCTGTTCGTTCTTCAGTGGGTTTGATGCCTTTTGTTGACACTTCGTAGCCAAGAAAGTTTAATTTTTCTTTGCCAAATTCGCACTTTTCGACCTTTATCATTACGCCATATTTCTTGAGACGTTCCAGTACTTGGCGTAATAGACTTTTATGACTACCCTCGTCCTTTGAGTAGAGCAAAATATCATCGATGTAACAAAAGCAATTATCGATGCCCCGCAAGACTTGATGCATAAACCTTTGAAAGGTTTGGCTAGCGTTGCGTAATCCAAACGTCATACATTTGAATTCAAACAGCCCAAATGGCGTGGTGATTGCTGTTTTCTGTGCGTCTTCTTCACTTATTGGAATCCAGTAGTATGCCATCTTGAGGTCAAGTTTTGAAAATATCTTCATATCTCGTAGCTGGTAGGTAAAATCTTGAATGCGGGGTATCGGGTATCGGTCAGGTTGAGTGACTGCGTTTAGTCTACGATAATCACCGCATACCCTCAGTCCCCCGTCCTTTTTTTTGACGACATGTAGTGGGCTCGCCCATGGACTCAAGGAAGGTCTGCAAATTCCCAGCTCTAACATATGATCGAATTCTTCTTTTGCAGCCTTGTACTTATCAGGTGGCAGTGGGCGTGGGCGAGTGAAGAGCGGAGAGCTTGACGTTTCAATATGGTGAACGACGTCGTGTTTTGCTGGTTCCTTCAGAGACATCGGTCGAAGCACCTCCGGATATGCCTTCAAGATGTCGTGGTAGACTTGATCGGCGCTTATAATGTGTACCGTTTCTTCCCCGTGTCTTATTTCGAATGCATCGACTGATAATTCTGTAACATTGTCGATGAGCTTCTTTTTATGGAGATCAACCAATAATTTGAAGTGACGCAGAAAGTCGGCTCCCAGGATTGAAGTTTTGACGTCGGCCACGACGAAATTCCAAAGATAACTACGTCGAAGACCAAGATTCAGTCTGAGTGTTTTCTCACCGTAGGTATTTATAGGCGTGTTGTTCGCTGCAAACAGCCTATACGTGCTTGGTGCCTTCATTTTATTCTTGCTTGTGGCGGCTAATACCGAAATATTGGCGCCTGTGTCCACAAGAAATCGTTCTCTGGTATCCCGGTCGAAAACACAAAGGCGGTTGGTAGTACACGGGACACCGACGTCCGCCTCCGTCGATGTCGGAGCTAGTTTAAAGACGACTGGTTTTTCTGTTTCCTGCTACAGGGTGACTCACAGCGCTTGGCCTTGTCGCCGAAGCGATAATGAAATCTACATTCCCATGTAGGATCTCCGGGTTTTACTGATTCCTTGTTCCCCTGTCGTGACCGTGATTGTGTACGTGAACGAGACCGAAATCGACGTTTGTAACGATGAGTTGTTCGTCCACGTAGTTCAGCTACTTCCAGGCGAATGTTTTCCATTTGTTTCGACAGATTTTCCAGTTGTTTGGTCAGCAGCGACTCGGTTGTTGTTGTAGAAACTGCGGCGATCGTTGCTGTTGCGGGCTCAGAATACTCGACCATCTTATCGGCCATTGCTGCTAGAGTGTCCAGCGAAGATTCCGTGTTGACAGATAGGACGACGCGCACCTGCGTAGGTAAGTGGTTGAGCCATTCAATCTTTAAGCCTTCGTCCGTGATCATGCCACTTCCCAGTTCCCGCATCTTCCTTAGTAACTGTGTAGGCTTCTGATCACCCAGTTCGAGGCCACTGATGAGCTTCTGAAAATTCTTCACGTCGGATTTGTCATAAACAGTTAACAGACGATTCTTCACAGTGGTGTATTTGTCTGTGACTGGAGGATTATATAAGATATCCGTAATTTGTTGAAGATCGGTGGGTTGTAACTGCTGCAACACGTATCGGTACTTTTGATCATCCGAAGTCTTCAGCGGATCCACGACGGCTTCAAATTGTATAAACCAGGCTCGTGGAATCTCCCGCCAGAATGGTAGTAATCTTGACTGGATAGAAACTGCGGCCAAATCGAATTCGGGCTTTAAACTTCCTTCACCGAGATTTTGTTCCGACTCCATGATTCAGCGTCGAGGTCACCAGTTGTTAGAACTTTGGTTGGTTCGGTGAATAAAAGACGATTATTGTAGTGAATAATACTACTTTATTTAAAACAATTCATGCCTTACATCTACAGATAGGGGGTTGCAAGTGATTGCCAAGCCATGTAGTTAAAATTAATAAACGACCAATAGGAAGACAGTACAATTACCTTACTTACTAAACACAGATTTATAATATTATTTAAGAACAAGCACCCATCTCACTCTGGCACGTATGCGGCGTATAGCGCGGACTGCTCGCACACTATAAAAACGGTCGGCGCCGGCGCAGATCTTCAGTATGAATTTGCACTCAGAGCCGGTATGTTGACTGTGGCCGCGGCGACTGTTCACATGAGGCGCTTGCGCCCGTAGTCTGCTGGTCCCATACCCCTATGCGTAATGCATTTTTTCCCAGCGTCAAAAAAAAAAAGGTTAGGTTAGGTTAGGTTGGGGTGCGTCAGAATTCCTCCACGTTAGTTTGGCAGCTGCTGATCCCTCTCGATACGTCTGGAGGGAAGAGCAGCTGCTGGGCCGGTGCACTCTGGGCGCGACAGTATTATTCCTCGAGGAATCGGGAAATGGTACTGTCGTGGCTAATATTATGGCGGCCATTTTTGATTGTAATTTTATTATACCTTATTCTACTAGTCAAGCCCTTTGATTTGATACCCATATTGAGGGAGTTATTGAATAAATATGTAATCCGCCATTTTGTGGCGTCGGCCATATTGGACTGATTTTTATCAAACATAGCTAAAAGGTGAATTCACCTAAACAAAAAAAAAAACAAAATCTAAATCAACAACTTTCTCTATGGGACCACCATGGAATAGCTGAAAAATAAAGCCTCATAGTAAAAACCAACCCAAAATTTCATCATCCTGGTTTAAAAAACTCTATAGTAACCCTACGAACATCAGAAGTAGGTTACTCCCGACAGGTACCAGTTATTTTCAGTTAATTAGTACGATTTGCATTTTTTTTGCTGCCACTCAAAAAAAAACTAACAAGCTTTGACTGGGAATGAGCGATGTTGTGAATTTTGCGGCTTATTTACTTTAACAGTCTGTTTATTTAACTTACCTATGTGGTTTTTTCCAGTAAGTTTCACGTTTCATGAAAACTGTTACAGTACCCTAGTAGCATTTTTTGTTGGCATTTAGTTGGGCCACATACCTCTGGTTAGTTGGCAAATGCATACAATTGGCGGGCAGTTTGCGGGTTGGGCCCAAAACTGATGGCCTACGTGGATTTGCCTACGAAGGCCCAACTTGCGATGGGGCCAACGTGGATTTGCCTACGAAGTTCAACTACTACCAATGTTTACTACCGAGCTGGTAGTGTTGAACTAACAACCTTGTGTGAACACTAATAGGGTTGAAATAAAACCAAATTGCTTTCTGATCTAAGGCGCGGGTCATATACATACAAGTGGCGTATGGCGGTGGCGCGTGTGCGGTTGCGCGGGGGGTGAGGTAGTGGCGCCACTTACTAGCCCTCCCGCGCACCCGCGCCACCGCCATACGCCATACGCCACTCGTGTTTGTCCCGCGCCTAAGCTGGTAATTTATATATTTACTAAAATTCACTCGAACCCCACCAAATCGTGGTAACACAACGATAGCGACTTCTAATTCGACTACAACGCCATCTATCGAGGTTGGGGTACAACTACCACAGCCTTTACGATATTATCATTACGGTTTCGGCATGAACATATCGCCCACCAAGGACATTTAGTGACGGAATGTCCTTCTTAAATTATCCTTAATTTTCAATTTTGCACTTTATTTACAGTATAAGTAAACCATAAATCTCAAATATAAACAAATATATAAAAATATGTTTCATAAATCTAAGAGTTAAGAGAGTATAGTAAGCTCATACTGGGTAATTATACCTGTACCAGTATATACGTATCATCCCTAACAGGCCCATTGAAAGGTTTAAGTTGGACCGATATAAGTTGTAATCATAACTTAAATCCCTACAAAAAACTCCCAACAGTAGGAATAGAAGCAGCAGGCCCGTCGTTAGTTGGCCCAATGTTGTTTTAGTAATTTAAATCCCTACAAAAATCTCCCAACAGTAGGAATTATGCAGCAGGCCCGTCGTTAGTTGGCCCAATGTCGTTATAATAACTGAAATCCCTGCAAAAATCACCCAACAGTAGGAATAGTAACAGAAGGCCCTTTGTTGGCTATTCGTTGGGCAAATAGTGCATGTTTATGACAATGGGCCTATTTTAAGTTTAGGTTGGCGGAACAACTAACCGTCTGCCAATACATTCCCAACTGTTGGCATAAGGAAGCCAACGGCAATTGCTACTAGGGTAAGCAAGGTGGAATGAGGACTGTAAGCGAATGTAGTTCATTATTTATTTTAGTACTTAATTTATACGAATCAATTTACCTGGGAGGGAAAACCACGCGAGGGAAATTAGCATCATCATCATCATCACCATTTCAGCCGAAAGACGTCCACTGCTGGACATAGGCTTCCCCCAAGTGTCGCCACATTGACCGGTCCCGTGCGACTCGCATCCAACAGATCTCCGTTACCTTTACCAGGTCATCGTTCCACCTAGAGGGAGGTCTTCCAACGCACCGTCTTTCGGTTCGCGGTCTCCACTCCAGAACTTTTTGGCCCCATCAGCCATCCTTTCAGCAATGGAAAAAAGTAGAAGACGAAATGTGACATATCCCGGGTGGTAGATAAAGGGTCATTCCCTCTCACAAAGAGAGGTATGTGTTACAGACGTGGGAACATTTTAAACTTCTAAAACTAAACTTCAAACTAACTATTAAACTTCAAAACTTTTTTTCTATCTGTCTTTCAAAACTGATTATTCTTATGCTGCATTTCTGCTATGTCGTTAGTGACATAAACATAACCTCGAAAGGCACTTGTTCTCCATCGTCATTCATCATCGGCCTATTAATGTTCCCACTGCTGGGACAGGCCTCCTCTCTATGAGAGGGAATGGGCTATATAATCCACCACGCGGGCCCAGTGCGGATTGGTAGATGTCACATGTCTTCGAATTTATTGTTCTAGGACATGCCGGTTTCCTCACGATGTTTTTCTTCACCGTTTTGAGAGCAGCGGTGATGTAATAAATTACACAAAGTAATGCGCCTGCCTGGGTTCGAACCCACGACTTACTGAACGTAAGTCGGGGCCGCCACCACTGGGCCACCGCTGCTCTCTAAAGGCCTTGGCCCATCGTCATTGCGATCAATTTATTTTTTGGTCTAGACCATATTATATCACTGGTCTAGACATTACCTGGGTACCTTCTAGTGAGATACTGGACGTGATAGTTCCAACTTTTAAATACAAGTTTTTAGGGCTTTACTTAAAATTACCCGTTTACTAGCATATTATCCATCAGCACAAAATTTTGAGTGCGTTACATTGAAAACGTGATTTTTGACCCCAAAAATTTAAGTTGTTTCCCAGAAATACATTTTTGCGTAGAGTTACTTAGTTTGATGTACAGAAAGCTTGGTTGACGGCCTCGTGGAGTTTCTGTTTACACCCTGTATGTTCAAATTCCACTTTTTGTAATACAGGCATGAATGCGTAGTCACTATGTTTGCCAAGCTAAATGTTGTCACACCACACATAACCAACAGACGCTTTTAATAATTTGCGTTAAAAGTTTTTATTTTAAATTCTAAATAGGGAAACCCAACATTAGCTGATTAATTAATTTACGAGCTACAGACCATTAGGACCTTGGCCAAGATAAGGAAAAACCCTTCCCGTGGGTTTTGTAAAAGGTGAGTAATGGATTATTTTATCAGAGAGATAAACGGAATAATCTACCTGTGTACCAAGTAATGGTACCTCAGTAAGTCAGAACCCATAAATTATATTAAAAAAACTAATTTTGGTCTCCGAAACATTGATGAAAAATGTACAATATTTACATACTACATCTAAAACTATATAATTACAAAAATAAAACTAAACGTAAAACTAGTACCAATATAGATACAACAATGTAAATAGGACACTTAGGCGTCAAAATACTCCTCCGCATCGCTGTCATCGGGAAACGTGCCCAGAAGACTGACAGCATTGCCACGTTGAATGGCAATGCAAATTCTTGGGCCAAAGAAAACATAGGTAGATACCTATTTTTGATAAAAATATAGGTAGTGCGTCTCAAGTTTTGGTTCCGTGATCAAATCGAGACTGCAAATTTAAATTGTATTATTAGATATGGTACTTATAAGCACGATATCGCTAGATAGGAGCAGGTGATCTGAGATGACGAACAATAAAGAAATATGGTAGAAGAAATGTTGCCCCGACCCCAAATAAATTCACATATTACATCTTAATATTATTATAACTATGCATTTACCTATATTTACGTAAATACCAGACAACAAACAACTTTGTACACAAAAGTGTGAACCGCCTTGTGTACCTATACTAAGTTAAGTTTGTTGTCTGGTATGTGTTTCACAAACCTCGTTTTTCATAAGTAGTACTATACTCGTAGGTAACTTAAAATACAGTAACATTTAATGTAAAACTAATCTAACTTATTGTACTTTAAAGAGTAGGCTATTAGGTGGAGAAAGTGTGTCTTCGTTATTCAGGGAATCTTCTAGTCGAATCGCCATGTGTTTTTGCCCTACAACGTTATTGTCAGTAAAGCTAAAATCTCCTCATTATCATCCTGTAGTCCCATGTTAATTTGGGTGGGAGCAACATGTTGTTTTCTTCCATTCTCCTCTGTCAATCATCTGGCTATCATTTACTCCTTTTTCTTTCATAATATTCATCACATCATCCACCGTTTCCTTAGCCTTCCTTTCTCTATCCATTAAAACCGCAAGCTTTTAATCCTTCAACACTACCAACAACTTTTCCTCCATTCTTGCAATTCATGAAAAATAAATTCCACTTATTGGGCGCACTTTAAAACCCCACTAACGGCCACGCTGGTATAGCGGACTGCTATAACAAAGTACACTTAGTATAAAATCTAAATGAGCTGAAAACTTGCGGAATATTAAAAAGTAAGTGAAGAATAGACCACGGTGCGCGGCTGTGAGCAACGGAGTTAAAGAATACTGTACTGCCTCCGCTGTGGCAAAGAGTTAAAAGCTATGGAGGTGGCAGGATGTTGCAGATGTTATAGGGCCAGATTCTAACACGGTCGGGGACGCTCTAGGGGGACATACACTGACCTTATCAATGATGTTCTTGAGAATAGTCAGGTGCAAATTACTTGCAACCGTATGAACCCGGGAATATAAATTAATAGATAAAAGAGAGTGTTCTGTGGTTTCTGCTAAATGGCAAAAACTATTTTACGATATTTCTCGACGGCTGCATGTAAAGCAAAATCAAAGGCCCTTGGGCGGCATAAAAATTCTGAATCCAGGTTAAACACGATGAAAAAGGTGTGTGTCTATGCATGAAAATAATACTAAAACACTGGGTCCATTTCTATGAGTAAAGAAATCAAATAAAATGGTCTTATACAACAAAGAACTGACCTTCTTTGTTTCTCCTGCATGTCTCTGCAATGTTGCAGCAACTGTGGGTAATTTCATCTCGTCATCAAATCAGCCTTACTATCAGCCACATCATTGTCGTCGTAATAATTATTACTTTTTTACGAAAAAAATCCACCACCACGAAGGTAGCTTGGTGATCTGATCATGTCTGCAGTGTAACATGGACAGATATGGATGGAGAAAGGGAAGGTCTTTGCCCAGCCGAGGGACACGTAGGGTAAGTAAACAAAAGTTATAAGTAATTCACAACTTTTTTTTGTTATCAGATAATGCCTTATAAATTCTTGTTCTAAGTAGTTAATGTGCTTTTTTGTAGGGCCTTAGACAATGAAAGACCATACAGATATAATTTTAAATTACTTTATTTTATTACATAACGGCACAACCGTTCTCTTTATATCTGCGTCCTCCCTCAAACTTTAAAGGGGAGTAGTTAAAAATTTTCTTAAAAAAAAAAAACTGCTCCGCCAACTCAAAACCCTCTAATGGAGGGAACCATTAAGCATTCATCGATTCCTAATTTATCTTACTTCTTTAATTGTTCTTTCTTTCCAAATCGATAAGTTACTCCAGAACTTTTTTACTCGATTACAATCGATTGGAAACTCGCAAAATGTCGTAAGTCTTCGTGATAATAATGTCTTTGAAAATTTTCGAGTTTGATTTTCGTATTGATGGTGTGGCTTAATGACTTTTTGGGGAAAAACATAATTATATTTAAAAAGTTTAAAAGGATTTTGAGGGTTTTGATCACAAGTTAAAACTTAATAGGGTTTTTGGAAAAAAGTCCAAACGAGTTTGTGTTGACGGCTTAGATTTTTTATTCACAAAATCTGAATAAGTGATAAAGCTTCTATTGTCTTAAGCTGATAAGAACCCTTAAGAACCATTAAATTAATCTTTGCATGTTAATTGGTAATTATTGGAATAAACATGAAAGAGGACACAATAGCAAAAACTTGAAAAACTCGTCTATTCTCGTATATCCCGCTGAACTCCAAAACGTGCAGCCAAACATTTGCGCAGTTTGGGCCAGCGACACTAAAACTAGACAATTTTTTGACGCCTACCTTCTTTGGTGTACCCGTATTGTATTGACTGTTTGAAAAAGATTGTAAAGAGGATCAAGCCTATAATATAGCTGACTACACAAATAAACCAGAAAAAAGAAAACCAACCTCCACTAAAACAAAGGAGTTCCAAACTAAAAGAAGACAAAATTTGACAGTGACAGCGTCCAAATGAAAATTACTAAAAATTATCCGTGATTTTTTGTATTACATAGTGTTGAGTTGTTAATTGTTAATGGAAGGCTATGGGTACCCATATCCACCAGCGTTCCCGCCGATGCGACCCTCGGATGGAGAGTACCCTGATCATGGAGATGGTTTTGGCGAATATTATTCGCTAGGAACTTTGAATGACGACCGAGACAGACCCAGGTATTTAATCAGCTTGATAGCTTGCTTGTCTACGGCCAGAAAGGAAAGAAAGAAAGAAAACATATTTATTTGTCGCAAACGAACATAACGTGCACTCAAAATGACAAAATAGAAAGTAAACATACAACGCATAACAAATATTTATAAATACAACAGGACGGAACAAAAAATAAAGTTGACAGCTTGCACATTGTCAATGCGACAAGCAGGTTACTGTGTTATGGAGGGCCAGCAATGTGCTGGTTTCAAGAGCAGAGGTTTTAAGGCTATTAAAGTCTGTTAGTTCTTTCAGACAGAAACTCTTGGTCAACTGTCGTGTCTGAAACTGTTATTGTTAAAACTTTTATTTATTTTTCAGAATAAGTAGATCAAAACACAGAGAGCGGAAATACAAAGGAACAAAACGCTCTCGCTCGCGGAGCAGTACCAGTGCACGAGCCAAATCGCGTTCGAGGTCCAAATCCCGATCAAGAACGCGATCGAAGTCACGGTCGCGGTCACGATCACGGTCGAGAACAGTTTCGAGAACACGAACACGGTCTCGGTCGCGGTCCCGCTCTAGAACGCGAAGCCACAGTCGCACACGTTCGGGCACAGCACGTCCTCGTGAAATAACCTATAAGGAACCTGGATTTCTAGACGCTTTTAGAGTATTGTATCTTACACGTAAGTCGGTTTTATGTCTGTTATTTTCTTTACCAGCATGGGGCAGTAAATATCTTTCGGACGCACAGTATAAATGCGATGTTTCCGAATAGACCCACTCGCTGGAGTGTCCAAGCATAGGGATGTCTGCATTTTGGAAAACTTAGAAACACCACAGCGCTCAAGATGAACGCGGTCTTAGAAATTTGATATTTGATTGAAGTCCACCGGCACGAAAGAAGAAGACCTGTATACTTCGTCTCCATCATCTAATCCACCGAAATACGTCTGTTGTTGAACATAGGCCTCCGAGAGTCATTACAACTTTTTTTTTTTTTACATTCATTTTGTCCTTCGTGCATCCAGCTGGTTTCCGAGACTTCTAGATTTATGTGCCTACCTTGGGTCTACCAACGCATACCCTGGCTATCGGACACACAAGTTGTTTCCTTAAGAATGATGCAATACTTCTTTAAAAAAAGGATGGTCGGTTCTATGAATGTATTCCTTACATTAAGAGTGTGATTTATTTTCAGGATCCCTATACGTGGTGTTGTATGAATGGTATTGTGCCTTATTGCAATTTAAGAAGCCATCAAAGTCACACATCATTTATTTATCCACAGCCCGACTTCACCCACTACAGGCCCCTTTTTGCTTGTGCCAAGTTCACGTTTCCATGCCAGCCTCATTAGGATATACCCGTGATGGCAACAACTACTTACCACCTGTTAATGTAGTTCTCTTGCCCAAATATTTTCAGACAGTTTTTTTCGACACTAAAGCAGGATAAACATGTCTAAATATTATTGTTTCACAGCAAGCAATCACAGGAAACACCCATCAAAGTTTTTGGCAACGAAAAAGAAACAGGACCGCATTCAGGAGATCCTCAAGCTTGATGGCTTTGGGTCCAAGAAGTGGCTGTTCTATCCCAGGGAAAAGAACCAGGCGGAAACCCCTGCTGGGCCCGTCCCAGGACTCAGGGATAACGTTGATCAGAGAATTAAGGTGAGCTTAAGCATTATCGTCCTATAAACTTCGTACTGCTAAAGATAAGAGAGGAATGGTCCATCATTCACGAAGGTCTAGTGCGTGGTGGTGCATGGTATATGTATTTGAGTTTTTAGTTCTAGGAAAAGCCGGTTTCCTCACGATGTTTTCCAACATCGTTTTGAGAGCAGTAGCGATGAAATGGTGTACACAAATGCTACGTACAAACATCACACAACAAATATCGCTAAAAGAATAATATTACCTTCTATGATTTGATTGATTTGAATTTACTGAAAGAGATACGAGAACTGATAGAAGTGGTGACATTTAGGAGATGCCCAAGTCTGTAAGCAGTGGAAGTCTGTATACTGAATAGATCCATGATGATGGATTCAAAAGATCCCTAAGATATCTGGTTGATTACAAGTCATTATTGTATTACCAATGTGTGGCGTGATATGGAACTAGATTTGATACTTCAGGGCCACTACAACGAAAATCAGTGATAAGTCTAAAACAAAAACATAATGCACGTTGTTTATACTAAGTCTTTATTGCTCAGGTCGACGCAGACTTCTTTAGGAAATACAAAAAAAGGAAGAAGATTGACAAGGATGCACCCATAAACAAGCTAAAACGTTGGGAACTGATATTTTATAAGAAGCTGGGCTTCATACAAGCCATTTGACGATGTTTTTTAGTACTTTTAGTCCAATATACTTAGATTTTCGTTTATTTTGTGTTTAACAAGTAACGTTAATGAGAAAGAAACTTTAAAAATAAAATCATGCCAATATTTCTTGTTATTTTTTTCAGCATTGATAGTACAGAGCAGAAGAGGTACTCTTTTATTTGTTCCGTGCCACTTAGTAACTTATGACCCCACGTTGTAACCAAAGCGATCGATCGCATGAATGTCTTGTTCATCACGTTTTAATTGCCTTTCAAACCACAATTGAAATCGGTCTTAGACGCGCGCGGCCACGCTTTTGCGTTCACGAAGTAAACCAACGGTCCCGTGTACACGTGAAGATTGCTTTGGTTAAAACGCAGCCTGAAAAGCTTGAAAGCTAGGTTTATAATCTGGTATCTTAGCCTTCATAAACGCGTTACTGTCCACCGATGTTTTGTAAGATACTTTTCCACCAGGATCAATACGACTCTCCACTCTAAGCACCCTCAAGGACCCTATAATTACAAGAGTGCCCCGCAATCTTTCATCGTCAGCTCTTAATTCGACTTCTAGATTATTTTCCATCAATATGCAGTCACATAAATCTTGATTTTATGTCAAAGAAACCCCACAATTTCTCCATCAAGGCCTACATAGTTTGGGGTCGTTTTTTCCGTAGCACCGTCAATTTTCCGCGCGATAACTCCGAGATTCGGTACTAATTTAAAAGTTTCGCTGTGTTTTAGACGAGCCATTAGTTCCCCCACTCAGCTTGTATCCAGCCGGATTATGGTTGAATTTATGGGTTCCTGTGACTGTTTGTTATGTGGGTAAACGAAGACTTTTCTTAGGTGGATGCTCCTTGCAAGCTGTGGTGTTAGTCAGCTTAACGTCTATGTGATACTTAGCATTTGCTTTGATTTTTCGATGTCCCATTCCTATCTCATTAATGCATTTGACAGTTGTGCCAAAGTAACTTTACAGATCTCGGCCATGTCATAAATTATTTATTTCAGAATAAAATACATTGTGTAGAAATCTTGTAAAATGAAACAGTACAAACACAGACACACACACACAGTATCTTATAAACATAACAGTCGGGAAAAAAAATCATGTCAAAGATAATAAAAATAACAAATTCAAAACGATAATAGTCCACGTTCAGGTTCAAAATGTCCAATTCTCAAAATGACCAATTTCCAAAATGTCAAATTCTTAAAATGTATTCAAATTAAAATAATTAAGAATACCGTAAAACGGAGCTATTTGGTTTTTGGGAGCTATTTGAGAAGACCCAGACTTTCAACAAAAATATCGATAATTGTCTGCTGGTGTATGGTAAGTAAGTTATTTTACAAGCTCTAGGAATACCTACTTGGATTGACTGCTACTGAGAAATTCTTGATGGAATAACCCAATAATATTTTGGTAAGTATGTATGGTACCAAATATCCCCCATAAACCCTAATAACCCCGTTTTACTATACAATATAACAAATGGCCAAATAAAAAGGAAAAGCGAAAATAAAATTAGTATTAATAAAAGACAGTCATCTATTTTCCTAAGAATAATGCAATAAAATAAGAAATAAAAAAATAGTGTTAATCATGTCGTCAAATTTATTGTGAATAATCAACAATAATAATATAATGTCAAAACGCATTCTTATAAAAAGGTCCGTAATAATATGACATATAATTGGCCTAAGGTTAAGGTCGTATCTGGCTTTGTTACAAAGTCCAAAGAACTTAATACTTTTGATATAATTCGATAGTCTCGTTTACATTTTTGATATAAGATAAGTCAAAGGCTATCCTAAAAGATTTAATAATCGTAAAAAAGTAAACCTTTTACGATGTGTAGGTAAATTTTTGGATGCCATCTAAAAATAATCTAACAATACTTTGTATAGTACAAACAGAGTATGATTCATCAAATAAGTATTCAGAATCAGAACGTATATAATTGATCGATCCAAATTATGCTGTCAGCATTTCAAAATTTATTAGCCTATTGCCTAACCCTCCCGTTATAGAAATAATAGTTTCCGTTTATTCGCCCTTTCCGCCTAATTCCCTATCAACTTGCAATTCATTGCTGACACGCAAACTTTTTATATTTCCTCTATAAATGTTTACTTTCGAGGGAGTGTTGATTTTTCTTCCCTGTTTATATGTAGCCCGCGGTTTCGTCCACGTGGATGTCAGAAAATGTCCCACAGTACTACCAAGATAATAATATAAAGTTTCCTCTCCTAATCTGGGTCATGTCTACCTCTTTACACGTGCACGGGAACTGAGTCATAGATAATCTATACTAATATTATAAAGCAGAAGAGTTTGTTTGTTTGTTTGTTTGTTTGTTTGTTTGGTTGAACGCGCTAATCTCCGAAACTACTGGCTCGAATTGAAAAATTCTTTTTGCGTTGGATAGTCCATGTATCGAGGAAGGCTATAGGCTATATAACATCACGCTATGACCAATAGGAGCGGAGCAGCAATAACAAATGTTGCAAGCGGGAACAAAGCAGTTTAAACTTCCGTTGAGTAGGCGATGCGTTGCGATATCAAAACTTCACGCGAATGAAGTCGCGGGCAAAAGCTATGAGGCTATAATTTATCTTGGAAACTTGAACACCTGATGCAGAACCGCAACAGACCAGCTAAATTATAAGAGATACAAAAATGCCACCATAGCAAAAATTATTCTACATGATGAGCATTTTCTGCTGAGAGTATAAGTTTGAAGATCTGGAACACCTGTTGTGGAACTCCAAGAGCCCAGCTACACCATAACACATATATAAATGACGTCTTAGCAAAAGTTGTTCAATCTGATGAGCACTCTCTGTTGACTTATAAAAATCGAAGATCTCGGACACCTGTTGTAGAATTAATTTCCTTTTCCAGTTTTTTTCGTGACTCGGTAGCCTACCCGGTAACGCAGGGGAGCAGTTACTTAGATTTCAATTGATCAGGTATCTTCACAACAAAACTATAACCATGCCTAGAAAGAGGTCAAATCTTTCCCAATGTTCCAAAGGAGCTAAAAGACGGAGGATCATAAGATCCCAAGAATCTATCGAAGAGCGTCAGGAGAGACTTGATGCTGTTCGAGAACATCAGGCTGCAACTTGCTCCGTGGAAACCTCTTCGGATCGCGAAGCACGCCTGCGTTCTCAGCGTATTTCTACATCCAGGTCTCTAGAGACCAGTGAAGAATAGATGCGCGACTGACCGCTAATCGTGAACGTCATGCATTGTCTTGCGAGTCGGAGCCGTTCACGGATAGAGAATTGCGCTTGAGTTTCAAGCGTATCTACGCATCGACTACTAGATCTCTAGAGACAAGTAGGGAACGTGACGCGCGACTGACCGCTGATCGTGAACGTCACGCATTGTCTCGCGAGTCGGAGACGTTCACGGATAGAGAATTGCGCTTGAGTTCTCAGCGTATCTACGCATAGCTTCTTCTAGGTCTTTAGAGACAAGTGCGGAACGTGATGCGCGACTGTCCGCTGATCGTGAGCGAATCCGAAATGTTTGCCGATACAGAATCAGGCTTGAGTTTTCAGCGTATTCGCACATCTACTAACAGGTCTTTTGAAACGAGTGATGAACGTGATGCGTGATGCGCGATGCACGTTCATTGAACGAACGTTTGAATTCTGATCGACGTCGACATTCTCTGAACAGAATGTCGATATCATCTGAAAAATCGGATGTGTCTCAAGATATAGCCGTAGGGCATGGCGACCTGCCGTGTCGACGGCGCGTTCGTGTTCCACGTGCGCCTCAAGAGATGTCAGCATAAAGGGAGGGGCCCGAAAAGGTCGAAGCCTGCCGGGCCTGCGGGACTGTTCGAAAGAGATACCGTGGCCCTGGAACGTAAAGGGCGAGGAAGGAACATGGATGGGTTTTAGTCAGTAAAAATCTGACACTCCCTCCCGCTCCGCCCAGAGTTGGAGAAGTTATTTGATTATTTCCCAACCGAAAAAAAGGGCATGGCGACCTTCCTTGGGTTGATAAGGCACGGAGTGCATTTACGTCTCCTATGATTGAATACGCCACATCTTCCGCCATCGGAGGTATGGCTAAAAATTGTACTTTTTGTGAAGCTGTTAAATGGCAAAAGAAACAAATGGTATGTGTTGCTCAGGTGGGAAAGATCTGTTATTTTCCCGTCCCGGGTTCTTAGAATTCGACATCAGACGTTTCAGATCTTCGACGACCCCGTTGTCGCTGGCATATGCAACAGGATCCGCGTACGAAGTCGCGGGCAGAAGCTAGTACACTATAAAATACGAGATAGATGCGCAACTCTGGTTTTCGTTTTTAAAACTGTGTACCTCAACTGTTAGATGGCGCTGTTAGTTTCTGTTCAACCAAATAAATACAAAAAGTATTTCTTTACTTAGGATTCGAACTTGGGAACTATTATACGCAAGGCAACCGCTGTCACCGCTAGGCTATTACTTCACTGACAAGTTGTCTTAATTAGCTGTTCTCGTTATGATAGTTGTAAGCTGTCAAACAGTTGAGGTGTCCTTAAATACACGGATGACAGCACTATCTACGAAAATTTTGTTTGAAGCTAATGTATGGAAGTTTCACCCCCCTGAACTGAGTGGGCACAGTTGTCGCTGTGGTTGAGTGATTGGCTGCTGCACTGCATGTCGTGGGTTCAATAGTCATGACAACAGGATAAAAAAAAATGCAAATCTATTTAGTCCCTCAGTTAGATTTTATTGGAATATAATGGACACGTAATTTTTTGTTTTTGTAAATCAATGAATATTGACAAAGATAAAACGCATCAAAACTCGGGAGTGGGGGCTCGTGACGTCATAACTCGCTAAAAATTATTCCTATTTTCGTCAATTTTGGTTTATTTTACAAAAGAAAAAATACGGGTCAAATATTTGTTGATAATCTAACTGACGGACTATTTTTTTTTTGTCGCTTCCCCTATTCTCGCACGGAATAAATATTTATATCTAGCCTACAGATGGTTTTTCTGGGTCTGGCTGTTTGTGTTAGTGATTATAAATGTTTGTAAACGTACCCACGATGCAAGAGAAATTTCTAGAAATTAAAAAAAAGAACTACATCCAAATCTGTCCAGCTGTTTTAGTGTTGAAGGAGAGACACATAAACATACAAACTTCCACCTACACATGTCATCATCTTTCTCCTGCATTTAGAGTCGCCGCAGCATCCATACTTTTAACTTTTTTTTTACGTTCTTAGGGTCCTGGGTTCGAATCCCGGTAGGAGCAAATGTTTGTGTGATGAGCATGGACATTTGTTTCCGATTCATGTATAATAAGTATGTATTTACAAACAAAAAAAGTTGTATGATAATCAACTATCTGGTCTCCACGACACAAGCCTTGCTTATTGTGGCACTAGATGGCGATGTGTGTAATGTCCAGCGATATTTATTTATTTATTTTATTTGCATAATACACAATTACATATTAATTTCGAAAAATAAAGCCGTTTATTTGCGTTAACGAGTTCATTTATGTTTTAATTGAAAATTATGAGGCACGCATTAAATAAATAAACGATTGTCATTGCTTAATTGAGCCACTGAGTTGGCTGTCGCAGGAAACGGTTTATTTCATTTGTGATTACATTATCCATCATAGTTAATACTGACACGCATAGTTGATTAGACATTTGAACTATGAATCGTTGAAAATCTGAATCAAATAAATAGGAACTCTGCCTTTATTCATTCAAAACATAAATTGAACTTCTAGGTTGTGATTTCAATGAAACGTTTTTGAATTTGAATGTTCTTCTTTGATTGTAGAAGCATAAATGTTATAACCGATTGATGACAATTATATACTTCTCTCCTATTACATGCGATTCAAATATCAATGGCGACATACAGGGTTGAAAAAAGTACAGGATGTAATTTTTTCGAACTTTAGTCGGTTCGATGCCCGAGTGTGGCAAACAGGTGGCATCGTAAAATTCCACCCTGCATATTTTGAGTGTTACTTTCTACTAGGCACCTGGTAGAGTACCTTTAACCAATCAGGTGTCTACTTGCCTAGACCGGTGTACCCTACACATGAGTATTTTCCTCCTAAACAAGTTACTTATATTAAATTAAAAATTATAATACCCCCGATACATACGGTCATATGTTCAAGGTATTCCCTTTCATTTGATACCCCTATTGAGGGACTTGTGAGAGAAAATGGAATTCACCATTTTGTGGTGGCAGCCATCTTGTATTTGAAATTTATTATAGCGTATAGTATTCTACTAGTCAAGCCCTTTCATTTAATACCCATATTTGACTAATTTTTATCAAACATAGCTAAGAACACTCCCACTAATGCACCTTTCAAACAAAAAAAACAAACCCGTATAGAGGGAGTTGTTGAATAAATATAAATATATACAATATATTTAATCCGCCATTTTCTGGCGACGGCCATCTTTGACTGATTTTTATCAAACATAGCTAAGAACACTCCCGACTAATTCACCTTTCAAACAAAAATCAAAATCGATTCATCCGTTCGGGAGCTACGATGCCACAGACAGACACACACACACAGACACGTCAAACTTATAACACCCCGTCGTTTTTGCGTCGGGGGTTAAAAATCAGAAAACGACTAGGTATTCAAAATATCACTGTTGCTAAAGTCTAAAACGATGTTGTCGTTAGTGAAGTGAAAAGTGAAAATCACACAGTTAAGTGTAAAAACATTTTCTTCGAATACAGTTTCACTTCACCCCTTTGCAAAAAAATGTGGGGAAAAACACACGCCCATATGTGCTGTTTTTCGCAGTCTCTAGAGAAAACACGTGCACGGCGCACGCAAATATGCCACACGTCGATAAAATATAAATTGTTGATAGTCGGGCGCTGCTTAAAATTCTGCTACTGTCATCTTTTGATGTTTTAGTAGACGCCCCATATTTTTTTTAGGAAATCATTTGGGACCTCTTATTTTAGTCAAACGTAGGTTTTTGTAAGTTTGAAAAGTTCGTGTTTTTGAATCCGTGTACATTAAGGTCTGAATTACTGTCACGCTCTCGGTCGGTCGCGCGCGGTCGGTTGCGTTCGAGTGAGTATACATTGTGTTGTATACAGCACCATACTGCGATGCTGACGTCAGCGGTGACCGACAACCGTATTTTGTTCACGCTGACGTCACGACCGTACCGTACGCGACCGACCGTCAGCGCGACAAGAATTCAGGCCTAATAACACTCTACTTATTTTTTTTATGTCTTTTAATACTCAGGTTTCTTTTCGAATTTATTTACTTACATACTTAGGTATTTTTTCTTTCTCGTGTGGTTAGGTATAGTCCCTAACCTGCAGTGCGTAGGATTCGATAGGACTCGATTAGATAAATTTTACAGTTATTCTCGATAAAATGCGTTTTTAAAATTTTGCTGGTGGCGAAATGGGAAAAAAAAAATTGTCGATAGTCACCGAGACCGCAGTACCATAGGTCGAGATCGAAACATCCACATGATCCACAGACGGACATCCACATTCATCCATCTCACATGACTATAATTTACACGAAACCAAATACTTTACATACAGTGGTGGTACTCGTTATAATTTTAATTTATCCCCCATGTTTACCCAGGGGACGCTGCGTTGGGGTGAAAGGGGGTATTTGAGGGCAGCGGGGGGTAAGCAGGGTTCCTTTTTATATTTGCATTCAACTACAGAACCCCGGCTTTCGTTTTAAAGTAATTGGTTGCATTTTTATTTTGATATAACTACAGTTGCGTTTGAGTTGAATTTATCTAATGTTTGAGTTTTTATTTGAGTTTTGTTGTCTTTTATTTTTTCACCATAATTAAATGAACCATCATTTAATTATGGTGAGTGTTTGTTTGGGCTGGTTTCGCAAACAAGTGTCTATTGTGATTTTGTTAAGTTATATTTTAACTTGTGCTTAACTCAAGTTTTTGGTTTGATTATTTATTTGTACATACTTACTCGTAGATGTCGATTGGAAGTTGATGTAACATTAATTTGCTTTGTTTTTTTTTGTGTAAAAGGGTATGATGTGGAATAATAAATGAATAACGGAACGTCACTAGCGTTTGACAGAATGATGTCACCTTGTTTAAAATATCTATGAGATCGGTCTATGGCAACGTGTAGTCTGTGAACGGAGCACGTCTCTTTGTACTAATATTAATATTAACTAATTACTGTAAAAATACTACTAAATCATTACAAAGACTTCAAACATCATTTATTTAAAAAGCCCACAATAATACAGTTTGCATACAAAAGGGTCATCTGGGTTAGATTAGGGAAGAATAATAATACCTACCTAGTTTATCTTTATTGCTCTCAAAAGTGTTTAGGGGTGGGCATGATAAACTATACCTAATTATAACTGTAGTATTGCTTGCTCATCATGATAGACGATACCTAATTAAAACTGTAGTATTGCTTGCTCATCATGATAGACTATACCTAATTATTACTGTAGTATTGCTTGCTCATCATGATACGAGTAGAGTATAATACCTAATTATAACTGTAGTAGGTATTGCTTGCTCATCATGATAGACTGTACCTAATTATTACTGTAGTATTGCTTGCTCATCATGATAGACTAGATAAGTACCTAATTATTACTGTAGTATTGCTTGCTCATCATAATTCTACTGTCTATAGGATATCCCAATTTATTTCCAGTCGGCCAGCTTATCTTCTTCTACCACACTGCTCCAAAACTCGTCATCTCATCAGTCACCTCCATTCTAGAAATATTATCCTTCATACAGTCCATCCATCGTTTCTTTGGTTTTCCTCTACTCTTGTAGCTATCTATATTAATACTCGTAGTATTGCTTGCTGTAGTACCTACATACTTATTATACTGACTTTATTTTATTTTACTCATAGAAATAGAATGTGATCAATGATGCTTTCTATTGCAAGAAAGAAAAAGCACCCAATTTACTAAAAGCTGTTTACGATACATCAACGTAGGTAAACAATATTTTTTACAGTCACGTCTAATAACAATATGTAAACACTTAAGAATTTTTTAAATTTTGTTTCTCTGTTGTACTGATTAAAATTTAATGTTATTACATATTAGTATTCTGGAACTCATATTTTTATAAAAAAGATCCAATCTCCTAGTTACAATCGTTATTTCTCGCGAAAATACCTATTATATTAAGGAAAGTGTATACATATTATTAGACGTGACTGTACCTACTTTGACTACAGTCACACCACTTAAAGACTGCACATCATCCATCTTGTACCAACACGATTAAGGCTGACACTCCAGCGCCACCCAAGCCATTACCCAAACAGTCATGATTTTAAACAAAAAAAAAAGTAAAAAGTCGTAGTCTTTTGGTCCAATCAATTACGATAACGATTTAAAGCTAACATTTGCCAAAATGTCGCCCGATTTTGCCAAATTAATGCGGCCCGATTCTAAACCCTGCTGTGAGACTTGGATTTTAGAAATTGGATTAGAATTGACATCCTCGTGGCTCAGATGGGAAATCATCAAATGACTACTCCCACTCTGGGCTGAGCGGGAGGGCTTTTACTTACTAAAACCCATCCATGTTCCTTCCTCGCTCTTTATGTTCCGGGGCCACGGTATCTCTTTCGAACAGTCCCGCAGCCGCGGGGAGTACCACAGCCCCAGAATCCCGCAGCCCCGGGCCCCGGGGCCCAGGGCCATAAAGGTCTTGTGGTCTCAATAGCGAGTGTTGAGCATGAGGTCCTAGCTTCGATTCCCGGGTAGGGCCAATTGTAATTGAGTTTTTCCATCAGGAATTTTTCGGTAACAACCAATACGGAGTCTGAATTAGTACACGGTTGATGGCAATAGGCTTGTTCCCAATTACATGGGATTTAAATATAACTGGTGAACGGTGGGTAGGTACTGTTAGATTTTGTACAGCTCTGCCTAACTCTCCGGAGTTAACAGGCGTTATGGTATGTTATGTTATGGATATAGAATTAGACCAATATCTTACTATTGCTCAAAATATGATGACAGCTCAATCAATTCTACGTTTTAAGCGTATAGAGAAAGTTTAAATTGTGAGTAAAAAGTGTATGTTTTCATAATTAACGGAAAAAAAGAATGTGGTTTACTTGTGCTTACCCCTTCAGAGCGTATTGGCGTGATGTTATGTTATGAACTGGTATAAAAAATAGACACATAAGATTTCAGTAATCCCAGTCCATTTGCTATCATTTATTGAGAAGTTCCGTTGTCTATTTCTGAAGTTCTTCATCAGATCTTCACCAAATTGAAATAGGATCACTCCGAAAAAGTACTCTTTCAAAAACCAAATCGCTTGAAGTGTGCCTACAAAATTTGAAGAGTTCTCTCTTTTTCTCCAGGATCCCGTCATCAGATCCTGACTTGATGATTATGAGACCACCTAGTCAAGTAAACCCCCTTTCAAACAAAAAAAATCCAAATCTGTCCAGCTATGTTCGAATAATCGGGGAACATACATAAAAAAAATACGTCAAATAACCCACAACTTCATCACAGTACGTTTTATACCTACATTTCGAATCAGCAATCGCCAACGTCCATACTACGTTGAATACACCGGTTCTCGTCCGATCACCGAAGTTAAGCAACATCGGGCGCGGTCAGTACTTGGATGGGTGACCGCCTGGGAACACCGCGTGACGTTGGCTTTTTTGTGTTTTTTGTTTGTTTAACACAATTCCTTTGAATGAAACTTTTTTTGAAATTTTATAACATTTATAAATATATAAATATAACATTTATAAATATATAACATATTATAAATATAACATTTTTAAATACTGACTTCAACTATAAAAAGTTCTATTCCAGCATACACGATTCCCGCGTATGACCCTCCGAAATGGCGCAAATAAAAACATTAGATATTTACACTTGATCAGTTTTGCGCCCTTTCGTCTAATGCGCTTAGTTTAATGACCCTAAAAATGGTTAAAAAGGTCCAGAGGCCAGACACAAAGTGTTCGGGAAATTAATGTTTCTATTGAGGGAAATGTCCCTGTGTTTGAAAGATTTAGGGAACCTTCTGTATAATACACTAGAATACAAACATACAATTTGTGTTTAATAAAGAGATTTTTTTTCTCCTGTCACAGGATTAGGACTTATTCATCATCATCATCATCATCATCGGCTTATCAATGTTCCCACTGCTGGGACAGGCCTCCTCTCTATGAGAGGGAATGGGCTGTAAAATCCACCACGCGGGCCCAGTGCGGATTGGTAGATGTCACATGTCTTCGAATTTATGGTTCTAGGACATGCCGGTTTCCTCACTATGTTTTCCTTCACCGTTTTGAGAGCAGCGGTGATGTAATAAATTACACAAAGTAATGCGCCTGCCTGGGTTTGAACCCACGACTTACTGAACGTAAGTCGGGGCCGCCACCATTGGGCCACCGCTGCTTCATAATGAGCAATATTTATATTTTTATTGTAATTAAGTACGTTCTCGAAAACGGCTCGACAATTTTGATGAATGTTGCAGTAGCTCTAGGAAAATTCGTATTCTCTATTTTCACCCCAGCAAAGCTTGAAACTGGGAGGTACTTTTAGCTTGAATTAAAATGTTAAATTAAAATGTTAATTTTTTTTACAAACATTAAAAAAATTACAAAAATATGCTTCTAGAATAAATAAAGGAATAACTAAAAGCAAAAAGCCAACGTCACGCGGTGTTCCCAGGCGGTCACCCATCCAAGTACTGACCGCGCCCGATGTTGCTTAACTTCGGTGATCGGACGAGAACCGGTGTATTCAACGTAGTATGGACGTTGGCGAGTGACAAAACGAAATGAAGGTATACAAAGGTGTTGGTGTCGTTTTTTTTAATAAAGGAACAAGTGTAAAGGAAGAACGAAATAAGGTTACCCATCTAGATCTAAGTAGTAACTACGACTATCATTACTTTTCTTTGATGAGATCAGCTAAGAACTGGAGTGTTAGTAATTTATGGTCTGATTCTAAAAAGATGTGTAGAATTAAATTATTGTTAACTAGCTGATGCCCGCGTAAAATTATATACTTACTTTAACCTTCCTCTTGAAACACTTATCTATTAAAAAACCCGCATCAACATCCGTTGCGTAGTTTTAAAGATCTTAGCATACTTATGGACCGATACGCGGCGGGAGACTGCAAAGCGCAGCGCTGCGCTTTGTTTTATATATTATTATGTAGTGATAGTGATTGCGCCTGTCTATTTCCAATAGCAAACATGCTTTTCAAACGCATGCTCCATACTATTTCATAGTCTCGTTGCATAGTCTCGTTGCATTAGGCACCTTTTGAATTTTAACTTTAATAAAATATGGGCAGCTGAATTTATGATCAAAGAAATTAGTTTCGTTTGAAACAATAGTAAATTAGATAATGCGTATGTGGGGCTTTTGTGCTGCTAGAGTTATGGTCACGAACGTATTGGAAACTGGATGCGTTACGCTTGCGTGTAGTTATTTGCCTTCTTGAAAGAATGTTTGATAATTATTCGATTCACCTATTGTTTTTTGTATGGTTGAAAAGTTAATGAAACAAAATCAGTTCCCGTTTTCTGAAAAACCGTGAAAAACCGTTTACAAGATTCGTCACAAACCGAAATGAGGGGAGAAAAATATCATATAGGCAAATACACAGTGTAATGGAAAAATCAGCTTGTATGAAAATGTATTTTTTTTAATTATTCGTCTTTTTTTTTACTCTGCGGGCTAATATCTTGTGTAGGTACTTCAGTTTAAGTAGTAAATACTCATTCAATTTTTTTTTATGTAATGGACAAGAATTTAAACAAACGCAATGCTAAGAATTCCAACTTTTGACAGTTCTTAATTTAGGCAATAACTAAACAATAGAACAAAATCGTATATTAAATAATTAAACTACAGAGTAAATATTGTATCTTAAATAATTAGGTAGGGTAATAACATTGACTTGTTTATAGATACAGGTACTAGTCTGCCTTATAACTTAGTCATTATACATAGCAATTATTATACACTAGAACAAAAATAGTATATTAAATAATTAAACTACAGAATAATTATTGTAAGTGTCTTAAATAATTAGGTAGGGGAAGTATTATAATATCTGTGGGTAGGGTAATAACATTGACTTGTTTATATATACAGGTCTGTCTTATAACTTAGTCATTATACTTAGCAATTACTAAACACTAGAACAAAAATCGAATATTAAATAATTAAACTACAGAATAAATTATTGTAAGTATCTTAAATAATTAGGTAGGGTAATTACATTCACTTGTTTAGGGATACAGGTATCAGTCTGTCTTATAACTTAGTCATTATACTTAGCAATTACTAAACACTAGAACAAAAATCGTATATTAAATAATTAAACTACAGAATAATTATTGTAAGTATCTTAAATAATTAGGTAGGGTAATTACATTGACTTGTTTAGAGATACAGGTATCAGTCTGTTTTATAACTTAGTCATTATACTTACGTTCTTTGCATTGCATCTTTAGCCTTCTATTTTCCTCAAAACTTCACCACGTGCCACCGCGCCGCTTCCATTCCCCCTAGATCTTGGACCACCGCATCCTGGTTATTCCCTGAGGTGATTCGGATGCAGAGTACCAGGCACAAGTTCTGAGCATGCGGGGTGGGGGGGGGGGAACTACTGCGAATGTTTTGTACGCCACTTGTATACCGTAATAGCCACCTTGAGGGTACAGGGGTGGGGAACCTTTCTGGTGATACTTATTGTTGAAAAAAAGCTTTTACATACCCGATCACAACTACAAGGTTGTTTTGACACGTAGTGGTAAACGGAAATAGTTTTTTTTAATTAATTTTACAAATTAATGTCTTGTACCAACATCGCCCCGGTGTTGGTGTGTTTGGAAAAAAAAAGATTCCGACGAATTGTGAAACTCCTCCTTTTTGAAGTCGGTTAACAATGAATGGCGACTCGTACGATAATGCATTACTTACAGCTTGACCGATTTCGTAATTTTCAGGACAAGGTTTGTATGAAAGGTTTTTGTTTTAATTACGAGTACTTCTTATTTTCTTGACTAGCAAAGCGAATTGTACGTGGGACTTCACGCGGGCGAAACTAGTGTCATTTAAAAGATCTTTGTAATACAATTATAATATCAAGTGAAATGTGGTTGTAATACAGGTACACCTCTGGCAAACCTTTAAGCGATTACAAGCGTGATGATTAGTTTTGTTACGTTTAAAATTTCAAGTTCAAAAACCTCTTTAATCAATCCTTATAAAGTTTTCTTTGTTAGTTTAGTTAGTGGGCCAAAGTTTTACCACCCCTGACAAAAGAGAATGAGTAATTCTCGATCGAGAGGGGTGAATACTAGAATTAAAGATTTACGTGAATTAGGGTAACGTAAGGGTCGGGTTTGAATTCAAAGTCTTTGTTTGAATACTTTGAATGTCTTTGTGTATTAATTAACCGTGTTATTTACGTTTTGTTTGTGTCTTAAGGGATTTAACGGCAGGGGGTGTAATCGAGTGGACTATTCTATGCATCCATCCTAGTTATCTACAGCTATACTTGTGATATTATAAAGTTGAAGAGTTTGTTTGGTCGAACGCGTTAATCTCAGGAACTACTGGTTGGAATTGAAAAAATATTTTTGTGTTGAATAGTCCATTTATTGGGGAAGGTAATATAAGTACCTCTAACATTACGCTTCGAGCAATAGGAACGGAGCATAAATACATGAAAATTGTTGCAAAAAGGGGAAAATGTATTCCTTTTTTGAGCTTTTTCTCTCGTATGTGACAGAGACGAAGTTGCGTGGTTCAGATAGTTAAAATTTAAAAATGTGAAAGTGGGTCTGTTTAATTATCTGTCCGGCGTTAAAAGATGTACGAATTTTGATGAAACTTACCATACTTATAGACCATGACATAGGCTTTAAATCTCAGGGGATTCTCAAGTCGTAAGATGTAAGTATTCCCTTAGGAAAATATCAAAGTGGGATGAAGTAGCGGGAAAATCCTATGCAGATTGTCCTTGTATTTTGTAATGGTTCATTTAATTAAACCAGTCGTATAAAGTTGAGCGTGCGCAGCACCTGTACTGTCTTACTAGAAAAACTGCCAGAGATCTGATGGAAAAATACTTTGGCCTACCCGGGAATCGAACCCAGGACCCCACCCTCAGCAGTCGCGCTTGCGATCTCTAGACCCACACGACGAGACAGTTACGTTTCTTTATAAACAATATTATTTGTCATCTGCCGAGCCTTTTTCCAACTATGTTGGGGTCAGCTTCTAGTCTATACCTGTATTTTAAATCAAAAAATCAAAATCAAAGCATTTATTTCAAGTAGGCCACTCACAGGCGCTTTTGAATTGTCGAAACAAAGATGAAAATTAAAGCTAGCTACAGTCCCAGTCACAAGACATAAAAACTGTGAAAGTACTGTAGTTGCCCATTCCCTAGCGTAGATCTCTATGGAGAAGAACGGGCAAGAAACTCCATGGACACTCTTTTAAATCATAATGTTGTTACAAAATCTTGGTTACATCATTCATGTTGAGATGGTGCATTACATGTAGCGAATGCCTATCTGACCTCCACAACCCAATTAGTACTGGGCAATAAGATACCCTTTGGTAAGACTAGTTGTCAGAATAGTTGGGACACATGACTACATGTAACGACTGTCAAAGATTTTTAAATGACAGCCGGGACCAACAGCTTTACGTGCTTTCCGAGGCACGGAGGAAACTTGGTATGTAATGGGTGGACACCCATCCATAGACCAACCTAGGCAAGTACGGCTTAACCTAGAGATTGACCCGAACGGCTGTTATTATTTAGCCACGAGCTGCTTTTTGTATTAAATGAATATTGCAAAAGCATCAGCTATAACTTCATCAATTTCTTAGAAATTAGACTGAGATACTTGTTTAATCTTGGAATATTCCAGTAATTCTAGTCATCAAAATATTTTAAGCCTAAAAACGTATTTGTATGCTTTGATTGAACTTTAAAGAAACCCTTTTTGCAGTAAATAGCGCGAATAAGCCGATTCATTAAGATTTATCTGTAGAAATATCTTAAGATTATAATGCCATTGCAAGTACAAGAAAGTAAAGTAACTTAAAAAAATTAAGTTTGAACTTAATTTAATGTTTTGTGAGAAACGGTTTAAGTATAAAAAGTAATCAAATTAATCATTATGTATTTTTGAAAATTTATTTCATATTAAAAAGTTAGAGGTGGCGAGACGATCTGAACGCGTACCTTGTGACCTGGTCTGAGAAAGCCCAGGATATGGAAGTACGGTTGTCATGGAGGTATTCAAAGTAAATACAGAACTTGTACTTAAGTAGTTGGAACTTTGGCCCCCAATATCTCCGTAACTAGATGGTTTTCATGTATGGTCTTTAGCAAATAAATGATCAAAAAACAAAATTATTAATGGTTTTTTAAATGTTTTTCTTTTTCTTTTTGTATATTGGCACCTTGTTTTCTTTTTTGTTTTAAGTGAACTGTTTCATTTAATATTGTACTTCTGTGTGTTGTGCTATGTCTTTTGTGTGCACTAAATAAATGATTTATCTATCTATCTATCTATCATAATGACGGGAAGAACAAGCGCCTTCCAGCTTCGTTCAGGTTACTTTTACACCAAGTATACTTAAAAAAAAAACAAAATCAAGGCATTTATTTCAAGTAGACCAGTTACAGGCACTTTTGAATTGTCGAAACCAATACAACAATGAAAGGCACAAAAACTGTGAAAAGTACTGTAGTTGTCCATTATGAAACGAAACGAAACGATTCCTAAATAAAGAAAAATACTGATGAACCCGCTAACAATGAAATGCAAATGAAATACGTATCCTATTCCCTCCTCAACACAAACATCTCCAAAATATGTCGACTAACATTAACAATTTTAATTCGACATACCTACCTCATCCTGCATACCGCTTATCATAACGTCCCCTACCCATTTATCATTTCACCCAAAACTTGGTATTATGTGGTTCACAACAATTTCAACCAATTTAGGGGTACCCATGTCTTCCCAGCCAAGGGGAATTGGACACTGTTATTAAGATAGCATGGAATATTTATGGGTTAGGATCATCAATCATGCGAGTGATGATTTTGTTTAAATTAATAGTTTTGGTTATTATCTTATTACGAAAGTAACTGCTACTTTAGAAGTTTTCTTTAAGGCGCGTCCCCGAGCGAAATTAGCAACTCTATTTGTGGTGATTCAAACTTCGTTTGAATTACTGTTAGAATACAGTTCTGATCAGCTTGCACTACGAAGTGGTTTTTACGTCAGTCACTGCGGGTCGAATAGTGCGAAATTAGTGGTTTTTATTATTTATAAAATCAAATTTCCGTCTTTAAGAAAAAAAAAATTTAGCATTATGTTCATTATTAAGTTGCCTATCCATTAGTATAAGAAGGAAATCAAAATAATGTTAACTTTACGAGAAGAAGCATGTTATAAATATTTTTTTCTCATTTTTGTCGTTTCATTGTGAGGGGATGGATTTATTAAATATTATGAGACTTAAAAAAAAAAAACTACCATTTTGCAGTCAAGAATATGTAGAAATTGAATGTATTTGTTATTACTTGGTATTTCTTTTGGTAATAGAGTAGTTGGCTCCAAAAAAAGCACAAAAAACGGCTTTTGCTCGGGGACGCGCCTTAACGTGGACGAAGCAAAATTACACGTACGAAAATCTGTACTACCCAGTTTTATTAAAACACTACCTTCTCATGAACAATCGTTGTTTTCGGGTCATTCACTTACTAAAAGAGGTTATTGTGGTACCATTTGGGAAAGCTAATAAAACAACAAAGTCGGTTCTGTAATCTGCACAACAAGCGTCGTACATTTTTTTTGAGAAACCGGCCTCGAAAAACAAGAAACTTTTAAGAAATTTTCAGAAAATGATATTTATCGCGCCCATTTTCCAAAGACAGATGTACTGTTTTGATAAATTGGTTTTCGGAGGATATATTCGTTCATGAGCTATCAGAAAAGTATCAGTTTAATATCCTGAATGGCGTAGATTTCTCACAATCGGCACTTTATGGTGTAAAGGTGGAACATTTCAAGGAAAACTTCGATTACAACTTTTTCAACTTTTTGAATCGAAATATCTCAGAAACGGTGGCTTGTAGGAAAAAAGAATGATATATTTTTGTAGATAATTTTATAATCTACATTTTTTGGCTGAAGTATTTTTATGATAGAACTTACCGTTTTGCTGAAAATCGTGAAAAACTCATTTTCTTGACCTTTGAGCTTGAATATTTTTTTTTCCATACACTGGAATGATGGTGAACTTTTAAGTATTATTCATAATTATGTTTTGAACAATTTTACTGATTTTCAGATCAAATCAAATCAAATCATTTATTTGCAATGAATGTAGGTTACATTAAAATACATTCAGCTTGTTGGGATTTTAGCACCTTCTAATGTCTAAATTGACCGGACTACTAGACTAGTTTCCATCATCAATAAATTGTAAATCTATTTAGTCCGTCAGTTACTTATAGTACTTATTGGAAAGTAATGGACACATATTTTTTGGTTATTGTAAATCAGTGAATAATGACAAAGATAAAACGCATCAAACCTCGGGAGTGGAGGCTCGTGACGTCACAACGCACTCAAAATTATACGACAGCGTGACGTATTACGAATTTCAAAAGCGTCGTATCTTCGTCAATTTTGGTTTAAGCAACAAAAGAAAAAATACTTGTCAATTATTTTTTGAAAATCTAACTGACGGACTAATTAGATTTTTTCAGGACACAAGCCTATTCAGATGATGTGAAAAATCCTTCCCCTGAAGTAAACTAAATCTACGCAGCCAATTACCAACACATACAGCAAAAAAAAAGAAAAAAAAAATGGCCGACGCACTCAATCACAAAAGGACTGAGAAGATTGTCCCCATATTGGATTATATGGATAAAAAATCTATTTGTAAGCTTGGCAATTGGTGCCGGGCCCTTAAAGTGTCCAGTGCAACTTATAGGGGCAATTCACGGCAGATAACTCAGGCGTAAAGGGGGTGGCAGAGATGTACTCGTGAGAAGCAAAAAGTTGAGTGAGATTGAGTGTGTGTGCGTTGTGTTGGGAGTGTTAGGATTAAGTTTTTGCGTGATTTGGTGATGTTATTAGCCGAATTTTAAAACTGGGAGGTTCTCAATTCGGCTGTATATTTTTTGTTATGTTTACCCACCACAGTAACCGTAAAAAATAATCAGCATAATCAGCTGTGTCATACATTTGGTCGAGTAGGTAACGGAATTTTGTACGGGGCCATTGATTATTTTTTCGCGATTACGATGGTGGTCCCATGGAGGAAGTTGTTCAGTTTGATAGGTCTGTAGCACACCTTTGAATTTGGCTAGGATACAAAGAGACACCTTGTTTAGGTATTTGGTAGAATTAGAACAGATGTAGGCTATGACTATAATTTTAAACAGTCACAGCTTGAGGTCTTACAAAATTTGAATGCCAGATTAGAGGCATGTTTAATTAGCTTGCATGAAGTGATTTACGTAGATTCTTCTTCTTCGTCGTGTCGATGATTTCCCTTTTTTTATTTATTTTTTTATTGTACTCTGCCACCTCGACAGCGTTGGGGGTGGCTTCGGAATGGTCTGTACGTAGATAGTAGTGTACGTAGATTACAATGTTCCTTGAAGTTGGGTTCCTAATAATTGTAGCCGCAATTCACCACGCCCGGTACGGGTCAGTGGCACATGTCCTAAAAAAAAATCTCTAGGACATGTCAGCTAATGTTTATCTATGAATAGTTGTTTTAGACTACAGCACATAATCAGTCGGCCGTTTTATAGATTTTCTTGTGCCAATTTCCTCGTGATGTGAAGTTTCCCGAAACTATTACCAGTAAAAATGCATTACAAAATAAAAATAATATCCCAATTATTATAAAAAGCAAAAAGCCAACGTCACGCGGTGTTCCCAGGCGGTCACCCATCCAAGTACTGACCGCGCCCGATGTTGCTTAACTTCGGTGATCGGACGAGAACCGGTGTATTCAACGTAGTATGGACGTTGGCAAATGAGTTGCTGAAATGTAGGTATCAATTGTTGAACACCGTACCATTTATAAATCGTGATGGTTTTTGCGATTATTCGGAATCATCAGACTAGAGTTAATTACTTGTTACTACGGTATCACTGTGGAAGTAATGGCGCTAGCATATATAGCTGGTTCCAAGCATCGTCATTGGTTGTAAATCAAGGAATGTCATTTAATATTTTAAAATACCTTGACCTCATTGGTCGGATTGAGACCAGCTATGGTGGCGCCATCTACAGTTAGCTTATAACGGTCTTCCCCATTGTATTAATATTATCAGCGCTGTGACGTTTTTTTAAAGGTTACAGCAACATGCTGAGATGGGAGCCTTTTGGCCTCGTACAGGACCTATTTCGTTTATTTTTTATTAAATATTTATCTTTTTTTGTCTCTATGTTTACTTTTTATAAAAATGTTATTTGACCATTTTGTTTTTGTGGGTTTTCTTCCGGCGCGCGGCGGGCTAATAAGTGCTTTTTCTTTTCTTTCTTTATTATTTTAAACATTCATTGAGGTCTTCTGAACATTTAATAAACAAAAAAAAACGAAAAAAAAAAATGTAAGTAAATGAAAAAAAAATGAAATGTAATGTGTGTGAAAATGTATGTTTTTTAAAGCGAAAAACAACATACTTAAGAAAAATAAAGAAAATTACGAAATCGCATCAGTTGAAAAAAAAACATAAAAAAAACTTTTTCATCATGTGTTCCATTCGAGTCCGGCCCACTCAATAAGAAACTTATCACCGCTTAGTTTTGAGTAAACCATCAATAAACGCCCCTCCGAGAGTGGAGTGAACTGACAGAAAGAAATGGAACAGTATAATTCTGACGTTTTCGACGAATCAATCGTCTGTACTGTCTGTCTGGGAGTCTATTGGCAATTGTTTACAATTTAAGCTTTTTTTTTACAATTCAAGTAATTCGTTTACAATTTAAGCTGAATTAAGTAATTGTTGATTTACAGTGTGTTAGTTAGATGTTTTATTGTGCTTTTCGGTTGTTTGATTACTTAAACTCTGTCAATTACTTTGAGATTGGCTTCCACTACGCAGCTACCTATGCAGCTGGGGTTACCAATTCATTGGAAAGTGATGACAAAATGACGGCCATTTTAGTCAAAGTTCGGTTATCTATACTAATATTATAAAGCAGAAGAGTTTGTTTGTTTGTTTGTTTGTTTGTTTGTTTGTTTGTTTGGTTGAACGCGCTAATCTCCGGAACTACTGGCTCGAATTGAAAAATTCTTTTTGCGTTGGATAGTACATGTATCGAGGAAGGCTATAGGCTATATAACATCACGCTATGACCAATAGGAGCGGAGCAGCAATAAGAAATGTTGCAAGCGGGAACAAAGCAGTTTAAACTTCCGTTGAGTAGGCGATGCGTTGCGATATCAAAACTTCACGCGAACGAAGTCGCGGGCAGAAGCTATGAGGCTATAATTTATCTTGGAAACTTGAACACCTGATGCAGAACCGCAACAGACCAGCTAAACTATAAGAGATACAAAAATGCCACCATAGCAAAAATTGTTCTACATGATGAGCATTTTCTGCTGAGAGTATAAGTTTGAAGATCTGGAACATCTGATGTGGAACTCCAAGAGCCCAGCTACACCATAACACATATAGGAATGACGTCTTAGCAAAAGTTGTTCAATTTTATGAGCACTCTCTGTTGGTTTATAAAAATCGAAGATCTGGAACACCTGTTGTGGAACTCCAAGAGCCCAGCTACACCATAACACATATAGGAATGACGTCTTAGCAAAAGTTGTTCAATCTGATGAGCACTCTCTGTTGACTTATAAAAATCGAAGATCTCGGACACCTGTTGTAGAATTAATTTGCCTAATTGCAGTTATCTTCGTGACTCGGTAGCCTACCCGGTAACGCAGGGGAGCAGTTACTTAGATTTCAATTGATCAGGTATCTTCACAACAAAACTATAACCATGCCTAGAAAGAGGTCAAATCTTTCCCAATATTCCAAAGGAGCTAAAAGATTGAGGATCATAAGATCCCAAGAATCTATCGAAGAGCGTCAGGAGAGACTTGATGCTGTTCGAGAACATCAGGCTGCAACTTGCTCCGTGGAAACCTCTTAGGATCGCGAAGCACGCCTGCGTTCTCAGCGTATTTCTACATCCAGGTCTCTAGAGACCAGTGAAGAATAGATGCGCGACTGACCGCTAATCGTGAACGTCATGCATTGTCTTGCGAGTCGGAGCCGTTCACGGATAGAGAATTGCGCTTGAGTTTCAAGCGTATCTACGCATCGACTACTAGATCTCTAGAGACAAGTAGGGAACGTGATGCGCGACTGACCGCTGATCGTGAACGTCACGCATTGTCTCGCGAGTCGGAGACGTTCACGGATAGAGAATTGCGCTTGAGTTCTCAGCGTATCTACGCATAGCTTCTTCTAGGTCTTTAGAGACAAGTGCGGAACGTGATGCGCGACTGTCCGCTGATCGTGAGCGAATCCGAAATTTTTACCGATACAGAATCAGGCTTGAGTTTTCAGCGTATTCGCACATCTACTAACAGGTCTTTTGAAACGAGTGATGAACGTGATGCGTGATGCGCGATGCACGTTCATTGAACGAACGTTTGAATTCTGATCGACGTCGACATTCTCTGAACAGAATGTCGATATCATCTGAAAAACCGGATGTGTTTCAAGATATAGCCGTAGGGCATGGCGACCTGCCGTGTCGACGGCGCGTTCGTGTTCCACGTGCGCCTCAAAGAGATGTCAGCATAAAGGGAGGGGCCCGCAAAGGTCGAAGCCTGCCGGGGCTGCGGGACTGTTCGAAAGAGATACCGTGGCCCTGGAACGTAAAGAGCGAGGAAGGAACATGGATGGGTTTTAGTCAGTAAAAATCTGACACTCCCTCCCGCTCCGCCCAGAGTTGGAGAAGTTATTTGATTATTTCCCAACCGAGAAAAAAGGGCATGGCGACCTTCCTTGGGTTGATAAGGCACGGAGTGCATTTACGTCTCCTATGATTGAATACGCCACATATTCCGCCATCGGAGGTATGGCTAAAAATTGTACTTTTTGTGAAGCTGTTAAATGGCAAAAAGAAACAAATGGTATGTGTTGCTCAGGTGGGAAAGATCCGTTATTTTCCCGTCCCCGGGTTCTTAGAATTCGACATCAGACGTTTCAGATCTTCGACGACCCCGTTGTAGCTGGCATAAGCAACAGGATCCGCGTACGAAGTCGCGGGCAGAAGCTAGTTTGTTATAAGTTTCATTCAGTGATTATTTGATTTTCAAGAATTCTTTTTATTTTGGAAATTCGAGCCAATGACAATGTTGGAAAAGAGTCCTAATAGCCGGTCATTTCGATACAGATTGAAACGGATGGTATTTCAGGCTGTTATTGAAAAATTCTTGAAGGAAAATCCCAATTTCAATTTTCTCTTTCGTAAACTAAGTAAACTCTTAAATGTGTTTACTATTTGTATTCATGTCTAGAGTCACTCATATTTTTTTTCCCTCTTATGTTGACGACCCGAATGGCGTAGTGATAGTGAGGCTGCCTTACGTTCTTAGGGTCCTGGGTTCGAATCCCGTTAGGAGCAAATGTTTGTGTGATGAACATGGACATTTGTTTCCGAGTCATGGATGTTTATATGTATAATAAGTATGTATTTACAAACAAAAAAGTATATTATGTAGTATATCAACTATCTGGTGTCCACGACCCAAGCCTTGCTTAGTGTGGCACTAGGTGGCGCTGTGTGTTAATGTACACTTGTACAGCGATATTTATTAACATTATCGCTTATTTTTGTGAATGCTGGTTAACCTGCAACTGGCGACTATGTAAGTCCAAGACTGTAAAACATAACCTACCGGTATACCTTAATGTTGTACACAGAAGCTGTTGGTGAACTGTTTGACCAGGCATGTATGTTTTTGAAACATAACCATCACTCCTGTATGTCACTGAAGGTCAGGCAGGGTTGTTCCTATATCTAGTATATTACCCAAATTTCGTCAGTAACATTTTCTAAGTAATAGGCGAGCCGAGCCGACTTCTGAGAAATTTCTAAAGAGAAGTTTATTTAGCAGCTCGAAATTCCAAAACTTATGAATAGGTAGTAGACTAAGTTTTGTCCAGCTTAGTGGACATTTCTTTGTTTTTGTTGTGTTCTAAGAAAAGGTGGAACTATTGAAGTTACAGCTACTTTGTTTGAATGTTTTGTTTTTCAACTTTCTTCGTTTGGAATATATAAGGGCGCGACCGTGTTTTTTTACGTTTTTTCAATTTGCAGGTCCGTCTGTCAGGTCTGGCTGTGTATTGAACAAAATGTGATTCGCGGTTTATACGAGTATTGTATTTACGGAATTATAATTATCATAGTCATCAATTCAAATTTTACGCCATTAAGGCGCCTATACGAGCTAAATTAGCAACTCTATTTGTGGTGGTTTAAACTTCGTTTGAAATGCTGTTAGAATAAAGTTCTAATCAGCTTGCACTACAAAATGGTTGTTACGTCAGCCACTGCAGGCCAAATAGCGCGAAATGAGTGGTTTCGATCGATTTACAAAAAAACTATTGATTGGATTAAAAAACTAAAACAGTATCATGCTAATATATTGCTTGTAGAATTATTTGCCAAAAAATCAGAAGGATCGCATGCATATTAGTATGTTTTTTATTGTTTGAAAGATATTTTTAGAGGTAAGTTCGTGATTTCTTTTTATCGAGCCAAATTAATTGTATTATGTTTTCAAAACAGTATCATGCTAGCATATATCCTGAAGAATATCATATATTTTTCTGGTCTTGTTTAAAGCAGTGAATCATATACTTTAAGTAATTATAAAACTCGCGTTTAGCTCGTGTAATCGCCTTAATGAGGTCGAGGGTCGCGTCCTTTTGGCAAAGTTTGAGACGTTCCAGTAATAGCATTTTGAGGGTTGTCTCGTGCAACCTTGCAAGCCCTATAATTATGTGTACTGGATTTCTGTTCACCTAAGCGGCGACAATTTTATTTTTGAAGAGGGACCTATACATACCTCCATGTTTTTTTTATGGTTTTATTGATATTTTTAATGATTGTTTAATGAATTGAATGATATTTTATGACTTTTAATCAATTGAATGATATTTTATGATTTGTAATGAATTGAATGATATTTTTAACCGACTTCCAAAAAGAGGAGGTTATCAATTCGTCTGTATGTTTTTTTTTTTTTTTTTTTTTTTTTTTTGTGTTTGTTACCTCATAACTTTCGACTGAGTGAACCGATTTTGATGATTCTTTTTTTATTTGAAAGCTGGTGCTTCCCATGTGGTCCCATTTTAATTTGCTGAAGATCTGATGCTGGTCTTCGGAGATATACAATGGAACTCCTCAAAAATGTACGGCAAATCTGCAGTGATTGCTGTTATCGCTTGTAGGTTTATTATTTATACAACATCATGACGTAATATCACGCCTGTATGCTCTGAGGGGGTACGCAGATGTGTACAGTACACCCAGATTTCGACAGTGTTTGTTCCCTCAGTACTTTCGACTGGGTGAACCGAGTTTGATGATTCTTTTTTAATTTGAAAGCTGGTGCTTCCCGTGTGGATAAATTTTAATTTGCTGAAGATCTGATCCGGATCTTCGGAGATATACAATGGAACTCTTCAAAAATACACGGCAAATCTGCAGTAACTGCTGCAATCGCTTGAATGTTTATTGTTTATACAACATCATGACGTAACATCACGCCTGTATGCTCTGAGGGGGTACGCAGATGTGTACAATATTCCCAGATTTCGACAGTTAGGTGTATTAAGTTCCATTTATTGGGGATAAGCCTATTACCTTGACATGTATTGTTTTTTTATTTTATTGGCAAGGGTACTTCAAGGGTAGTTTGATGAGAATTTGGTTAGGTTCTGATTATGGGATCCATGACAAAGGAACGGAGCTCTTCAATTCTTAGAAGCAAATAACGATACTCGGCCAAATCTTTTAAAGGCTATCCGGATATTTGGGTCACGTACCATAACGTCGTTATTAACCGACTTCAAAAAGGAGAAGGTTCTCAATTCAATGTTCCCCGATTACTCGAAGATGACTGGACCGATTTTGTTTTTTAATTGTTTGAAAGGGTATACTTCCCAGAAGGTCCCATAATCATCAAGTCAGGATCCTGATAATGGGATCCTGGAGAAATAGAGAGAACTTTTAAAATTTTATAGGCACACCAGAAGCGGTTTGGGTAGTTTTAGAAAGACTACTTTCTCGGAGTGATCCCATTTAAATTTCGTAAAGATTAGATGAAAAACTTCGGAGAAAGGCAACGCGCGGAACTCCTCATTAAATGTAGCAAATGTGTGTCTCATATTGGGATTGCTGAAATCTCATGTCTGTCTATTGTTTACACCAGTTCATAACAAAAAATCACGCTGGTACGCTGTGAAAGGGTATGCACATGTGAACCACTAAAAAGTGAAAAATAAAAACTTTTTTGCAAAAAATAAAACCGACTTCACACAAAAACGTGAAAAATAACTTTAGCTTCAGAAGTCGGTGACAAAAAAACTAAATCAATCAAATAAAGGTCACCGACTTCTGAAGCTAAAGTTATTTTTCACGTTTTTGTGTGAAGTCGGTTTTATTTTTTGCAAAAAAGTTTTTTTATGATTATTAGTGATTTCTTTACTGCTACTATTTTATCTGTTTCAATAGTATTTTTTCTTGTAAATATATGGGTATTTTTGCCTGCATTAAAACACTATTTTTTATTTTATTTTATCAATGCAGGTGTTTATTTTATCAAGCGTACCACCTAGATCGATGGTGGTCACCCGAAGCCAGGGTGATGCTGCAGAAGCCGAGGACCAGACGCGGGCCCTGCAGAAGTGGGCAGACGAGCATAGAGAGGCAGTTCTACGCCAGGAAGCGAAACGGATTCGAAGAGAGAGACTACGGAGGATTTCAATGGACCCGTCCTTGTCACCAGCTAACAGGTGATCAAAATATTATAGCTTCACGACTAACTACCGCGCCTCTTACGACAGCAGATACGACCTTAGCAGGACCATCGTCAGGACTTCTTCTGAGCGAAGAACACGAATAAAGGACGAGGTCACCCACCCGATCGGTGAGGTCACATAGGTCACAGAGGTCAACCAACAGTATTGCAACGCGCTTAAGGCTAGCGGAATTGGACGCTGCAGAAAAGCTGGCAGCCATCCAGAAAAAGTATCTCGACCTGGATGCGGACCTGGTCAAGAGAAGATTACCCGCCAAAGTATCTGACCTACAGTATGAACAGGACAGCCTGCGGGATGAGCCCCTCATCGCCCAGGAGGAAGGCCACCACAGTAGAGTGGACGAATGGCTTCAAACGAACCCCCTCAGATCAACGGGGGAGGGGGACCAAGGACCCCCCGGGAGGACCCAAGGCATATTAAGTTCGACTTGCCACGGGGAAGGTCGCCGACACCAACAAAGCACAGGAACAGCATCGACAACTTGGCAGCGACCTTAGAAAGGATGGCAAGACCCCGATTACGGCATACGGATTTACCAGTGTTCTCCGGTGGTGTGAACGAATGGCTGCCGTTTAAAGCGGCCGTGAACGACACAACCAACATGTATCGCCTGCTGAGAACATACAGCGACTAAGGACCTGTCTCAAGGGAGAGGCAAGGGAGGCGGTGTCCGCCCTCCTACATACTGCCGCCGATCCAGAGGTCATCATGAAGACACTCGAACAGCGCTTTGGACGACCGGAAGTACTCATCGATCGCGCCATCGAAGAGTTGCAAAGGATGACGAAGCCCACGGCATCAGCCGCCGACTTGAATAACTTCGCCATCAAGGTACAAAACACGGTAAGCGTGATCAAATCGGTCGACCGAAGAGGATACTTATACAACCCGTTACTGACCCGCGAAGTGTTAGAAAAGTCAAGCCCACATATAAGGTCAAGATGGTGCGACTTTGCCTGCGACAACGACGACACAACGGAGCCGGAGATAGTGATGCTGTCTCGTTTCCTGATGCGGGAAGCGGATAGGGCGTTTGAATTTTACCCGCTACCCTGGCACATCCGCCTTAAGTAAAGTTTTTTTGTTGTTTCGTTTCTTTCGAATGGATGAAAAATAAGTATTCTTCTAATTAAGTAGGTACTATCTATAATACACAGAAGGCGTGTTAATTAAAATTCCATCTCTCTAAAACTTATTAAGAAATCCTTTAATCTTTATTTCCATCACAAAAAAATAACTTGAATGTTCTCAATGTTCTGAATGCTCTCATAAATTTTCCCATACAAAACCAATAAACCAGTGTCCACACAATCTACGAGTATATACCTTATCGATATCCTCGAAACTTGTTTATGGTCCAAACAGAAACTTCCCCTTATCATAGACAAACAGACGCTGCAGACTACAAGTTGCATACACTATGGTTCCCAAGAGACCACATAAAGAGCTTCCCTTAAGAGAAAATTCGGTAGAAATTTCCTCACTGTACCAACTTACCCTAGCCTCCCCTCACAAAGTTACACCTACTGTCTTTATAACCTCTATTTCTTGAGGGTTAAGGCTCGTTTTTCAATGATTTAGGGATTATTTAAGTTGAGTTTGAGAGTACATGTTCGCTACGTCACAATAGGGGTAAGTAATTTAATTGATGACGTGTTCGATTTAGGGAAATGGATGGTGCGTCGCTTTACAATTAAAAATGCGATGTCCCCTTCATAGGGTGATGCCTTTTGAGTAACAGTGTGCGTCCGTTTGGTTCGGGAATACGAAATTGATGGAAGGAAATTGATTTACCAAGCCTGATAAATTCAAAGAAATACATTTTGTATGAAACTATGTCTTCCATGAGAAGCTCGTGACTAAATAATTACAGCCGCTCGGGCCAATCTTTAGGTTAAGCCAAGCTTGCCTAGGTTGGTCTGTCGATGGGTGACCACACTAACATACCGAGTTTCCTCCGTGCCTCGGAAAGCACGTTAAGGTGGTGGTCCCGGCTGTCATTTGTCCATCTTTGACAGTCGTTACAGGTAGTCAGTGGCCCAAAAAGTCTGAAAACTAGCCTTACCAAGTGGTATTGTATTACCCAGTATTAACTGGGTTGTGGAGGTCCGATAGGCAGTCGCTCCATGTAAAATACTGGTATTCAGCTGCATACGGTTAGACTGGAAGCTGACTCCAACATAGTTGGGAAAAGGCTAGGCAAATGATGATGAAACTATGTCTTCCGGACTGCTTCGTTGACCTAATGGTCGCAAACACTTCTACTCAGCTTGACATCCTAGGTTCGATTCCCAGATCGGGACAAGTATAATGGGTTTTTGCATCAGGAATTTCTCAGTTACAGCCCGTAAGGACTTTAGCCTGATTGATGGCAATAGGCTCGGCCCCTACTTCATGGGCCTCAAACATAATTTTGATGGAAATGTGGTCTTTCACAGTATTTAACTAGCCGATGCCCGCGGCTTCGCCCGCGTAAAATTTTATACAAAAACAAAGGAAGGTCTTTTGAATCATTCTATCTGTTAAAAAAAACCCGCATCAAAATCTGTTGCGTAGTTTTAAAGATCTAAGCATACATAGGGACAGACAGACGCGGCGGGGGACTTTGTTTTTAACCAACTTCTAAAAAGGAGGAGGTTCTCTATTCGACTGTATGTATTTTTTTTTTTTTTATGTATGTTCACCGATTACTCGAAGACGCCTGAACCGATTTGAAAAATTCTTTTTTTGTTTGAAAGGGTATACTTCCAAGTTGGTCCCATAGTCACCAAGTAGGGATCTGATGATGGAATCTTGGCGAAATCGAGGGAACTCTTCAAATTTTATAGGATAACATACAGCAATTTTGGTATTTTCTACAACAAGTGAAGCATTTGCGTTTGATAAGAACTATTCTACCATCAGATCTGATGATGAAGCCAAGAGACACGGAACTCCATAATGAGACAATGTATCCTAGTCGTGTTTGGGCTTGTTGTAATTGTAACGGTATGCACTTTCCATGTGTACCAAGCACATGTGAACCACTAAAAAGTGAAAAATAAAAAGTTTTTTGCAAAAAATAAAACCGACTTCAAAAAATAAACCAAAAAAGTGAAAAATAACTTAAGCTTCTGAAGTCGGTGACAAAAAAATTAAATCAATCATACAAACGTCACCGACTTCAGAAGCTAAAGTTATTTTTCACGTTTTCACTTTTTTTTTTGAAGTCGGTTTTATTTTTTGCAAAAATGTTTTTTATAATATGTAGTGATAGTGATGGAACAAATCTGCCTACCCTTTTGAGGAAGGCGTGATGGTGGTTCAACCTATGTATCAAACGAAACTTCTCAGAATGTACTAGATCATAATATTATTGTGTTCTTACACTTCGAATAGGGTGATAGACGACATAAAAAATCTAATTTCGTCCATCAGATAGATTTCCTTAAAGTACTAGCCTACCTACCTAGCCTATTTTCCAACTATGTTGGGGTTGGGTTCCAGTCTAACTGGATGCAGCTGAATACCAGTATTTTACATTGATTTCCAAAGAAATTAGACACATTTTTTTTCACATAAACAAAATTTGAAGACGATAACCTTCGTCATTATTTATTTATTTGGTAAAACAAAAAACACGTACTTATCCAATAATAGGCTTGTTTCCACCATCAATAAATTGCAAATCTATTTAGTCCGTCAGTTAGAGTATTAGAAAATAATGGACACGTATTTTTTGTTTTTGTAAATCAACGAATATTGACAAAGATAAAACGCATCAAAACTCGGGAGTGGGCGCTCGTGACGTCAGTACTCACTAAGAATCATACCGAACAGTGACGTATTGGGAATTTTAAAAGCGTCGTATCTTCGTCAATTTTGTTTTATGTGACAAAAGAAAAAATACGGGTCAAATATTTTTTGATAATCTAAGTGACGGACTAATTAGATTTTTTCAGTTAACAAGCCTATTATGTTTGATACTCTAAGTGACGGAGTAAACAGAATCATATTTTTTTTAGTCAGTTGTCGTCCTTATTTTTTTTTAGGATGGGAAATCATCAAATGACTTCACCCACTCTGGGCGGAGCGGGAGGGAGTGTCAGACTCTTACTGACTAAAACCCATCCATGTTCCTTCCTCGCCCTTAATGTTCCGGGGCCGCGGTATCTCTTTCGAATAGGCCCGCACTTATTGTTTACCTCAGTTATTATTTCTTCGCTTTACCCAAAATACATTCATATCTGATAAATTATATTATAGGATTACGGAAATCGGATAATATTTCTTATTCAGTATCATCGAAACCGGATTATTTAAGCGTAATTAATTATATAATTAAGTATCCAATTATGATGTTATTAAAAGGTAAGTAAGTAGTATTATATAAAATGTATTCATATTTCCTTCCACGTTGGTCTAGTGGTTGCAACCGTGACTACTGAGCATGCGGTCCTGGCTTCGATTCCCAGGTCGAGCTTATTGGGTGCCGATTGATGGCAATGGGATCGTCCCCTATATAACTGGAAAAATGTGTTCTTTCAAGTACACCTTTGCTAATCCCCTGGGTATACTGGGCGGGTTGTTATATTTGTACACATTCATATTTGTTTCAATTATTATTTATTTTAATTGCCGATGGAATAAATAAGCCTAAGAGTTTACTGACATGAGTAGCGTTGGACGCCTTTAAGCTAAATAGACAGACAATCATGTAAAGGTGCCTGGATCAGACCAGTCTATCCCAGATGCAGAAGTCGGAGGTATGGTGCAGAACAAAACAAATATCGCAATGACAGCGGGACCAGCCCTACGGTTTCGTCAAGAGGTGTTTTACACACTTTTTTTGGTAGTCCAGAACTTCACCACTTCCACTGCGTCGTCGGTGGTAGGATGTTATGGTCCAGCAGTGTGACGTAGAGGAATATGTCCAGGAGTGGCTTGCAATGAATTATCGAAGGCTATGTACGAATGACGTCACCAATAAAAAAATAATCCACGCGTCCCTAATACCGTATTGCACGCACAGTTGAAAAACACGTCGTGTGCTATAAACTTGTTCTATTTATCGGTCCCCCGGGCATAGGGAATAGGGACGCCCCTAACTTCGCGCTCGTCACGCAACTGTTTTACAACTGGTTGTAAAAGTTACACTATGAGTCATTGGGAATTTTAAATAGGTTTGTGGAATAAATATTATGTAAAGGAGATCCTTTCCTTTGGCTTTGGCAAAGAACACGGAGAAGGGAAAAAAAAGAATTGATCTAGCTAGACAGTTGCTAACTGTACTTTTTAGATTTAGATTCAGACCAGAAAAGGTCTAGTTTCCTGGAAAAAATTGGGGAAGTGCCTGAAAGACTGAAAGATGAAAAATTGTGCCCTTCATCTGTGGCCCCGACCGAATCGGTTTGATACGATTGTTTTACTATTGAGTTAATTAATTATGTAGGTACAGAATGTACGAAATAATATAACTCACTACACAAATCTATGCTTACTTAAATTTCTAATATTATAAAGCTGACGAGTCTGTTTGTTTGTTTAGTTGATTGCTGCTAATCTGAGGAACTACTGGTCGAAACTGTAAAATGTACCTATTGGATAGTCATGCTTCGACCAATGAAAAATGTTGCAAAAACGGGGAAAAATTATTTTCTTTTCTGAGCTTTTTGACGTATCACATAAGAGAGAGAAAAAACTAAAACGACGAAGTTGCGTGGGTCAGCTAGTCCTATATAAACTGAGTCTGGGTCTGGACCCAGTTTATATCAGACTGATCAGCACTGATTCTGCTAGCTTATACCTGAGTGTAAGCGGCGTGCTGTGAGCGCCGTGTGTTGAGAGGTGCACACCTCCTCTCCTCGCTGCTTTGCACATCTCCGCACAGCTTCCGTGGATACATCCTAGCACTTAGGTACGCACCTCCTCTAATCGCTGCATCGCACATTCAATGTCAAGTTTTTCCCGCGGTTTACGTGGGGTTTAAAGTGTCCCTGTATTGTTGTTTCAAAACGTGGTCTACCCGTGTTTCAAATTTCTTCAAAACCCATTCCTGCAAGGCGTGAAAAGGTAACAACAGACGGAGTAATTTTCGCATGTTCAATATTAGTATGGATAGTCAACCTTCGGTTTAATGATGCATGATAGGTACCTACATAATAAATGAACATATAATATAACCTCGTCAATACCCAACAATCAATCACGAAGAACAAACAGCACAACAGCCATAAAAAAACTGACGAAACACACGAATTTAGGAAATTTGGTCCAAATGCCATCCGTCATGCAACCCAACCCGTTAGCTTTCGCATTATACAGGGTTAAAAATCACTTCGCATAAATCTGCGCTATCGGGTCCAAATGACCCACGGTGGTTCTGTGGGTTAAAACGTTACAAAATGGAGACAGAAGGCTTACTCAAAACGATTTGCCAGTTTCGTCAACCTATAAAGTTCCCACTGCTGGGACACAGACCTCTTCTCTGTGAAGGGGAGTGGGCTCTAATCCACAGTAAATCTCATGTTTTATATACCGGTTTCCTCACGATGTTTTCCTTCACCGTTTTCAGTTGAGATACACACCCTGTATGCTATTTTTTCGTCTACGACGAGCCATTTTGAACCCTGTGTCCCAGTCACTAGAAACAAAACAAAATATTATCTGATTTTGTGAACAACAATATGCCTGTAGTCTCCGTAGAGTTAGGCAGAGATATACCTGATTTATAGTCCGCCCACATTTCGCCATGCCATAAACTGGGTTCAAATCCAGACTTCGTGGCTGAGAAATGTCTTTTGGAGAAACCCAGTAACACTTTACCCGTCCCGGGAATCGAAGCCAGGTCCTCAAGCTCAGCAGTTGCACTTGCAACCACTAGACCAAAGAGGCCGTCAGTGTAGTAGACAATTGGGTGCCAAACGCGTCATACCTTGGGAAACCTTTGAGCCTATGCATGTCTTTGTTAGCTGCCATACAGTATACAGGGTGTAAACCACCTCATCACGAAGCCGTCAACCAAGCATTCTGTACTTACATCAAACTAAGTAACTTCACGCAAAAATTTTGGGGTCAATCATGTTTTGCGGTATAACTCAATGTTACGCACTCAAAACATTGTGCTGATGGATGGATTGGATAGCACGGAGTTCGTGGAGGTAACTTTGACCCCCAATTATCTCCGTAATTAGAAGGTTCCCAGGTATGGTGTAGAACAAAAAAATGATCAGAATGACAAGGAGAAAAAGTGCTTTCCGGCTTCGTTAAGAGGAGTTTTACACCCTTTATAGGTTCCAAGTAGACCTTCTGCAAACCCCGTAGCTTTGAAACCCCGTAACGTTATCTCAACTGTCAACTCTAGTTTTTCACCCCCGTTAATAGATGGCGTTGTTTACAACTCAGTTGTTCTGAGTTACGGTATTTAATCACGTTTTGACGGCCGATAGATGCGGTATTTCGGTTACCGTTTACGTTTCCCGATAGGGAATTACCGATAGCTTATAACTTTGATCGATTGTGTACCTGACAAAACCGGAGGATGACTAAATGATAAATGCATCGATTAATCTGGCGAGTTTTGCTGAATTTTGGGTAGGTGGACGTTTTTTAGAACAAGTTTCCCTAACCACTGAGTATTACATCTCATTTTGACGTATGACATCTTGTTTTCGTGGAATAAATGGAATAAAACGCGGCCGCGTGGCCGGGCACAGTGTGCACCGCGGTGGGTTTGCACCTTTTTGGTGTAGTTAAAAGTCAAAGTCAAAGTATTTATTAGTGTGCTTTTTGGTGATACAATTGGTCTTATAGTTAGGTTATACGAGTAGTAACTCAAAAGAACTACCCATTAGGGCATACACTATTTCACATTATAAGAATTTAAAAGTGATATTACATACAAATGAATAAAAAATACAAAAAAATCAACATCTAAAGTACATCAAATTTTTAAAATAAACATTTAGATTGAAATAGATTACAGAGATTGAACACTGTCATAAATTCAAATGAATACTTTTTAAAATTCAATGTCATAAATTAACAAATAATACGATAAAATTCAAATTGATAAGTAATGTCAGAGTAGGTATATGTCAAAATAATTACGAAATCTAAAAACAAATCAGCCTAGCTTATTAAAATTTGTCAAGAAGGAATTCGTCAATGCTATAGTAACATTTTTCAACTGTAAAAATATTTAGTTTCCTTTTAAATTGTGTCAAGTCATCTTTAATGTCATTTGGTATTTCATTGAATATTTTCGGAGCCATACAGAGGATGCTTTTGTGCATAAGGGCGGTCTTTGAGGCTCTTAGAGGTAATTCGTGACGATATTCTTGTCTTGTCGATCTATAGCGTTGCTCTGAAGCTTTTTTAAACAATTCATTATTTTTCTTGACGAACAATGCGGTCTCATATATGTAGAGACAAGGCAATGATAGTATTTTAAGAGATTTAAAATGCGGTTTGCAAGTTTCCGTTGGTTTAAGACCGCATATCGATCGAATACACCTCTTCTGTGCTTTAAAAATGTTAATTTTCTCACAGGAATTTGCCCAAAAAATTACTCCGTAACGTAATATGGAATCTACATAGCCATAGTAGGCAGCTAGCTACGACAGCTGCCTAGTTAACTACATATTTTCTTCAGTTCATAAAGAGCCAAAGGGAACCTACTTAATTTTGTTATAAGAGTTTATGCATGTTGTTTCCAAGTCAGCTTAGAGTCAATTGTTAAACCTAGAAATTTTATTTTAAATTTTCAATTATGTTATCGTCAAAACTTATATTTAAGTCAAGAGTGGCCAATCTTTGTCGAAATTGCATAATTTTAGTTTTATTTAAATTTAATTTTAAATTATTATTTTCAAGCCAGTTAATTGATTGTTGTAACGTGTCTTTAATGTCAGATTCATGGTTTCTATTTTTATTATTCCTTACAATGATTGTGCTGTCATCAGCATAAAGGACCATAGGGAAAGCGACGTGTTTTGGAAAGTCATTTATGTAAGCTAAAAATAACGGGGGACCCAATACGCTGCCCTGTGGTAGTTGGATATTATATTCATCAATAAATAACACCTAATTTTACTTAATCAAACAAGAACACATTTATTTCAAAAGTAGCTTCTGTCGTCGATTTCATCTGCTTGAAATCCTCAATCAGAAATAATCATGAATAGTGTGGCTTTTTATTGTTTTATTTTTATGCTTATTGCCAGTGAAAGAATCTTTGAAATCGTATGAGTAGTATCAGAGATTACATCCTACATCCAAACTTAGATAAGTACCTCTTTAGAATATTAGTGTAATTATATTGATTGTTATTACTGTTGCAAGCGACCGCTCGCTATTCGAAGGCACACAAATTAAATTGCGTTTAGTCTTTTCCTAGTGATGGGGTCGGCTTCCAGTCTTGCTGAATACAAGTATTTGATATGGAGGGACTGCCTATCTGATCTCCAGAACCCAGTAATTACTGTGTAATACGACACCCTTTGGTAGGACTGCTAAGGAAGACGAAAAAAAAAACAATCTGTTAGAGTATCAACAAACATTTGACCCAAAATTACGGGTCTTTCTTTTGTTTCTTACATAAACCATGATTGATGAACATACGACGTTTTGACAATTCTCAATATGTCATGTCTTGGTATAATTTTTAGTCAGTTCTGACGTCACGAGCCCCCACTCCTGAGTTTTAATGCGTTTCATCTTTGTCAATATTTGTTGATTTACAAAAACAAAAAAACACGTTTGTATTTTCCAATACTCAACTGACGGACTAAATAGATTTGCAATTTTTTGATACTGTCGTCAGACTTTTGAAGTCGCTACAAATTAAATAATGACATTTAAGTAAACCGGTATACAAGGGTCGTCATCCTATTCGCAAATCTACCCCACTAGAAGCCCTTTCACAGCTGGAGATGGCCCTCAACTCCTCATTAAACTCCAATTTAAGAAGACAAAAAGATTCAACTAGTTTTCCATTTCAAGTGTAGTCATCCGAAGTAAGCGGTGCCCTCTGTCGCAGCGAATGAAAAACTAATCCCCATTTGCATCTATTAAGATTTCATTTAAAATCACAATGCTGCGATCTCGGGCCTCAACAGACGGTAGCCATCTTCGTTTTCTGAAACAAATCGAGCCTGTCTCCCGGCGGAAGTCGGCGGCTTTAATTTCCGACTTCGACTTCATTTTTTTCAGCCGCTTTAAAGAGATTAGACTTTTGTTGTGTCTCGTTGAGATTTAATAGGAATTGAAATGGTTACGAAGTTGCCAATAGGTACTGCAATTTGATTTTTAAAGACTTATGATTTACGTTCCTTTAGAGAGATTCTTAGGGTTAAAGGGTTTTATTTTAACGTATTTCCTATTCAAACATTTTAGAATTTCAAATTGATTTCGAATGATTGTCATGGTAAAATATTTACTTTTGACAATGGTAACAATTTGTAATTCATGCGGAATACCATCTTATTTTCAATTCCGATTCAATCGAAATTTTCAGAGATGGTTTCGCAATGATTGTTTAGGTTCAACAATTCATAAACTACTGATAATGGAAGAATGTAAACTGAATGTTAGTCGTGGCAATATTCGGTCAGTGGTGGTCTAAGTTCGGGGTACCTAATTGACATTTTGGAATTATCAGCGATTGATGGATTTGTGCCCGGTTGATGGCAATAGGCTCGTCCCCTAATACATAGAATTTAAACATAACTGGCAAAATGAAATGTGGCTGTACTAGTAGGTAGGTACACCTCCACCTCATTTATTTTTCAGTCTCTAGTGCCCTACTGCCGCCTCGCACCTTGTATGATCTTACCAAACTATGCAAAAACTAGAATTCCTCAAAACTTATTATAAAAACCCATTCACTATACCGACGTTATAAAAAACTAGATAGTTAAAACAATCAGAAGGCGTGCCATTAAATCATCCAATAAGCAAGACCTCTATCCTCCCCCATATTTCCCTTCATCTCCCTGGATTTAGTAGAACAGCGGGAAGGAGGAGAGGTCTGTGTAGAGCGGTAAGTTGACTATAACTTTCGTCGCTCGAAGCCATCAAGATAATTGATTAATTAAAGCGCTGCAGCGTCCTCAAGCGGCTTTTTTCTTTTTGTTGTAAAATTGCGTTTTTATGGGAAAGACGCTTGGTCGCTTGACGTTTGCTGCTAGTTTAAATTATAGCTAATTGTGTAGGAATTATTGAGTGGATGGTTACAACAGCTAGCAGAAAAATAAAATATAATTATTTCCCAAAATTCACGCAACTTGATCAAGCAAAATTGCTTCTTATTCAACACTAATAGTGATATACTTTAAAAAAATCTTGGTAAAAAGTGAACTGTCCGTGGTATTTTGTCTTGTGAATGTTCCTCTTTGCCACTCAAAGGTTGAATGTACCAATGTTGAGTCTACTAATCCTGGATTAGTCAGGTATTTACAATACCCATGCTTAAAAAAACAATGGATTAAATAAAACCTTTCAACATTATTAACAAACAAGTCATTAATCAAGTAGTCACACTATTCTACAAAAAAAATCGTTGGAAACTTATGATTATGACTTGTTTACCGAAAATTCTCCTTTACAGCAATTGAACATTACTCCCATTAGGGTTCTGCCGTCATAGGGAACCCTAATTCACCGAGTCCTGTGTCACATACACGGGCTATGGCAAAACCATAAAATTTTTGCCATGTCATTGGTTATTCCTAATTTTAGTTTAACGTTGGTACAAGGTAAAAGCGTTAAGTTAAATTTAGAAATATTTTAAAAGTAAAAACTTCTTTGCTAAGAACTTTTTTGGTATTGCTAAACTTAAGTGGCAGTGGGCAGGGCACATTGCTCGCAGAACGGATGGCCGTTGGGGCCGAAAAGTTCTGGAGTGGCGAACGCGAATCGGAAGACGATGCGTTGGAAGACCTCCCACTAGGTGGACCGATGACCTGGTGAAGGTTGCGGGAATCCAATGGATGCGAGTCACAAGGGACCGGTCAATGTGGCGACTTGGGGGAGGCCTATGTCCAGCAGTGGACGTCTTTCGTCTGAGATGATGATGATGATGAGAAACTTCTTTAGGCGCTTTGAGTACTATTTGGGTGAACAAAAATGGAACATCACGAAACATGCAACTCGCGTGACGGTCATCAAACGTTTCGTGCACTCGTAGCCAATCCGATACGACCTGCTACGACGTAGCACCACTTGACGAGTACGGGGTACAACCTGTAGCAGTGCTACGAGCAATTCACTAGTTACTTACTTTTCACTTCTATCTGCAAAAAACTGCCCCGCATGTTATTTTTCCTATTAAAACGGTTTCATTTTAAGAGGTACCGTATTACCCAGTACTAACTGGGTTGTGGAGGTCAGATAGGGTTCCAATCCGGGCAAGTACCAATATGACTTTTTTTAAGGGTGTAAAACACCTCTTCACGAAGCCGAAAGGCACCCGTTGTTCTCCCCATCATTGGGATCATTTTTTTTGTTCTACACCATACCTGGGAACCTTCTAGTTACGGAGATATGGGAGGTCAAAGTTACAACTATTTGACAAGTTTTTTTTTTTAAATATAAGTTTTTTTTGTAATATTTTGACTTTTAACACCTTCACGACCCCGTACTATTCAATCCATCCATCAGCACAATGTTATAAGTGCGTTACATTGAAATCTACCACAAAACATGATTTTAGTAACCTCAAAAAAAAAAGTTGTTTCCCAGCAATAATTTTTGCGTAAAGTTACTTAGTTTGATGTACAGAATGCTTGGTTAACGGCTTTGTGATGAGGTGGTTTACACCCTGTATGTACTTTCTAAGTTTATCTTGGACATCACATACATCGGTGAAGGAAAACATCATGAGGAACTACGCTTTTTAGGCGAATTTAAAGTGTTTGAGGTTAGGTTACATTAATCGGTTTTTCTCAGGAACGGTGCATTATCTTTTCATGGGAGTGGTACCATGGGGCAAGGGGAACCCCTGCTTCCCTCCCCCTCTCCACACCGCGCTAGTTGAGTTCCGTTACATTATTTTCACAATATTATGGTTTCACTGCGACAGATTATAATGTAATGCAAAATAATGCGTAATATTGTAGCAATATATTCAGTTGACAATATTTAGACATTTCACAATCTCGCTAGTAATATTACAATCTCCCGGTTTTTACAATGTGACGTTGACATATGCAAATACTCGTAGCACCGATCTTCAGGTATTGATACGAATTATTTTAAATTATGCTGTATCAGTTTTTACAAAAAGCTGCAAACTTCGCAAAAACTTAAAAACAAAAAAAAAGGAGTTCTTAATCCAAACCCGCCGCCACCCACACCTTCGACGGGCCCAATCGTCCTCACATCGTCTATAACTCAGTGTTCCGAGCGATTAACCGAACTCAAATGTAGTGAGAGAGGGTTAATGAAGTACGTGTGATCGGGTACAACGGGCCCCGGGACGGCGGACCTGATTGAACCGTCATTGCTGATGTGTGAGGTGATTTTTCAGGGTTAGGTTTGTACTGGACCCGGAAAGGGGTTACCTTTTGAAATATCTCTCACTTAAGTTAAGTTATAGGTGAATAGATTCCAAAAAAACACCTTTGATTTTTCACTCATGACTTCTTTCGTCATTTAGGAGGACCGCGTGGCTAAATAATAACAGCCGCTCGGATCGATCTTTAGGTTAAGCCGTCCTTGCCTAGGTTGATCTTTGGATGGGTGCACCATCCTTACATACCGAGTTTCCTCCGTGCATCGGAAAGCAAGTTAAGCCGTCGCGTCGTTGGTCTCGGCTGTCATGTGTAGATCTTTGGCAGTCGTTACAGGTAGTCAGTGGCCCAAAAATCTGACTGCCGGTCATAACAAGGGGTACCGTACTTATTACATATTCGTCATTTTAAAACCAGCGTCTGGTCTAGTTTCTTTATCCTAGTTCCTACTATCCTATCCTATCCTATCCTATCCTACTAAATGAGAAAGTTTGTTAGGATGTCTGGATGTGTGTTACTAAAAATTACTTACTGGATTTGGATGAAATTTAGCACAAGGATAATTTATAATCTAGATTAACACAAGGTATACTTTTTATCCCGGTAGTATAATATCGTGGGACAATAATCGAACTGTACGCGGGCGAAGCTGCGTACATAAACTAGTAGCTAAATAAAAATATTGGAACGAAGTTCCTTATCGCGCGTTGTGAAAGGGGGCCAGACGGAAAAAAATCTTACGAAAAGTTGTCACGACACTTTTTGACAAGCTAGTTTTCTTTTTAATATATTACAGTAACTAGGAGTTGTAGGTTGTATACATTTGATGTTAGACCTTCTTTGTAACCATGGAGAGGAACGTTAAAAGCTAATTGTAGATGGCGCCACCATAGCTGGTCTCAATCTGACCAATGAGGTTAAGGTATTTTAAAATATGAAATGACATTCCTTAGTTTTTAACCAATGACGATGCTTGAAACCAGCTATGCTAGCGCCATTAGTTCCACAGTGTGCATCCCCATTATAATTATTTATGTATTTTATTTTTCCGCTTGTTGTCGGCTCGAGGACCAAACGCAAACTGAATGTTCAGGCTGGGCTTCCCATCACGATGAAATTATGTTGGCACCGATGAAAAAAATCAGTTTTTTCGTCATGGGTGTCGTTTTCGTGGTTTTAGGGGTCGCTGATAATAAAAAAGAGGTCAAAATGAAAATCAAAGATGGCGCCGACGAAAAATTTCGGTTTTTTCTTCATGGGTGTCGTTTTTGTGGTTTTTGGGGTCGCTGATAATGAAAAAGAGGTCAAAATGAAAATCCAAGATGGCGCCGATGAAAAATTTCAGTTTTTTCGTCATGGGTGTCGTTTTCGTGTTTTTTGGGGTCGCTGATAATAAAAAAGAGGTCAAAATAAAAATCAAAGATGGCACCGACGAAAAATTTCGGTTTTCTCTTCATGGGTGTCGTTTTCGTGGTTTTTGGGGTCGCTGATACTGAAAATGAGGTCAAAATGATAATCCAAGATGGCGCCGATGAAAAATTTCATTTTTTTTGTCATGGGTGTCGTTTTCGTGGTTATAGGGTTCGCTGATAATAAAAAAGAGGTCAAAATGAAAATCAAATATGGCGCCGACGAAAAATTTCGGTTTTCTCTTCATGGGTGTCGTTTTCGTGGTTTTTGGGGTCGCTGATGATGAAAATGAGGTCAAAATGATAATCCAAGATGGCGCCGATGAAAAATTTCATTTTTTTCGTCATGGGTGTCGTTTTCGTGGTTATAGGGGTCGCTGATAATAAAAAAGAGGTCAAAATGAAAATCAAATATGGCGCCGACGAAAAATTTCGGTTTTGTCTTCATGGGTGTCGTTTTCGTGGTTTTTGGGGTCGCTGATGATGAAAATGAGGTCAAAATGATAATCCAAGATGGCGCCGATGAAATATTGAAGTTCCTTACCGCGCGTTGTGAAAGGGGGCTAGACGGAAAAAATTCTTACGAAAAGTTGGCACGACACTTTTTGCTATAGTAAGCTATTGTAAGCTGTGCGGCGTCGCATGTTTCTCTGTCTGTCTCTCTCTCTCTTATAGCAAGCCAGAACTTCGTTCCATCCGGGTGTCCCTTGACACCTCTCAAGTTTTTTTCAATTATTTCATTTCTCCACGTGACACAGTGTTTGTTTAATTTTAATGGTCTATCAATAGAGCATGTAAATTTAATGTTTAATGTAAAATTATTTTACTACTGATTGTACGTTTTAGTGACGTGGGACGAGTTGCAGAATGGAAATATTATTTATTTTGATTTTCATCAACTCGTCCCAAATTGGCCGAGGGCATGTGGGACGAGTTGCTGAATTACTCGACTATTCAAGTCAGTTTAGTCAATGATACAAAAGTATCTTTAATTGCAATTCGAATAACTATTTAACCCTACAAAAACAAAATTATAATTAAACAATTAAAACACTCATAATCCTCCGTATCGAATTAAAATCACAAATGTAAGCGCGATGTCAATTAAAACAAAAACAGTTCGGGACATCGCTTATTCGCTGAAAGCCGATTGCCGACGGCCGAAAGCCGACGATCCGATTAGTGCGTCCAATAAACAAAGAGCATGGGCCGTTATTAATTTTCGATTGGTGCAGACGTCGCGAACGTTCGACGATTTAAATTTGAATTTGGAATCGGGGATTATGATTGTTTAGGTGTGGAGATTATCTGAACGGTTGTTTGTATTTGAAGGGGTTTTTTATAAGGGAAATAATGGTTTGGTATGATGATAGGAAAACTGGAAGAATTTTGTACGAACGGTTTCTGAATCCTTAATTTCAACAATCAAGTAGAACTTGCTGTGTTTTTGCGATATATGTTTTAGTTAAGGTTGGTTCTATATTCCTAAGTCATCATTTCATCCATTATTTGCCTAGCCTTTTCCCAACTATGTTGGGGTCGGCTTCCAGTCTAAGCGGATGCAGCTGAATACCAGTATTTTTTAATTTACATGGAGCGACTGCCTATCTGACCTCCACAACCCAGTTAATACTGGATAATACGATATCACTTGGTAAGACTGGTTGTCAGACTTTTTGGGCCGCTGACTACTTGTAACGACTGCCGAAGATGGACAAATGACAGCCGGGACCAACGGCTTAACGTGCTTTCCGAGGCACGGAGGAAACTCGGTATGTAAGGGCCCATTCACAGACCAACCTAGGCAAGCACGGCTTAACCTAAAGATCGACCCGAGTGGCTGTTATTACTTAGCCACGAGGTCCTCCTAAATGACGAAAGAAGTCATGAGTGAAAAATCAAAGGTGTTTTTTAATTACTGCAGAACATTTTTGTAATGACCATGTACAACCGATCATGGACAACCGACCTTCGAAAGGACATACACTAACCTTATTGGTGAAGTTGCTCTGAAAGATTAGATCCGTCGTTCTGGAATATACTGGTGTGCATATAGATGCGTGGCCATAGGGCCAGATGTAAAAAGGTGGACGAAACAAAAGGAGTATGTGAGAATATTTGGCTCCAGAAGTGCAGGACTTTGCTTTACAAAATAGATTAAAGTTCCATTTACACTACCACATTTTCTGAACTTGACTATTTTTAACCGCAGCAAAATTTTCTCAATTCTAATTTTCTCTTTAGAAAAATATTCTGGTTCAAAATAACAAAATTTTAGCTCAAGCTAGGAAATGTTGGTGAGCCCTGACCATGCTTCCTGGCTACCCCGTGTGACGTAATTTCCTCTTTTATGCTTATGTGTCACGTTTGCTTCGCTTAGCTTTGCTTTGCTTTTATTACCATGAAAATACAGGGTTAAAATTGTCTCGATACGATTTTATGCTAGGATTTATGTTGTTTGTCCGTCTTCTAAAAAGAGGTTTTTTTGCAAAAAAAAAATTACTTCCAAACCAAATAAAAAAGTGGAAAATAAAAACTGCACTTTCGGCAGGGTCCGTAACAATCCATGCATCAGCACAATGTTTTGAGTGCGTTTCATTGAGTTCTACCACAAAACATGATTTTTCACCCTGAAAAAAAAGTTGTATCGACGCAATAATTTTTGCGTAAATTACTTAGTTTGATGTACAGATGCTTGGTTAACGGCTTCATGATGAGGTTTTTTACACCCTGCATGACAATCAACATGTTTTTTTTACAAATACCCTACCTATACTTTCATAAAAATACAATACTTTTTCGTTTTTTTAAATTTTCAAAATTTACTTAGAATGCATTATGCCTTTTAAGTAAATTTTAGGGCTCTAGTGAAGACATGATAATTTAATTTTCGTTTTGTTCTAGATACGAAAAACTTTATCAGATTCCTATACAGTTTTTTCAGGGAAATAAAAACAATATTCCCATCTCTATTTACCGAACAGCACAGAACATTCGTACACAACAATATATTTTAGGAAAACAGCGAGACGTCCCCGCAGACGAGACATGATTCGTTTTATCTAACGAACGCCGCAGGCTGTGTCCTCCCCATAATTAAATAATATGACACAAGACAGAACACGCCTCAGGAAAACGGGGAAAGATTAGAAAAGAAACGTAAGAGCTTTGTGTTGGGAGAAGTTTTTGCTTGGATAAAGGCTTGTTCACACGTTGGGTAGGTAGTTAGCTAACTAATGGTAGGTGCAGAAGAGTGGCTGTGTTATTTATGTGCTTATAATCCGAGTGGTTATTTTGTATGAACCAAATTAAAGGTTGGAAGGGATATCGACGCGAAAATGGGTACAACATACTTTTTTATGGGAAATCATCAGATGACTCCTCCCGCTCTGAGCGGAGCGGAAACGAGTGTCAGCACCACCCATCTATGTTCCTTCATCGGCCTTTGTGTTCCGAGATCTCTTTCAAACAGTCCCGCAGCACCGCGGGTACTCCTCAGTAAGTCAGTACATTTATTTATTTATTTTATTCATTAACACATACATTTGTTTTAACTGGTAAAACCCAAGCTAACAAAAGTATACATTAATTAGTATAGCTAATCGTCCAGTCCCAAATAACGGGTCTGGGTAGAAGCACAATTTATACAGCAGATAACATGCTAAGTGACACCCTCTGGAATTCCGCCAAAAAGCAAGAAAATATATTATCCAAATGTCGAGAGACATAATTGAGTATTCTAACTGCACGAATCACATCATTTTAAACGCATCGAGATTCATATCAAAAAAAAAAAAAACCCTCCGGCAAGCCGCAGGAGGAGGTAGATTTCGGAGAAGGTGCTGGAGCGTCCGACTATTGAAAATTTGTATAAAGAGTACAATCTACAAACAAAAAAAAAATTATTTCAAAATCGTTGTCCTGTAATGGAAAGTTTACCTTTTTTAAATCCTCTCATAAGAGTTCAGCATGGAAACGCCCTCAAATTTTTAGTTATATTTTTTGTTTCGAAAACTATAAGTTTTATCGCTAAACTTCAAAGGTAACAATTGCAGAGTAAACAATTTGCTTTCAAAAAAAAATATTTGCGACGCTCAAAATGTTTACTGTTTCGGACATGTGATTTTTTGTCGCAAAAATTTTGGAAATTTCAACCCCCTCCCCAATTTAGGGGTTGCATCAAAAAAGTTTCGATTTAAAGTTGTCCGTATTCTTACTCAAAATGATAAAAATGAAAAACGGTTCAAACATATTCCATAGGAAAAAAGTTATGGCCAAAAAACTGATTTTAGAAAAACCGCCCCCCGCCGCCCCCCATGGACGAATTCCGCCCATTCACGAACTTAGCCTAAGTTTTGACCTTTTCGATTTTTGACCAAGTTTGTAAGCAATCGATTCATAATTGCGACCTGTAGAGTGTGGCTAAATTTTGCTTGTCACCCATATACATACGTATACATATACTTATATCGCCGTAGGTGAGAGACCAATAGTTAGTTTTTTATTTTTATTAAAAGGAAATCAGCTATTTCCTACAAAATTGCAATACCCACACCGTCAACATAATTATATGGAACAGCTGTTTTTTTTTTAATTACTGATGGGTGTCCCGTCCCATCCTGTTTAACATAACATTAAATACCTATAATTCAGGAAGGCTTACGTTAGGCAAGAGGAACATCCTATACTGTGTCCATATTTAACCAGTGAAATAGAGAACAAGGCTATTTAAATAATTGAAGTTTTAGTTGTCTCCAGTTCCACCCCTTGCTGGTAAAAGCCTCCCTTTTCTTCTGCAATACTTATTGGTTCTTTGCGTCCCTGATCCAGGTATTTCTCGCAACTTTGACGATATCGTCAACCCAACGAGCTTTAGAACGGCTATTTCTCCAGTTATAAAAACTTAAATAAATAATTAAACCTGAAATAAATACCTGAATTCAGTCCCTTCTCGGTAGGCTTATTTGAGAAGCCATTGAATTTAATAATAAGGTAGATTTCATGTAAAAATGTCCATTGACATTAATGAAGATTTCTTTCCTAAGTAAGCTTGCTAATAATATTAACTGGGTTGTGGAAGTGGAGGTCAGATAGGCAGTCGCTCCATGTAAAATACAGGTATTCAGCTGCATCCGGTTAGACTGGAAGCATACCCCAACATAGTTGGGTATGATGTGGTCGATTATGATGAGTAAGCAAGCTAATACCGTGAAAACACTTATCATTTTAGAATTAATTTGCTAAAACGCCACCCTTTTAAGACTGTAGGTGTAAACAAGGCATTCCATGATAAATTCGTTCTAAATACAGAACATTTTCCAACGTTGGTCTCAATTAGAGAAATGTGTCAGCTGCAAGTCGGAGCGAGTTATAAAAATCAACAGACGAGAAATAGGTTAATGTTGTTGCAAGCAGGCGACTATTGTTACTGTTCACTTGGATATTTTCGTGTTTCTGGACTTTGCTTTATGTTATTAGATGGCGGACAAGCGAGCGGACAGACGTATGTTAGGTGGTCACCATCGACTAGGATCTTCCGCAAAAGCACCACATGGCCTATTCCGTTTGCTTGTGGTTTTGTTCTCGTCGACGTTTTAGAGCCTATGACGCTGGAGAATAATGTAGCTTTTCGTTTTAGGAAGAATTTTCTGAATTGGATCAGTAGTTCGGAAGATTACACAAAACACCCGAATACATTGACGACCCGAATAGCGCAGCGGTAGTGAGGCTGCCTCGTTCTTAGGGTCCCGGGTTCGAATCCCGGTAGAAGCAAATGTTTGTGTGATGAGCATGGACATTTGTTTCCGAGTCATGGATGTTTATAAATGCATAATAAGTATGTATTTACAAACAAAAAGTATACAACTATACATGTAGTATATCAACTGTCTGGTGACCACGACACAAGCCTTGCTTAGTGTGGCACTAGATGGTGCTTTGTATAATGTCCAGCAATATTTATTTATCTACTTAATTTTACCTCTCTTAAATGTTGGTACCTACATACACACAGGGTGTGAACAACCTTCTCACAAAGCCGTCAACCAAGCATTCTTTAGATTGCAAACTAACTAAACTTTATGCAACAATGATTGCTGGGAAACAACCTTTTTTTTGGGGTGAAAAATCACGTTTTGTGGTATGACTCAATGTAACGCACTCGAAAGATTGTGCTGATGGATGGATTGAATAGTACAGGGTTCGTGGATGTATTTAAAGTAAAAATTGTATAGTAAAAACTTATCAAAAAGTTGTAACTTTGACTTCAGTATCTCCGTAACTAGAAGCTTCCCAGGTATGGTGTAAAAAAAAAATGATCGCAATGACAGGGAGAACAAGTGCCTTTCGGTTTCCTTGAGAGGTGTTTTACACCCTTTATACTCGTAGATAGTACTCCTGACCAATAAATCATGGTGGCCAATCTGAGGTCTAGCCATCGACGTAGAAATGCCACAGTGCGCAAATACATTCGCTAACACAGGTGCACTCTCTGCACACACTCCCCAGCCACCCAACGGCAAACGGCACGATTGGCATCTCATCTCTTTTCGGCACATTCCTATTCTATAGGGCATTTTCAAAATCCCTTTTATCAGCATCTGCCTATTCTTTTGGCAACTATGTGATCTACTTCTATGGTTCGACTGCTTTATACTACCAGAAACCGGAAATATCGGGAACTCAAAACACTAAACATAGTAAAAGTTGCGTTTTCAGTATTAACACTACCCGACAACTGTCGGACAGGGGAAGAATTCTCCCTTTTCTGTGGTGGATGGAGAACTGTACCCTGTTCTTCATACCACGATAAGGTGAGTGGTGTTCGAGGTCCTGTGCCCGTCCGTCAATATGACGACAGGCCGTGTCGACGGCGCGTGAGTGTTCCACGCACGCCTCAATGAGATGTCAGCAAAGGAAGGGGTCCGCAAAGGCCGATGCCTACCGGGGCTGCGGGACTGTTCGAAGAAGATACGGCCCTGGAACACAAAGGTTTTAGAAGGAACGTGGATAAGTTAAAGTCAGAAAAAAAACCTGAGTGCCAGTGGTGTTTTAAGTTTAACATTAACGCAACATAGTCTATAGTAAATATGTACTGCCACAACTGTACCCAGTGCTTTAAGCTACATAGTAATTTTATTATCCGTTGCAACTTAACGCGTTGCTGAATAACTAAACGTAGTTTTAGTGCAACTTGTAAACTTCAAAGTGCTTGCAACGAATCTACTAAAAATGTTGCTTCTGTCTGTATTTTAAACGATGTTCGAGACCAGTTCTTTTTTTCACCTTAGTGGGTTGTAAAAAGCGAGCAATAGCATGGCAAGGCACGGTTGCGTAGTGGCTCAGCAATTGACTGCTGCACTGAGTGTCTTGGGTTCGATTCCCGCACGGAACAAATATTTGTACGAGATACAAATAGTTGTTAAGCACCTGGCTGTTTGTGTACGATGTTTGTAAACGCACCCACACACGCAGTCTTGGGATACGTAAAAAAAAATGCGCCTTTACAGCCAAAATTAAAAACGGCGATTATCCAACAATTATAAAAAATGGTGATTATTATATATATATTATATGATATTTGGGTTTGACGCAGCATGTTTTTTTCTTTCATACTTCTCTTTTAGGCTTCACCAAAGCCCACCTATCTAGCCACTTCATGTCTCACACAGTCAATCTATCGTTTCATTGTCCTTTTCTTACTCTTATAACCATCCACACATAGAGAACAGCTGTGACCTAGTGGTGGCCGCCCCGATTTACAAACAGTAAGTCGTGGATTCGATCCCGTGCAGGCGCATCACTTTCTGTAATTTATTTCATCACCACTACTCTCAAAACGGTGAAGAAAAACATCGTGACGAATGTTCTAAAACCAAAAAATTCGAAGTCATATTGTAAAACCTATCAATCCGCACTGAGCCCGCGTGGTGGATTATAGCCCATTCCCTCTCATCGAGAGGAGGCCTGTGTCCCAGCAGTGGGAACATTAATAGGCCGATGATAATGGTGATAGCAATCCACATTCCTACTCAATATTTTTATTGAAATAAGTAGCAGCAAAGTTATGAGTTGATAAGTATCCATCATCAATATCCAAGAATAGACCAAACATTCTCGCTACACAAAACTACGTACTTATAAACTGACAAACGCAAAGACGCATCCATTTCAACCACCTTCAAACTCAATTGGAACAGAAAGGGAAACAAAGAACGAACTCACAAACTCCAAAAAGGATTCGTAATCAAATTCCTAGTTGGTATAATTGAAAATAGAGACGTCTCTGCGACGTGGTGGAGATGTTTTGAAGCCAGGAAACAGATAACCACAGAAGGTTCAGGACGTCGCCTATAAGGCTAGTTTTAATTATCTCAAATGGTTTGACTTGCCAATGATCATGAATTGAGATATTTTAATTAAGGCGATTACACGAGCTAAACGCGAGTTTTATAATTACTAAAAGTATATGATTCACTGCTATAAACAAGACCAGAAAAATATATGATATTCTTCAGGATATATGCTAGCATGATACTGTTTTGAAAACATAATACAATTAATTTGGCTCGATAAAAAGAAATCACGAACTTACCACTAAAAAAATCTTTCAAAAAATAAAAAACATACTAATATGCATGCGATCCTTCTGATTTTTTGGCAAATAATTCTAAAAGCAATATATTAGCATGATACTGTTTTAGTTTTTTAATCCAATCAATAGTTTTTTTGTAAATCGATCGAAACCACTCATTTCGCGCTATTTGGCCCGCAGTGGCTGACGTAACAACCACTTTGTAGTGCAAGCTGATTAGAACTTTATTCTAACAGCATTTCAAACGAAGTTTAAACCACCACAAATAGAGTTGCTAATTTAGCTCGTATAGGCGCCTTAAATTAATTAAATCTATCAGAAATTTCTCAGTAGCCACCTAATAGCAATAGGCTAACACCCTCTTAACTAACTTGAAAATGAAGGGATAGTGATTTAATTTCACATTAAGTTTGTTTGCTCTTTCATCAATATGATAAATCTAGTAGACCTTGCTTGTCTTGTCTACTTTGAAACGAGAAAATTGTCTTTGACCAACAGAAAGTAAAAAATGAAGAAAAGAGGAAGAAGAAAAGGGGGGGTGGGGTCGGACCTCATACAATAGGCTTGTTAACTGAAAAAATCTAATTAGTCCGTCCCTTAGATTATCAAAAAATACTTGACCCGTATTTTTTCTTTTATCACAACCAAAATTGACGAAGATACGACGCTTTTAAAATTCCCAATACGTCACTGTTTGGTATCATTCTTAAAGAGTTCTGACGTCACGAGCCCCCACTCCCGAGTTTTGATGCATTTTATCTTTGTCAGTATTCATTGATTTACAAAAACAAAACAATACGTATCCATTATTTTTTCCAATACTCTAACTGACGGACTAAATAGATTTGCAATTAGTTGATGGTGGAAACTAGCCTATTGTTCCAAGTGGTTTTTCTGTAACATTCAATTCCATGTGAAAGCTTTTACATGTCTAATGTTTGTATCGGAACTTAAAACGGAGTTTAAGAGGAATGTTCTGGATGTAGTGCAACTTTGTCGATAGGCTTGTCGGAGTGAGGAATTACGTGTGGCCTCGATAGTTCCCATTTGGAAGGGAATTATCGAGTGAGTTGGGGATTGGGGTAAGTAAAGGGTTGAAGAAATGGTAGAATTAGCGGTGGAGATACACAGATAAAGAGGTAAAGTTTGGATTTAGATGGTTATAACTATCTTCGGAACTACTGGTCCGAATTTGTTTTTTTACTAACGCGAAACTTGATTTAAAGTAAAAAGGAAAAAAAATATTTAAGTTGAAGCAACAAACTTTTTTATTTTTACTTTACTTTACTTGATTTTCCCCGAATGTCATAGTGACTTATTTAAAAAAAGCGCAATAGTTACTTAAATTAATAATTAGCAAAAAAATATTTAAATAAAATAAAGTAAGTAAATAAATATCGCTGGACATTACACAGCGCCGTCTAGTGCCACACTAAGCAAGGCTTGTGTCGTGGTCACCAGACAGTTGATGTACTACATAATATTTTTTATTTTTGTTTGTAAATACATACTTATCACCATACCACCACCATACCATTACTTATTACCATTTAGTTTTATGGTGCGTCGCATCGCTACCTATAAGGTCCAAAACTCCGTTGTGGGGTTTCAGAATTAGCGTGAACATAGTACTTAATATGTGATTTTTATACATTAAGATGACAATAATGAGAGGTTTTATATTTGAGAATTTAAAAAAAAAATGTTTCCAAGAACTCGGTAGATGGCGTTGAACTGACTACGTTACTAGGTGCAAAAGCCATAAACGCTTGAAAAAATACACGTCACATACGCTCGTTGACTGACACTTTTGTTTGCAAAAGCTTCCGAATATAACGATTAAGTCCAAGTGAAATTATTTGACGTTCTGTTCCTTGCAGTAACATACCGAGATCAGCGCCATCTATCCAGCGACTAGGGAAAAGTTGAAAAAAAATCTCTCATTATAAACCGTTTGTCATATCCATGTTGTAGAAAAATACGCTTAAACAAACCCTATTTATTATTTGTTAAATAATGTATATTTCTTAATTATTTTGACTGTACTGATCATCTGTTATTCTGTTGGAGGAGGTGAATGATTAGGTGAACCACTGGTCTGGACCCGCCATTTTTAAATAAAAGAAATATTTAAAAAAAATACTTTCTGTTGTCTCACTGCTAAATTGTTTGGTTGTCCGTACTTTCCCAAGACATAACTTTGTTTATTTTATTTATGGTGCCAAAATACCACTTAATAATAATGAGGTGGAATCCGGGACCGCAGTCCCGGTGCCAAAAGCCCCATGAACCAATCGATAGGTCTTGGAAATCTTTACATTGCTGAGAGTCTATTTTACCCAAATTGTTATGTAAAACACCAGTAGATAGCAGTACGTTAATATCTTTCAGTATACTAAAGGAGCTAAATTAGCAACTCTATTTGTGGTGGTTCAAACTTCGTTTGAAACACTGTTAAAATAAAGTTCTAATCAGCTTGCACTACAAAGTGGTTGTTACCTCAGTCACTGCAGGCCGAATATAGTACGAAATTAGTGGTTTCGATCGATTAACAAAAAATCTATTGATTGGACTAAAAAAAATAAGACACTATAATGCTAATATGTTGCTTGTAGAATTATTTGTTGATCAAATGTATTTTAGTATGGTTTTTACTCGTTAAAAGAAATTTTTAAGACATAAGTTCGTGATTTTTTTCCACCGATTAAAATTAATTGTATTATGTTTTCAAAACACTATCATACTAACATATTATTATATCCTGAAGAATTTCAAATATTTTTCGGTTTTGTTTATTGCAGTGAATTGCATACTTTCAGGCATTATAAAACTCGCGTTTAGCTCCTGTAGTCGCCTTAAGTAAACATAAAATAACTTCCCTCTTTCACATCTCAAAACTCATCTCAATCTCCCTCCACACCTAATACAGCCTCCGAGTAACGTACGTTCGTTAGTTAAGACACAACTCTCGCAAGCTTTTAATTCAGTTAAACCTGAAGTTGTTCCGAACGCAACCGGATGTGACGCCTTCGTTATTTATTCGGCACTCTCTGTTGCTTCTGTGCCAGCGTGTCGCAAACGAGATTTAAATTTTAATTTGTTTTGTACCTTTTTTGAAGATTTTTGTAGGTTTGTTTTTGGAGGATTAGAATCAAAGGTTTACAGTGCTCAGTGTGAAAATTGTTAATGGAATGGAAGTACGGTTAATGTAACCTGTGTTACAGATTTAGCATACTGTTAGCATTGGGTTATGGGGTCCGAGTGCGCGTCTTCTTTTTAAGGAAATCTCCCGCCGACTGATCGACACTTCGCGTGACCAGAGGGCTGGCTCTTTCTTTGGCCAAAGAATTAGCATTGCCATTCAACGTGGCAATGCTGCCAGTCTTCTGGGCACGTTTTCCGATGACAGCGATGCGGAGGAGTACTTTGACGCCTAACCTATTGACATTGTTGTATAATTTGTAGTTTTACGTTTAGTTATTTTTGTAAATAAATATAGTTTTAGATGTAGTATGTAAATATTGTACATAATAAAAACGTTAGCATTGTCTAACTGATTCCTAAAAAAAAGAGCGACGGGAAGCCCTATTGCTTCCATAACTGTGTAGAGATTTTCGTTCCAAGTAAGAATTTGAATTGGCTATACAGGGAGTAAACAACCTCATCACGAAGCCGTCAACCAAGCATTCTGTATTTCAAACTAAGTAACTTTACGCAAAAATTGTTGCTGGGAAATATATTTTTTTTTGGGGTGAAAAATCATGTGGTAGAACTCAATGTCACGCACTTAAAACATTGTGCTGATGGATGGATTGAATAATACGAGGGTCGAAGAGGTGTTTAAAGTAAAAATCTTACAATTAAAACTTGTATTTAAAAAAAAAAACTTGTCAAAAAGTTAGAACTCTGATCCCCAATATCTCCGTAACTAGCTTTCTAGTCTTCCCAGGTATGGTGTAGAACAAAATAATGATCGCAATGATGGGGAGAAGAAGTCTCCTTCGGCGTCGGTTAAGAGGTGTTTTAAACCCTTTATGTTCCTAAAATGGAAGTGAATATTAGGTGGTAAGGCGATTTACCTCTTGGGAAGAGCAATGAAACGATGAATGAGTTGTGTTTATGTTAATAGAAAGGTGGTGTACATTTTTCTTTTTAGCGTGTCAATTTAAATTGTGTTGGCCTAGAACCTGAGCAACTAGTTTGGTGCTTTCAGTAGCGTTCGTCGCTATACCTGAACTATTAAGATGACGAATAAGAGAAGTCATCTTCATCTGCCTAGCATTTCCCAACTATGTTGACTATGTAGACTGGTTGTCAGATTTTTCATGCCACTGACTACCTGTAACGACTGTCAAAGATCTACAAATGACAGGCGGGACCAACAGCTTAACGTGCTTTTCGAGGGACGGAGGAAACTCGGTATGTTAGGGTGGTCACTCATAGCGAGCCTGTGGACGGTGAGCTATGGGCTAGCTCGCCGTCCGTCCGTCTTATGACGAGAGGCCGTGTCGACGGCGCGTTCGTGTTCCACGCGTTCCTCAAAGAGATGTCAGCACAATGGATAAGGTAAGGTATGGTAAGGGCCGAAGCCTGCCGGGGCTGCGGGACTGTTCGAAAGAGATATCGCGGCCCCGGAACATAAAGGGCGAGGAAGGAACATGGATGAGTTTTAGTCAGTAAAAGTCTGACACTCCCTCCCGCTCCGACCAGAGTGGAAGAAGTTGTTTGATGATTTCCCATCCGAAAAAAAGGAAAAAAAAGGATGGTCACTCGTCCACAGACCAACCTAGGCATGGCTTAACCTAAAGATCGACCAGAGCGGCTGTTATTACTTAGACACGAGCTCTTTAGAGCCAAATAAGAGAGGTATCGAAGTATAAGAGATGCTTTGCTAACCTCAAATTAATTGGAATAAGGGTAGGAAAATGATAATAGGCTATTTTAAACCCCCGACGCAAAAACGACGGGGTGTTATACGTTTGACGTGTGTGTGTGTCTGTCTGTGGCATCGTAGCGCCCGAACGGATGAACCGATTTGGATTTTGTGTTTTTTGTATGAAAGGTGAATTAGTTGGGAGTGTCTTCAGCTATGCTTGATAAATATCAGTCCAAGATGGCCGCCGCAACAAAATGGCGGATTACATATTTATTCAACAACTCCCTCAATATGGGTATCAAATGAAAGGGCTTGACTAGTAGAATACTATACACTATGATAAATTAAAAATCCAAGATGGCCGCCACCACAAAATGGCGAATTAACGAATTATTTTCTATTCAACTTTTAGCACATTGTGTCGGGGGTTTTTTAATTTTTAATTTAATTTTTGTGTTGCACATTACGTCATTTTCAATCTCTTTATAAGAATATAACCTAGAAAAGTCTCCTAACATGTTAAAACCCTCCCAAACCCCCCATATCTCGCATCGTTTATCATCGCTCAAGTCGTGGCGAGCTCGTGTCGGCGTCGTATCGTCGCTCAACTCGTGTCCGAGTGAAAAATGATGTGTAAATATTAACAGTAGGTTCAGTAAGGATGTTGGTTAGTAGGGTAGGATGTTAATAAGTTTCGTATGAGTTGTATTTGGCCCAGGATTAGAAGGGTTGTTTTTTTTTTCATAGCCTATACTACGTGTAACAGAAAGGGTATAGTCATATGAAAGGGTGTGCTACAGACTATTAAACTGAACAACTTTCTCTATGGGACCACCATCGTAATCACGAAAAATTAATCATAAAAAATACAAAATTCCAACACCTAAATTTTTTCGCGGTTACGATGGTGGTCCCATGGAGAAAGTTGTTCAGTTTGATGGTCTGTAGCACACCCTTTTATAAGACTATACCCTTTCGGATACACGTTGTACATATTTTGTCCCACTGTTGATCAAAGGTCTCCCAACCTCTCTATTTTATGCAAGTTTTGGCCAATATTTTCCCGCGAACACGATCAGATCGTCACACCACCTTCGCCGCGGTGACGATCTCATTTAAAAAAATACAGGGTGGTCCAGGCCAGATGGATATAATTTTTTTTTTAGGTAGTCGGCTTAGGGACTTATTCGTACCCGCCAGGAAAAAAAATCGTTTGTGACCCTCTTACAAGATAAGATTTCTTTTTATTTTAGAAATATCACCACTTTTAATGTTTTCGTGATTTTTTATTTACTTTTAAAATGAAAAATTCTAAGTTTTATTTTATTTTAGGTGCTTACTTAGACATTGCACTCTCTCAGAAAAAAAAAATTCAGACTGATCTGCAAATTTAAAGTGCATTTAATTTCATAACAATGCAAGAATAATTACTTTCCTTGAAATCGACAGATTTTTCGTAAACTCCAATTAAAAATTAAAAAAAGCGATTTGTTTCCTGGCGGGTACAAATAGGTCCCTAAGCCGATTACCTAAAAAAAATTTTAAATCCATCTGGCCTGGACCACCCTGTATAACCTGTCATTTAGTTTGAGTTTTACTTATCATAGCGCCTTCTTATCTCCGAAGGCTTCGACAACGGTATACCTAATAGTATCCCAACATTTTGCCAGTTATGTTTAAGTCCCAGGTAATAGGGAGCGAGCCTATTGCCATCAACCGGGCACAAATTCAAACTCCGTAGCTGCTACTGAGGAGTATCTCAGTATCAGTCACGCCCAGCTTGATTGGGTTTTTATATCAGGAGTTCCTAAAGGAAAAACCCAATAACACTTGGCCCGGGAATTGAACCCAGGACCTCATGCTCAGCAGTCGTGCTTGACCACTAGATCGACGAGGCAGTCACAATTATCCAGAAAAAGCTTATTGTTTAAAATCTTTGTCATTATTAATTTTATTTACCAAAAGACCTCGTAACACCTGCTGAAGACACTTAAGAGGACCAACACAATATTTCCATACCATAGGCAATACCTAAACCATAATCACCATAGATCGGAATAGGTACAGCTGTTTTATGTACTTGCCATAGGTTAGAATAATATGGATATTCCCCGTGTCCCGTGATTTGGTTTTTTTGTCTAGCGGTATTAAAACTAAATATTTTTCATAGCATTTAATGCCCTGGATTTCCGCAAAGTAACGCCTGATTCCATAACTTATTTTAAGTAGGTAGTAAAATTATTAAAAAAAAAACTATTCTCGCCTTCGGGACTAATGAAAGATTACACTTCCTTTCTGACGGGTAAATATAAGAAGGACGGGATTAAGATTAGTATAATAATTAGATAAACTTGATTCATTAAACCACAAAAATGTTTTTACGTAACAATTTCTTGTTCAAGAATCAACAATCATTTAAACATTTTAATTCCGAAGTTGTAGGTAGGTAAAAAAACATATTACTAACCATACAAATTACTTATTTGTTCCTCAGAAAATCAAAAGATTATCAAACAGAACAATTTGTATTTACAATAAAATCTTAATTAAAATAATCAATACGCTTCAACAATAATTCACTTATTTAAACAAATAATATAATAATAAAATCCCGTAGTATCAGTCGGAATTCCGTGGAATATTCATATTAACATCAATGTTTGCGGTCAATGAACCTAAATAGCTCTACCTATTCCGATCACTGCTAATCACACATCAAAACTGAGAATTTAGATGTGTGATTATGGCTTAGATATGGCCATAAAATAAAATAAAAATATGCTGGAGAAAGTTTGATTAATTCTGTATGGAGTGCTCAAAATACATATCACATTTTTTCATGTATCAGAGTGTTATTGTTAAAACACTCAAATACACACACACACACATACGTGAAAATGTGTGTGTAGTTCGATAGCTTTTGATTTTAAATCTAGGAACAAAATGCTGGCTTGATATAGAAGAAACTTACCGACGTCTTTTCACCGCTTTGCGCTGTCCCGGGACTAGGAATCCATTCACAGAGGTTCACAGCACTTAGCACAAGAGGATTAGACAGTTTATACAGTTTTTATTTAAGAATATTCTAAGTTTTCGTAATATTTTACGGAGCCGCGCACGCGTTTCTTTCAAGATGTCTCTCGAGGTGGCGCTATCGCTCATTCGTTCGGAGTGCTGTCAGATTTCCGCGCGTCTGATTGGTTGAGCGCGTTGAGGCGGGAAAGATGGTTCGTTTCAAATCAAGCCAGTAAGAATTAAACCCAACAATGTGTGTGTGAAAATGTGATAGCCCTCTTAAACAGCCAAGATAACACCATCAAATAAAACTGTACAACATCTTACCTAACAATTTTAAAACCGCAACAATACACGAACGATTGTGAGCGTTCGGGTAATGTGATAAAGCTTGTCCGCGGTGGCATGCTATTGGCAATTTGCCACAATTCTGCCACCTGCACGCCTGGCAGCTTGATAGTGTGCAAACACCCTTATTTGAGGTCTTTATGTGCCTCTTGCATTATGATTTCAGTGATGGTCCTAAAAGCTCTAATCAGGAAGTAGCTCAAGAATTTGTAAATTTCTTTACCGATATACCAATAAAAACTACGGAGGCCCTTAATTCCTCACCTGAAATCTCAATTGGCTTATTAAAGGCGAATGTATCTGGCTGCCTGGCTGAATTTAAATTTAAACACATTAACCCTATGACAGTTATTAAAGCTTTCCGGCAAATTAAAATCAAACTGACCGAAGATCTATGGGGAATGTCTATCAAAGTTTGTACATCTATACTTGAGACCATAGCCCCGTACTTAGCTTTAATTTTTAATTCATGTGTAGACCAAGGAGTGTTCCCTGATTTAATGAAATACAGTAAAGTCATACCTCTTTTCAAATCCGGGGACAGTAAAGATGCCAATAATTATAGACCTGTATCCGTGTTACCAGTTTTTAGCAAGGTTTTTGAAAAAGTAATGCTTAATCAAATGCTCTATCATTTTAACACCAACAGAATCTTACATGATCAACAGTATGGTTTCACCAAGGGACGTTGTACAACTGACGCCGGTGTAACCTTATTAAAGCACGTTTTTGCTGCGTGGGAAGAGTCCCAAGACGCAATAGGAATTTTCTGTGACCTGTCCAAAGCTTTTGACTGCGTAAATCACGACACATTACTTTTGAAACTGGAGCATTACGGACTAGGTAAACTTGCACTTAGCCTGGTAAAATCTTATTTGAGTGATAGAAAACAACATGTTCAAATAAATGGTGTCAATTCACAGGGTTTGAAAGTAAAAATGGGGGTTCCGCAAGGCTCAATATTGGGTCCTTTCCTTTTTCTAGTCTATATAAATGATCTACCCTATTTATTGAAAAACCAACCACAAAATATGGTGCTATTTGCTGATGACACTTCCCTAATTTTTAAGATAAATAGACGGGCCCAAAATCTAGATGAAGTGAATAATGCCCTACTTCAGGTCCAAAATTGGTTCACAGCAAACAATTTGGTATTGAATGAAAAGAAAACTAAATGCATAAGATTTTCATTACCGAATGTTAAAAGTAGTGATTGTGAGATAATATTGAATAAAGAGAAACTCGAATTCGTAGATAAAACTGTTTTCCTGGGGCTTACGCTTGATTCAAGGCTACAATGGGGTTCTCATTTAACATCGCTTGCGGGGCGCTTAAGTTCAGCAGCATATGCCATTAGAAAAATCCGTCAATTCACTGATGTAGATACCGCTAGACTGGTCTATTTTAGTTACTTCCATAGTATAATGTCTTACGGTATTTTGCTATGGGGACGGGCTGCTGATGTTGAGTCTATATTTATTCTGCAGAAAAGAGCCATCAGAGCCATATATAATCTTCGTAGGCGCGATTCTCTAAGGGAACTATTTAAGGATATTGGCATCATGACGGTTCATTGCCAATACATCTACGAAAACATAATGTACGTCAGAAAAAATCTGCATCTTTTTGGTAAAAGAGGTGACAGACACAATTACAGTACTAGAAATAGGGACCAACTAGTTCAGCCAGGCTTTAGACTCGCTAAAGTAGACTCATCTTTTATGGGGTACTGTTTGAGATGCTATAATAAAATTCCACAAAGTATTCTTGAACTGAATGAGACGAAATTTAAAACATGCGTTAAACGCACACTATGTAAACAAGCATATTACAAGTTGAGCGATTATATCGCTGATAAAAATGCTTGGCTTAATGCTGGTCCTGCTCCACATGGACAGGGGCGCAAAAAATGATAGCATTAAATGGTATTGTTGGAGCTGCTGAAGATTGTACAAACTTATCTTTGCATTGTATAGATTCAATGTTAGTATTATATAATCGCATAGCCTATATTGTGTGAGTACTATGTACTAGTAAGCTATCATTCACTGGAAACCTACGGCAGTTCTTGACTTGAATGTGCCCTGGCGGTTGAGAGTATGTCATGCTCTCTCAAATGTCTCGCTGATGGTGGCGCGTGTGTCGGACCATTTAGTTCCCTTCAAAATGGTTGAGCTGAATGGTGCTGATCCATGCGTCATGTTCGTGAACGGGCGCTGTCAGTTGTGACTGGTCATCTCTTAGTCGCCATGGTTTATTTGAATTATTTTGTTTTTGAGTTGTATTTTATTTTTGTTTTGCTATGGACACTTTTAACGTGCACATCTTGCTACATTGTTCTCACATAATATACCATCTCAACATGAATGATGTAACCAAGATTTTGTAACAATATTTTGATTTAAAAGAGTGTCCATGGAGTTTCTTGCCCGTTCTTCTCCATAGAGATCTACGCTAGGGAATGGGCAACTACAGTACTTTCACAGTTTTTATGTCTTGTGACTGGGACTGTAGCTACTTTAAATGTTCATTTTTGTTTCGACAATTCAAAAGTGCCTGTAACTGGCCTACTTGAAATAAATGCTTTGATTTTGATTTTGATTTTGATAATATGGAGATTTGTGAAAGTATTGACTTTTTTGATGGTCGAAACAGGTGATGTGATGTTCAGCTGTTTTGGGTAGGTTAATTGGTGAAATAAATAATGATGTGGTTTGCAGAAGTCATTGGCCTTACAGGTTTTTTCCACGCGTTATAAAATTAGGATAATTTTTTCATCATTTCACTAATCCATGAAAAGCTGCCGGCATTTTAGTCAGTGATTAACCTTATATAAATTTTGTATGACAATCGGACTGCCAAATTATCATTCTAGTTTGAACGTAAAGGTCGTGGCTCACTTGACAAGCACCGCACCAGCACCGCTCCAACCCAGCAATTTACTTGCCATTCAAATTAGAGCATTAAATCGTGTGTCGCATAATATATTTTTTAATGTCCATATGAAAAAGCTTACGGCGGGTGGTCAACGCGCTTGCCGCTGCCATACGACTCGCCTCGCGGGCGGCTCGGCGTCCGCGCGCGGTCCGCGCGCCGCAAGCGAGGGGACGGCGCGCCGTCCGCGCGCCGCAAGCGAGGGGTCCGCGCGCCGCAAGCGAGGGGACCGCGCGCGGACGCCGAGTGGCCCGCGAAACAATGTCATTGCGCCGTCATGCTTCTCCACGTCGTGGGTACTCTTTGTTTAATGTATGGCCAGTTACAAATTTAGTTAGAGAGCCCATGACACTAAACCTAGTTCGGTTAGAAATAAAAAAATAAAACCGACTTCAAAAAGAAAAAGTGAAAAATAACTTTAGCTTCTGAAGTCGGTGACGTTTGTATGATTGATTTAATTTTTTTGTCACCGACTTCAGAAGCTAAAGTTATTTTTCACTTTTTCTTTTTGAAGTCGGTTTTATTTTTTGCAAAAAAGTTTTTATTTTTCACTTTTTAGTGGTTCACATGGAAAGTGCATACCGTTACAATTACAACAAGCCCAAACACGACTAGGATACATTGTCTCATTATGGAGTTCCGTGACTCTTGGCTTCATCATCAGATCTGATGGTAGAATGGTTCTTATCAAACGCAAATGCTTCACTTGTTGTAGAAAATATAAAAATTGCTGTACGTTATCCTATAAAATTTGAAGAGTTCCCTCGATTTCGCCAAGATTCCATCATCAGATCCCGACTTGGCGACTATGGGACCAACTTGGAAGTATACCCTTTCAAACAAAAAAAGAATTTTTCAAATCGGTTTAGGCGTCTTCGAGTAATCGGGTAACATACATAAAAAAAAAAAAAAAAAAAAAAAAAAAATACATACAGTCGAATAGAGAACCTCCTCCTTTTTGGAAGTCGGTTAAAAAGCAAATAAAAAAGCCCTAATAAACCGACTGATATTGTTGTAATCGAAGGTTGATCTTATGTTACAATAACTGAATCAATCGTTACAGTACACCAGCTGAAACTTTTTTGTAAATATGTAGTTTACATATACTGAACTTAAAAAAATCTCAGAACTGTAATGGAAAGGGTGTTCGCGGGGAAGGTGAATTAAACCACGAATCCACGTTAACAAAATATAATTACTAGAGATAATACCTAAAATACAATGCTACCTCCCGGACTATTACTACCAGCGTGCGGACTACGAGCTTGCGCCTTGCGGACGGCGAGTGGCCGTCGCGTGGCCCGCGTGCCGCAAGCGAGGGGCCCGCGCGCCGCAAGCGAGGGGACCGCGCGCGGCCCGCGCGCCGCATGCGAGGCGACCGCGTGCTTACACCTAGCTTGCGGCGCGCGGACCGCGCGCCGTAGCCTATATTCGAGGCGACGCCGGTCAGGAGCTGTGCTGGTGCCGTGCTGGTGCGGTGCTTGTCAAGTGATAAGTCGCACACCTCTGATTTTTCGGATTCATTAGATTGTCATATACATAGATTCCCAAAAAAAAAATGGTCACATTTTTATTTCTTTTGCACGTAAACAATGCGATACGAATAATGCGTTTTATCTTCGTATTTATTTCATCATCATCATCATCATCGGCCTATTAAGAGGCCTGCGGAGCATGCGTTTTTCATACAAACGTAATACCAAAATAGTTTGTAAATCAAACATTTTCTTAAGGTAGTGTGTATTTATTTCGATTGTATTACAGAATATATAGGTTCCCAAATACATATTTTGAATGGATACTGATTTAAACAAGAGTTATGAGAAAAATAAATTTTCTATAGAAATTTTAAATTCCTCATATCTCGCCTTGTATGAAAAACGCATGCTCCGCCGGCCCCTTAATGTTCCCACTGCTGGGACAGGCCTCCTCTCTATGAGAGGGAATGGGCTATAATCCAGCACGGCAATGAATTCGGGCTCGTATTTATTTGATAAAACAAAAAACGTGTATCCAATATTTTTTGAAACTCTAACTGACGGACTGAATAGTATTTTTTTTTTTTAGTCAGTGTTCATCCCTATTATCGTTTGTTTTGGTGAAGAAAAACATCGTGGGCAAACCAAACCAGCATGCCTGAATGGTATAATTTCTCCACTCTCCACGGCATGTAAAATCAAGTCAGAGGACCATTGGCGTCATAAAACTCTGACACCAGGTTAAGCACTAAGCAACTAGAAAGAACGAACAAGCAAAATATACCTACTTATATGTGTTTTATTCATCATTCAGCTGATAGACGTCCACTGCAGCACATTAGGCCCTCCCCAAAGTGTCGCCACATTGACCGGTCCCGTGCGACTCGCATCCAGCGGATTCCAGCAACAATTCCTGCATTTTATCGACTTAATTTTCTTTGAAGCTAGTTTCCCTGTCAAGATAGTGATCCGAATGAACCCTAAACTTGGCATTAGCTATTTCAAGGCTATTGGCGTGACGTAATATTGGCAATGCGCCACGCAGCACCTGCATTCATTTCGAGTGATTGCGTTTTGATCGGGTGTTTTCATTTTATTTTTATGGGTTTAATTTATTCATTTAGCAAGAGAGCAGCGGTGGCCAAGAGGTGGTGGCAGCGACTTACGAACAGTGAATCGTGGGTTCGAACCTAGGCAGGAGCTACCATTGTGTAATTTATTTCATCACCACTGCTATCAAAACGGTGAAGGAAAACTCAATGGGCCCGCGTGGTGGATTATAGAAAGAAAGAAAAACCATCTATTAGCCCGTACAGGACAAAACACATACAAATTTACACTATGTACAACTAATGAAACTAAACATAGATTAAAAAATTAAAATAAAAAGAAACGAAAGGTCCTGAACGAGGCCAAAAGGCTCCTATCTCAGCATGGTGCTGTAACATTAAAAAACGTCACAGCGCTGGTATTTTGATATTCCAAATTGAAAGTGATGCCACGGTCAGATACGGATAAGATTAAAATAATAAATTAAAAAAATAAAGTGTAGACTAATAAACAATATATATATGTGAAGTATAATAAAATACGGGAGAACATCACTAGGCTGATGATGATGATGATGGTGAAATACTCAGCATGAGTGTCTCATGTGGACCGTTATAAAATTAATAATTATAGTCGATATTATGAATCGATAGACATTCATAAAATATCATCACGCCTTGTAATGTACGAAGGCTTAGGGAGAGACGTACCTAACAAGTACACCCACATTTTGCCAGTTATGTCTAAGTCCCATGTAATAGTGTGTTTGGGGGTATAAAGAACCGGGTGTAAAGCTCTTCATCCAGTCTGGGGATATGAAGAACAGGGTGTAAAGCTCTTCATCCCCCATAGAAAAGGGAAGATCCTCCGACCAGATGAGTGTTATGTCTGGTGGGCTACTGCCCGACGGTTGTTGTCGGGTTCGCGTATATGCTCTTAAGTCGCAGAATGTTGCTTGCACGATGGAGGAATTCGGACGTATTTTGCTTGTAAGCTGTAGTACTTTTTGTTCAATGTAGCTGAAGTACTTTTTGTAGTGCCACTACAGTGGGCAAGCCTAATTCCATGATCCGGGCACAAATCCAAACTCCGTGGCTGCTAATGAGAAATTCCCGATGGGAAATCCCAGTAACACTTTGCCAGACCCGGGAATCGAGCTCAGTATTCGCGCTTGCGATCATTGATCAACGAAGCAGTCGAGCGGTAGCCTGTGAATCGGGTAGATGCGACTCCACCGACGGACCGGTGGTAGTTGCAGCCGGGAATAAAGGATCCAGCATCATATTATTATGCGCAGCGTTTTCCTAACTATATTGGGGTCGGTTTCCAGAATAATCCGATGTTGTAGGATTACCATTATTTTTTTGAGTTGCGGACCCGAAGGTCCCGAAGGTCGGAGCCCTAGCTATTCCTAGGCCTCCGCTGTCGGTTAATCCGTCCGTCCACCGTACCCATACACAATCCCTACACCAGCACAATGTTTTGAGTGTATTACATTGAGTTCTACTACAAAACATGATAAAACACACAGAACATTACCTATCCATTTCGTCATAATTGCATAACTATTTATTATTAGTTTTTTTTTTTGTTTAATTGTATTTTTTTTAGTACGTATGAGTATGTATGTATTCTTATTTTTTACATATTTATGATATTTAATCTGTTTTATGTATTCCATTTTCTCTCCTTCTTTTACACACTATGTCTACATCTCTTTATTTAGTTATCTCCTTTCGCAGGGATGCTGGAAGAGATTTCATTAGAAATAAGCATCACCTTTGTAATATTTTCTGTTCCTTTCTTCTTTTCTGTATTAATTGTTTACATAAATTGTTTAGTAGGTAAATAAATAAATGATTTTTAACTTTTTCAAATAAGTACAAAAAAAAATAGTCGTAAGTTACTTAATTTTCTGTACATAATGCTTGGTTGACGGCTTCCTGATGAGTCTGTTTACACACTGGATGTTAGTATCTATTACATTCTAATTTAATAATACCCTGAGAGACAGGAGATTATTTGAGTAGTAAGCTCACAACTGTCACATTTCCGTTGTTTAATTGCAAACACGTTGCAATCTGAGTTCTATCACAGCTTATGCAGCTAGTGCAGAAACGAAATCATGGAGGTGTAAAGTGCACTCAGGCAACACTAGCGACATAGGATTTTGTGACTACACAAGAAGACTAGCATCTAAACATGTACAATTTGTAAGTTTGGATACAGGGTTTATCTTCGGACCTTCTGATATGATTTCGCTTACCATTTTGAGACCATCAGTTTGGTAAGAAGTAAATAAATAAATAAATATCGCTAGATATTACACACAGCTCCATCTAGTGCCACACTAAGCAAGGCTTGTGTCGTGGTCACCAGACAGTTTATATACTACATAGATACTTTTTGTTTGTAAATGCATACTTATTAGAATAGACTACACTACATACTTATACTACTACTATATACTTATTATAGATGTGTGTGACTGTTTCCACAGCGATTGACCATCACGATCATTCTCCGGGCCTTATACCAATTTATTTGGGATCGACGCAGATTAAGGTTAATGTTTAATTAAGTTACGTTTGATAAACGTCTGGGTGATCAGACTAATATAGACCACGACAAGATTTATGAAAATACTCCCTTCACACAATCGCTTTCAGGACTAAATACTTGCAAAACAGTTTCATCTTCAACGAAAATTATCCTGCTTTCTTGTACATGCAGTATGTCAAGTACTATTCATGCTGTATCCAAAGCAAGAGCAAACGAATCAACTCCTTGACTGAGTTAATAAAGACCCCGTAAAGCTGTTCTCGTCACTTTAATTGCGAAAACTCCGAATGGTATGCAAAAAGTTTCGGGCGAGCTCGGGAGCACTCGGGTAAGTTCGGCTGTTTACGAATGCACTTTATTTTTGTTGTAGGTGTCGTATACTTTTGCATGATGTTAGTTTTACCGTGGGTTAGTACGCGGTATTTAATGAACCAAGGTTGAAAAAGAAACAAAAAAGGAAGTATCAGTACGATATACGCTTTCATTGCCACTAATTAAAACAGGACACGTTAATTGGGTTCAGCTACATTATAAACTTAAATTTTCACTTACAGGGTTTCTTCCACAAATTTCTTTATTTTCCATCCACCAGCATTTTTCAGTCATCCCGCCACCATGGTGCTTGCAACAGCGTCGAAATATCGGGAGCTCAAAATAATGAACAATCACGAACTATATCCAATAGTGACATTATATAAGTTTAGTTTTAAACCGTGAAAGCCTAAAACAGCCTTTTCAGCTTCATTACACCTATTTATAGTGTCTTCTAGTCGTTTTCGGTTACCCTTATTCTAAAAATGCGTAAATATAAGCGTGCTATGGAATTTTAACGTTCGGCGCAGAAACACAAAATTCCACTAGAATTCCTAGTTAGGTGTTCCAAATAATAGCCACTAAATAGATATGTGTTTTGTTGTTGTGATCGCTTACCCTCATATTTTGTTATTTTTTACAATGAACGTGGATTCTGTACGCTCATAAGCATTGTTAAATTTAGTTTCTCAGTAAGTGAATTATTGTTAATTCTTGATGAGGAATAATAAAGGTCTTAAACCAGAATAATATTTGTTTAAATTATTGCATATTTATTTTAAACGCATATATGTTTGTATATCTTCCTCAGATACAAACTTTTCAAGGAAATTTGTATCAAATCACACTAAGAAAGCATTATGCCAAGAAGGTAGACAGCGAGTCTTCTGATAACGGTAGTTACCACCGACTACGTGAAAAACTCGTATGAAAACATATGTATCCAAATGACATATTACAAGATATAATTTCAAACATTTTTATTGTTATGTCCCGACCAAATAAACATAAAAGCCGAGGGTCCTACAAGCGCTATAAAACTGCAGTATTATTGTCTTCTTCATCGCATAAAATTATATGATGGGTTACGTCGCCATTTTGAGCGTACTAAAGGCTTTAAAAGCTTCGTCTGAAGGGCATTGAAGGTTTATGTTTAAGTACGCTATATTTATTAGGATGAGCAGGTATTTAAGTGAAGTGCCTCTTTGGTCCAACGGTCCAAGTACTTAAGATTGCTGACCATGGTTCTATTATTCTTTTAGGAATTTCACGGGGACATCCCGGAGTCTAGATCTTTGCTCAGCTGATGGCTTTAAGCTTACCTTTACTACCCTTATTACATCGGACTTAAGGTGACCACAGGAGCTAAACGCGAGTTTTATAATGCCTAAAAGTAATGTATGTATGATTCACTGCAATAAACAAAACCAGAATAATATATGATATTCTTCAGAATACATGCTAGTATGATAGTGTTTTGAAAACATAATAATACAATTACTTTTACTCTGTAGAAAAAATCACGAACTTTTCTCAAAATATTTCTATGAACGATTAAAAACCGTACTAAAATACATGCGGCCATTCTGATTTCTACGAGCAAGACATTACCATCGTAGTGCTTTATTTTTTTAGTCCAACTAATGGATTTTTGTAAATCGATCGAAACCACTCATTTTGCACTATTTGGCCCGCAGTGACAGACGTTAAAAACACTTTGTAGTGCAAGCTGATTAGAACTTTATTCTAACACTATTTCAAACAAAGTTTAAACCACCGCAAATCGAGTTGCTAATTATTTAGCTCGTGTATCGAAAATATGTGGGTGTACCTACTAGGTCTACCCCTGCTTTACCCTTCGAGGATTATAGGCGTGATGTTATGTTAAGTTTAAAGACTTGAAAAGCTTCGTCTGTAAGGCATTAAAGGTTTATGTTGAAGCGTGTTGTATTTCATAGGATGAGCAGGTATTTATGTAAAGCTTTGTTGGTTATAGTCAATGGTATATGTGGGAGTTTTCATTGAACTGTTCCGTTAGTCTAGGGGTCGCTAAACGCTACTGCTAAAAATTAGGTCATGGGTGCCCGTTCTTAGACAGCATCTTCTTATCTGCATCAATCATACATAATGCACTTAAATCGGCAGTCTTCATTCCTTGGTGGAAGCGCAAGGGTAGGCCGCGAAATTCAATATTTCTTTAATATGGTCTATTTCATGAAAAAGTCATTAAATAGAATAAATACATTTAGAGTTATGCATTGACGACGTTAATAACTATAACTCTGTAAACTTATGACTATAGGTACTGGCTGTTACGGGCGCGAATGATATTTCAAAAGCATAAAATCTAACGGAGAAAAAGAGAGGTAGAGGACGCCCTCCGTACACATGGTACCTACACTAGTATGACCAGCCTCATAAATAAAACAAAACTACCCGACCCGACAACCCTAGACAGAACGTCATGGCGCAGGAAAATTAGGTGAGCCGACCCCACTTAATGTGAGATGGAGCAAAGAAGAGAAGATACCTGACTCTGACTAGCGGGATTTCCTTTTACCGCGAGTTTTTCTTGTACAGGAATAGACACAAGTCTTGGAGGTCAGCTACCAGACGGACTAGAATCAAATGAAAAAAAAACCCGAATTCTTTTAACATTATGGGTAAGTACATGCCACAACAACGTTTTAGAACTGTCATATTAATTTACACTTTCAAATTAAAACAAAAAGCTCCCAAGTTAACATTTTAAAATGAATTCAAAATTCTAAAATTATCTTCAAAAACGACATATTAAGTACTTAATGAAACGCTGAATTGTGAAACATATTTTATCATTAAAGTTTTAATCCTATAATAAGGTTATACTGCTTTTATTACTTAATTTTAATTCATAATTTCTCCACTGGCTTTTAATAAGAGCAAGTTATTTCAATTTAAAATAATTAAGTGTTAATGTTTGAAATATTATGAGCGCAGTTTGAAATATTAACTAGTTGGAATAAGAAATTATATCTTTTTCTCTTTGTAACTGTTTGTAATTTATTTCTCTGGACCTTTGAAAATAAAGTTATTTCATCATCCGATAGTAATACGTTTACTGTTGACATAAATCGTGACGTTTGTAGTTTTCTTCGTTATCGTGTGGTTAGTGAAGTCTCTGACTTGGCTTTATTTGCCTTTTTTCTTCGGATGGGAAATCGTCGAATGACTTCTCCCACTCTGGGAGTATCAGACTTTTACTGACGAAAACACATCCATGTTACTTTCTCGCCCTTTATGTTCCGGGGCCACGGTATCTGTTTGGAACAGTCCCGCAGCCCCGAACAGATGGCTTTTCATGCCTGCCGTTGAAAAATATCTCTCAGGCATGCAGGTTTGATTTACTCGCGATGTTTTCCTTTACCGAACCAAGCGATAATTATTCTCGTTCAATACAAACATGAATTTAAATAAAATATCAAAGGTGTGCGTGTCTTGGACTTTTATAGTGAGCAAGAATAAGATGCAAGCGTTTAGCTTTGGAACCACTTCTGTGTTTCTTAGTCCCTGAGATTGAGTCTATAATTTTTGTACACTAGCTTTACCAGACCGAATTTGTAATTCGTTTGAGAATGCGGATTGGCTACACAACCCGGGCGGCATTTTGCCGTCAGTTTGGGCCAAATTAAATCGACCAGAAAATGTGTGTAGCATCCTGTACAATCATAATTCTCAATTCAAACTGTTTGCTTCGTTTAAGTATACCATAACCGCCGTAGCTAAATAATAACAGCTGCTAGGGCCGATCTTCAGGTTAAGCCGTGCTTGCCCAGGTTGGTCTGTGGGTGGGTGACCGGGTGTCCTCCGTGCCTCGGAAAGCACGTTAAGCTGTTGGTCCCGCATGTCATTTGTTCATCTGTGGCAGTGGTCTAAAATGTCTGACAGCCGTATCGTATTACCCAGTATTAACTGGGTTCTAGAGGTCAGATAGGCAGTCGCTCCATGTAAATTACTGGTATTCAGCTGTGGTGTAACTAAAATTCAGATCTAAAAAAATATTTTCAGGTTTTTAAAATTCAGATTGCTTTACCCATGTTCTCAAATAGATACAGACTTTGCCTTAATTCCTTTGTTTTTTTATTGGTCTCAGGTTTTACTACATCACCTAACCAAATGACAGAACCTATACACTAGTGTAGGTAACTAGATACCTACTGGTATAGGAACAAATTGTTTCATGTCCTCACCTAAGTTGCGGTCGTATTCATAATGCAAAGGACGAACTTTTTATCGTCGCTCCCGCCATTTTGCTACCGGTGAAATAGGGATACGAAGTGGCCCGAAGGTCAGCGAGGATTGCCGACGGATTATGGAAGGTTACACGTGGATAAAAAGGGTTAAATTTTATTTACACTATTTTTTAATTGTAGTTAAGTAGATACTTTTATAAAAATTACCGTAGAACGTTATTAATTTATGAATAGTTGGCGAATTTTAATTAAACATGTGATAATTATTTTTTTACAAATTATCTGGAAGGCACGCCATAGAAAGACACTACACTGACGTAATTGTTGATGTTCTTCAGAAATGACAGGTACTTAATGCTCGTAATGCATGTGTGACCATATATACGTGCATGAACTTTGCGACGAGGCGAAACCAGTGCGTGAGGTCGAAGGTAGTTTCTACCATGGGAAACAGACGTGGGTTTTATTTACGAATATGTACCAAGTAATACCTTCCTTATTTATAATTAGAAAAATAAAAAACTCATCTGCTAAGCCGTCCAGAATTTTCCGGGAAAAAAAAATCTCAACTCATCAGAAGCAATGCTCGAAAACGTTCCCGCGTCATGACGGTCCGCAGTAAAAGTTTTATTTATTCCGAAACTTGTTTCATTTTTCTTTGCGCACATTCGAAAGAATAAAGCCAGATGTACACCGCAGAAACACATAAATAACACCGCATAAAAGATGTATGAAGAGAAGTCCACTTCAAGAATTATTTACCAGAGGCCGGCTTCAGAAACATCCTTCGATTTTTTTTCTACCCTTTTAAACAATTCCGTGTGTCGTACAGGATTAGGGCAGGCTAACTTAAAGCCACACTCCTTTTAAGGTTACAGGAAAATTCCCAGCGAGTTACCGAGTTGTTAAAAAGTTGTAGCCACTCGTAAAATGCGGAAATGGCTGCTTATTTTCACAGTTTGAGGAGTTTCGTCTATTTTTTTGTTTAATTACTTGTTCTGTTATGCTTTACTCGTTATTTTGACGTTTATATAGGTCTAATTACTCCTATAGCACATACATCAAATGCTCTAATTTGAATAAAGAACCGTATTTTCCCGAACAAATCAACGTCGGTTCCATCAAAGCCAGCACAAAAGTCATTAATCTTTTAAACACAAAACTAAAGTTTCTAAATCCGCTCAATAAAAAAAAACAAATCTACATTGGAATTTAGAACAGTTACTTCCGAAGTTCGAAAAAAAAAACACAAGAGTCCCTGAAAATCTTTGTACGAAAAATTCAACTATTTCAATTAAGAGTCTCGTAGCGTTCCATTTTCGAAACTTTGTTTTAAATTGCAGCGCCAGAAGTCGAGTTCCGAAGTCATTCCGAACGGTCCCATTCGACGTTCCGCCGGTAATAAGGTTCCGACACGTCCCGACCTTTTACGATCTTTAACGAAGTAATCGCTTCTGATCGGTGATAGGAAAAAGTGTGCAATTATCTTATAATGCCTTCCGTGACTTCACTTTTTCTGCCAAGAATTAATTTAAGTTTAATCGTCTGACATTTATTGAAAAGGGGATAAGTATAGAATCAAAGTCCAATAATTGCGGCGGCTTTTAACTTAACAAAATTATCGTCAATGAATTGAACCTAGTTTTGATATTCTTTCCACACTCATTCTTGTCCTGAAATACATCCTATTAATGTTTTATACAACATATAACAGACAAAAACAACATATTTATTTTTATACGTATCTAAATACCCATTCTTTTTGACGGCCGACAGCTTTCGCAAAAGTTATATTTTATGCAAAAACTTATTTCATATTTCTTATTCAAAGTTCTGCGGTACAGAAAAAGTAGCTACTATCATTATAAAGTGACGTTACTTAAGGGTGTACGTGGAGAGTGTGGGTAGTCGAAAAAAAATCCTATTAAAAGTCCTGGAATTGATCAGTGCTTAACTTTTTCACGTGGGTGTTGGTTGAGTTGAAATTAGTCGAGTTATGAATTTATAAGAGGAAGGTTGTGTTTTTGGGGATTACGTAATATTTTTTCTAAACGATTTTGCAATAGGCTCGCCCGGAATTATACGGGACTTTAAGATAACTGGCGTACTGTATGTAGGTACACCTCTATATTATATAGTCACCTTTCGATGATTACAAGACGTAATGTCGTGTGTTTTATGATTTTACATGGAGACTTTTTGAGAAAAATACATTTACGTATTTTATACAGGCACAGTCATGACCGGAAGCCGACCCCAATATAGTTGAGGAAAGGATGTATAATAATATGATGATGATGAATAATCACTATTTTTGAAGTATATATCAAAAAATGAAAAGTTAGGTACCCAAAAATCATTGAAACCATTTAATTAGTTAATCATTTTATCATCAGCCCACAGCGATCCACTACTGGATTTAGACCTTCTCAATCGCACGCCATTCAACTCGATTCTCAGCAATTCTCGTCCAGTTGCTACCAGCCACCCTGCAAAGATCGCCGATCGAAGATCCTATGCAAAAGGATAAATTAATATTCATTTCTCACAGCCACCTTCGTTTCATATTCTATAACCTCGAAAGTTACTCTTCGAACGGCTTTGAGTCGGAATTGAGCTAAGTCCTTTATACGTATTTATTTCCGAAACAAAGAGATACTTACTGATACATTTCCACACTTATTTCCAATAGTTTTTTGTTTAGAAGCCTTTACTAAAAGTTTTGCTTACAGACAAAAGTTTGAAGGAAAAAGGGATATATTCTTGTTCTATTCGTATCAAATGACCTTGGACTGTTTACATTTTCAAGGTTTTGAAGGAACACTTCGAACCCAATAGATTTCCAGACAACACACCTTAAGTTAATAAACATTTGTGACCATTCATCATCATCATCATCATCAGCCTATAATGTTCCCACTGCTGGGGTACGGCCTCCTCTCAATTAGAGGGAATGGGCTATAATCTACCACGCGGGCCCAGTGCGGATTGGTAGATGTCACATGTCTTCGAATTTTTGGTTCTAGGACATGCCGGTTTCCTCACGATGTTTTCCTTCACCGTTTTGAGAGCAGTGGCGATGAAATAAATTACACAAAGTAATGCGCCTGTCTGGGTTCGAACCCACGACTTACTGTTCGTAAGTCGGGGCCGCCACCACTGGGCCACCGCTGCTCCCATGTGACCATTACGGTAGTCTTATTTCAGAGTAGAGATATTTGAAAAAATCTTCAGCTCAACAACATAATTAACGCAATGCATAGTGGAAATTAATCATCGTCTGCTTAGCCTTTTCCCAATTATATTATGGGATCGGCTTTCAGTCTAACCAGTAGCAGCTGTATGCCAGTAGTTTCCATGGATCGACTGCCTATCTGACCTCCACAACCCAGTTAGTACTGGGTAATACGAAACCCCTTGCCAAGACTGGTTGATAAAACACTTTATAAAGCACCATTTTAAGTGCTTATTCTCAAGTGTAATCCCCCCAATTCTTTCTCAGTTTACCAAACATTTGGAGTGCACTACAAAAGTTTATATGATCAAATATTTGAACTCGATGACAGCACAAACAGTCTTCAGAAACCACGGCGTTCGGTGTACCGTCAGTAAGATCAGGTTACCTACTGTTTACCGACATTGTGTGGTCTTTAATTGGGTGAAAAGTTTGAGGTACTTGATGATTTTATGAGGACTGGGAATGGCAATGGCATAGCAATTGTTTTTTTTTTTGGAAAAATTTTGTTCGACGTCAGCATTTTTTGGTTTAACCTAAAGATCGACCCGAGCGGCTGTTATTATTTAGTGACAGCAGTTAAAGAGTTATGCCGTACTTGCCGAGGTTGGTCTGTGGATGGGTGACCACCCTTACATACCGAGTTCTCTCCGTGCCTCGGAAAGCACGTTAAGCTGTTGGTCCCGGTTGTCATTTGTCCATATTTGGCAGTCGTTACAGGTAGTCAGTGGCCCAAAAAGTCTGATGACAACCAGTCTTTCCAAGTGGTATCGTAGTACCCAGTATTGATTGGGTTGTGGAGGTCAGATAGGCAGTCGCTCCATGTAAAATACTGGTATTCAGCTGCATCCGCTTAGACTGGAAGCCGACCTCAACATAGTTGGAAAAAATGCTAGGCACATGATTATCTAACAAAGAAATAGTCTGCCGCAAAGATCCAGCCCATAAAAAGCCTAACTCAACTATCTACATCTATCTAGACCCAAAATTAAAGGGTTTAAATTAAACGAAAGGCCGTATAGCCCACTTGTGGGTACTGAAATTAACATTTTTATCGGAAAAACCGTAAACATTCTTTCTATATTCATTGCAAAAAAGAACCCATTTATAACAGAAAATATAATCCCAAAAAATTAAACCTTCCTAAAAACCTAGTTTGGGCTGGATTTTTATGATATTTTTTTCGTTTTAGATTTATTTTAATCCTAGATCGTTATATTCCTAAAGGATTCATAAAATTAAGTTGTTATAAATTATAACGTTTGCTTGTACACGTTAAACCTTTATTTTCTCAAGTTTGGGGTTTTTAAGGGCAAATTTCCAGTAAAAGCTGTCACGCGATATTGATAGATGGCATATAAAATTTTAGGTAACTTACAAAACCTCACACCTGTAATTATTGAAAGGTAAGCCAGAGGTGTATTTTTATTACACCCACATTACGGCTATTATGTTCAAGTCTCATGGAATAGGGCCGAGCTTATTGCCATCAACTGGCCACAAATCGAGGCAGTCTTGTATGTATTGGGTAGCTTGTAGCAGATTATTTATAATTCTCAATTCGTCACCTGGCGAGTGTATAAATCACATGTGCGCTCGAGTTGGCACCATCCGATTTTTTCTTTTTTTTTTGTCGTCAATTGTTCTATTCTATTCTATTTTTGGAGAATGGCAATTGAAGCCGATGTCGACTATTCTGCCAATTCGAAAGTCGTCAATTGTTAAATGTCACTCGTGAGAACACTCGCCAGTGTTCTCACGAGTGACATTTAGTTGACAAATAAGTCGAATTGGCAAGAGATAAGTAGAATGGGTGTGACTTGCCCAGAATCGTATTAACAAACTGCTAGCTGATGAAGATGATAAATAAGTAGCAAAACCAAAGCAAGCATATTTTTTTTTAAACGTAGCCCCACTGTAGCATATTCTCCTGTATCGTAGTTGCGTTTATAAACATTTAAACTAACATCCAGACTCGAAACAACTACCTGTAGACCAAGCCAATATTTGTTTAGTGCGGAATTCGAATTCGAATGCAGCGCAGCAGCCAATCGCAAGGCCACTGCGACAACTGGCCGTCAATATCTTGCAGTGGACAAAACCCTATCTTTACTATTAATATTTTTGTTCAACTCTGTGGCATAATGCGTGTTCTAGTAAAAGACACCCCCCGACCTTAAACTTGACACAAATTCAAAAAAGGTTTTGTTTTTTTTTCGAGCAAAAAATCAATATTGAAAATTGCTTTTGAAGTAATAATGAATTTTCAGAAGAGATACTCGTATATTTTGACTTGATTTTTGTTTAAATAATTGAAAATTGGATGAGATTTGTTACTGTTATGATATGTGAACTTTTTTTATGTTTGGTGGATAGATTCAATTAGACGCTTAGTAGGTACACATCTGTTGGTCAGATACGGGGTATTATATATTATAATATTATTTTACTTAGTTTTTTTTTGATTTGATGATTAAATGCCGTTTCGTCGGATAGAAAATGGTTTATTTGATTTTCACCTAGCTGAAAAACGCGATATCTGTTCTTAGATCAATTTAGTACGTTTATATGCATAACTTAAGACATTACTCCCAATTACAAACTCATAAAATCTTATAATATTCATATTCTTATTCATAATAATAACACTGTATAAAATTGTCATAAAACCACGGGTTTTGTACGAGTATTTACACTCAGGGAAGTTGATTTTTATATTTCTTTAAATTACAATGTTTAATGCACATCATGTAATCGTTTTGTAGACAATAATGCTATTTACATCGTAGGTGTAAAGTGGTTCTTGGTTCAAATTGGAAATACAAAATATTATTATTGTTGTAGGTATCCCGTAGTGTCAAATGTTTCTTAGTTGTATCATTAAATGTCCCGTGGAGGTCATAATTGTAGACATCTAAAAAATTCCTATCAGCAGACGATAATTACAAATGAAAATAGTATATCTGTCGCAAGTTGGAGGAGCGATGGACAAAAATAACTACTCAGTGAATCCCAAAAAGCAGGAAACTGGAAAACCAGGAGGATTGTAGATGGACACTACATATTATAACACAAAGTCCTCTGCCGCGTCTGTTTGTCTGTTCGTAATAATCTCAAAAACTACTGCACCGATTTTCATGTTGTTTGCACCAAAATGGTTCTTGAGGAAGGTTTTAGTATATACTTTTGTATGCGGGCAAAGCCGCGGGCATCAGTTAGTGTGGAATAAATGCATATTATTATGTAGATCTGTCTGTTTCCTGTTTATGCGTTAATGACTGAACAGGTCCCGATGAAATTTGGTAGACAACAACTTGTGTCATTTTCCTATGTCCCAAATTTTTTATCGTTCAAGACTATAGTATTTATTTATGTTTCCGTGGTATAATATCCGACCCCCAACGAGTGAAACCGCAATTTAAACCTTGTACTTTCAATATCAATGATAACACGAACACGTGCTTCTTGGATACTTCAAACAGGAAGTGCACCGGTGATGTTCAACTAAAAAGCATCTTAAGTAAACGTTCTAAACTATCGGGACTTTAACCCTTAAATATTTGTTTAGGCGTCTGTTGAGTATAACCTGTTTCGTCACGTTGGATGTGATATGGTGCCGTATTATTTCTGATAAACGTAAGAAGTAACACTACTAAGTGCATCCACTAAGTGTACTCACAAGTGCATTGCTTTGTGTAATTTATTTCATCACCACTGCTCCCAAAACGGTGAAGCAAAACATCGTGAGGAACCCGGCATGTCCTAAAACCAAAAAAATCGAAGACGTGACATCCACAAATCCGCACTGGACCCGCGTGGTGGAATATAGCCCATTCCCTCTCATAGAGTGGAGGCCTGTGTCCCAGCAGTGGGAATATTAATAGGCTGATAATGTTGATGATAACACTAGAGTATTCTCAGAATTTTCGATTCTGAGAATACTCTAGTAATCGATTTAGTGAATCTACCTTAGGGCTTGCACAAGCAGTCATACAATCTTCAAGTGTGGTTAGTGCCTTACGCCATCCACACAGTCATAAAATGAGCGTGATGGATACGTGAAAAAATCTAGGATTTAACTATGAACATAAACATTGAAGTATAAAAAAAATCCAATCCAACGTTTTAAAAACGTCCGTAGAAAACGCGGCGCCCTTTTCACTGTAAATGAATATGGGCTCACATCGAATATGTGAAACACCACACTTTTATGGAGTTCGTGATGACCGAGAACCTGTAGTTGACTGTATTATTTATACAATCGTTATACTTCTCTGAAATAGCTGTAGATTCTCCTGTACTTGAATAAATAATACTTAGAAACTTGAACTCAACTTTATTTATCAATTTGTATCAACTCCGGCTCTTCAATCCAGCAGTATCTTTCAAAACACACAACCATACAAAACTACTCGAACATAATATGCGACAGCATTATTAATACGGCGGTAGTTTTCAACGCTTTGCTTTCACGTCCCCGAGTAGGGTGGCAAAGCAAGTGTCTAATTTAACTGAGACTCTCTAAGTTTGTTCATTAACTTTAACAAGATTTTGTTGCGTCACCCTTTGAGACTGCGCACTACGGTGAAATATTAAGAGTAATTTTTTAAAAAGGTATATTTTAGAAGACGTAATAGCTTTCGCTACGAACGTTATTTTTTTAGTGGATCCTTTTTATAGTGAAGGTTTTGTTGCCGCTTTGTTACAGGTTTTATGTGCTGGATTTCTTTTTTCAAGTGTTAAAGGAGAGGAAGGTACCTACATAATTTTTTTTCCGTGCAAAGGTGAATGAGTAAAGGTATTCTTTTGTAACTGTATACTGTGTTGGAGTATGGAGCGTTAAATAAAGTAATTTTGACGATGTTCATTCTTCTTTTCTAGAATTTAGGGTAAACGTCGTCATTCTGATACGTAATTATTCATAGATTTTGCATTTAGTATCATGATTTTCTTTTTCCATCATTGTAATTAAAATTCAAAATAACATCTAAAAGCATGTTAAACTTTTCGCAAACTTAATTTAAATCCCAAAAACTTGCTCTGTTTTAACGGGTTCAAAGAAAACAAGTTTATAAAATCCGCATCGCTAATTTTACTCAAGCAAAAATGTTTTTAATCTATTTATAAAATTTACAAAAAGGTGTAGCTGCAAAGTTTTTCTTGCTTTCAGTAAAAAATGAGACTCACAAAGACAGTTACGAACTATCGGCCGAACAATATCCTTGCGTTGGAACTCTTAAAAAATATAGAGAGCGGAAATATTTAATTGCATTATTTTACAAGAGAAGTTGGTCGGGAAACGTCCTGCCTTCAGCAGACTTTGTGGACGCTGTAACCGCTCAAAGAAGTAAAAAAAACTTTTATGAAAAAATAGTTTAAATTGTTAGGAGTTTAAAAGTCGTGACTCTAGTAATTGGTGTTACTTTTATAATGAACATGTTTTTTTCGTGTACGAAGATTTTTTGTCTGTTTGTCTGACTTAGCAAAGTCAGTCAAAACTGTCCCCACTGGTAGGACATGGGTCTCGTCCCTATGGGACGGAGTACAGCCCACTCTTTTTAACCCCGGTTGTAAAAACTACGGGGTGTTATAAGTTTGACGTGTCTCTGTGTGCGTGTGTGTGTCTGTCTGTGGCATCGTAGCTCCCGAACGGATGAAGCGATTTTGATTTTGTTTCCTTTGTTTGAAAGGTGAATTAATCAGGAGTGTTCTTAGCCATGTTTGATAAACATCAGTTCAAGATGGCCGCCGCCACAAAATGGTGAATCACTTTTTTTTTCGCAACTCCCTCAGTATCATCAAACGCAAGGGGCTTGTGAAATTATGACCCTACGTGTGTCGGGGTTTTTTGAAATTTTTAATTTAACCTTTTGACCGCCACAGCATAAACGCACGCGCGTGCCCTCCACGCCAAGCCACAATTCCATCTACTATTTTGTCACATATTTGTGTTGTTTAGCGTACAGGGCACGCGCTTGCTTGTCACGTATATGTGACAATGGCGTCCAAAAGGTTAATGTAACTTGTTCACAGAGGTAGTCAGTCAACCTTCTGGGTTCTTATGTGGCTGGGGTCTGCTACTTGTAGGTCGGGGCTGTAAAATTGGGGTTGGGTGACCCAATTTTACAGACCACTGCTTGTTCTGAAAGTTTGTGACCATCGATGGATGGATGGACGAAAGTTTGTTAGTAGTTAAACTAGTGAACGGAATTATATAAAACTTAACTGTAATATAATTATATACTAACTAAAAGCTTGTGTGAAATGTGCAGAAATGTACATATTTTATTATCAAATTGTGTATCATAAAGTATTTTAGAAATGAACCTATTGCCTTAAAGATTTATAAACGCCTAGATAATTAATTTCAGATCAAATACACATACAGGTGTATGCAGATATCAAAAAGGCTATAATCTATAAAGTTATTGTTTACAAATAAAAGAATTGACGCGGATGAAACTGTGTGTGAAGCTAGTCTTGTGTTTTTGCTGGTTAGCTAGTTAAACTTAACAAAGTTTTGCATTATGGTCAACAGACCATAATGCAAATCTTGGGTTAAGCCTGATTTATCAGTAAATGATTATTTTTTTGTAAGTTGATTTCCATAACAATTTTACGCGACTAAGGTCCATGTTCAAAAGATAAGGGGCTGATTATCTAAAAACAACTGTCACTGTGACATGTTCCCTTACAAAAATGTGTTCTAAACAGCTGTTTTTAGATAATCAGACCGTCATCTTTTTGATGAACATGGAATGGTAACTAGGTAATTAATCTGGTTATCGTAGGCGTTTCTAGAAAGCATTGCTAAAGGAAAGCCAGGTCAAGATCTCTTATTGTTTTCATTACGACCAGATAATCATTTCATTCCGAGAAGCAGAAATAATGAAAGATTCTTATTGAGTTCCAGTAAAAATAATAATGGCTTTGTGATAATCTCGACAAATAAAATTGAGTGTTCTATTTATTTTGAAAGGACTTGCCCATAATTGTATGAGCCTGTACCCCAGAATAAACAGATTGTATAAATTCTATGTCATTTAATAGTAAAAATCTTCTATAATAATAAAAATAAAAAAGGTTCGTTATAGCTCAGAAGTTTTTTGGTTTTATTTAAAAAACTTTTTCGGATCAGAAACTCCTAACAAAGTTGAGACAAACAGTATACTCAATTATGCGCTTTGGAAAAAAAAAATTAACAAAAATAACGATTAATTACATATATTTTACATTGTAGGTCCGATATGAGTTTATTTTTTCCTGATCTGTTCTTTGTTATATTGTAAGGCAACGTTGAGGAGTAAATTCGACTTTTCGAGTCAATCTTGAGTTCTATTCAAAATCTTGTATCGTACGTTAATAATTTTCCAAAATTCTTACCTTTTTTTGTAAATGTTTTTGGTAGTACTTTTATTTTTGTTCAGTTGGGGTAGGATTTGTTCATGTCCTTTATATTTATACTTGAAGTTGGCTATAGCTTTTATCAGGTCAGGTCATGGCCGACTTTATGTATGAAACTTTGTAAACTGTTAATCCAAAAATAGCCAAATCTTTCATTGCTAATCACAAATTATTTTATTTGCGTTCCGTAGTTTATCTGATCTATATCTATCTTCAATGACACAACTAGCATTTGCTCCGTCAAATTGACGGCATAGTATTCCCGGAGCTGCGGAGGTAAGAACGACATGTAGGTCAAGATGCATCGCCGAGGAGCGTAGTAGGTGATCAGACTAGTATAGAAGTATGTAAAGTGTTAAATTCTAAAGCACTACGAGTTGAGAGCAGCGGTGGCCCAGTGGTGGCGGCCCCGACTTACGAACAGTAAGTCGTGGGTTCGAACTCAGACAGGCGCATTACTTTGTGTAATTTATTTCATCACCGCTGCTCTCAAAACGGTGAAGGAAAACATCGTGAGGAAACCGGCATGTCCTAGAACCAAAAAATTCGAAGACATGTGACATCTACCAACCCGCACTGGGCCCGCGTGGTAGATTATAGCCCATTCCCTCTCATTGAGAGGAGGCCGTGTCCCAGCAGTGGGAACATTATAGGCTGATGATGATGATGACGAGTATGTATAGTATTCAAATGCTTAGGGTTAGACTGGTAACCGATTGTAAGATAGTTCAAGAAAAGTTCACCCGGGAAATGAGTTAAGTTATAAGCTATCGCTAAGCAGCGATGGTTTTGGTGCTGATACTTATCGTCAAGTAAGATATTTTCTTATAGAGCTGATTCTTTTCTGTTGCTGGAAAGGCATCGCACTTAGTACTACCCTGATACCACGTTTGATACTGTGCTAGTTGGCAACAGTCAGGAGAACCAATTAGATGTTAGAAGAGCTGAAAATATCATTCTAAAATTAAAGACCCGTCCTGTTTATTAGGAGATAGGTACATATAATATAAGACCGAACTGTATTTACTTGCTCTGCTCTCGCAGAGACAGACCAGCAGTACCTACTGATGAATAAAAATATAAATGAAAATATGCATGCATGTGCAAAAAACCAAGCGTGTAGGAATTGTACGTAACACATGGCGATCTAAACTGCAGATCTGCTAGCTAGCAAAATGCAGAGATCTGTTATTGAAAGCAAAAATAAAATAAAACAAAACCGTTTTGTTTGCAAATTGATTAGAGTCTGCTCCGTTGCTTCTTTAACCAGGAACGATCATCTGTTTGCAATTGGAGGGTGCACGTAAAAAGTTTGATGATAAATGATAAGTAAGCCTTCTATCTTGTTCTTCTTTTCTCCAAGATACGTATAACCGCTTGAGCTAGAGAAAATAAAAAAATAAAGAAAATGCTTATAGTATGCAGGCCATCGCAAGGCGCCTGGCGCATGTCGCATGTCGCTCGACGCATGTCGCTTGACGCATGTCACTTGACGTATGTCGCTTGACGCATGTCGCTTGACTCGTTTCGCTTGACGCATGTCGCTTGTTGCAGGTCGCTTGACGCATATCGCTTGACGCATGTCGCTTGACGCATGTCGCGTGACGCATGTAGCCTTGATAGTCTTATCTTTTGAGGTCGTATTTTTTTAGTGCTACACAAAATTATCCTGATCGTACAAATATTGTTTTAAAACACGTTTATCCGTTATTTGTGTCTGATTTCAAACAGTCTGCATTCTAACCTAACCACAGACACATGATGACACATCTGTCGGATACTCAAAACCGCACATTTTAAACACTCTAAAATGATTCTGTGTATCATAATAATTTTAAACTGTTTACGCTACGAAAAATAAAAATTCAAAAACGAATATCGCAAGTGCAATGTGCAGTCAGTGTAAACCGACTTAAAAATACGCTTTATTGAAAATTCTATCCCTTCTTATGATGTTGGTTGATCAACCATGAAATATTGGTCTACGGCAACCCTATAATTATTTTCAACCAAACACACATGTCTGGATGTGCTTTTAAATTCATTCAACAAGCGAATTTCTACTTTCTGTTAAACTACTCAAGGTTCTATTTGAATTGTTGGACGGTTTCAACCAAAAATTGGTTTCGGTGAATGGACAATACATCGAGGCTGCGAATTGTTCGAATATTAAAAATCATTGGAGCATTATTGAATTGCTCTTTGCTATTAATTCGATGTTGGTTTTTGGTGACAGCGGTGGCGTAAAAGCGGAACGGGGTTGGATGCTAGTACTGCTGGCATCTCTCCTGGTAGGTGAAGCGTTCTTCATCTTTTTTATCGTGTGGTCATTCATCATCCAACATACTACTAGTTAGTTATACTTCTAGCTAGTAGACAACTCGAATCGCGTAGTGGTAGTGAGGCTGCCTTACGTTCATAGGGTCCTGGGTTCGAATCCCGGTAGGAGCAAATGTTTGTGTGATGAGCATGGACATTTGTTTCCGAGTCATGGTTATATGTATAATAAGTCTTGTATGTATTTACAAAACAAAAAAGTATAAATGTAGTATATCAACTATCTGGTGTCCACGACACAAGCCTTGCTTAGTGTGGCACTAGATGGCGCTGTGTGTTAATGTCCAGCGATATTTATAGTTACATGACCTCTTTCTTCATCATGACCATGACCTATTTATCGGTTGGTCAGTGTCTCTACTCTCTACACATACACTTTATAATTATATGTCACCGTAAAATTGTCAAACACGTTAGATTGTAATCGAGTGATTACAATCTAACCTAACGGGGGGGTGCCCCAAGTCCCGATTATCGGCAGAGATACTTCCGTATGTTCAGTTGACAATATTTCGAGAGTTTACAATCTCTCTAGTTATTTTACAATCTAACGTGTTTGACAATTTTACGGTGACATATACATACACTAACTACATTTTTGTCACGTTTTTAATCTAGTCATACACAGCACACTGCCGACCACAAGACTTGCGTTTGGTCGCAACTCGTCTAATGTCAAGCGAAGATGCGAAGGGCGGAGCACGCTTGCCTAGAAGAAACCGATTCGCTCGATCTTTGGAGAAATCTAGATTATAATGATCGGGAAACAGAGAAGCAGCGGCATTGAATTCCACGAACTTATGTGGAAGCATTGCGCTTTGTTTGGGTTCGTGGAACTTCAACCAAATAATGGTGATGCTTCACCATATCTCCTCGTCCGATTATAGATTGGGGATAGTAGAAATATATTGTGTAATTCCGACGTACATTCTCCGAAATGTAACCGATAAATCCGATAGACTGGCAACTTGGCGGCGATGTTCAAAGCTTTGGATTTTGGCTTTGACAAGGGAATCGTTGCCAATGACCCTTTCGGCTGAACCTCCCAATGGTGTGGCATGTACGATAGGACTTGTGCTTGGTTTAATTTGAGCAGCTGTTCCGGCGTGAAGCACTTTCGCACCTTTGCACTGTCACCGTCTGCGCTTTGAATTCTTGTCGTGCAGACAGGCCGGTCGGGTACGGTCTGTCGTGACGTCAGTGAGAACAAAATACGGTAGTCGGTCACCGCTGACGTCATCCTCACAGTATTTAGAACACAATGTAGACTGACCGTCAGCACGACAAGAATTCAAGTCTTAGAAACGCTACTCGACTCCGCGATTGACATGGCCATTAACTGACCCCAAGAGATTTGATAAGAGAAAGTTATCGATACTGAAGAAGAAGAAGAAGAAATCATCCACTACTGAAAAATAGCACAAAGAACATCCCAGCCCCGCTGCTACTAGCACCCCACCTCAACATAGCTCTAGAGTTTCGCGCAGAGTGGCTCCGTTTGAACGATAATGGTTTTTAAAAGCAACTGCCGGTTTGTTTTGTCAAACTTTTGCTCTTTGTACTACTACTATAGATTTTGGATTTCTCATCGACATCTGTTTGGTGGAATTGTAGTTATTGATTGTTTTTTTGTGTTGACAGGTTTTGATGCAGATTGCGTAGTTTTGATGGATCCTTTGTAGAACGCATTCGATTCTGAAAGCATGAGAAGAACAAGACCGCTAAATGTGCATCCTGAAAATATTATTATACTTACATATTTTTATAGTACCTAGCCTTCCAAGTACTTTTATTCTGCACCACCTTTTACTCGGCTGCGCCGACCATCCTCAGGCAAATGAGTTATACAAGATGTGGCTTTGCGTGGTCGCTGGGTGTGCTGCAGATCATAAAACTGAACAACTTTCTCCATGGGATCGTGGGTCCTGTGTGCATCTGGATTGAGGGCCCATTTTTTTAAAAACTGCCACGATGGTCTAGCGGTCGCAAGTGTGACTGCTGAGCATCCAATATGGGTCCTGTGTGCATCTGGATTGAGGGCCCATTTTTTAAATCCTTGAGAAACGATATAAGACTTAAAGGGAATTTAGTTCAAAATTGTAAAAACTTAAAAGATAGGCCATGAATTTCTTAAACGTGGATTCGATTTCCATCTCGGGCATAGTGTTGTTGGGTATTTCCATCAAGAATTTCTCAGTTGCAGCCACGTAGTCTGGTTTTGTGCTCTTTTTGAAGACAGTAGGCTCACTCTCTATCAGGGACCCAAACTGTAACCGTAATAATGTGCTTTTAACACTGTTTTTAAAACAGCTTCAACAGAAAAACCCTTTTAGATGTAACAGATACAATAATGTTACCGAATCAAACTGTAACCTTTTATATGTGTTAATAAGTGTTAATATGTGTAACTGAAATAATCAGTTTTACAACAGACTGCGACTAGATTTCGGCTATCTAATGCTTATTAACCATAAATACTCGTAGATACATTGTAAATTTGGCAACGCTGAGTTTACCTGTTAAACACTTATTAACACTGTTAAACCTTTTATATCTGTTACAGATATGTTACGGTTACACTTTTGTAAGTGTTTTGGGTTAATACATTGAAAACACATTTACAAGTGTTACATATTTGATTCTGTTACCAATTCAACATGTAACACTTATATTTCTGTAACCTTTATAAGTGTTACATATTAGATTCTGTTACCAATTCAATATGTAACACATAATTCTGTAACCTTTATAAGTGTTATTTGATTCTGTTACCAATTCAATATGTAACACATAATTCTGTAACCTTTATAAGTGTTACATATTTGATTCTGTTACCAATTCAACATGTAACACTTATAATTCTGTAACCTTTATGAAGGTGTTTTTAAGTCCCTGCCCTCTATCACATGAGACTTCAAACATACCAAAGAAATAAGGGTGCAGAAAATCCAGCTACATTAACTTGAACGGGGCAAAACTTTTTTGTTTAATCTGAACATATTAAATCATCATCTGCCTAGACTTTTCTCGACTATGCTGGGGTCGGCTTACAGTCTAACCGGATGAAACTGAATACCAGTATTTTACATAGAGCGACTGCCTATCTCCGTTACCATACCCTCTGGTAAGACTGGTTGTAAGACTATCGGGTCACTGCACTACCTGTTACGACTTTCAAAGATCTACAAATGGTAGCCTGGGCCAGTAGCTTAACTTGGTTTCCAAGACACGGAGGAATTCGGTATGTGACGGGTGGTCACCCATCCACGAACCAACCTAGGCAAGCACGGTTTAACCTCGACCCGAGCGTACGATATTAATTAACACACCTCATATTTAAATAAACAAACGTTTTTATTTTCATACAAACAGCTACAGTTATTCATGTACACTTAACTTAAACTCTGCTACCAGTAACTTATTACATTTTTGCTACCACTATATTTTGAAATCGTAATCTATCACAAAAAAAGCTAAACTAAACAACTAGAGTTATGCCACTATAAGTCTTAAAATTAGACGTACCTACGTTTGTTTAGAAACAAAACAACTATGACTCAGTTAAATATGTTACTCTCTTGTCTGAGTTTATGTAAATGACAAAATTACGTCATACTCACCATTTTTACAGGGATGTACAGACTTGCGGACCACCCATTAAAATAAATAAATGAATATCGCTGGACATCACACACAGCGCCATCTAGAGCCACACTAAGCAACGAGGCTTGTGTCGTCGGCACCACATTGTAATTATACTACAAAGATACTTTTTATTTAAATAAATAAATAAATATAGCTGGAAATCACACACAGCGCCATCTAGAGCCACACTAAGCAACGATAGTTATTATACCACAAAGATACTTTTTATTTGTAAATACATACTTATTATACCTACATATAATTCCGGGATTCCATCCAAGTTTCATCTGTGCCTCGGAAACCACCATAAGCCGTTGGTCCCGGCTGTCATTTGTACATCTTTGACAGTTATTAAGTTGTCAGGGGCCTGGAAGCCTGACAACCAGTCTTACCAAGGGGTATCGTATTACCCAGTGCCAGTACTAACTGGGTTGTGGAGGTCAGATAGGCAGTCGCTCCACGTAAAATACTGGTATTCAGCTGCATCCAGTGAGACTGGAAGCCGATCTCAACATAGTTAGGAATAGGACACACAGATGATGATGATGTGATGTTGGAAAAAAACTAAAAACTCGTATTTTGTAACGACCTAGAGGATTTCAGATAAAAATATAAGGTCTTATTTAAAAATGCTTTCTGGTAATCGTTTTCAGCCCCCCAACTCACGAACAATTAAATTCTTAATTCAAAATTCAAAAACTTAATTTACATACTAACTCACGAAATAATTAAAGAAAATTACACACGTGTTACGTTGTAAAAGATTTACATCTTTATTATAATTATAGTTAACATATTTTAAAATAAGACACCCTTAACATATTCTTTAGAGAGTTTAATTATTATTGCTACAGTCCTCGTAAAGTTTCACCCCCTAACATCACTATTAACATCACAATGAGCCTTAAAAACAAAGCAAAAGTTTCTTATTAGATTGCTGTCACTGGTAAGTCTGTCAAAATAATTTTCATCTTTATTTTCATGAAGACAAGGTTGCTGTTAGACTATAAAAGTAACTGTCATCCTAACTAATAATAATAATTATAAAGGAAGTTTTTTTTTACCTTTTCACGCCTAAACCACTGAACCGATCATCCTGAAATTTTACGTATACGTTGTCAGGGGTATAGATACCTATGGGCTAGCTCGCCGTCTGTCCGTCTTATGACGACAGGCCCTGTCGACGCGGCGGCGGCGCGTTCGTGTTCCACGTGCGCCGAGCAAGAGATGTCAGCAAAAATAAGGGGCCCGCAAGGGCCGAATGCTGCCGGGGCTGCGGGACTGTTCGAAAGAGATACCGCGGCCGCGGAACATAAAGGGCGAGGAAGGAACACGGATGGGTTTTAGTCAGTAAAAGTCTGACACGCCCTCCCGCTCCGCCCAGAATGGGAGAAGTCATTTGATGATTTCCCACCCGAAAAAATAAAAAGGGGTATAGATAGGGACATTAGTGAACCTTTCATCCTGAAAAACCGTCCTGTTCCCGAGGAAAACAATAACAACAATAACCTTTTCATTATAATAGATGGCACCTTGTGTCGTTCGAATCATGATTGAATTATATTATTACAAGTAGTTAACGAAACCGAGTTGATTGATTTTGATCAAATTCTAAAGCGATGCCGCGAGCTAAAACTAGCAGGTTAAATAACTCTGAAAGTACTGTACGTATTCAGACATTATGTTGTGAGCATTTTAATATGTACGAGTATAAAGAGTAATAAAAATGCATTCAGTGCAAACCCGCAGGTGTGTGACACGCCTTAATTGCAGCTCTCATTATTAAGGGCTACCGCACACTACAGACAAGACTGTCTTGAGACAGACTTTCGCTATACAAAATATATGAAGATGCGCACACTTGAGACAAAACGTCTTGCAGACAAAACTGTCTCATACCTACAAAAACTGCACAGCGACAAGTCTGACTACCGATTGTCGGCTTCCCTTTTGGATGTACGCGGGCGCGCACATCTACGACAAAACAGTCTAGCGATAGGGCATCGAAAAGTGGCTATTATCAAACCCGGGTTTTCGGTTTCGGGTTTTTTTGTCCAAAACCGGGTACCCGAGTTTTTCGTTTTTTTTTTCATCAAATGATAAGATGTTTATTTTGCAAATAGGTTTTTTAATTTAATCCGCTGGATGCGAGTCGCATGGGACCGGTCAATGTGGTGACACTTGAGGGAGGCCTATATCCTCAAATGGACGTCTTTCGGCTGAAATGATGATGATGAATGCAATAAATGAAACAAATCAAAACTCAACTTACATTTCTTATAATTGACCCCTTATTTACATCGTTGAATAGTTTTTACTCTCGGTAATGATAATAATTTTCGATTAAAAATGTTTCGTTTTACCATTATTGTAAAAAAAGTAGTTTATTTAATATGAGTTTTTACTTTATGTTGAAAAAAAATAAAGTAAATAATATAGTACCGAAAGTATACCGAAAGACCCGGTACCAGATTGTTAAAAAAATACCCGGGATTTTCGGTACCGGAATTTCCCGGGAGCATGCCCTATAGTAGACCAAACAGTTTCGTCTCAGGTGTGCGATGTGCCCAAGACAAAACAGTTTTGAGACAGACTTGTCTTTATGAGGCAAGTCTGTCTCAAGACAGTCTTGTCTGCAGTGTGCGGTAGCCCTAACTCTGTGACAGTGTGTGCCTTTACGAGATTTAGTAAATTGCACTGTGGGGATTGTTAGTATGTTTGTGCCTTTACGTAGAATCTGAATGTTAGTAGTAGGACGTTTTACCTTAAGTATTATTATTTAAATTACAAAAACTAATATGGGAGGATAATTTCACATCTAAAACTAAAAGAGCCAGTCAATTTTTAGACGGTATTAATGACATGTCTTTGAACTCGGTTTAGATGTTTTGTTCGCGTTTTTTCTTGGTGAAATTCGTCCTAAATGGTTTGAGTAAAAGTAGGTCGAGTTTGAGACATAATTATAATATTATGATTCTTAGTAAAAAAAACCTAGTAAAAAGAAACGAAGAATGTTAAGTTAAAAGATAAATTTTAAATAAAACTGAAATAATTAATTGTGATTTACTTTTTTAATAAAACTGAAATAAGCTGTTAATACCATGATTTAGTGTTATTACAGATCCCGGACAATAAATCATAATTTCCAAGAAATAGTTTAAATAATTGAGTAAATTACTGTGTTAAGATAATTGAAGGGAATTATCGAAATATCCCTTAAACGAACGTAGCTTGCCCCCGGGCTGAGGTGATCATTATAGGGGATTTGATGTAGATGCGTCATTCTTTGGAATTTTATAAAAAAAAAAAACGATTACTGAGGTCTGGAGAATTATCATCAGAATCACACAACCCAATGCTATTCTTTTCCTTAAAATGCGCGGGAGTTCAATTTGCTTCATGAATGTTAATTGCGTTAGTAAGTTGGAATGGGGCTAGATGGCGCTAGTTGTCTCGTGTATTTTTTTTTAAGTTCAAGTGGTATGCATTTGTTATTTATGAGTACTCATTTAATAGTTATTAAAAATGGTGTCTCATAATGGCGTTGCATTGGAATGCCTCTCACTAGGTGGACCGATGATCTGGTGAAGGTTACGGGGAGCTCCTAGACGATAGTCGCACGGGACCGGTCTCTTCGGGGAGGCCTATGTCCAGCAGTTGACGTCTTAGGATAAATCTACAAACAATTAGCCACTAAACAATCTAAAAATGGTTTCTTACAAATTATTTGATTTGTAACTAAATGAAGACGTTCTTTTAAAATTTAAGACAGTTGCCAGACAAAATATTCCTCGAATTTAGTCTAAATTTAGAACAAAACATTGCCTCTGAATTTGTTATGGTTGCCAAAACTTACCTCCTTTCAAATTGTATAGCAGCCGAACAAATATGAATTGTTATGAAACAATTGAAATATTATAATGACTTGAATTACTTGGAATTGTTTAGGAACTGAGACAAGTTAGCGCAGACTTTAAATTAATTAAATTTTTAGGTAGTAACTTTTATACTCGAATTTCATCCCTGGAAGATGTCAAAATATGGTAAATTAAAAAAAAAAACTAGTATGTCGTGCTAAATTCATCGACCCTTATCGTCCGTATTGAATAGCTATGTTAATAAAACAAACCAAATTATTTGAAAAAAATATTTACCAAAAAAGTATTTTTTCAAAAACAGCACACGTATCTTTATATCTGCTATCCGTTGTATAAAAAAGTCCTAGCATACACCCACCCACTAGTTTTTTTTCACTAATGGTAGCGGCGCATGCAGCCACAAATGTCAAACATAAATTCTTTAAAAACACACATTAATAAAGGTAAAACTATAAAAGGGATGTCGCCTGCTGTTTATACTTTTTTTTTTGTAATTGAAAATAATTTACGTTTTGGGAATATCTTTCGTTATCTGTGGCAGGATCGGCTTAGCATCGTGTAAATGTCATTTGGTATTATGAACTTTTTGTAAAAGAGTGAATTAAAGTTTATTAATTAGACGTTAATTTTATGATGATCTTTTTATGGTTTGTTGCGTTTCTTCCATATTTATTATGGTTTTTAAGTATTAATCCTTATAATCCCGGCCTTTTTCTTTGGTTTTCAAGCAGTGTTACCTGTAGCTACTGCGTGGTATTCGTAAATTATCTCACGTGCACGAACTAACTGCATCAACTGTGTCCCAAGTGTCCCAATACAGATAATTATTTTCTCCATCCTTAAGGCGATTACACGAGCTAAACGCGAGTTTTATGATTACTAAAAGTATATGATTCACTGCTATAAACAAGACCAGAAAAATATATGATATTCTTCACGATATATGCTAGCATGATAACATAATACAATTAATTTGGCTCGATAAAAAGAAATCACGAACTTACCTCTAAAAATCTCTTTCAAACAATAAAAAACATACTAATATGCATGCGATCATTCTGATTTTTTGGCAAATAATTCTACAAGCAATATATTAGCATGATACTGTTTTAGTTTTTTAAATCCAATCAATAGTTTTTTTGTAAATCGATCGAAACCACTCATTTCGCGCTATTTGGCCCGCAGTGGCTGACGTAACAACCAGTTTGTAGTGCAAGCTGATTATAACTTTATTCTAACAGCATTTCGAACGAAGTTTGAACCACCACAAATAGAGTTGCTAATTTAGCTCGTCTAAGCGCCTTAAATGTATATAGCTAGCCTATACTGCCCCACTGCTGGGTAAAGGCCTCGCTTCATTTCTTCCAACGGTCACATTCTGCCACATCTTTCCAATTCTCAAGGAAAATATCTAGTTCGTCCCGCCATCTCCTTCGTGGTCTGCCGCGACCCCGTGTCACTGTTTTAGGGCACTATTCCTAAGCCTTGCGGGCCCACATTTCGTTCGGCATGCGACAGATATGTCCTGCCCAGTCCCATTTAAGTTGAGCAACACATTTTATTCAAACCTGTTCAGCTGTTAGGCACAAAAAGGCAATACACAGACAGAGTTACTCTAAAATTTATAAAAAGGTTTTCAAAATTAATAAAATTAACTCAAAAATTAAATGTAAGGAATTTATTGTTTTTCAAGTTGTGAAAAATATACCACGTTTTAATATAAATTAAAACGTGGGTTTTAATTTTTATCTTAAAACATAAGATAATGTATATTTTAAAATTGTTTTATTCCATTGTCTAATTTGTAACTCGAATTAAATATTTGTAGTGCCAACATTTACACACGCAGTCGTGGTTTTTATTTTATTCAAATCTAAATGCTTAAAAAGTTTAAATGTGAATTTGTTTTATGAATGTTGTTTGTTTTAAAACTTTTGATTCTCTATTTCTTCATAAAGACATAATGTATGGCTTTAATACTAACGGTTTGGTTTTCAACTCTTAACCGACAATAAACGCAACACATTTGGAATTCGGATTAGTTAAAACGAAATACATTATACGTAGTTAAACCTACAGTCGTAGGTATACTAGACTAAATAAAATGCATGATTAATGGTAGTATTTGAACTTAAAACAATAAGTAAGTAAATAAATAAGTATATACAGCTCTGATGTATTATATATTGTAAGAGAGAGGACTTCATTGGTACATGCTGCGGATTTTAATCTGCAAGACAGCTGAGGGTTTGGTTCAAGTCACAGGAATTCAATAGTTCTTTTGATATCAGCTCCTGTTATTCACTCTTCATACACAAAAAATATTGCTACAGTTCATTGTATCTCTAATGACCAGGCCAATGCTCTGGTTTCAAGAGCAAAGACATAAAAGGTTTTTCAGCTTACCTGAGAAATGTAAACAAAACTTTTCAAGCAGGTGCTTTTTTCTGCTACTAAACTTACTTCATTTTCTGCAACTATTTATTTTGAATTACCGATATTTCAAAGCAGCTGCATTTTGCAGTCCCTTGAAGCTTTGAAAAAAAAAAAAACTTAACTGTAAGAACTTAAAAAATGATACGGCCGTATACTTATCCGCAAAAAAAAACGTATATTTCGACACTCTCAAGGAAATCGTTTATAGGGTCATTCCCGTTGATCTAGAATCATGACATTTGGCGAGAAGCAATGTCTTACAGCACAAGGGGAAAATCTGGAAACCGTAAGTATGGAGTTTAATTACAAAATACTTCAAGATTAAACGGAACCTTTGCGTCGGTGCGCGAGTACAACACGCGCTTGGCCTGTTTTTTTTAAACACTGTTTTAAGCTTTCACGGGTTAAAACTAACCTTATATTGTCACTTATTAATAATACCGTAAGTGACAGTATAGGGTTGTTTTTTTTGTGTTAATGTCAGTGTCAGTTTAAAACTAATCAATATTAGTTACTTAGTTTTACTTTAGTTACGATGAAAATAAATCGCTTCCTCTCATGCCTTACACAGTCGAACACAGACGCTCCTATGGTAAAAGTAGACGATAAATCTTACCATTGTCACAGGCAGATGGCGTTCGTGTCCAGGTTTTTACCGCTATAACTTTGTAACAAAGAGCGTCCGCTTTTTGTGCCACCTGTCTTTATGGACTGCTTCGGCTGTTTTAGCTTTTAGTTTTAGGTTTTAGTCTGGTTTTCTGGCTGTGGGACAGAATAGAATATAATACGAGTATATTGTATTGTAAAAACATGAGTATACATCAAATAATTAGTATGTCTTAGAATAACAGTTATATATGCATGTTTTGCCATTTATGGCGTACAAAATAACATCTTTTTTTTGGTTTTGAATAAACCATAAAAAATATAAAAAAACTTGAGCATACTAAAAATAATAAAAATAATCCATGTGCTAGTAGGTAATAATTGGGGTTTCCAGATCAAAGAAGATCTGGAAACCCGCAATTATCACCATTCATTTTTAAAATCATTTCAGATACAGAAACACCTAATTACAGCCATCATTCATTGCTTTTAAATAGTACTTTCAAAATATTCTGACTTGACTATTGAGTAGTCTCTATTATTTAACAATGTTAATGTAATAGATATCAATGAGAAATTTAGACATTCAATATAAATATGAAACAGTTATCTTATTGAACATTCGTAATTATGTATCAACATTATAATTTATCATTACATTCATTCAACAATTCAATGACACTAAAATTGGAGCACGGTATAGTATGTTCGATACGACCGACTAACGAGAATGAAGTGCACTCACCATTGTCCATCGCGCTACCTTATATATATATATGCAGTGTAGTAACGATTCAGTTTAAATGTTATGACGTAGAAATAAAAGGTACTTTATTTTAAATACTTTTATTAACAATGAATATTTACAGTAATACTAACCATTTAAAAACAAATAATAATAATAAAACTATTATACGTCTATTTTAAACATCAATTAGGTACATGAAGTTGAACTTAATTTTTTAACTATTTTAGCAACTAAATACTCGGTTTCACTCATTATGTCATCAATATCACTACGGACTAAATATTGTATGTTCACGCTTGCACTATCGGGGTCACTGTCTATTTCATTCATCTGACGGCCTTCCACATCATGTACAATTATTTTTATAATTCGGTGAATATGTCCGGAGTCTTTACGCGTGATAAAGGATGTGTTTTTAAAAGGTTTTGATTTTTTCTTCTTCTTCTTTATTTTTTTTTCTTGAATTTTTTGCTGTCTACTCTCTTCACATGCTTTTTCCGCCACTTCGGCATACCAGCTTTCTCGGTCTTGAGCATAGTAAAATGGATTAAGAACTGGATCGGGGCAATCTATCAAATTCTGAAACAATGAATAATTTTAAACTATTAAAAAAAAGCATCATATATGAATTCAATTGCTAATATCGATGATTACTTAGATACTTACATCACATTGTAGGTTAATATTTTCTAAAACAGGACTGTAGGATGGTGAGTGTGACATATTTAATTCTATGTCCCGAATACTTTGTTAAACACCTGCAAAATAAAAGTCTAAATTAGTATTTCGTTAACCGATATTCTGTCTCAAAATATATTATTTTGTATTAAACATCGATTATACTGTCTTGTCTGATAATAATGCTGGATAAAATACGGAAGAATAATATTAAAACTTACCAATAATACACGATCAAGCCAGTTGTAACAGTCAAGTGTAGAATTGGAATAGATTTTAAATGATTTTTTCTCTCTATTTATATACCCTAATTTAATTTTATGGATAGAGTTCAAAATCGCACATTTTAAGTTAGATATCATATCTTTTTTCCAAAAATGGTATAGTGAAATAGGAAACGTAAGACATTACGACGCCTATCATTTTATTATTTATTGTAAATATATATCGATAAAATAATACTACTGTCCTTATTTTTACGGTAATCGTTTTCATACATTTTATTCAGATGATTAAGCAAGCAAACTCATGGTATATTAAGAGTATATCAAAGTTGCACCGTAAACTGAATTCTTTTTAAGGAGACGAATCAAAACAATATAGCAATATCGACATACTATTGCTACGTTTGGTTTCGCCTGTTATTATTATGATATTTTTAAAGCTAAGGTATCTTACATTTTGTCACAAATGCTTGTAGAATGGTAAGTAATGTTTTTATTGGTTATTTGTTCATAAATTAAGGTTGATCGATATATCATCACGCCGTTAATTCCCAGTTAGGCAGATGATTATTTCACCCACTATTCGTCAGTTTTATTATTGGGTCCTCCTATCAGAGCTTGCGTTATGAGTACTAGACAACTGATAAACATACTTAGATATTTCTAAATACATACATATATTATAGATAAATTACACCCAGGCAAGTGATCGTATTCATCACACAAACATTTGGGGGGTGGGAATCAAACCCACGACCTCCAGCATAGCAGTCAGGACCACTAACCAACAGGCAAGTCAAATATTATAATATTGTTTACAATATCACATAACAAACCTGCATTTGGATGCAGACAACTGACACAGCATTTTCTATACACATGCCTCTTCCCAAATTTGGGATGATATGACGTAGATTTATCACTATTTAAGCGTCCCGCTGCTTAAGTTCAACCACAAAACACCTCTTCCAGAGCTAGTGGCATCATCGTACATCAAAACTTCGCAGCACTATTTAAAATGTAAGTAGCATTATTTTATATATTAATAAATAATTAATTCTATTGTTTAACTATTTTTATAACAGGGAACTCCTTAGTGCCAGTAATCTCGACTAGCACTCGTCTAAGGAGTTCCCTATTGAGCATGAGACATTGGGTTCGATACCCAGGAAATGGAGGCATAATGATATCTTCTATGTTATTATTCTAATATTCATTCTTGTAATGTATGATATGTATACACTATTCTAGTGTATTGACATGAACAGCCAGGATTGCAGGTTCGAATCCTGCTTATGAATTGATTAAATAGCATAATTAATAAATTAATTTTATATTATTACAGGTCGCTAGAGAACGCAGAGACTCTCTTCCCGTCTGACGAAGAAGTGCAACCTCCAGTCGCGAAAAAGACGAGGAAAAGGAAGCAGGTGCCAACTCAAACGAACGAGCCGGAGGCGGCAGCGCGGGCTGCATCACATTCGCCATCGAGAGCAAGTCCGGCGCCGAGTACGTCGCGGCCAGCTCCGAAGAAGCCGTACTTCAAGCCAATACCACCAAAGAAGGCTACAGCTTACGACCTCTTCGGGACTGACAGTGAAGATGACGAGAAAGAAGATGTCGCTGTTCCCGGTAAAGCTCCAATTCAATTAACTTCGTATTTAACTCGGCGCCTTGCTAACGGTCATTCGCGCCAGACGTATGAGCATAAGCCCGGTACGCACTATATAGATTTAAAAGTGTACCGGTGTGATGAAATTAAAAACGTTCAACCAATTAACAGATGGCGCCAAGCAATAGTTACTGTGAAAAACCAAACATCTGAAAACACAGATGCATGGCAACACCTGACTAATTTTATTATGGCAACTAGAAAAGAATTCGTAAAGTGTCCACCAACATTTGTTAGCAACTATTACTAAAATATTAGTATTCCATTATTAATATCTATATAAAATATACTAATTTTTTACATGAGTTACTTGCTTATGTAAGACATTTAATTTTAATCATTATCTCAATATTACGAAATGATTTTTATGTATGTAGTATTCTGTTTTAATGTGTTTTTTTTTTAGTTTTATATTATGATGTATTAAAGAAATATATTCAATTATTTAAAATTCATTGTTTTGTTTTCTTACAGTTTCACCAATTCCTGGAAAAATAACAAATTATAATGATATAATGAATTGTGAAAAATGTCATATTGAAATACCAAAAAATGAATATCACTATCATGTGAGAACGAATTTACACAAATCTAATTGCATATTAAAAACCAAATATGAAAATATTGATATTATTGCTACGGCTTTTAGAATGAGAATAATAAGTTACAAACTGAATCCATCGATGGAGTACCTTACACCTGAGGAATTCCTAATCGATAATCAGCATCAAGTCATAAAACTGATTAATGATTGTCTAATTAAACATAATTGTGTTAAATTAAACTTCGAGCTTTATGCTTACTTTATTCTCCCAAAATCTGGTGAGCAACAGCTTAAGTCATTTAACACAAAATTTAACATTATATACAAAAATACTGATATACATGAATTTTATTTGAATACAATAAACACATTTGAGAGGAAACTCTCAGAATTCCAACACTGTGAATCTGGTTGGTCTTGTTTCTGTATAAGTCACCTGGAAATTAATATAAACAAATATTCTCCTTTAAAAGGCGGTACATACATAGATTTGCCGCATGTTATACAAAAAACGAGAAGTTGCTTAAATATTAAAAACCATGATAACTATTGTTTTTTGTGGTGTGTTGTTGCAGCATTATATCCGGCAAAATGTAATGTTTGCAGAACAAGTTCCTACCCAATTTTTTCATCAGTCTTAAATATAAATGGTCTATCATTTCCTCCATCGTATAATGATATTAAAAACTTCGAAAAGATAAATCCTACTATAAGTATAAACGTATATGGATTGGATGATAAAAACGCAATCACTGGTCCCTTATATGTGACAAACTTAAGAAAGACACACCATGTAAATTTATTATATATTGAACGAAAAGGCAATGGGCATTATTGTTTAATAAAAAATCTGTTCAGATTAGTTAGACGTCAAATAAGTAAACATAAAGGTAAAATGTATCTATGTGAGACGTGTTTACAAGTTTTCTCGAGTGCCACAAAATATAGTGCCCATACTACATGTCCTAATATATTAACAGTATTACCTGGAAAAAATAGCATTCTTCAGTTTAAAAACTTTGAAAGAAAACAAAAAATTAATTTTGTTATTTATGCAGACTTTGAGAGTATTTTGCTAAACTGCGACATAAGTAAAACTGAAAATACCCGAACATACAAGGTTCATAAACCTTCATGTTTTGGATACTATATTTGCTGTTCACATAATTCGGAGCTAAATAAATATGTAACATATAGAGGCCCCGACTGTGTGGAAGTATTTATAAAATATTTACTAAATGATGTAGATAACATTAACAGCATCTTATCGAGTAAAATGCCTGTGGCCCCTTTAACCACAGACCAAAAAAACGATTACAAAAATGCTACAAAATGTCACATCTGTAACGATCTGCTCTTTGATGACAAAGTAATGGATCATGATCATATTACATCTCAGTACCGAGGCGCCGCACACTCCCATTGTAATTTAATGTTTAGAGTTTGCCCGTTTGTGCCTGTTATTTTCCATAACCTAGCTGGCTATGATTCTCATCTATTTATTACAGAATTAGCAAAATATGAAGGTGCTTTTAAAATTATACCTAAAACCAAGGAAAAGTATATGTCTATCACGAAATTATTCCACAGAAAGAACAGTTCAAAGCCTATTCAAGTTAAGTTTATAGACTCCTTACAATTTCTTAATTCAAGCTTAAACATATTAGTCAACAATTTGTCTGAATCTGATTTTGTTAATTTGTCAAAAGAATTTTCAGATGCTAATTGTAATAAGTTAAAACTACTACGACGAAAAGGAATATACCCCTATGATTACATGGATGCAATCTCAAAATATAATGAGAATCGACTACCACCTAAATATTGTTTTTACAATAGTTTGACGTGCGCCCATATTAGCGATGATGCGTATAATCACGCTCAATATATTTGGCAAACATTTAATATAAAATCGCTTGGAGAATATACAGATTTATATTTAAAAACCGACGTGTTACTACTCTCTGACGTTTTTGAAAAATTTAGACAAACTTGTTTGCATCATTATCAACTTGATCCGGCCTACTATATTACTGCACCTAGTTTAAGCTGGGATGCGATGTTATTGTATACCGGTATTAAATTAGAATTAATTAATGATGTGGAAATATACGAGTTCCTGGAGAAGGGAATTCGTGGAGGCTTGGCACAATGTTCTCTTCGCCACGCTAAAGCAAATAATAAATATTTACCTAGTTACGATGCTTCTCAAAGGTCAACATATTTAATTTATCTTGACTGTAATAATTTATACGGTTATGCGATGACAAAAAAAATGCCTATTTCAGAATTCCGCTTTTTATCAATCGACGAAATAAATACTATAAACATACTATCAATTTCGGATGATTCTGAATATGGATATATTTTAGAAGTAGATTTAGCCTATCCCGAGAATTTACATAATAAGCACAGTGATTTACCGTTTGCGCCAGAGAAGTTCAAACCTCCTGGAGGCAAAACACCTAAATTAATTGCTAATTTATATGACAAATTCAACTATGTAATACACTACGATTAAAAGAATGCTTGCTGAATGGACTTATTTTGAGGAAAATTCACCGTATCTTAACTTTTAGACAGGAAAACTTTTTACAAAAATATATTGACCTGAACACTAGCTTACGCCAAGCTTCAGCAACTGTATTTGAAAAAGATTTTTTTAAACTCCTTAACAATGCTATATTTGGCAAAACTATTGAAAATCGACGCAAACAGGTTAATGTAAAATTAGTGACCAATTGGGACGATTATAATAACAAAACAAATAAGCACCTCAGTGCGGAAAAGTTAATTGCGAAACCAAATTTTAAAAGTATTAGGATTTTTTCTGAAAATTTTGTCGCTATTCAATTGAGTCCTGAAAAAATTATTCTAGACCGACCTATCTATATCGGGTTTTCAGTCCTAGAATATGCCAAACAACATTTATATAAATTTCACTACAATTATATTAAAAACAAATATAAAACTCAGGCAAGACTGTGTTATACAGACACAGACAGCCTTCTTTATTTTGTCAGCACTGAAGATTTTTATGAGGACATAAAACATGAAGTTGGACAATTCGACACAAGTAATTTTGAGACTAATAATTGTTACAATATACCGAGAGTAAATGCAAAAATTCCAGGACTATTTAAAGATGAATGTGGAGGTGAAATCATAAGTGAATTTGTAGGATTGAGAGCTAAGCTTTATTGCATAAACAGCCTAAAAACTTGCATTACAAAAGCAAAAGGAATATCGAAAGCTGTAACTAATCGATTAAAAATATGCCATTACAACAGAGCTTTAACAAGTGATACAAGTTTTAAATGTAAAATAAATACAATTAAATCAAACCATCATGTACTGTACTCCCAACAAATTCATAAAGTAGTATTGAATAAAAATGATGATAAGAGGCAGATACTTGCGAACCAAACAGAAACTTTACCATGGGGTCACTGTGAAACCATATTTTAAAAATAAATTATAATTGAATAATAGTACTATTTAAACTTTCGGTGTTTGAGTACTAAAATAACTTAATGATTGAATAGATGAGTTAAATACTAGAAAGACTGAATCGTTGAAATTGGGGAGGGCGTGAATATATTATATTATATACACACTGCATCACAGGAATTTAACTCAGAACATTACATTGCAAAAGTTCTGTAAAGTTATTTCTTCTAATAAATAATTAAATTTGATTGCAATCGATTAAAATTATCTCACTATTGTAAAGCTTTAACAAATAATGTAAATTTCAAATGTAAAATTAATATAATTAAATGACTCAAGAAATATAAACTGTACTCTCAAGAAATTCATAGAGGAGTATTGAATAGAAATGATGATAACAGACAAATACTCACGAACCTTATTGAAACTTTACCTTTGGGTCACTATAAAACTTTATTTTGAGGACTAATTGTTGTGAAATTAAAGAAATACCAAAATGTTTATGTAAATAAATTGTAATATTATTGTAACCTTTGTTTATAATTAGTATAAGTATACCAAACATTATTAATTTAGTGAGTGGTAGTGTTGATTGTCGTTTTTTAAATTTGTAATATCGAAATAAAATATTTAATAACTGATGCATGTTTTTTTTTTTTTTCTCTTGTTATTGTTTGATGATTGATTATTGATTATTATTTACAGCAGACATACATTTCGCTTTACATTTGACATGACAACTTTAAACCAATTTAAATCATTTGTTATATTATACGTATGCTTTATATATCTATGTTTGAGTGAAATCGAATTAATAGTCAAAATGAAGTTGATCAAACAACACACATCACTTAATATTAATCATATAAATCTTGGTGACTCTGATAACCACATTAGGCATAGCATTCTGTTACCAAATACGATTCGTTGTATTATATGTGGTCCCTCGAATTGTGGAAAAACAAACGTCGTGCTTAGTTTATTGTTACATGAGAATGGTCTTAAATTTCAAAATCTTTACCTGTACTCGAAAACTAACTTTCAACCAAAATACAACTTCTTACGAGAAGTTATAAAGAGAGTGCATCAAGTTAAGTTTCATGAATTTAATGATAATAAAGAAGTCATAGCCCCGGATGAAGCACTAACTAATTCTGTATTTATTTTCGATGATGTGGCATGTGAAAATCAAATGAACATTCGTAATTACTTCTCTATGGGTAGACATAAACATATTGATTGCTTTTATTTATGTCAAACATACTCTAAAATTCCGAAACAGTTGCTGCGTGATAATGCAAACTTTCTCATAATATTTAAGCAAGACGATGTTAACTTGAAACATATTTATGAAGAACATGTTAGTTCAGATATGTCCTGGAATCAATTCAAGAAGATTTGTAATACAGTTTGGAGAGAGCCATATAACTTTGTTAGTATTTGCAAAGACTCGTCTTTAAGCAATGGAAGGTACAGACAGAATTTAGATAGCTTTTTTAAATTTTGAGCAAATAATGTGCAATTATATAAACCAACAACAGACAAATATAACTTAGTAGTATATTTTCTGTGGCTGAATACACTTGTCACAATACGACATGGAAAAGAATATTAAAGTAGAATTAATGAAGTCTGTGGAATCCATAAAGAATAAAATAAAACAAATGAAGAACCAGGAACACTCTATGAACTTGTCACTTGATAAAATGCTAAAAACCGTCACGGAACCCCTTAACGCACTAGTCGATTCGAATATATCAATGGAAAAAATAAAGCGTTCACAAAATACACCACTCCCAAGTTCTGACGACATTGAATTGGATGACATGGATACTAGTTCATCTACAAAGTTTGAAGACTGCTACGATCCAAAAGTGAAGTCAACACAAGTACTTAAAAAGTCTCCCACAAAACAAATACCGGATGATTTAGAAATTTCGCTAGAGGGTCGTGATATCCATGATATTTATGACGGTGTAAATATACCGTTTGGAATAAGAAGTGTAAACAAAACATTGCTAATGGGTAATTCTGTAGTCTCATTTTCTAAAATCGATAGTTTGAATGACGACAGTGTCATTTTAATTAAAGTTGGTGACAAATCCTATAATTTTACCCCTGGCTTGAAGGAACTTTTACTTCGAAGAAAACCTGATTTAAAATTAATATCGAGCAAAGATAGACTTGTCTACAAAGACATGCTGCATTATACAAATGCTCATAAGAGAGATTTTAATCCTGATGGGCAAATAAGAGGTGATAAGGGAATAAAATATCGTGACGTAATCAAACCATTATTTTTCGAATCATTAAATGAAAATTTTCACACTGGAGGAAGCTTACCAACTCTAAAGAAATACAAAAATAACACTGACTTGGTATATTGGGATGACCCTAACGAACTCGTTGAGAGATTGAAATTATTAGTTGCTTCCAGAGATGCTGGCAACACAAATCATGATAATGAAATTTTGTCGATCGTTGAAGAATTGAAAGAAGCTGGCATAATTAAAGAATAAATACTCACCACCATAAAATTTTCATTCAGTATTGTAGACGGATTCAAAACAAATGTACTGAATTGTGAACATGAGCAAAACCGACGTGGTTAACGAAATTCATAAAAATGCGAGGGTGAACTTTCCACGCAGATGTGTTATCATGAAAGATATAGATGACCTGTGGCAAGCAGACTTAATCGATATGCAATCAATTTCAAAGCAAAATAAAAATTACAGATTTATTCTTGCTATTATTGACACATTCTCAAAATATGCTTGGACTTTTCCTCTAAAAAGTAAAACCAAAGATGATGTATGTAACTCTTTTAAGAAATTATTGAATAAGGGGCGTGTTCCTAAAAATCTACAAACGGACAAAGGAACAGAATTTTACAATAATCAATTTCAAAAGCTTATGGAAACTTATCACATTAATCATTATTCAACCTTCTCAACAAAAAAGGCTTCAATAGTTGAGCGATTTATCAGAACATTGAAATCGAAAGTCTATAAGGAATTTAGTTTAAGAGGCAGCTACAATTGGATAGACAGCACGCTTAATGATGTTATTAACAAATACAATCACACTTATCATCGAACAATTGACGAAGTTCCCGCTAATGTGGATAACATTAATAAAAAACATTTATTAGAAAGGTATTCAAGGTTGGTGAAAAATCATAATATTAGAAGCAAATATAAAATTGGTGATTATGTGCGTATCAGTAAGTACAAAGGAACGTTTGAAAAAGGTTACACTCCCAACTGGTCTACAGAAATATTTAAAATTCGAATGATACAAAATACAAATCCTATCACCTATTTAATAGAAGATGCAATCAGAGGTCAACCCATTTTAGGTGCATTTTATGTACAAGAGCTTCAAAAGACCAAAAATCCTAATTTATATCTTGTTGAGAAAGTTCTTAAGAGAAAAGGAGATAGAGTTTTAGTAAAATGGTTAGGTTTGCCTTCTTCTGAAAACAGCTGGATTGATAAATCGAATATTTATTAAGTATTCTGTCCAAAATGGATCAGTCTTATGATGTGTATTGAAGAGAATAGTCTTCTCAATTGGATTATAAATCATTTACCATTTGAATTACATTTACTAGGATACAATTATTGTGGGCCTGGCACTAAATTAATTAAAAGGCTTACACGTGGAGATAAAGGTGTTAATAAATTAGATGAATATTGCAAACAACACGACATTGCCTATCATAAGTCTTCAAACTTAAAAGACCGCCACAAGGCAGATTTAGTTTTGTTAAATATGGCTAAAGAGCGAGCACTTGCCTCAGATGCGAGTGTAGGGGAAAAACTAGCAGCGCGCTTAGTAACCAGCGCTATGTCAACTAAAATTAAAACTGGTTTTGGCCTAAAACAAGATAGAAAAAAGTGTTCTCCTAAAATTAAACCTGGAAAAGGATTAAAAAACAAATTTAAAAATGTTATTAGCAAAACGAAGAGACATATTAAAAAATTAAAACCAAAATGCAAGAAAGTGGCAATAAAATTAGCTATGGCCGCTGCCAGAGAATTAGCTGATGATACATCCATTAAACTTCCTCGTGTTATTCCTATACCAAAAACTGGTGGAGTTTTGCCTTTGATTCCGATTTTTGCGGGATTATCAGCGGTAGGGGCTTTAGCAGGTGGTGCAGCTGGTATTGCTAAAACCATTAATGAATTCAAGATGGCTAAAAAGTTATGGATTGAATCGAAGAGACACAATGAAAAGATGGAAGCTCTCTGTATCGGAAAAGGACTACACCTTAAACCACATAAAGATGGGCTCGGAATTTTTGTATCAAAAGAAAAAAACTAAGATATCGGCTACCCAAACGAGCCTTGACTAATTTAGACATTTTGAAGTATGGAAATAACATTCCCTATTTCAGAGGTGTCTTTATGAGAGATAAGCTCCCTAAACACCCTTTTAAAAAAGAATGTGGAGTTATAAATTTGGATAGCTCTAAAAATCCTGGTTCTCATTGGGTAGCCTATGCCAAATACAATGATTATATTGAGTATTTTGATAGTTACGGAAATCTTAAGCCTCCAAAAGAATTTATAAAGTACTTGGGATCCAAAATTCACTATAATTATGATAATATTCAGCGTGATCACCCTTTTAATTGTGGACATCTATGTTTAAACTTTTTGAAGAATTTTTGGTGTAGTGAAGGAATAAAATAAACAGGATCTTCCGAAAGAGGCCAGTATAGAAGCATGTCTACTACGGTTACCATCTCTGGAAATAAATCGGAACTGGTTTCATACTTTCAACCACCACTGCATTTGACAGATCAATACGAGTGCGGTTTGATATACTTTTCAGTATTAAAATCAAGACCAAGTATCCCCATTACTAACAGAGGTCTGTCTGTAATCAAAATCGAATGTGATCTTGTTCACGGTTCGTACTGCAACGGATTACCAACTCATTTTATTCATGAATTTGTGTCTGATACTACTCCAGGTCATCAGTGCATTGAAATACCACAAAATGTTATTTACTTTCCAGTAAACAAAAATATAATTTCATCGGTATCTGTTAAGATTGTAGATCAATTGGGTCACTGTATTAACTTTGGGGAGGAACAAGTTCAGTTACGTCTTCATTTAAGAGAAACAAAATGATAGTGTATTATAAAAGTACCCAAGCGATTGAAAAACATCTTAGTTCTTCTGCGATTGCTAAGGTGCAAAGACGTAAGAAAACAGTTAAGAAATTGACTAAAGTAAATAAAGATTTTCTTAAGGCCCTAGGGTTTAAAGTATGAATATACTACAGATTACTGAATTACCGCACTTCGACACTTCGATCGAAAGTTACGAAGTCCATTCATACAATCCCTACAATAGCAGCTTTAGAGAAAACGATGAAATCAGAATTCCCATCCACCAGCAAGACATATACGTGCTACCATCAGCCAGTTCAATTTACGTCGAAGGACAAGCGAAGTTTTTCGGGAAAGATGGGAATCCAATCAAGAAAACTGTTACGTTCACTAATAACCCTGTTTTGTCTTTGTTTCAAGACATCAGATACGAAATCAATGGTATTGAAATAGACCGCATAAAAAATTCTGGAATAACGTCAACAATAAAATCATACATCTCATTAAATGAAGCAGAAAATAAAGTTGCTGCCCTATGGGGTTGGAGTTTGCAGGGATTTCAAAGTGATGGAAATTTTAGTGCTGTGATACCATTAAATAAAGTTTTAGGGTTTGCAGAGGATTACAATAAAATAGTGATAAATTGCAAACATGAACTTATATTGAACAGAAGTAACACTAACTTAAATAGCGTTATCCTTACTGATGATATTGCTCATTTTCAAATAGACATAGAAAGAGTTCAGTGGAGGGTGCCACACATAAAAGTATCAGACCGAGAACGACTGACACTTTTAAAACATTTAGAAAGAGATAAACCTATTCAGATAGCGTTTAGAAACTGGGATTTATATGAGTATCCGTTACTACCCAAAACCACAAAGCATTCTTGGTCAGTTAAAACTGCTTCACAATTAGAAAAACCCAGATATGTAATTTTTTGTTTACAAACTAATCGAAAAAATAATAAAACTAGAGACAGTTCAGTATTCGATCATTGTGAAGTAACAAACGTTACGCTCTTTTTGAATTCACAATATTATCCATATGAACCTTTAGGTTTAAAGTTTTCTGAGAACAAATATAATATATTATATGAAATGTTTGTGAAATTTCGTCAGTCGTATTACAACTGTCCAGTAGACCCGTTGCTTGACCTAAAAGAGTTCAAAGAAAAAGCCCCTCTCTTTATCTTGGACTGCTCAAGACAAAACGATAGCCTAAAAACAGGTCCAGTGGACGTGAGGTTGGAGATTGAATGTTCTACAGCAATACCAGATAAGACAACTGCATATTGTTTGATTATAAACGATCGACTTGTGGAATACAAACCTCTCAGCAACATTGTGCGCAGGTTATCATGACCGCCATTGTAGATGTTCAAGGTTTCAAAACAGAATCAAATTATTTTATCATTAAAGAAATTGCTATACTATGTAATAATAAAATTCAGGTGTTTTTAATTACACCGCCGTTTCCATATCGCGGTTTGTCAGAGCTAGAAAAACGACAAGTTGGCTGGATTGAACGTAATAGGAAGATATACTGGGGTGAAGGATTTGTGCCTTTCGTAAATTATCGGAACTTGGTTGAAGGTATTTTAAAAGATAAATGTGTTTACACCAAAGGTAGAGAAAAAGTATTATGGTTGAAAGAAATTTCAAATAATAATAATGTGAATAATTTAGAAGATAAAGATTGTCCTAGTTTGATAAGCTTGTACAAAATGTACGAAGATTGTCATGATTTGTATAGTTGTATTTATCATGATTCAATATGTGCTTTAAAAAATGTTTTATGTTTAAATAGATGGTGTACAGATAATAAAATTTTGATATAAATGTTATCTTGTTTAATTTTTACGATTACAGTTTCCTATCCCTCCCAAACTCCTAAATGTTAATCTTTATAAGTTGCTACCAACAACTATACAGCCCCATTATGCTTTTATAATTATTTGCAGCAAGAAGTAGAGAGCGAGTAAACAGAACATGTGTCAAAACAAATACAATCCGCGCTATGACATGTATAACACGTATAAAATGCGTGAATTTTCATTTAATCATTATTGGGCAACGGTTGATTCGAGGAGAAGATTAGTGATGGAAATGGCTGACGCCGGATTTTTTTATTGTGGAAATGGTGTAAATGATAAAGCAGCTTGTTTCTCATGTGGAGGTGTTATAGAAGATTGGGAGATTTACGATGATCCTTGGCTGCAGCATGTTCAAAACTTTCCGGATTGCTTTTATTTAAATGCTGTGAAAGGAAAACATTATGTTGACAAATCAAAATGTCTATTCAAGTATAGTAAGGAAACAAAAATATAAAACTATTCGTTAAAATTGATACATCTACAAAAAAAAACAAAAAAAAAAAAAAAAAAAAAAAAAAGAGACTCGTGAAGGATTTGAACCTCCGACCTCCGTTTCTCCGAACGTAATCGGCGACGCTCTTACCAAACTGAGCTAACGAGTCTCAACTATACTCCTCTAAAACAATGACCACTATCATCAATATGACGTCATGATTATTCACCCTTTGAACTTTTCCAAACCCATATTTGAGAGTAAAAGAGGAGAGCAGTGGTGGTCCAGTAGTAACGGCTGCGACTTACAAGTTGTAGGTCGTGGGTTAAGCAATGAATGATGGCTGTAATTAAGTGTTTCTGTATCTGAAATGATTTTAAAAATGAATGGTGATAATTGCGGGTTTCCAGATCTTCTTTGATCTGGAAACCCCAATTATTACCTACTTGTGCTTATTAAAAATAAAACATAAACTAGGTATTGTTTTTACAGATTTAAGGTCAAATTGTAATTCTGTAGATCAAACTAAGTAACTTTACGCAATAAATATTACTGGGAAACGACTTTTTTTTGGGATGAAAATTCATGTTTTAACCCTCCGGAACGTGGATCCACACAAGACACAATGGCTTTTTAATTGTGTCCATAATTACGGCGTACAAGAGGTTTAGTCATAAGGCATAAGTCATTTAATCATTTTTGTTAACATAGGTACAATAAATAGTTGTTTTAAAAGATTACAAGCGCGCTATGTTATGCCCGAAGGCGGTGGTAGAACTCAATGTAACGCTCTCAAAACATTGTGCTGATGGATGAATTGAATAGTATGTGGGTCGTAGAGGTGTTTAAAGTAAAAATCTTACAATAAAAACTTGTGGTTGCGCCAACATTGAAAATATCGGTTGACATTTGCTACTTCCTATACCCATCCCTTTCCCGCACATACCTCGCGAGTGAATAGAAAGATTCGCCATTTTTTTCGCCGCTCACGCACTTCCGAAACGCACCGCGACAAGTGTGTAATGGCGTCAGCCCGCTCCGCTAGAAATTGCTAATAACTTGGAATCTCCGCATTTTTTCGTATAATAAGACTCTCAATCAAGTTGTTGTGTGTGAGTGAGGACAGTGACTTGAAGCCCAACAGCCCCCCTGAACCAGGAACGTGAACCGGTGCACCGGCGACGACGAGCACGTGGCTCCTGTAAAGGTTTGTGCTTCCCTCCCCTATTATTTCGGGTTGTACTCCATGGTCCTACACCCACCGCAACTCGAACTCCTATCGCCAAGCGCTTGTCAATCGTTTTGTTCCGCAACGCAATACAGTCCACTAAATTAGCCTTTCGCGCCACCAACTTGCAAGTATTAAAAAAAAAATGATTAAGTACCTATATTGAAAGCAAACATAAAATAAAGTATTACAAAGTACTTCGATACTCAAAGAAAATCGTAAAAACTCACAAATATCTTCCAGACACATTCAAATTAACTCACGTCAATTTAAATTAATCAGTAAAACTCTAATCTTGATCTCAAATAAGATAGTAATTAAGTACCGTATCAACGGGTGGTCCAATTAGTAACTATAAACCACATCCGTCTCGTTCTATCTTCTTAAAAAAGACAAGGACAGGGATATGAGTCCTGTGGTTAAAATGCCGGTAGCCTAAGTAATTGGGAGTCGTTTGAGACGCCATCACCATATTGTTTTTAGTGGAGGTATAAATTAGCTGTTTTATCTCTGTCAGGCTATTTAAATAATTAATTAATGAGTAATGTTATCTTCACGGTCAGTTTCAGTTACAAACTTTCAAACTAAAAGTGTTCCTTTAATGAAACCATTTACAGAAACTCATGATTGGGGATGATCACTAACTAAAAAAAATATTATTCTGTTAAGTCCGTCAGGGAAAATATTGGATAAGTACGTGTTCTTAGTTTTACGAGTATAAAAATAATAAATAAATTACGAAGATGGAACGCGTGAAATATCATTATGACGTCATTTCCGGTAAAAATGTACTCAAATTGGACGTCACACGACGAGTTTTTGACGCAATACGTCGTCTGCATTTTTTGTTGACTTGAAAAAAGAAGTGTCAATTTTTTTTTGGAATCTATCAAAGGGCTTAATGAGGGCTATTGTTTTTGAGTTCACCAGATGGCGCCACTGCCGAGTAAGGTCCTGTCATTCATTCTATTTAAAGTACTTACCAACAACTTCGTAAAAAGTTTATTTTATTGCATATTGTGCAACTTTAGATTCATATTTACAATATTTCCCATAAAATGAGCAAGCATTAAAAAAAAATCCTCCAAGTACTTACTAACAAATTATATGTTGAAAATCAAACTTGTTACTAAAAATCTTTAAGTCATTATTAATCAGGAATGGCTCAATCTAGACTACAATTGCGAATATTAGTAAAAATACGTGATAAAAAAAAGCGCATTGCGTGAACAATCTATGACATCTGACATTTCGGAAGACCTTACTCTACACGAGCGCCCCTAGCGGCGAATTCATGCGCGATAGTCCCCATTAGATCTTTTTAATAGAATGATAAAAACCTGTTTCAAAACGTAGATGTAATGGTCAGAAAAGCGGGCATGAAACTCCACTCTATTGAAATACTCTACTTAAAAATTGCTTACTTGTATATCAGACAAGAAAATATAGGAGCTCGTAGCAAATAACAACAACCGTTAGGGTCGATCTTAAGGTTAAGCCGCGCTTAACTAGGTTGTTCCAAAGATGGGTGACCACTAAAACTAACCATGTATACCAAGTTTCCTTCGAGCCCTGGAAGGCACGTTAAGCAGTTGGTTCCGGTCGTCTATTGTAGATCTTTGACAGTTGTTACAGGTATTCAGTCGCCCGAAAGTCTGACAACCAGTCTTACTAAGGGGTATCGTATTACCCAGTACTTACTAAGTCGTGGAGGTCAGATAGGCAGTCGCTCCTTGTAAAGTACTGGTATTCAACTGCATCCGGTTAGACTCGAAGCCGACCCCAACATAGTTGGGTAGAAACAAGGGAGATAGAAACCGGTTCTTGTTATAAAAATAAACCAAACTTACAAATAAAATACATCCACGAAAAATTCAACTACATTTTACAATGAAGCTTTGATCAAAAGAGACCAAATATAATTTCTGAAAATGATTTCCAAGCTCCAACATTATGTGTGTTTACAGCCAGTGATAAGTAACATTTTTACAAAATACACAGCATAAGGCGGGCGAGACCTAGTTCCCGTGAAAGCGTTAATGAAGCCATTCAAAAGGTTCGCAAACCCCACCTAGTCTTACCTTCATTTATACTATGAGAGAAATAACTATTTTACTATGATTATAATGTTGTGGATAAACTTGGTGTGGGATAGTTTGAATGCACTGTGTAATCCTACTAATATTATAAATTCACGCAAAAAACTGCTGAATTTGGATGAAATTTTCCAAACAGATAGTTTATAACCTGGATTAACATAAAGAAAGAAATACGCCCCTAAATCGACCCACTGACCAAAAAAGAAAAAGGAAAAAGGATTTTTTGTATCCCGATAGTAAGATTTCATAGGACAATTATTATTAAAATTATCAGATACTATAGTTGCTAGATAAATATCTGTTTCAATTCTTTGATCCATCAGTATCTCAGGTCCAGTTGAAAACTCGGGCACTAGTTACCTGGCATTTTGTACTTCGTGTGGTTAGTGCCTAATCACCAGATTAGGCACGAACCCTCCAAGCTCACAAAAGTCTAGGAACGACTCTGACGTTGAAAAAATCGTTCCTCGACTTTATATAAACTTAGATGGTTGTATTGATAATTTTGATGATTATAATTCTGTAACAACATACGTTTTACGGTCGCGTACGATATTTTTAACTGCATATAACCTACCACTAGCCTGCAAATTGCAAAAAACCAAAGAAAATTTGAATTTCGCGGGCTAACCTGACGCTTCGCCCTTAAGAGGCCTGCGGAGCGTGCGTTTTTCATAATGGACACCGATTTAAACAAGAGTTATGAGAAAAATATTTTTTCTATAGAAATTTTAAATTCCTCATAATATCTCGCCTTTATATCATTTTCCTTTCAAAATATTTATTTGGGAACATAGATATTCTGTAACCCAATCGAAATATATACACACTAGCCTAAGAATATGTTTGATATTCATATTATTTTGGTATTACGTTTGTATGAAAAACGCATGCTCCGCTGGCCCCTTAACATGTCGTCGAGAAATATCTCTCAGGCATGCTGGTTTCCTCACGATGTTTTCTTTCTCCGAAGTAAGTGATAATTTATACAATCCACGCATCAAAAGACAAAGACAGATGGTAGACAGATTTGTCTGTTCCTAACAATTTTATTTCCATTCTCCCAATGGCGCATGGGACTTGCAACAGCGTCGAAATATCGGGAGCTCAAAATAAAGAACAATCACGGAAGATAAATCCCGTGAGTGAAGGTTAAGTTTACGTCTAATTATAGTAAGTTAGGGATTAAAACAATGTAGGTATGTATGTAGCAACAATCTAGCAATGTGGTCTGATAAGCGCTTATCATGTGATGTCAAACAAGGTCAAATTGTTTGCTGTTTACATAACAAACCGTAAACTTGAGTATTACACGTGCGTAATGTATACTTTTCGGGAAGAGAGTGGAAAGTTTCGAGCTCCTTGGAGAATAGCTCAAGTTCTAACTTACACGTGGATTCAGTGATATTTTATAAATAGATTATTTTTCAGTATTTTCCCCAAAAAATTACACGCAACTTCGAATGTTTGTTTGTTTGTGTGTACTTTGTTGTTTGAACTTTGTAGAAATTATTGTTTTTAAATATATTTTTAAATCAAATATTATAAATTAAATATAAAAGTATATTAAATATATATTGTAAATAAATTATTGTTTTTTTTTTTACATTATCCAAGAATTTTTCACAAGAGCAATGAAATAGCAAAAAGAAACGCCCCCGGGTGGGCTTGAACCACCAACCTTTCGGTTAACAGCCGAACGCGCTAACCAATTGCGCCACGGAGGCGATGATAATGCGAGTGAAATAGTCGTGTCATATCTATAGCTAAATATATTGGTGACTAATATCATGACGTCATGGTTAGGAGTCGTAAGGGTATGTGTATACAAGTGATTATGTGAAACAATAGAAAACGGAATCTTTGAACATTAAATAAATTTTATTGAAACAAGTGTTCGATTTGGTACGAATTGTCCATACCTACGTAAACGGTATTTCAAATATAATATATATTTTTTATGTAGGTACTCGTATATTATTTTTTTTGCCAATTTTAATAACGCGTACTACTTATTTTCCGTAATTTAACACTTAATTGTGGGCGCCTAAAAAGTTACGTCAAAGGTTGCGTATGGGGTGCGAGACACCCTGATAATATGAATTAATTACGAACCACATGCAAATTCACAATAATTATGCTCGATGTTTGATCATGGAGAACATTGTGCTTTTCTGCTAGCTAGCGCGCAGAAAAAGAAGTTCTAAACCTTCAAAGATGCGCTGGGGTGTGCGACAATTGTTACTCGTAATGAGTTAAAATGAAGTTTTATTCTAATCGTACTCTGCTCAAATGTCAGCTCCTGGCTCTGAGCCGAGCGTCGTAATTCCTTCGAAATAATTTTATTTACACATTCGTTTAGGTTTCGCCTAGTGTTGGTGAAGATGGCTATAAAATATTTTTCTACATAATTCAAAGCTGTTGGACAACAAATCACCTCTGTCTTTTTCCCCACGACGTTGGAGTCGGCTTCCAGTCTAACTGCAGTTTCTTATTCTTCGTGTCGATGATTTCCATCGTTACTGATGTAATTTTATTGTTGTTTCAACCAGAACTAAGCGACATCGACGGCGTTGATTGTGGATTCAGACAGGTTCCTTAAAATGCAGGTGGAGTTGTACAAAGAGCATCAACATCATTCCACTACCAACACTCGCCTATTCTTTTGCCAAAAACTAAGTCTAACCGTATCCAGCTAAATAATATATGTTGCTTTACGTTCTTAGGGTCCTGAGTTCGAATCCCGGTAGGAGCAAATGTTTGTGTGATGAGCATGGACATTTGTTACTGAGTCATGGATGTCAACTATCTGGTGTCCACGACACGAGCCTTGCTTATTGTGGCACTAGATGGCGCTGTGTGTTATTGTCCAGGGATATTTATTATTATTAATATTCTATACCTAGCGACTGCCTATCTGACTTCCAAAACCCAGTTGGTAATGAGTAACACGATTTGATAGACTTTCGGGCCATTGACTACCTGTAACGACTGTCATGGATCTATCTACAATAGACCGCTGGGACTAACGGCTTTAAAAGGCGTAGAAACTCGGTACGTAATGGTTGGTCACCCATCTACAGACCAACCTAGGCAGGCGCCGCTTAACCTGAAGCTGGAACCGAGTGGCGGTTATTATTTAGCCCCGAACTCCTTGACCTCCTTGGCAACAGATGTTTTCTGTAATTAGTTACTAAAATATGAACGACCGAGTGTCGCAACTACCTACTAATTATAAAGTTTTTAATGTGGGTAGTAAAATTTAACACCGGTGCAGCTATTATGCATGCAAAATACTTGCTATTCAGCGTTTTTTATATGATAATTATTATTAATAATTTAAATTTAGTTTTTTGGATTTTGATTAACGGAATAAATCGTCACAGCAACATCAAAAATGATTTCATCACCGTGCACGCGGTGTTTTTTTAACCGACTTCTAAAAAAGGAGGAGGTTCTCAATTCGGATGTTTCTATTTTTTTTTGTTTGTTCGCGCGTAACTCCGTCGCTTGCTAACCGATTTGAAAAATTTCTTTTTTTGTTGGAAAGGGTATACTTTCCAATTGTTCCCATAGTCACCAAGTCGGGATCTGATAATGGAATCTTGGCGAAATCGAGGGAACGCTACAAATTTTATAGGCACACATGAAGCGATTTGGGTAGTTTTCGGAAGAGTACTTTCTCGGAGTGGTCCCACTTCAATTTGGTAAAGATCTGATGAAGAACTTCGGAAGGCAACGGAACTCCTTAATAAATGATAGCAAATGGACTGGGATTGCTGAAATCTCATGTCTGTCTGTTGTTTACACCAGTTCATAACGTAACATCACGCCAGTACGCTGTGAAGGGGTAAGCGCATGTCAACCACTAAAAAGTGAACAATAAAAACTTTGAAGCTTAAGTTATTTTTCATTTTTTTGTGTTTTTAAAGTTGGTTTTATTTTTTGCAAAAAAGTTTTTATTATGTAAAATCTTCTTTAGGCGCGTTGGCGTTGAGAATTTTTTGAGTGAATAAAAATCGTCGTCGCCCGCTTGACAAATTATATACTACAGCCTTCCTCAGATAATCGGTGCAGGAGTTTTTGAGTTTATCGCGAACAGACAACCAGACAGGCGCGTCAGAGGACTTTGTTTTAAAATATTATGTAGTGACAGGGATTTTCCTGCTCCTGCGTTAAAATTCACTGTCTCCTTATCAAACCTGTCTTTAGTTTAGCATACCTAATAATTAAACAATAAATCCTAAAACCGTCTCTCTATGAGTCAGATACTGTTTTCACAAGTTATCTCTCATACATTTTGTATGTTCTTAGGACCATAAACGACCAATGACTGTCCAATTTATTTATTGCTTCGTGAATGAGTCTCTAAATCATCTGTGAGTAAGCACCTTGTAAAAGATTTTGCTTGGATTTTTTGTGATGGATTGGAACTATGTATTTTTTTTTATTGTTTTTCCAAGACAAATCTTTACTATCCTTTCCGTTTTTACATTCCGAGGTGATGAGTCATTGTTTTATCCAAGCTGTGATTAATTGATACTCATTAAGTACCTGACTGAAATCCTTGAGGTATTCATTGAAAGCTGTCGTCTGTTAATTGAAGAAAATAAAATCTCAGATAATCGACGTGTATGACACATAGGCCCTTGCACGAGCGCGCGGGAACGAAACGTAAGTACGTCGGTTTATGTTTTGTCAATATACTTCCTCGAAAACTGGTTCTTTTTGCACAACGATTGGGTTCAAAATGCAATGTATTTCACACACGTGCGTTTTCACTGACTGACAGTAAGCTAGACTTGTGACTATTGGTTTGCTCGTTTTTTGTGTATGTTTGTAAAATAAACTGTGGTTACTTATACCAGCGCGTTTTAGTCGTAGTAGCTACGATCAGTAACAATACATATACAGGAATAGTTATCTGTGGCAATTGAAAATAGTAAGTAATTGCAATTATAATTTAAATTATATATTTTTTAATCTTTGATTTGCATTGGTTCAATGCATAGTTATAGTCGTTCGTAGTGAATGTTTTTTTTTGCCGTAAAGATAATTATTCAAATTGTGTTTATAAATAGAACATCATAGATACTTAATCATGATTATTTGAAACAAATATTTACTTTTTTAAACAATATAAATTTATTTGTGTGTAAAAATAAAAACGATTTTTATACCTTACCTTTTCATACCTTTGTTTCTCCTTCAACCTGGCGAAAGCAAGGCGTGGAAAAAAAGGAGAATTTAAATCATGGTTTCGTAATAATTCATGACAAAAATATTTTCATTGTTTTATTTTATTTCTTCAAGAGTGTATTAAAAACGTCGTTTGATACACGTGGACATTTGTTATTGCAGTTCTCGGCTCAAAAACACCCTCGCCTAAGGCTCGTGTCATAAAACTTCCCGTTGAATTACTCTTTATCTATTGTTGAAAACTGCATAAAAATCTGTTGCGTACTAAGTATAAAAGACCCAAACGTACAGACAGCGAAAGCGCCTTTTTTAATTATTCGATATTATTATAATAATATACTTCTTCTTCGTGTCAATGATTTCCTCTTTTTTATTTTTAAATTGTAATAATATACTAAAAAGGAAAGATTTGTATGTTTGTATTTTTTAAAATTTGTTTGTAACGAATAAACTTAAAAACTACTAGACCGATTTTAAAAATTCTTTCAGCAATAGATAGCTACATTATCAGCGAGTAAAATAGGCTATATTTTATCCCCGTACTCTTACGGGCACGGAAACTACGCGGGTGAAACCACATGATGTCCGCTAGTATACTATAAAGATTTAAAAATACTTGTTTGACATAATTTTTAATAAAGGGTGTAAACGGACCGTTCACGAAACCGTCAACCAAGCATTCTGTACTTAAATCAAACTAAGTAAATTTACGCAAAAACGACTTCTTGTTTTCGGTGAAAAGTCACGTTTTACGGTAATTCAATGTATCGCACTCGTGAAGGTGTCTAAAGTAAAAATCTTCCATTAAAAACATTTACAAAAAAAATATGTAAAACCTGTACTTATTATTATATTATTATGTAGGTAGTATATTTAGTAATTTTTATTATGTTCTCTTTTTTTAACTTTCTTATCCTCCTGCAACCATTCTAAGTCGTCTCCTTACCTGTGATTTGCGCAAATCATTCTCCGTTGATTTATTTGAGACACCCACGTAGCTCGTTGATTCATATTTGTGTTTATTCTAGCTCTAAGAACTGACTGACTAGACTCAAGGGTTTTGAATAAAGGGTGTAAAACACCTCTTAACGAAGCCGAAACGCACTTGTTTTCCTCGTCATTCCGATATTTTTTCCTTCTACATCGTACCTGGGAACCTTCTAGTTACGGAAATATTGGGGGTTAAAGTTACAACTTTTTGACAAGATTTTTATATACAAGTTTTTACTGTATGATTTTTACTTTAAATATCTCTATAACCCCCTACTATTCAACCCATCCGTCAGCACAATGTTTTGAGTGCGTTACATTGAGTTACCCAAACCAAAAAAAATGATTTTTCACCAAAAGAAAAAGTTGTTTCCCAGCAATAATTTTTACGTAAAGATTTGTGATGAGGTGGTTTACAAGTATGAAAAGATAGGATTAGTATGAAGTTAAATTCCTTTGAATATCATTTAGAGATTAGTTGGTTGCTATGGCAGACCGCGTTATTAGCTAGTATTAGCGTAAATAAATAATTTACATTATTCCGATTCTTACTATAATTATGTATCAAGCTACTAAATTAAAACTTCTTGGCCGCTTCACCGGCCAAATTCATTCTCAATTTAATAGTACATTGTTATCCAAGGGGTGAAAGTAACTTATTTAGTCCCGAGACGGGGTTTGGCGCCCAAGCGTAGCGCGGGCGCTAATAGCTCGAGGGACTAAAGAAGTCTTTAACCCGAGGTAAACACTGTGCTTTTCATTACGAATACAAGGAAAATAAAAACAAAAACACGAAACCACTCGAAAAAAAAATGAAGATCGGATTGCCGCCTTTCCCGCCTATTTGGTTTTTTTTTTCTGTGGCCGGCTATTCAGCCTTATTTTCACTATAGTCACTGAAAAAATAGTAAATATTTTGCCCAAATTTTTGTTATTTTAAAGAAATATTTGTAACTAAATTATAACTTAGTTATTTAAAATAATTATATTCTTTAATTAATACTGAATTTTATGTTATTTCAATTTTACATCGCGCTGTAATTTACAGACTGTATAGAAGTCGGAACATGGTTCAATAGAAATGTGAAAATAGAACTAGACTTTTTTTTAATAATGTGACAGCTGTCAGTTGAAAGTGATTCTCCCTAGGGCTGAAAAGTATTACTTTCAGCCCGCTCCTCAGGCAACTTCAGACCTACTTTCCGAGTATGAGTAATGAAAAATCGTTTTTATCTTTAAAACTATTATCTTAACTTAAACTAGATCTAAATCCAAATTACGTGTCACCCACCCTAAGTTCACTTTTACGATTTGTGCAGGATCATTACACGCGTTCTTTTTTTAATTTATGTAAACGTCAAAGCTGCCAGTCACTTATTAATACGTTCAGAAATATTCAGACCCTCTTTTATAAAGTCTAGGCCATCGATCAAAACAATTCTAAGGTAAACCGCAAAAATATGTTCAAACAAATATTGCAAATTGAGCAAGAAGGTATGCAATCAAACCGGCTCCAAACTTGGATTGCTCCCAACTTGGCTGAGTTATAGTCAGCTTCCGTTAGCCCCCATCCCCAATAAAGTAGTTGAAATCCCTCTCAAATCCGTTCAATCCAGACCTCTATGATATCCCAGTTTTTGACGTTCCCATACAAGTTTATGAAGCTCCTAACCTACGTAATGCACGAGTTGGATTTCAATTTGACTTGCAGTTCTAGTTTTCGAAGTTCTCTAAGTTTTGCTCCTATTACCATTTCAGATTTTGTGATACGACGGGACTTAGCCATTGTTATTTATAAGACTATCTTCGTCTGTGGATCTTGGGAATTAATCTTGATCCAACACAAGTCGACTCGGCTACGAGTGCTAAGTGTAAGATTTTGGTTTGATTTTCCCGGTTGAGACAGTAGTAAAACGGAGAATGTTGTATTTTAAATTTATTTATGAGTCGTAACATCGAATGCCCTTTCCAAAAGTAAACGGTGCGTGTAACACAAAGTTTACGCCAGTTACTTATTAAATTGCTAATACAAAAATAAATAAGGGTTTCGTTTAACACTTCAATAATTTTGATTAATCATCTGACTAAGTTTTTCTTTATATTATTACTTTGTTTAGGTAAACTTGTTCAATTTGAAACAACGCTTGATATTTCTGAAACCAACCATTTATTATATTTTATAGACACACATATTCATATCTTTATGTCAAATAATTTCAGTGTTACCAAGTTTAAGAAATACTTTTTGAATTTCATCTGTTGCTTTTAGGGATCATTTGTTATTTCTTTTTATTGTGTTGCAAAATAAAAATGTTACGTATATTTTACTTTGAATATTTACAAGACATTTCGATTTAGGTCTCATCTCTTATTTGTTATTTTTACAAAAATGTGTGAAAATAAATCGAATTCAGGTGTTTATATTATCACAATAAATAAGGATTATTGTGTCGACTCTCAATAACGATATTTTGGCTTTGACCCTCAAACTCTTAAATAAGAACATTATTCAAGCCTTACTCACTAACATATTTACATTAGGTAAGTACTTCCAAACTACATTTTTTTAACTGACTCCTTGGTCTAGTGGTCGCAAGCGCAACTGCTGAGCGTTATGTCCTGGGTTCGATTCTCGGGTCGGGCAGTGTCATTGGATTTTCCATTAGAAATTTCTAAGTAGCAGCCACAGAGCCTGGATTTGTGACCGGTTGATGGCAATAGGCTCGCCCCTTATAACATGGGCCTTAACATAACACCAAACCATGACCAGACCATGGGACTTTACATTTCGCCAGTTATATTTATGAAAGGTTACGGAGATCGGTGTACCTTTATAGTATTATAGGTACACCCATCTCCATAACCTTTCTTACAGACGTCATGTTATGATATATATAATTTTCAAAACAACAGGCCAGATATGTATCCTACAAACCAACAATAAAATACCACATACATTGACACTCTAAAGATGGCCACTATAAAAACAAGATCCATCCTTCACTCGATTAAGGCCATTCTTTCCCTTTTTCCTCAGACGCCCGATAAAATAAATATGAACAATAATAAAAAAGGGGAAATATATTACGGCCTTGTTGAGGCCAAGCGCGTTATGACAGGTGACGGGGCCCAAAGCCGAGAAACGGCCAGTCATCGCCAAATGATTATCGGCCTCCTTGGATGTCAGATCACTTTTCGTTATTGGACGTGATTGAAAAAAGAATTTCTTTTTAACTTTCTTTTTTCTTTGAATATTTTTTAGGGCTTTTGGTGAAGTTGGCGGGATTGTTTGTGATTTTTAAGTTAATTTGAAAAGATTGTGGTAATTATTTTCATGGTGTTTCTTTATTGATTTATGAGTAAGTAGTGAAATTAGATACCTGAGCAATGAAAGTTGATCTGACAAGAAATTATTTTATATTTGAAGTAATAATATAAGTGAGGCCTCAAACACAAGGTCTTCCGGTTCACGGTCGCCTCTCCAGAACTGTTCGGCCCCATCGGCCATACGTTCTACGAGGAATGTACCCTGCCCATTACCATTGCCAGTCCCGCTAGGTGGACAGATGATCTGGTAAGGGCTTCGGGAATCCACTGGATGCAAATCGCAGGGGACCGGTCAATGTGGCGACACTTGGGGGAGGCCTACGGCCAGCAGTGGACGTCTTTCGGCTGAAATGATGATGATGATGATGGATGATGATGATGATGAATCATCATCATCATCATATAATGATGAATATAAGTGAATAATTTTTATAAATCTAAAAAGATTCTGCTATGTACACAATATTCGTATATCAAAACAAGTTCAACATAATACAAAACAAAACAATTTAGTTAATGATCATAACTGATTAGAACAAAATGATTACGCTTAATTAAAATCCGGTAGCCTTTCAAAATTTTCCTTTGTAAGCTCTTATTTACACCTTAAGAAGACGTTATTAAGGCACCTTGCTCGCTGCGATAAAACCTTTGTAGAAACCCCTATTGTACTGCCGACCCCCTAAATCTTTAGAGGCGTAATAGAAAATATTGTTCGCAAAATTAAGTTATTCTCAGTTAAGGATAATTTTGCAAAGTTTTCGTCGTGATATTAAAATTAATGATTTTTGACCTCGTAAAATTAAAAATGTTGCAGTCAGTTGAAAATAAAGATTTAAACATCTTTTTTGGTAAAAGAAGTTTAGATAAAACTGTAATTTTAGTTGGCAGCTAGCTTTTTTTGGAATTGTGAGTGTAAGTGGTTTCTCGTGCAATTTTTATGCAAATATTATTCATTTTAGTTTTATGTTTTGAGTTAAACTTTGGTACTTTGAGTCTCTATCTAGTCTACGATTATTTATGACTTGAAATTACAAACATTTTAAAACTCATTTGCATGTTGCAAACTTTTTAAATATATTTTTTAACAAAATTATGTTTTAGTCAAGTCACAAGTTGTGTGAGTACGAACCGACCTTTTGATCCAGAATTTGATACTTACACGAATGAAATTTAAGTACGTAGGTACTTGGGTAATAACTTTGTTACCAAGTTAGAAATAAAGCATCTTACAATGATTTAAAAAAATTGCCCAAATGTTTTTATCGTGTTGACTCTGGGCCTCGATTTTTATACACATAATAGGGATTATATACCTTAGTATCTAATATAAATTGTAACTTGCTAGGTATACCCGTTTTTGAGTTAAATCGATGGTGACAGACGGACGGACGGACAAAAAAGTAATCTTGTAAGGGTTCCTTTTTTACCTTTTGTGGCCCGGAACTCTAAAAATAGTTAAACAAAGGTTACCATCTGCATCTTCCTAACTATGTTGGGGTCGGCTTTCAGTCTAACCGGAGGCAGCTGAATACCAGTATTTTACATGGAGCGACTGCCTATCTGACCTCCACAACCCAGTTAATACTGGGCGATACGTAACCCCTTGGTAAAACTGTTGCCAGTTTCGACTTCTGACTACTCAAAACAAGTGTCAAAGATTTACAAATGAAGCCGTGACCAACGGTTTAACTTGCTTTCTGAGGCACGAAGGAAACTCGGTATGTGATGGGTGGTTACCATCCACAGACCAACTTAGGCAAGTACGGCTTAACCTGAAGATTGATCTTACCGGCTGTAATGACGACCCGATTGGCGTAGCGGTAGTGAGGTTGCTTTACGTTCTTAGGGTCCCGGGTTCGAGTCCCGGTAAGAGCAAATGTTTGTGTGATGAGCATGAATGAACATTAATATTTCAGAGTCATGGTTCTTTTTAACGTATAATAAGTATGTATTTACAAACAAAAAGTACCTATGTAGTACATCAACTATCTGGTGTCGACGACACAAGTCTCGTTGCTTAGTCTGGCACTAGATGGCGCTGTGTGTAATGTCTAGCGAAATTTATTTATTATTTAGCCACGAGCTAAGCTATTTCTTACAAAATAACCAAAAATCCTTAATTGTCCAAGATTCAGACTACTAAAACAAAGCTAAGAGATTTCTCTTCGATGAAAATTCAAAAGTAAGTAACATTTTAAAGTATGCCAGTGAACTTGGGTCCTCAGTCCGATTCCGTACGATCCGGTACGGATAGTTTGGACGATCCTTTATTGGAAAACTTTTCGCTTTCCGATGTTATCCAAACGAATCAGATATAATAGTAATCGTTTCTCTTGAGCGTACTTTGATTTTCATTCAATATTGCCTTTAAAAGTTGGTGGTTCTGCTCGCGCGGTGACTTTCGTGAATTCTTTAAGACTTAGTCAGGTTATCATAACAATTACTTAAGTATTTCGAAAGTAGTAAAACATTTCGTTGTGGTGATTCCTATTAGTGTATTTTATTTCTGCACCTATGATTCGGGGGCTGCGGTACTGTTCGAAAGAGATACCGTGGCCCCGGAACATAAAGAGCGAGGAAGGAACACGGATGGGTTTTATTAAATAAAAGTCTGACACTACCTCCCGCTCCGCCCAGAGTGGGAGAAGTTATTTGATGATTTCCCATCCAAAAACAAAAACAAAATGTTTCGGAGCTGTGTAACATAGTCCTTACCGCAAGTCTGTACAATTCACTGCCGGCTTCTCTGTTCTCAACTTCTCATTATAATCGGAATCTCTTCAAAGTTCAATGAATCGGTTCCTTCTAAGCAAGCGTGCTCCTTAAGGCTGCATCATCGGTTCTCATGAGTCAAGTAGCAGCCAACTACTTCCCCGAACTACAGACGTAATATTAGTTCATCATGTGCCTAGCCTTTTCCCATGTTGGGTTCGGCTTCCAGTCTATCCGGACACAGCTGAATACCAGTATTTTACATGGAGCAACTGCCTATCTGACATCCACAACCCAGTTAATACTGGGTAATACGATACCACCTGTAACGACTGTCAAAGATGGACAATTGACAGCCGGGACCAACAGCTTAACGTGTGTTCGGTGTTTTTACCGAACACCTTAGTTTGCACTATCGGCGTGACGCGTTAACCTAATTAACAGACTTCATTTATTACTTAGTATTTTATATTATATTCAGTGCACTTTAGTCTACCGCGTTAGCCGGGTGTATTCAAACATTATAATAACATCAACATTTCATTTACATTTAAGCATTAATAACATTTTGATTGTGAGACAATAAATAGTGGTTAACATAAACTTTTGGTTTCTACTCAACAACACCCGACACCTCGCTGCGTACCCCGACAACGTGCCTTGCGAGGCACGGAGGAAACTCGGTATGTAAGGGTAAGGGCAAACATCTGCAGGTAACTTGGCAGTGTCTTCGACCTCTAATTGTAATATCGATAGATATTGAATAGAACAGGTGCAGTTGAAGTTTCAATGTTTGGAAGTACCTACCAAAGTTTACGTTAGTTGATCTAGGAAGTATTATAAAATCTGTGATCTAGGTGAGATAAGAATAACGATATCTTTACAAACAATGATAGTTGAATGATGTTGCGTTTTTTTGCGTTGCGCTAATCCCGCCGACAAACTGTTACGCAGTTTGGTGGGTACATAAAATGTAAAAAATGTTTGGTCCTTATTAAATGATTTATTATTATTTTTTTTTATTTTTTTTACTTGTTGACATGTAAAGTTATTTTGATCGATAAATGAAATCCTTTTTTGGTTTGTCCTTCAGGCAGATTTTTTTGTTTGCTACAATTACAATATTAAAAAAGTATTCTGTTAAAAGCTAAAAACCCAATTTTCAACATTTAAATAAGTAGCTGTTGATATACATCTTAGAAATAATCAAATAAAAAATTACAAAAAATAAATAAGTGTGAACACAAAAATATTGTACACGGCAAGTAGGATGTTCTGAGTCCTCTAGTGTTTGAAATTGTGTTGCAGGATTGCCAGTATTTTATTTAAAAAAAAACACAAAACTTTGAAAGAAAAATACAAAAAAAATGACTAATAAAGGAGGCATGAAAACGGCTTCCCATTGTTTATTTTGATGTAAGTATTTCTTTCTTATTTAATCCAAAACCATTAAATTATAATAAATGCGACTACCTACTGCTTCAGTGACGTAATCAGCCCACCCCCGCAGCTAAACAGGGTGAAGATAAATGATATTAAAATGATAAAAGTCATTGTCGTGTGACATCTTGATGCTCCGAGACGCGGAGGGTTGACATTTTATTTTAATAGGGTTCCGTATGATTAATTTATTCGCGGACGTGTGGATAAATGAATGTTGGTTTGCACAAGAAGAGAGAAGTTAGATAAATATTAAAGGAAACTGTGACAATATAAGTACCTACATATGCAAAACAAAGCACGAAATAATTTTCACTTTCATTTCTGAAAATTCTAGGATTTTTTCCGAAAAATATTGTTATCAGTCTTCTTTATTACTAGCCGACATCACGCGGTTTCACCTGCGGTGTTCCCGTATCCGTGGGAGTACGGGGATAAAATGTAGCCTATGTTACTCAGGGTGAATGTTGCTGGAAAGCAACATTCACCCTGAGTCATTCACACTAATCGGAATCGTAACGTAATCGCCTCGCCTCGGGACAAGCTCACAAACCGTGGTGCGATGCGTGGTCGACGTGCAGTCCCCGCGCTTACGGTTCGCCGTACCCTAGCTTACGTCTCTTCGTTCATGCCGTGCGCTACACTAAACGTTCGGATTCAAAATGATTGAACTAGTGCCGCCTAGCCGTCAAAAAGTGGTCGGCGAGTCGTAAGCGCAGCGTCCCTAGCTGTAGCCGAGTCAATGTGCCGGAGCTTCCAGATCCACTTACGTTACGTGGTTACCGTTACGTGGACGCCTGTTTGAAGCCAAGGGGAAAGGCGAGGCGGTGACGCGATCCCTTTCCGAGTTGATACGTGTGCTACGACCCTTAATACCCTCTGTATTGTATTTTGTAGTCGATAGACTGTCACTTCAAAACTCTCAACGTTCAACCGGTTGTAGTTTTATGTAGGTAAAGGACGCTTTGCTTTGATGATTCTGCTTCATCATTATGTTTTCATTAGATTTCTGACCTCTTTGGGCCGATGACTGAAGATCTTCAAGATTGTGGAAATAAGGTAGCAGGTAGAGAATGTTAGTTAACATGACGTCTCATTTCTGATAAATTAAATTCTGAACTAGAATTCATTTTAAAGTATAAACAGCTTAAAATAAGCAACCTCCAGATTTTTTTTAATTTAAATTATTAAGAATAGCTATTGTAATCACGAAAACCTTCTCATTATATTAATTAAATCAGATAACTTTAATCTATCAACAGTAAAAAATAATCAGCGTAAACAAAAAAACATGCAAATGACATAACAACTCATAAAACCATGCAAAGAAAAACACCACCCCTTTAAACTCAAAAAAAATCCTACGTCACATTCGACATGACTTTTTAAACCCTCCAAATGAGTTGTATAAGATCCCCTATACGATAACAGCAAGATACAGATACTGATAAGGTCCTATCCCACTGGAGCCACTTAATTGACTCCGTGAGTAATCAAATTCTTTTAACATTGTAGATGCACAGTAGATAATTATACTAGTATCAACATACAGTGTATCAACTTGGAGCAAATGTTCGAAATCAGCTCAAAGTACACAGTACAGGTAGTATTCAGTAATACTATGTACAGGAATAGTAGAAATTACAAGCAATGGGTGAAGTTGCTGCCAGTTTAGATGACAAAAGCAGTCATTGCACCTTTCTCTAATATCTGTTCGTACGAACCAATTAACCATGTATCCACCCACACATGAAGATTCAAGACTTGAACGGGCTTGTTTCTGGTTTTAAAGATAAGGCTGATGCTCCAGGGTAGCCCTCAAAATTCAGTTTCTCTTACGTTTTTACCATTTTGTAGGCCTGTGCTTGGTTGTATGTTGATTTATATTATGTTTGCGACTATCAGGCGTGTGTAGTTACAAAATTATAATCATCAAAATCATCAATACAGCCCTCCAAGGTTGAGAAACGACTTTGACCTTGAAAAATCGTTCCTAATGTAGTAAGTTAGAGAAAGAGCCTTGTTGGTTTACTGGTTATCTTTATACTGTGGTAGATGACTCCTTGATTGGAAGCTATAACATTTGTTTTTTGATTAAAATTATTTGGGCAGGGGGAAAAATGTGCCCATTGTACTTGATAATGGTTATGGTATTCATTTGTTTTAATTAAAGGATTTGGTAAGTGGAAAGCATCAAATTGCGTGGTTTTATACTCCTTCTGTCGATACTAGTTTATAATCGCTAAAAACTAAAAAATATACTATTGTTGAGCTTTTCTCATTGAATTAAGTATTGTAGGAAATGAGTTTCCTGGATAACTAACTACCAGTGGACTAAAAACTACTTAACAAATTTTGATTATTTATTATCTAATCATCGTCATCTGCTCAGCCTTTTCCTAACTATGTTGGGGTCGGCTTCCAATATAATCGGATATACATAATATAATATACTTATATATATATATATATTTTTTTAGTGTATTAAATAGAGGGACTGCCTAGCTTACCTCACAACAACTAGATCACACTAACAAATTATTTACTAATTTACAAAAAAAAAAACAAAACACTACTCATCTTTTGGGTTCGAGACACAAGCAGGCAAGGGTAAAATTTTGCAATACAATAAAATTTGTTGCTATATTGTTGTTTTTAACATAATTGGTTGTTGTTAGGTAAAGCATCTATAAATAATAAAACCTGTCCAAAATAATACGCGATACAATGCATAACGAAAGAATCAAAAAATTACAAATCTATTTAGTCCGTCAGATAGATTATTGAAAAATAATGGATACATATTTTTTGTTTTTGTAAATCAATGAATATTGACAAATATAAAACGCATCTAAACTTGGGAGTGGGGGCTCGTGACGTCGGAACTAACTAAAAAATATACCTAGGCGACAGGCGTGACGTATTGGGAATTTTAAAAGCGTCGTATCTTCGTCAATTTTGATTTACCTGTAACAAAAGAAAAAATACGGGTCAAATATTTTTAATAAACTACATGATGGACTAATTAGTTTTTTTTTTGTCGTCTATTCCGTATATCATAGGTATCAACACCGTATCTGAAACACCCCAAAACATCTTCAAATAAAACAAACACTGCGAAGTGGTAAATAAACGACATCCCCATTGTTGGTAGCCAAGCCACAACGTGACTTAGCGCCTGATGCTGCATAATCCCCAATGAAAGCAGGCTCCCTACAGACTTCCCTCTTTATTTTATTTGATAAATATTGCGCTGTAAGTGTTGAAGCGATTTATGCTGGATTGCGATTTGACGTAGAATATTTGGAACTTGGAACCAATAAGGTTGATTTCTGATATTTTATTTAGGTTGGTTCAAGATGGATTTATTCTAGAATTTTCTGACCAGGTTTTGTTTGAATAAATTCTTTGGACTAGATGAACGAAATGGAATGTATTGGTTTTCTTATCACGTCAGTCGTTTTTACATGGGACAACTTTTAATATTATTTCTAAGGTTAACATTTTATACATAGGACTCTAGGATAGGATCGACTAGAATGCCTGAATTGAATATTATTCTTCGATTTATTCAGCAGATTATTTTTCTACGATAAAAAACTACCATATATTTCACCGGTCATGTACAAATCCTTTGTCTGGGATATTCGTATATGTTTACATGGAGCGACTGCCAATCGGACCACAACCCAGTTAAAACAGGGCAATACGTAACGATACCCCTTGGTAAGACTGGTTGTCAGATTTTCGAGTCACTGACCACTTAACGGCTGTCAAAGATCTAAGAACTAAAATCTGGGTAATACGATACCACCTGTAACGACTGTCAAAGATGGACAAATGACAGCCGGGACCAACGGCTTGAACGTAATTTCCGAGGCACGGAGGAAACTCAGTACATAATGAGTCAACCCATCCATGGACCAACCTAGGCAACGGCTTAACCTGTAGATAAACCAAAGCGGCTGTTATTGATTGGCCACGAGCTTCTCCAGCTCGTGAACGTGGTTAAGACATTGTGCTGATGGTCTTCAGTTTTGATAGTATAAGTTGTTCTACAACTTCGTTCCTTTAGTAACCGCGTGATGTCCGCTAGTAGTTACTAAAGGAACGACCTTTAGTAACGGTTTCACTCGCCTAGTTCAAGTACCCGTGGGAGTACGGGCATAAAATATATGTTATGCCTATGTTACTTGCTGATAATGTAGCTGCAATGTAGCTGACATTGCTGAAAGCATTTTTCAAATCGGTCCAGTAGTTTTTAAGTTTATTCGTTACAAAAGCAAAAATTCACAAATCTTTCTTCTTTATAATTTTGCTAGTATTAGTATAGTATAGTTTCCAGTAAGGAAGTTAGCGACCCCTTATAATAAATCATTACAAATTATTTTCCAATATGAATGCGTGCAAGTTGGCGTGCTTAGCGTGCGACGTGTTTAGCAATCGTGTTTGTTTTGTGTAAAATGTGTAGTAAGTTAACCCACTTGGGTACATAGTACTCACACAATATGCGATTATATAATACTAACATTGAATCTATACAATGCAAAGACAGTTAAGGGGCAGACACATGACTTTTAGTGATTTTAAATTGATCATCACGTCTTAACTTCTAGTCTAATTTCTTTGAAAAAAATATATGTTATACTAGACCATTTCTTTCATAACTTGATATGTGAAAATGTGAAGAAATATTTTTATAACTTAGTGTAATTAATTTGTGAAGTAATGTCTAACGCGGCAAAAAAACGATCATACCGCAAAAACTATCGGGCGTATTTGCATGAAACTAAGATCATCTCAAAGACAATTTAATGCCCTTCATATTAGTATATGGCTTTTATCCGTATTGTGTTTGATAAATCAAGGTGGGTTGTTTTTTCGAATAATCTTGGTGCGGGGCTCCTCGGGGCGACGGGCGGAGGTGTATCGCTGACCACTCTCACGCACGGGTATACGCTATTGCTAAACTTCTCCCACTCGCTCAAAGTCGTTGGCGTGAGGTAGCCCCTTAAGTACATCGTGTGTCTGGCATATGTCCTATACCGAAAAAATTGAAGTCATGTGTAATCCACCAACTAAAACATAACGAAACGCGTCTCACAAATTATGTCGCAGACATTTTAGGCGAATTGTGCATAATGTAAACAAGACAATCTTTAACAGGGAGGCATATAGATGCCTGCCTGTTACTGTTATTACTAGCCTTTGACATCACACTGCTGGGCTAATGCCCACCCCCTAAACCTCTAAATCTTACGATCCAGGGTCAATGTGGACGAGGGCCTCTGGACGGTGAGCTATGGGCTGGCTCGCCGTCCGTCCGTCTTATGACGACAGGCCGTGTCGACGGCGGGCGATTGCTCCACGCGCGCCTCAAAGAGATGTCAGCATAATGGAGGGGACCGCAAGGGCCGAAGCCTGCCGGGGCTGCGGGACTGTTCGAAAGAGATTATTAGAACATTGAGGGTGAGGAAGGAACATGGATGGGTTTTATTCAGTAAAAGTCACGCTCCCTCCCGCTCCGCCCAGAGAGAGAGAAGTTATTTGATGATATCCATCCGAAAAAAAAGGGGCCTGTCCAGTTCATTCCGATACTAGACCTAAACTTAAAAATATTTGAAATTGAGAGGCGACGCGGCCATCGCCTTTCAATTTATAATAATTTTACCTGTTATTTGTTTTGTATTTACAATACGGGATGTATAACTGTAGTAAGATATACACTAACTAAAGCAATGTTTATGATTAATGACGCACACTAACTGCGAATAATCTTTCATTGCTACCTTCCCCGCGACAGAAGGGGTCTGATGATTGGCGTTTATGAATATTAATACAAGAGATTAATTCAATCTTGATCGGAGATTTACCCTTAACATGGGGTGCGTGCATTATCGGCCTTATTCCTTTATCATCCTTCAAGTTTTATTATACAGTGAATAGGCTAGTTTCCACCATCAATAAATTGCAAAACTAATTAGTCCGTCAGTTAGAGTATTGGAAAATAATGGACACGTATTTTTTGTTATTGTAAATCACTGAGTACTGACAAAGATAAAATGCATCAAAACTCGGGAGTGGGGGCTCGTGACGTCACAACGCACTAAAAACTATAGCACGGCATGACGTATTGCGAATTTTAAAAGCGTCGTATCTTCGTCAATTTTGGTTTATGTAACAAAAGAAAAAATACGGGTCAAATATTTTTTTATAATCTAACTGGCGGACTAATTAGATTTTTTTAGGACACAAGCCTATTGTTGGTATTGTAAAAATACGAATGGTCCCGAGTTCGATTCCCATACCGTGGCCCCCAGGAACATAAAGGGCGAGGAAGGAACATGGATGGGATGAATTCCCATCCTAAAAAAAGAAAAGGTTGAGCAAAGTGTTATTGGGTTATTCCTTTAGGAATTTGTCAGTAGTAGCCACAGGGTCTGGATTTGCCCGGTTGATGGCAAATGGCTCGCCCGCCTGTCCTACATGAGACAGAACTGGGCTTTAAAATGTGTTTGTACTTTCAGGTACACCTCTGGCTCCTGCCGGGGTTGCGGGACTGTTCGAAAGAGATACCGTGGCCCTGGAACGTAAAGGGCGAGGAAGGAACATGGATGGGTTTTAGTCAGTAAAAGTCTGACACTCCCTCCCGCTCCGCCCAGAGTGGGAGAAGTCATTTGATGATATCCAATATGAAAAATCTCAACCGGCCTGTGTTAGTAACCAGCTGATATTTTTAACCGACTTCAAAAAAAAGGAGGTTCTCAGTTCGACCCGTATGTATGTATGTATGTATGTATGTATGTTTGTCCGCGATTATCTCGCGTTTGGCTGAACTGATTTTGATGCGGTTTTCAGAAAAGTGTTTGTTACATTCTGGGGAAGATTTTAGTGTATGACACTTATGGGTATCCCGTGACGTTGCCGCATAGATCCCGTTTTGTGCTTTCTTGGATTGTTGATTTTGAAAGGCGATTGTATGTTTGTCCGCGATTATCTCGCGTTTGGCTGAACCGATTTTGATGCGGTTTACGAACAACACACAAAGTTCGAGTAGACGTGGATTATTATTGTTTATCATGCGATCGCTCTCATTTCTTTTGAGGTTGCAAAACCGGCCCTTGTTTGCCAAAGTTTCATCCGGACCTAATAATTCAGTTTCTGTCTTTATAGGTCGTGGAAACCCAAATCGGCAAATAGGTAATTCTCGGTTCTTGGAACGTTCAGTTAAACACAGAGGTAAATACTGACTGTTTATTCGTAGTTAAGTCTACCCACATCAATACATATCAAAATACCCTACATTTTCCCCCCCTTTAAATCCAAGATTGGTATCCTAAATAATATGTAAACTACTTTATTTATAAAATATCAACACTGGTTTGCTTTACATAATATTAACACTCGTTTACATGCTATTTCACTCATGTCTAGCTAGGTTGTAAGCTTGCAGCGCACGAGCTGAAGCACCCTGCGGCGGAGGCGTCGGAGAGTGAGCAGCGAGCGAGCAGTTTTCACTCGTTTCAAAAGACCTGTTAATAGATGTGTGAATACACTGAGAACTCAAGCGTGATTCTGTATCGGTAAACGTTTCCGATTCGCGAGACAATGCATGTCGCTCACAATCAGCGGACAGTCGCGCATCACGTTCCGCACTTGTCTCTAGAGACCCAGAAGCAGATGCGTAGATACGCTGAGAACTCAAGCGCAATTCTCTATCCGTGAACGTCTCCGACTCGCGAGACAATGCATGACGTTCACGATCAGCAGTCAGTCGCGCATCTATTCTTCACTGGTCTCTAGAGACCTGGATGTAGATGCGTAAAAACGCTGAGAACGCAGGCGTGCTTCGCGATCCCAAGAGGTTTCCACGGAGCAAGTTGCAGCCTGATGTTCTCGAACAGCATCAAGTCTCTCCTGACGCTCTTCGGTAGATTCTTGGGATCTTATGATCCCCAATCTTTTAGCTCCTTTGGAACATTGGGAAAGATTTGACCTCTTTCTAGGCACGGTTATAGTTTTGTTGTGAAGATACCTGATCAATTAAAATCTTAGTGACTGCTCCCCTGCGTTACCCGGTAGGCTACCGAGTCACGAAGATAAATGGAAAAGGAAATTAAACACTCAAATAACATAAGCCCGAAGGCATACTTATTCGGTAAAATAATAAATGGAAGTTTTGGCCAGTAGAGTCAAATTTGCAATGATATACCATCGTCATCGAAAATCAGTCCTAAACTGTTACCGCACCGCGTGGAGGTACTCCCAGCTTATGTTATTTTATACGGTGAAATCAGTGATAGCTTTGCAATAATTTTTACATCAGATGTTTCTGATCTTCGATTTTTTATAAGTCAACAGGAAATGCCCATCAGACCGAACAACTTTTGATAAGCGCTGAGAAGTTTGCTCATCAGTTGCATTGGCTCTACTCTGACGAGCATGTTCACGCATGGACAACAAGCGCAGAGTATAGTTTGCTCCTCAGTTTCATTTGCCCTAGCTTGACGAATATGTTCCCGCATGTGTAACGAACGCTGACTGGTTTGCTCCTCACATTTGGAGGCTCTAATAGAATGGGCGTTCTCACGAAGTTTTGACAAGCGACCCTTTCTTTGCTCATCAGTTTCTGCAGCACGAATAATATGTTGACGATCTCTTGCAGCATCAACTCGTCGCTTTTTTTCATCGGGAGTTTTCATTCTCCCTTGTGCGACATTTCCTTAAACCATCCTTCGTTTTTCTACCTAGGCCCATAGGCACACTGAATAATAGTAGATATGTCAATGTCATAATTACAGACTGATACAAGTACTACTCTAAAACTTATCACTAAAAACCTACCTTTAATATAAATGGAGGACCTAACTATGTCATCATCATCATCATCGGCCCATTAATGTTCCCACTGCTGGGACAGGCCTCCTCTCTGTGAGAGGGAACCTAACTATGTACAAACTAGAAATTATCCCAAAACCTAAAATAAATGGAGTACCTATCACTAAAAAGTATGAAATAAAAATAAAAAAAATTAAAAATTAAAAAAAAATCAAAACAAAAATGAAAAAAAAATAAAATAAAAATGAAAACAAAAATGACTAATTCGAATTAAAAAACAAAACTAACAAAAAATGATAACTTAATCTGATTTCTTTTTAAAAAAAAGAGAACCGACTCCAAAAAACCAATCCACTGAAAAGAACAAAATAATTGAAAAAAATTGAATGCACCTCACTCCTATCCTAATTCAGTCCCTATTCCGTCTTTATTTCTACCCCGTAAAGCAAATTTGTCCAAAAAAGATTAATACTAATAATAAGAAAACTAAAAATTATCTGGGTTTATATGTACCTACTTAGTTTTTGAAGTCGGTGCCAAACCAACAAAAACAAAAAAAAAATGCTGTCAATCAGAGAAAATAATACGATGAACAAACCAAACCAAAAATGTTTCGAAAATAATAATACTAGTGCATTCGAATATTCACAGAAATAACATCTGCTCGCAACGAAGTGTGCCTTCAAGTGTTTGGCCTTTCTTTTTTTTTCGGAATGGCATCTCGCAGTTCAACCTAGAGAGGTTGTCGTCTGCTTAACCGGACTATGGTTTGGTCTTTCGGGTTGCGCGTCGCTTATATAGGCCCAGGGGGCGGGGCTTACTTCTCCGACGCCGCCGTCGCCGTCGCTTCGTGTGCAATAGTTTTTAATTTACTCGTAAGTTCATTGTTTTAAAAAATATGTATATGTCTTGTTGGTTTGGCACCGACTTCAAAAACTAAGTAGGTACATATAAACCCAGATAATTTTTAGTTTTCTTATTATTAGTATTAATCTTTTTTGGACAAATTTGCTTTACGGGGTAGAAATAAAGACGGAATAGGGACTGAATTAGGATAGGAGTGAGGTGCATTCAATTTTTTTCAATTATTTTGTTCTTTTCAGTGGATTGGTTTTTTGAAGTCGGTTCTCTTTTTTTTTAAAAGAAATCAGATTAAGTTCTCATTTTTTGTTAGTTTTGTTTTTTTATGACATCAGTATTTGTTTATTTATTTATTTAACACTTCAAGCACAAAATTACAGAAGCGGACTTAATGCCTTAGGCATTTTCTACCAGTCAACCTTTAGGTGATGCAGAGACAAGCAGTGGTTGGTGTCATTTCTCGGAAAATCTAAGAATAATTTTATTTAATACTACGATACACAACAAAGATAGGAGATAGGAGATAGATAGGGCTGTGTGATAGGAATATCACACAGATAAAAACAAATACCTACTTACTCATAATGATTTTCGTACCATGTTAGTTTACTAAATAAGACATGTCAATGAAATCTGGGAGCAGCGGTGGCCCAGTGGTGGCGGCCCCGACTTACGTTCAGTAAGTCGTGGGTTCGAACCCAGGCAGGCGCATTACTTTGTGTAATTTATTACATCACCGCTGCTCTCAAAACGGTGAAGGAAAACATAGTGAGGAAACCGGCATGTCCTAGAACCATAAATTCGAAGACATGTGACATCTACCAATCCGCACTGGGCCCGCGTGGTGGATTATATAGCCTATTCCCTCTCATAGAGAGGAGGCCTGTCCCAGCAGTGGGAACATTAATAGGCCGATGATGATGATGATGATGAATGAAATCTTAAAGTATCAGACAGACAGACAGGGAACTTGATTGATGCGATACGCGATGTGAGCGAATAAGACAGTCCTTTAATTTGCAGTGGTCAGTTATTATTATTATTATTTATTTTATTTCGGACCCGAAAAGATCCATAGAATGTTAGTAACATAATATTAGTACATTATGGTACAAGTGTGTAATGTTGGTGATTACCGCCGAGGCGCCATTGAGAACCGAGCCGTTAGGCGAGGTTCTTAAGAGAGCCGAGACGGTAATCATCAACACACACGTGTATCATACGACGTTTTTCAACACACTTGAGAATAAAATTATACTAAAAATAACTATAATTTCAACAGTGAAAACGAGTTGTGAATTTTTTTTCGCATTGGCGGGAATAATTCATCAGTTTTCCTATGCGCGCGCATCTAACAATGGCGATCGCCCATAGACTAAAAGAATGAGGTTCCTTTTTTTTTGGCTTTTCGCGGATAGCGTTTCAGCCACGTACGAAATGGGGAATTCGAAGTTTTATTATTTAAAAAAAAGTAAAAAAAAAGAAAACAAAAGTTGCATTTGAGTGAAAGTTTTATTTATTAAAAACTTATTAAATAAGTTGAAATTATCTATGTAGATACGAAGTTGTATGAAATGAGCAAGCAATAGGTACATTAATTTATTTGTACTATTGAACACGATCTTTTTTGTATCGAAACTTTTTAAGAACAAAGCAATTCAACCAATAAAATAAAAAAAAACCCTATAACTCACTTGTGAATAATAGCAATGAAAAAGTCACAGTTTGATTACAGGTGTCATTATGTGCCTAATTGCGGTGAAATTAGAGCCACTTTATGAGCAAGTGTGTTGAAAAATAACTTATTATCTAGTGTTAGTAGTACCAAATTACTCTCTGCACAAGAAATCTTACAATTGGAGAGCTGTAGCTCTCCGCTACAGTTCTCAGGATGCTGTTGCGACTATCCCTCACTCTCCTGAGTATCGAGGCACTTTTTTTGCGAACTATCTCGTGAAATCCGTCGGTACGAACTAGCGCAAACATCCCCGACGCACTGCAGAAGCGAGATGGTCTCAACAACATCCTGAAGGCATTATTATACTGGACGCGCAAGGCATCTAGCGACCTTTTGATGTGCTATACTGACTGACGATGTTGCATAATTAAACGAAGAACCAATATATTTGGTTTTAATTAACTTGAATCCGAGATGACAATGAGAAACTATTGTTTACATGTCAAAGGTAACATAAGTTGACAATACACACAGAGTATAGATAATCATACTGCCAGCACTAGTAAGGAGTAAGAAGATTATATGTCATTCTCCCCGTCTATGTTTTCTTCTCCCACTACAAAGTCACGAAGGTGAGTAGGTAGGCGGCGATTCCTTCTGGGTCTTTCGAAGGCTGGTGTTTCTTCTCTTACTTCATGAGAGTTGATCGGAAGGTCTCTGTGCTGAGGGTCTGGATTAGATTCACCCGCTTCAGGATTCTCCATAGAATCTTCACAGGGAGAGTCTTCATCTGCAAATGTAGATCGAGTATCATTTGGTAGTGGAGCCAAATGTCTATTGGACACTGTACTCTCCAAGCCGTTAGATCTACGAATCACCGAATAGTGTGGGTTGTAGTCCAAGAGTTCCGCTTCCTCCACTAACGGATCGTTTTTCGAACGAACGTTATTCCTAACGAGGACTGGTCCTGGCGCTAGCCAAGTAGGCATCGATTCTCCAGTTGGTGACCTGCGCGGGTAGTTAAAAAGTCTCTCGTGCGGAGTTGCATTCACAGACGTGCAGAGAAGCGAACGGATAGAGTGTAAAGCATTCCTCAAGACTCGTTCCCAGTATTTTACTTCCATGTTATTTGAACGAAGACTGAGCTGTACGGCGCGCCACAGTGTTCCGTTTAGACGCTCTACTTGACCATTACCCCGTGGGTTGTACGGGGTAGTTCGGGAAGAAGCAATTCCGTTAGCTCTTAGAAAAGTTTTTAACTCCTCGGACATAAAAGAGCTCCCTCTGTCGCTATGGATGTAAAGTGGTTGTCCAAATGTACTAAATAGTTCTTGTAGGCATTTGATGACCGTAGCAGATGACATATCTTTGCAGGGGTAAGCCCATGGAAATCGGCTATATTCATCAATAATTGTAAGTAAATACTTGTTCTCAGAATTCGAAGGCAAAGGTCCTTTAAAGTCGATATTCAGCCTTTCAAAAGGAGCCAATGCTTTTATTAGCTGTCCCTGTGTCTTCATAAAGCGAGGTTTTAATTCGGAACACACTCGACAAGATGTAGTCATAGTCTTGATGTCATCAATCGAATAAGGCAAGTTCTTTGAGCGTACCCAATGGTACATCCTCGTTATACCAGGGTGACATAGTAGGACGTGTAATTCATGCAGTTTGTCATTATTCATAAATGCGCAAACTCTTGATAGCGCATCAGCAGCGGTGTTCTGTGAGCCGGGTCGATAAATGATGTCATATTTATAACAGGATAATTCAAGGCGCCAACGTTGTATCTTTTCATTTTTTATTTTGCTGGAGTGGTTTTGGTTGAACATATTGTAGCAAACGGATTGTTGATCCGTTACTAAAATGAAGTACTTTCCCATCAAGAAATGTCGCCAATTTCTAAGACTTTCAACAATAGCGTAGGCTTCTTTCTCGACTGATGGGTGTTTACGTTCAGCATTTGATAATGTCCTGGAGAAAAACGCCACAGGTCGACCTTTTTGAGAGAGTGTAGCAGCTATCGCATACTCCGACGCGTCGGTTTCCACTGTCAGGATTTCGTCTTCACAAATTGCTATCAGTGAAGCTTTACAAATGTCTGACTTTAATCGCTCAAATTGAGTAACAGCATTTTCAGTTAAAGGAAAACAGCTTACATTCGTTAAAGGTTGGAGTTTACATGAAAAGTCCTTCACCCATTTCGCATAATGGGCAAATAACCCTAGTGCTCGTTTCAGTTCGGCGGCGTTCGTAGGGATCGGTAGCTGTAGCAGTGGTTTGAGCCGTTCTTTGTCCGGTTCAATGGAATTATTCTTAATAGTATAGCCCAGCAAGCTTATGGAATCCTGACAAAATTTACATTTTTGATCGTTTAATGTCAGGTTATACTTTTTCACAGCGGCTTGAAAATTAAGCAAATTCTTATCATGATCACTTTTATCTTTTCCACATACAGTGACGTCATCAAGGTATGTAAACGTTCCCTTTAATTTTTCTTTTTCTATTATAAATTCAAGGGTACGCTGGAATGCGGCGACTCCGTTAGTGACTCCAAAGGGGATTCTTGTGAACAGTTTTTCGCTCTCTTTAATTGGCACTTGATGGTACGCACTTTTTAAGTCTATCTGACTGAATACATTGTATTTTGCGACCTTAGACACGATTGTTTCGATATGAGGTAAGGGGTAAGCGTCTAAGTCTGTGAATTTATTTATGGTCAAAGAGTAGTCAATCACGAGCCTTTTTCTATGAGTTCCCCCTCCCGCTACTAAGACCTGCGCACGCCAAGGAGAAACGCTTGGTTCGATCACACCGTCTTCCAACAGTTTTGTGACTTCTTCTGTGATAAACTTTTCGTCTTGCTCGCTATAATGTCTGGACTTCACGGCAATAGGCTTAATGTTCGGAGATAAGTTAGTAAATAAGGAGGCGGGAGGTACTAAGGCTTGCATTACGTTGCAGACTAAAGGTTCTTTCGGTCCACCAAAATTGAATTGGATACTGGAATGTTCTTTGAGTATATCATGGCCGATGATAGCGTCGGCACAAAGGTTACTGACGACAAGGAATGGTCGGTGTTTGTGCGTATATTTGTTAATCGTGACAGTTGCAAAACAAACACTTTTTACGAAGGACACATTATTTGTAGAGGCCAGTGTGATAATCTGCCGGTGTGTCTTCTGTTTCAGCTTCATTAGACGTGCTATTTTCTCATCTATAAAACTCACTGAACTCCCTGTGTCAATCAAAGCATCGGCGTTAAAGTTGTTAAGGGTTACAGGGGTAGTGGCTTTGGAAAGGCTTGATGGAGAAGCAGCTGAGATAGCATTAGCTGCCACTTCAGAATCATCAGAGTCCACGAGAGAATCTTCTGTGGCAACTATGGCGTTATTGGCAGCATTTATAGATCTGCATACATTTGCAAAATGCCCTTTTCTGGAGCAAAGCTGGCACTGCGCGTTGTATGCCGGGCACTTAGGCCTACGGTGTAAGTTATTTCCTCCACAATAGAAACAGCACCATTTAGTTTTCGGTTCTGCTGTAGTTACTCGAGAGTTTTTAGTGTTCGCAGATACGCGACTCGACACTGGTGCCACTGACAAAGCGTTCAAATTTGTTTCATTAGCGCCACTTGACATTGCTTGGGAGTCCTTTTCTGCAGTCTCTAATGAGAGAGCTTTATCGACAGCTTTATCTAATGTGAGAGAAAGATTTTCAAGCAATCTTTCTCGGATTTTCAGCGACAGTATTCCAGAAATAAAAGCACCTCTTATAGCTTCTTCCTCATGTGTTGTAGCAGTAACAGCTTCAAATTTACAGTCACGGGCCAAGAGTCTGAGCGACCTCACGTAGTCGGATATAGATTCGTTTGACTTTTGCTTTCGCGTAGCTAACAAGTAACGAGCCAGTATTTCATTTTTGGGCTTAAGGTACATTTTATCAAGAACTTTCATGGCATTATCAAAGGTAGTACAATCGCGAACATGAGGAAAAATGAGAGCCGATAAATGGTTCATTAAAAGCTTTAGTTTTAGTGCATTGGTACCGTTAGGAATCTCCTCGAGTAAGAAATTGGTAAAAGTATATTTCCAATGGATCCACTTTAAGTCCGCTTCTGTTGCGGTGGGGTCCTCGTCAAACTTCTCGGGTCTTAGGTACCTAGCCACATTGGGCGTGGGTTTTGCATCTGTGTCGGGCATAATGAAGTTAATTAAATTGTTGCATAATTAAACGAAGAACCAATATTAGATATTTGGTTTTAATTAACTTGAATCCGAGATGACAATGAGAAACTATTGTTTACATGTCAAAGGTAACATAAGTTGACAATACACACAGAGTATAGATAATCATACTGCCAGCACTAGTAAGGAGTAAGAAGATTATATGTCAGACGGTTATGCTAACTTACGGACAATTTAAGTTAAGAGATGATTTGCTTATCAATCTTCAGCCTTATCCTTCAAGGAATACAGGCGTCAACATCACGCTCATGTTTAAATGTAAATTACATTCCGTTACAACTCTTATGTAATTTACAAGAAAGACAGTAGATATACCTTCATAATAAAAAGGAAACCAAACCATTACATCCAAAACTATTCCAATAATTTAATTACACAAGTTATTTCAAAAGCTATAGTTCAAAAAGCTGGTATTGTACAAGGACTATTAACTGATAGAGCCAGCTCGTCCATTGTGCCGAATTGTCCGCGCTCTGCATAGTTATTGCTCGTCAGATCCCACAATAGTGCTTGTCGAGGGAGAGCCTTATTCTGGTTGGGGTAAGTAATGTGGAAATTGTATTTTAAGGGTTCCGTAGCCAAATGGCAAAAAACGGAACCCTTATGGATTCGTCATGTCTGGCTGTTTGTCTGTCCGTCCGTATGTCAATTTTTTTTTTTCATCAAATCCAAACGTGTGGGGTATCTATGGATAGGTCTTCAAAAATGATATTGAGGTTTCTAATATCATTTTTTTCAAAACTGAATAGTTTGCGCGAGAGACACTTCCTAAGTGGTAAAATGTGTCCGTCCGTCCCCGTAACTTCTAAAATAAGAGAATGATAAAACTAAAAAAATATGTGATGTTTAGACAATGTAAACTTCCACCGAAAATTGGTTTGAACGAGATCTAGTACCTAAGTAGTTTTTTTTTTAATACCTCATAAATCGTACACCGCAATTTACCTTTCATTCAATCAACTCAAATATAAAAACAAACAACGAACTAAGTATAAAACTTTTATATTATGTTACTTGCTGCTATGGAACCCTTCATGGGCGAGTTCGACTCGCACTTGGCCGCTTCTTTATTGATTGGTTTTGCTGTAAAAATTAGTCTCACTAAGTGGTAATGTGTTATACTTAGTAACTGAATTTAAAAGTCACATAAGTATCTGGTTATTTCATGTAAAATACTGGTATTCAGCTATACCCGGTTAGACTAGAAGCCTACCCAAATCATCATGATCTTCCTGGCCTTGTACAATTTAGATGCCGACAGTAATTTTTCACTTTTTTTACAGTTTGTCGAACATTTTTTTAACACTTAATTCGACTTTGCAATCGAATCCAGGACCTAAGGTCCATGTTCACCGAGAAGATAACAGTGTGATTATCTAAAACAGCTGTTTAAAACACATATTTGTATGGGAACATGTCACATTGACAGCTGTTTTTCGATAATCAGGCTGTTATCTTCTCGGTGAACACGGACCTTATACTGCTTAACAATAACAGTTAAGACTACTATTCACTCAAATGCTTGAATTAACAGTAGGACAAAGTTTCGAAACAGTAGGATTGGTTATCGATAACGAACAAAATAAACGCAAAAGGTTCACAGCAAAGACGTTCAAATATTTCCGAGTGTTAGACGGGACAAGACGAAGAAAATCGAAATCCAAATACATTTTACTATTTAGTAACAAATCGTTCTGTCTAATGTCCCGCTTGTCAGGTAACATTCTTGTGTAAAACTCGAAAATGTTTAGGATCAAAATGTTTGCATGACATTATTACCAATGTCCGCTCTATACCTAATTTTTTTTAACCTACTTCAATAAGGAGGAGTTTCACAGTTCGTCGGAACCTTTTTATCTTTTTTTTTATATACCTATATGTTCCCCGATTTTTCGAAGATGGCTGGACCAATTTGAATTATTATTTTTTTTGTTTGAAAAAGTATACTTCCCAGGTGATCCCATAATCATCAAGTCAGGATCTGATGATGGAATCCTGGAAAAATAGAGAGAACTTTTCAAATTTTATTGGCACACTTGATGCGATTTGTGTAGTTTTTGGAAGAATACTTTCTTAAAGTGGTCCCATTTCAATTTGGTGAAGATCTGATGAAGAACTTCGGAGATAGGCACCGGAACTCCTCAATAACTGATAGCAAATTCACTGAGATCTATTGTCTGTCTTTTGTTTACACCAGTTCATAACGTAGCATCACGCCGGTACACTGTGAAGGTAAGTACAAGTGAACCACTAAAAAGTGAAAAATAAAACTTTTTTGCAAAAATTAAAACTGACTTCAAGAAACACAAAAAAGTGCAAAATAACTTTAGCTTTAGTCGGTGACAAAAAAACTAAAGAAATCAATCAAACAAAGGTCACCGACTTCTGAAGCTAAAGTTATTTTTCACTTTTTTCAAGTAGGTTTTATTTTTTGTAAATCTCTTTGGTTCACAGCAATAAATTTTACTTTCCATATCGTTTCGAAACAGTACATTTCTCCCATCAATCTCCCAGAATACGGCTCCAGGGTTTCTGTTTAGGATCGGGCCCATGTCAGGCGTGTTAGCCCGAGGCATCGCTTTTGCGGACAACGCTGTGTCGCCGGCGCATAACACAATGCAGCTTAAAGGAATTTGTGTTGTCGATAACCATCGATAAAATGTTCTAACGTTAACATCGCGTAGTTAGGATTGTTTGGATTTAGAATATTTGATTTATTAGCCTTGGGTTAGATGTACCTATTTTGCATTGATTTGTGGTAGGTATTGAAGATCGTTTGAGCTTTGTTTATGATATGGGTCGTATATGATGAAACTTTTATGCTGGTTCATCATCATCATAATCATCATCAGCCTATTAAGGTTCCCACTGCTGGGACACAGGGCTCCTCTTTATGAGAGGTAATGGGCTATAATCCACCTCGTGGGCCCAGTATGGATTGGTAGATGTCACATGTCTTCGAATTTTTTGGTTCTAGGACATGCAGGTTTCCTCACGATGTTTTCCTTCACCGTTTTGAGAGCAGTGGTGATGAAATAAATTACACAAAGTCATGCACATGTCTGGGTTTGAACCCACGACTTACTGTTTGTAAGTCGGGGCCGCAAAGCTAAGGAACCTGCATGTTTAGCATTGGTATATATTGGTAAATTAGGTAGAATTTCCTTTGCTTCCCAACCAAACATTTTCAACAATTGTCATTATTTGTATAGTGAACTGAAGCGCTATGTTCATCTGTTTTGTCACACGATTCGCATGTAGCTACGAGTTGATTTCGTTGATTTTTAACAAAAGTTTCGGGGTGGGTAAGCAGTCACTTTTCCATGCTATGATACCCACAAATTGATAACCAATCGTTATTTCGAGTTTACAACATGACAGACAGTTAATTTACATTTCACTCCACAGTTTGGTAAAAACATTTATTTTTAACAGTTACGGAACCATTCATCAAAAACAAAATCCGAGGAAAAGTTTTCAAAACTTCAAATTGGAGTTACAGCCAGCTAAGAAAAAAGAAGAACTCGATAATTTCTCGCTAAACGACTTTGGAGCAACAGTGAGATTTTTTGTTTGTCCGTTTGTGTGTACCGGAAAATAGATTAAAATGGCCCCAAGCTGAAAGGAGCTACGTTGTGAAGGCATGCAGATTAAAAACAGTGGAAAAACTTGTATTTTTTTACGCAGAACAAAAGTACACAATCTGGTAGAGCGCCTTTTAGCTCTGAATCATAGGCTACGTTTATCCTTTGAAACGTGTAATGAGAATGCAGTTTTTGTTATATCGGCAAAAGTGTTGTATTTAGGAAATTAATAACGTGGAAGAATTACTTTAGCGAGATGCCTGATTGTGTGTTAAATTTTGTTACAGTGTACGTTTCGTGTACCTACCTAATGAAAATATCAAACATATTCCAACTGAAAGCAAACAACATCTCGCATTTCACATCGATATTCACTCTTCCTTCGCATAAGGTTCAAAATGACCCTGATTTTGCATCACCTAGTCAAGGGAAGTGACGGAAAGTAAGACGTGGCATTCTGTAAGGTAATTTAATTACGTTACAGAATGCCACTTCTTACGTCATCTCATACTTTGTCTGTCAAAATCTCCTTGTCAATTTAGTTCAACTCGCTGACACGCAAGGGTAGCTCTAGTGTAAATTCAAATAATCAAACGAGTTTGACGTTTTTGACTGCAGTTCATCCGTGACCATGGCGCTTGTAACAGTGCCGAAATATCGGAAACTCAAAACAAACAATAAACATGGTAAATATCCCGTTCTTAATTCTAATGTTTGAGTTTTTAGAATGCTAATCAAGAAACTCACAGCGGATTCAGATGCGAAGTTTAGAATGAGGTCTTACAGAATCACACAGCTCTGTATACTTTGTATAATTCTGCTTCTAATTTCCACAAACTGCACACCACTTGCAGTCACGACCTCATTTTCCACATCACCATAAAAAAAAAACCATCGAAGAAAAATCATTCAAAAATTCTATCCCGTGGAGCATCGATTTCACCATCGACGCTACCAAATTGTCCACCGAGGTCAAACAGGCCATCGATTTCGCACCATCGCAGGGTTAACACGGGGTTAACCGAAACGCTACGTGGGAACGGGCAAACCGATCTTATTCTCACGACACTACGCCAATGCATTCATTTGCATTTGCCTGAACAACAATAATATCGGCTGATCTCCGCAGCACACTGTTTTAAGAGTTATTCAAATTAAGCAACGGGTTTCTGGTTTACTCTAAAAGGATTGTTGGATCTGGAGCGAGGGGGTAATGAATTCGTGTCTCAGCTGGTGAAAGGACGAAGCATTTTGTACTACAGTATTGATTGCTCATGGAATGTTTAATAGAGGGTTTAAAATACCTCTTGACTAAGTCGAAAGGCACTTGTACTCCCCGTCATTGCTATAATTTTTTTGTTCTACATCATACCTGGGAACCTTCCAGTTACGGAGATGTTGGGAGTCAAAGTTTCAACATTTTGACCAGCTTTTTTTTAAATACAAGTTTTAATTGTAAGAATTTAAATTAGAACACCTCCACGACCCTCCCACTATTCAATTCATCCATCAACACAATGTTTTGAGTGCGTTACATTGAGTTCTACCACAAAAAATGAATTTTCACCCAAAAATAGTCGTTTCGCAGCAATGTTTTTTGCGTAAACTTACTTAGTTTAATGTACGGAATGCTTGGTTGCTACGTGATGAGGTTGTTTACACCCTATATGTTACAGTATATGATTCAGTGATTCATATTCATTATGTCTTATTTTCACTTGTTTGATATAGGAACTGCCTTTATGGAACTCGTGTGTTGACTAACTTGTTAGTCTATTGGTTACTAGCGCGACCACTGAGCCGGAGGTCCTGGGTTCGATTTCCGGATCGGGCAAAGTGTCATTGGGTTTTTCTTCCGAAATTTCTCAGTAGCAGTCACGGAGTTTAAGTTTGTGCCCGGTTGATGGCAATAGGCTCGCTCTTATTACATGGGACCTAAACATAACTGGCGAAATGTGGGTGTATTATTAGATACACCACAACTTAACCCTTTAGGGATTGTAGGCGTGATGATGTTATGATATAGAAAACTGTGTCAATTTTTTTTACTAATTTTATCGATATTAATGTGCTGTTCCACAGAGTGGAAGGAGCTCGTGGCTATATAACAACAGCCGCTCGGGTCGATCTCTAGGTTAAGCTGTGCTTGCCTGGTTGGTCTGTGGATGGGTGACCACCCTTACATACCGAGTTTCCTCCGTGCCTCGGAAAGCACGTTAAGCTGTTGGCTGTCATTTGTCCATCTTTGACAGTCGTTACAGGTGGCCCAAAAACTCTGACACCAGTCTTACCAAGTGGAATCGTATTTCCCAGTATTAACTGGGTTGTGGAGGTCAGATAGGCAGTCCATGTAAAATACTGGTATTCAGCTGCATCCGGTTAGACTGGAAGCCGACCCCAACATAGTTGGGAAAAGGCTAGGTAGATGATGACACAGAGTGCTTTAGCGTGGGTATCCCAATATCATCATACACAAATAAACTCACACCTTTTTTCCATGGAAATAAACAGAAACAACAGACACCCGCCAATAAACAGGGTTACTGGTAATTCGACGTATTCCTTGCAGGACGTCATAGTAGGTTTATAATGCAAGAAATTAAGCTACCAAATGTTCTACCGAAATTCAGAAATTATTTGCAATATGCTTGTTCATTTCATCATTCATCATTCTAAGATTCCTAAACAGTACATAAATACTTACAAACGAGTATGTATTTGAGTGCCTGTATGACCTTGACAATATAGATGTTAAACAAAAAGAAAAAGTTCAAAGAATCTAACCAAGCATTTACATTCCAGACACAGTAGTACCTATGTAGCAAAAACTCCTAGGCTTTCCCTTTCAACAAAGTCTTCCATTTACTATCCATTCTTACTGTTAAAAAATCAAACTCCACAACTGTCATCAGCAAGTGAACAGGGTCCGGGCCGACATTTGGTATTCATCCCGCGAGCACGGCCGTGTCACCTTGTCCAATAGCTTGGATGCGACAAAGAAAAGATTTATTGAGCACAGTCGTAGATGGGACAGCGATATCATGTGGGGCTTTGGCCTTATTCATTTGGGAAAAATGTTTTATGATTTATAATTTTTGGCTATCTGTGGAAACGTCAGATTAGTTAGAAAGAGAGTTTATTATGTGTGATAATATAAATTGTTATAACCCTCTTCGCAGCATGAAAGTTCACAAAGTATAAGAAGTAGACAGTTAAAATCAAATTCAAACAGATCTCAAAAACCTTAAAATCAAGAAAAGTCATCCAAAAGATTAGAAATAAAATTAAAATCGAAACTCGACCGAAGTTTTTACCCAACGCCACATCTTTCCCTTGGAATCTGTTTTCATCGTTGCTCTCGATAAGTTTGCGCCCTCAGGGCAAGGAAAGCCGTTCTGCGAAGTTCTTACGAAATTATTTGAACAAGACTTCCTATACGACCTCCTTAAGCGACCAAACTATAACAGATCCACACACAAAACTGGCCCCTAAGGACTTGAAGTTAACGTTTTCCCCTATGATGAATTACACACAATTGATAAAGACGCATTTCACGTGAACAGGATTAAGAATAGAAATGAAATAGTAGGTTAAATTGCCAGTGCTTACTGTGACGGAGAATGAAGATATACTATACTATAATGATATACGAAATATGAAGTTGAGGTTGAAACTTTTGTTTTTTGTTACGAATATGGTTCTTGTTTAACAAAAATATATTGTCGTCTACTTTGTGGATGTATCTGGGTTTATTTTTTTTATTTCATGAGGTAAATACATCTAATCATCATCATCATCATCATCTCAGCCAAAAGACGTCCACTGCTGGACGTAGGCCTCCCCCAAGTGTCGCCACATTGACCGGTCCCTTGCGACTCGCATCATAACTAATAATATTAATAGAGTTATTAGAAATATTAAAGCATATTAATTCCAAAAATTACTCTTCGCAATCCAACTAAAAATTCACAGCACAGAATTCTAGGATTTTGTAACACCAAAAAATATGACGACAATTTCAAATTATTTCACGTACACCTCGTTTATAAAATTCATTTGATTCAAGATTAAAGTGAAGTGAGGGACGATATCGTATACCACAGCCTCATATTATATTACGTTGGACGTGTTGCTCTGGGAGATTGTCAAACGTGAGCTTTTTTGGGTGCCGACGAGATTAAAATGGGAAATCTTGATAGTGTAGACTTGAGTGTAGTAGCTGGTTATGCCGTTATGTGGAGGTGTTTTCCTGTGCAGACGTAGGTGGAAGATTTTGATTCTATCGTGAGCCTGGTAGTCAGTTTTACACTCATTTGTAATTTTCTTGACATGTAAAAATCCAGTTTTTGGTGTACGAAAATATTCAGAGGTTTGAATTCAATTCTACACCAGCGGTAGCGGCCGGTCCCGGCTTCGCTCGGCTACTTAGGGATAGTGTAGCATTTTTCTTTTTTCGATGGCATGTTGTACCAAGTCAGAGGCCAATGGGCGGCTTAAGAACTCTGACACAAGGTTAGGCAACTAATTACACGATAAATATATAACGGTCAAAAAATTGTATAGTGTTAGTATAGACTGAAGCTAGTTTTGGAAACAATGTGTAACAAACTAACTGAAAAGATGTTCTCGTTCGGAAAATGTGTTTTTAGTGGCTTAGATAGCCGAATACATTAATATTACTCATAAACTTGATAATCACTGAATCCATGAATAACAAGTTAAGCGTAAACAACACTCAGAAACACATTAATATTAAAATATTCAATGTAATCACACAGAAACATTCAATGATCATTGAGGTAAGAAATCCTAAATTCCATACCTCTATTACAACCCAAAAATATATCATAACACCAATATACAACACCAATTACACACACCCAAACATGTTTAACTAAACGTCTGATTATCGCTTAACCTTTCGATAACGTTAAACATAAACAAAAAAGGACATACACAAAAACCTCAGTAACAAATTCATTACGGGCGCAACACGATACCAATTCCATTCACAGCTGGGCTATAACGAGGCTATTTACTTGCGTATATGTAAAAAGTCCCACCGTACGGTCCGGTGTCCCGCAGGGCTCTCTTCTCGGACCCCTGTTTTTTAATGTGAAAATATGGAGTAATGACACATAATAAAATTCCTTTTAGACCGGACACGGCCTCGTCGGTTTTATAAATTGGTCTAAAATTTTAAGCGCACACTCCATTTTGTTTTATTGTATGTAATTTGTACGTTTTATTTAAGTGTGTTCTTGAATGAGTTGGAACACTTTTTTCGTCATTTTGAGAAATGAGGGGTAATTAATGTTTTGCGATTTTAAGTCAAGATTCTTTGTGATTATATGAATGAGAAATTGCTTTGCGATCCTTTTTAACCTTTGTAAGTTAGGTCGTACCAAAGTTAAAATGTCTACCTAGATAGTAGCAATGCATTGTAATTAGAAAATTAATTGAGAAATAACTTTATTTTATGACACTCATAACGAGCTTATCAAGCGTAAAATAATAACAGGGTTTTATTTATTAAAATAAATGCAACAATGGATTGTTTCGGGGAACTAATCACGCAAATAGATAGAGAAATATGAGTGATGCCCCTCCTTTGTCGTGTATGCTCCCATGTGGTGTTAATTAGGCGTTGGACATAAAAACGCCGGTAGTATGCGTGTGTGTACCGACTACCGATACTAGGAATATTATTTCGTGCTAATAATGTTTGGTATCGATTTCTCTCAAACAGAGTTTAAGAACAGACTTATCCACATCAACACTAATATTATAAAGAGGATTTTTTTTTATTTTTGTGTTGTATGTATGTAATGAATAAACTCAAAAACTACTCTGCCGATTTGAAAAATTCTTTCAGCAATGGATAGCTACATTATCAGCAAGTAACAGAGGCTAGATTTTAACCCCGTACTCGCACGGGAACGGGAACTACGCGGATGAAACCGCGTGACGTCCGCTAGTTTAAAATAAAAGAAGATTTTTTTTAAATAAGTTTTGGTAATAAATCCATTGGTGTAATTTCAGGACAAAAGATATCCAAGAGATTTATCGTACTTACAATGTACTAAAATAAAATGTTTTACTAAAAGAAAATCTAACAAAACAAAGGGAAAGTTTTGGAATATATTAAGTGGACATTTTGGTAAAATAAAAGAACAAATACTGCATAAATTGTTTCTGAAAAATATATTTTATTCTTATCTAAAGGGTTACTTAGTGGTGTTTTAAATGAGGTTGATTATTTAACTTAAAAAGAGGATAAACTTTTCAGTTCACGAAATCAAATTAAATAAAATGTGAATTACAGATTTGCGATGTACGAAAGTAAGATAATAGAAACGTCTGTTGTAACCTATTTGCTATAGCCCACGTGAATGAGAACAATATAAGCAGAATATCAGTAGGTGTACGCTGAAAACCCTACTATCTAAACAAAATGAAAAACATTAACTTAGGTACTTTTCGTGGAACGTACTCGTTAACAAGCAAGCATTCTGTACATTAAGTACACTAAGTAACTTTACGCTAAAATTATTGCTGGGAAACAACTTCTTTTTGGGGTGAAAAATCATGTTTTGTGGTAAAACTCAATGTAACGCACTCAAAACATTGTGCTGATATGGATTCTATGACAGAAGCGAAAGTATGGGAGTCGTGGAGGTGTTTGAAGTGAAAATCTTACAATAAATGATGATGACAATTATGATGATGATGCCATGTAGCCGATTTCGGGCACAGCAACTGCATTCGATGGCTTCCTAGTGTGATTGTAGAGGTTTCTTTGGTGTGCCGCTCTTTCATGTGCTCTCAATTGACTAGCATAAATAGGCTTGTTAACTGAAAACATCTAATTAGTCCGTCACTTAGATTAACAAAAAATATTTGACCCGTATTTTTTTTTTTGTCACATAAACCAAAATTGACGAAGATACGACGCTTTTAAAATTCCCAATCCGTCACTGTTCGGTATCATTCTTAGTGAGTACTGACGTCACGATCCCCCACTCCCGAGTTTTGATGCGTTTTATCTTTGTCAATATTCGTTGATTTACAAAAACAAAAAATACGTGTCCATTATTTTCTAATACTCTAACTGACGGACTAAATAGATTTGCAATTTATTGATGGTGGAAACAAGCCTATTATCCAACTTTAGCCGAAAATATCCGAGCACAAAGCGGACATGTCAGAACACCATTAACAAAATGGTAGTTTATATATAGCTGTAGGTGGTCTAGCTTTAAGTCCAGTTGCGACCTTCTTCTCTCTTTAAATGCGTTGACCTGCCGATGCACACTCGGGCCGATTTATGCCTGCTTTTCCCAGACTAAGGGGTCAATTTCGCATCTTTTGAAGTGTCTATTCTGAACATCCTTGAAACGTGAAAACTGACCACCACGTTTCCGTTTTCTTTCTTGGCGTTCAGAATAGAAGATGCGCTTCGCCAGTCTGTCTTTGTGCATCCTAGAGACATGTCCACACCATCTTAGCTGACGTCTCATCAAGTAGGTCTCTATGCCAAGGACCTTGGCTTGCCTTAAAACATTTGTGTTTCTCACACGGTTCACACAATGAATAATGTATGTGAGCAGCTGGTGTCCGCAACTCTATGTCAAAGCGCGTAATTTTCGTATGGGCTATAATCCACCACGCGGGCCTAGTGCGTATTAGTAGATGTCACATGTCTTTGAATTTTTAGTTCTAGGACATGCCGATTTCCTCACGATGTTTTCCTTCACCATTTTGGGAGCAGTGGTGATGAAATAAATTACACAAAGTAATGCGCCTGTCTGGGTTCGAACCCACGACTTACTGTTCGTAAGTCGGGGCCGCCACCACTGGGCCACCGCTCCTCTCAATAATCTTACAATAAAAACTTGTATTAAAAAAAAAAACTTGTCTAAAACTTGTAACTTTGACCCCCAATATCTCTGTAACTAGAAGGTTCCTAGGTATGGTGTAGTGTAGAACAAAAAAATATATGCACAATGACGGGGAAAACAAGTGCCTTTTGCTTGGGGTACAAAATGTTAAACGATACATATTTGAAACTATGTTATTTATGTATCAAATAAGCATAACATTATGATGCTTAGCAGACTTTCTTTGCACCTCTCAGTAAACTCCAAATTCCAAAATATCGGAGCTCCGCACTCCCAGTAGTCGTCCCAACTTGTCAACATCTCAAATTAGATACCGACAAATAGCGGAGATACCCCGTCTTACTAATTAGTGCTGCAGTGTTGATTAACACGAATAATATTTAATATACACTGTACAGTTTTTGACAAAGGCGTTCGTGTCTCTTTGTCTTTTATTTTATTAAGGAGATGGCTCAAATATTTGGACTTCGATGGATATTTCGTTTTGGTAGACGGCTCATTTGTAATTGAGATATAGTGAATAAAATTAGTCGCTATTTATAATCTTGATACAGTTTAAGTAAGTGTTAGTTAGTTATTGAGATATCGCATGAGGAATTTCTTCGTGGTAGTTCGCTTTTGAATTTGTATCATTAGCGCCTTGATTGTATGTGGCTAGAAATGAGGTAACTGCTAAGATGACAATGGAAGAAGAAGATATTCTGCTTCGACACCAAATTAATTATGATAGCAGGAGAATAATAGAATCGTCCCCATTTTATATGAAACTCAAACTAATGTGGCTAAAGTCACACACATTCGGTTTGCAACCTTTGGATCAAATTAAAAATGACAGCGTCCGTCAGCGTGATCTTACTTCAAAATGGCGGCCCAAATGTTTACGTTCCATGATGTCAGATGCTTTCCAGTACCAAGAAACATTCGACGACAACGCCCGACCAAGTGAAATTACTCGTTAGTTTCGTATTACACCTATGATAATTTGAGTTGATTGAATTTGGGAGTATTTCTTGTTGATTGAATTCTCCACTTCTTTCTTTTTTGTGTGCTCAGTGTGTAGTGTCAGTGTTTTTGTGCCGCCGATAGGCCTCTGAGTTGGCTTTACATTTCGTCAAGTAATATCTCTCAAGCATGCTGTTTCCCTCATGATGTTTTCCTTCACCATAGCAAGTGATAGTTATAAAGGATGTAAAACACCTCTTAACGAATCCGAAAACCACTTGTTCTCCCCGTCATTGCGATAATTTTTTTGTTCTACACCATAGGTGGGAACCTTCTATTTACGGAGATATGGGGGGTCAAAGTTACAACTTTTTGACAACTTTTTTTTTAAAATAAGTACTTACAAGTTTTTTTTGTAAGATTTTGACTTTTAACACCTCCACGACCCCCGTACTATTTAATCCATCCATCAGCACAATGTTTTAAGTGCGTTACATTGAGTTCTACCACAAAACATGATTTATAACCTCAAAAAAAAAAGTTGTTTCCCAGCAATAATTTTTGCGTACCTAAAGTTACTTAGTTTGATGTACAGAATGCTTGGTTGACGGCTTTGTGATGAGGTGGTTTACACCCTGTATAATATGCACATGAATTATTAAAAAAATACAGAGGCGTGTGTCTTAGATATTTGAAAGTTCGAAGGTCTCGCCATAAGGCTACCACTGCTACTGTTGGGCAACAACTGTAATTCTTTCAGAGAACGTAGACGAAGACATTGCATGTTATGTTTTTTATATCCTTCCCCGATTTTGTCTCGAAACACCCACTCGAAATAAATCAAAGCTGTCTCAAGCAGGAACCGCTTGTCACCCAAGTTATCTGTCTCAACCATTTTAATTAGCTGGCAAGGGGTTTAGTGCCGACGTCTTAATACGTTGACTGGACTGCTGTCCTCTTGAGAGTACAAGATTGATGATGTTGATGATGCAGTAGTTTTGAATGTACTCAATGAAATAGAGTAGATAAGACCATAAAACAATAATTCCAAGACACCAATCTCTTAAAAAAACTTTAGTTTGAGCCTGAAAACCCCGATTTATTTTCAATTGATTGCCAAATTAGATTTGTAGTTGCTTTGAAATAAATAAATAGTCGAGTCGTTGAGTTGAACAAACAGTGACGTCACAGCGTGCTATTGCCATACAAAATCTATGAGAGAACCGCGTTTTGACAGCTCCTAAAAAGCATGTCAATTGATCTGCTGTAGCTGTTAGGAATATAATATAACGTCACGACTTATAATCCCGGAAGAGCTAGACAGAGGTGTATCTTACAAGTACACCCTTTCGCCAAATAAGTTCCATGTTATTGTGGTCGAGCCTATTGCCATCAACCGGGCACAAATACAGACTCCGTGGCTGCTACAGAAAAATTTTTGGTGGAAAAACCCAATAACATTTTGCCCGACCCTGGAATCAAATCCAGGACCTCAAGCTCAGCAGTCACACTTGCAACCACTAGACCTAAGAGACCGTAATTTCATCTCAAGTCATATCAATTCTCACGAGTTGGTGGATGTAGGTCCTGTATGTAGTGTTAAATGTTATTGTTGCAGGACTATTGATACTAGAATTTTGTGTTTTGGGTTGTCAAGAACTAAGTTTTGACTGAGCGTAGTAAGAGATTATCCTACAGGGAAAACGGCTGATCGAATCGCAATGGAATTTCGCTAGGAAATAGATTATATCCTGCGAAAGGACATAGGCAATTTTATTTATTTTCTCCTTCATACACATCAAAATTTTCCACGCGAACGTAGTCGCAGGCAAACAGCTACTTTATAATAAGTTTAAAACGTTAAAGATAATCTTTCCCTTTCATCGTCAACCATGCCCTTTACTAATCATGGTGGGCTTGACTTTCAGAATGAAATAAATCCATAGTCACCTGTCTTCCAAATATAAGACTAATGCTGCTTGCTTCTCCGCCCATGGGAAGTGAGGGAGTGACCAGCATTCTAAGAAGGAAGCCACTCGCTGAAAGATTAACTTAGCAACGCCCTAAAATGTTGACAATGTAATGAATAGTCTAATGGGCGTAAAAATATCCTTGACGATGTCGAAAGGCACTTTTTCTCTCAATTGCGATATTCTTTTTGTTCTGGACCGTACCTGGGAACCTTTTACTTACCGAGACGGGGATTCAACGTTTTACGGTAAGACTCAATGTAACGCACTCAAAACATTGTGCTGATGAATGCGTGGAATATTACAGGAGTCGTGGAGGTATTTATATACATTACAACCTTGCATTTAAAAAAAGTAGGAACTTTGACCCCCAATATCTCCGTAACTGTAAGGTTATAAATGATGTTTATCAGCAAGTAGGTTTTTAAAAGCACTTTTATATGTCATCTTTTTTAAAACCAGATGACTACTCTGAGAAGAAACAACCGAAACAAACTCAGAGGTCCACAGATATGATTGTCAAGACCAAAAAAAATATCTTAATGAAGGGGAAAACAAGTGCCTTTTGACTGTGTATGATCAAAGGCCACAGATTAATCCAATGAGACAATTTTAGGTTGCAAATTTTACTTCACATGGAAGAAAATAAAATACTTAAAGAAACAGGAAATGCGTCACGTACTTATTTCTTTAAGACTGCTCCAGAAGTTCAACATGATAAAATCCATGTTACGTGATGAATGATCCAGAGCATGATAATAACATTGTCACTAGTGTGAAATCTATCCTAGAATGTAGTTATAAGCGTGTCTTATTTATGGAGTAAAGTTTGTTTCACACATAAATACCTATTCAAGTTTAGCTTAGATGAACAACTGTTGATTCAACCATTGTTTTTTTTTTTAGAATATGTAGGATCCCACTGCTGGGCAAAGATCTCCCTCTTCTGATTACAAACCCTTCTACCTTTTGCGGTCTCTGCACAAAAAAGATACTCAATCTACGTCTATACCTTGACGGAGAATTTGTCTTAACTATTGCCAAAATTTGCACACCAAGAGTGTCTTTAGTTACTGCTATTTATAATTAATCTCTTTCCTTTATCCCTTCTGCCGTTTATCACTAATCAGTACACAAAATCCAACATTCCTAACATTAGAAGGGGACACGGTTCGCTCCCGGCGCCCCGTTGTGCACCTCACCTTAGTTACGGCACGTCAGTCTACTACCAGATGTATATCTGTGAATAAATTAAGCCGCGGACACATCGCCGAGATGACTTTCTAATGTGGAACTGATTGTCAGTGTAATGTGTAGAGGGGTTGGATACCCCGTCTGGAGATGAAGATATAGTGGACCAAGAGCTCGCGATACCGAGACCTTCGTTATTTTACAAAACCTGAAAGGTTATCTGTTTATGTCCTTAATACAGGTATGAACGCTCTTCGAGTATGAAGTTTGGATCACGCTCCCGTTGAAAGTTATCATGTAGCAAAAGTGTATAAATTGCTCCTCACTTTCGTTAAAATATAAAGCTCAGTTTTGATATATTCTGAAATAATATTATAAACCACCTCGTCCATTGACAGACACTTGGTATGGTTCAAATCCCCTGTCAGACACCCATAAAGTATGATAAGTTATAGTAAACACCTATAAAACCTGTTTTTTTTATTAAGTTACTTGAGGAACTATCAAACGATGTTTTCTTAGATATCCGACAGTTTCAATGGTTCTTACATCTTGTCAGGCACATTTGGTCTATTTTACCGTAGGTGCTAGCGCAATTAAAAGGGGAACTACCTTAAGAGTCTGCAGCGCGCGTTCACTCGCTATAGATTACTTCCGCGTGCGAAACGAGAGACAGAAAGAACGTAAGCCTGCCTAGCCTTGATGCTAATTACGAGAAAACGACGTAGAAAAATAAGATTTTTTTACGGGATTTGAGATAATATGTTACCTATCTATTGGGCTAAAAATCACCATTAAATTCCATAAGGTTTCAGAGATCTAACTCAAAATATGTGCAAAGCAACATGTTTTAGAATGTTTTTTTCCATCGAGATTTTTTATCCAATTGTGTTTTGCTTCGGCAGAACTAAAGATTATAAGTCCAAGTTAATGGTGTCCAAATTGTGAATTCTTAGGTCATTTGGATTTCGAGATAAAGTTCAATCAATATCATCAAAACTACTTAGAACGGCCTCTTATTCGTTGCAGATACACGAAAATACTGTTTATCTTTGGTTTCCAAAAATATACGGTAACAACAACTCTATACAACTATCCAGTATCGTGCAGCATACTTAGGCATAGACTATCAATATCGTCTAAACCGAAGAGGTATGATAATACACCATGTATTAACAGCCGCCATCATTTGTAACCCATATTAGTACCACAAAAAAACATAATGATAGGTATCGATACAGGAATCGAGTTGGATTAATTTTTTGTCGAAGTTCAAAATGATTTGGGAATCAAGGAGCGCGGTACGGAAAAAGAGACGATTGATTGTTTATTTGTTAAAAATGTAATGATGGAATGATTTATTTATTTAACATACGATCCATCAGGAATATTTGATTTCTTAGGGTAAATAATAATGGGTTGTAATAATTATTATAAGGTTTCTCGTATTTCGGACTATTTGTATGTGTTTTAATATGTATTAGTTTATTTTATATGCTTATTTATGTATAGTATGTAGGTACCCATGTATGTGTTTGATCTTATTCTTGCAAAATGGTATGTTTATTTTTATTGTACTGTATCACAATGCTGTGATGCATTTGTGAGGCAATAGGCTCGACCACAATAACATGGAACTTATTTGGCGAAAGGGTGTACTTGTAAGATACACCTCTGTCTAGCTCTTCCGGGATTATAAGTCGTGACGTTATATTATATTCCTAACAGCTACAGCAGATCAATTGACATGCTTTTTAGGAGCTGTCAAAACGCGGTTCTCTCATAGATTTTGTATGGCAATAGCACGCTGTGACGTCACTGTTTGTTCAACTCAACGACTCGACTATTTATTTATTTCAAAGCAACTACAAATCTAATTTGGCAATCAATTGAAAATAAATCGGGGTTTTCAGGCTCAAACTAAAGTTTTTTTAAGAGATTGGTGTCTTGGAATTATTGTTTTATGGTCTTATCTACTCTATTTCATTGAGTACATTCAAAACTACTGCATCATCAACATCATCAATCTTGTACTCTCAAGAGGACAGCAGTCCAGTCAACGTATCCAGACAAAGGCGGACTTAATGCCACAAGGCTTCATTCTCTTTTCTTTTCTTTCTTTTTTTCTCTTCTCTTTCTTTTTTTTATTTTTGATGAAAAAGTAATCAGTTGCCAGGAAACAAAAATATGTTCCAATGAAAAAAAAACAAAATATTATTCAAGTATCAATATGAAACGAAATCATTTCAAAAGAACAAACATTTACGGTAGACTTTACTTCCTCAACAAAATATTATTAAAGCCCCATAATTATTTATCTTGAATACTTTTCTTCTCACATGCAAAACACAAAAGAAACAAAAACTACAAAAGCGAAACCCCTCCCAGTTTTAACCACATTCGACTTTCAAAACCAAACAGATTTCAGACAGGCCACAGAAGATATAATTTGGACCACAAAAACTGAAAATAACTCATTCAAAGAGAGCCGATTATAAAGGAGACAAGCCGATATTCATGCAAATTAGGCGGTAAAATGAAAAGCGGTTGGCGACGTTTTTTTGTGGAGAACAGATGGTTGGCGCTTCAAATTAGGGTGATGGTACATCGGATTCGTATGCGAGAGTAGTAGGAATGTCACGTAGCAAGAGATGCATCATTGTTTTCGCAGGACAGTCTAAATACTTATGGGTTAATTTTTTTGCCAATGTCTAATTCTATCTGTTAGATGCGCAAGGTTACAGATCTTTCAGATCACTAAAAATATTACTTACGTACAAATCTTTCAGATCTTAGGTTCGGATAAAAAACCAGGCGTTTTGTTTATTTTTCCAATCTGTTTACTATGCTGTATGAAAAATATTAATTAACAGTGTTTTTTCTTGCAGGTATTTTTAGCAGGGCAAAACATTTTTTTAGAAACAAGCGTTTAAATAAAAGTGTAACTTTTTTTCGTAAGAATCTTCTTAGCAAACGCTTTATTGATATCATGGGGTGCATATAAAATAAGAAGTCTGTCATCCTTGGGAGTCCGCCATACTCGATTTAAAATGACATAACTTAACTTTTCTTATGCATTGTCATACAAACTAAACGCAAAATTTCAGCTCAATCGGTTCGGGATGAAGGTTATAAATTTCATTTTGACATAAACAAACAAATATTACAAGTTAAATAAAAGCTTGTAAAATATGTAAAGGTAGGTTATTCATGTCATCATCACATTTACACACAAATGTCAAGAATTTTTATACTTGTATAATATTGTGAAGTAGTTTTACTTGTGCAGTGTCAAGCGATTTTGAACCATATTCTGTGAAAATCGGTTCATTTTTTAAGTAGGTACATGTTCTCTAATAAGTACATTCGTACAATACTAAATCAGTCATCTGCCATTCGATTATACCCTTTCCTGCAACAGGTGCGCAAACGCATCTGTTCAGTTTACGAATGATTTAAAACCGCAAATTGTACCCTGTTCGAAAAGCGTGAAATATCATAAAGGGGACAGCAGAAATGGTAAATTATGAGCCATTGTACCAACATTTGTTGCAAGACTTTTATTTTACTAAATTGCTTTAAAAACTGTTGGGGACAATCTGCTGCGGTTTTGTTGATTTAAGAAAAATGTCGTGGTTTGTATTGTGGAGTGATTAAATTACAGGTTTTCGCATTGATAACTTTTCAATGAAAAGTAGTATTATATTATCATTGTATGTGACTTTGCCATTAATTTCAATTTACAAAAGTATGCAAAAATAGCATATTTGGCGCTCGATTTGTGACACATACATTATGCCCACGGCATTCATGTTTAAAAAACCTGGTCCTTAAAATACGTAGTGTCGCACGATATTATCCCCACAGTCAATAACATATAGGTACTTAATATGAAACATAAAATCTAATTACTTTCGCCAGATAAAAATCTTCCTTTGACAACCAATTACGTATCAAACAAAACCCACCCCCTGCGGTCGTGGGTCAAAAAGTACCCAGCAATTAAATAAAATGACGTCTTAAAACAAGAAAAGGACACACGGTGCGTCCGTCAGCCACGTCTACTGTAATTAATTTAATTACTCCTAGTCGTATATTGCTCTTCTTCGTACTTTTTTATTTGTATCGTTTGCGAGGGAAACGTAACTACGTTTTAACATTCGTAGTACAAATTAAAAAGCGAGGCAGCAGTAGCAGGGTTAATGTTTGCTCGTTTTTTTAAGTTTTAGGTAGGTAAGCAAGTCATTTAAGTGTTTTTTTTTTTACCTTTCGAAATAAATGACTTCAACAGTACTAGTACTTATTATTTACAGTATCCTACTACTCGGAAAATATATAAATGCGAAAGTTTGTGAGGGTGGAAAGCTGAATCGATGTCTGTTACTCTTTCAGGCAAAACTATGTTCTTACCGGATTTGGATGAAATTTGGCACGGATAGTTTATAACCTGGATACTTTTTATCTCGGGAGTACTATCTTGTGGAACATTACCGAACTCAACGTGAGCTAAGCCGCGGGCATAAGGTAGTCTTTAAAGGTGAACGCACACTTATCAGAGCTGAAAGAAGCGAAAGAGCCTAAAGACTCGAATTTTAGAATTACTTGCATGAAATCCTATAAAACCTCACACACTTATCCGCGTCGAATTAGACGAATAGATGACGTTATTAAATACGGATGAGAAAAAAAACTTTCGGCACGGTCGAATCTTTCGCCGTGCATAAGTAAAGAAAATAGCCAAAATTCAAAAATAAACTTGACATGACATGTATATGATTGAGGGGTCCTAATGTTGTATTAAAATTTGTTTTTGCTACAAGCTTTACTGAATTGCCTGTAAATAAATAAAACAAAGTGCGAGAAACCTCGCAATGCTATTAGAACTATAGTTTTTGCTATATTTCTGTTACCAGTAACAAATTACGGTGATCCGTCTAGCAACATCTGGATCTAAGAATTATATTTCAGAATCCCTAATGTATGTATATTATAGCACATTAGTTGAGAAAGGTTTAACAATTTTAACAAATACCTCTTCTTGTTTAGTTAAAAAATGGTTAAAAAGAAAAGTTTCAGATACGGGAGACGTGCTGTGAATAGAACTAGTGTCGAGGTGTCGTGACACTTAATATCACTATGATAAAATTGAATTACGTCGAGTCTTCACGTGTATACGTAGAGATAGGAGAAGATTCGAGAACATTTTTTTACTTGTCTTTTTTAAACTTTCACGATCAGAACACGTTATAAAACATATGACATACGGGTATTTATCGCGAAAAAAAAAACCCACCGCGTAAATACCCGTATGTCATATGTTTTATATTTTTTTTACTTTTCGAACTTTTTTTCCAGTTTTTTTTTTTCATCTGCAGTTTAGGGTTACTTAACTTTTTGGACGCCATGGTCACATATACGTGACAAGCAAGCGCGTGCCCTGTATGCCAAACGACACAAATATGTGACAAAATAGTAGATGAAATTGTGGCTTGGCGTGGAGCACGCGCGTGCGTTTATGCTGTGGCGGTCAAAAGGTTAATGAGTTCGATGAGATAGCAAGACGTCTAAAATACATTTGAAAGCCTTTGGGATTTTAAGTTTGATAAAAGTGGTTTGATTTAAAGGTATAATTATTCATTCATTTATAAACTAATATTTTGAAACCAATTTCTTTACTTATTAATTGGTTAGTTAAACAAACAAAAAGGTGAATTATCAAATAACGGTTTTTTTTAATTGATATTTGATTTTGATACCTGTGTTGAAACCATTGTTCAAAAGTTGTCTGGAAAGCTTGAGGAGTTCCTTTTTGGCGTAGCCGTGAGGCACACACCACAATACCTAAATACTTTGTATTTTCTTTTTAATTGTGTAAATGCAACAGAAAACACAAAGTTTTGTGTGCTCAATGTACTGACGTCAAACAGACATTTTCTTCTATTTTCTTTTCTTTTTTTTTGTAAATCTTAAAATGGAAACTTTTAAAACACACCTTTTCTTCATTGAAGTCGGTTAAGAAGCAAAGTTTTTATGTCAGCGCGGTACATTAAACGGGCAAGCTTTCGATTCAGTGCGGGACTGCGAGTCCTTTAGCAGTATTTTAAATTAACTTGAAATATTGATTTATGTGACGGTCCAGGTTACTCCTTGGAACCTCGCTCCACTTATTCTTTAGTGTGTATTCTGCATTCAACGTGGAGACTACCTTTTTGCTAAGAGATTTTAAATGGACGTGAACTTTCTTTTCAAACTAGATTTTTGTTTTGATAAAAGTAAGTGAGTATGTTTTGAAGGATATCTTTATAATGTTTAGTACCCATATTAAATATTTAATACCAACGGTAACATAGTTACGAAAATTTGGATATCAGTCATCAATGTAAGTCAGGCGATGATACCACTTGTATTCAAATCGTAATACAAAAACACTAACTCTTGACCATTAGACGCATCGAATATTTCTGTGTTAATTGAAACTAAATCAAAACTCAACAGTTTCTTCATACCCCTTTTTTTTTTTTTTTTTAGGATGGGAAATCATCAAATGACTTCTCCCACTCTGGGCGGAGCAGGAGGGAGTGTCAGACTCTTACTGACTAAAACCCATCCATGTTCCTTCCTCGCCCTTTACGTTCCGGGGCCGCGGTATCTCTTTCGAACAGTCCCGCAACCCCGTTCTTCATAACCCTGAGAGTCTTACTTAAACACATGCATCATCATCTACCTAGCTCTTTCCCAAATTGGGGTCGGCTTCCAGTCTTACTGGATGCAGCTGAGTACCAGTATCTTATATGGAGCGACAGCGACTGGTTTGTGGAGATCAGATAGGCATCTGACCTTCACAACCCAGTCCATCATCATCATCATTTCAACCGAAAAACGTCCACTGCTGGACATAGGCCTCCCGCAAGTGTCGCCACATTGACCGGTCACGTGCGATTCACAACCAGCGGATTCCCGCAGCCCTCACCAGATCACCTACCCACCTAGTAGGAGGCCTTCGAACACAACGTCTTCCAGTCCGCGGTCGCCACTCTAGAACTTTTCAGCCCCATCGGCCATCCGTTCTGCGAGCAATGTGCCCTGCTCATTGCCACTTAAGCACAACCCAGTTAGTGCTAGGTAATACCGTGCCTTTTGGTATGACTGATTGTCAGACTTTCGGTCACTAAATACGTGTACTCGTAACAATGATTTACAAATGACAGCTGGGAGCAACGGCTTAACTGGGCATGTGATGATGGTCATTGGTCACCCATCCTCAAACCTCGACCTTAGCAAGTGCGAAACAACACAGGAGCTCGTGGCTAATTAAGTATTTAGCACGACCTCCTCTGTTATTGATGTTATTACTTAGACACTTACACGACGTCAACACTTACTAAAAAAGGAGTTAATACCTACCCCAACTTACAACTCCAACACGCACACTTGAGAAGACCCAACACCAACATAAACAGTGTTCCACACTTTCTTCAACACTGCAAACTTTTTTAATCATTCTACTGAAGATGGGCGACAATTGTCACAGCGGGAGAGACAAAAAGTTTAATTGCAATGGCGAGGCGGCACAATTACATGGTTTTTGCTCATCGGACTCTTTTGTTTCAGTTGCTATTTAGAAGAGTTCTCTCTCTGGAACTTTTCAAGTGGAATTGTCATGTGAGAAGACTGTAATAGTGGTGCTTTTTGAGTTTAGAGAGTAATTGAACACCATCATTTGTCCTAAGTGGATCCTCCAGGATAGACATTCATGTAACTCGATTGAATGACTATTTCATGAAAAAATAATTCAATCGAGTTATAATAATATGAACTTGGATATAATTGATGATTTTGATGATTATAATTCTGTAACTAAATACGTGTTAGTCTTACAGCCACGAATCATATTTAAATCAACATACAACCTAGCACTGAGCAAATTGTAAAAACCGTAAGATAATTTGAATATCCGTTGTTACCGAAGACTACTCTGGTGGTGACAATTACGGTTCCGGCTGATCACCTGACGTAGAAACGTCGTTGTCCTTCACCACGTAGTGAAGCAGGCGGTAATACGCTTGGTCGCAGTTATCCTTGTGGCATACTGACGCAAAATCATATATGGGTGATGTATTTGGAGACAGCGGGTAACTTTAATCAAACGAAGACTTGTAGTAACCTTTTTCTTCGGATGGGAAATCATCAAATGACTCCTGCTGCGCTGCCCAGAGCAGGAGGATGTGTCAGACTTTTACTGACTAAATCCTTTTCATATTCCTTCCTTCCTTGCCTTTTGTGTACCAGGGCCGCAAAGTCTGTTTCTGACTACGCCAACTTCTTTGTTTGTTAGCGTAGTAATTCTCAGATATTACAATCCTTTCAAAACATATGATATCATGCTAAATCAATGCTCTTTCACGATAACCATTATCATAATTTTATTCTAAAAGCTTCCCTTGACAATTAATTCTGACACATCGCCAAGTGCTCCGCCTAATCAGGGGTGATGTAAAATTTAAATTGACCGGCAGAAATAATACCAACCCCTTTTGAAATAGGGTGCACATTGTTCCTAAGGGTCGCCAATGTTTGCTTTTTAAATTAGTATTAAACTTTTATGACACAAACAAAGAATCGAGGACCATTACAACGTCATGTGAAGGGGACTCGAAAAGGTTTTTTTTGGGTATTCCGCATATTTGCTATTGTGGCGTCTGGCATCTATATTATGTCTTAGTACATGTTACTCTTTAGTCTGTTGCAAAAAGAGAAATAATTATCATACCTACATTAAATAGTAAGATAAGGGGACTACAGGAGCTAAATTAGCAACTCTATTTGCGGTGGTTCAAACTTTGTTTGAAACACTGTTAAAATAAAGTTCTAATCAGCTTGCACTACAAAGTGGTTGTTACGTCAGTCACTGCGAGCCGAATAGTCTGAAATGAGTGGTTTCGATCGATTTACAAAAAATCTATTGATTGGACTAAAAAAATAAAACACTATGATGATAATTATGTTGCTTGTTGAATTATTTGCCAAAAAATCAGAATGATCGTATGTATTTTAGTATGGTTTTTACTCGTAAAAAATTTTTTTTAGAGATAACTTCGTGATTTTTTTGTACTATGTATTCAGAACACTATCACAGTAGCATATATCCTGAATATCATATACATATTTCTGGTTTTGTTTATTGCAGTGAATCATATACTTTCAGACATTATAAAACTATTTTTATAATTTCATACATTTTATAAATTGTGCACCCGCACATCAATTGAATAACACACGTAATTACTTGTACGTGTATTACGTGCACTGTGTTAACACACTTGTGGTATAACACACTTTCCTAAAGATTCCGAAGATAAATCCCAATGCAACGATTCATTTGAAAAAATACCCGATAAATACCCGTTTCCATATGTTTTATAACGTAAGAGATGCGTCGATTGACATTGATTAAAATAATAATAATGAATGGATAACATATTATATTCATTGCGATGAATAATATAGTTTATCAATGTCAAAATCAAAAGCGCTGAGATCGTGTGAACGCAATAAGCCCGCTGTTGGTTCCCTCAAGACCCCCCTCAAGACCTCCCTTACCGTTTTCAACATTTACTGTCCTGAATATTTTGAGGAACAAACTGCCCATCTCTCTTCTAAAAATCTAGCTTCACGGAAGTTTTACAGCAAGTTTTGTAAAGCCAGGACCACGTACTACCACTACTACCACTACTACTACACTACTACACTACTAACTGCTAGAGCTACTTTAGATAAAGCATATAATTTAGGACGGCTTATTTTTTGGCCTTCCCAATATTCTAAAATATTTATTGAAGGTGATTACAACCTTCCATCAAACATTTAGATCTGTTTGTTTCTTGGTTGTACTCGAACATAGAGTACACTTTATTTTCTTTCTTTCTTCCCATAATAAATTATGTTGAATAAGTAGCGGTCCCACAACACTTGTATCTGCGGCAAACGACTAAAGCAAACTAAACACAAACAAGTAAGCGCGTCCGTGAGATTGTGATACATGGCGGCTGGCGGCGGCGACGGCCGTGCATATGAGTAAAACCGGTTTATTCAGGTTAGCGCGAGTTTTAAAATTATGTTCTCTGTAATAACCGGTAACCAAAATGATTTAGGTTTAGTCTAAACCGTTTTTGTAATTTACCGGTTAATCGATGAACGATATTATAACGGTTTTATGAACAATATTAACCGGTATTTCAAAACCGGTTCCAAGCCCTGGGTTGAAAAGCCATTTTGCTATGGAACAAGGGAAATATTTCGTTCCGTTGAAAACATTCGATTTTGTTCAGCAAATGTGATTTTTAGTAAAAAATGTACGTGCACGGAATAATCGTGTAATTGTTAAATTTGATTTTGTTCCTTTTAATTGTATGTGTTCTGTTTTTTTGTTGATTGTAGCGGAAATTATTTTTGGACGAGATCCAGATCTGTGAATGTTTGTTTGACTACTGATTTCATTATTGAAATCGCTTCATTAGTTTTGAGTTTGATGTGTTTTTCATTTGGTAGAGCCATTATTTTGAACAATACTTCTGCTTGCCAATACGCGGCTTGTCGACTTTTTAATGGATTTGTCTTATAGTGAAGCCTTGTTGGTGGACTGGTCGCGACTACTGAGCAGGAGGTAATATAGATAGGTATAATAGATTCCCTGGTCGAGTGTTATTGTGTTATTGGGTTTTTCTATCAGGAATTTATCAACAGCAGCTACGGGGTCTAGATTTGTGCTCGATTGGTGGCTATAGGGACGTTTTCATTGCATTACATGGAACTTAAACACCTACCTCCATCATATTGACTGAGAATATTGGCATATTGTTAATGTTCCCCCAGTCGTTTTAATTACTTTTTTCCGCAAGTACAAAATTCCTCAATCCTGAATAAATATCCCCACCAAACGCTCCAAATTGAAACCCTACCAACATCCCACTCTCAACCACATTAGAAATTCAAAACATAATATTACTAAAGTCGTGGCCAACGACTCAATTAGACACAGTTGTTCCGTGTGCGTTAGCCCTAACCGCCGCCATTCGTGCGAGACGGATGGCTCCCTTGGGTACGGATCTATTTGCGCAATGTACGCTGCCCTTGTTGGAGACGGTCCTGATATAAACCCAAATATAGTTCGTGTGTTATATAGGATGCATGCACGGGTTGCTGTTGTTATTTTTTAATTAATGGGTATGGTTACTTTGTTTGGCTCCGTCCCATCTCGTAACTTTCTCATTTCGACAACTAAACAAGAGAGTATCACAAAAGTCCCATTTCGTAACTATTTTGATCTTATGTCAGGGCTTGATAAAGATTGGCTAAATTATGATGGAGATTTGATAGTTTTTCGTGAACTTTTATAAATATCAGTTACTTAACAGCTCGAAAGTCTGATAACCTGCCTTGCCAAAGCCTGCATCCGGGTAGAATGGTAGCCGAGTCCAGCTTAGTTTTATTTTTTGACGTGTTGAAATCTTCAATGGGTTTCCTTCGATGGACTTCTCGAAGTCCATTGCCAGCAGGAACCCTCCTCCTACGCCTAGATCGTCGGGCGCAGATAGTCAGAGTGGAAGAAATCTCCCTTGCCCTTTCAGTCCTTCGTTGCCATTTTTACTTGTTAAACTGCTGATAACTTTTGCGTATAGGAAAACATTACTAAATCTCTCTATACCTACTTACCTCGTATAAAAGGAAGCGGAGAAAAGTCAGAAAAATCCACGAAGTCAGAATCTACTTTTACTCTAACTGTGATGTTACCTGGTTTCCAAAGGTCACGAATGATTGTTCTCGGGAATGCCAGTATACTTACGTAGGGCGGCTGCTTTCAGGACTGATCATCAGAAAACTGACATAAAGGCAAAAATAACATCATCGCGCCTCTTATACCCGAAAAGGATTAAGCAGGTGTAGCTTTGGGTTGCGGGACTGTTCAAAAGTGATACCGTGGCCCCCAAACATAAAGGGCGATGGATGGTTTTTAGTCAGTAAAAGTCTGACACTCCCTTCCGCTCCGCCCAGTGTTGGAGGAGTCATTTGATTATTTCCCACCAGAAAAAAGGGTGTAGCCAAGAAAATTTGGAAAAACAATACATTTTAAGGAATTACTTTGCAAATTAGAGATTAAGTCCAGACGCAATTAGTACATCCATATTTCACCGATTAAATATATTTTATGTTAAAAATAACTCTTTTCACCGCCATAAAAACGACTGATCTTCTCTGGTCCATCATTTTAACGAACAAAAAAGGCAAGAACTATTATTGCTTGTAATTAATTTATTTCAAATTGCATTAATTTGATAAATCCCCGACAAGAGCTGGCGTGGCCGTTGTATACCGATTGTCATTTCATTATCAACCAATTAATAGAATGTATGAAATTAATTAATTCTGATATTCGTTGCCATTTCGGTTCGGTTTGGACAATTGATGGGGTTCAGTTCTGCTGGTAAATGACGCTTTTAAAATGAGTAGAAGCAATTAAATTGGATTATTATAATTTATATTGGGGTTTACCTAAATCCTTGGTAGTTGTTGGCCAGGGATTTAAAAAAGAAACTTTACCTATGAAAAAATTGTTACCGTTAATTTCGAATATCACGAACCACAGTTCGCCAGTCTTTCAAGACTTCCAAGCAGCTGCAGAGAAATTCCTAATTCTTAAACCCAAACTGTTAAATGAAAACCTATGTGCGCATCTACGCCTATGTACGCCTCAATGAACCCTTCGAGAATTACTGGCATAATGTTGTGTAATATTGAAACCAAAACACCTAACTGGGAAACCAAAGCCGGTATTGGAAAACTAAACCTTACTCTGCTTGACTGCTTAGTCACCACATATTATTTGTGACCAGAACTACAGGGCATGCAACATATTATAATATCAACATGCCTAGCCTTTTCCCAACTATGTTGGGGACCAGTCTAACTGGATGCAGCTGAATACCAGAATTTTACATACACCTCTACAACCCAGTTAATACTGGATAATACGATACCACTTGGTAAGACTGGTTATCAGACTTTTTGAGCCACTGACTACCTGTAACGACTGTCAAAGATGGACAAATGACAGCCGGGACCAACAGCTAAACGTGCTTTCCGAGGCACGGTGGAGACTCGGTATGTAAAGGTGGTCACCCATCTACAGTCCAACCTAGGTAAGCACGGCTTAACCTTAAGATTGGCCCGAGGGCTGATATTTACTAGCCTATTACTGCTCCGCAGCTAGGTAAAGGCCTCATACAGTAGGCATGTACTAATTGAATTTAATGTTCATTATCATCTTCCAGCTCATGTCCGATTCTAAAAACGAAACGGCTTTTTTTGTGTATATTTAGTAGGTCTGAGAATAGATCGTAGACCATAAAATCTACAAAGAAAGCTATGAAAATTTCAACAAACAATCTTAACATTTCAAGCGATAGCCAAGATCCATGATGTTCCTATACAATCCCCCAGAAATAATTACAATTTTACAGCTACAATAATTTACTGTAAAATTACTCGGTACGGCAGCACGTAAGTATAAGCACAGGACAAGGAATATGAGCGAACACTTATCTTGTGGACCGCTTCTGAATGTTAAATAGACATTTTCGCCTTCTTCTTTCGCGACTACGTTTTATGTTCGTCGTAAGGTGCTCAGGAGTTTTATGCTTTGTGTGGTAGTAGTGGTAGTACGTGGTCCTGGCTTTACAAAACTTGCTGTAAAACTTCCGTGAAGCTAGATTTTTAGAAGAGAGATGGGCAGTTTGTTCCTCAAAATATTCAGGACAGTAAATGTTGAAAACGGTAAGGGAGGTCTTGAGGGGGGTCTTGAGGGAACCAACAGCGGGCTTATTGCGTTCACACGATCTCAGCGCTTTTGATTTTGACATTGATAAACTATATTATTCATCGCAATGAATATAATATGTTATCCATTCATTATTATTATTTTAATCAATGTCAATCGACGCATCTCTTACGTTATAAAACATATGGAAACGGGTATTTATCGGGTATTTTTTCAAATGAATCGTTGCATTGGGATTTATCTTCGGAATCTTTAGGAAAGTGTGTTATACCACAAGTGTGTTAACACAGTGCACGTAATACACGTACAAGTAATTACGTGTGTTATTCAATTGATGTGCGGGTGCACAATTTATAAAATGTATGAAATTATAAAAATAGTTTTATAATGTCTGAAAGTATATGATTCACTGCAATAAACAAAACCAGAAATATGTATATGATATTCAGGATATATGCTACTGTGATAGTGTTCTGAATACATAGTACAAAAAAATCACGAAGTTATCTCTAAAAAAAATTTTTTACGAGTAAAAACCATACTAAAATACATACGATCATTCTGATTTTTTGGCAAATAATTCAACAAGCAACATAATTATCATCATAGTGTTTTATTTTTTTAGTCCAATCAATAGATTTTTTGTAAATCGATCGAAACCACTCATTTCAGACTATTCGGCTCGCAGTGACTGACGTAACAACCACTTTGTAGTGCAAGCTGATTAGAACTTTATTTTAACAGTGTTTCAAACAAAGTTTGAACCACCGCAAATAGAGTTGCTAATTTAGCTCCTGTAGTCCCCTTATCTTACTATTTAATGTAGGTATGATAATTATTTCTCTTTTTGCAACAGACTAAAGAGTAACATGTACTAAGACATAATATAGATGCCAGACGCCACAATAGCAAATATGCGGAATACCCAAAAAAAACCTTTTCGAGTCCCCTTCACATGACGTTGTAATGGTCCTCGATTCTTTGTTTGTGTCATAAAAGTTTAATACTAATTTAAAAAGCAAACATTGGCGACCCTTAGGAACAATGTGCACCCTATTTCAAAAGGGGTTGGTATTATTTCTGCCGGTCAATTTAAATTTTACATCACCCCTGATTAGGCGGAGCACTTGGCGATGTGTCAGAATTAATTGTCAAGGGAAGCTTTTAGAATAAAATTATGATAATGGTTATCGTGAAAGAGCATTGATTTAGCATGATATCATATGTTTTGAAAGGATTGTAATATCTGAGAATTACTACGCTAACAAACAAAGAAGTTGGCGTAGTCAGAAACAGACTTTGCGGCCCTGGTACACAAAAGGCAAGGAAGGAAGGAATATGAAAAGGATTTAGTCAGTAAAAGTCTGACACATCCTCCTGCTCTGGGCAGCGCAGCAGGAGTCATTTGATGATTTCCCATCCGAAGAAAAAGGTTACTACAAGTCTTCGTTTGATTAAAGTTACCCGCTGTCTCCAAATACATCACCCATATATGATTTTGCGTCAGTATGCCACAAGGATAACTGCGACCAAGCGTATTACCGCCTGCTTCACTACGTGGTGAAGGACAACGACGTTTCTACGTCAGGTGATCAGCCGGAACCGTAATTGTCACCACCAGAGTAGTCTTCGGTAACAACGGATATTCAAATTATCTTACGGTTTTTACAATTTGCTCAGTGCTAGGTTGTATGTTGATTTAAATATGATTCGTGGCTGTAAGACTAACACGTATTTAGTTACAGAATTATAATCATCAAAATCATCAATTATATCCAAGTTCATATTATTATAACTCGATTGAATTATTTTTTCATGAAATAGTCATTCAATCGAGTTACATGAATGTCTATCCTGGAGGATCCACTTAGGACAAATGATGGTGTTCAATTACTCTCTAAACTCAAAAAGCACCACTATTACAGTCTTCTCACATGACAATTCCACTTGAAAAGTTCCAGAGAGAGAACTCTTCTAAATAGCAACTGAAACAAAAGAGTCCGATGAGCAAAAACCATGTAATTGTGCCGCCTCGCCATTGCAATTAAACTTTTTGTCTCTCCCGCTGTGACAATTGTCGCCCATCTTCAGTAGAATGATTAAAAAAGTTTGCAGTGTTGAAGAAAGTGTGGAACACTGTTTATGTTGGTGTTGGGTCTTCTCAAGTGTGCGTGTTGGAGTTGTAAGTTGGGGTAGGTATTAACTCCTTTTTTAGTAAGTGTTGACGTCGTGTAAGTGTCTAAGTAATAACATCAATAACAGAGGAGGTCGTGCTAAATACTTAATTAGCCACGAGCTCCTGTGTTGTTTCGCACTTGCTAAGGTCGAGGTTTGAGGATGGGTGACCAATGACCATCATCACATGCCCAGTTAAGCCGTTGCTCCCAGCTGTCATTTGTAAATCATTGTTACGAGTACACGTATTTAGTGACCGAAAGTCTGACAATCAGTCATACCAAAAGGCACGGTATTACCTAGCACTAACTGGGTTGTGCTTAAGTGGCAATGAGCAGGGCACATTGCTCGCAGAACGGATGGCCGATGGGGCTGAAAAGTTCTAGAGTGGCGACCGCGGACTGGAAGACGTTGTGTTCGAAGGCCTCCTACTAGGTGGGTAGGTGATCTGGTGAGGGCTGCGGGAATCCGCTGGTTGTGAATCGCACGTGACCGGTCAATGTGGCGACACTTGCGGGAGGCCTATGTCCAGCAGTGGACGTTTTTCGGTTGAAATGATGATGATGATGGACTGGGTTGTGAAGGTCAGATGCCTATCTGATCTCCACAAACCAGTCGCTGTCGCTCCATATAAGATACTGGTACTCAGCTGCATCCAGTAAGACTGGAAGCCGACCCCAATTTGGGAAAGAGCTAGGTAGATGATGATGCATGTGTTTAAGTAAGACTCTCAGGGTTATGAAGAACGGGGTTGCGGGACTGTTCGAAAGAGATACCGCGGCCCCGGAACGTAAAGGGCGAGGAAGGAACATGGATGGGTTTTAGTCAGTAAGAGTCTGACACTCCCTCCTGCTCCGCCCAGAGTGGGAGAAGTCATTTGATGATTTCCCATCCTAAAAAAAAAAAAAAAAAGGGGTATGAAGAAACTGTTGAGTTTTGATTTAGTTTCAATTAACACAGAAATATTCGATGCGTCTAATGGTCAAGAGTTAGTGTTTTTGTATTACGATTTGAATACAAGTGGTATCATCGCCTGACTTACATTGATGACTGATATCCAAATTTTCGTAACTATGTTACCGTTGGTATTAAATATTTAATATGGGTACTAAACATTATAAAGATATCCTTCAAAACATACTCACTTACTTTTATCAAAACAAAAATCTAGTTTGAAAAGAAAGTTCACGTCCATTTAAAATCTCTTAGCAAAAAGGTAGTCTCCACGTTGAATGCAGAATACACACTAAAGAATAAGTGGAGCGAGGTTCCAAGGAGTAACCTGGACCGTCACATAAATCAATATTTCAAGTTAATTTAAAATACTGCTAAAGGACTCGCAGTCCCGCACTGAATCGAAAGCTTGCCCGTTTAATGTACCGCGCTGACATAAAAACTTTGCTTCTTAACCGACTTCAATGAAGAAAAGGTGTGTTTTAAAAGTTTCCATTTTAAGATTTACAAAAAAAAAGAAAAGAAAATAGAAGAAAATGTCTGTTTGACGTCAGTACATTGAGCACACAAAACTTTGTGTTTTCTGTTGCATTTACACAATTAAAAAGAAAATACAAAGTATTTAGGTATTGTGGTGTGTGCCTCACGGCTACGCCAAAAAGGAACTCCTCAAGCTTTCCAGACAACTTTTGAACAATGGTTTCAACACAGGTATCAAAATCAAATATCAATTAAAAAAAACCGTTATTTGATAATTCACCTTTTTGTTTGTTTAACTAACCAATTAATAAGTAAAGAAATTGGTTTCAAAATATTAGTTTATAAATGAATGAATAATTATACCTTTAAATCAAACCACTTTTATCAAACTTAAAATCCCAAAGGCTTTCAAATGTATTTTAGACGTCTTGCTATCTCATCGAACTCATTAACCTTTTGACCGCCACAGCATAAACGCACGCGCGTGCTCCACGCCAAGCCACAATTTCATCTACTATTTTGTCACATATTTGTGTCGTTTGGCATACAGGGCACGCGCTTGCTTGTCACGTATATGTGACCATGGCGTCCAAAAAGTTAAGTAACCCTAAACTGCAGATGAAAAAAAAAAACTGGAAAAAAAGTTCGAAAAGTAAAAAAAATATAAAACATATGACATACGGGTATTTACGCGGTGGGTTTTTTTTTTCGCGATAAATACCCGTATGTCATATGTTTTATAACGTGTTCTGATCGTGAAAGTTTAAAAAAGACAAGTAAAAAAATGTTCTCGAATCTTCTCCTATCTCTACGTATACACGTGAAGACTCGACGTAATTCAATTTTATCATAGTGATATTAAGTGTCACGACACCTCGACACTAGTTCTATTCACAGCACGTCTCCCGTATCTGAAACTTTTCTTTTTAACCATTTTTTAACTAAACAAGAAGAGGTATTTGTTAAAATTGTTAAACCTTTCTCAACTAATGTGCTATAATATACATACATTAGGGATTCTGAAATATAATTCTTAGATCCAGATGTTGCTAGACGGATCACCGTAATTTGTTACTGGTAACAGAAATATAGCAAAAACTATAGTTCTAATAGCATTGCGAGGTTTCTCGCACTTTGTTTTATTTATTTACAGGCAATTCAGTAAAGCTTGTAGCAAAAACAAATTTTAATACAACATTAGGACCCCTCAATCATATACATGTCATGTCAAGTTTATTTTTGAATTTTGGCTATTTTCTTTACTTATGCACGGCGAAAGATTCGACCGTGCCGAAAGTTTTTTTTCTCATCCGTATTTAATAACGTCATCTATTCGTCTAATTCGACGCGGATAAGTGTGTGAGGTTTTATAGGATTTCATGCAAGTAATTCTAAAATTCGAGTCTTTAGGCTCTTTCGCTTCTTTCAGCTCTGATAAGTGTGCGTTCACCTTTAAAGACTACCTTATGCCCGCGGCTTAGCTCACGTTGAGTTCGGTAATGTTCCACAAGATAGTACTCCCGAGATAAAAAGTATCCAGGTTATAAACTATCCGTGCCAAATTTCATCCAAATCCGGTAAGAACATAGTTTTGCCTGAAAGAGTAACAGACATCGATTCAGCTTTCCACCCTCACAAACTTTCGCATTTATATATTTTCCGAGTAGTAGGATACTGTAAATAATAAGTACTAGTACTGTTGAAGTCATTTATTTCGAAAGGTAAAAAAAAAAACACTTAAATGACTTGCTTACCTACCTAAAACTTAAAAAAACGAGCAAACATTAACCCTGCTACTGCTGCCTCGCTTTTTAATTTGTACTACGAATGTTAAAACGTAGTTACGTTTCCCTCGCAAACGATACAAATAAAAAAGTACGAAGAAGAGCAATATACGACTAGGAGTAATTAAATTAATTACAGTAGACGTGGCTGACGGACGCACCGTGTGTCCTTTTCTTGTTTTAAGACGTCATTTTATTTAATTGCTGGGTACTTTTTGACCCACGACCGCAGGGGGTGGGTTTTGTTTGATACGTAATTGGTTGTCAAAGGAAGATTTTTATCTGGCGAAAGTAATTAGATTTTATGTTTCATATTAAGTACCTATATGTTATTGACTGTGGGGATAATATCGTGCGACACTACGTATTTTAAGGACCAGGTTTTTTAAACATGAATGCCGTGGGCATAATGTATGTGTCACAAATCGAGCGCCAAATATGCTATTTTTGCATACTTTTGTAAATTGAAATTAATGGCAAAGTCACATACAATGATAATATAATACTACTTTTCATTGAAAAGTTATCAATGCGAAAACCTGTAATTTAATCACTCCACAATACAAACCACGACATTTTTCTTAAATCAACAAAACCGCAGCAGATTGTCCCCAACAGTTTTTAAAGCAATTTAGTAAAATAAAAGTCTTGCAACAAATGTTGGTACAATGGCTCATAATTTACCATTTCTGCTGTCCCCTTTATGATATTTCACGCTTTTCGAACAGGGTACAATTTGCGGTTTTAAATCATTCGTAAACTGAACAGATGCGTTTGCGCACCTGTTGCAGGAAAGGGTATAATCGAATGGCAGATGACTGATTTAGTATTGTACGAATGTACTTATTAGAGAACATGTACCTACTTAAAAAATGAACCGATTTTCACAGAATATGGTTCAAAATCGCTTGACACTGCACAAGTAAAACTACTTCACAATATTATACAAGTATAAAAATTCTTGACATTTGTGTGTAAATGTGATGATGACATGAATAACCTACCTTTACATATTTTACAAGCTTTTATTTAACTTGTAATATTTGTTTGTTTATGTCAAAATGAAATTTATAACCTTCATCCCGAACCGATTGAGCTGAAATTTTGCGTTTAGTTTGTATGACAATGCATAAGAAAAGTTAAGTTATGTCATTTTAAATCGAGTATGGCGGACTCCCAAGGATGACAGACTTCTTATTTTATATGCACCCCATGATATCAATAAAGCGTTTGCTAAGAAGATTCTTACGAAAAAAAGTTACACTTTTATTTAAACGCTTGTTTCTAAAAAAATGTTTTGCCCTGCTAAAAATACCTGCAAGAAAAAACACTGTTAATTAATATTTTTCATACAGCATAGTAAACAGATTGGAAAAATAAACAAAACGCCTGGTTTTTTATCCGAACCTAAGATCTGAAAGATTTGTACGTAAGTAATATTTTTAGTGATCTGAAAGATCTGTAACCTTGCGCATCTAACAGATAGAATTAGACATTGGCAAAAAAATTAACCCATAAGTATTTAGACTGTCCTGCGAAAACAATGATGCATCTCTTGCTACGTGACATTCCTACTACTCTCGCATACGAATCCGATGTACCATCACCCTAATTTGAAGCGCCAACCATCTGTTCTCCACAAAAAAACGTCGCCAACCGCTTTTCATTTTACCGCCTAATTTGCATGAATATCGGCTTGTCTCCTTTATAATCGGCTCTCTTTGAATGAGTTATTTTCAGTTTTTGTGGTCCAAATTATATCTTCTGTGGCCTGTCTGAAATCTGTTTGGTTTTGAAAGTCGAATGTGGTTAAAACTGGGAGGGGTTTCGCTTTTGTAGTTTTTGTTTCTTTTGTGTTTTGCATGTGAGAAGAAAAGTATTCAAGATAAATAATTATGGGGCTTTAATAATATTTTGTTGAGGAAGTAAAGTCTACCGTAAATGTTTGTTCTTTTGAAATGATTTCGTTTCATATTGATACTTGAATAATATTTTGTTTTTTTTTCATTGGAACATATTTTTGTTTCCTGGCAACTGATTACTTTTTCATCAAAAATAAAAAAAAGAAAGAGAAGAGAAAAAAAGAAAGAAAAGAAAAGAGAATGAAGCCTTGTGGCATTAAGTCCGCCTTTGTACCACTCTTGTACAATCATGAAGTTTAAATAAATAAATAAATAAATAAAGTCAAATAACATATCACTTCGAAATTATCATCATTATTTCTGGCCGGTGCAGCATGTCTTCTTTTCCATAATTCTCTATTACTCGATATCTCTGGGGGTCTAAAATGGCCGCTTTAGCAGAATCGTAAATTAATCACGTTAAAAAAAAATTCTTAAAATGGTCTTTGTAACCATTGCAATAAAGTCCATTTTAAGAATGTTTAATTTTCGTGATTCATTTTATTGAACAAAATTTTAAAATGGACTTTATGCTAATGGTAACAAAGCCCATTTTAAGAATTTTAATTTTTTGCTAAAGCGGCGATTTTAGACCCCCAGCAGTCACGTCGTTTCCATACCATTCTTCACACAGTCCATCCAACGTTTCTTTGGTCATCACTTTAAATAGGTAGGTACACTTCTATAAATGTTTTGTTATTATTTTTTTTCTTTTGTTCCTAAGATCAAGGTGTGCATTACAATCAACATTAATATTCAATAAAACATTAAAATGTCGTACAAAACATACACGGGTCATATTGACCCACCTCAACATCCGTGTAACAATTTCGTACCACAATTACACCGGGCTAACTTAATCAATCGATATCACTTCGTTATAGTTAGTGAATAAAATTATAATTTTCTCACCAAATGTTATTAACCGACTTCTTTTTCATTGGTCTTTTATCATTTGAAATTGTTGCTATACTTGCTACTGCTGTAACAACAAACTATCTTCTCCACTAAAACTACACCTCCAAAAATAACTTAAGTAGCCCAAATAGCTCACGACCGTGTGACAGCGATCACCTACTTACAGAATACCCTGGCTTCCACAAAATCACATTTTATTCAGTACATTAACGGTTCTCCTGAGCTCAATAATGTACACCTAAGGATGGGATGACTCTCCCAGGACTTCGGATGACCATAAACTAGTACTGGTTGTTGGGGATTTGAAGCCGAGCTATTTATTGCGTACTGGGGGTAAAAAGTGTGTCAGTGTTTTTCGAGCTAGTAAAAGTAGTGTTGGAGCAATGTTAGTAGTGAAACTATTTAGTAGTAGGTACTTTTAATAAGGTGCATAAGCTTATTAAAAGCATAACTCTATAGTAATACTATGAGGAGGAAAGGTTTCATTTTTTGTATGTGTGTTTGTTACGATTTAACTCAAGAACAACTCAACCGATTTTATTTTTTTCTACCTATCGGTAAAACTAAAAAATAAATTATGAATTTCCATAAGTCATAGAACAAAAGTGGTTAATTTCATGAGCCATCACATGAGCGGTTTTGCGTTTATAATGGTTTATTTATTCTGTATATTTAAATGCTTATAGTGTTGCAGTATCATTGTCACCGTAAAATTGTAAACACCGTTAGATTGTCATCTGTCTAGCGAGATTGTAAACTGTCTAAATATTGTCAACTGAGCATACTGCTTACAATATGACGCATTATTTTTCGGTAGATATTTAGTGAAACCGTAAAATTGTGAAACCAGTCAAAACTTTTAATTGTCCCTACTCTTCCCTAAATTGCCAACTATTAATAGCCCAAAGTCTTTCTAACCCTAAAATTTAACAAAGAAAAAGGTTTACAGTCCAAACGTTTAGTGTTGCAGTAAAAGTTATTTATTGTTTAATGATTATATTGCCCAGATTTGTGGTGTTATTTGGTCCTAATCGATTTTTATTGCTTAGTTTTACGATTTGATTTGAACTATCGTTTTATTTGAAGGGGTAGAGACATGTACATACGTTGATTTAGTTTCCTGACTTTTATTTTATTGTTTTTTAACAACCCTTATATGTTAGGTGTAACAGCTGCCAAGTTGGTTCTGTGATCGCAGGCGCTATTGCTAAGTATATGGTCTCAGTTATGACTCCCAGAATCGGTCAAAATTATTATTTTGTTTGTTAAAATTTTGGATCATTACCACTGGTTCTACAATACAGTTTTACGGTAGAAGAACCCATTAGTCATTTCTTGGTAGTAGCCCGATGCCAATTTGTTGGCAATAGGCTCAGCCATATAACATGGGACTTCAAAAAAACGGGCGAAAATGTGGGTGCACTCAAAATAATACATTTCACATAGGCCTAGATGGGCACTTATAAAACGTCAAAAAAGGTGCACGGTTCGCGTTGGTCGATTGCATGGAGAAGAACCGGCAGGAAACTAAACTACTATAGGTACTGTATACACCAATGCATGTCTTACATTAATTGCGAAGCAAACAAAGACACAGTTTACTCAGATTACGCCATTAAATTATTATTCTGAGTATAGCTACCCCAGAATATTATCACTTTCTGACAAAGTATCTACACACAATACTAAAGCACTGGAATACAGAGTCGCCATTTTAAAAATGCTAACATAACTCATTGTCTAATTATAACTGGCTGGCATTGCGCTGCGTAGTGTTGCGTAGTAGCGCGTAGTCGACACGCCTATGGGAATTAACCCGGATCGCCGCAGGGCTTAAGAGGGAGACTGTTTATAATAAAAACTAATTTATTATAGATATTCGATTTTGACGAAGTTATGCATATTTGATAGTTTCGCTCTCAGAATTCAGTTTTCTGCCAGAAAAGTATTAAAGGGTGCCAAACACCTGTTAACGAACCGAAAGGCACTTGGTCTCACTATCATTCCGATCATATTTTGTTCCACACCATACCTGGATTACCTGGAAACCTTCTAGTTACGGAGATATTGGGGGTCAAAGTTATAACTTTTTTGACAAGTTTTTTTAAATACAAGTTTTTATTGTATTTTTTTTACTTTAAACACCTCTACGACCCCCGTACTATTCAATTCATCCATCAGCACAATGTTTTGAGTGCGATACATTGAGTTATACCACAAAACGTGATTTTCACCCGAAAAATAAAGTTGTTTCCCAGCAATCATTCTTGCGTAAAGTTACTTATTCATTTGGTGTAAAGAAGCTTGGTTGACGGCTTCGTGATGAGGTGGTTTATACCCTGTATATACCAGTTTTAAGGTCTATTTTATGACATACCCAGAGCTTTTTTTATTAGACCCACCCTTATTCTTAAGGTGCACATGTAATTAAGATATATTATTCAAAATAATATAGACGACAAAAAAAATCTTATTAGTCCATCAGGTAGATTATTAAAAAATATTTGACCCGTATTTTTTCTTGACGAAGATACGACGCTTTTAAAATTTCCAATACGTCACGCCTAGGTATAATTGTTAGCTAGTTCTGACGTCACGAGCCCCCGCTCCCGAGTTTCGATGCGTTTTGTCTTTATCAATATTCATTGATTTACAAAAACAAAAAATACGTGTCCATTATTTTTCAATAATCTAACTGACGGGCTTTATAGATTTGTAATTTTTTTGATACTGTCGGCGTGCCTATTATTATACAAAGTATGCCTTCACAATCTTCCCCTTTAAACTACAACACTTTATTCCACAATCAACCTTCAGTAACCGTCTATTTATAGCACACGAATTAGGGTAATTACACCAATAATTGTCCTTTCGTCCAGTGGGAGCAACCGGCCGCGGTTGACGGGCTCTTTTGTTTTTTCGCTACATTCTCCACGACAATTTCTGATAATTGGAATGGGACGATAATTATACAGATACCCTTAGAGTAATTGGTAAAATGATACGTTAGATTTTTTTTGCTATTTATTGTTTTGCGTATTATGTAAGCTTTACTGGGAATCGTAATTCCCAAGGGACAGGGAAAAATATACATTTAGGTAGGTACTTTTTGATTAAACAATAATGGTTGTTATATCAGTTTTCACAAACGCGTAATTAAATAATGTTAAGTTAGGAATGATCGACGGAATGAGCTTCCTCTAGGGACTACTAGCTTCCTAAAGAGACTCCCGATTTTTATTTGGCAGCTCATATTTTCGAAATAAATGTTTTGGTAGGTTTATGTAATTTTTGTGCCAAAGATGTACCACAATTATTTAGACTATGTCCAGTACAGTTACAAAAGTATAGATATAATTAATTTGTTTAAAAATATTCGCTATTTACTTTATTAACTATTTATTGGATTTGAATTTTATTAATGTAACGGTCACAGGAATTTACTGTTTGTATTTCGGGCGGTTTATTAAGCTATAATATAATATCCGCTTCGCATATTTTGGAAAAGATATGAGTATACGATAAAACTCTCCTACAAACAGATAAACAAACTATTTATCTCTAAACTAGACCGACCATAGACCACACGCAACCACAGTCGATCATCCAATGAAAAACCGCAAAGACGAATCGCCGTTCATAATTCCAATTTCGAACGCTGATAAACACAAAATGGCGGCTCGCAACCGGCATTTATTAACCCTTTCAGGGAGTCTACCATCACCTCTATAGTGGGTGAGAGAGATGGAGATATACAGTAAGTTTAGCTATCTCTTTTCCGCACTAATCTATATATATAAAATGGTAAACTGACTGACTGACTGACTGACTGACTGACTGGGTGATATATCAACGCACAGCCCAAACCGCTGGGTCTACAGATTCCAAATTTGGCAAGAAGGTTCCTTATGTGGTCTAGGGGTGCACTAAGAAAGGATTTTTCAAAATTCACCCTCTAAGGGGGTGAAACGGGCCCCCAAAGTTTGTAGGGGAAAACAAAATTAGTTAGACTATTTCATTCAAAACTTCACAAGAGTACTCCTACTGATAAATGAGAAGAAACGGGTTTCAGTTTTTTTCAAAATTCAACCCTTAAGAGGGGTAAATGGGGTGACAAAGTCTGAAAATCAACGCACAGCCCAAACCATTGGGTCCACAGATTCGAAATTTGGCAAGTAGGTTCCTTATGTGGTCTAGGGGATCACTAAGAAAGGATTTTTCAAAAATCACCCTCTGAGGGGGTGATTCGGGCCCCCAAAGTTTGTATGGGGAAACAAGATTAGTTAGACTATTTCATAAGAAACTTCACAAGAGTACTCCTATTGATAAATCAGTAGAAATGGGTTTCAGGTTTTTTCAAAATTCAACCTCTAAGAGGGGTTAATGGGGTGACAAAGTCTAAAAATCAACGCACAGCCCCAACCGCTGAGTCTACAGATTCCAAATTTGGCAAGTAAGTTTCATATGTAGTCTAGGGGTGCACTAAGAAAGAATTTTTCAAAATTCACCCTCTAATGAGGTGAAACGGGTCCCCAAAGTTTGTATGGGGAAAAAAGATTAGTTAGACTATTTTATTCGAAACTTCACAAGAGTACTCCTATTGATAAATCCAAGATAGCGCCGAGGAAAAGTATTTTTTTTTTCATCTCGGGTGTCGTTTACATGGTTTTCGAGGTCGCTGATTACAAAAATGAGATCGAAATGAAAATCGAAATGGCGTTGAAGTAAAGTTTTCGTCATGTGTATCGTTTTCATGGTTTTTGGGGTCGCTGATATCGAAAATGAGGTCAAAATAAAAATCCAAAAACGCACCTATGATTTTTTTTTCCTTTTTCCTTCATGGGTGTCGTTTTTATGGTTTTCACTGAACACAAATCTAAGTTTTCTTTAAATTTTGTTTGTCTTCGTAGCTATGTATCGTTATGTAATTTACCGGCCATAGTAATTCCATCCTAGACAATAATTTAAGATTTTACACAATACTTCTGCAAATTTCCTCTGTTCTGCTTTGAAACCAACTAATTTATGAGCAACCCAGATATGTATATCTTTAAAATACTGCTCGATCTTGAATTTTACTTACTATTTGTTTTGCGCAATGAAATTCCCTCATTAGGGTTCCCGTAGTCAACTAGGAACCCTTATAGTTTCGCCATGTCTGTCTGTCCATCCGTCCTCGCTTAATCTCTGTGACCGTTAGCACTAGAAAGCTGAAATTTGGTACCAATATGTGTATCAATCACGCCGACAAAGTGGTAAAATAAAAATTGGAAAAAAATGTTTTATTGGGGTAGCCCCCCTATATGTGAAGTGGGAAGTGATTTTTTTTTTATTCCAACCTTAACGTGTGATATATTGTTGGAAAGATATTTAAAAAAGAATAGGGGTTTACTGAAGTAATTTTTTGATAATGTCAATAATTTTGCAAATAATCGCTCCAAAAGTAAAAAACAATGTGTCCCCCCCCTCTAACTTTTGAACCATAAGTTTAGAAAATATGAAAAAAATCTGAAAAGTAGAACTTTATAAGGACTTTCTAGGACAATTATTTTGAACTTGGATGGAAACAAGTTTTTGTACAAAAAAGACAAAAAGTTGTACAAAATAATCTCTGGACTAAGTTCGTAGTATAATCGTATATGAAGGCATTTTTTTTAACTACGTTAACATATTTTATTATCCTGAACGTATCTTTTTTCAAAAAAAAAAAATAATTATTAAAATCGGATTGGATTGAACACTTATTGTGACAAACGGGAAACTACGGAACCCTACACTGAGCGTGGCCCGACACGCTCTTGGCCGGTTTTTTTGAATTAAAATTACCCCAAATTCAACGCGAGCAAAGCCGCAGACAAAGCTATCTAATACATAAAAATATCGTGTCACATTGTTTGCTATCGAAGTCCTCCGAAACGACTTCACCGCTTTTTTTTTTGTGTATTTTTGGTAGGTCAGAGAACAAGTTGAAGGCTACTTTTATACCTCTAGGTGACAAGGGTGGTTTACGCGGACGAAGTCGCGGGCAACAGCTAGTGTAAGAATAAAATTGAACTGTTTTAAGTGGTGGTGGTGGATTATAGCCTATTCCCTCTCTTAGAGAGGAGGCCTGTGTCTCAGCCATGATGAGGTGGTGGTTCTTCTTCACAGAACATTGAATGCTGAACGATGATGATGATGTGATTTATGATGAACTGAATTTGGCACTATCACTAGCGTTTATCAATTCCTGTAGTGTGCAGGCATCACGCAAGACACGATATTATGTTTGTGGAACAGCACCACATTTGCATTTCAGGCTAGAACCGTTTATAAATGTCCGGAGCTGGTTTTACTCCATCGTTTTTTTGTTGTTTTTGGACCAACCAGTTTTTAGGTGATTCAATACGTTTTTTCACACTAGGATTTTTTCCTGTACCGTAACATTGAAACTCACACACACAAACAGCCAGTCTGTTCAGAACTTAACCAAGACAACTAGAGGTGGTAGTAGACCCCCAAATCCCGTGTCCAGGGTGATAAATACGGGGTGCTTCCCTTAACTTTTACCCGTGACTCATTATGGCATTTAAATAATTCGTGCCAGAGTTGGTTATGATTTATGATACGGCTCCATGACACGGGTTTAATCTGTGCGTTCAACTTCCATGACAGTTGTGTGCGTGAGTTTATCTTGATCGCAAATGCGCTTGAAGGGTGGTTTTTGTCGCGTGTTAGGGGTAGGTATTTAGTAAATAACGTTTTTCATGTACAAGTAGAATGCAGAGGGCAAAGTGTATTAAAATATTAAAAAAAAATCTAATGGTATCTAGAAAAAAGAGACTGCCTCACTGGTCCAGTGGTTGTAAGCGTGGCTGCTAGCATGAGGTCCTGGGTTAGATTCCCAGGTCGGGCAAAGTGTTATTGGGTTTTTCCATTTGGAATTTCTCAGTAGCAGCTACGAAGTCTGGAAAAATGTGCGTGTACGCAACGAACAGCTACAATGTGTGTGTGTGTGTGTTAGGTGCACCTCTATCCTATACCTTTGGGGATTACAGTCGTAATGTTAGGTATGTTATCATCCTGCCGGGGTTGCGGGACTGTTCGAAAGAGATACTGCGGCCTCGGTACGTAAAGGGCGAGGAAGGAACATGGACGGGTTATAGTTATAGTCAGTAAAAGTCTGACACTCCCTCCCACTCCGCCCAGAGTGGGAGAAGTCATTTGATGATTTCACATCCTAAAAAAAAAAAAACGTATGTTATCATTATTTCTTATTTTATTTATTAGGTCTACCAACAATTGTTTACACTAATTTACAAAGACAGTACTTAAGTAAGTATTCAAAGCATCATTTCTTTGAAAAGTTAAGTACACAGTCCAAAAACTTTTACAACAAATCTGATACCTACCTAAACAGTTCATAAGGGATCCGGTCAGATCCGCAATTTGACGGAAAACAGCGGGCCTAAAATGGCCGCTTTAGCAGAATCATAATAGGAATCACCTTTAAATTTAAATTTCTTAAAAATGGACTTTATAGTTGGAATTAATCTCCCCTCAAAAAACAAATAAAATCTAGATTTATTTATTGTTCTAAAAGTTAAAAATAAAAAAAAATAAAAATATACTTATTAAATAAAAAAATAAAAAACTTAATTAATATAAAAAACATATTTTATTTAAATTTAAAGAATTTAAAATGTTTTAAGTGATTCATGTTACGATTCTGCTACAGCGGCCATTATAGGTAGACCCTAGACCCTCAGATAGACGATGCAACCATCATCACACAGCAACTAAATCTAACAATTCTGTTATCTCTAAACGCACCCTAATCCCTCTCGCTACAATTCTAAAGTTCCTCCATAATATTACTTTCAATAACCTCACCCCGAACTCCATAACTATCAAAACATAGACCCCCAAACAAATCCTCTTCAAAGAAATCACCTCTCTTTCCTACTCCATAAGAACTTCCCTAACCCCAGCACCTGGTCCCATTGCCGGCAACTTAAGCACCCAGCTCACGTTCCACAAGATGTGTGGTATAGCACACCTAGCCCGTGCGATACTATTTTTACCTAACAGTTGGTAGTACATCGGTATGTCCTGAATCTATTCGAAACTGGGATGCGATCGTGCGCTTTGGACATGAAAAGCGGTGGAGTGGATACGGTATATTAAAATTTAATTTTTCTGCAAAGTTTTGCACGTTTGCGGCATACTAACCCCCGAATACTGAAACGTCACTCAAAATGTAAGGGCTGCTTAAGAGGCCTGCGGAGCATGCGAATTTCATACAAACGTAATACCAAAATAATTTGTAAATCAAACATATTCTTAATTTAGTGTGTATTTATTTTGATTGGATTACAGAATATATAGGTTCCCAAACAGATGTTTTGAATGTACAAATCGGTGTACCAAGAAAAAACAAAACAACAATTATGAGAAAAAATATTTTTCAATAGAAATTTTAAATTCCTCATAATTCTCGTCTTTATATCCTTTAACGTCTATAATCCTTTAAAAATATTTATTTGGGAACATAGATATTCTACAATCGAAATTTAAACACACTACCTTAGGAATATGTTTGATTTTCATATTATTTTGATATTACGTTTGTATAAAAAAAACGCATGCTCCGCTGGCCCCTTAACATTTGAGCACCTCCTAAACTTTAAATTTTGTGTGGCCAAACGTCATGAGTATCTGTTAAATATAAGTGTTACTTAAATTTTGAGTGACGTTTCAGTATTCGGCCGTAAGACGAGAAGAAAGATGGTTTAAATTATTGTACACTTACGGACATTTTCTATAACTTACTTACGTGTAACTGTCAGTTAATATGCCTACGTCTCGTAGCTATCGGTGTTTCTATAAACAAAGTTAGCTTGAAATACGAGTATTCTATATGCGTCACCTACGTGTCACTTGATTCATAGAAAAAACAAAGAAACTGTCTGTGACGTTTTGTTTCTAACCGTCTGTATGCAAAATGTCAAACAGACAGAGATAGCAACCTACTGTTACCTGTTAGTAAGTTATTTAAAATGGCCGTTAGAGAACGTTCGCATGCTGTTAACCCATTTTTTTAAAGGACTCGAGCTCGATCTATATAATCAGGATCAGGTCCAAATCTTCGTGTCAATTACTTAAATTCCTCATAATTTTACATAAATGTGTATTTAAACAGTTTGACACACATCTAGAAATATTTTATCGGTAATTTAAAAAAAACCAGTTGGGACAATTTTAACCAGCTGTCATGATGGCCATCATCATGACCCTACCTAGATCTCTCACCCGTTTTGTATCCGACTTTGAAATAAAAACCGAAATAAAAAGTATTTATTAAACTCACACAGGAGTTGGCAGGACATAACAGGAAAAAGGATAGAATAGACTGAATCAGAATCAGAATCTTTATTTGTTAAACATAGGTATTACATAAAGGCCGCGAAGGCATAAAATTTTTAAATAAAAATGTAATTATAAAAACTAAAATGAAATAGGTACTTAAAAAACTAATTGTAACAAAACAATAAAACAAAACGTAGCATAAACTAAAAAAAGTTAAAAATGATAATTTTTAAGTTTTTTTTAGTTTTGTTGTAACAAAACAATAAAACAAAACGAAGCTTAAATTAAAAAAAGTTAAAAATTATCATTTATAAAATCTGGAACAAACTAGAAAATAGACAAAATTGTATATACCTAAAGTAAACATATGACAAAACCAACCCAACCCGATTTTTAAACAGCATCCCATCCGAAACAGAGCCGTTGCAAGAAAATCACTCGTCGAAAGAATCTTCCCACATCTGCAAAGAGCAACACATTGTCACCTCCACAGTTTCGGCGCGCACTCGGGTGCACTGCAAAGGACTGCGGTGAGACGTGATCGCCATGTCTATTGCACTTATTTACTCGATACTTCTCGATTCCGCTTCTCGATTATCGATGTTCGGGGAAAGTGGGTGTGGTACAGCACTAGAGGTCATTTGGGGGAAATATTTTGGTGGAATTATTATTGGATTTTGTATTACACAGAAATATTAATTTGGGCTCAATCAGTTAGTCCAGAAGTTGTAAAGGAGACTGCGTGTCTCATCCTAGTCTTCAGTCTTCTAAACTAATTTCAGTTTCCTGCTTTTTACACATAGAGTAGAAAAAGGCTTGTAAAAAGTTAAATAAACCGTTTTAACTTCAATGGATTATATTTTAGAGGCTGTTGTTTTTTTTTTTTTAATTAATATTACTGCTAAATCTTAGTCACAAGATGTTTGCAACTGCCTACTGTATTTCATTGACGTTCATGAGTGATGAGTTATTAAACGATCATGTCGTGTAGAATATTTTGATTACCATCATCTTATTAGTACTTCCAATCCCCTAATGAATATTGGCGCTGCAATCCATCAATATTAACAATATATAAAATAGCTTTACTATACTCCGGAATTAATTGCCATTCCTAAAGTATTATTCAATAGATTTTATTTTCATAGTGCGTAATTCAAAAAACTTTTCCACATAAAAGCAAGGTGGCACGAGGATAACGCACAAAGTTTGTATGTTTAAAAAAATGGTTCACAAGCTGCGAACAGATAAATTCGCCTGACACACACAAGAGTTTGTGGGGAGCATTTAAAATTTTATTCCACCATAAAGTTTATACCTCACCTCCTAACCAAACAAACGAAATAAATTTATAAATCAAACACCCCGACAATCGAACGGGTTGGGTTTAAAAAAAAAGAAATCCTTAGAAAAAATATTCGTGAACCGGTTCGAAGCGGTTTGTAACCCTCAAATGCTGGGCTTATTGAGATATCAAATAAAAAATCAGCAGTCTCGGGCGGCTAACAAGACCCCCCTTCAACAATGCTGCTTGATTTAGTTCAAGTTTATTGTGCAACTTTATTTATACGTCTGTGTTCCCTACTAGACGCTATCCGATATTACCCTTCTCATATCTTGACAACCCAAATGCACTCACAACCAATCAAAATTGAACTATACTAGCTTTAAAATATAGTCCACATTTCCTTGTTTACGTCACAGGACTTACGTCAAAAATTGCGATCAACTGAAATTTACCAACGCATTTTATTAAGAATCGTGAATGTGTATGTCGGTTTGTGTGCGGTTTGATTGGAAATATGCTTATGGCTGTTTCGGTGGGCGGCCATTGGATTACGTCTGCAGGCTGATTGCAGCTGAACATCGCTTAAGGAGTCTCTTTGAGGAGCGGGGATCCTTTGAGAGGGTTACGATGTGGGTAATACGATTGCTTGATTGTTTCATTTATTTGTTTTATTAACTTATCAATATTTTTATCTGATTATCCGGGGATGTTCGGAGGGTTATGTTGTTGCAATGTTCAGTGAATTTGCGGAAATTATACTTGAGATTTTGTAATGAGAAATAAATATTTTCTTGTTTTTTTTTTTGTAATACCTATTAATAGACATTTTCCCTTTAATTTTAGTAAGTTCGCATAGTGGAAGGTATAACAAATAATAATTATACTTTCAGGTCCAAGATGACAATTTTACTTTGAAAGGCGGATCATACTAAAAAACCGGCGTTCAAGAGCTGTCAATGTCAACATGTTTCACACCAATTAAGAAAGCAAAAAAGAAAAGCAGTTATTGATTTCACACACGACAAAAAATAAAAATTAAATACGTAAAATAAAACAAAACAAACAATACAAAAAAATCAAAACCAGACAAAATAATATTTAAATCATAACATAAAATTAAACTAACCTATTGATCCTGTACGAGGCCAAAAAGCCCAATTATAGCATGTTCACGTTCACGTTCTTGAACGCATCTTGCTTGCTTGCACCACTACTACAAAAATTAGTGCACTATATTGACATTTTCAGAAAGATATTAAATTAATGTTTTTAATACTTTTTATAATTACATTTTTCACTTTCAACCGTGTCTCGATTCCGTATCACCATGATCAATGGTTTCCATCAATCAAAGTGAAACAGTGGCCGGCAGAACGAAATCAAATTAACTGCTTTTATGACATTTAAAAGCTACGGCTTGGTAAGGGTTATCGTATGGATATTTATTTTTTCCGCATTTATGTTATTTAACAGAGAAACCACATAGTTTGACTTAAGGACCATTGAATTGACGACCCGAATGGCGCAACGGTAGTGAAACTGCCTTACGTTCTTGGGGTCCAAGGTTCGAATCCCGGTAGGGGCAAATGTTTATGTGATAAGCATGGACATTTGTTTCCGAGTCATGGAAGTTTATTTGTATAATAAGTTTGTATTTACAAATAAAAAAATATCTATGTAGTGTATCAACTATCTGGTGTCCACAACACAAGCCTCGTTGCTTAGTGTGGCATTTGATGGCGCTGTGTAATAATTTCCAGCTATATTAAATAATATTAAATTAAATAATTTATTTTCCGTGTAGTTAAAACGTTAGAAAATAGTGCAAAAGAAAAAATACGAGTCAAAAATTTTATGATAATCTGACGGACTAATTAGATTTCTTTTGTCCCCTATTTGGCGTTCGATAAACGATGATTCGAGGAATACTTTTTTTTTAATAAACAATGTTTAGTTTTTTAGTTTTTAAAACGATTGATTATCTTTTTATGACCTACATGTAACAACAACCATGATATCACCTAATCTTGATGGTAAATTATTTTGATTTTCTTTTCTAATACTTAATAATAATATGCCATTTGAGATGCCATACAGGAATGAGCCAGTCGTCTGCTTAACCGGACTATGAGGGTGCCTCGAGTGTTCGGTCTCCAGCCAGGGGCGAAAAAACTTGTTCAACAAGTTTTTTTTGTGTTTTTTATTCATATATTTTTTTAAGACTCAGTATGTTCTCACTACTGGGAAACAGGCCTCCTCTCTATGGTTGTACATTATTATTTCAGTAAAATTATTTCGCTCTTGCAGCAGATAAATTCCACCCAGCCATTTTCTCCAATCCATTTTATTTTAATCCACAGTCAGCCCTAAGCTGAACAACTTTTTGCAAACAACACCGGTTGTATCTGTACTCGTATACTGTCACTAACAAAAGTGCTCACCGGCTCTGTGTCTATTATTAATTAAAAACCAAAAACGTTCCAGTTAAGCCCGCGAGTGTACCAAAATCGAATCAAAGGAGTAATTCGAATGGAATCGCTGAATGAATTGATCGAATCGGGCGGTAGTGCAACACTGTTTAACATCCGACCAATATTAAACCCTATCCTTTTCGTTTTAAAGTTTAATTTTGATATGTAGTTGTGTAAAACGAATTTGGGAGTTGTTGTGAGGAATTGTGAGCTTTATTTGTAAGTGATAGAGTATGGTTTATGTTTGCTTGGATGTGTTGTAATTTTTGATGTAGCAAACGCAGTTACGTGTGTAAAAGAGTCGTGTTCGCAGGATTGTCGTTCGATATAATTCGGTTAAGAGATGTTTTAGAGAAGTCGATGTATTTTTTGATTGCGATATCCGTTCACTGTTACGTTTTGTTGTTATTTTGTTTTCTCGGATTTTCATTGGATGACATACACTGCTCTACGAACGGAATCTAGTTTTCCATATTCAGTGTTACAAAGATCATTTACTGTTTTGAACTAAATATGTAAGTATCATGATTTGTCTAGTGGTATGTACTAACCTCAACGGAACAGCGGGGTGTGGGTGTGGAGCTGTGTCGCAATCTATGTTCCATCTTTTATCCTCCCTTGGCCCAAAACATGCAGCCGAAGTGACCTCTGCGCTGCCACCGTTAACACCCATATCCTGCCAGGTTCAGGAATTTTCTGCCTGGAAGCCTTTTACACAAGGCTCCCACAAGATAGTCCAGTTAAGCAGACGACAACCTCCCAGGTTGACTAGGTGCAATTAAAACACCGAAAAAACGGTGTAAATTATTTCGACACAGTCTCAATTTCGAATAACAATACTTCGACAACTCATTGCAAGACCTCGAGGAAAAAAAACGACTAAAAGTGTCTCAAAGACAGCCTTTTTATTTGGGATTCCATTTTCAATCACTTATTACTTGTTTGCTTATCATAAAAACAAAACAGACATATCCTTACCAATCCATATCAAATACTTCTTGTCCAAAGAAATCTTAGTTTTTCTTATTTCCCGCCCCACGTTACCATGGTATGCGTTGAGTTTCCCATTGGTATTCATGAACAGCAAATCTGTGAAGATACGTTCAGAATCTTATTTCGGCTTCAGATTTTTGTATAAAAATCCGCGAGATCCGACGAAATATTATGCGCATCTCTATAGTTTTGTCCTTTTATTGTTTTTGGGGGAGATTGGTGTTACCCTGAAAGTGGATACATTCTTGTGTAAATATGATAAAAAAATGTGTGAAAGAAATTGTGACGTAGTTTGAACGTGGAGCACGATGAGCACGAATTTTCTAAAAGATAAAGCTTCAGAAGCCTTGTACAAAATATTTGATACATTTATACATCACGCCTGTTATCCACATAGGGCTAAGCAGAGATGTAGGTTAGGTAATCACATTTCGCAACTTAAGCTGTTAGCGCCAGGGTACTTTTACATGAAGTCGAGTTACCTACATGAACTTGGAGGGTTGTATTGATGATTACAATTCTGTAACTACATACATAGTACAACCGCGTATCATATTTTCATCAACATACAACATAGCACTGGCCTGCAAATTGCAAAAAACGTGAGACAATTTGAATTTCGCGGGCTACCGTGAAGCTTTCACCATGTAATAGGGAGCGAGCCTTTTGAAATCAACCGAGCATGAATGCAGACTCCATGGCTGCTACTGAGAAATTCCTGATCGAAAAACCCAATAACACTTTGCCCCACCCGGGAATCGAACCCAGGATCTCATGCTCAACATTAATTTGCCCATGCGACCACTAGACCAACGGAGCCACCTAATCAGTTTTTGTTGTTATTTATTTATTTGTTTATTAAACTTACACACTATCTTTACAGGATGTCTCCAATACAATAGTGGTTTGCAAACACCAGCCGATAAATAGAAAATGAACAGACTGACGGCTAAAACCTGAAAAATGTTGTAAAATTAGACAAAACATGCCGATAATAACTTTACAAACCAAAACTCAAGTAACAATAATTTAAAGTGCCATGGAGTAGAAAATTCATAGTATCCAGCTTGGTCTTACGATTAACATGGATCGCATTCTGAAACTAACTTGGTTATCAGCAGCACAAGTTTATACAAGTTGTCAGCAACATCCCGCTGAAACTTGTTTCGGTAGTCGGTACCCACTCTGTACAATTAACATTTAACAGATTAATTATATTGGGTGGAGAGCTATTTATTTATGTACGGTGTTAAATATGCTTTAGCTTCTAGATGAAAATTAATAAAAAATGATTTGATAAAGGTACTGTAATCAGTGTATAAACAGATTTTTCACGAAGCTGTCAACTAACCATTCTGCACATCATACTAAGTAACTTTACGCAAAAAATATTGTTGGGGAAATACTTTTTTTTTGGGGTGAAAAATATTTTTTTTTAACTCAATGTGCCTCAATCAAAAGATTGTGCTGATGGGTAGATTGTACAATAGTACGGGTGTCATAGAGGTGTTTTAAGTAAAACTATTACATTCAATCATGTATTTAAAAAAAAATCTAGTGGAAAAGTTGGAAGTTTGAGCCCCAATATCTCCGTAACTAGAAGGTTTCCTGGTACGATCTAGTACAAAAAAATGACCGCAAAGACGGGGAAAACAGGTGATATATCTGACCTTCACATCCAGCTTCTGGGAAAGACGAAACCCCTTGACAACCACCCTTCCGGGACCTTTTATTAACAGTAATGACATTCAAAGATCTTTAAACGAAGAACGTGCTTTCAGAGACATAGAAGCAGGCTTCTCGAAATAGGATGAATGGTACCGGTCTACCTCTAGTGATTTTCAAACAAACCATGAATACATACAAATACAAAATCCTGACTTCTAAGAAATTCTTAAAGGAAAATCCATTACCCATTTTCCTTATCATTATAACAGCGAAGGCGTGACTCCCACAAAAGTGTTTCTAAATTCCGGCCTACCTAATCCTTGCCCTAAAACCTGGGGGTGGTCTCCCATCCATTTTTTCCGGAACATATTTGGGCTATACAGCTTAGTTGGATGTATGAATAGCGTGAAGATGTATTTCATGGAGCGGGAAACGAGCCATGTTCCTGCCACAACGTGCCGCCCACAGGATTTGGTTTGTTCTGTTTTGTGCTCGTATTTGAAAATTATTTTTTTACACTACTAATCATGAAGTTTTGGGTTCGATTCCCAGGGGAGGCGAAGTTATTTTGGGTTTTGCCATTACAAATTGCTCAGCAGTACCCCCCAATATCGGGATTTGTGGCCAATTTATTTTATTTTACTAATTGGGGAAAAGGAAAACAAACAGTGACACATTACATTAAAATGTAAAAAAGAATAAGAATGCGCAAATGTGTTACCAATAACATTTTCCACGGAATACATATACAAAAAATGCAAGCTTTACAAGCTGCAAGTTTAAACGTTGAAACAACAAAACAAAAATACAATAGTGTTGTTATTCTTTTATATCAGTCGTGTAATGTTATGTTTTTTGGTTTTGTTGGTATTTGGTTAACATAGCATAATCTAAATGGTCACATAGTTTTTGACAACTAACGACCTATGGTTTTATTAATTTTGCAAAATGATGTAGAAATAAAAGAAAATTCTTAATAAATAAGTTATGCAGATTACTTTTCGACGTTAACGTTTCGGGGATACTGGTCACTGGTCAGTACATATTTTAACAATTTAATTGCGCACTTTTAAACTCAATTCCTATAACCTAATTATTAATTCAAGAAATAGTGAACTGTATTATGTTTTTGGTATTTTTTTACGAAACACTAACCGGTTTTTCCGAACATGAGAAAATGCATCTGGCACAAATCTACGCGCCCTAAACGGACAACACCAAAGAATCTTGGTGCGGCAAGCTTTTAAATATTTCCCCGTCCTTGATTTATCGCTCGCCTTATAAAAGCCTCCCGCAGGGCGATATAGCCTTCCACGGCGAGCTTTTCGGCATTTTTTGCTTTAATAAAAATCGCGTCTTCAGTTTGCTACAGGGGAATTTTAATTTTTCTGTCTAATATTCCTGTTAGAACATTTTCATTTGGAATCGTCCAGTGTGAAATTAAGAAGGAACGACTATGACGGTTGTAAGTGGAAGATATCATTTTGGAAGTGATTTATTAAATTCCGCGTTTTATTTTGGAATTATAATAGTTACTTCCGAAATATAAAAAAATATGTGAAAGCTTTAATTGTGTTATATTTTATTTGATATAAAAATGGAGTTATTAATCATCATCATCATCAGCCTATTAACGTTCCCACTGCTGGGAGAAAGGCCTCCTCTCTATGAGTGGGAGGCTATAATTTACCACGCGGGCCCAGTGCAGGTTGGTAGATGTCATGTGTCTTCGAATTTTTTGGTTCTAGGACATACCGGTTTCCGCAAGATGGTTTTCCTTCACCGTTGGAGTATTCATACAATTCAGCAAATTGGACGACATTCAGAAATCAGCCAGAATTCCACACTGCCTAAAGACCTGTTTTTATAATCAGTGTGTCCTGCCCACCATGATGTGGACGCTGTGTACCGTAAAATGGGTGGAATAGGGATCCAGTGGTGAATGAAAAAAAAACTTTGAAAGGGATTTTATCACTGAACTTATATTGTATTTTGCCAACAAGGTAACTTTATAAAATAATTAAGTATACTTTAGTTAGCACAATAGAGTACTTGTTGGCACCATATCATGTGAATTCAACTTTAAAATCTATTCCAAAGTTTTGTTTCCGTTCACCCCTAGATCCCTATTTCCCCCATTTTACCGGTACAGGCTCAGAGTAGCAAAGAATCATGGACCGTTCCATGCTCAGCACAAAACTAGCACACCGAGATCCAAACCTCGAAATCAGTAAACATGCGAGCGTCATCTTCTTGCCGGTGTCCCAGTTACTTCGGGTCGACGCAACACGTTTTTTTCTTCCATTCTCCTCTGTGTACCATCACAACATCATTTACTCTTTCATCATTCATATGATTCCTCAAACAATCCATACATATCGTTTCTTTCGTTTTCCTCTCCATCGCGTTATGAATCTCAAATGGAATTCGGCGTCACACCTAATAAGGCGCGGTGTTAGCAGGTGCAGAAAAGCTGTCATTGAGTGGCGTCCAAATACTGCAAAGACAACTTGAATAATTGATCGTCTGGCGGCGAGATGGGTAGACAACATTGTTGCCATTGGAATATCCTGGATGATGGCACAAGAGCGTGACACAAGCAAAGAGAGGCCTATAACCAGCAGTGGGTGAGGTCAGGCTTTGGATCATCATCTGCTTAGCTTTTTCCCAACTATGTTGGGGTCGGCTTCCTCAATAAATGAACTATCTAACACAAAAAGTATGTTACGATTCCAACCAGTAGTTCCAGAGATTAGAGCGTTCAACCAAACAAACAAACTCTTCAGCTTCGTAATATTAGTATAGATGGGAATATTTTCTACTACATTTCTACCTATATCACTACTAAACCAAAGCAACTAATTTCAAACCAACAATCAAAAAATCCAAAATCTCTCTCCATTTTACATCACCGACTACTTCCACCATCATTAATGAGTACCATTAAAATAGACTGCAAGAGAGCAGAGACAAAGAGTTGTCGCAATATAGCTGTCGACTGAACGACCCTCGTCTTATGCTACACTATTAATCACAGACAGTATTAGGATTACGAGGAGTTGACGTGGTTTGGATGCGGTGTTTTTTAATAAATGCAATATAACTTTAATAAACTAATGTTTTGGTAAAATGAATCTACGTACGTAGACTAGATAATTATTCAGACTGCTTTACTAAAATTATGAACAGTCTTGTTTTATACCCAAGGCCAGATGATAAATAACACATTTTACAGGGGGTCTAAAATGCCCGCTTTAGCCGAATCATACATAGTAATATGAATTACGCTTTAATTTGTTAAATATCACAAAGTGACATTCAATATTGTTTACGTGATCACCATTTCAAGAATTTTTGAGTAATTCATATTATTTCACTATTGTAATAGGCTTACGTGTCCTGAAAAGATCCAATTCGTCCGTTAGATTACCTATCAAAAAATATTAGACCCGTATTTTTTCTTTTGTTACGTGAACCAAATGTGACGAAGATACGACGCTTTTAAAATTCTCAATACGTCACGCCGTGCTATAATTTTAGTGCGCTGTGACGTCACGAGCCTCTTGTCCCGAGTTTTGATCTTTGTCAATTTCCAATACTCTAAGTGACGGACTAAATAGATGTGCAATTTACTGATGGTGGAAACTAGCTTATTCTGCTAAAAATACTCAAATTTTATCGGAAACAACGAAGTTGGAACCACTGGTTCGAAAATTTATGTGTTAAATTCTGGAAAGACAAACGCTATTAAATGAAAGCTATTGCAACTAGAATATATCCCTCAGAATATCACTTCCAAAAAATCATAAAATGTAACTAAATTTTTCAGTTTCGTTTCAAATTTCAATTAGTTCATGACACATCCACGCTTCAATTTCATTCGTGACTTCAAGACAAATACAAACTTAAGGGCACTTAAACACTTATTTAACTTACTTAACGCACTGTGAATTACGAGTCGACTACACATTTACAGATATCGAGATGTTTGTAACTTGCCTGATCCTATTTTAGTTAACGACTAAATAATTGCGATTGATCACGTTTGTGTGAAGTGTGTATTAATTTGTAGATTTGAATTTGTTTGAGCAGTGATAACCTAGTGGTACTGCCAAGTCATTGGTCTCCAGTTCGAGCCCAAGGTTTTATGTGCGTATTTATATTTATCGCTTGTTTCTTGTTTTTCTTGCAATGGAGAAGCCTATGCTCGGAGTTTCCTTGCGTGATCGAATTAGAAATAAAGACATCCGCAGGAAAACCAAGAATTGCCAAACTTAAGTGGCAGTGGGCAGGGCACATTGCTCGCAGAACGGATGGCCATTGGGGCTGAAAAGTTCTGGAGTGGTGACCGCGAACTGGAAGACGATGCGTTGGAAGACCTCCCACTAGATGGACCGATGACCTGGTGAAGGTTGCGGGAATCCGTTGGATGCGAGTCGCACGGGACCGTTCAATGTGACGACACTTGGGGGAAGGCCTATGTCCACCAGTGGACGTCTTTCGGCTGAAATGATGATGATGATGACTTGCTTCGGTGAAGGAAATCAGCATGCCTGAGAAATATTTCTCGACGTCATGTGAAGCCAGAAGCCTATGGGCGGCATAAAAACTCTGACACCAGGTTAGGCATCAACCACACAATAAAGAAGAAAGATTTGTAGATTTAATAACGAAGTTTTGGGGTCACTATTTATGTGAAGTCATCATCGACTATGGCAATTTCTTAATAATTCAGTACGTTTTGGTAAACTATATACTGTTAAAATATCTAGTTATAGTTTGATAGTTTCTTGCGCAACGAAAATGTTTAGCTTAGAATACATTTTATTACATTTGTTACGCTTCTTCAACTGACATACAATCGACTCGAAACGATTCCAATCACCAATACGACTATTTTTGCTTGCAGCATCCGGCCGCTATAGAAGCGCTTATTTATTTTATAAGCTCATCAAGCAATAGCATCGCAGCGTCTGATTTTTGCTGAGCCTCTTGTACTATCTGAAGAATAGGTAAATTTAATATTTACGTTACAAAGACTGTCAAACCTGAATATTTAGTCCTTAGATTATAATATTATGACTATTGAAACATCAGTTCTACAACGAAAATTACAATAATTACTTTGATTACTTTCAATTTCGGTATGTTTAAGTCGTTTTAGTATAATTATCTAGTTTCGAATTTGGTGTCGTATTAGACAGATAAATTAAATTACATCACACCAGTGCCTTCAAATTCAAACAGGTTCCTACGCGAATAAATTCATTTGCAGATCTTTCAGACAATGCTTAGAAAGCATTAAGAAAGAGCTTTTCCATAGAGTGACGTGTTTTAAGGTGGACGCACACCTATCCGCGCCGAAGGAATCGACCGCGCCGAAAGAATCGAATTTTAGAATTACTGAAGTCCTACTAAACCTCGCACTCTTATCCGCGTCGAATCGGACGAATAGATGACGTCATACGTATGAGAAAAAATTCTTTCGGCGCGGTCGATTCCTTCGGCGCGGATAAGTGTGCGTCCACCTTTATTCCTCATTTTATTTGCTAATAGTATTCAGATTTCTGCATCAATCCATTCTTTTAGTCTCTGTGTGTAGTCTTGCCCACAATTTACATGAACCTAAGTAAATACTATCTGAGTACATAAAAATGTACATGTATTATGTGGAAATAGTGCAAATAAAGCACCTTATTTTGTACCGACGGTACATAAATCTTGTGAAGAGGATCGGAATAAATATCTAGACATTTGCAGACCCGAAAATGGTGAAGTAATATCTAAGTTTTTGCTCTGATGACCTTAGTTCTTTAGCTTGTACAGCCCTTTGGCTATTAGACCGTATTTTCCACCAAGCCGCATTGGCCCCTCTTTTTCACGGAGTGAAGGCTTGTATCTAACAACCAAGCAACCTTGTGCTCATGATATCTAACAAAACTCCTGTCTGGGTTGGGCTCAATGCACCAAGATCACATAGAGAGAGAGTGATTGTGATGATCAGGGTGATTTTATTGGGGTTAGATTCCCACTTTTCCATGATTTATATTGATACGAGAACGTTCGAGAAATTCCGTGATTACAGTTGAAATTTCGAGTGCTTCACATTATTATTAGTTTTGAAGTTAAGTAGATACAAATTCGCAACCTTTATAAAAAAACAATGACATCAGGAATTGTCACTATAATTTCGACCGTACGCCGAGGGCATAAAGTACTTATTTTTTTTTCTTTTTTACTAGTCGTTTATTATCTTTTTTGCCTACAATTCCATTTGATAATGTTTTATGTTGATGTTTTTATGAAGCAGTTCCACACGCTGCTAGAATGTTCCTGAATATTTTTTGTGTGTCTGTTAACAAGTATAAAAAACACCGCTCAGACACGCGACCGTCAGTCTGATTTTGGCTACACAACGAAGCGAATCGAAGTGAACTAGAAGTGCGATATCTAAGCGAATAGTGGACAGAAGTGAATTTGTAATTGAGTTTTAATTGTTGTTATTTTGTTGTTTAATCGGTAGTAATTAAGTTATCTCATACTTACCCAGCTCGTAACAATCTAACGTAACAATCAGGTAGAACCATGCTGGAGACTCTGTTCATAAGAAAAAAAATATTTAAAATAGTGTCCATGGAGTTTCTTGACCATTTCTTCTCCATATACCTACGCTTTGGAATGGGCAACCACAGTACTTTCACAAGTTATTATGATTTGTGACTGGAACTGTAACTTTATCCTTTTTTGACTATCAAAAGTGCATGTAAGGTCAGAATTCTTCCACCGTAGATGCGGGCCTGTGGACGGTCAGCTATGGGTTATCTAGCCGTCCGTCCGTCTAACGACGACAGGCCGTGTCGACGGCGCGTTCGTGTTCCACGCGCGCCTCAAAGAGATGTCAGCATAAGAGAGGGGCCCGCAAGGGCCGAAGCCTGCCGGGGTTGCGGGCCTGTTCGAAAGAGATACCGCGGCCCCGGAACATAAAGGGCAAGGAAGGAACATGAATGGGTTTAAGTCAGTAAAAGTCTGACACTCCCTCCCGCTCCGCCCAGAGTGGGAGAAGTCATTTGATGATTTCCCATCCTATAAAAAAAAGGCCAGCATTCTTGTCGCGCACCGTACGCCACCTTCCGTCGGCGTCGGCGCGACAACAACTCAGGCCTAAAGGTTATTGAAATATGCTTTGAGTTTGACAACAGAAACTAGGTTGGCTTACTGTAGACAAGAAACATCTCTCAGAACTACTAACTAGCTACCCAGATAGTAATTAATACTGGATATTACCACTTAGACCTATGTCCTGTATTCAAGAGGCCATGAACTAGACCTATACAGGTTTATTGTACCGAATAACGTACATCGTCTTAGTCTGTTTACGGCATTGTTATGGCAGGACATTCACGGTGCGACCGGCGTGTCTGCGGTCTAAAATCAACCGCATAATGGCGCCTCCAGCCACCATGTACAGGCTTGTACAATTAGATAATCTGGCACAACGATGTATTAATGTAAGTAGGTATTTGTGGGTTAGGAAATCAAAGCATTAAAAGGAAATTAGGTGTATGAGGCAGTGGCTGGATAAGCCCTGAAGCTGCTAATTAATCAAATCGTACAGACATAGATAGAAATAAAGTCACTCCTTTCTCTGGCAGAAACTACCGAACGCTAGTGTGCAGAGTGGAGAATTTTGCAATGCCACCTTTTTTTTTTTTTTTTTTTTTTTTTTTTAGGATGGGAAATCATCAAATGACTTCTCCCACTCTGGGCGGAGCAGGAGGGAGTGTCAGACTCTTACTGACTAAAACCCATCCATGTTCCTTCCTCGCCCTTTACGTTCCGGGGCCGCGGTATCTCTTTCGAACAGTCCCGCAACCCCGGCAGGCTTCGGCCCTTGCGGGCCCCTCTCTTCTGCTGACATCTCATTGAGGCGCGCGTGGAACACGAACGCGCCGTCGACACGGCCTGTCGTCACTAGACGGACGGACGGCTAGCTAGCCCATAGCTAACCGTCCACAGGCCCGCATCTACGGTGGCCGGTAGCCACCACGTGGCCCCCGACGCCCGGTGCGTCTCCCGCGGCAGCCGGGAAGAGAGGCTCTCTCCCTCTCTCGTTCCGCCACCTCCTTCGCTAGCATGACTGCTTCGCAGAAGGAGGTGACGGCTTCCCATTCCGTCTCGCTCCGGACCATGGATTGAACCAGGGCCGGACGCGAGAGGTCGCCGCCGCCGATCGCCGCTACGAGGACACGGCGGTGCTCCGCCCACGCAGGGCAGACTTCTACCGTGTGCTCCACCGTGTCCCCCGGTCGATCCTCGCAGTGGAGGCACCCGGGCGTTTCCTCCCGCCCGATTCGGTGCAGGTACCTCCCGAAACATCCGTGTCCGGTGAGGACCTGCGTCAGGCGGAAGGTGAGGACGCCGTGGCGCCTCTCCAGCCACTCCTCAAAGAGGGGACTTACCGCCACTATCGTGGCGTGCCCTGCACGGGGTTGCGACAGTCGCTCTCTCCATGTCGCCATGAGATCGCGCCGGAGGTCTGTCCGCTGAGCGGCAATTTGCCGCGGCAGCGGAGTTTCCCCCCGGCGTAGTGCCTCCGCGCGCCAGTCGTGCAGGCGCGCGAGGACTATCGCCTCCAGATCCCATGGCGGCAATCCGGCAAGCAGGCCCGCCGCCTCGCGGGAGATCGTGCGGTACCCACGGATTGCAATGCCACCTGGGAGGGAAAGTACTCTAAATACTGGAGATAGCAAATTTACTCAAAGGAAACATTACTTTATTTTTAAAAAGAAACAAATCTTGATTGACCCTATCGATTGATGTCAAAAAGGTACAGAACGTTATTTTTGTTAACTTTACTCGATCCATACCGGATTCGATTCCCGAGTGTGGCAAGCGAATTTTCGAAAATCTGTAATGAAAAATAATATAATGTTTCCTTATGATAAATTTTACAGATTTGTGGATGTCTCTAACTCTAACTCAATCTCATTTTTCCTTTTTTTTCAGATTTAAACAATGGTTTTCTAATCATTTTTTCTAATCTTTTGCTCAGAATAGTTACAGCTCATATGACAATATGTGTCACTTGTTTAATTTAGTTTTTGAATTAAATGTTCTTTTAAAACTTACTTACCTTTGCATAAATGCTTTTTTTTACCTATTATTTGTGAATGAGTGAACATTGTAGGCTTTGTAGATTCGTAAAATAAGGGTTGTAGATGTCAAATAGGCAGCCAGACTACGTAAAGTAATGGTGTCTAGTTGTATCTATCCAGTTAGATTAGGAGTCGACCCTACTAACATAGTTGGAAATGAGCGATGCAGATGATGAAGAGCTAAAAGTAGTACTTAATGTAATAATCATACTTCCTACAATTTCAACGCATCACGAGTAGGCTCTCGAGCTGAATATTTCATAAACCTTTGAATTTCTAAAGGGAAACTTTGATAGTTGCTTTGTATTTATGAAGGGTATTATTAGGCTTTCATTAAAATTTCGTTCACATGGAAGTTTGTGCGTAATGGAGACTTCGAGTGCTGTTAGTGCCGGCTTGTGACTTTGGTTTGTGCATATTTGATGCTAATGTTCATTTTCACACTAGTGAGTCGGTTTCCCTTTTGAGAGGGATTCCAATTATGGTGATAATGACGTTTAAATTGGTATGAAATGTGTGCTGGTGTCCTTGTTTGTAATTCGGCATTAGTTGTGTTGCCGGGTAATTTGTTGTGCCATTTCTTTTTGCCGGCTAATCACTAGGAAGTAGTGAAGAGCAGGTAGCCTGCAGATTCACCGTCAATTAAGAATCATTACTGATATTTTTACAAAACTTTGGTTTTGTGATACATCTCGTGTGCTGCTGTTTTTACCATCTATTCGAAAAGAGCAAGATCTCGTGTGCCACACTCTAAAGAAGTAAGATGTGTACAAAGAAGTATGTAATTGATTCCCAATTAAGTTTTAGTCCCATGAAATAGTTGGCTATTTTGCGTTAATCGGACTCAGATCTGTCTGATATAAAAACCAATCGACACTTCGGCCGTCCACTTTGTTGCAACGTATATCTATTTTCGTACATGGTGCTTAGTTTGCTTACAAAGTTGCTGCCCAAAAAGAAAACCAAACAGAAAATTAATACTAGCTATTAAATCCAAAGCTACCAAATGACGTCACAACAAATTTTCGGAAGTCGCACCCAAACAATTAAAACCAAAATTGAATCATAAATAACGATTCTTAAAGTCTATAATAAAATCGTTTCGGACCATAAAAATGTTTGAAGAAGTCGTGAAAAATTAAAATTCAATGATGTATGGTTGTAATTAGTGGGTGGGGTTAATTTATGTTCGTCTTTGAAGAGCCGAAGGCGTCGGGAGTGGGCCAAGTGTCCCGGGACATAAGATAGATGTATAAACTATGGCTGTGGTGCTCAAAGTTTTGTGGTTTGGTCCCTTGTAGTGTTGTGTATTGTTCTATGTTGAGTAGGGTCTGTGTTTTGTGTCTTGATAAGGATTTTAAATTTATTTATGCGTTGTTTATTTGTTTCATTTGATGACTGAAAGATTCGGGAAAGAAAACATTGAGTTTGACAAAATTAAATGTAACATGGATATGTTGCATAAAGTAGTTTTTAAGTTTAAATAGTTTTTCAGTTAAACGCAGCTAAAACAGCGCTTGTCAGGATTATCCGTATTTTTTAATTATTTACTTTAACTTTTGGTAAAGCCGCCCTGGGCTAAAACCTAAGAGTAAAACCTTAATTCCGCAAATTTCACACACTTAAAAAACTGAACACTTACACACAGCAAGGTGTAATTATGATGTTTATTTTTTAGTTTTTTTATTAGTGTTTCAATTTTTAAACCATAAAACAGTGATGTGTTTTATGGTTTAAAAATTCTAATTCCTCTCCCAAAAACACCAATTTGAGTACCATAGTCCAACTAGACAAGGATAAATCGACGTCAAAACACTATGATGGAAAGGGACGGATGATAGCGGTGTCTCAGTGTTTATCGGTACTGACATGGCGCAGATTAGGCCTAGGGCAGACAGGAGCAGCTTAAATTAGATCACGTCTTATATGTAAACCGGGAACGAGGTAGGTAACGATAAAATATTACTTTATTTTCTGTTATATTTCGGTATTCGGGAAGAGTGAGGTTATGAGGTTGTGAAATGTTTACGTGTGGAATAAAGTGTTTATTTTTTCATGTTTTTTTTTTCGGGTTTTGATGGGTGCTTTGTTTTCGTTAAAGCTGTCTTAGAGATTACTTTTTAAACTGTTCGTATCTATAATGTATTGCCTAGCAATTTAAAGTCCTCGCAGACCGCAGACTCGCCGATAGTTTAGTCGGAGACTCTTAATAAATATAGGGGGGACTCTGGCAATTAGTCATATTAACAAACAACTTTTAGTATGGGACCAAACCTGAAATCGGCTGTTCTGTACATGTTGACCAGTTAGGCGAACAAAAATGTATTGAACAGCTGATTTTTTTTCGCGATTTCAGTTCAGCTCGCCTAGCTAGTCCAAAAGGACAACGCATGTGGTAATCGCTGTCAAAGTGGCTCATTGTGTTTGTGGTAGTTGATCAATATACTCGTAATTTTTGATTTTCCATTATGATTGTCGCCTTCATCTTGTATAGGCCTTTAAGGTTCATAAAAGTCGAGGAACGACTTTAACCGTGAAAAATTCGTTCCTCGACTTTTATGAACTTTGAGGGTTGCAATGATGATTTTGATGATTATAATTCTGTAACTACATACGTCTTACAGCCGCAAACGATATTTTCATCAACATACAACTTAGCACTGCCCTACAAATTGCAAAAAACATAAGAAAAATTTAAATTCGTGGACCACCCTGACGCTTTCACCTTAAACACAATGTATTTCAGTATCATTATCATGCAGGCTATTGAATGAGGCAAACAATAGAGTTGTCCACGTGGCTACGTACTGATCGTACAAAACCTGCATGAGTCATTGATTCGAGAAAAAGAAGATGGAGACTAGTTTACATTAGCACAAAAAACACCAAAATTTTCTGAGCAGCAATTGTCGCACCAGAACGGGTGACCGACAGTTGGAGAAATAATAATCCAGTGGAATGTTAATACTATGACTGGAAGAGGAAGCGCGTTAGTAGATGTTTTTTTACAAATAATTTTGTCAAAATTTGCAATCGATTCGATTCTGTATTAAATTGGTCACATGGAAGAGTTGTGGCTAGTTTAGAACAGCCGCTCAAGTCGATCTTAAGGTTAAGCCTAGGTTGGGCCATAGATGGGTGACCAGTGTTAGCGAGAAGCGCGTTAAGCCGTTCGTCCCGGCTGTCATTTGTAGATCTTTGACAGGCGTTACAGGTGGCCAGTTGCCCGAAAGTCTGACAATTACTCTTATCAGGAATATCGTATCACTCAGTACTAACTGGGTTGAATAGGTTAGATAGGTAGTCGCAGATAGCATCCGGTTATATTGGAAACCTACCCAAACATAGTTAGGAAAAGGCTAGGCAGAAGATGTTCTATTTTTTTCAGGCATTTTGCCATCGATTCGATTCCGTATTAAATTGGTAACTGAGTCTAAACCCATGTATATGTTATTGGTATACCCCTACTACATCTAAAGGCTTCCACTCTCAGTTGCTGTAGAATATCAATATTTTAGACGAAGCCCACACAATTCAATTTAGTCGAGTACCACTATCTTACGGTTAGATGGGTCGTTAGACTTTCAGGCTTCTGAGAGCCTTTAACGACTGTTATAGATATTCGTGTCCAAGAACATTGATTTAACGTGCTCTTTGAGATACAGGGGCCGATGTACGAGGAATATTCCTTCTTGTCTGGTTGTCAGAGGAGGAATTTGTGGATTAATTGAACAGTACCGTCGGCGAAATAGTATAGGGAGGGAACCTCTCGTCCCAGCTGCCGCGGGAGACCCCCCGGCCGGCTCCGGCCACCGTAACCGCGGGCCAGTCGACGGTGAGCTATGGGCTAGCTCGCCGTCCGTCCCTCTTATGACGACAGGCCGTGTCAACGGCGTGTTCGTGTTCCACGCACGCCTTAAAGAGAGGTTAGCTAAAAGGGAGGGAAGCCTGCCGAAGCTGCGGGACTGTTCGAAAGAGATACCGTGGCCACGGAACATAAAGGGCGAGGAAGGAACACGGATGGGCTTTAGTCGTCTTGGATTCGAACCCAGACAGGCGCGTTACTTTGTGTATTTAATGCATAACCACTGCTCTCAAAACTGTGAAGATAAACATTGTAAGGAAACCGGCATGTCCTAGAACCACAAACACACAAACACACTGGGCCTGCTTGAAAGAAAGAAAGAAAAAAGAAAAAGCATTTATTAGCCTGAGGCTCGAGGCCTGTGTCACAGTAGTGGGAACGTGATAATGAAGTTAATATTTAGCAGTACCGCCAAGATCTAGACTGAAGACTGACTCATTATCATCATCTTCTTGCCCTTTTCCCATTTTATTTGTGGTCGTCGCAACACGTTTTCTTCTTCCATTCTGGGGTGTCAGACGTCACGGCATCATTTACTCCTTTCTCTTTCATACCAGTCTTCACACAATCCATCCATCTTTTCTTTGGCCTTCCTCTCCCTCTCCATCCATCAATACTTATGTCCATCACTCTTTTAGTCACATGCGTTTTATCCCTGAAACGAACCCCTGAACCCCCCCCCCCCCTGAACCCTGAACTGAAGACTGACTAATAAAAGAATATGTTGCGCGGAAATGCAGGCCTAAAACCTAAGTTTTAGGCCTGCATTTCTCATCAAAAATGACATAATTAACAAAACCGATAGCAGAATATCGGCCTTCGCAAGTCACGTACGCGGGTTCGGTTCCGTATCGGGGACAAATTGATGAGACATTGCTAGGATTACAATTGAGTAAATTAACTTGTCTCCTCCCTATGCGCTTTAAAGTTTCCCGCTTCACCCTCGTTTTGCTGTAGGGACGTGAGTAGAGATCTAAGTGACTCCACGTCAAGTAGCGCTAGACTTCCAACAGTCAGACGTGGCAGATTGAACTGGTTTGCCAGGATATTGTAGCAGTTAATGAAGAAAAGAGCAGCGGTGGCCCAGTGGTGGCGGCCCCGACTTACGAACAGTAAGTCGTGGGTTCGAACCCAGACAGGCGCATTACTTTGTGTAATTTATTTCATCACCACTGCTCTCAAAACGGTGAAGGAAAACATCGTGAGGAAACCGACATGTCCTAGAACCAAAAATTCGAAGACATGTGACATCTATCAATCCGTACTGGGCCCGCGTGGTAGATTATAGCCCATTCCCTCTCATTGAGAGGAGGCCGTGTCCCAGCAGTGGGAACATTATAGGCTGATGATGTTGATGTTGTTGATGTAATCAAGAAAAACTGGGTCGGGAATGGGGTCGGCAAGTTAAAGCTGATTGTAGATGGCGCGTCCACCGCATAGACCCAATCTGACCAATGAGGTCAAACTATTTTGAAATATAAAATGACGTTGACAGATTTTCAACCAATGACGATGTTTTGGTTCAAGCGGTGCTAGCGCCATTAGTTCCACAGTTGCCAACCCCATTGTCAAAACTCTAGCACCACTGGTTCCAAACAACCGATCCTATATTTCTAGGATGGAAGTGAACTTAATTTCTTCTTGCTGTAATCGGCCATTATTCACAGTATACAGATTACTAAGTTCCAGCATCTGTAGTTGACAAGAGCTTTATTTTCGACCAGTAAGATGCAAAGACTGCAGGTGAGGATAATGTTTCAGTTAGCTACATTATTCCTCCATCTTAATCTTAATTATAACAGCAATCAGTCATATAAAATAACTACCCTAGTAGCATTTTTTGTTGGCATTTAGTTGGGCCACATACCTCTGGTTAGTTGGCAAATGCATACAATTGGCGGGCAGTTTGCGGGTTGGGCCCAAAACTGATGGCCTACGTGGATTTGCCTACGAAGGCCCAACTTGCGATGGGGCCAACGTGGATTTGCCTACCACCAACCAACCAACTACTACCAATGTGTACTACCGAGCTAGTAGTGTTGAACTAATAACCTTGTGTGAACACCAATAGGGTGGAAATAAAACTAAATTGCTTTCTGATCTAAGGCGCGGGTCATATACAAATGGCGTATGGCGCTGGCGCGTGTGCGGGTGCGGGTACGCGGGGGGCGAGGCAGTAGCAAGTAGCGGCGCCACTTACTCGGCGCCACCGCCATACGCCGTACGCCACTCGTGTTTGTCCGGCGCCCAAGCTGCCCGGCTAGCATGGGCGGTAAATTTTATCCACCGGTTATTTCCACTGACAAGGGACAAAATTCAAACAAAAGTGGAAATAACCGGTGGATAAAATTTTTATCCCCTGCCCATGCTATTATTTTTCAGCCAGGGCAAAAATGACTAAAAACTAAGCGACAGCGCTCTAAGGGCACCCCCTGTGGGGTACGGACCTCGGCTTAGGGCGTCGCTGGGGGCAGCAAAGGGACAGGCTGGATCTGATTGTCTTTATTTAGGGACTGTTTTATTGCTAAAGGCTCAGCATCGCGGGCTGGCTCAGGCAAGGGTCGGGGAGGGATTGACTTGGGATTACGCGCCGGACCTCGGCGGCGAGGTCGGAAGGTCTTCGGTTTGTATTTGTACAATCTACGAACTGTACTGGTATCTTTCCTACTCTCTTGCAAGATAGTGATCGGATCGTCGGGGGTGACTAAGGTGTGACGCGGACGTTGGACTGAGCTAATACGCGATGGGTCGTATCGGGCGGCCGATGCGATCAGGGGGTTCCTATGTTTGATGGCAGTGTCGAAGTAACGCTTGGAAAGGCGTTTCATGAACTGCTTAACGGTAGGAATTCTAAGGTCTACGTGTAGACTGTCGTTACGGACGTACGGGGGGGCACCGGTGATCTTACGGAGGAATCGGTTCTGCAAGGTCTGCATCGTGTGGATATGACGCGGGTGGGCATGAGCGAATACGATACAAGCGTATGTCATGATGGGACGGATGACTGCGGTATAAAGACGCAACTTGCCGGGCTGGTGATATATTTACTAAAATTCACTCGAACCCAACCAAATCGTGGTAACACAACGATAGCGACTTCTAATTGGACTACAACGCCATCTATCGAGGTTGGGGTACAACTTTTGAACCTTTACGATATTATCATTACGGTTTCGGCATGAACATACCGCCTACCATGGACATTTAGTGAAGGAATGTCCTTCTTAAATTATCCTTAATTTTCAATTTTGCACTTTGTTTTCAATATAAACCATAAATCTCAAATATAAACAAAAATATAAAAAATATGTTTCGTAAATCTAAGAGTTACGAGTTAAGAGAGTACTAGTAAGCTCATACTGGGTGTACCAGTTTAAACGTATCATCCCTAACAGGCCCATTGAAAGGTTTAAGTTGGACCGATGTAAGTTGTTATCATAACTTAAATCCCTACAAAAAACTCCCAACAGTAGGGATAGAAGCAGCAGGCCCGTCGTTAGTTGGCCCAATGTTGTTTTAGTAATTTAAATCCCTACAAAAATCTCCCAACAGTAGGAATATATGCAGCAGGCCCGTCGTTAGTTGGCCCAATGGTGTTATAATAACTGAAATCCCTGCAAAAATCACCCAACAGTAGGAATAGTAACAGAAGGCCCTTTGTTGGCTATTCGTTGGGCAAATAGTGCATGTTTATGACAATGGGCCTATTTTAAGTTTAGGTTGGCGGAACAACTAACCGTCTGCCAATACATTCCCAACTGTTGGCATAAGGAAGCCAACGGCAATTGCTACTAGGGTATCTTCTGCTTGCTGCCTCGCTCACGTGGATATTTTACATGAGAACGTAGTACTGGAATAAAAAATATCCTATAGGTATCCTAATCTAGTTCATGGAGGAGCTCTAAGTCTTACCAAGGGATATCGTATTGTCTAGTACTAACTGGGTTGTGGAAGTCAAAGAGGCAGTTGCTAAATGTAGGTAAACCTCAATGTAATGGTTGCGCTCCGAGGAATGATTTAGTTGCGCTTAGATGGTTGCGCTTAGAAATAGGTGCGCTCTGAGGAATACCTGAATGTAAAATACGGGTATTTAGCTGCAGCCGGTTAGACTGAAAGCCGACCTGATCTTACTCTGTCATAGCTTACTGTAGCAAGGCATATAGTGTACCTTTCATGAAAATTAATTCAGCCGTTATTGCAAGAAAACGTAACAAAAAAAACGACTTTTACGTTATTTTATGGCTAATATTAGTTACGACCCTCAAGATGGCTACTATGAAAAATAATCTGTCATAAATTAAAGACGCCATTTTAGCCTTGTTACTCTATTCCCGAGTTACCTTATCTAAGCCTCGGGCATTTTGAGCTACTATTAAATTATGATATTTTACGATGGTTTGTGTTTTATAGCACTTGTGTTTTTAATAGGTAGTTATCTAATTTTGCTTCAGTGCTATGGCCGAAGTTGGAGAATCATACTTTTTCTTTCATTTCGGTTAAGAACTGCTGAAAGGCAATTAGAGAAAGGATATTCTCAAATCATAATTTTCCCAAGTCAACAGTTATAGATTAGAAAACACGTTAGTGTGAAACTGGGTTCTACTTTATTGTGTTTAGGGGTTTCAATAGAATTTTCAGTTATCATGATCAAGTTTGAATTTTTACACTATTGACTTGGCGTATTTATTGATTGGACTGCCTTGTAGGTCGAGTGGTTTACGACCACTGATGAGAATGAGATCCTGGTTTCGATTCTCGGGTCGTGTAAAGTGTTATAGGGTTTTTCCAGTAGGAATTCTTCAATAACTGCCACTGAGTCTGGATTTGTGGCAATTAGTTTGCCCCTTATTTCATGGGACTTAAACATAACTGGCAAAATGTTGGTGTACTCTTATATACATCTCTGCCGAACACTTCGGGGAACACAGGCGTGATGAGTTGTCGGTATGTTAGATGTGCTAATTGATGCCGATAGGCCAGACGAGGCTTTAAGGGGCCGGCGGAGTATGCGTTTTTCAAGTTATGGAATCAGGCGTTACTTTGCGGAAATCCATGACATTAAATGCTATGAAAAATATTTAGTTTTAATACCGCTAGACAAAAATATCCAGGTCTGGAAGTAGGACACAAATCCCACCGTCATGTATATGCACATGCACATATGGGCCCACCCTCCCGCCCTCATGCATATGCACACATACAAAACAAGTGAGAAATAATTAGCATGCCATGCAACCAAACCTATACTCGACACGTGTTTCGCCCCTCCACGGGGCATCCTCAGGAGTTGTTGACTCGTCGAGCGTTCGAGCTCGAATGAGCTAGTCGCACCGCTGTCGGCCCTATAGATACCGTTTCGATGACGCTATAATAACGGTCGATACAACGTCACAAAGACATCTTTGCCGAACTACCTGCAATCATACTTAGAAGTGGTGATGGAATTAAATTTGTTTGGTCATTCAACACTGTATATGCATTGTTATTGTTATGTTTTGATATTTCTAGCTGTTCCAACACACTCAACCGGAAACCCTTATCGCAAACATGCAAAATGTTATAGGAATTGTTGTCGCTCAAGGAGTGGCCGGTGTCAATTAAATGTTTTGCGAAATGTGATTTATCTGGATGGCCATTCCTGTAAGCGGCAACATGTTCCCTGTACCTAATTTCGAAACCACGGCCTGTCTGACCTACACAGACCCCGTTGCAATCATTGCACACTAATTTGTAAACTCCGGACTTTTTTGAATTCTCTAATTTATCTTTACCGTTACATATTTTACGCAAGTTATGATCCGATCGAAATGCTACGTAAACATTGTGTTTTCTAAGAATATTCGCGATTCTATCTGAAATTGGGCCTTTGTAAGTGAGACTTCCGATATTCTTGTTAATTCTTTCGGGGGGACATGCATAAAGTGCTGAGCGTGCCCGGTCATTCTGCTTTTTCTTAATTATATTGTCAATAACTTGTTTGGTGTAACCGTTTGAAGTCGCAATTTGATACAAAATTTTGAGTTCTTTGACGTTGTCAGTCCCTTAATTTTTTGGATCTAACAATCACAAGAGTCAACAACAAACTCGATTTCCAAACTTATCGAAAGCCCACGCACACTGACACAACGATTCCCGCATCTTCCTGTCACCCACTACAGCATAAACTAGCAGCCTTCCGCAGCTATGTCCACCGTTTAATGGCACTCCCACTGTCCACAGATAGTTACGTCAAAGAACTGCACTGAACTCTGCATATGTGCATGTGCATATGCATGACGGTGGGATTTGTGTCCTGCTTCCAGACCTGGATATTTTTGTCTAGCGGTATTAAAACTAAATATTTTTCATAGCATTTAATGCGTTTTTCATACAAACGTAATACCAGAATAATATAAAAACTTAACATATGCTTAAGGTAGTTAGTGTGTATATATTTCGATTGTATTATAGAATATCTATGTTCTCAAACAAATATTTTGAAAGGACAATGATATAGAGACGAGATATGAGGAATTTAAAATTTCTATACTTAGATTTTTTCTCGTAACTCTTGTACAAATCAGTGTACATTCATAATATGTGTTAGGGAACCTATATATTCTGTTATCCAATCAAAATAAATACACACTACCTTGAGAATATGTTTGATTTACAAATTATTTTGGTATTACGTTTGTATGAAAAACGCATGCTCCGCAGGCCTCTTAAGATAACTGGCGAAATGTTAGTGGTCAATTTTCATTTGCCTATCCCTTCGCGAAAAACAATCTTGATGTTTGCTCCTAACTACATTAGAGCACAACAACATTATCAAGAGATACCTTCCAGGCAAGTCCCCGCAAGAAGCTTATATCTCAAACCATTACCCTTGGCATATTACTCGCCTTGACAGATGACAGATTTGGAAGACATTCCCGCAGGCTACCTCACTGTCGACTGTCAGATGTTTCGGTGGGTTGATGATATCGCGCGATGTAATATGAAGGATGAATCTCCGTTTGTTTACGTAATGTTTGCAGGGTTTTAAATACAGAAGCAAATAAATGCTGTTGTTTTCAATGTGTGAGATCTTAAAATAACAGTACAAAGGTTTTATTACAAATACCCGTAATTTATTAGATGGACAATGCTGAAAACCAACAAAAAAAAACAATACTTTTATTTTGAGTAGGCCCTTCGAAGAGTCGGCCAGTTACAGACACTTTTGTATTGCCGAAACACAGACTGATGAAAATTAAATGTAGCTACAGTCCCAGATTCCAACACAAAAAAACTGTGAAAGTACTGTAGTTGCCCATTCCCTAGCGTAGATATATATGGAGAAGAACGGGCAAGAAAATCCATGGACACTCTTTTAAATCAAAATATTGTTACAAAGTCTTGGTTACATCATTCATGTTCAGATAGTATACAGGGTGTAAACCACCTCATCACAAAGCCGTTAACCAAGCATTCTGTACATCAAACTAAGTAAATTTACGTAAAATTTTTTGCTGGGAAACAACTTTTTTTTTTTGAGGTTATAAATCACGTTTTGTGGTAGAACTCAATGTAACGCACTTAAAACATTGTGCTGATGGATGGGTTGAATAGTACAGGGGTCGTGGAGGAGTTAAAAGACGAAATCTTACAAAAAAAACTTGTAATTAAAAAAAAACTTGTCAAAAAGTTGTAACTTTGACCCCCCATATCTCCGTAACTAGAAGGATCCCAGGTATGGTGTAGAACAAAAAAATGATCGCAATGACGGGGAGAACAAGTGGTTTTCGGATTCGTTAAGAGGTGTTTTACACCCTTTATTATATGAGAACAATGTAGCAAGATGTGCACGTTAAAAGTGCCTATAGTAAAAAAAAAACCTATCAAACTTGTTTGTTCTATAAAATGTAGTAAGATAAAATTATTGCTTTTCGACTAAAACGACAATCAATTAGTGAGAAGACTCGTATAGTATGACAGCTCAAGGTGGCGTCGCTTGTAAAAAATAAAATGCATCGGTATGTCAAGCTTGCTACATGATTTATTTTAGTTCTGTGTTTTCGCGCCTGCACAAATTACTTGGTTGTAGTGTAGTTTCGTGTTTGTAAAAGCAATTACCTACTGGATTGGCACATACCTTTCCGTAATTGATGTCGATCCAATTTATACTTTCGAATCGACGTTTTTGAAGACAAAATATCACTTTTAGTTGACCTTTTGCACACGTCAATTCTATTTGCAATTAATTGACCAGCTATTTACCTTGTTTTATAAAACACTAGCTTCTGCCAGCGTCTTCGACCACGTGAAGTTTGATAACTGTCCCATGGGATCTTACTACCGGGATAAAAAGTATCCTATGTGTTATTCCAGGTTATAAACTATCTGTGTGCAAAATGTCATCCAAATCCATTCAGTAGTTTTAGCGTGAAAGAGTTACAATCATCCATCCATACATTCATGCTCACAAACTTTCGCATTTAAAATATTAGTAGGACTAGCGGACGTCACGCGGTTTCATCCGCGTAGTACCCGTTCCCGTGGGAGTACCTACGGAGATAAAACGTAGCCTATGTTACTCAGGGTGAATGTAGCTTTCCAATGGTGAAAGAATTTTTGAAATCGGCACAGTAGTTTTTGAGTTTATTCATTACAAACATGCACACAAAAATACAAATTTTTCCTCTTTATAATATTAGTGTAGATTTGTGTAGATAACATAACATAACATAACGTCTTGTAATCCCCGGAAGGTAGTACATAAGTATACACACAGAACACCTACATTTCGCCAGTTATGTTTAAGTCCTATGTTATAGGGGTCGAGCCTTTTACCATCAGCCGGGCACAAATCCAGATTCTGTGGCTGCTACACCCGATAACACTTTGCCTGACCCGGAAATCGAACCCTAGATCACATGCTCAGCATGCGAAGACCAACGAGGCAGTCTTACGTGCTGTATAGCGTACTTACGTTATTTTCATCATCATCACCAGCCTATTAATGTTCCCACTGCTGAGACACGACCTCCTCTCTGTGAGAGCGAATAGGCTCTAAATTAGAGCCTCTAATCTACCACGCGGGCCCAGTGCGGATTGGTAGGTGTCACATGTCTTCGAATTTTTGGTTCTAGGACATGCCGGTTTCCTCACGAATTCACGATATGTTTTCCTTCACCTTCACGATGTTCACCTTTACTTTATATTAAAAAAAAACTGTTAACAAAGTGCTATTTATTACACCAATAGTTTTTGTCAGTACCTACATGAACCAACCACTACTTATTTCCTTTCGAACATCAATTTCATCCTTAAATAATACGTGAACCAATACAGCGTCGCCTTATTTATTTCGTATCATTTTTCGTCACAGACGCAATAGACAGAAATGTAAGAAATATCGTTTCTGCTCCATACAATATCTTATTCACATTCGTGTGTCATACAGGCTATTTCTCCCTGACACGTCTCTTACAGATTTATGTGTTTTCCTACGTGTAGACGTGGCTGTACAGAGTGTATTTGTTTTAGCAAAATGTGGATGAATTGGTTTTTTTTGATAAGTGTATGAAGTATCTGGATTTTGAATGGATTATTTATAATCGTTTTATTTGAAACCAGCTTTTGTTTGCGGCTTTGCTCACATTATATTTGAATTATACTCACGGGAATGTTTTAAATGATTATAAGCTATTAGAACACTCGGGGATAATGTGGCTTTCCGTTAGTGAAATAACTTTCTGAATCAGATCAGTACTTCCGAAAATTATCCCATAGGTCGAAGAAGCTGAAAATAAGTATTGGTTCTCTTAAAATGGGTCGAATTGATCATTAGTTTTATCTAAATACCTAACCAGCTAATGAAGAGTCATTAGCTGGGCTGGTTAGGTCGACTTTGGGAGAGCCCAAAGTCGAAACAAAACAAAGCCTCTGTTATTGGTGGATATCACGTGTTTTCGTTTTTTTTATTGTTCTAGGATATCCGGGAGAGGCTTTCTCATCATCTCAAGTTTAACTACACTAAACACTAAAATTAATTAAAGTTTCCTAAAATTAGTAACGATTTTAATCTGCTCCAACCATAAGTTTAAAGGGGAAATCGAAGTAGTGTGTCAATTAGAAAAATCAAATATTTTCCCAAGTGCGTCCCTGACACGTCCTTTTTAGACGTTGGGGTCAAATTAATTCTAGACCCTTCGTACTACCCAAACACAACCGTAGAACTCCAAAAACACATATTAAAAATGGACCTTAAAGCCAGTGCTTGGGTTTTGTCGTCCGTGGCTCTGCAAGCCGCACCAAATTTTGTAGCAGCCACCAAGGATATGAGTCTCGGATATGAAGACATATGAGACATGTCTCTGAAGAATTTAATATCTAACGTTGGCCGTACATACCGAGTATCGATTTTGTGAAATTTCAAGCTGTACGAAGATTTTTGGTGTGTTTTAAATGGAACTTGTTTTTGGAGAAACAGTTTCAGTTGACTAGTTCGTTTTTCAGTGGTGGTGGCCCCGACTTACGAACAATAAGTCGTGGGTTCGAACACAGAAAGGCGCATTACTTTGCGTAATTTATTTCATCACCACTGAAGGAAACCGGCATGTCCAAGAACCGAACATTCGAAGATATGTGACATCTAATAATTTGCACTGAGCCCGCGTGGTGGATTATAACCCATTTCCTCTCATTGAGAGGAGGCCGTGTCCCAGCAGTGGGAACAGTAATAGGCTGATGATGATGATGAACATAACATCACGCTTGTAAATCCCAAAGGGTTAGGCAGTTATATCGGACCCGGGAATCGAAGTAAGGCCCGCTTGCTACTCTAGTTCAACGAGTCAGTCTTTCTTTAACATTTACAAATCATTACTTAATTCATTAACTGTTAAGGAAGTAGACACAATAGTTAAACAATCGCGTCAAACCGATTCGGTCGTGGTCCACAGGTAAAGGGCTACCTAACTTATGAGTATTATGTCATTTTAAGAAAATATACCGCGATGGTATAGTGATCGCTAGCGTCGCTCGTGAAGACATTGAGTACTATTCCCAAGTCGGGCATGTCGTCATTGAACTGTTTTATCAGGAATGTCTCTGTACCAAACCGTTGTACCCAATCTCTGCAGCTTTACTTAGAACCTTATTTCCTCGCTTTTAAGTACATTTCCGCTTATGGTTACATGTTACTTACAATATAAACTTATCTAGTGAAACGCGGGTGATCAATACGTAACCATCTGCTATTATAAGAAAAAAAAACATCCACCTAACAAAATCGCTGAACCACAAAGCTTATCACCCCCCAAAACCCACCATTTCTTTTATTACGTTTTTTTTTCTCACCAATTATTTCTAAGAACCAAACCACTTCAGACATGCAAATCCCTCTGTACGGTTATAAATTGCTGGTTGTATTTTATTCGGGACGTTAGTCGTAAATCTGGTCGACCCTGATTGGAGGCAGGGTGCATTAGGATAAGACACCACACACATTTGTTAGGTATCGACAAGAAGGACTGATTAAAATCGCCTGTTTTGTGGGTTGTGTGATAAAATACGCTGAAAAGCGAAGGTACCGGTATTCAAGGTATAGAGCGCTTTGCGTACTGCTCAAATTCAAAGAGGTATCTTTATTAGTGTTTCTCGACCTGAATCGATAATAAAATAGGTAGTTTTTTTTTTCTTATTTACGGAAATCGATAAGTGTAAACCACGAGTATTACGAGTAAAACGCAGCCTGTCTGTAACTGACCCTACACTCGCCTTCACACACAAATGAATGCACACAGAGACATGTCGTGCGATGTGTGATTCTTCTATTACTTTCATGTTTTTCTGAATTTACTGTGAAATTTAAACAATTTAATATTGCAGCTTTAAGAATTATTTGACCGGGTATCGAAATTTAAAGTGACAAGCTCGTGAATTTTGACTATTTCGGTTTCAGCAATCCCAGTTCATTTGCTATCATTTATTGAGGAGTTCCGTTGCCTATCTCTGAAGTTCTTCATCAGATCTGTACCAAATTGAAACGGGATCACTCCGAGAAAGTACTCTTCCTAAAACTAACCAAATCGCTTCTTGTGGGCCTATAAAATTTGAAGAGTTCCCTCTATTTTTCCAGAATCCCATCATCAGTATCCTGACTTGATGATTATGGGACCACCTGGCCAGTATACCCTTTCAAACAATAAAATCGGTCCAGCCATCTTCTAGTAATCGGGGAACATTTAATTGAGAACCTCCTCCTTCTTTTGTCGATTAATAACGACGTTATGGTAGGAGACTCAAATATCCGGGTAGCCAATAAAATAAAATAAAAACAGTACTTGTCACGGTAATAGGCTTATAAATGGAACTTAATACACCGAACTGTCGAAATCTGGGAATATTGTACACATCTGCTCAGAGCATACAGGCGTGATGTTCTGTCATGATGTTGTATAAACAATAAACATCCAAACGATTGCAGCAATCACTGCAGATTTGCCGTCTAATTTTGAAGAGCTCCATTTATATCTCCGAAGATCAGCATCAGATCTTAACCAAATTTAAATGGGAACCACACGGGAAGCATCAGCTTTCAAACAAAAAAAGAATCATCAAAATCGGTTCACGCAATCGAAAGTTCTAATGGTAACAAATACGAAAGGAATAAATATTCCCCGTTTTTTGCAACAATTTTAGTAGTTGTTGTTTTAGTAATTCCTGAGATTAGCGCGTTCAAACAAACAAACAGACTCTTCAGCTTGATAATAATAGTATAGATTCTGCAGGATATATGCTAGTATGATAGTGTTTTTACTCGATAGAAAAAAACACGAACTAATCTCTAAAAAATTATTTTAGTGAGTAAAACCATTCTAAAAAAATACATGCGATCATTCTGATTTATGGCAAATAATTCTACACGCAAAATATTAGCATCATACAGTTTTATTTTTATTCCAATCAACAGATTTTTTGTTAGCTATTCGACCCGCAGTGACTGACGTAACAACCACTTTGTGGTGCAAGCTGACTAGAACTTTATTCTAACAGTACTGCAAAAGAAGTTTGAACCATCAGATAAATAGAATTGCTATTTTAGCTCGTGTAGTCGCCTTAAGCCGTGCTTGCTTATCCGTGGTTGGTGACCCTGACCACCCATTATATATACCGATATACCGAGTTTCTTCTGTGTCTCGGAAAGCTCGTTAATCTTTTGGTCCCGGCTGTCATTTGTAGATCTTTGACAGTCGTAACTTGCCAGCCTTTGGTATGACTGACCAAGTGGTATCGCATTACCCAGTTGGTACTACCCGTTTCCGTTTCCCGGGACGGCCAAAGTGCTTTTGGGTTTTTCTATGAGGAATTTCTCAAGGAGTGTGGATATTTGCTTGGTTGGTGCCAATTAGCTCGCTCCCTATAACATGAGGCTTAAACATAACTGGCGTAACGTACTATTTATGATGGGGAGAGCAGCGGTGGCCCAGTCGTGGCAGCCCTGACTTACGAACAGTAAGTCGTGGCTTCGAACCCAGACAGGCGCATTTCTTTTTGTAATTTATTTCATCACCACAGCTCTCAAAACGGTGAAGGAAAACATCGTGAGAAAACCGGCATGACATAGAACCAAAAAGTCGAAGACATGTGACATCTACCAACCCGCACTGGGCTCGCGTGGTGGATTATAGCCCATTCCCTCTCGTAGAGGGGAGGCCTGTGTCCCAGCAGTTCCCACTGCTAAATAGTCATCATCATCATCATCATCATCAGCTGCTTAATGTTCCCACATTAATTGGTGATGATGGCTATTAATAATTTATGTTCACCTCTGCCAAATTCTTTTGGCTTTACAATCGTGATGTTATGTTATGACATTGAGTTCAATCTTTCTGATCAACAGCTTAATAAAAACAATTAATATCCTACCTAAAAACACGGGTTGTTTTCTCCAAATTTTCTCTTAACCCCAAAAAATAATCACCAATAATATCCCACTAAAATACAATCGAACTACCCTCCATTAACTAGTCCAAGAGCGAACCAAACCTGATATACATCAGTTGGTAAAACTTTTTTCGGCGCCATTCTTTCGCGGTTTCTTTTTCTTTCTTTCATTCTTTCTTTTGAACGGCTGGTGACAGCCCACTAATGGAACGATACAACGGATCCGTTCCGTACTTACGTTCAGAAATGAAATAGTGGGAGCCCTTTTGTTTAGCCTTTTTGTGTACTGCTTCGAAAGTAGTTTTTGTTTGCTGGGATACGATATTAGGTGGGTTTTATTGGTGGATAGTGGAATTGTTTGGTGTGCGTGTTTGTTTTGGTGTTAATTGATGGATATTATAAGTACCTTTGTACCCGAATGGCGCAGTGGTAGTGAGGCTGCCATACGTTCCAGTAGGGTCCCGGGTTCGAATTCCGGTAGGAGCAAATGTTTGTGTGATGAGCATGGACATTTGTTTCCGAGTCATGGATGTTTATATGTATAATAAGTATGTATTTACAAAAAAAAAGTATCTATACCATATTTAAAATCAACTATCTGGTGTCTACGACAAAAGCCTCGTTGCTTAGTGTGGCACTAGATGGCGGTGTGTGTAATGTCCAGCGATATTTATTTATTGATGGCAGTGGTGGTACTTTCACACAAGCGTCAAAGCTGGGCGTCTCCAAGGATACGGGCTTATGAACTATAGTCTGCTCGCCTTTGGGCTTGCCGTATTGTTGGCGCCAAGACACGTCACTGTTACATAGGTAATAATAATATAGTGAAGTTATCATAATCATCATTTCAGGCTCGATTAACGCACCGTTGGGTATGGCGACACACATTTTGTTTCCGAAAACTTGAAAATACTATTTAAATAATACTTTTTTTCTTTATTTTTATTAAGTAATCATTAAAAATTGCTTCACAAAAAACATGTCTTAATATTGCTGCGGGACTGTTCGAAAGAGATACCCTGGCCCCGGAACATAAAGGGCGAGGAAGGAACATGGATGGGTTTTAGTCAGTAAAAGTCTGACAGTCCCTCCCAGAGTGGGAGAAGTTATTTGATAATTTCCCATCCGAAAAAAAAAGTATTAAATATTATTCCATCAATGAGAATATTGAGTGCTACTCACAAAACAGACAGCTCCCAAAATCACCCGACACTAACTAACTAACTAATCCATGATAACTAGTTTGTTTACACAAACATTCGGTTCAAATAAACCACGTTCAAGCCGAACTTTACCGAATACGACCGGTTCAAACCGGTAACAACTTTACCTGCATGCTAGACGAAAAAAAACAATCACTTTAGCACTTTTCATTTCTGCAATTTGCAACTGCAAGACCGTACCGTCAGTCCATGCCCGCCCGCCCTACAGTGCGCACGTTGGGCGGAACTTATTTACCGTAACGTGTAACGTAAAGGTTTACGTTTCGACTACAGTTTGAATTTCTGTGTTGTGTTGTGAATTTGGACTGATTATGAGGAGATTTTGAATGTATGTAACTATGTACTTTGTAGCTACTTTAATAAAGTAGAAATTTGGTTTGGTTTTTTTTTTTTAGGTTTTAGGAAATGCGCGAATGATTTAAATATGAATATTTCGGTTAGTTACCGGTCATTGTTTAATGGATTAGTTGAGGGCAAGTTAAGTCAATCGTCTGAAATAAACTATAATGAAAGTCAGTAAAACATACAGAAGTCACCGACTTCCGAAAGTAAAATTATTTTTCCACTTTGTATTAATTTGTGTGTTTTTTGGAAGTGGGTTCTTTTTTAGAATGTCAATTTGTCTAGGTTTTAAGCTCATATAAAAACTAACACTAAATTGCTTGATGATATAGCGGTTACATTATTATTTTCTTAATGATACTTCTTAGTGATAGGAAACGCATACATCAGTTGACCTAAATTCAGTATAAAGAAAAACAAGAAAATCTACACATACCTTGCAGAGTTGTAACTCTTTATGACAACAGTTTTGAGTGCAGAGAATTTATTTTAAACTGTGAAGAACTTAATATTCTACTCGGATACCTTCCCGCGCAAGATGTCAATGACCTTTTGAAAATGTTAATGCACGATAATTGAGTTTCTTTAGTTTTCTTTGTGAGCTCCAAAATAGTTTATTCAAGGTCCGGGGCTACTTAAAAAGAAACGCACTAGACTTGCAAATATTATAATTATTTAGTTTAAAATTCCTTTTATTTTCTAAAATACCGTTTCAGTGTTTTTCATTATTTATCTCGTCATAAGCCAAATTTTTTAAAATTGATGAAACTCGTTTGACGATACTAAAGTTTTCACATCAAACTTTTATATTAATTGACGATTAATTTATCGCTTCCCTAGATAAAACTGTTCATACTACTAAATTATTTTCGACCGTAATGAAGGTTTTCAAAAATATATGAAGAAAATTGTCAGTAAATTTTCTAACAGTTTTTATTCTGATTGTTCTTACATTTCTCTTTGAATATTTAAAAAAAAAATCGGCCGTAGAGTATACTTGAACGCAATTTATTATAACTACAGATGACTGCATAAGTTATTCTTTAGGTATTTGAATACTTACCTTTTTGTAAGTTTACCTCAAAGGTTTATATTTCCACACTACGGAGCCATTATTCCAAATTATTCATAAGACGCTTCTTATAAAGTTTTCTGAATAATTCAAAGAATCCACCGATCAATGAGCGGTTAAAAGTTTTGAATAACTTTGTGTTCAAAAAATAAAAAATTGGGAAAAAAATATTTACAAAAGCAACTTCATTACGCTTGTAATCTTCGAGGGGTTTGATAGAAATGTACCTGTAGTTTTCCACATTGCACCAGTTATGTTTAAGCGCCTGTGATATATGAGCCTATACCCATCTTAGAAAATAGTTATGTACATTTTAATTCTTGAAGGCATCGCTTAAAAAAATATATTATATCACATTGGCCTATTATATGCACTTATTATAACACCGAGAAAAAGATGCACGGTTCGGTTTGGTCGTGACCTAAGGAGAAGAACCGGCAAGAAAGTCCATGGTTAAACTCTTTTTAAATGATTTAGTCTTACAATAGTATCTTGGAATGCTGTTACTTACAGCATTAGTACTTAATTACAGGGGGACAGCGTAGACAATAAGACAAAAACGTCAAACAAGATAAAAACTTAACAAGCATCTAGGAATCAACAATGCCTAATAAATCGTCTAACTTTGGTAGCTGCCAAAATCAAAGGGGTCAAAAAAACAATATAATTTTAATAACACAACAAAATAGGCACTCGTATCAAAATTAAAACGAGAACCGTTTGATGTCGAACGAACTTGAGTGTGTACTAATCAAAATTTAATTATTGTTGATTAGCTATAACTAATTGAGAGTATTTACACAATCTGCCACTAGATGGCAGCGGCAATCAAACGATGGTACCTATTTGATTAATTAAAATGTTATTAAATTGTTCCGTGGTAATTGAATTCAGAGATATTGTTGTGTTTTATTATTATGTTTAAATCAGTGCTGAATTAGCGAAAATCTGACAAAAAGTAGGTATTACCAAGGAGTATCGTATAACCCAGTACTAACAGCGCTGTGGAGGTCAGATAGGCAGTCGCTTCATGTAAAATACTGGTATTCAGCTGCATCCGATGAGACTGGATGGCGTCTCATACATAGTAGAGAAAAGGCTAAGCAAATGGTGATGATAAATCTGTACTTTCTGAATTCTATGTGGTTGTATTGTGACTGGACACAATATTTTGTCTGGAAATCTACCTAAGTTACCGCTAACGGAAGTTGATAAAAAACTTACAATGGCTAATTAATGTACACCCTTAATATACAGAATGAAAACTAACTCATCACGAAGCCGTCAACCAAACATTCTTTACATCAAACTAAGTGACTTAACGCAAGAATAATTGCTGGAAATCGATTTTTTTTGGGGAGAAATATCATGTTTTGTGGTAGAACTCAATGTAACACACTCAAAACATTGTGATGGATGAATTGAATAGTACGAGGTCGTGGAGGTGTTTAAAGTAAAAAAAAAATACATTAAAAACTTGTATTGAAAAAATAAAAACTTAAAAAAAAGCTGGATCTTTGTCCCCCAATATTTCTGTAAATAGAAGGTTCCCAGGTATGATGTAGAACAAAAAAATGACCGTAATGACGGAAAGGACAAGTTCCTTTCAAGACTCTGCTTACACTTACAACATTCAGTGTTTCGTTAGTCTACGTACTACTACTCGTAACAGCTACTGCTGAGCATCATTGAATCTAGGACCTCAACCTAAATTCAATTACCAGGTCATGCAAAGCGTTATAAGAAGTTACCATCTGGAATTCTCTGCAGCCCCGAGTCTGCATATACAACGTGTAACAAAAATGTCAACGGCCCCATACTAAATTCCAATACCTACTCGACCAAATGTATGAAACAGCTGATTATTTTTTTACGATTACGATGGTGGTCCCATAGAGAAAGTTGTTCAGTTTGATGGTCTATAGCACACCCTTTCATATGACTATACCCTTTTTGTTACACGTTGTATAGTCCGATTGATGGCAAAGGACTCGTCCCTTATTACATTACATGGGATTTAAACATAACTGCTGAAATATTATTTCGGCTTCTTCTTTTTAGCGTGTCGATAGCTATCTTAATTGTGTCGTCCCAGAACTGAGCTACTAGTTTGGCGCTTTTGTTAGCGTCCATCAGTTCCTGTAGTGAACAAACAACAGGACACGCAGGACGCGATAGTAAGTGCCCCCCCGTTTGTGGAACAGCACCACATTTACACTCCAGGGCATTCTTTAATGAGGGATAGAGCCTCTCGCCCCAGCCGCCGCGGGAGACACACCGAGCGTCGGCAGCCACGTGGTGGCTACCGGCCACCGCCGACGCGGGCCTGTGGACGGTGAGCTATGGGCTAGCTAGCCGTCCGTCCGTCTAATGACGACAGGCCATGTCGTCGGCGCGTTCTTGTTCCACGCGCGCCTCAAAGAGATGTCAGCAAAGTTAAGGGCCGAAGCCCGGCAGGGTTGCGGGACTGTTCGAAAGAGATACCGTGGCCCCGAAACATAAAGGGCGAAGAAGGAACATGGATGGTTTTAGTCAGTAAAAGTCTGACACTCCCTTCCGCTCCGCCCAGAGTGGGAGGGGTCATTTGATGATGTCCCATCCGAAAAAAAAAAATAATAATAAGTCTTTATTGAATCTCCACACAGCAGGTTTTCCTTGCCGTGGTCAACTTGGGTCCGGAGTCTATTTAAAGACTTCGTACTTTTATTATATCTAGTATCGGCACCCTCTAGCTTATCCCTTAGGGGTCGACAGACGTGAAGGCATGTTAGAACAGTCAATGTAAGAATTGGTGCAAAACTAACAATTTAATTCGATAGTACTCAACAAAAGGGAGCTCGTGGCTAAATAATAACAGCCGCTCGGGTCGATCTTTAGGTTAAGCCGTGCTTGCCTAGGTTGGTCTTTGGATGGGTGATCTTTTCATACCGAGTTTCCTCCGTGCCTCGAAAAGCACGTTAAGCTGTTGGTCTCGACTGTCATTTGTCCATCTTTGACAGACGTTACAGGTAGTCAGTTGCCCAAAAAGTCTGACACCGGTCTTACCAAGTGGTATCGTATTACCCAGTATTAACTGGGTTGTGGAGGTCAGATAGGCAGTCGCTCCATGTAAAATACTCGTATTCAGCTGCATCCGGTTAGATTGGAAGCCGACCCCAACATAGTTGGGATAAGGCTAGGCTCGACTATCGACTAGCGCAAATAACAGTTGAAAATGTACCGGTAAAACGCTTTAAAGATTAATTCAACAGCACCTGCTTCTCTACTCATCCACCAAGAATAGCTAGCTGGATACATATTACAACAAGTTTGAACATGTTCTGACCTATATAACACTGTACGTGATACATTAGTAGATAGAGTAGGAAGTGAGATTATCCCGCAACCTAATTAGATGAAGCCTTTAAAATATCGCTAATTAAGAAAATAGCGGTAAGTTACTACTAGCCTTGGATAGGAAGTTATTAACCCCCGATGCATAAACGACGACGGGGTGTTATACTCGTAAGTTTGACGTGTCTGTGTGTGTGTGTCTGCCTGTGGCATCGAAGCGCCCGAACGGATAAACCGATTTTGATTTTGTTTTTTTCTGTTTGAAAGGTGAATTAGTCGGGAGTGTTCTTAGCTATGTTTGATAAAAATCAGTCCAAGATGGCCGCCGCCACAAAATGGCGGATTACATATTTATTCAATAACTACCTCAATATGGGTATCAAATGAAAGGGCTTGACTAGTAGAATACTATACACTATGATAAATAAAAAATTCAAGATGGCCGCCACCACAAAAAGGCGAATTAACGAATTATTTTCTATTTAACTTTTAGTACATTGTGTCGTGGGTTTTTTAATTTTTAATTTAATTTTACTTGTATCTTGACCTTGGTTGATATATGTGAAAAGAATGTCATAATGTGCCCACTGCTGGGATACAGGCTTCCTAAAGATGGAATGGACCTTAATGCACCACGCAGGCACTATGAATGTCACGTGTATGCGAATTTTTGGTTCTAGGACATGCCAGTCCGGCCGGCCGGTTGTTTTTACGGTCAAAGTCGTTCCACGACTCTTATGAACTGGGAGGGATGTATTGATGATTTTGATGATTATAATTCTGTAACTACATACGTCTTACAGCCGTGACCGATATGTTTATCAACATACAGCTTAGCACTGCCCTGCAAATAGGCTTGTGTCCTAAAAAAATCTAATTAGTCCGTCAATAAGATTATCAAAAAATATTTGACACGTATTTTTTCTTTTGCTACATAAACCAAAATTGAGGAAGATACGATGCTTTTAAAATTCGCAATACGTCACGCCGTGCTATAGTTTTTAGTGCGTTGTGACGTCACGAGCCCCCACTCCCGAGTTTTGATACGTTTTATCTTTGTCAGTATTCATTGATTTACAAAAACAAAAAATACGTGTCCATTATTTTCCAATACTCTAACTGACGGACTAATTAGATTGGTAATTTATCGATGATGGAAACTAGCCTATTGCAAAACACGTAAGAAAAAATATGAATTTCGCGGGCCACTCTGACGCCATCACCTTAATTTACCGTTTTCAGGAAGAAGAAAGTTAATATGAAAAATATCTCGGTATGTAATTGTTTCGGGACCAAAATTAGGAAGAAGGTCCTACTTAACAAAGTAATATAGATAGCTAATTAATGGGTTCTTGCAAGCTCGATATTCCTAGGGTCGATTCTTGATCTCGTAAAGAAGTTGACGATCTTCAACTTTTTTTTTTTTTTTTGTATTTTTTTTAGACTGGTATATACAGGGTGTAAACAACCTTATCACGAAGCCGTCAACCAAGCATTCTTTACATCAAACTAAGTAACTTTTCGCAAAAATTATTGTTGGGATTTTTTTTTTTTTGGTGAAAAATCATGTTTTGTGGTGGAACTCATTATAACGCACTCAACAAATTGTGCTGATGGATGAATTGACTAGTGTATGGAGGTCGTGGAGTTGTTTAAAGTAAAAATCTTATAATAAAAACTTGTATTTTAAAAAAAAAACTTGTTGAAAAGTTGGAAGTTTGTCCCCCCAATATATAGGGGTAAGGTATGGTGTAGAACAAAAAAAATATCGCAAAGACGGGGAGAACAAATGTCTATCGGCTTCGTTAAGAGGTGTTTGACACCCTTTATAAGGGACTTAAACATAAAAAATACGAAATGTGAGTCTGTTTCTACTAAACCTACTCCTCAAACTTCAGTAAAAAATTCATACACATACGTTAGAAACCTTGCCTTAAAATAAAACCGTCATAACCTATCAAATCTTTGTGGATTTGATAGGTTATGACGGTTTTATTTTTCCACACAAATCCTCCCAACAAACCAAGTTGGTTCAAAATTGGCAGCACAAGTTAACAGCAGGGATTATCAGATAACCTACATGTCTGTCTACCCAGTAACTCAATCACCAGCGCAATGTCCAATGATTGGTCCCATGTGTGTCGTTCGCACTTCCAATGCCCATCCGAATTTCTGACCGAGGAAACGTTACGACATTTTCATGGAAATTTTAACCTATATAGGAATATTATTTTTGCGAGAAAAAATGGATTGGAACAGTTGATTATTACGTTACAGCTATACAAGCTGAAGTTGTTACGTATTTTTATAAAGAAATATTTTGAAAACCCGTTTTATTTTAGGGCCTTTGGCATCCAGGTTTTTATTTTAGTTACTACTCGCCGAAGCTGCTCTAAATATTCTCTGCGATTTTAGGTCATTAACAGACTTTGTGTGATATAACTACGACTAAAAATCCGAATACTGAATAAAATGTAGCATAATTATGTTACCCGGACCATAATAACGAATCGATTAAAACCTTTCTCATCAAAATCGGATAAATAGTTGCGGCACTACGGTGGAACATACGTATATACAAACATATAGTACATAATGCACTGTTTTAGACTTTCACGGTTTTTCACTACACTTAAAGTACTTACGGGATTATATCCGGGATATAATCCGGTTATTATCCGGGATTATATTATATATTTTGATTGGACACTGATTTTAACAAGAGTTATAAGAAAAATAAATTTTCAATGGAAATTTTAAATTCCTCATATCTCGTCTTTGTATCATTGTCCTCTCAAAAAATATATTTGGGAACATATATCTATGAGGAATTTAAAATTTCCATAGAAAATTTATTTTTCTTATAACTCTTGTTAAAATCAGTGTCCAATCAAAATATATATTTGGGAACCAAGATATTCTGTAATTTAATCGAAATAAATACACACTACCTTAAGAATATGTTTTATATACGAATAATTTTGGTATTACGTTTGTATGAAATACGCAAGCTCCGCCGGCCCCTTAAACAGCCTACTTATTAATCATATTTTAATCCTACATACATAAATAGACTGCTAAAATCAAAACCCTTCCTCTTAGCTTTGCCTTAATTGGGTAAAAAGAGTCAGTTTGTCGGCGCTATCAGTTTTGACAACCCCTTGCTACTAGCGAGAACTAGCAATCCTAGTGTTGCTTGCCTTTTAAGGCGACTGCATGAGCTAAATTGGCAACTCTATTTGTGGAGGTTCAAACTTCGTTTGCAATTCTGTTAGAATAAAGTTCTAATCAGCTTGCACTACAAAGTGGTTGTTACGTCAGTCACTGCGGGCCGAATAGTGCGAAATGAGTGGTTTCGATCGATTTACAAAAAATCTATTGATTGGACTAAAAAAATAAAACACTGTAATGATCGCATGTATTTTAGTATGGTTTTTATTCGTTAAAATATTTATTTAGAGATTAATTCGTGATTTTTTTGTATCGAGTGTATTTTCTTTTCTCAGAGTGTCGCTGAAGCAAACACAAAGAGAGCAAATTAAATATTGGTAAGTGTTTTTCTTAAGGATGATGCCCTAAGGTAGCCCGCGAAATTAAAATTTTCTTACTTCTTTTTAATCCCATTGATTGACTTTTTATAAAATAATATATATATAAATATCGCTGGACATTACACACAGCGCCATCTAGTGCCACACTAAGCAAGGCTTGTGTCGTGGTCACCAGACAGTTGATATACTACATATATACTTTTTGTTTGTAAATACATACTTATTATAAGTACATATAAACATCCACGAATCGGAAACAAATGTCCATGCTCATCACACTAACATTTGCTTTGGATTTGACCCCGGGACCCTAAGAACGTAAGGCAGCCGCACCGCTACGCCATTTGTGTAGTCAATAAATAGTTATTCAATGGAATAACATGAACTTAGAAGGCTGTATTAATTATTTGAATGATAAATTACAGTAAATACTCGTACATTAATTTATCTTGTTCAACATACGAGTACATCCATACACTGACAGGCAAATTGCAAAAAAGTAAGAAAAAATTAATTTCACGGACTACCCTTGCGTACTTTTAGTACTCATTCACGTTGATTCGCGGGTGCGGTGGCGGGCGTGGTCACGAAATATCAAACATATGGCGTAATATCCAAGTGTTCACGTACACAACGCACGTGCGGTCTAAGTAGCGGGCAAGCTAGCGACTGGCGCGCGCGGCGGGCTCGCGGCAATATCAAACGCGTGAGATGTTTGTGTGTGTTCACGTCGAACTAGCGGCGGAGCGCGCGATTCACTAGCGACGTCAGATAAGTTCAACCAGTATGAACTTGTAGCTAGAAACGGTAGCACGTTTCCATCATGTCTTTCAATACAGAATAGTTTATTAGTGCTGTTCAGGCTAGAACTCCGACGTCGTCCTTGTTTTCAACTTCTGACAACACGTCAGACTCGCGCAAACGCCTGGCGGCCAATGTGAACACGAACTCGGCACGTCTCCGCGCCCGCACCCGCTTCCGAGCCCGCGCATTCCTACGTGAACAACTACTTATTCCCGGCTGCCACCACCGGTCCAACACTGGTGGCAGTTGCAACTACGTGTCGCATTTACCACCACTGGTGGTGGTTGCGTAGTGGAGTCGCATCTGCCCCGAATCGCATACCTACATAATAAAGAATTATTTTTAAAAATGTTAAACATACCAATAAATTCTTCACGTCTACCTTGTACATACTTAATGTTGTGAAACGAACCATTATAGGGAGCCTAATTGTTTCCGATCGAATGATAATACCTGGGATTTTCTATCACAAGAAAATAATAAATAAAAGGTGGTTTTTCTTCATTGCTGTTTCTGATTTTTGTCTAATTGAGGTTGAAAATAAAATATTAACGTAAACGACATTATTTTCTGGGCTACAAGTTTTTGTGATAAAGGGAATCTCATTAAACAATAATTACTTCTAAAATGGCGGTCGAAGCCATCGCGCGTCGTTAAGAAAAATCAAATCTTTATGAGGTGCGTATTGAGTTTCATCATCATTATTGACATTAACAATTATTCTATTACTGACCTAATTGGAAGTTCCTTGCTACTAATAATCATAATAACTTTATCCGCCATTCTATTTTAACAGCCTCGTATTTTTTTACGGGTGTATTCTACATGCTTCCCACATGACCAATATGTGGATGCTGATGTATGACTATTTCATGAAAAAGTCATTCAATCGACCTTTATGAACTTCGAGGGTTGTATTGATAATTTTGATGATTATACTCGTAGTTCTGTAACTACATACGTCTTACAGCCGCGAATCATATTTTAATCAACATACAATCTAGCACTGTCCTGAAAATTGCAAAAAACGAAAGAAAATGTGAATTTCGCAGGTTACCCTGACGCTTTCACCTTAGAGAGTGAAGAGTGAACACCAAATCGTTTAGAAAACATAAGTGATCAGTCGAAAACGAATAACATAATTGCCTTATATCGGTAACCTTTGCCCAATTCGAAGGAAACAAACCGAAGCATTCAGTACCACGTCACAGGATACATGCACCAGTTGTTGTCATGTCCCGCCGAATTGGCACGCCGTGTCACACGTCAAACGTGATGTACGAGCCGAATAAAATATAGGCAGAGGGCGTGACGGAAAAGGTGACGTCATTCGTCAATGAACTGTCACTTTTTTGTGGCCGATACCCTAGTTGTTCCATTTTCGAAATTGTTTTTTAAACTGAACACTTTTTCGTTTTATTTTCGGGCAGTGTTCGTGTTATTGGTAGTCCGGATTGTTCTTTTTTTGGGTAAAATTGACGAAATGTCAGTTTGACGTGGACATTTTAAGTTCATGTATTACCAAAAATAAATCTTTGATTACAAATATCGTATTGGCCAGTATGTTTTCGGGAAACCAAGATATTATCTCAGATGTCTTAAGTATCAATATTTCTCCAAAAATTTTTAACTGCTCAGTTCAGTTCACGCATAGCGAATTATAACAGTTCTGCCTTCCATTTTCCCTATCCCGCTGCACGGGGTATAAATAACCCCAAACCATAATAAAACGCTAAGCCGACGATTTTACATTTTATTTCACGGTGATAAAAAAAATACCGGACCCATTCACAACCATACTTTACCTACGCGCGCCATCCTCAAAATGGCCGTATGAAAAATTATTGTTCCTTATTAATAATTAGGGGAACAATTTTCATTGCGTAATTATGAGTATAAATTAGCTGCTTGGTTCATTTTAAAAGGGGTAATTACTGACGCTTGTTATTTTACAAGGAACTGACTGTTTGTCTAGGCTTTTCCCAATTATGTTGGGGCCGCTTCATGTCAAACCAGTCAAAAATTATATACATTACGCTTGTAATCCCCAAAGTGTTTGGCAGAGGTGTACTTACCTCTTTTTTTTGCATCCACTTTCGTTTTTTTCATTCATTTCGCCAGTTATGTTTAAGTCCCATGTAATAGGGTGCGAGCCTATTAACATCATCATCGACTAGACTGGAACTGGACTGTTCCAGTCTAACCGGATGCAGCTGAATACCAGTATTTTACATGGAGCGACTGCCTATCTGACCTCCACAACCCAGTTAACACTGGGTAATACGATACCACTTGGTAAGACTGGTGTCAGACTTTTTGTGCCACTGACTACCTGTAACGACTCAAAGATGGACAAATGTCAGCCGGGACCAACAGCTTAACGTGCTTTCCGAGGCACGGAGGAAACTCGGTATGTAAGGGTGGTCACCCATCCCAAGCGGCTGGTATTATTAAGCCAGGAGCTTCTCCTCTATTGCCATCAACTGATCACAAATCCAGACTAATGAGTCTGTACGGACCGTACTAGGTGGCGTCACATAATTCTGCTTCATCATCATCATCATCGGCCTATTAATATTCCCACTGCTGGGACAGGCCTCCTCTCACAGGGAATGGGCTATATAATCCACCACGCGGGCCCAGTGCGGATTGGTAGATGTCACATGTCTTCGAATTTATGGTTCTAGGACATGCCGGTTTCCTCACGATGTTTTCCTTCACCGTTTTGAGAGCAGCGGTGATGTAATTACACAATGTAATGCGCCTGCCTGGGTTCGAAAACACGACTTACTGAACGTAAGTCGGGGCCGCCACCACTGGGCCACCGCTGCTCTCATAATTCTGCTAACCCCATGAGAAAAGGCTTAAGTTTTTTGTGTATGTAAAAGCTTACAACTCAGGGCTAAGTCTTCCAATACCTACTTAATTAGAACACAGACAGCACAAAACTGTTTAACGTCCGTTGCATCACCATCTCAGGTCCAGCTGAAAACCAGTGTCGGGTTTTTGGTGTTTGGCGCAGCCGTGAGACACACAATACTACTTACTTCTTTTTTTTTTGTTTAGATTTAAGTTTTTAATTGTGTAGATTTCAGTTTATTTTATTTTAATCTGTTTTTTTTTTTGTTGTGTGCACGTCTTGTGGCCTGTGCCAAATAAATATATTATCTTTTTTTCTTTGTTTCAATAGACATACAGACGAAGAAATGGCGTAGGAGAGCTTTACCCCCTGGGTACACAACCCTAAAAACTAAATTAAACTGTGGCAAAAACACGTGAAACAGCGCAAGAAATGACAGAGCTCCCCCGACACCCCCAGACTCCCCCTACAACCCCACTACGAGTGTACTAAAGAGTAACTACCAAAGTACTGCAAGGGTTAACTTTATTACATTGCCCTAACTATAACTCTGTTCCTGTGTTAGTTAAACTTAATCCAATATTTGTAATTGCTTTATCCCGTATTGAAGCGTGTATTTGTGTGTATATGTTTGTATGTATCGATTTCTTAATAAACTAGTGTAGGGAAGAAGGCAGTTTTGGGTTTGGTAACAGACCGGAGTACTATAAGTCCTTGCGATAGCTAAATTTTCTTTAATAAGGTCCCTGTGTTAAAAACTTTAATATTTTTATATGTATGTATGTAAAAAGGCCTCTTGCTAAACTAACCCAGGCCGTCATGCTCAGCACTCAGCAGTTGCGCTTGCGACCACCAGACCAACGAGGCAGTCACCCTAAAATCAGTACAACTAAGGTCCATACTCACTAAAACGATGACGGTCTGATTGTATGGGAACATGTCACAGTGACAGCTGTTTTTTATATAAACGGACCGTTATCTTTTCGGTGAATATCCGCAAAAGTTAATCCAAACACCAGTTTACACAGCCGCGTTAATCAACTCGTCTACTTTATGAAAAAAATAATCTAAAAATAACTTTATTAAACCGTTATGAAAGCACGCTTCAATTACCGGTCTAGTATTCGCAGGGTTAACAAACACACACTTGAATATCGACCTAAATCGTAAAGAAATAAGGTGTCATGTTGTGTGTGAGTTTACGGGTAAAAAGGGGTAAGTAATGAGTCACTTTAGTTTCAAATTGACTGCGGAGGGGTTGCAATGGTAACATTCCCCGTTTGTTTTTAAAAATGAACGAAAATTTTGATTGGATTTTTTGATTAATTAGTTGAGTTGTTTTCATATGAGGAGGCTGCGGTTGCTCGTTTAATTAATAATTTATTTTTTCAGGTGTACACTTCGCCCACATATTGATAATATTTATACACCTGATTAATATTTATAATTAATTTTGCATAGTTTCAGTAGGTAGAATTATTTAAAAGTTGTGTCGTGTATTAACTGAGCTAGAAAAAGTTATATGTAGATATTGTAGATACGACGGTCGTACCTACATAAAAGTAGGCGAAAAACATAAAAAATCAAAATATAAAAAAAAACAGAAACGACCACAAGTTACGTACTTTTTTGATGGCCTGAAACACAGTTTTAAATAAACCTAGATCAGGCAGGTACGCTAACTAACATAATAACACAAAAAAATAACACTCACCTCGTTGTATACTGCACCTAAATGTACACTTTTGTAATATCTATACTTTTTAAATATTTTTTTTATGTTTTGAATATCAGATCCTCTATACTTCGCTCCAAAACCCAAATAGCTGATGTTGGCATGACAGCTGCTAGGCTGAAGTGGAACTGGGCTGCTCACATCTGCCGCATGTCGGAGGAGCAATGGGCAAAAGTTACCACTCAGTGGATACCAAATAGTAGGAAACGACAACGCGGCAGACCCAGAAGGAGATGGCGGGATGAGCTAGACTCTTTCGCAAAGGATTGGCCTACAATCGCACAAGATCGCGAAATGTGGAAGGAGGGAAGGGAGGCCTTTGCCCTGCAGTGGGACAATGTAGGCTTATAATAATAATAATAATAATAATGTTTTGAATGACGGAAAACTCCAACATTCATTGACATACAATTTCGCCCATCTGTTTGATTTTCAAGGCAAATTATTCGTCCATCTCCAATAATACCAATCTGCATTCTCAACACAATTCAGGTAGGTACCTAATTATATTCTCCACCAACCCCGTAATTTACTTACACTGCTAAACAAGCACCATGCACTCAAAAACCCGTAAAGGGGTTCCAATTCCAAATTCAATCCTTCCATTCGCCAACATACTCGTATTTACAAAGAGCAACCAAAACAAAAGAGAACCACTTCACGGGCCTTCAACTTGTCGATATAAAGGGTCCAGCCAGTAACCGAATAATTTCACGAAAATCTCCATAAGATAGAAAACAAAGGTCCTAACGTGAATGATAACGGAAAACGCCTATTTCCTAATAGACGGAGGGACTGGCCCGCAAAATTTAGAAACGGACCAATTTGCATGTTAACACGGGATCGACAATGCGATAATTGAATACTAGGGGTACGTGGGTTTTCAATGTAATCTATTCTCGTGTTCCGATCCTTGGTCTGTTTTAAATTTGTTCAGGGTTCTGTATAGTTGTGTTGGGCGTATAGGGATAGCTCTCGGTGCCTCGGGCGGCGGGATTCTGCTGCGGTACAAGTATATTGCTCGTGATGAGGTTTTCAACTTTGATTCAGGTATTAAAATAGTGAGTACATTTTGGGTGTATGCTTTTGTACGCTCGTATAGTTCAATTCCTACAGGTATTTTGACGTGTTAGTTAGTTATGTTTTATGAAGAAATCTTGTCTTGCATGGGCAATAAATTCATGTAGGTATTTTGAGCTGTGGCTTAATTTTTTAGGGTTCCGTAGCCAAATGGCAAAAAACGGAACCCTTATAGTTTCGCCATGTCTGTCTGTCTGTCTGTCTGTCTGTCTGTCTGTCTGTCCGCGGATAATCTCAGTGACCGTTAGCACCAGAAAGCTGAAATTTGGTACCAATATGTATATCAATCATGCCGACAAAGTGCAAAAATAAAAATTTAAAAAAACATTTTTATTAGGGTACCTCCCCCAGACGTAAAGTGGGGAGCGATTTTTTTTTTAATTTTGACCCTGACGTGTGATATATTGTTGGATAGGTATTTAAAAATGAATAGGGGTTTTCTAAAATCATTTTTTGATAATATTAATATTTTAGGAAATAATCGCTCCGAAAGTCAAAAACAATGTGTCCCCCCCCCTCTAACTTTTGAACCATAAGTTTAAAAAATATGAAAAAAATCACAGAAGTAGACCTTTATATGAACTTTCTAGGAAAATTATTTTCAACTTGATGAGTTGAATAGTTTTTGAGTTATATAGCACTTTTTCAAAAAAACGCAAATGATAACTTTGTTTTTCATACAAATACTATGAAAAACAAAGTTATTTTTGCTGACGAAAAATTTTGGTATTTTTAATGGTCTGGGAAGCTACGGAACCCTACAGTGAGCGTGGCCCGACACGCTCTTGGCCGGTTTTTTTTTACTTGTATATGCTTATGTTTTTCTTCTTAATTTTGTGCTTAAATCCTTTTCGTTATCTCTTGGACACTGGTAAAATACGATGATGTATTATTTTTCACAAAACCTAACTTTTCAAATTATTGAAATTAGATAAAACGTGTTTATGTGGCCCAATTGCACCACAACTACATGCTTTTAGCGCTTGACAAGCGTATTCTGTCTATTCCTTTGTTTGAAGATGATGGAATTGTTTGAAGTTAGTGATTTGATATGTTACTGGGTCATAATATTCTTATCTTCGATTCCGATTTATTCTTAGATCATTGACAGACCTTACAGGTAGTCAGAAGCCTGAAATCAATCAGTCTCACCAATCACTGGGTCGCGGATGTCAAATAGTGATGTAGCCTCTCCATGTAAAATACTATGACAAAGTGGGTCGGTACCGTAACCTTACGCGTTTAAAATCATCAGCTGCATACAGTTAGACTGGATTGCGACCTCAACATAGTTGAGTAGTCACTAGATGATGACGTGTTTATAACCCCAATATATTCAAGTCTTGAGTCAATAGGCTTCTTTTGGGTTAGCTCGTTCCATCGTCGACCTCATCTCTATCCTTAGGACTAGATTGAGGTCAAGAGTAGTCCTATTTAATATTTAAAAATAATGTATTTTTATTCCTAGGATCACAATGATGTGGTTTTGTCCCAAGCATAACTGTCACCTTGGCCTTCTTTTCGGATAATTGGATCCTTGGTATTTAAACAATCGACCGTCAACCAACTTTCAAACACATTCGTGGTTCTCAAAATACTTTCTTATAATGAATTCCAGCTCCACTGCTTCCCCTCAGGGTCCACCTCCCCCCTCAAAGTCTGCGAACGCCAATAAATCAGGGCGCAGCTTGAGAACATGCCTCGACACGTCCAAACTTGGAGAAGTATATTTTGAGTTTACGTGTTTTTACTTTGATTGTGGCAGATTATATGGAAATATTATTTTTGTGCAAGACTTTCTTGGATAAAAAAATCTATGTACGTTTTTTTGTTGCTAGTCTAGTAAGCTAGCTCAAGTGGTTAGCATGGAGTCCTGAATTTGATCCTCAGCTCAGGAATTGAGTGTAATTTTGTTACGCTTTTTCTATCAGCAGTCTAGAATGTAGATTTGTGCCCACTTGATGAGAATGACGTCCGTGTGATCAAATCAGAAATGAGAACACCCGCAAGAGAACCGAGGTTACCGACATAGCCCGAAGAATTGCTTAAGTGGCAGTGGGCAGGGCACATTGCTGGCAGGATGGATGGTCAATGGGGCCGAAAAATGTGGTGACACTTGGGGGAGGCCTATGTCCAGCAGTGGACTACTTTCGGAATGATGATGATGAGGATAGCTTACTATCTGTCGGTATCGGAGGACACAAATTAGCAATACGTCAGTGTAACGCATTTCTGCCTATCCTTCTGACTTATTTATTCATTCATATCTTAGTTTGTTTATGTCTACATATTAGGCAGTCGCTCCTTGTAAAATACTGGTATTCAGCTGCATCCGATTAAACTAGAAGCCGACCCCAACATAGTTGGGACAAGGATAGGCACATGATATCTGCATATTATGCATCTGATAATATGCAGATATCATCTAACAACCAACAACAATCTTGTTAGTTGGTCATTTGTAACGTTCAAGGGATCATTTAGCCTGCCGGGGTTGCGGGACTGTTCGAAAGAGATACCGCGGCCCCGGAACGTAAAGGGCGAGGAAGGAACATGGATGGGTTTTAGTCAGTAAGAGTCTGACACTCCCTCCCGCTCCGCCCAGAGTGGGAGAAGTCATTTGATGATTTCCCATCCTAAAAAAAAAAAAAAAAGGGATCATTTAGCCTGTCAAAATAAACCAACGAAACCCATAGTAATGCCGGATTCGGAAAAATATAACAAAAGCTTAGCTTAAAAACATAACGCAGCCATAAAGCGCTGCTAACACAATCATTACCTTCGTTCAGATTAGCAGTATAAATGTTAATAGGATAAATAATACCATCAATGATCGAATTACAGAAACGAAGCCTAAAACCGTATGCGAATAATTATTGTATTGGCCGATGGAATATTTGCTACTAATACAGGGTTTAGCGTTTAAGCTGCTTGTTACGGACGACGCATCGTGATGTAGCTACGGTCGACGCCTCACACGAAAATAACACGTGGATGTTACGGACGACGCATCGTGATGTAGCTACGGTCGACGCCTCACACGAAAATAACACGTGCATTTAACACGTGTAAATAACACCGTTGTAATGTACATAGTTTGATAGTAAATATGATTATTTAGTTATTAAGATAGTGTAAATAAAGTATGATTTGGTATTAGGGAAATGTTAATATGTCGATTTAAAGTAAGATTGTTTCATTGCCCCTTAGATAATAAGACGTAAATAGTATTGTAAGGCGGCAGGCAATGCGAGTCGAAAGGGAACCGACAAGTCGAAACCTGTCAGGAGTCACAGACGCACAAACGCCAAGGCGCGACTATAACTCAGCGGCGCTGTGATTGGTCGATCGCACTCCCTACCGCCCCGGCCGCCCCCGCGCGCGCCTTCAACCCCGATAGTTGTAAAAATAGTATAAAAGAAGGCTAACCGGTCGCTATGTCCCTTCTCTCTGCTCACTCTCCGTTGACTCTACACGCAAGACTCAAGCAACCGACTAGCCCTGAACCTGAAGAATAAATAAGAACTCTGAAGATAAAGTCCGACATTGTTATTTCGAAGAATCCATCATACAGTCCACCCCAACAGTCTGGTCCTTCGAGCGCCGGATCAAGAAAGAAAAACGAATCAGTGAATCAAGATAAACGCTCGTCGCGTGTTGAAATATTCAAGATCATGTCCTGGCACTCAAGAATGAAGACAAGAAGCGTAACGGCTAGGGAGAGTGAATCGGAGTCGGGCTACGATAGTAGGCGGCCACGTACATTCGAAGAGCTGCCAACGTCGCCGTCGACCATCGCGTCCGCGTTGCCGCGCATCCCGTGTGGTGCGCCCGTGGCTGGGACCGATCCCGCTGCCCCCGCGCTCGCGACCGCGCCCCTCGCTGCTGCCGCTGCGAGGAGGGCTGCTTTGACTACGTCGGAGAGCGCGTCCGCCGCACCTGCTCCACGCCCCGAGGCGAGTAGAGCTACCGCGACCGCGCACGAACACGGGGAATCGCTCGCGACGCCGTCCACGTGTTATTTTTCCGCACAAAACCCCGCGCTACAGGACTTGGCTAGAAACATGACGGCCGCGCGCGACGTTTCTGTGAGGGATACGGCAAGCACAATTCGTTCAAGAAGATCGTACTGCAGCGACGTGGCACGAGTCAAGAAGGCAGAATACGAGGCACAGAAGAGAATCGCCGCCATTCGTAACGAGCAGCTGGAAATAGAAAAGGCGCTCGTCAACAAACGGTACGAATACGAGGTATCGGCGATCGAGGCGGAAGCAGAGGCCCGGGAAGAGGGCTCAGTGCACAGGAGTGAGGACCGGGTGGACGAGTGGCTCCAAAATATTGACCGGAGTCACCTCCCAGTCCCGAATCAAGTGCAGGAACAGCAGCCCTCGCGTCCCACCGCCCCGCACGCGTTTCAAGAAATCCCCACGTGCGAACAAATTACCACGTGCGAACAAAATACCACGCGCGAACGAAATGCCACGTGCAACCACCCCGCCACACGTGTCGACGCCACAACCAACGCCAGACATGAACAAAGGAGACAACGATCGGTGTCGCGGTCGCCCATTCGAAGAGAGCACCGCGCAGGGATAGAACAGTTGGCCGACACGTTGGACAAAATGATGCGAGTACGGCCGCCGCCGCGACAAGTGACTGAATTACCCGTCTTCACGGGAGCGGCCATCGAGTGGATGCCGTTTAAAGCGGCGTACGTCGACTCATCGAGCGTTCACAAGTTTACCGCAGTTGAAAACTTGGCAAGATTGCGAAACTGCATCAAGGGTGAAGCGAGAGAGGCAGTGTCTGCGCTCTTATATACGGCTTCCGACCCACAAGTGATAATGCGAACACTGGAACAGTACTACGGGAGGCCGGAGATACTCATGGACCGAGTAATGGAAGATTTAAAGAAATTACCACGACTCACGAGTGCAGCCAGTGAATTGAACTCGTTCGCAGTGAAACTTCAAAACATCGTGTGCGTTTTATCTAGTATGGATAATCGCGGATATATGTATAACCCGATGTTGGTACGTGAAATTATAGAGAAACTAAGCCCGCACGTCAAGTCAAGATGGTGTGACTACGCATCGGAGGAAAGGGAATCGTCGCGTGAGCCGGAAATAACGCTGTTATCCAGGTTCCTGATGCGGGAGGCGGACCGAGCTATGAGGTACGCCTTCACGAATGTTACGCCGGCGCCCGCTCCGAAGAAAGAGACAAAGAACGTGTCACAAGCCAACCCGAAGAGGAAAACTGGACGGGAAATAGTTTATACAACATCGGAGAAACCAGAAGAAAAGAAACTCGAGTGTTTGTGTTGTGGCAGTGATCACGAAGTACCTAAGTGTCCCAAGTTCCTGAAGATGACCATCGACGAAAGGTGGGAGTGGGCACGCACTGAGAAGGTATGCTTCAAATGCGTAACTAGACGTCATCGACGCGATCACTGCCGAGCAAAGCGATGCGGCACGGACTCATGCAGCCGCCCGCATCACGCGTTACTACACAAGGAACGCGAGGCGTCGTCGAGTGATAAATCAGACAAACCAACCGACGACGTCAACAAAGAAGCAGTTATGACCGTCTCCGCATCAAGTAGTGAGTCGCCACGTGTGTTATTGAAAATGTGTCCAGTAATATTGAAGGGGCCCGGCGGACAAGTATCGACCTACGCACTGATGGACGAAGGGTCGACGACCTCGCTTGTCGATGAAGACCTAACTCGTCGCATACAAGTGAGTGGCCCAACATCGACTCTACGGACACAAGGAGTGACATCACAACCACACGAAGAACGCAGCCAAGAGGTCAATCTGCAGGTGCGCGGCCAGAATGGAGGATTTCAAGAATTACGCGCACGCACGATGAAAAACCTGCGACTGTATGGCCAGACAGTGGATAGGTCGGCGTTGATGCAATACCCACACCTCCAGGACATACAGAGGGACGCATTGTTTGATAGTGCCACGCCTAAAGTATTGATAGGCGCTGACAACTGGCACTTAATAGTGACACGAGAGCTGCGCATGGGCAAGAAAAATGAGCCCGCCGCTTCGCACACTCAGCTGGGATGGGTGATCCACGGGACGGCGCCGCGCCTTACGCTGAACAAACCCGAGGGACATGTAGTACTCCACCTTCACGACGTGTCTGTTACAAGGCAGACAGAAGAGGTACGTCGCGTTGAAGAGTTGGTGAAGCCACACATCAGAATAGATGCACTAGGGGTTTCGTTGGCGAAGAAGGTCAAGCCAGAAGATCAGAAGGCAATCGATGCGGTCCAGGGCAGCATGAAGGAGGTTAACGGTCACTTTGAAGTCGGGTTACCATGGCGTGATAAGGATGCTGCAAGGTACACGCCTTTCGTAGCACATCGCCTTGGGGAGATTGCGGAGCTGACCAACGTCACCCAATGGAGATGGGTGCCCACCGAGCACAACGTAGCGGACGACGCTACACGCCCTCACTACACCGTACACATGAAGCCGGAGGACAGATGGTTCACCGGCCCCGCGTTCCTGTATGACGACGAAGAGTCCTGGCCCAAGGAGAGGGTCAAAGAGGACACACCTGACAGCGAAGCCATGTACGTGACAACAGAAAACAAAAAAGAACGCCCTTCTCACCTGCCTGACATAAGTAGGTTCTCGTCCTACGAGAAACTACTGCGAGCCACAGCCGTGCCCTTCCTTTTTAAAGAAAAGTGTAAGGTCAGAGCAAGCCAGATGACCGTCGACCTGATCGAGAAGGCCGAGAAACTATGGCTGAAACAAGCGCAGCTCGACGATTACAAAGAAGAGATCCAGCTGCTTGAGAAGGGGAAGCCGGTGCCCAAGTCCAGCAGCCTATACAGACTGGACCCCTACCTTGACGACCAAATACTCAAGGTACGAGGCAGAATAGGACACGCAACAGTCAAGGAAGAGACGAAGACACCGGTGATCCTACATGGCAAACATCCGTTCACCCGACTACTGGTAGAGAACGCGCATCGCAGAGCCGGACACGCCAACAACGAACGCGTCATCAACGACCTGAGGCAGAGATACTGGGTGGTCAACTTACGCCCGACGGTGCGAGCTATCGCGCAGCGCTGCCAGCTCTGCCGAATAAGAAAAACTACACCGGTGAGGCCGACTCCAGGAGACTTACCAATTGAACGACTCACAGAGGCGCAGCGAGCCTTCACACACTGTGGCGTCGACTATTTTGGACCCATGGTAGTGGTCATCGGAAGGAGGCACGAGAAGCGATGGGGAGCCTTGTTCACCTGTCTCGCCACAAGGGCAGTCCACCTGGAGCTGGTTTCCAGCTTGACCACCGACTCAGCGTTGATGGCAACAAGAAGAATGGCGGCGCGACGAGGTTGGCCTAGAGTAATGTACTCGGACAACGGCACCAACTTCAGAGGGGCAGACGTTCCCCTCGAGGCTCCAGTATCGCATGAAGTGGAAATTTATAACCCCAGGAGCTCCGCATATGGGGGGAGCATGGGAGCGACTGGTACGCTCCGTCAAGACGGCGCTAGGGGCAACTCTGCATCAGAAGGCGCTAAAGGAAGAGGTACTGCTGACGCTGCTGACAGAGGCCGAACACTCGATCAACTCTCGGCCTCTGACCCACGTCTCCGTCGATCCTAAAGATCCGGAGGCCCTCACCCCTAACCATTTCCTTATAGGTACCTCCTCAGGCCTTCCCCGCACGGGGCCTTGTGAGGAGGCCACACGCAAGCAGTGGAGAGCTGCCCAGGCGCTCGCCGACCAATTCTGGCGGCGCTGGGTGGACGAGTACCTGCCTACGTTGGTGCCCCGAGGGGCGTCAGATGACCAACGGCGGCCCATCCAAGTCAGCGACCTGGTCGTCGTCATCGACTCCACGCTGCCGAGAGGGACGTGGCCACGAGGCGTCGTGGAAGCCGTCTACAGCGGTCCAGACGGCAAGGTGCGATCGGCTGACATCAGGACGACAGCGGGCATCCTACGGCGTCCCGTCACGAAGCTCGCCGTCCTCTGCGTGGGAGAATAAGGCTACGGTAGCCCTGCGCCGGGGGGAGGATGTTACGGACGACGCATCGTGATGTAGCTACGGTCGACGCCTCACACGAAAATAACACGTGGATGTTACGGACGACGCATCGTGATGTAGCTACGGTCGACGCCTCACACGAAAATAACACGTGCATTTAACACGTGTAAATAACACCGTTGTAATGTACATAGTTTGATAGTAAATATGATTATTTAGTTATTAAGATAGTGTAAATAAAGTATGATTTGGTATTAGGGAAATGTTAATATGTCGATTTAAAGTAAGATTGTTTCATTGCCCCTTAGATAATAAGACGTAAATAGTATTGTAAGGCGGCAGGCAATGCGAGTCGAAAGGGAACCGACAAGTCGAAACCTGTCAGGAGTCACAGACGCACAAACGCCAAGGCGCGACTATAACTCAGCGGCGCTGTGATTGGTCGATCGCACTCCCTACCGCCCCGGCCGCCCCCGCGCGCGCCTTCAACCCCGATAGTTGTAAAAATAGTATAAAAGAAGGCTAACCGGTCGCTATGTCCCTTCTCTCTGCTCACTCTCCGTTGACTCTACACGCAAGACTCAAGCAACCGACTAGCCCTGAACCTGAAGAATAAATAAGAACTCTGAAGATAAAGTCCGACATTGTTATTTCGAAGAATCCATCATACAGTCCACCCCAACACTGCTTTTATTTGGTAATAATTCAACGTATTGTATCGTTTTAACAAATCTAATGTTATGCCTAACATCTGCCGATTAGCAGAGCTGAATTAGCTTATTTTGCTCTGGCGGTTTATGTCCTGGTCCTTCCAACTTATAGATTAATATAACCTATCACCTTTAAATGGACTATCCAACACAAAAAAAGAACTTTAAATTCCAACCAGCAGTTCCTGACATTAGCGCGTTCGACCAAACAAACAAATAAACTCTTCAGCTTTATAATACTATTATAGACTAGCTTCTGCCCGCGACTTCGTACGCGGATTCTGTTGCTTATGCCAGCGACAACGGAGTCGTCAAAATCGAAGATCTGAAACGTCTGATGTCGTATTCTAAGAGCCCGGGGACGGGAAAATAACGGATCTTTCCCACCTGAGCAACACACACCGTTTATTTCTTTTTGCCATTTAACAGTTTCACAAAAAGTACAATTTTGAACCATACCTCCGATGGCGGAATATGTAGCGTATTCAATCATAGGAGTATACGTAAATGCACTCCGTTCCTTATCAACCCAAGGAAGGTCGCAACCCCACTTCGCGGAGCCCCTATTTCCGAGTGCATGATTTAAAGGAACCTAACTAACCTAACGGGGGGGGGGGGGGGGGGGGGGGATCCCAAATCCCGATTATGGAGGCAGAGATACTTCCGTATGTTCAGTTGACAATATTTCGAGAGTTTACAATATCGCTAGAGAGATTTCAATCTAACGTGTTTCACCGTAAAATTGTCAAATACGTTATATTACAATATAACGTGTATCTCTCTAGCGATATTGTAAAGTCTCGAATTATTGTCAACTGAACATACGGAAGTATCTCTTGCCCCCATAAACGGGACTTGGGGCACCCCCCCGTTAGGTTAGTTAGGTTCCTTTAAACCCTGCACTCGGAAATAGTGGCCCCGCGAAGCGGGGCTCCGTCGACTACGTTTTTTAGGGGAATATGAAGTGTTTTAAGGTTAGGTTATATTAATCGATATTTCTCAGGAATGGTACAGTATCTTTTCATGAGAGTGGTACCACTGGGCAAGGGGGACCCCTCCTTCTCTCCACATCGCGTGAGTTGACTACCATCGCATGCATTTTACGAAAAATAATGCGTTTTATTGTAAGCAGTATGTTCATTTGACAATATTTCGAGACTTTACAATATCCGCTAGAGATGTTACAATATAACGTATTTGACAATTTTACGGTGACATACACATTGTATTCTTATTGCTTATGCTAAACTAGGTTTTCCCCGCAACTTTGCAGGCGAGAATATAGGACTTTGCCGTGTAAACTTTCATCTCTTGTCTTTCGTTGTTAGACTTGGAAGGAGAATACAATGTTTTATCCTAGAGATTACAGTATAATTTGAAACTGTCTACACTACAGTATGTTTCGATATTTTCAGATGAAGCATCCATAACTTTCATAATATTTAAATATTTGTAAATAAGAGGGCCTATACAAATAAACGTTATATCAGCAAAACTGAAGTTGGAAATGTAAAGAAGCTAAAAACAAGCAAAAACCAAAATGTCGAACATCATTTTTAAAAACAAGCTTTTAAATAAAAACCAAGCCACGTCTTTTTTTTTCGTATTCTTTTCAACAAACTCTTATAATATTATGCATGATTATCATGGATATGCATAAAACATAAAAACTTGGCCATATTAGATTTAAAATGACGTCATTTAGCTAACCAATGCATTGTCATCCAAACTAAACGTGATATAAAATTTCAGCTCAATCGGTTGGTAACAAACTCTTTAAAAGAAAAGGAATCTGTATGCGATATTTGATATAAAAAAATAAAATAATCTTTAATTCGGATAAGCAACATCCATATGGGTTAGTAAAAAAACAAAAAGATAACTTATACCTATGTTAGTAAATTTATATAATGTTCTATTTGGCAGTTAGGCTGTTGTTCAAGATGCATCTTTGAACAAGATCACCTAACAAAGGAGAATCGTACCTCCCCGCTATGGTCTTCAGAATGGAGTTGGAGCTGTCCCGCACTCTGCAGAGCAAAGAGGCAGATTTCTGTCTGACGATGGCATGAAAACCATCGACGTGTGCTTGTGCAAACATACCTGATGCACTGCAGAAACGGGGCAGCCCCATCAACATCCTGAACCCGTTGTTATACTGGACCCGTAGGGCGCTGATAGCCCGCTGAGTGTAGTTGGTCCACAAGCTGCAGGTGTAAAACACTTGGCAATAAGCTTTAAAAAGCGTTATTTTGACTGCCCTGCTACAGCGTGCAAACCTGCGAACCAACATGTTACATCGGACGGCCAGCGCCCTACGTTCCCTCTCAATATCAACTCGGTCATTAAGGTCGTCGGTTACATAATGCCCCAAGTATTAAACATAACGATGCAAGTTAATAAAACCTTGTTAAAAGTATGAGATTTTCATGAGCTACTAAAAAGCAATATTGTTTATCCTTTTCAAAGTTGCTGTAGAAATATGAAACGATTTCAAATCAAATCAAATCAAATCAAAGCATTTATTTCAAGTAGGCCAGTTACAGGCACTTTTGAATTGTCGAAACAAAAATGAACATTTAATGTAGCTACAGTCCCAGTCACAAGACATAAAAACTGTGAAAGTACTGTAGTTGCCCATTCCCTAGCGTAGATCTCTATGGAAAAGAACGGGCAAGAAGTCCATGGACACTCTTTTAAATCAAAATATTGTTACAAAATCTTGGTTACATCAATCATGTTGAGATGGTACATTATGTGAGAACAATGTAGCAAGATTTGCACGATAAAAGTGTCCATAGCAAAACAAAAACAAAATACAACCCAAAAACAAAATAATTAATTCAAATAAACCATGGCGACTAAGACATGACCAGTCACAACTGACAGCGCCCGTTCACGAACATGACGCATGGATCAGCACCATTCAGCTCAACCATTTTGAAGGGAACTAAATAGTCCGACACACGCGCCACCATCAGCGAGACATTTGAGTGAGCATGACATACTCATAACCGCCAGGGCACATTCAAGTCAAAAAAATAAATAAAATAAAAACGTAGGTTTCCAGCGAATGATAGCATTCTAGTACATAGCACTCACACAATATGGAATATGAGGTTATATAATACTAAAGATATTGAATTTATACAATGCAAAGATAGTTGTACAATCTTCAGCAGCTCCAACAACACAAATTAGCGCTATCCCTTTATGCGCCCCTGTCCTTGTGGAGCAGGACCGGCATTTACCCAAGCATTTTTATCAGCGATATAATCGTCCAATTTGTAATATGCTTGCTTACACAGTGTGCGTTTAATGCATGTTTTAAATTTGGTGTCATTTAGTTCAAGAATGCTTTGTGGAATTTTATTATAGCATTTCAAACAGTACCCCATGAAAGACGAGTCTACTTTAGCGAGTCTGAAGCCTGGCTGAACTAATTGGTCTCTATTACTAGTACTGTAATTGTGTCTGTCACCTCTTTTACCAAAAAGATGCAGATTTTTCCTGACATACATTATGTTTTCATAGATGTATTGACAATATACAGTCATGATGTTAATTTCCTTAAACAGTTCCCTTAGAGAATCGCGCCTACGAAGATTGTATATGGCTCTGATGGCTCTTTTCTGCAGAATAAATATAGACTCAATATCAGCAGCCCGTCCCCACAGCAAAATGCCGTAAGACATTATGCTATGGAAGTAACTAAAATAGACTAGTCTAGCGGTATCTACATCAGTGAATTGACGGATTTTCCTAATGGCATATGCTGCTGAACTTAAGCGCCCCGCAAGAGATGTTAAATGAGAACCCCATTGAAGCCTTGAATCAAGCGTAAGCCCCAGGAAAACAGTTTTATCTACGAATTCGAGTTTCTCTTTATTCAATATTATCTCACAATCACTACTTTTAACATTCGGTAAAGCAAATCTTATGCATTTAGTTTTTTTTTCATTTAATGCCAAATTGTTTGCTGTGAACCAATTATGGACTTCAAGTAAGGCATTATTCACGTCATCTAGATTTTGGGCTCGTCTATTTATCTTAAAAATTAAGGAAGTGTCATCGGCAAATAATACCATATTTTGAGGTTGGTTTTTCAGTAAATAGGGTAGATCATTTATATATACTAAAAAGAGGAAAGGACCCAATATTGAGCCTTGCGGAACCCCCATTTTTACTTTCAAGCCCTGTGAATTAACACCATTTATTTGAACATATTGCAGTCTATCACATAAATAAGATTTTACCAAACTAAGTGCAAGTTTACCTAGTCCGTAATGCTCAAGTTTCAAAAGCAATGTGTCGTGATTTACACAATCAAATGCTTTGGAGAGGTCACAAAATATTCCTACAGCGTCTTGGGACTCTTCCCACGCCATGAATATGTGCTTTAATAAGGTTACACCGGCGTCAGTTGTACAACGTCCCTTGGTGAAGCCATACTGTTGATCGTGTAAGATTCCGTTGGTGTTGAAATGATTGAGCATCTGATTAAGCATTACCTTTTCGAACACCTTACTAAAAACTGGCAACACGGATACAGGTCTATAATTATTAGTATCTTTACTATCCCCGGATTTGAAAAGCGGTATGACTTTACTGTATTTCATTAAATCAGGGAAAACTCCTTGGTCTACGCACAAATTAAAAATTAAAGCTAAGTATGGAGCTATAGTCTCAAGTATTTGAAACGATAACTGGTTGTCCTTTTAGAGACGTTGAAGAGAGAGACATCTTTATTTGGCACTACTTGACCTAACAGTGGGACAGAAAAAGACAATTAAAATCAGTTGTAATCTTTAGTTTCATGTAAATGTTTTCATGACGTCATATCTAGAGAAGGTTTATGAACCTACTTAACCAACTTATATTCCGTAACAAAACAAACAAATATTATATAAACATCACTCCGCATTCATATCGACTTTACTTAGTAAAGTGTATTCAAATGTTTCCCAACAAACAAAGTGTTCGCCAGTATTTCTCTATGTCTCTGTCGCAAATACTGATGGAAAGTACTTCGCGACCGCGTCTAGAAGATTTGTTCTGTTGCTATTGTCTGTTTCGACGTGTAGGTACTTGTACATTGGTCATAAGAGTTTTTCTTTGTAATTTTTCTATTCCCAAAAGAAAGACCTGTTATCGAAGCCGAAAGGTATAACCTTGATTTTCCCGTCATTGCGATATTTTTTTTGTTCTACCCCATACCTAAGAACCTTCTAGTTACGGAGATATTGGGGGCAAAAAAAAAAGTTTAAACAGCTCCACGACCCCCGTTCTATTCAATCCATCCATCAGCACGTTTTGAGTGCGTTACCTAGAGTTCCACCACAAAACATGATTTTTCACCCCAAAAAAAAAAGTCGTTTCCCAGCAATATTTTTTGCGTAACTTACTGAGTTTGATCTACAGAATGCTTGGTTGTCGGCTTCGTGATGAGGTTGTTTACACCCGGTAAAGCATACTGATGGTTTTGTTAGGGAATATCGATTCTAAAAGAATAGAACTTACCTCGGCGTGAATGTAGCGACGTATATTCCTTGTATGAACACGATTTATCTTGAAAGCTTCTCTTTATTCACGCAAACTAATAAGTGTGCGAATTCGATCCTTAGGGAATTTATTCTTTATTTGCAGGTGTCAAGACACAGTTTGTTGTGACTGTTGTGACAAATTAACGTAAAAAATGCATCAAGCTCTTCTCATCACCAACTTACTCCCTTTTGTCCCTTTCTCGTTGGTGTCGGCGCAACACGTTTTTCTTCTTCTATTCTCCTCTGTCAGACATCATTTACTGCTTTCTCTTTCGTATCATCAAGCTCTTGTGCAGAGCTTTTAAAAGGGGAACTTATATAAATAAAAATAAATAAATAAATAACGCAAGACATTAATACACATCGCCACCTAATGCCACACTAAACAAGGCTTTTTTCGTGGACACCAGGTAGTTGATATACAACATATATACTTTTTTGGTTGTAAATACATACTTACTATACATATAAACATCCATGACTCTGAAACAAATGTCCATGCTAATCACACAAATATTTGCTCTTACCGGGATTCGAACCCAGGACCCTAAGAACGTAAGGCAGCCTCACCACCACTGCGCCATTCGGGTCGTATATGGTATGATTTTATCAAATCCTGGTTTCTTTATATTACTGCCAGCCTCAATCAGCCCACACTGCAGATCAAAAGAGTCCCTGTGATCTACAGTACTTCAGTTTAGACACTTCTAGTTATCATATTTTTATTTGCTTATTGATTCCGAAAGTGATACTCCTAGACACGGCTCGTATTGTTAGGAGGTTCCTCTCTCTGGAGCCCTGACCGCCGCGGTAGCTTGGACCCTGTTCCCGTTTTTCCAATGTGTTCTTAGGAATAAAAATGTAAAATTATAATATAAGTACTTCAATAAATAAAAACATAACAATATAGGTATTTTGGCAAGTAATTGCCACTACACAAACACAAACGTTTCCTTTGTCATAAACCATTTGAACAGCCGTATCTATCGTCTGCAACAAATCGTAGAGCAATATCTCTACACACATAAACTAGATAGAGGTGCGAAATCCTAGCACGTCCCTCTACCTGCTCTATGGTAGAGTATAAAAGTCAGTCCGTAGGGGTCGACGCGCATAATTCTCTCTATAAGACAAACTACCCCTGTTTAAGGGGAAGTGTGCTGCTTTGGTTATGTGAAAGGTGTTAGAAATTTTTTGGGAAAATTGTTTTATGTTGACATTTGGTTTAGGAGCTCGTGGCTTCATAATAACAGCCACTCGGGTTAAACCTTAGGTTAAGTCGTGCTTGCCTAGGTTGGTCTGTGGATGGGTGGCCACCCTTACGTACCAAGTAGTAAAGCACGTTAAGCTGTTGGTCCCGGTTGTCATTTGTCCATCTTTGACAGCCGTTTCAGGTAGTTAGTGGCCCATAAAGTCTGACAAGCAATCTTACCAAGTGGTATCGTATTACCCAGTATTAACTGGGTTGTGGAGGTCAGATAGGCAGTCTTATTGTAAAACACTGGTATTAATCTGCATCTGGTTAGACTGGAAGCCGACCACAACATAGTCGGGAAAAGGCTAGACCAACCTTTCCCAAAGTGGGCGATAACGCCCCCTTGTGGGCGCTGCAGGCCTAAAGGTAAAAAACCCAGAAAAAAATAGGGGCAAAAAAAAATATAATAGCTAGCTAAGCTGACATAACATACATCCATACGCGTGTACATACATACATGAACCCTGAAAACATAACACTCCTTTTTTTGGGCAGTCGTGTAATAAAAGACATCGGCATTTATGTAAATTGACAGAAATACAATTAGAAACGCAAATTATTTTATTCTTACAGAATTAACTACTTACGGTTTATAACAAGAAGAATCAATATGCAAAGCAAAAACTAGACTAAGATGAACCGATTTTTGTATGGGAAAGATTACCAAAGCAATCTTCCCCTTAAGTGAAGAATTTTACCACTTCTAAACTATTAATTGATAAGGGACTGTGTAGGCTGATTAATTTCATTACACACACTCTAGACCCGTCAACTGATCGCTCCTTGTAATATTAATTGAAGTTCTCCGAGATTCTCCAATCTTCTTCGGAATTCTCCACAGTAATCGAGACTAGAACGAATGTATTACTTTTTCTCTGAACCTAGGAACATAGATTCGCAATTAGTCGTGTTGTTTTTGGAAGCTGTATGTTTTTTTTTAGGTTTCTGGGACCAAAATATGTATTTTCTTAGGAACAGAGATGAAATGTTATGACTCCAGAGCAGGATTTCTTTCTGCGTAAAATTATTTTATTAATTGAGTCTTGAGACTCGATCTGTATTTACAATTTATTTCAGCTTGACGTCTAGCTGGATTTGTAGTTATACACAAAACTTTTTTCAAATAATAAGTTAATCCTTAATTCAATTACGGCATTTTTTAATTCGCTTAAACCTAGTTATAGTTTGGGATTAAATTCTACATCTTTATTCCTACATAACGGCTTTTTTGACAACCTGTATCGTCCCACTGCTGGGAAAAGGTCCCCCAAAAGGCTTATTGTTTGAATCGGACTTATTTATGTTAAAACCGCCTTTTTTTTGTTATAATATTATTGGTTAAAACAGTAACGTCTTAAACAAGACAACTATTTCACTTGGTTTTCTTCGTTCCACATTCGGAGATCGTCGGATCTCATTCGCGCGAAACCCGCCACTCATTAACATTTAAATTAATTTATTTCATTTCAATATCTACGTTCTTCCCAAGTTAGATTATAGCTCAACAGAATTTTTCTTTTATTTGGTTTTTGATGGTGTGATGAACGTAATATGAACTGGTGTAAACTGTATTATATCTATGGGTGTAAACAAAAGACAGACGTGAGATTTCAGTTATCCCAGTCATTTATTGAGGAGTTCCGTTGCCTACCTCCGAAGTTCTTCATCAGATCTTCACCAAATTGAAATGGGACCACTTTGGGAAAGTATTCTTCCAAAAAACTACCCAAATCGCTTCAAGTGTGCCTATAAAATCTGAAGAGTTCTCTCTATTTCTCCAGGTTTCCATCATCAGATCCTGACTTCATGATTACGGGACTACCTGGGAAGTAAACCCTTTCAAACAAAAAAATAATAATCCAAATCGATCCAGCCATCTTCGAGTAATCGGCAACATACGTTAAAAAAAAAGTTTTCGATGAAATGAGAACCTCCTCCTTTTTGAAGTCGGTTAAAAACGGTTAAAGGTAAATTACGCGGTAAATAAGAAGATGTTGCGCCGACTCAAAATAAATTGGGATAAGAGAAGTAAAATAATGATGACTTGTATTGTACTGTATTGTATTGTATAACGGGCTGGTATCCGCAACTCTATAATCCACCAAGCGGGCCCAGTGCGGGTTGGTAGATGTCACATGTCTTCGAATTTTGGGTTCTAGGACATGCCGGTTTCCTCACAATGTTTTCCTTCACCGTTTTTGAGAGTAGTGGTGATGAAATAAATTATACAAAGTAATGCGCCTGCCTGGGTTCGAACCCACGACTTACTGTTCGTAAGTAGGGGCCGCCACCACTGGGACCGCTGCTAATGATGACTTACTTGTCTTTTATTTTCTGACACGGATAACTGTAACTGGTACACAAACCTGCCTTCCAAGAAAATGTTTCCGTTGGCAGGCAAAGTTGTGGCCTGACCTTTTTCATAAGACAAAAATTTTGCACAAATGGGGGTTGAACTATTTGACATCGATACACTAAAATAAAGAAGATACATAGAAAATAGTAGTGTCGCAGTATCATTGTCATTGGTCGGCTTTCCAGCTGTAGTTTGCTGTTGCACTCGCTTTCAGAATTGTACCTGTTTTTTTTTGCGGTTGGGAAATCATCAAATGACTTCTCCCACTCTGGGCGGAGCGGGATGGAGTGTAAGACTTTTACTGACTAAAACTCATCCATGTTCCTTACTCGCCCTTTATGTTCCGGGGCCACGGTATCTCTGTCGAACAGTCCCGCAGCCCCGGCAGGTTCAGAATGTACCTGTAAAATTACGCCCATAGTATGAAACGGTTAAATGAGCTGTACTGACTTGAAAACAAAATAAATTGAATTCAACAGTTCTGATAGAACTACTTCAAAATTAATTAAGTACTTCTGATGTCTGTGCTTCATTAATTATTGATCTACAGTTAGCGACATATAAAAATTTGGATTACAGGAACTGCTTTCAACGCCGATTTTTATTTTCTCACCCCTCATAACAGAATCCAATTTACCATAAATTCACGAATCTGACCTTATCTTAATAAAAATATACTTAGGCACGCAAAGAGACCAAAATACTTGGCAAAAATAAGAAGTTTATCTCATATAATATAATTTAAGTGCCAATGCTAATTCGGATGAAGATACCAAAACTTTTGCGAATAAAATGAATGAAATATAACAATTTAAGCTTCACTTGCTAATAAAGAACGGAAGATAGGGCAACGGGACTTTGTTATACTTCTTTCATTTTAATGGGAATGTTACGGCTTATTTTGTGAGGACCAGCAGAGTGTCTAAGGGTTCTCACAGACGAGCGGCACGTTGCCAACGACAGATACAGCTGCAACCGTCTCTTCCTATCGACGACCACCGCCGGACGACGGGTTGTGACGGAAAGGGTGTTCGTGGGGAAGGTTAACTAAAACCACGAAACCTTGTCAACATAAAATATAATTATAAATAATTAACACGGGTGTGGGAAGGTCTATGGTCACTATGTTCTCCAAGCCCGCCTGGGGGTTAGCGCGGTACTCTCCTGGCTCAGCCCGGTGCGACGAAGACCGTAGCGGTGTGCCGCGCTGGTGACGCCAGGAAGGGTGATGGTCGGCAGGTGTTCGCGCCGACCCGAAGATGTTGGTACAAATTCAAAAAATACGTGCCCATTATTTTTCAATAATCGAACTTGTCTTAATCTAGATTTGTAATTTTTTGATACTGTTGTCATACCTATTCTATGAAGAACACTCGGAATAGAGGCACTTAGGCAGTTGCTCCATGCAAAATATACTGGTATTCAGCTGCATCCGGTTCTACTGGAAGCCGACTCTAACATGGTTGGGCAAAGGCTAGGCATATGATGACCAACTTGACCTGTGACAAAGCAAAATAAAGATATCAAAGATGACGATTAATCTTTGACCAAGATAACGAGGCTCTAGATAATCTTTTACCAAATAATAATATAGCAGCTGACAGTAACTGAGATATTCTGTGTGACAGTGAAATATTAAGGGCTTAGGGAATCGGAAGTCATGGAGACGGACGAAATATTCAGGAGTATATTAAAGGTTGCTTCTCGTAATTCCTTTGGACTAGTTTTCGGTGGATTATTGCTGGTGGCAGTGTTTTGGTAATGTCGCTAAGGTTTTGCGTTGTATATGTCACCGTAAAATTGTCAAATACGTTATATTGTAATATCACTAGCGATGTTGTAAAGTCTCGAATTATTGTCAAATGAACATACTGCTTACAATAAAACGCATTATTTTTCGTGTAATGCATGCGATGGTAGTCAACTCACGTGGTGTGGAGAGAAGGAGGGGTCCTCCTTGCCCAGTGGTACCACTCTCAGGAAAAGATACTGTACCATTCCTGAGAAATATCGATTAATATAACCTAACCTTAAAACACTTCATATTCCCCTAAAAAGCGTAGTCGACGGAGCCCCGCTTCGCGGGGCCCCTATTTCCGAGTGCAGGGTTTAAAGGAACCTAACTAACCTAACGGGGGGGTGCCCTAAGTCCCGTTTATGGGGGCAAGGGATACTTCCGTATGTTCAGTTGACAATAATTCGAGACTTTACAATATCGCTAGAGAGATACACGTTATATTGTAATATAACGTATTTGACAATTTTACGGTGACATATATATTAGCTGAGATGTACAGATTTGTGTTGGATCGAGAGTGACTATTTACACAATTAGTGTGGTTGGATCCACCAAGTGCTTATGGTTCCATCAAACGGCTCGCATGGCAGCCAATCGCGTCCGGCAGGATGTAGACGCAAACGATCGGCCCCATACCGTCGCTTGCTAACGTATCTGTTTCTACGCCTATTCAAATAGTTTTATTCCGGCCGTGTTGTCAGCCGAAAGGATCCGATGGGATACGATGACACGCGAACGGAGCCGTTCGCGCGTTACAGCATACTTTCGACTACAATCGCGTGTAGAAGACGGCTTGGTTCCAATCCGATACGTTCCGAGCCGTTTGGTGGAAACCATCCTTAAGGCATACCTACTTATTTTGATTTCAAGCTTTTTAACAGTGTTACCTTCAAGGAGTTGAAATTGATTTCTTATAATGTAGATACAACACTATTTACAACTTTAAACAGTACTAAAAACACTTCCCACTTCCTCGAGGTCTTTAAAACACAAAAGCACTTCGAATAGATACACTATTCTTTATACAAGACCAGCTAATTAGGTCTCTCAAGTTCTTATAATAAAACGCATAGAATCACAAACAGAGATCTAATAAAACTGGAGCCAACGACTTGAAGATACCATCGCCTTTAGAATATGCAAACAATAAGCACTTGAGCGACCCATTCGATAGACTGGAACCTCTCTTGTTTAGAATACACTGCTGATTAAACAGCATCGGCTGAATTATACTTTTAATAAAAACCAGCAATGTATATTAAACAGGTTGAATGAATGAACGAGATAATGATCAGTGATTGTACGTGGTTGAGGGTGCCATTCTGCCTGCGTAGGTGAAATGGTAGTAACTCAAAAAATCCATGTTTTGAGAAACAGGGAATATTATTGTGATTTCATTTTTTGAGTACGAAATGAGACCGATTCCACATTTTCTTGCACTTATCCCAATTCATTTGGGGTCGAAGCAACATGTCTTATTCCAAACACTGTTTTAGGCTTTCACGGTTTAAAACTAAACTTATAATCACGGAAAACAAAAATCAAAAAAGAATCACGGAAGATATCCCGTAAGTGACAATATAAGTTTATGTCTTATTCCATACTGATATTATAAAGAGGAAAGATTTGCACTTCTGTATGTAACGAATAAAATTAAAAACTACTAAAACGATTTGAAAAAATCTTTCAGTAATGGATAGCTACCACAGCTGATATAGATAGACCTAGATAACGCAAGAGCAACTACTTCGCGTGCTTAGCTTACGATAAAAAATCGTAAGTGGCCACTTTCGCGCTCAGTCCATGCCGTGCTCTCTTAGAACATTGGAGCCTGCTCGAAAATGTTGTACGGAAACTAGCGCCAGCTATCCTTGAGGATGAAATTATTTACTGGTTGGGTTGCCACTTTATAACAGTGATAAGATTTAATTGAAAATAACAATTTTGATAAATTAGATAGAGAAACCATATTTATTTAATCTACACCAATCTAAGCAAATATAAAAAAATTAAATCAATCAATGATAGAGACGTATTTTATTCATGGTTACACTATCAACCATCTGTCACCAACTGACAACTGTCATCGCATGCAATAGAACAGCTATTTTGGGCAGGTTGTCAATAGAACGTGTAGCCCGTTGAGAACTACCTCTGACTTAGGAGCTGCAGATCGTAAGATCAAACCTCGGTCACGACACACTCTTTGTATTTATTTTGTTAGATTTTGATTTAACCACCACGGATAGATAGCGCTGCCTGTATGATGACGGAAATACGGTTTAGAGTACCGTCTATCTCATTATAAATATATTGTAGTCTTTGGCTCAGTCTGCATCGGTGTTTAGCGCTAGTCGTACGTCAGTTTTGAAATTATGACAAAGGTATCCAAAAAGTAGCACATCGACGGCGGCGTCTTTGAATAGATTTGATTTTCCCATCACTAAATAGTGCTTATGATGTCATAATAGGTAGTTAAAAAATGGCACGCTTGGTTTTCATACTTATAGTGATACTTGCGTTATCTAGGTCAAATTTTGTAAGTGTTCCATTATAGACTCGGTTACCTTGTTAAGTCAACTGATGACAGATGTCTCAAGCTGTCAAATGAAAAACAAGACTTTCGTTTTTTAGAGATATTGCTTTTCGGCTTACCATGGCAGAATTGTAAATTTTAAATAATTGGACAATTGTGTGAAATGGTGTGCCACAGACACTAAAGGAAATCACGCAGTGATTTTATTATGGGTGAAGTGTTATTTGGACCAACTAGTATTGTATAATGCGATAGTTTGAATGGTTAATTAAATAGAGTAGGCACAAAAGGAACCCAGATAAAATTTAATATTCTTGAGAGTTGAAATTACTGAATTTATTGTCATTTTCGAGTAAATGCTTTCTAATTGTGGCGTTCGCGAGTCACGGGCAGAATCTAGAATATTATATGAATCAGTGAAATGGTAGACTCTATCTTCATCATCATCATCATCATCTCAGCCGAAAGACGTCCACTGCTGGACATAGGCCTCCCCCAAGTGTCACCACATTGACCGGTCCCGTGCGACTCGCATCCAACGGATTCCAGGAACCTTCACCAGGTCATCCATCCACCTAGTGGGAGGACTCTATCTTACATAATATTATTTTGCATAAGTATTTGGGTTTGATCCCTCTGGGTCGGGGACATTGGTATTGGGTTTTCCATCAGGAACCATTTATAAGAAGCAGCCTCGAAGTCTGGATCGGTTGATGGCAACAGGCTCGCTCCCTATCAAATGGGGCTTCGCTTTACATCCTGGTCAAATTCAAGGGTGTGCTACAGATCATCAAACTGAACAACTATCTCTATGGGACCACCATCGTAATCGTTGAAAAAAATCAGCTGTTTCATACATTTGGTCGAGTTGGTATTGGAATTTTGTATAGGGCCGTTGATAATTTTTTCGCGATTACGATGGAGGTCCCATGGAGAAAGTTATTCAGTTTGATGGTCTGTAGCACACCCTTGAATTTGACTAGAATGCAAAGAGACACCTTGCTTAAATGAAAAAATGTGGGTGTACTATTTAGGTCCATGTTCACCAAAAAGATGACGGTCTGATTATCTAAAAACAGCTGTCACTGTGACATGTTCCCATACAAAAATGTGTTTTAAACAGCTGTTTTTGGATAATCAGACCGTCATCTTTTTGGTGAACATGGACCTAATAAGGTCCATGTTCACCAAAATGATGACGGTCTGATTATCTAAAAACAGCTGTTATCTTTTCGGTGAACATGGACCTCTAAACCTCAGTCTAACCCGTCGGGATCACAAGCGTGCTTTATGATGATTTTGATGATATTATTCATTTACTCGCAAAAAAATATCAGCTGTTCAGTACTTTAGGCGAACATAAATTTACTGAACAGCTGATATTTGTTTCGCGATTTCGGCTTTGGTCCCATAGTAAAAGTTGTTTGTTATCATGAGCACAATCACGTGTTTAAGTTTCGTACACTAACTACCAGTTACCCTATATTTTGTAATAGTAAAATTTAACAAATCATTCACCAACATCTTGCCTCAATTTCCCAATCAAAACACTGTTTAAAGGTTATCAAAGCTTCATCTCCGTGATCACTCCAGCATAAAAGCTGACTGCGTTGTGTAACGTAAACTTTCGGCTTTACTATAGATTATGATGACTTTTACTGATAGATTTGACAAATGAGGTAATTTGTCAATTTTGTGGGAATGAGAATATTTTTTGTTTGGGAGCGCATGGCTAAATAATAACAGCCGCTTGGGTCGATCTTTAAGTTTAGCTGCGATTGCTTAGGTTGGTCTGTGGATGGATGACCAACCCTTACATACCGAGTTTCCTCCGTGCCTCGGAAAGCACGTAAAGCTATTAGTCCTGGCTGTCATTTGTAGATCTTTGACAGTCGTTACAGGTAGTCAGTCAAAAAAAGTCTGACAACCAGTCTTACCTTGTAGTATCGTATTACCCAGTATTAACTTTGTTGTGGAGGTCAAATAGGCAGTCGCTCCATGTAAAATACTGGTATTTAGCTGTATCCCGTTAGACTGGAAGCCGACAAGGCTAGGCAGATGGATGGTTTTCAAGTAGGTACAGTACATACTCGGTATATCGATTTTCCTTTAGCGCAATTCCATGAAGAGCCTATAATTTGCTAGGGCGTAACACAAAGTCAATTGACCCACTTATGAAAGTGCTACAAGGTACTTGCTGCATGTAATAATTCACGTTTTTACATACAAGTGCTACGTGGGCCGTATTATGAGTACCTACTTGCTTAGGTTTTTTTTGGCAAGGAAATCATGAAATTTTATTGTGAGAGAGTTAATAATTCATTCATTAATAGGTTTTTTTGTATTTGTGTATTTTATAAATGGATGCGAACTGCTGAAGGGTTGTGGGGTTTCTGAGTAGCAGTTCCGTTTCTGTATTTACATAGAACATAACATAACGCTTGTAATCTCCAAAGGGTTAGGCACAGGTGTAGCTAAAAGTACACCCATATTTTGCCAGTTACATTTAAGTCTCATGTAAAAAGAGTTTGATCCGGTGACAGGCAAACAGTTACAGTCCCCAAAAATTACATTTATAGGGTGTGAAAAGACTCTTAAACGTTGTGTCTTGTTCTACATCATACCTTCCTAGGATCCTTTTATATATTTACGGAGATATTGGGGATCCTTTTATATATTTACGGAGATATTGGGGATCCTTTTATATATTTACGGAGATATTGGGGGTCATTGTTCCAACTTCTCCACAAGTTTTATTTAATTAATGTTTTTAATGTTATATACATGTTTTTAATCTAAGATTTTTTACTATAAAAACCTCTACGACCTGCGTACTATTCAATTCATCCATCAGCACAATGTTTTGAGTGGATACATTGAGTCCTACCATAAAACTTGAATTTTCTTGTTTTATTTAATGCTTACAAAATGGTATGTTTCTTTTTAAATTCGAAGACATGTGACATCTACCAATCCGCACTGGGCCCGCGTGGTGGATTATATAGCCCATTCCCTCTCAAAGAGAGGAGGCCTGTCCCAGCAGTGGGAACATTAATACTTAGGCCGATGATGATGATGATGTTTCTTTTTATTGTACTCTATCGCAATGCTGTCCTATTTGACCCAAAGGTTGACTGGTAGAGAATGCTTTGTGGCTTTAAGTCCGCCTATGCACTATTTTTGTACATAGTTTAAAAAAAAAATGCGAAGAGTTATTTACTTTGATGTACAGAATGCTTGGTTGACGGCTTCGTGAAGGTTTAGTTTATACCTTGTACATCGACGAATCAATACTTTACCACAATGTCACCCCGAAGCGTTTCCAATACCTCACGACGACGTGCGTCCTCAGCCGCGTCTCCTGACGTACTAAACCCGACCGATGACATTAATGACCATTGAGCCTACCCGGCCATGTCTTCTCAGCTGACGGGTGACGCGCACTGACAGCTGCATCGGAAACCAGCTGCTGAATAGTCGGGGGAGTTTGGTTGTAAGGGCTATAATTGTGTGAGGTGTATGACTTGTTGTCGATAGGTGTGATTTAATAAGAATTGGCTGATGGATTTTGTTGATAAATGTAGACCAGGTACAATTTGCATTGGCGAGTTTGGTACTGAAGTTTATCTGGAGCGTACAGTGCCCCAAATGGCGACATGAGCACAACACTAGTCGTATCTCCGTCGTGTTTGCTCAACCGACCTTTGTGTGCCTGTGACGAAACTATCCCGTGACGTCATCTAGCATCCCAGGGGTGACCACAGTGTCATCAGCCGGGCACAAATCTAGACTCAGTAACAGAGAAATAATATAAAACCCAATGACTTTTGGTCCGCTGGAAGTCGATCCTAGAACCTTATGCTCGCCCAGCAAAAGAGTAGTGTTTGCGACCACTAGAACAATGAGACAGTTTACATAATTTCAAGCCTATTGGGACGAGCCTATTGTCAACAACTGGGCTAAAATCCAGACTGTGGACTGGTGGGAAAACCTAATAAAACTGCCTGACTTAGGAATGGCTTCTAGACAAACGATACAATTTACATAATATCAATATAAAATCCAAAGAACAATGGTAAAAACCCATAAAATATTAATCCGTACCCTAACAATGGATATGATCATCGATCAACAATCAGCTTGTAGTCTTAGTGAAATCGTCCCAAACGCGATGACAGAACCACACTAGTCGTGTCCCCGTGTTTGCTCAACCAGCCTTTGTGTGCTTGTGACGAAACAATCAACAGCCGTCATCCGGCCACTTGAATTGGTTTTACTGTTTGTTTGTATCGGCTGTGTTTTGAAGTAATTTGGATTAAATTAGGTGCATTGGTTACTAACATCACGGCTGTAATTCTCGAAGTGTTTGGCAGAAGTTACGTACAGTTTCCTCAAATTTCATAAGTTTTATTTTAGTAATTTAAGTGGTAGGTGGTGCCTATTTGGGTTGCTACTGAGAAACCTTTGATGGAAAAACTAGATTACTATTTGTCTGACCTGGAAATCGTACTCACGACCTTTAGATCCACTAGATCAAAGAGAAATCGTTGTTCATCACACTCACTTTTTTTCCGGATGGGATATCAGCAAATAACTTCTCCCACTCTGGGCGGAGTCGTAGGGAGTGTCAGACTTTTACTGACTATACTTACCTATATTGTTGTTGTTGTTTCATTGTTTAGTTTTAAACCGTGAAAGCCTTAAACAGTGTTTACTGACTAAAACCCAACCACGTTCCTTCCTCGCCCTTTACGTTCCGGGACCGCGGTATCTCTTTCGAACAGTCCCGCAACCCCGGCAGGCTTCGGCCCTTGCGGGCCCCTCCCTTTATGCTGACACATCTTTGAGGCGCGCGTGGAACACTAACGCGCCGTCGACACGGCTTCATCAAACTAGCTAGCATATCGTTTTTTCATTAAAAAAAACTGATAATAAGCTTTTGTTTCGTACCTACCACTAGCACTTGTATGGTTTTGGTAACTTCTTTTTAATTGCAATCTCTTACTTAGTAGGTCCTACGTAATAAATTCTGAGAAAAAAAAATTGGCTACTCCGACCCCAACATAGTTCAAAAAAGGCTAGGCAGATGATGAGCGGCAATAGAAATACATCATCTGTGAAAATTTAAACTGTCAAGCAATCGTTCATGAGATACAACCTGGTGACAGACAGATAGACGGACAGTGGAGTTAGAGAGAGAGCGAGACTCTATTACTAAAATAGGGTCACGTAGGTTGTAATAGAGGTTCAGTACTATGACAAACCACGGAGGTCCAGTTGAGTAGGTCTAACTTTGAGAAAGAGGTCACTCGTCGAATCCGACTCGGCTGGGCAGCGTTCGGGAAGTTGCGTAGTATCTTTCTTGTCCAACTTACCGCAGTGTCTCAAGACGAAAGTCTATGACCAGTGTGTGTTTCCAGTGATTACATACGGAACCGAAACGTGGTCGCTAACAATGGACCTCATCAGAAGGCTTAAAGTCACACAAAGGGCAATGGAGAGAGCTATGCTCGGAGTTTCCTTGCGTGATCGAATCAGAAATGAAGACATCCGCAAGAGAACCAAAGCTACCGACTTAGCCAGAAGAATTTCCAAACTTAAATGGCAATGGGTAGAGCACATAGCTAGCAGAACGGATGGCCAATGGGGCCGAAAAGTTCTGGAGTGGCGGCCGTGAATCGGAAGACGTTGTGTTGGAAAGCCTCCCTCTAAGTGGACAGATGATCTGGTGTGGGCTGCGGGAATCGCACGGGACCGGTCAATGTGGCGACACTTGGGGGAGGCCTATGTCCAGCAGTGGACGTCTTTCGGCTGAGATGATGATGATGATGATGATGATGAGGTTATAAAGATACAGTACTATAACAAATAGACAGACTGAATTCAAATGTCATCATCACAGATACTGAAACACGGAGTGTACATGTCACCGTAAAATTGTCAAATACGTTATATTGTAATATCACTAGCGATATTGTAAAGTCTCGAAATATTGTCAAATGAACATACTGTTTACAATAAAACGCATTATTTTTCGTGAAATGCATGCGATGGTAGTCAACTCACGTGGTGTGGAGAGAAGGAGGGGTCCTCCTTGCCCAGTGGTACCACTCTCAGGAAAAGATACTGTACCATTCCTGAGAAATATCGATTAATATAACCTAACCTTAAAACACTTCATATTCCCTTTAAAAGCGTAGTCGACGGAGCCCCGCTTCGCGGGGCCCCTATTTCCGAGTGCAGGGTTTAAAGGAACCTAACTAACCTAACGGGGGGGTGCCCCAAGTCCCGTTTATGGGGACAAGGGATACTTCCGTATGTTCAGTTGACAATAATTCGAGACTTTACAATATCGCTAGAGAGATACACGTTATATTGTAATATAACGTATTTGACAATTTTACGGTGACATACATATTATACGTTGTCTCTACCTGCCAAACATCTGTTTCCATGACTTCCTTTGTCCGTCTATTTAGTATTCTCTAGACAAACTGTGCAAAATTAAATTGGAATCCAAGTCAACGGCCGAGTCCTCTCTAATTTACGTTTACATTCTTAATAATCGCCACACTTGTTTAAATATTAACATCCAGTTCTTCTTTCTCGGAATTTTCTCATTTTCTGTCTTTAAATTAAATATTATGACTTCCTTTTATTTAATTTCGTTATTGGTTTGAATTTTTTACTTATTCATAAATTTGTTTCACTTTTTTTTAAAAATAATCATACATTTTCAGAGAAAAAAATTCATTGACAAAATACAGGGTGTAAATCGTAGGTACACAAAGTTAACAACAAAACATTCTGTACCTAAGTAACACCGCGAAAATTAATGCAGGGAAACGACTCTTTTTGATGCAAAAAATATCGATTCACGGTAGCGCTCAACGTAACGCACTGAAAATTTGTGCTGATGGATGTATTGAATACAGGCTCCATGAAGGTTTTCAAAGTAAAGTTAGGTATATACTGTTGTATTACAAAACAAAAACATGCGTCATGGTAGTCTTTGGGGATTTGACTGTTATTAGAAGTGAAAACTCGTAGTGGATCGGCTACGAGTGCAGCGAAGCGTTATGTGAAGGTCACGCGAGTTCCGTGATTTGTGTTCACTCAAAAAGAGCTCAACGCGCCTTAAGAAGTTTTCACTTCAAAAATGTAGAAGTGAGAAATAAAGTACATCATTATCTCCGTAACAGAAGGTTCCCAGGCATGGTCCAAACAATCGGACAGTTTAATTTTATTTTTTTACCCAGTATTGTGATCACCTTACTAAAATATCAACAGCCCATCAAATCATTTATTAACATCACAGTCAATTTTCATTTTCTTAGTATTGTACGCACGTCATGTCCTTGCGACAAATATTTTTTTTTTTTCATTCTTTCAGTACTTACCGAAATGTTGGGAATCTAACATTGCGACGAACTAGCACCATTTGTGCTACCTACCCCTGGACCATACGTTTCAAGAACCACATACGTCACCCGACACGGCCATAAATCGGGACTGTATGATATACGACACAGCTACCGACATCTCTCATGTTAACGCCTGCGTCGCTTCCAGGCTGCAATTTAGATATCTGTGCTACTTATTTATCCATATCTAGCACTTCGCCCGCGACTTTGTCCGCGGAAATTGTGATAACTCGGTTAATTTGAATGATATCGATATCATTTATATTCAATGTTACTCAGTAAAGATGTAGCTATCTAATGGTGAAAGAATTTTTAAAATCGATTGTGTAGTTCTTGAGTTAAATCGTAACAAACACACAAACAAAAAATCAATTCATTCCTCTTTATAAAATTAGTATAGATAGGGTACAGCTGGCATTACATCGTATCGAAATGGATTTTACAATCTTTATATTATACGATATTAAATCGTTTACACAGTGTTTAAAGTCTTTATTACCAAGACGCGCACAGCAGATTGACCGCGGCCGTCTTCCGCGACACGCGATCGTATGTCGTGACGCGCGATCTCCTGCGTGCGCCTGTCGTTTTATCCGATCGGATCCGTTCAACTGCCGACACGGTAGGTCTGAAAATAATTGACCGTACATAGAAAATACAATAAAATTATGTTCGAACTTGACATTAACTAACAATTTTTTAACATAAAAATCCAAACAAAGCCAACTATACAAGTAGAATAATAACGCTATATCCATTCACAAAGCAAAGACAGGCAAACTCCGAACTACCTAAGTTTAAATAACGAAATACTGAGGATGTGCACCCGCTTTCAAAAGCAGCCGACGATGTTAGACCAAAGTCTTTGGACCTATATCTAGGTTATAGGCAGAACTCACGAACGCTTGTGAGATTTTGAATTCCCTGCAATAGTTAGCGGCGTATGGAATAATGGTTGTCTAGATTTTAGGGCTGCTACAAGGAAGTATTTTAGGACGGGTACCTACTGGGAGCTGAGATTATTCTTAAAGGAGGAAAACATATTTATTCGGCACGCAAAAAAAAACTAACTTCTTAATTTATCAATATTAATGCACTAGTAATTGTAACCGTACAACCGGAGTTCAAGCTTTGGAAATTTTCTAAAAGAAACTAGTTAAAATAAGTTACGACTGACCGACTGACTGATTTTATATTTGGTCGTGCTACTGTTGAGCATAAGGTCCTGAGTTTGATTACCAGGGAGGTAAAAAACTTTGGATTATAAAGTGATAATGTTTGATATCGATAAAGCTCATGCAAGCGCTGTGTCTTAGCATAAGGTAAGGTAGGTTCCTAGTTCAGACAAAGTATTTTAACACGGAACACCAATAATTTGTCAGTAGCAGTCCTTAGCTTGGAAACGTGACGTGTTGATAACAAAAGGCTCGGCTCTTATTACGTACGACTAAATCATAACTGACGAAGAGTAGCGTACCTATACATATAAGTAATACCTACTATAGATACAACTCTACATAAAGCTTCGCAAAACCAAGATGCATGATGTTATATCAAAAGCTAACACGGCACACTGAACAGAATTCCTCTTAAACCAATAGATATACTAGATCTGAGTACTCCCGTCCATTTTCTTGGGTCAAAGCCGAACTCACAGACCGCGTCTGATTGGTGCTAGAAACTTCCACATACTCCTAAGGATAGCTTAACTTGGAACATAGATCTCTAAACAACTGCTCAAGAGATGCCTCTGTTAATAAATTGTTGGGAGACTAGAACACTTAGTTGAGGAGTTGATTGAGGAGCAGGTTAGGTTAGAGATGAATGAAAATGTGTTTTTAACAAGGTGCTGTCGTGGCTATAAGAGTAGAGGAAGACCAAAGACATGTTTAATGGACTGTGTGAAGGAGAGTGAGATGACTGCTGTGAATCCGAGTAATAGAGAAGAACAGAAAAAGAAGACACGCTCGATAAGGGCAGAAGAATGATTATGACTATTATATTAAGGCGATTACACCAGCTAAACGCGAGTTTTATGATTACTAAAAGTATATGATTCACTGCTATAAACAAGACCAGAAAATATATGATATTCTTCAGGATATATGCTAGCATGATACTGTTTTGAAAACATAATACAATTAATTTGGCTCGATAAAAAGAAATCACGAACTTACCTCTAAAAATATCTTTTCAAACAATAAAAAACACACTAATATGCATGCGATCATTCTGATTTTTTGGCAAATAATTCTACAAGCAATATATTAGCATGATACTGTTTTAGTTTTTTAATCCAATCAATAGTTTTTTTGTAAATCGATCGAAACCACTCATTTCGCGCTATTTGGCCCGCAGTGGCTGACGTAACAACCACTTTGTAGTGCAAGCTGATTAGAACTTTATTCTAACAGCATTTCAAACGAAGTTTGAACCACCACAAATAGAGTTGCTAATTTAGCTCGTCTAAGCGCTTTAAAGTATCTAAATAATAAAACAAATTGTTTTATGATCTAATATCGATTTGATAATTCTTAAATAAATTACGTGTAGTTTATCTATCTGCCACGGAGCTGTATTTTTTAGAAACATCAGCGATGCCTGTACGAAACCACTGCGCTGGGTTTGCTGCTGTCTGAGCAAACTCTCGACCGCTACAAAAATGCCATTACAATGATCTTTGCAATTCTTACATGGCTGAGCCTAACCTGTTTATTTATACCTACTTATATATTAAATAGCATTTATCTACATGTTTTAAACCTTCATTTATTTTTGTTCTTATCTTAAGAATAATAGAGTTTCAGTAAAAGAAGTATTTTAAGTATTGTTATAGTAATTTAATCAGTTATTTCACTACTCTAAAAATAAAACAATCTTTGTGTTAAATATTGTTAGGTAATCTATTGTCCAAATAGTAATTTTTAGAAGAATGCCGCCTGTGATACAGGTTTGTCCTAGTACAGGCATCGTACTTTGTTTGTGAAAGACTCCATAATACTACCTACTCGAGTGGTCCTGAATTCGATCCAAGATCGTCTAAGCATTCGCTTTCGTTTACTTCACACTTCACTGAGACTTCACTAACACTTTTTATACATCAGCGCATTTTTTCGCTTCTACAACAGATTTAGAATTAATTTTAACAGCTTCAAACCATCACCAGTAACAAAAGCGAAAACATCACGAAAACTTAGGCTAATAAATCGTTTCAGGAACTAGAACACAGAATGCTTGTACTGTATTCGATGCTGGCTTTGTAAGCTTGGAGTTGGAGATAGTTGGGCAGAGTTGCAGCTAGAGTTACTGACTTCAATTGTGCTCTTCGCGTTACGATGGCTCCGTTTAGAATTATGCTCGACTTAGCAAAGTTCACGGTTACTCGTTGTGATAGGCTTAGGTTAGCGTTTTGTTTTTGGTAATAACATAACATTTGAAGAAGTCTATACGAAATCTTTGTGCAAAAGGAGACGGAAACGATTACATACATTCTTGGGCCTGGATGTAACGAGATGACAATGGTGTGAATGAATAGATGCAAACTTATCAGTCCTTTGCTGAAAATTCTGTAATATTTGACGATCTGAAAGTCAGTATGAGAGTTATTTGAGTTATAATAGTGAAAGTGAGGTTATGTTGCAGTCTCTATTAAAGAGCTGATTACTTATAAGTTCTTTAAGCACCAATGTACTCGTATGTTATATAGTCGAGAATGTTTAAAAAGTAATATTTTGGTTTATTATAACCAAAATATGTCTGTTAGGCAATGACTTGAAGCCGTAAATATATAAAAGAAATGGATTTATCGAAAATTCGTCCACAATAAATAAAAAACACATTTTAATGTAGTCATGTACCTACTGCATTAAAATGTGTTTTTTATTTATTCATCTTACATTATTATTAAAATTTCGTGTAGAAATTGTGCAGGTGAAACAATATGATCTAGGTACCTAGCCTATTTGGGTTATGAATATATTTACGTTCAGAGTTCAAGCCACTGCCAAACAACTGACGGTATTTTTTCACGTCCGAGGGTCATCGGCAGTGATTATTTGCAATCCCACAATTAGGTATTCCCTTTCACACAGCGATACGTATATTTAAAAAAATATCCAATCCGCTTGGATTGGACGGACTCCAATGCCTTGGATTGGATGGACGGTGGCAAAATCCAAAAAACAATTCCACGTCAAACGTGGGCCATCTTCGGTGTGTCCAGTAAGGAAGCAAAAGTCGTACAAGGTAGGTAGGGTCGGAATACGTAATAAACAAAGCATCGTCGTCAGCAGGTCAAAGGCAAAATATAACGGAAAACACGAACGTATCTCTGTGATACGAAACTCGAGTGGAGCAGAAAAAAAATGCAAGTGTTAATGTCGGTCCGCTGTCAATGCTAAATACTAATGCTGTTATTAAAAATATGATTGATTTTAATCGATACGAAATCAAAAATCACTTAGGTTTTTCAGCCTAAAATTGACATTTTCTTTATTAATTTTATGCACTATATTGTAAACAAGTAATAAAAAAGCGTCTAATACTTTGAATCAATTACTTTGTGCAAAGCTTTTCTTTTTGTAATTCTGTAATCGATTAATTCGATCGGTAATGTTTGAAAACTATTGTTCTCATTTTTCTCCTCTTCTAGATAGAGAATTGAGACGATTTTTCATATTTTAAAATAGAAAAATATGACTAGTTTTTAGACCACATCTCAACTTATTACATTTTGGTTCACCTTTTTCGATCTCCTTTGACCAGGGTCTATGTAGTAGTTTTTGCGCCATCCCGAAACATCGATTTGGATATTAACGATTTTATTAAATGTACGAATAAATTATGAACGCGATTTCGGACCCTGCCAGATGATCCAGTAAGTATTTGTATGACGTACGACTGTTTGTCTCCACAGCTGATCCATAATCCTTCCTAATCGGTTTCGCCAAACCTTTACATACTTTTTATCACATCGTCATTAGATAATAACGATGTGCCTACCTTTTCCCAATTACTTTTAGGTCGGCTTTGAGTCTAATCGGATGTTAGCTGAATATTATCTTTTCATGACTGATTTTAATGATTTTAATGATAATCTATCACTAATATTCTATTTTACATCTTAAAAAACCATGTACTCAACCACATAGCTCTAGGATTGCTGGAAATGGTTGGGCAGAGTCCAGCTAGAAGTATTTGGGTTCAAATGATGGCTCAGTTTAGAATAGGGATGATTCCTAACCAAAAAACATATGATTCTATTTAGTCCGTCAGTTATTACTATCGAAAAATAATGAATACTTATTTTTTGTTTTGTCAAATTAATAAAAATTTACTGATATAACACGCGTCGGGATCTTTACTGGGAGGGCTTGCGACGTCACTTTTCGGTAAAATGTAGTCAAATGTGACGTCAAACGAGGTTTCGACGCACTTTATCGTCTTCATATTTTGTTTATGTGAAAAAAGAAAAAAATTATGCGTTCAATATTTTTTGGTACTCTATTGGCAAAATTTCCTTATTTAGTTTAGAAAACCAAAATGTTAGTATACTTATTATTTACACAACGAGAATAGTTAGTAGACCCGAATAATAATAATTTTATATAAAACAACCAAATAAAACAACATTTTCAAACAATAACATAACAACAATACAATAACATCCAAATAAAGTTTCGAAAACGGAAACTTTAAATAAATAACACGTATTTCAATTTCAAGTGAACATTCGCTTAATTCATAATTCGTTTCATGAACTCCTTGTTTTTTGCGCTTGGAGTTTTTAGCGGGTTATTATTTTAGCGGGAAAACAATGGAGATTCTAGAGGCGAAATAGGCAGGTTCGTTGCAACTGCTATTGCTAAATGGTTATCTTGGAGTCCCGGGGCTACTTGGGGGTTTGGTACAAGGTAGAAGAGAAAAGTATTTTGACCTCTCAATTTTATAAGTGTATGGATGCTCCAGAGTACCCGGCAAATGTCTTTGACCTTGAAAAAGTCGTTCCTCGACCTTTATGAACTTAGAGGGTTGTACTGATGATTTTGATGATTATAATTCTGTAATTACATACGTTTTACAGTCATGAACAATATTTTACTCAACACACAACCTAGCACTGGCCTTCACAATTGCAAAAATCGTAAGAAAATTTGAATTTCGTGGGCTACCCTGACGTTTTCACCTTTAAGTTCCAAAATGCGTGTTACTTTGCCTGTCAAGGTAGGTATATGTTTTCGGAGTTCTGTACATCGCGTTCGCGATTATGAACATTCTGAATGACGTAATTCGTCATAGCAAACTTTCAGAGTACCGTACATCGCGTCGATGAACATTCTCAGTAGTGATGATGAATTCATCATAGCGTCTATAGTGTTGTTTTTAGTTGTAGGCTGGTTTATAACGGTTTGAATCTCAGCTACACTTTAACGATATTAAGATGAACTGTGTTTTTGTTCATTTTGCAATATGAAAAGTTTGCTTACAGATACGTAACATACATAGGAACTTAGTCGAGCATTTAGCTCGCGTTTGTTCCACATACTATCAAATTTTCTCCTCATTCAATTTTTAACATAACGGTCAACATTTTATTTAGAGAAAGACAATTTATAGTCACTTGACGTGCTGCCGAATTTACAACAAGGAATACCTAATAAAAATATAATCATAAACAAATGAACATCTTAACCCGCTTTATGCCGGTATCTTGCAGCACACCGGCATTCGGCTCTGGTCGGCTACTTTCCGCTCCTATTGTCGATTCATGCCAGTGCAGCTCGCCTTCCTGTGTACTACATAAACTATGGATGTACTTTGCTTTGTACCTTTTCTTCGATTTTTGTCCAGGCTTTAGTTAAGATGGACAAAAGTATTGTTGAAAGAATTCAGAATTGCGTCGATATTTTAGTTTTTATGAAAAGACTAGCCACGCAACTTCGTCAGCTTAACATGAAAGAGAAAAACCTCACAAAAGGAAATAATTTTCCCCGTTTTAGCAATATTTTTAATTTATGTTCCGCTCGTATTGATCACAGCGTGATTTTATACAGCTTATAACCTTCTTCAATAAATGGACTACCAAACACAAAAAGAACACAAAACACAAACACACATCTAGTTTACTTGTATAAACTAGATAAATTACAGAACCAAGCACTCAGAATTATCCTCACCAATCCATGTGATGGAGAGTGAACTGCATATACCACCATTATTTTTGAGGAGACAATATCTCGCATATAAGATAATTTTAAAATCATTGTCGTGGTCTAATAATATAACTACAGACACCATCTCAGAATTAGACTCCCTAACTAGTAATAGTTATTGGGCAAACAAAAGAAAACCCCTACTGGCTACTTCCTTTAAAGAATCAGGACAGCTGCAAATTAATAGCTCGGATAGTCTTAAAATGTTCTCTTTGGACATTTGGGTATCAGCCTTACAAATTGAAAAGACTATCAAAAGTGATTTAGAATGTATAACGCTTCCAAAAACATGTTATAATAACAATGCCTTAGTTCATGAAGTGGTATCGGAATTGGATTCTAAATATAGTGATTGGGGTAAAATCTTCACAGATGGGTCAAAGACTAAAGATGGAGGTGGAGCTGCTTTTTTCTTTCAAAGCACTGGCCATAAAGCTATGTATAAAACTAATACAAATATATGTATAATGTCTCTGGAGCTCATTGCAATATATCAAGCGTTGTCTTATTTACATAATCAAAATGTAAATAAAGTAGTTATATTTACAGATAGTAAAAGTGCTTTACAACATCTGGCTCGATGCGCCTCTGGTTGCAGAGGTGCATCGATAGCCTATGAGATTCTAAAGCTAATTCATTACCACAACAAAGATGACATTAGGATTATCTTGCAATGGGTTCCAGCACACATAGGCTTACGGGGCAACGAAGAGGCTGACCGACTGTCGAAACTGGCTGTTGAGACGGGAAATGTTACCTCGTATATGTCCGATTACTGGGAATATTTCTCCAGGTTCAAGTGTGTATGTTTTGAGAAATGGAAAAAACACTTCAATGAAATATCCAAACAAAAAGGCATTTGGTATAAAGTGATTCAAAATGAACCACCTCGTGAGCCATGGTTTGATGATACATCCCTATCTAGGGGTTATGTAAAATTAGCGTTAAGGCTTCGTTCTGGTCACTTTCCATCAGCAAAATTTGCTTTCTTAATGCGAAAGGCTGCATCGCCTAATTGCGAAAGAAGTAAGAATAAAGATGAAAGGGAATCTTTGGCTAGGGAGTTCAAATTGAACATGTGGGATGTTGGACTTATCCAAAATATATTAACATACCCTAAATCAGAAAGGACTAAACGCATAATTTGTGGCTTAATTCAGAGGACTAGGCAATAATTCCCTTTCTTATGTCATAAGTTATAATGATAGTAATAATAATAATTATAGTAATATTTGTATAGTTGTGTGTAACTAGAATATAAGGTACAATGGGGTTGACGTATCCGTGTGGGTAAAAACCCCTAATTAATAAAGAATAAAAAAAAAAAAAAAAAGATTTTTTCAATTCCAACCAGCAGTTCCTGAGAATAACACGATCAGCCATACAAACAAACTCTTCAGCTTTATAATATTAAGGATTGATATCATTCTAGAACCGTATGAAGTTCTGTGCCAGCTATAACTTTAACCTTCTTTATTGCTTAAATTATGATATTATATTATTTAAATGTAGTCCCAGATAACGGCCATTTTCTGTAACTTACTAACTGTTGGTCAATGTGCGTTTCTATAAACAAAGAATATCCTATCCGTGTCACCTACGAATCACTTGATTCATAGAAAAATCAAAGAAAGCTTTTCTGTGACGGTTTGTTTCTAACCGTCCAGTAAGCAAAATTTCAATCAGACAGAGATAGCAACCTACCGAAACCGGCGAGTATGTTATTGAAAATGGCCGTGACAGTGTGAGTAGGTACATGTCACTAGGTCGCTTCAACCTGGTCACTTGGTCCACACGTTACAATGTTGCAAAACTGCCAGAGACATGCGCTAACAACATGTTTACATGGGAACAATAAAACATCTAACACATAAATTTACTTGCTTGCTAGCAAGAAAGTATCATGCTCCAGTTTTTGACATCTTATTGTCAAAAATATAATAGCCTGATAATTTCTGTTGCCTCTTTAACAACAAAATAATGATAAAAATATTTACAAAATTAAAAGGGGCTGGCACAGAACCCATCATGCGCGAGTCCGACTCGCATTTGGCCGGTTTTTTTCCTGTAAGTATGTAGTTAAAAATGTTCAAAAAGTGCGAACGGTGTCACAAAACATGAGACGACAGCGCTTTAAATCGCCAAAATATAACCCAACCAAGTGAAATAACTCGTTAGTTTCGAATTACACGTATGATTATTTGAGTTGATTGAATTTGGGTAATTTTTCTTGTTGATTGAATTTTATTGTCGCTACGTATCTTGGCAGAAATTCTTTGTTTTCAAAAATGATACCTGTTCTAGACACACTTGAGCTATGCACTGCACAATAAAAAAACCACAACAATGGCCCGGCGAAATAAATTGCCCACCCGGTTCGAACCCGCACCTATAATTTACTACGAGCAATGATTACACCATGTCTGTTTGATCTACTGGCAAACGCGCAAGCTTTCACGATAGCTACGGGCTATGGTGTTGTTTTAGAAATATTTGACTTTATAAAATTACTGTAATACGTAGAGTGACTGTTCAGTGACATGGTTTCGGAGATTTTGTAGGTCGAACTGTTAGGGGTTATTTTGAGCAATTATATTTACCAGTAGTGCACTTCACCCGCGAAATTATGATAGCTCTGTTAATTTGCATGTTATTAGTATAATCTATAACCTATGTTACTTGGTAAAGATGTAGCTTTCTAATGGTGAAAGAATTTTTCAAAAAATTGGTTGAGTAGTTCTCGAGTTAAATCGTAACAAACAAACAAAAGATTAAATATTTCCTCTTTATAACATAAGTGTAGATTAATACGCGGTGTTAAAGAAATAGACATTATTTACAATAATTCTCAAGATCACAAGATATTTTTACAATCTACTTGAAAAATAAAAATGTCTTTGCATTGTATAAAGGGTGTAGAACTCTTAACAAAGGCGAAATGCACTTGTTCTCTCCGCCATTGCGATCATTGTTTTGCTCTAGACCATACTTCTAGTTACGGAGGTATTGGGGGTTAAAGTTACAAGTTTTTCACGTGTTTTTTAAAGGTAGCGATATTTAGATAAAGATTCATTTATCTGTATAAACATGTGTGACATTAAACACACACACATTTTCACACACGTATACACAGACACACAACACATTTTCATTTTCACTTTTTTATATATGTCACCGTAAAATTGTTAAACACGTTAGATTGTAAAAAAAATAGAGAGATTGTATACTCTCGAAATATTGTCCAACGAACATACTGCTTACTATAAAACGCATTATTTTTCGTGAAATGCATGCGATGGTAGTCAACTTACGCGGTGTGGAGGGAAGGAGGGGTCCCCTTTGCCCAATGGTACCACTCTCTCAGTAATGAATGCCCAGTACGTAAGAAGTGGGACGCCTTCGCTAGGGCATCTATAGCTTACTGCTAAGGTTGTCGGAGCGCCCACTTCGAAGATGTACAGACTGAGGACTTGTTCGACACAACCAAATAGCAGATGTATTGCTCGAACCACTAGGGTTGGCAACCCCATAAGTGGTAACCGAAGTCAGCTTCGTGAGAAGCTGACTCAAGTTAAGCTAGTCCAGGGGTCAGCCCTGGTGGCATCGTCACGTTGTGTCGAACATGATCCAGAAAACTACAGTGAAGTACTCGTATTAATAAACAAAATAAACAATAGATTTAAAATTATTAGTAAAGAATTTAGAACCGCTAAAGTAAACAAGTACATATTTATAGTTGTAAAAATGCATATGATATGAAAGTATATATTAAGTATATATAGCTTGGGTATCATAGACATTCATAATAATCAAGAAAAAACAACATATAGTAAGAGTAGTTAAAAATAATAGGTACTGTAGTTAAGGGCAAAAATATAGGGTATAATTAAATTCATAAATTGGTCAAACGACATCATAAATAGCGTTGAAATAGATTTTTAAATTTAAGAAAGGTTTAGAAGAAATAATATAGAATTTGTAAACTTACAATAAGAAAATAAATGGTAGCGTATTTAAATAGTAGAAAAAATAAATTAATAAATTAACATAAAATGTAAAATAAAATGCTTATAAAGTGGTATTTCCGGCCACCCAGAAGCGTACCTAAGCCAAAAACTCAGTTATAAAGGGCTCTGATCCCCACGTCATCGCGTCAGAGGGACACTGGCTAGGCAGGAGTGGTTTTTAGCCGGTTCGAGTCCGGCACTACCTCGACTGTCTCACAAGAGAAATTCCTGTGAGATAGTCGAGGTGTCCGCGGGGATTTCCCACTCCTGCCCAAACAAAAAAAAAAATAAAAAAATAAAAAACCTAACGGGGGGGTGCCCCAAGTCCCGATTATGGGGGCAGAGATACTTCCGTATGTTCAGTTGACAATATTTCGAGAGTTTACAATATCGCTAGCGAGATTACAATCTAACGTGTTTGACAATTTTATGGTGACATATTATACATGTTTTTAGTGTAAGATTTTTACTTTAAAACACCTTCGGGTCGGTTTACATCCTGTAGATTCAATATCTTCGGGTGGAAACAATGTACAGCAAACCTTCCATTTCGTGTTTTGGTTTTATTATAGGCGGGATACACATGTCAGTAACACGCCGTATCTATGTGAGACCGCAAGCCGCGTACCTGTGTGCCTGTCACCCCCAACCAGCCAGTATTGTAACCTCAGCTTTAAATATGCAAAAATATTACCGACCTATACTAAGGAAGAATTTTTATATACGTGGGCCAGTTTGTTTTCCTGAGCTCGTGGCTAAATTATAAACATCTTTAGCATCTTTAACAGTCAATCTGTTAAGTCGTGCTTGCCTCTTTTTTTTGGATGGGAAATCATCAAATGACTTCTCAGGGAGTGTCAGACTTTTACTGATTAAAACCCATCCATGTTCCTACTTCGCCCTCAGGGAGTGTCAGACTTTTACTGATTAAAACCCATCCATGTTCCTACTTCGCCCTTTACGTTCAGGGGCCGCGGTATCTCTTTCGAACAGTCCCGCAGCCCCGGCAGGCTTCGGACCTTGCGGGCCCCTCCCTTTATGCTGACATCGCTTTGAAGCACGCGTGGAACACGGCCTGTCGTCATTAGACGGACGGACGGCTAGTGTCGTGTTACTTATCCCAAAAAAAAAAAGTAACACAAACAATTAATTTATTTAAATAAAAGTCCTATCACGCTTCACAGAAAAAAAAAAATTAGAGGAAGGTCACGATACTTGTTGGCATTGGGCAACCTCCGGGACCAACTATATGAAGGCGAACAGCTTCCAAGTCAGCTTCAGGGCTTGAGTAACCTCCGGGTCCAACTATGTGAAGGCGAACAGCTTCCAAGTCAGCTTCAGTGCTTGGGGCGCGTCAGAGTGTCAGCGCCACCAAGGTACAGCTCCAACCTCCTGGTCCAGCTCAGTAGAGCGCGTGGAGTACTGCTTCCTGATCAGCTTCAGGGCTTGGGGCGCGTCAGAGGTCAGCGCCACCAAGGTACAGCTCCAGAGGGCGAACTTCACCGTGAATTCGGTGACTTGATATAAGTAATATCTTGCTTCAGATCCCGTAGTAGACTGACTGAAATGTGTCAGGAATGCCCTTTTATACCCAAAAATTCTTTTTTTGTTCAGTTTTTCCACATCAGTTGTTTTATTTTAGTTCTTTCATTCTCTCTAGATTATTTTGATTTTAAAATCAAAAATGTGAGTTGCCTGTATTTAAAACGACCAGTATTATTCAGTAAAAAACTTCCTCGAAGAATTCTGGGAGCGTGCAAATTAATTTTATAAAAGTAAGATAAGATACTGTTATTTAGTAAACAATCGTAATTAACTCTAAAATACATTATTGGAGCTAATATATTGATAAAATAAAATAAAATTATATAAATCAAAAGAAACCTTCATAGGCCTAGGCCAGTAAGAAAATTAAAAGTAGAGGAAAAGTAACTGACAGCTTGACAATTGACGTAATGTCAAAATAGTAAACATTGAAAAATTATTTTTTATTTCAGCTAAAATCGATGTTAAAACATCGTTCTAGATCGAATATAACGCTAGCTAAAATAGTTGCTGCCAAAGCGCGACTTAGATGTAAAAAAATATGCAAGGATAATGAATATGAATGATAGTAAAAAGTGTAAGTACCTATTGTGTCTAAATACTACATTTCCTCATAAGTATAGAATGTCTGAAACATGAAAATACTATACTAGCTAGGAGTCGTGCTTGCCTAAGTAGGTCTATTGACGGGTCATTACATACCGAGTTTCCTCCGTGCCTCGGAAATGCACATCTTTGACAGTCGTTACAGGTAGTCAGTCAAAAAAAGTCTGACTACCAGTCATACCTAGGGGTATCGTATTACCCAGTACTAACTGGATTGTGGAGAAAAAACATGCAGTCGCTCCATGTAAAATACTGGTATTCAGCTGCATCCAGTTAGACTGGAAGCCGACCCCAACATAGTTGGAAAAAGGATGATGATGCGTTTGTTTTCCTGAACTTTATCAGAAAAAAAACGGCCACGTACATAAACAATAGACAAACAAAATGATCGTTGCAGGTTGCCTTTTTCTTTTATCGTTTATTTCTTTTTGGTGTTTATTTTTCACATATTATTGGCGGTTTCGTAGCATGCTGTGATTATTGGCTACTGCCAACCGGCAGATGTTTTTTTTTCAGTTCTTACTACTTTTGCGTACGATTTTGCACTTCGAATTACTTTAGAACACACAAGTTTAATATGTTTTGTAATCACCATTTAATCCCCTTCATTTTGATGGTATTGAAAGAAAATCTAAATTCGAAGTCCACGATATGGTACCCAAAATTCGTAATTTTTGGAAAAAATTGAAACAGACATACATACATATATGTACATGCGTACAGGGCCTTAGTCTGCTATATTTTTTTTTATAGATTCGTCATTCCAACACGATCCCATTCTCATCCCATTGTCATTTTGCTTAAAGTTCGTAATTTGGTAAATTCGTAATGGTCGATCATTGGTCGGTGAATGGTCTCGTAATAGAATTGTGTTATAATGACATTATCGTGTTGCCATTATTATAAAACCCGCCAGATTTCATTTATATATATTTTTATATTATTTATTAGTGTTATAAGCAATTTGTAATAGTAAGAAGTTCGTAAATAGCACTAATCATTCATTTGCCTTTATAGTGTAATGTAATGAACAAGATTACAATTCGATGTAATTTATTTCAATGGAGTATGATTGGTTGACCATTGGAAAGTCACAATGAAGCCATTATGTTAGTAGATTACCAAACTTTTCAAAATCAACAATTATGAAGTTAATGATACACTATTTTAACACTACTGTAATAGTAGCAGACTTGAGGCCCAGAACAAACACATAACCCTACTTTTGGGCTTCGCTGCAGTATCGGGTAAAAACACAATCTAAAATGTCTATTTTATTTCTATAAAACATAATAAGTACATCCTACTATCTAGGAAAGTGGGAACAAAGTGCACCTACTCGTACCTTACTACAGTCGGTTTAAGAAAAGGAGGTGTGAACTAGGACCGGCAGACATTTTGTGTTTTATACCCTTTATTGAAAACTTAAATACGAATCCATAAACTTTTGTTGACATCTCAATCGCCGCCCTCAGCAGCTGGATCAGATTCACCTTTTGGTTCTTGCTCAGATTCACCTGCATCCGGATCTGCGGGATTTGCACCATCAGATGTATCTCCGGGATTTGTTACTGACTGATCAGGTGCGGTTTCTGCACCATCACTTGTGTCTTCGGGAGTTTCTCCTGTCTCATCAGTTGTATCTTCAGAAATAGTAGCATTCTCACTATCGTCACCTGTTTCTGTGATTTCTGTTCCACTTCCATTTTCTGTAGTTGTGCCATCGTCTTCACTAGTAGCATTACCGTCAACAATCATGCCACTTTCCGTCTCCGTGGAATTATCCGTAGTACTATTATCCCATGCAGTGGTATTATCTAAATCACCGTAATCCATAGTTGTTGTCTCAAATTCATCGTCGGCATTGATTTGGTGAAAATTCTCATCCGCAGATCTTACTGTGAATATACATGTGCTAACGCATTCATACTCGTCTTTGAACATATTTGTGTTAGGAAGACAGCCACGCCAAATGCCGACTTCACATCTTGATCCCGGTTTCCAGTAGTATACGACTGGTGTTGGAAGTTTTCCGCAGTCGTCCCATCTAAAGTTGGCGTGGCATTGTGAGGGTGGAACTGGAGACAATTTTAAAAACAGAACTTAATAAAAAAACAGAAATTAAGAAAAAAAAGTGCCTTACTAGTTCATCATTCTAAACCCTTGGATCTAGAAAGCTGAAATTTTCAGCAGAGAGAAGGTTTCAGGATGCAATGCAAGCTATAAGGCTGGTTTGAAATGTGGAGGCTAAATTGTATTACTATAAAACTTATTTTAATATTTGAATTCTAAAAATGTTAAATAAAGAATTAATGATGGGCAATATGTAGATATTGCCCATCTTTCATATTTCTAATTAAGAGCCTATTTCTAAGATCTATGTGTGTCATTGATGAGAACAATGTTAGAAAAAAAATGTATTCAACTGTACCAATGCCAACGATTAACAAAACGCGAGTAGGCCTAGCAACTAGAAATGAATCTATTTTACTGAGACGAGTAGTTTCATAGAAGCTTCGTGAGACATACTACTTCCGGAAGATAGAGCTACAGATGAGCGATGTGGATTGCGAAGGAACATCTTCCTGGATACGAAATGCAGTGGCCAATCTGGGAATCTCTAAACAGAATGCGGGTGCAGGCTGGCCGTTCTAGAAATAATCTGGCAAAATGTAGTATCCTCACCCGTCCTAAACACAATGACTGTGTGCTTTGCAGAATATGCCGCAGGATTCAAACGAAGTCAGCGATATACCTATGCAAGTTATATACGACAAGTATCTAGACAACAAGTATGTATAAGTACTAGTTGAATTTAATTTGAGTCCATCGGCACGCAAAGAAGACAGGGGCATAATTCTGCTATTTTAATAAATTCTTCACTCCAACACGATTCCATTCTCATCCCATTGTCATTTTGCTTAAAGTTCGTAATCTGCTAAATTCACAATGGTCGATCATTGGTCGGTCAATGGTCTCGTAATAAAATTGTGTTTTAATGGCATCGTTGTATTGTCATTATTATAAAACCCTTAAGACAAATGGTTTTCGAAATCTACTACTAAATGCGAACATTTATTCATGCCAGATTTCATGTACGAGATTATCAATGGAGTGTTAGTGGTTGACCATTGAAAAGTCATAATGGCTCCATTATGTTAGTAAAATTAACAAACTTGTCAAAATTTGACAGAACTTGACCATTATGAAACCAATGATCGACTACTCTGACACTATTTTAATAGCAGAATCGAGGCCCTGACATATTGCAAGTAGAAAATAGTTTACACGGTGTAAACAAACTCTTTGCGAAGCCGTCAACCAAGCATTCTGTACATCAAACTAAGTAACCTTACGCAATTTTTTGCTGGGAAATTACCTTTTTTTTAGGGTGAAAAATCAGTTTTTTTGGTAGGATTCAATGTAACGCACTTACAACATTGTGCTGATGGTACGGGGGCCGTAACATGTATTAAAAAAAAAAATAACTTATGGAAGTATTGGAACTTTGACCCTCAATATAAATAAATAAATAATATAGCTGGACATTAACACACAGCGCCATCTAGTGCCACACTAAGCAAGGCTTGTGTCGTGGACACCAGATAGTTGATATACTACATATATACTTTTTGTTTGTAAATACATACTTATTATACATATAAACATCCATGACTCGGAAACAAATGTCCATACTCAGCACACAAACATTTGCTCCTACCGGGATTCGAACCCAGGACCCTATGAACGCAAGGCAGTTTCACTACCACTACGCCATTCGAGTCGTCAATATCTCTGTAACTAGAAGGTTTTCAGGTACAGTGAAGAACAAAACAATTATCGCAATGACGGGGAGAACAAGAGTGTCTTTGGGCTTCAATTAAAGTCTGTCTAGACCCATTATAGGCATTCGCTTCCTTGTCGGCAGGGGGTCAGGAGCCTCGTGGCTTGTGTATTTAAATAGAGGTGTTCACATGTATAGGATGACACGATAACTGTCGTGCATGACTTGACAACTAAAAACCAACGATTAATGAATCGTCAGGACATAGTGGGACCGGGGCCCAAGGCCACAGGGCACGGCTTGCGACGTCCTTCCTCAGGCACATCCAGCGCAAGTTGAAACGTGTGGGGTGCGGTCCTTGTCTTGCCTTGTGGCAATTTTCCACCCACGATTATTGTGGTTAAGAGGACACCGTTTGAAGCCTTCACGGTGAGAATGACCCATCCACCCGCATTCTCCAGTCAACCCGCGATCATGGCGCTTGCAACAGCGTTGAAATATCGGAAGCTAATAAATAATCACTGAAGATATCCCTTAAGGGACAATATTAGTTTGGTTAACAGCCGCTCGGGTCGATCTTTAGGTTACCGTTAAACCGTGCTTGCCTAGGTTGATCTGTTGGATAGGTGACCACCCATTACCGAGTTTCCTCCGTGCTTCGGAAAGCACGCTAAGCAGTTGGTTCTGGCTGTCATTTGTAAATCTTTGACAGTCGTTACAGGTAGTCAGTTGGCCAAAAAGTCTGACAACCGCAGTCTTACAGATTACCTACTACCCAGTAGGTACTAACTGTGTTGTAGAGATCACACAGGCAGTCGCCCCATGTAAAATACTGGTATTCAGCTGGATCCAGTTGGATTGGAAGCCACTGGCTGAAGCTGTACTGGAAGCTGACTCCAAAATAGTTGGGAAAAGCCTGGGCAGATGGTGATTATTATGGTTAAGGTACAGACAGCCGGGATTAAGGTGCAGAGATTTAAAATGTAAACTTCTTACATACAAATATTGATCCTATGAAGTAAGGTCTCATAGAGAGGAGGCCTGTGTCCCAGCAGTGGGAACATTAATAGGCTGATGATGATGACATACAAATATAACTTACTCGAGTAAACCAGTCCTGCATAAGTAGCTATACTTAAGATCACCAAGAGCGCTGCCATTTCCACGTTTCGGAATAAAAATGAGTACATGTTTTATTAATTAATACATTTTCATTAAGATAAAGCGTTAATTGGTTTTCGCTCGAATGAAAAGTAATGGACGTTTACTTGCTGTAATTTCCTATTGCATCATACTTTTTCGTTATGGATAGGTATTTTCTTTTGCAATATTCGTCCTGGAAAACTAACTCTAACCGCACCAATATTAGGTTCAGAATGCAGTGTATAACACTATCGTGTTTTTCTATTTATTTCTACTAGTTTTTAGGATTCCGTACCCAAAGGGTAAAAAAGGGACCCTATTACTAAGACTCCACTGTCCTTCTGTCTGTCTCCAGGCTGTAATATCTCATGAACCGTGATAGCCAGACAGGTGAAATTTTGCCGATATAACAAAAAATGCTAAAAATATAAGAGAAAATTAATATTTAAGAGGGGCTCGCTCCCATACAACAAACGTGATTTTTTTGCCGTAGTTTGCGCGATATGTATAACGGCAACAGGTAAACGCTTGGAATATTCACAAAATATTTACTAAGTTTTATAATATATTCACTTTGAAAAAAAAAACAGTTAAATTGAAATCAAATTAATATTTAAGGGGGGTTTTATGACGTCAACTCGCTCGACCGTGAAAGTCCAGTCAGCTACACAAACTTCTCATAAAAATGTACACATTAAGTAGCCACTTTAAATGTGTTCGACATTTTATACGACTGAACTTTAAAATAAAATTAAAAAAATAATTTTCGTTTGACTGTACTTAATAACGTGCGTGCGAATTAACGACAAAAAATAAATAAAATCGAAAGGTGCCAACCCGCGAGTTTCAGTCGCCAGTTGACGAATCCCTAACTATTACACCTTAGACAGGAAGATTAAAATTTCCATGTACATTGTTTCATAAGCCGAGGGTGGCTGCAGCATCTGTCTCTTGACGAGGGTTCATGGACAGGAGCGCTTACGGATGCCGATGTCCTATTTTTGTAATATGTAAATTGTATCATAGCTCTAGTATTGGATTTGGACGTTGACAGAATGTACTGCTCTGTCAGGAAAGTAACGAAAAGATCAATATTACACAAAATGTTTGTTATTCATCCAAATTTATTTTATCACCTTCAAAGTATGCTCCTTTAGAAACGATACACTTAAGCTAACAAATAATCCAATCATCAAAACATTTTTTAAACGCTGTTTCCGGAATTGAGTTCAGTTCTCGCCGCGAATTCTTTTTTTTTCGGTTTCTAATCAGTTGGAAGGCGCCACTCCGAAGGTTGCTGAAGTCATTAAAGCCTGGGAAACCACCCCATGAAGCATCATCATATAGACCTATTTCTCTGTTGCCCGTGTTATCAAAACTATTTGAAAAACTGTTATTGAAACGGTTAAAACCAATAATAGAAGATAAAGACCTTATTCCAAATCATCAATTTGGCTTCAGGGAAAAACACTCAACAATAGATCAGGTACATAGAATAACTAACATCATTGAAAAAACGCTTGAAAACAAGGAAGTGTGCGCCACCGTGTTTTTAGATGTCGCGCAAGCTTTTGATACAGTTTGGCATAAGGGTCTAATATTCAAGCTCAGACGCATGCTACCAGAATTTGCAGATATCCTAGAGTCGTACATGACTAACAGAATGTTTAGAATACGGCAGGAGGACGCGTATTCCGAGCTAAAAGCTATAAAAGCTGGTGTACCTCAAGGAAGTGTGCTCGGCCCCATTTTATATTTTGTTATACACATATGACATCCCAGAACTGGAAAACAACACCATTGCGACCTTTGCAGATGATACTGCAATTATGGCTACCGGATCAAGCCACAGAGAAGCAGTAGAAAAAGTTCAACTAGCTGTGAACAAAGTTTATGACTGGACACAAAAATGGAAGATCAAACTGAATGAGTCAAAATCAATTCACATTGACTTTACAAACAAACACTTGGACTATCACCCAATCTACATAAATGGTACGCAAGCACCTTATGCTAATACAGCCAAATACCTTGGCATCACTCTCGATGCCAAGTTGCGTTGGAAAGCTAATGTGAAAAAGAAAAGACAGGAACTCGATATACGATATAAAAGTATGTATTGGTTACTTGGAAGGCAATCTTGTCTATCAATACATAATAAAATAACCATATACAAGCATATTCTGATGCCAATTTGGACGTATGGCATCCAACTTTGGGGCTGTACTAAACAAAGCAACGTCAAAATAATCCAGCAATTCCAAAATAAAGTACTTAGGGATGCTGTCAATGCACCCTGGTACATAAGAAATGACGACCTTCATCGTGACCTTAAAATGGAATTCGTCACCGAAAACCAAATATTTGTTTATAATCAAACTGATGGACTAGTATATTTTTTTGTCGTCTCATCATCATCTGCATAGCCTTTTCCCAATTATATTGGGGTCGGCTTCCAGCCTGACCGGATGCAGCTGAATACTAGTATTTTATTTGGAGCGACTGCCCATCTGACCTCCACAACCCAGTTAATACTGGGAAATACGATACCACTTGGTAAAACTGGTGTTAGACTTTTGGGGCCACTGACTATAATATCTGTAACGACTGTCAAAGATGGACAAATGACAGCCGGGACCAACGGCTTAACGTGCTTTCCGAGGCACGGAGGAAACTCTGTACCAGGTTTGTCGTCACCTATGTAATGGGCATTGTTACCATAGTTGAATAAATTAGGTTAAGACAACAAGGAATCGTGTCACTTTTTTAAACTATCACGGATCGCAAGTAAACTTAAAATATCACTTATGGGATATATTTTCCGTGATTGCTATTGATCGCGGCGCTTTCAATAGCATCGAAATATCGGGAGCTCAAAATGATTGATGATTTTATCCCGTCATTTAAAGTTAACAAATTACATGTTTCACTAGGTTTCTAAAAAATACTTAAAAAGAGTCGCACGGAACCGGTCAACGTGGCGACACTTGGGGAGGCCTATGTCCAGCAGTGGACGTCTTTCGGCTGAAATCATGATGATAATGACTTAAAAAAGTATTTCACCAACAACAGTATTAGAAATGTCAACCCCGCCTGCCGACTTAACCAAGGGATTAATAGCATAATGGTGACCGCCTCTGTCCATTGTTGACTACAGTACGCAAGCATTCAGCGGAGCGGACTTAGCTGTGATAGAAGCAAGGGACAATAACCTAGCGGAAACGAGAACACAGACAATTCATACGTAACTAAAAGATAGATATCTCGTTTTATATACTCTCCTTTCGCTGTTATGCTGGAAAATATTTCTTTAGAAATAAAGAAAGAAAGAAAGAAAGAAAGAAAGAAAGAAAGAAAGAAAGAAAGAAAGAAAGAAAGAAAGAAAGAAAGAAAGAAAGAAACATATTTATTTGGCTTATGCCGCAAGCAAATAAGCATCACCTTTGTATCTATTTTCTGTTCCTTTCTTCTTTTCTGTATTTATTGTGTACATACACCGTTAAATCTATAATATAAAAATGAATCGCTGATTGTGCAGTTGCTAAGCGCAAATCTCGATTTTGCTAATTCTTTTTTTGTTGTGGTTGTTGTTGTCAGGAAAAAGTTCTTATGAAAAAAAAATAGTAGGTTGGTAATAGTAGGTAGGTAGGTAGTAGTAGGTGAGAGGACAACGTCTGTCGGGTCCGCTAGTTCTTAAATAAATATATCAAGCCAGTTTCCACATTAGCTTTTACTATCTCAAAACTTATTTTTTTAATTGTTTATTCACAAAAACCTCAATAGGTTTGTCCGGAAAATTGAAAATACCGTCATGTGTTTTAGTTTTTAAAGTTGTTTAACTGACACATATTATGTATGTACCAGTGTCTTAAACTATAAATATCAACCACAAAATTATTTTTATTTATGATTAAAATTATCTAGTCTTTGTAAGTTTAGTTGGCTGAAACGTGCAAAATGCCTAAGGTCTTATGCCTTGCGCCAGATTGAGTTTAATGGTATCCTGTCCACACTTTCTAGTTTGCACCGTGTCCTCACTGTTCAATAAACACATTGGGAATATCTACGTTAGATAGTATTACGTAGACACTGCACCAGTGATCAAAAATAAAATCAGTTTCTTGTTCTTTTGCATTTCCAATACACAGACAACTAAAAGTTTTCTTGATGAGGAGATTTTTCCAAGAAGTGACTGAATTAAGTTTAAAAGTCAATGAAGCTACTTCATAAAAGACCGAGAATTTTTCGTCATGTTTAAAGATTAATATTAATTACACTTGGTAAAGAAAAGAGGTGAGCTAAAATTGTTGCTCAACAGTTGCAGCGGTGGCCCAGAGTAGCATCGACTTACGAGCAGTAAGACAATGCGCATTACTTTGTGTAATTTATTTCATCACTGATTACTGTCAAAACGGTGAAGGAAAATATCGTGAGGACGCATGTGATGTGGGACTGTTCGAAAGAGATACGGTGGCCCTGGAAAATAAATGGCTAAGAAGGAACATGGATGGGTTTTAGTCAGTAAAAGTCTGACACTCCCTTTCATTCCGCTCAGAGCATTTGATGATTTCCCCTTCCGAAAAAAAAGGATACTGGCATGGACCTACTTGAACCAAAAATTCGATGACGTGTGACATCTACCAACCTGCACTGGGCCCACGTGGTGGATTATAGCCCATTCCCAGACTGGAGACCTGTGTCTCAATAGTGGAAACACTATAGGCGGATTATGCTGAAATTGCTTATAACACAGTTTTTTGAACTGCTTTACGTTTCGTCTGGTAAGACCCAAAGACTTTGCCTTGCATCATGCCAACATAGCCTCGATCAAAATAACCGAAACACATGAAACGTCCAGTAAGATCCAATAAGATCATAAACAACTACTTATGTCATAAATATTACATAGAACCATCTCCGAGGCAACAAAGGGGTCCCGCGGGCTCTGTACTCAAAGTAACAAGTTATAAATAATGTTGTGCGATAGGCATCTCGATGAAACAACGATGTCGATCCGTGTGTGTTTAGTGTTCACGATAACGAGTCGGGTGAGTCGAATCGGAATCGTAAGGGCAAAAAATCCAGTGATGTGCATAAGACGGAATCTTGCAGTGCTGAATAAACACATCTTGCTTGCTACCAATGAATTGAAAAACAATAGTAACTTTATAAGATGCCTGTTACTTATTGCGTATCACATTTTTTTAACAGGAGTAAAAATGAATGAATTGGAACCTATTTTTTATCTATGCACAGGAACACCGATTTCTCCGTGATAACTGTTACCATTTGGTAGAAAAACTGGTCCCATATGTTTGCCAAGGAAGGGTTTTGTTTTATTAACTTTGCTTGGGGAGTTTTACTCACAGAACAGATAAAAGAGGTAGGAAAGGAAATAGTTCCTGATTTGAATTAGAATATTTAGAACGTGTGTCGCCGTTTGTCTCCAACTTTTAACTCCACTACAAGCAAGATAGAGACCCATACGTACGTGAATTACGTTCACAAATAAACTACTCACACTTAAACCGCGAGATGGCGTTTGACATATGAGCGTTCACGTATATGAGCAGCGCGCCTGCCCCACCCACAAGGCCATTCTAACCACTTTTATCTGTTCTGTAGTTTTACTCATAAACTCCTTCCCACAATACGTAATTTTTATTCGATGTATTACTCCATATCGACAAGAATACAGAGAAGGATAGGAAATTACTCATTTACCAACTATTTCACCGACATTCTTCGGCTTCCTCAGCTCTCAAAAAAATATTTACGACCGTTAAACATTACCACTATTTATGGCCTTAAAAAGAAATCGATAAAAATGTGATTTGGTATTAATACCTAGATTAAGACGGTATAACTAACCGCTAGTTAACATTTAACCATAAATCTCCAAGTCTGATAAATTAAGGTTAAAAGATGTTTTATTTATTGCGAAAGAATTATTGGTGTCTGACTCACTGCATGCAGTATACACGCACAGTTCTATAAAGCACTGAACTATATTATTTTCCTCATTCACGAGTTTGCTTTTTTATTATTAACCGACTTCAAAAATGAGGAGGTTCTCAATTCGCCGGAACCTTTTTTTTTTCTTTTTTTTAGTTCCCCGATTACTCGAAGATGGCTGGAGCGATTTGAATTATTCTTTTATTGTTTGAAAGGGACCACCTGGGAAGTACGTCCCATAATCATCAAGTCGGGATCTGATGATGGGATCCTGGAGAAATTGAGAGAACTCTTCAAATGTTATAGGCACACTTGATGTGATTTGGGTAGTTTTTGGAATAGCACTTTCTTAAAGTGATCCCATTTCAATTTGGTGAAGATCTGATGAAGAGCAAGAGCGTGGAGCTTGGCACAAACAAAGAGAGGCCTATACCCAGCAGTGGGGTTGTGGATGATGATGATGATGATTCAGCTATCGTGGTATGGACTTAGGATGCGGAGGAATATGGAAAATGTACTGAGGACAATGGTGAGTACATTGTAGATAAGATAACAGATAAGAGGAAGACCACAGAAACAATGGTTGAACTGCGTGAAAGATGACATGGCTAGAAAGGAGGTAACTGTCTTTTTTAAACTTTCACGATCAGAACACATTATAAAACATATGAAAACGGGTATTTATCGCGAATTTACCTTTAATTTAAGCCCGACGCCTTTGCTTTGCTGTCGCGGTACCTCCAATACTTCAGTCTCCCCGCGACCACGGCTGGTGCAATCCGGTCGAAACGTCGGGCTTCAATTAAAGGTAAATTCACGATAAATAAACGTTTTCATATGTTTTATAAGGAGGTAACCGCTGAGATGACGAGTAATAGAGATAGTACGAGTATGGAAGAAGCAGACACGCACCCTAAATAAGTTGGCATAAAGGCATGAGAATGGTGATAATGTATGAAAATAATAATAATTTCGACATGTGGGAAGTGGACTCAGCAATCATTGTGCCGATAGTCGTGTCAGCGCATGGATTAATTGCCAAGAGCCTCGACCAACACCTGAGGAGGCTCTCGTTAGGCAGCTGGATCAAGGGCTTGATTCAGAAAGCGGTACTCCTAGACACGGCCCGTATTGTTAGGAGGTTCCTCTCTCTGGAGCCCTGACCGCCGGTAACTTGGACCCTGTTCCCGATAACGGTGGGCTACAATTTTTTATATTTTTAAATGTTTTTTATATAAATTTATTATGTTCATTTTTAAAAATGTAAAAAAAATATTAAAAAATTGAATATAGGGAATAATAACATGTATTTATTTCAGACTAGGTCCATATATTTGTTAGTAACAAGTATAACGTAAACACTATCGGGGGGCGGGGGGGGACTATGCTTTGCTTATTTTTGATGACATAGGGGGGTGATTACGTCAGCAGTAATTATTTTCTTTTTCACACATATGGCAACCCACACATTGTCTATGCTTGAAAACGAAACGCATGTTCTGGATGCCCACAAAAAAAAAACACGAAACTTACATTAGAGGAAAAATGCATATATACCAATGTTTACGTAAGCATGGAAGGGGGGGGGGGGGTAAGAACTTTTCTTACTATTGCTGACAAGGGGGAGGGGGGGGGGGGGGAGAATAATTGTAATAAATCTGGTTACGTAATACCTGAATGGCCCCTTAGTAGGTAACAATACAAATCTAAATATCAAAGACAACAATAGACTGAAATATCAAATCAATATTACGACACTATAATTATTACAAATAACAAGGGTCAATTCCTAATAATAATAATATGTATTTATTTCAGACTAGGTTCATAAATTTGTTAGTAACAATGTTAGTAGGTAACAATACAAATCTAAATCTAAAAGAATGAATGGCCGTGACAGCTTTTCGAGTATTTGACAGCCTGTATAGACTATGAAATATCAAATCAATATTACGACACTACAATTATAACAAATTACGAATAACTAATAACAAGGGTCAATTCCTAATAAAATGTCACTTTGCCTGAAGTCAAACACAATGATATTAAATTTTCATAAATACGTGTATATCGTTTCTATTTCTGCTGCACAGTGAGCAAAAGTTTCTTCGAAATGGAAAAAGTAAAATAGAAAATTATGGTTTGTCAAATGGAAACGCCTCGAGCCCTATAATTACAGTTTGATGTCTGTTTTACCGTATCACAGGTTGAAATGTCCCTGTTTTATTGTAATGCCTGTATTTCCGGTTTTAAGGTGTGGCTTCACTGTTAGAAAAGTGGATCGCGCTTTGATTTTCTTGTTCGTTTAGTTTTTGTTGTTTTGTTTTATATGCCTAAAATAATTTAGTTACTGAAAATCTTTGACGAATTGCAAACCTGCTGCGGGTAATGGATTTTATTTGTATGATGGTATCCTTGGCTGTACCCGCGTCTGCTATTTATCTGCAGCAGAAGCGTGATTACTTGTTCTCGGCGGGGCTCGAACTCACAACCTCTTGTTCATTCATTAGTCTATGCCTAAACTCTTTGATTCGTGACATAAAATCATTGAGAAAACATGAAGTATTTATTGATACTATTCAAATCTTACTATTTTCACAGTATAATTAAAAGCAGTAGTGTGACTCGGACGTGTCCTTAAATTCAATGCTTACTGTCGATCAGAGGGCTAGGCTTGCTACTATCGGGTATACTGTGTGGTTTATCGTTAAGAAAGTGACGCGGCTCGCGCGAGTATCAGTCTGTTCTCGCACCTTGAAGGTTCCTTACGGGCAAGGGAAGCGGCGCTCGTTTAATTACGTCAGTGTTTTGAGCGTTTCTTTGAAGTCCACTGTTTATAATCATACTGTGCTATTTTTCTCGTTTAGATGTCATTATTTAGCGCTAGGAAAAGTGCATGAATTTAATTAAAATAATAAATGGTAGTGAGACATGGTTTCATATATAGTGATGCAACGATTACGATTACGATTAATCGTAATCGACGATTATTGCTATTTCACGATTAATCGTAATCGTCCAATCTATCGATTATTTAGCGATTATTTATGAAATTTAATTATTAACTTTCATTAAAAAATATTTAGTGTAACATACTTTGTAAATGCGTCTTTTCTTCATACGTGCGTGTATCCGAACGTTACCTAATTTGGCTGGCCTGCCTGACATTTCGTTTTGGGGATTTCCCGCGCCGTGCGCGATCTTGTCATTGTGTGCGATCATTGTTTAGTGAGTTATTGCAAGGAGAGTAATTGTATCTCCTGCCCGGCTAGCATGGGCAGGGGATAAAAATTTTATCCACCGGTTATTTCCACTTTTCTTTGAATTTTGTCCCTTGTCAGTGGAAATAACCGGTGGATAAAATTTTTATCACCTGCCCATGCTAGCCGGGCTGAGGTGTATTTAAATTATTTTACGTTGGTTTTCTCTTGCCAAAGTTAGTTAAGTGTAGTTTAAATTAATAAATTACCTAAGTACTGCAAGAAACGACAAAAATGTCATCGAAACGAAAGCAAACTAGTGATATTTGGCAGCACTTTGAAAAGTTAGCAGAATCCACTCAAAAGTCGAAATGTAAGTACTGTGACGCCAAAATCTCTTGCATAGGAAAGAACACTACAAATATGTGGAACCATGTTAAAAAAATTCACTCTGATAAAATTATTTACAAGCCTGCTGATTCTGATCCGATTCCTAGTACCAGCAAATCCAACGAACCTCCGTCCAAAAAACAAGCAACTGTGTTAGAACTTTTTGAAAAAAATATTCAGTTCGGCATAAATGACCCTAGAGCGACCGCCATTTAAAATACCTTAATTTTAATTATTGATATCTCATTGAAATTATTTCTTCTGATAATAAATGTTATGTTGATTCATGGAAAGTACGTTTTTTATTTATAAATCCAAATAATCGTAATCGAAATCGTAATCGTCGATTAATAGGTCCAATAATCGTAATCGCCATCGTAATCGCTAAGTGATAATCGTTGCATCACTATTCATATACATAATATGTAGCTACCCTCTAACACTGTGAACCTACCCTGTTCGACTCGAAGTCGACTTTGTTATTAAGTTGTCCTGCCCGACAGATTCAGTTAATCACATGTACGTACATTTGAAACGACTTTTAATTCAAAATGACTGCCACGTTAACATTTATTATGCCGGGGGCAAAATTAAATATCAACTAGCACTTTGCTCGCGACTTCGTCCGTGAAAATTGTGATAGCTCTACTAATTTGCATGATATAAATATTATTTATACCCTATGTTACTTCCTGATTTAGCTACCTATTGATGAAAAAATGGTTAAAATTGGTCCAATAGTTTCGGAGCTTATTCGGAACAAACAAACAATCATAAAAATATTTGTCAAAGAATGAGCATTGCCATCCAACACTGCCAGCCTTCTGGGCACTTTCCCCGTTGTCTTTTTTAAACTTTCACGATCAGAACACATTATAAAACATATGACATCCGGGTATTTATCGCGAATTTACCTTTAATTTAACCTTTAGTACCCTAATTTCAATCGCGAAGACGGCTTCAAACTCTCTTCAGCGTGGAATCCAGTGATCACTAAGTGTACTCGTCAAGTGAAATCGCCTCAATATACGGACACTGTTAGTGTAGTGTGCTGTCCTAGTGTGAACCGGCCCTAATTAACATTTATGAAGATGAGTGAGGGTAGTTGAAAAAACACCTTCACTTTGCTGTCGCGGTACCTCCAATACTTCGGTCTCCCCGCGACCACGGCTGGTGCAATCCGGTCGAAACGTCGGGATAAAATTAAAGGTAAATTCGCGATAAATACCCGGATGTCATATGTTTTATAATACTTTCCCCGTTGACAGCGATGCGGAGGAATTTTTGGATTCCCTTAAAATTTAACACTTCCAGCACTAAGTACAGAGGCGAACATAATGCCATAGGCATTTTCTACCAGTGAACCTATAGGTGATGCAGGGACAAACAGTAGTAGCTGTATAAATATCTGAAAATACAATAACTACAATTACTTTCTACTTTAACACAAAACTTTGCTTGACAAAACATTTTTTATTATGTTAGATCTGTAGAGTTTGTAAATACTGGACTTACCAAGAAGTAGTTAGTACATGATTGAATGGTTTGAAATCAATTATTTATTCTCATTCATTTTTTTATGCGAAAGTAATTCTGTGTGTCTATTTGTCTGTTACGTTTTCAAGCTTTCAAGGGTAAAGGGTTTTAGTTGGGGCATAGATCATTACCTGAATTTAGGTCATATTTTTATACTAAAGAGATACGAAACTAGTTTTTCAATATCCTAAAAGAAACATTGGACACACTCAAGAAATATTCCGCGTTCTACAAATAGAAATACTTATAGTTTGTCACTTTCTTTGTGCCATTATTAGATAGTATGGTTGGAACATTCGCGAAACTTGGTAGCAAAACAATGGCTGAAGAGACTGTCTGCTGCTCCAACTCTTCCGAGAGCCACACTTTTACAGGTATCTCTGAAAACTTCAGTTGCTTCCTTTTGTTATAATTCGTGTAGTATTGCAATAGTTTGTATGTTTTAACGGTCATTGCTGGCGGAACTTTGGCGCTATTCTTTTGTTCTAAATAGGAGATACCTTGAACAAATAGTTTGATATTTACATAGGAGATTTCTTTGGATTTTTTCACCGCACTTTTGACTTCCGTTTTCGTTTACCCCTGTTAAACGTTTCCACTGCACAATTACTTTACAGTTAACAACTTAATTAATTTTTTCTCTTACCATGCTTTAGGTAATCGATAACTAGGTTTTATTAATTAACCTAGGCAAGTACGGCTTAACCTAAACAGCCGCACGGGTCGATCTTTAAATTTAGCCCTGTGGCTGTAACTAGTTTGCCACGAGCTCCTCAAATACAAATAAACATTCATCTGCCAACCTTCCTTCTTCCTTTTCCCAACTATGTTGGGGTCGGCTTCCAGTCTAACCGGATACAGCTGAATACCAGTATTTTACATGGAGCGACTGTCTAATCTTTCCTCCACAACCCAACTAGTACTGAGTACTACGATATCACTTGGTAAGACTGTTTGTCAGACTTTTTGGGCTACTGACTACCTGTAACGACTGTCAAAGATCTACAAATGACAGCCAGGACCACCTTAACATGGTTTTCCAGGCACGGGGGAAACTCGGTAGGTAAAGGTGGTCACCTATCCACAGACCAACCTAGGCAAGCACGGCTTAACCTAAAGATCGACCCGAATGACTTATTATTTAGTCACGAGCTCCTAAAATATAAATAAAAGATAGGAAAATATAACGTTTAATTAAAACCACATTTCTGAGTCTAACCAAATAGATTTTTATCTCATAGATACGTTCACGATAACAATCATCATAAAACTTTATAAAAACTAGAACAATATTTGAATACACATGGATCCACTTTTCAGCCACCACTGTTATCTTTTTCGAATAGAACAAACAACAGAAACAAAACAAAAACAAAGTATTTTCCGAAAAATCGCGAACAAGCAAAACGTTTATGTAAAAGCATACTGGTGTTTTTTTAACTAAACCCATTCCGATCGGTTTAACGTGCCGAGATTTTTGCGAAAGCGAAAGCTTTGTCAATAAATATAATTTAACAAATAATGATAACATTGTTTTTTACCCGACTACCAAAACCAAAAAAGGGTTTATGATTTTAGTCTATTTAAGTTTGTTAATAATTCATCCGATTTAATTATTTAATTTTAAAGAAAGCTTACATACAAATAAATACAGTCATAAATATCATGCATAAGTTAGTGACATTTTGCTAGTTACAAGCTTTGTGTACCTATTTCTAATTAGTTATGAGTTACTTGCGTTGACAAGTTACAGCGATTTGAGTAAGTAAACAAATTACAATCTACACATGTTAGTAAATACATGTCGAAAAAATATTATAAGGTATGTCAAGTCGTGCAATATCAAAATCAAAAGTAAATTTTACTTTGACAAGAAGTATTTAGGTGACCACCATAAATAGCTTTGATTTAAAGCCAAAACACCAAAAAACCAAAACCAAAATGTTTCTTGTTCAGAATCGTTCTAATTTTGTGTGCGCTGGTGCAAAATAGATCGATTTCCAGGTGTGATGGTAAACTATTGATAAAAGGTGTCAATCGATTCGTTATCCCGGGTAACAAATTCTACATTAAAACTGACATCATTAATGAGGAGAAGTTGAGTTTACCTTGGAAACCCCGAATTCAAGTAGTCGGATTTTTTGTTGACTCCGTATTCGAAACTCAAATTCGAATTTCGAATTCAAAATGTTTCTATTAGGTTCTATGAGTCTTACGCGTTCATGTACCACAAAACAAACAAACGACAGTGCTTTCTATCGCAATAATATAACCCGACCAAGTGAAATTGCTCGTTAGTTTCGTATTACACGTATAATAATTGGAGTTGATTGAATTTGGGAGTATTTGTTGTTGATTGAATTGTCGCTACGTACCTTGGTAGAAATTCTTTGTTTACAACATCTCGTGGCGGAGACTTTAGAATACCACACAAATTCTAGTTGTTCACTTCAGAGTCATACCTTGATGACATATACCTACTTTATACATAATTATGCTTTATATAATTATTATGTCTATTAGTTTGCTTCATATGTTACACCGAAAACAAGTTGGAAGATGTATAAAATACATAGTTAACAACGCAAGTCTCAAACATGTAAGATAAAAATGTTTTAAACGTCACATGTTTTTGAAATTTCCGTTACAAAACTTGTAGTATTTAGTAACACGGGGTTAAATATTAATACAATAGCTGTAGATGGATTTAAATCATCTAGCCGCTTTAATTATATAATTTTGGAATTAACACAAGAAACAGCAACCAACAGCATCATCGTAAATTTTGTTTGAAAATGAAAATCTCAAAACAGGAGGCAGCCATTTTTTTACTAAAATATCTACATGAATAATGAGTAGTCGCTTCATAATAAAATCAAAACATTAACAAGCTGAAGCAGAATTAAGCGAAACATTAAAAAACGCAATGACACAAAAAAACGCCGACGTCTCCTCTTTGAGATTTCGGTAATTGTCATTTAATTACCGAGTGAGGGTGGGGGGGGGGATAAAAAATAAAGCTTAGAGCCTTTTAATAGCCACCAATTTTCCGGTCTGTGGTCCCGAAACCGTTTTAGTCTGAAACATTGTTTTAGCGAGCATTCGTTAAAAAGTGAAAATAAAAATATTTTTTGGCCACGCGAAAAATATTTGCAACCACTGTGCTGTGAAAATGATTTAAAAAAGTTTTGTAGATATTTTATTTTTATTTAACGACTAACTGTGCCGGCCACCTCCGCCCACGAAATATTACTATACATAGAAAATTACATTTGAATCGGATTTTATTAACAATTTAGGATTTTTTTGCACGGAACTAATTCAATTTCTAAAATAAAATTAGCTACATTACTTCTTTTGACATCAGCTACCAGCAAAATATAACCGTTTCGGAGATTAAGCCGGAACAAATAGACAGATATTAAATCAAATGGGGGTTTTTTTTATAGGTCCAGTATATAAGGTGTAAAAAATGTACTGCAAGAATTTCGTGTACGTACTTGGTATCAAAAAACAAATATATTCCAAAAAAAAAATCGTTTTTCAAACATTTTTGTTTTTACAAAAAAAAACATTGCCAGTCCAAAGTCTGCAAAATGTGATGGGAAAGTTAGAATCAGCTGTCTACGTTTGCGCTGTCGCAGGGGTGAACGACCACGCGCGCGGCGCCTGCACGGTGCAGTCACAGTACAGTCAAGTGCGCATATTCACTAATTTTGTGCGCAGTGAAAATATTGCATTTCTTTGAAACGGATCGTTACTTATATAAATTGTTTCGTGATTATTTTTTATTTGTGATTCCAAACAACTCCTCAAGTTTCCTGCAGTCAATTTTAAACACCTTATATGCCGCGTGACACCTACTTGCGCGCTCAGTGTCCATGAGTAATGTATTGTATACTTTTATGCATTCAGTAAAAAGCAGTTATTTTGACATAGCAAAATTCAATTATATTTATTTGAATGGATATATTATTATATATAAAATACAGATACAAATACTAGAACAACGTTAGCTCGGCTTACCTTCTAACTACTATCGGTGAAATCACAAAACTACATAATAGGCTAGTTTCCACCAACAATAAATTGCAAAACTAATTAGTCCGTCAGTTAGAGTATTGGAAAATAATGGACACGTATTTTTTGTTTTTGTAAATCACTGAGTACTGACAAAGATAAAACGCATCAAAGAGTGGGGGCTCGTGACGTCACAACGCACTAAAAACTATAGCACGGCGTGACGTATTGCGAATTTTAAAAGCGTCGTATCTTCGTCAATTTTGGTTTATGTAACAAAAGAAAAAATACGGGTCAAATACTTTTTTAAATCTAACTGACGGACTAATTAAATTTTTTTAGGACACAAGCCTATAGCCTATATTTATAAAAAAAGAAAAAAGGTTAAACGACCATATAAGGTTTTTTTGGAGGGGGTTGACTGGTGGAGAATGCCTATCTATGGCATTAAAATTTTAATATATGGATTAGTTTATTGCTATTGTTGTTAAATATTATTTTGTTTGTTGTATTATAAAGCAGAAGAGTTTGTTTGTTTGTTTGTTTGGTTGAACGCGCTAATCTCAGGAACTACTGGTTTAAATTGAAAAATTATTTTTGTGTTGGATAGTCCATTTATCGAGGAAGGCTTTAGGCTATAAAACATCACGCTATGACCATTAGGAGCGGAGCAGGAATGAAAAATGTTGCAAAAACGGGGATTTTTTCCCTCTCTTATGTGACGCAGACGGAGTTGCGTGGGTCAGCTAGTAATTATTATATACATTATTAAGTCCGCCTCAGTACTTTGTGCTTGAAGTGTTAAATAAATAAAAGATATTGGATTCTCCTCTACTTAACAATCTTTTCAAATAATATGAGCTCTGTAAAACTGATACAAAGAACAGTACTAAAAGTAAATAGTTTCTCTTAAAACTAAAACTGCTCAATATAATTTGACGGACAGTTTTAATGACTCTCCATCGGATTGAATTGTGCATTAATATTCTACTAAATATTATGTGAATGTATTTATGGCCATTGCTGGCAGAACGGATGGCCGATGGGGCCGAAAAGTTCTGGAGTGGCGACCGCAAACCGGAAGACGTAGAATGTTTTGGAAGGCCTCCCACTAGGTGGACAGATGATCTGGTGAGGGCTGCGGGAATCGGCTGGATGCGAATCGCAAGGGACCGGTCAATGTGGCGACACTTGGGGGAGGCCTATGTCCAGCAGTGGACGTCTTTCGGCTGAAATGATGATGATTTATTTGCGTTACTTAAATAAAACTTAGGCTCCGCCGTCCGTCCGTCCGTCTGTCTTTCAGCTGGCTATATCTCATGATCTGTAATAGGTAGACAGGCGAAATTTTCACAGAATGTTTGTTTCTGTTGCTGCAATAACCAAAAGTAATTTAAAAAAATATGGGGCTTCCCTACTACGAAAAGGGTACGGAACCCTTCATTCGCGAATCCGACTCGCCTTTGCCTGGGGGTCTAAAATCGCCGCTTTAGCAGAATCGTAAATGAATCACGTTAAAAATTTAAATTCTTAAAATGGTCTTTGTAACTATCTGCATGAAGTCCATTTTAAGAATTTTAAAATTTTGTTCAATAAAATGTATCACGAAAATTAAAAATTCTTAAAATGGACTTTATGACAATGGATACAAAGACCATTTTAAGAATTTAAATTGTTTAAAGTGATTCATTTACGATTCTGCTAAAGCGGCCATTTTAGACCCCCTGGTTTTTAATTGAAAGTGACTGACGTAAATCAAGCAATAACTGTTTTTAGTTTAGTTACCTTAGCTGCTTTGTCGCCCAGTTTGTTCGGGATTCTAAATATCAGTATTTTCTATTAAAATCTTGTTTTCCACATCATGATCTGCCTAGCCTTTTGCCGACTATATTGAGGTCGGCTTCCAGTCTAACCAGATGCAGGTCAATACCAGTATTTTATATGGAGCGACTGCTTATCTGACCTCCACGCCCCAGTTAATACTGGGTAACACAAAACCCATGGTAAGACTGGTTGCTACTGACTACCTGTAACGACTATCAAAGATCTACATATGACAGCCGGGACCTATGACTTGACGTGATTTTCGAGGCACAGAAGTAATCGGTATGTAATGGGTGGTCACCCATCCACAGACCAACCTATTCAAGCGCTGCTTAACCTGAAGATAAATCCGAACGTCTGTTATTATCTAGACACAAGGTTCAAGGTCCAGAATTAATAAAAAAAACGCAAGGCATTTCTATCTACTTGTTTTAATCCTAAGTCTGCTACTGATGGGTTGAAACACAAAATAATAAGTTGGAAATGTAAATCGGTGAACAGATGTTTGTGACAGTTGCTGGGTTCATTTTTAAGCTTTTAACTTTGAGAGAATTGTTATTTTTGTCATAATTTTATGATATTATCTCTAGCAAGTAAATTGAATCGATTGCTGGCTTTACAAATCACAGTTCACTTATAGTTATTATAAAGGTGAACGTTTGCATATGTGTGTGTTTTTTAGTCTTCCACGCAAAAACCATTGAACGGATTTGGATGAAATTTAGCACACTGATGGTTTATGACCTGGATTAACACATAGGATACTTTTTATCCCGATCCCGTGATCCCATGGGACAGTTATCGAACTTTAGCCGCAGGCATAATATAGTAGTACATAATATTCAAGAATGTAGGCATGTATTATGCGCGGGTCTGTGGACGGTGAGCTATGGGCTAGCTCGTACACTAATTGCCAGTCACCCAAAAGCTGCTGATTCTATATAAAACTGACAGATTTGATACTAACCTTCTAGATATGATAGAGTCACTCAAATCGAAATAAAAACTGTAAAAAAAGATTTTTAATCACAAATCATTGTTTTTGTGAAAACACACTACAAACTAAACACGTACCTACATGAAGTACCGACGTGTACGTGTGAAACAATATGGCGTCCTCTGTGACGTCAGACACGAGTGCTTGAGCTAATGAGAGGTAAGCAGACAAAGCAGTGTAACACAAAACTCGGCGACTGTTTTACAAATGAGACACTTGCATGTACACTTTTAAGAGGAAAATAGGAAAAATACTGAGTAAGTATAGTCTGTTTACCTGCGAATAATCTGGTGATACAGTTTTATACTAAAGTAAGTGTCAGCTAAGATCGTAATAAGCGGTCATTACCCTTTCACTAATAACTCGTCGTAGAAACAAAAACGAATGAAACAAAATCTTTACTTACATTGTACCATTTCACATCCAAAGATCTGCCTATTTTGTGTTTATTATCTAGTTATGTACTCTGTATGGTTGTCGATTATGAATCGCAGGTTAAAATAAAAATAAATAAATATCGTTGGACATTACACACAGCGCCAACTAGTGCCACACTAAGCAAGGCTTGCAGATAGTTGATATACTACATTATATACCTTTTTTGTTTGTAAATACATACTTATTATACATTTAGACATCCATGACTCGGAAAAAAATGTCCATGTTCATCACATAAACATTTGCTCCTACCGGGATTTGAACCCAGGACCCTAAGAACGTAAGGCAGCCTCACTACCACTACGCTATTCAGGTCGTCAGTTTTTCCTTTTCTTTATTCAACAGGCACTCTGAATAAAGGTTTCTCCTAAATGCCATCTTACTAATATTATAAATGTGAAAGTTTGTGAGTGGATGAATGGATGGATGTTGGTTACTCTTTCACGCAAAAAATACTGAACTGATTTGGGTGAAATTTAGCGTACAGATAGCTTCTTATAACCTGGATTAGCACAAAGTATACTTTTTGTCCCGGTAGTATGTTAGCGTTGTTTTCTACTTCTCGTAAATGTACTCTTTAATCTACAAAAACTTTTTAACAAAAAATAAAACCGACTTCAAAAAAAAACCAAAAACGTGAAAAATAACTTTAGCTTCTGAAGTCGGTGACGTTTGTTTGATTGATTTAATTTTTTTGTCACCGACTTCAGAAAAAGTTATTTTTCAAGTTTTTGGTTTTTTTTTTGAAGACGGTTTTATTTTTTGCAAAAAAGTTTTTATTTTTCACTTTTTTTAGTGGTTCACATATGTGCTTGGTACACATGGAAAGTGCATACCGTTACAATTACAACAAGCCCAAACACGACTAGGATACATTGTCTCATTATGGAGTTCCGTGACTCTTGGCTTCATCATCAGATCTGATGGTAGAATGGTTCTTATCAAATGCAAATGCTTCACTTGTTGTAGAACGACCAAAATTGCTGTACGTTATCCTATATAACATACCTAACTGTCGAAATATGGGTATACTGTACACATCTGCGTACCCCCTCAGAGCATACAGGCGTGATGTTATGTTATGATGTTGTGTAAACAATAAACATCCAAGCGATTGCAGCAATCACGACAGATTTGCTGTCTATTATTGAAGAGTTCCGTTCCATATCTCCGAAGTTCGTTATCAGATCATGACAATATTTCTATGGGACCAACTTGGAAGTATACCCTTTCAAACAAAAAAAGAATTTTTCAAATCGGTCCAGGCGTCTTCGAGTAATCGGTGAACATACATAAAAAAAAAAATACATGCAGTCGAATAGAGAACCTCCTCCTTTTTGGAAGTCGGTTAAAAAGGATGAATTTCGATTTTAATTTCGATATTGTATACTATGACGGCCGTAACTTGCTATAACACAATTAACGTAGTTTTCAAATATTTTTCTTTTCCTTGTTTCTTCTGAGCAATCATATCACAAATAGTAAGTAATTTATTTTCTACAAACTACTTGATGCCTTGAGAAAATCACGACGTAATCAAGCTAGCGTTCGCCCCCGGCAATTCCTACGCAGCGGTGCATAAACTTACGGAAATTTACATTTTCTACCCAGATAGTCTTATTTCTAAGCATGCACTATGAACACTCGACTATTAATTCACCCTAGGGACAAACGGACAGACAAACTTTTACTTGCATTCGTAAAACTCTGAAACATACAAATTCAGTCCGTATACGGTTTGTCATAAGAACGCTGGATTTTTTCTAAATAGAATTTCATTTGTTTTTGATTAATTTATGATTACAGTTGGTCAAGCAGACTTGTAAAGAATCTACAGCTCTATGTCTAAAACCGTAAGAGTGTTGGTAAATTTTGACAGCTGCAAAATACTTTGGTGACGCATTTGCATCTCAGTCGATTGCCGACGATAGATTGTTTTAACTCTAATCATGTCGTGAATGGATTGTTTAGTAGATATATATTTTTCAAATGTCACGAATGAGACGAACACTAATGTGCTTTTCAGGTAATCGTATTGCATACCGTACGAGAAGATACAGAGACAGAGTAACTGAAAGGCTTATTTTGACCGTCCGTTAACTTAGGCTGCCTTTCGTTTCACCAAGATTTCTTTTGTCAAATATTTGAGTCCCCCATCTGACTTATATGACATTGAAGAAGGAGGTTGTGCTACACAAGGTATAACATAATGAACCCCAGACCCCCTGTCTCTCAGACCATGACGCTGAAATAACAGTACTGTTCCACGAGTTCTCGGTGTCAAGTCACAAAAAAATAACGTTCTAGGTATAGAAATTGACCCGATTAGCTGATGAACTCTAATGAAACAGAAGTGGTTTATTTTCGTGATCGGAATCACCAAACGAGAGGTCTTGCATTTATTATATTACAACTTGTATTTAATATATTGTAGAATTAGTGTAAAGAAATTTTGTCCTGTCTACTGAAGTATGCATGACGTAATTTTAGCCAAATTGGTTTATCATTCTTGAGCACGAAGTTAAGCTAAATTGCATAGTGATTCACAACCAGACAGATCCACATCCACTCTAATACTAAGCAGCATACCTAGCTTAATCCTACCGCGTAGTCCACAGCGAAACAGATGCCACAATCTATAATTTGAATCAATTCTTCGTAGAGTTTATTGCATATTGTTAATCCTATCGTTTCCAGTTGGTCACGGACGCCTTATATTGTGAGCGGGATTTATCAGATCCATATGGGAAATTCATAGCTCCCTAGCCAACCCCCTTGCAATAAGGAAGCGATGTATGCAACAGGAATTAGACTTCATGTTTGAATGCTTTCTTGTTTTGTTTAGCATTCTCCTGCCAAACCCTGTTTCAATCGAAAGTCCTCCTAGCCGATTGGAGACCCTGGATATTCTCAATTTTCTGTATGTGTGGTACGATGAATGCCTCGGATAGGTACGTCAAGTTTAAATATATAACATACTTTCGTAACAAAAAACAACATGTAAGAATGTCATTTCCGGCAATCTATCAATATCAACATACTCCTAGTACATCTTTATCATTACGCTGAGCACAAAGTGGTTCTGCCAGTTCTGCCTCCGCAGGATACAGGAGATATCTGCACATCCTCCATTTAAACATGATACGTACCGTCGCTAAGAAACTTGTTACTCCTTCCACTACTTGCACCCGTGTTCACGCCTGAGGGTACAACTGTTTGTAATTAAATGAATACGGATACCGAGTAGTGAAGAGATAAATCTTCAACGCTAGCTTGAAAATAACGTTATAACGATTTTGCCATAAGATGGTACCTACATACAAACTTACTCCTTTTTAATTCCCTGCTACAACCGTGACAAATTATTATATCCTGTTCTTTCTTTTCTTATATATTATATCTTATACATTAAAATATTTGGACATGCTGAGCATGACGTCCAGTGTTCGATTTGGACAAAGTGTTTTTGGGTTTGTCCATTAGGAATTTCTCGGTATTAGCCATGGATTCTGGATTTGTGCCCGGAATGGCAATAGGCGCGCCCCCTTATAACACAACTGGCATAATGTATACTAATAGGTACTTGTGTTTTTGGGTTTATCCATTAGGAATTTCTCGGTATTAGCCATGGATTCTGGATTTGTGCCCGGAATGGCAATAGGCGCGCCCCCTTATAACACAACTGTCATAATGTATACTAATAGGTACTTCTCTGCCTAACTCTTCAGGAATTAGAAGCGTGATGTTATTTATTTGGATCAAGTAAATAAGGTGCACTCTTTGTCTTAATTTCGATATATTTCAGTTCCGATTCCTGGAAATAGAACAAGAAACTCAATATTTTCTCTTTAAACCCTTCCAAATTCATGCAGTCGTGTTCTCCCACCTATAGACATACTGTACAAGTTTTATTCTAACTATAAAATTCACTGAGAAAACGGTGGCCCGAGCGACGAAACGGAAAGACCGGTACTATTGGGAAAAATAAATTCTCACTCGATTCTCATTCAAGAGTCGAATGAGAGTGAAATAGCAGAAAAAGTTATATTATTTGTTCAAGTAGATAATTGTCAATACTTGTAATTAAGCCATCTGCTAATTTAGACATCAGTAAGAGAACCAAGGTTAGGTTACCGACGTAGCCCGAAGAGTCACCAAACTTAAGGCGATTACACGAGCTAAACGCGAGTTTTGTAATTACTAAAAGTATATGATTCACTGCTATAAACAAGACCAGAAAAATATATGATATTCTTCAGGATATATGCTAGCATGATACTGTTTTGAAAACATAATACAATTAATTTGGCTCGATAAAAAGAAATCACGAACTTACCTCTAAAAATATCTTTCAAACAATAAAAAACATACTAATATGCATGCGATCATTCTGATTTTTTGGCAAATAATTCTACAAGCAATGTATTAGCATGATACTGTTTTAGTTTTTTAATCCAATCAATAGTTTTTTTGTAAATCGATCGAAACCACTCATTTCGCGCTATAAGGCCCGCAGTGGCTGACGTAACAACCACTTTGTAGTGCAAGCTGATTAGAACTTTATTCTAACAGCATTTCAAACGAAGTTTGAACCACCACAAATAGAGTTGCTAATTTAGCTCGTCTAAGCGCCTTAAGTGGTAAGGGGCAAGGCACATTGCCGTAGAACAGATGGTCAATGGGGCCAAAAACATTCTGGAGTGCCGACCGCGAAACAGGAGACGTTGCGTTGGAAGGCGTTCCACTCGATGGACCGATGACCTGGTGAAGGCTGCGGGTATCCACTGGATGCCAGACACGGACCTGTCAATATGGCAACACTTTTCTTAATGTTTTATTCATAAGTAGTTTATCTGACATTTTATTTTAGTATCTATTCACACATACACAAATCTAATTTGAACACTCACACCACAAAACTGTTTTATGTCCATGACATCACCATCTCAGGTCCAGTTGAAAACCAGCGTCGGGCACTAGCTTCTCGGCAACATACTGAACTGGGCCTTTTTGGCGCAGCCGTGAGACACACAATATTATCTCTTTTGTTTTCTGTACAGTTTTAAGTTTCTTTGTTTACCTTTTATTGTTTAGTTTTAAGTTTTTACTTTATTTAATTCGTATTTTTGTTATGTTGTGTTCACTTGCGGCATAAGCCAAATAAATATCTTTTCTTTCTTTCTTTCTTTCTTGCGGGAGGCCCATGTCCAGCAGTGGACGTATTTCGGCTGAAATGATAATGACTGGTAAAATTTAATACTATTAAAGGCTGACACGTTCATGATTCGGTCAGAACTTCTACGATTCATCTCCATCATCTTTTCTTTGTCCAGTAGTCACATAATTTTGATCACAGTTATTGACGTAATTTTGATATTTGACACAGACCTTCCATCGTTTCTTTGATCTTCCTTTACTCTTGAACAGCCACAGTGTGTATACGGTCGTACGGCCCGCGGTCCATTCACTTTGAGTCGTTCAGACCAAATACTCAAAACTTTTCTCTTAACTTTTTCATACCATTATTACTGACAACTGGGGGGTTACCAAGACGTCTCCAAACAGTATTGTTTTAATCTTAATCCAGGGTGAGATGGAACTGCCAGGGTTGCGGGCCTGTTCGAAAGAGATACCGCGGCCCCGGAACATAAAGGGCGAGGAAAGAACATCTCTGTGTCTGACACTCCCTCCCGTTCCGCCCAGAGTGGGAGAAGTCATTTAATGATAAATCATACGAAAAAAAAAACAAGGGTGAGATGGAAAGAGAAGAAATGGCGATACACGTCCTGTATAACTCCGTTTCTAATTCAGTCCGACAGTGCGTTTTCATATTCATTTGACTCTGTGAGAATTTGATGAGTTCGAAATAACGGAAACTTGTAGTAATATCCCAGCAATACGTTAGAAATATCATCATTTCGCCTCTGAACTAGCTGTTAAGAGCTCCCCACACCTGCAATACGGTCTCCCCGGAAAATACCGCTAGTTCAAGTAAATGTTAGAAGTTCTGTCTATAACGCTACATTTTTGGACTGGAATAAGTTGTTTATTGAGACACGGCAGGCATTCTTTATATGTCTAAGGTCTCGTATACAGGGTGTAAACAACCTCATCACGAAGCCATCAACCTAGCATTCTGTACATCAAACTAACTAACTTTACGCAAAAAATATTGCTGGGAAACGACTTTTTTTTTGGGTGAAAAATCATGTTTTGTGGTAGAACTCAATCTATCGCACTCAAAACATTGTGCTGGTGGATGGATTGAAAAGTACGAGGGTCGGGGATGTGTCTTAAGTATAAAACTTCAATAAAACTTTTATTTAAAAAAAAACTAGTTTTTACTGACTTCGCTACTTTCAATGATTGGTCAATATGAAAACCATACTAAGACAACGCCATTACCATTAAGCTAAATGATCGTTATCTCTTTAATCCAAAATGACGTGTCAGTCTGTCAATGATGAATAATGGAAAATGATATGTATACATTGTAGTACTGTGTACTTCTATTCAGGCAGATAAATCGTATGTCATAGTGGCGGGTCTGTACTCATCAACAGGCCGCTTCAAACTCTGAATTATTACTGAGAAAAGCCTTATCAAGAACCACGGTGGACACTGTTTTCTGCTCGCATGGATCCAACGCAGGACCTTAAACTCAGCGGTCGCGTCTGTGACCCAGCACCACATAGAAAATAGGTTCTATTCCAAACATACACAGTAAAAAGAAAATACTTAAACAGCCAACATTGACAATAGCATACCAATTTCAGCAGCGGCTAACGTACTTTGCCAAGTTTCAAATACGTACAAAAAGTGTAATTTGCGACCTGCCAAACCACAGTTACCATCGCGGGCAGCTGCCGCTTCGCCAATACTTTTGTGCGAATGTACCAGTGTATTAAACTTCTGTATTAAGTTCCAAACAACTTTCTGGAGTAATCGAGACGCGAGAAATGTAGTGAGGGGTTTGTATCGATGAAATAATAGTATCGAGGGACTAAACGAAGCCATAATATACCGGAGATGGTTTGACTCCCGAGCATGCGAATGAAACCGAGGGTATATTAAGTTGGCGTTTAGTCTCGATGTGTAAACTGTACTTTTCACTTTAACTTTTTCACGCTGGCTTCTTTGCGGAAAAACCATGAAAATAAAACTCTCATCATTTGTCGCAATGAAGATGATCCCCACTCCACAGATAATAGTATATTTACTGGCTGTTTGAGTTTGTCTATGTCACATGAAGGAATTAAAAAAAAAACAATTACTTTTCCTCCCTAGAGACTAAAGTGGTCACTTTAGTCCCGCTTCGTAGGGCTTTAATGGCGTACTTTTAGAGCATGAAAAGTGAAAATGTAATTTAGTCGGTTTTGGAACAGTGCTAAGTAGACATCGCAACCCTCGCGTCAATTATTGTTTTATATTTCTCAACGACATGTAAAGTCGAATCAGAGGCCCATGGGTGGCATAAAAACTCTGACATCAGGTTAGGCATTAACCACACGACAAAGAAAGAAACAAGTAGAATATTTAATAAAACAGTTACCGTCATTGGACACTCTTAAAAGTACGAGTGTTCTACGTGGTTTGCAATTCTGAGGGTAAAATATCTGTCCCCTTCCATTCACTATCTTCCACTTGGTGAGCATATTCCTGCAGGGTTCAACCTTCGGTGGTCCACCTGAAAGTCGTAAGTCCATGCGGACCCAAGTGGGAATATGTAACTCTAACCTAGTAAAGTGGGGGCTACCTCAACGGATCATTGGTGAAGTTAGGGTGAGGAGTTGCTGCGAGGATCGACCGGAGGACACGGTGGAGCACACGGTGGAAGTCAGCCCTGCGTGAGCGGAGCACCGCCGTGTCCTCGTAGCGGCGATCGGCGGCGGCGACCTCTCGCGTCCGGCCCTGGTTCAATCCATGGTCCGGAGCGAGACGGAATGGGAAGCCGCCACCTCCTTCTGCGAAGCAGTCATGCTAGCGAAGGAGGTGGCGGAACGAGAGAGGGAGAGAGCCTCCCTTCCCGGCTGCCGCGGGAGACGCACCGGGCGTCGGGGGCCACGTGGTGGCTACCGGCCACCGTAGATGCGGGCCTGTGGACGGTTAGCTATGGGCTAGCTAGCCGTCCGTCCGTCTAGTGACGACAGGCCGTGTCCACGGCGCGTTCGTGTTCCACGCGCGCCTCAAAGAGATGTCAGCATAAGGGGAGGGGCCCGCAAGGGCCGAAGCCTGCCGGGGTTGCGGGCCTGTTCGAAAGAGATACCGCGGCCCCGGAACATAAAGGGCGAGGAAGGAACATGGATGGGTTTTAGTCAGTAAAAGTCTGACACTCCCTCCCGCTCCGCCCAGAGTGGGAGAAGTCATTTGATGATTTCCCATCCTAAAAAAAAAAAAAAAAAAAAACCGGCCAAGAGCGTGTCGGGCCACGCTCACTGTAGGGTTCCGTAGCTTCCCAGACCATTAAAAATACCAACATTTTTCGTCAGCAAAAATAACTTTGTTTTTCATAGTATTTGTATGAAAAACAAAGTTATCATTTGCGTTTTTTTGAAAAAGTGCTATATAACTCAAAAACTATTCAACTCATCAAGTTGAAAATAATTTTCCTAGAAAGTTCATATAAAGGTCTACTTCTGTGATTTTTTTCATATTTTTTAAACTTATGGTTCAAAAGTTAGAGGGGGGGGGGACACATTGTTTTTGACTTTCGGAGCGATTATTTCCTAAAATATTAATATTATCAAAAAATGATTTTAGAAAACCCCTATTCATTTTTAAATACCTATCCAACAATATATCACACGTCAGGGTCAAAATTAAAAAAAAAATCGCTCCCCACTTTACGTCTGGGGGAGGTACCCTAATAAAAATGTTTTTTTAAATTTTTATTTTTGCACTTTGTCGGCATGATTGATATACATATTGGTACCAAATTTCAGCTTTCTGGTGCTAACGGTCACTGAGATTATCCGCGGACAGACAGACAGACAGACATGGCGAAACTATAAGGGTTCCGTTTTTTGCCATTTGGCTACGGAACCCTAAAAAGGGTGAGTTGAGTCGCAAACTATGCTCCATCTCCTATCTAAAACATCCAAGAGCCTCAAAACATGCAGCCTCTGCGCTGTCACAAACGAAGGTGAGGGAGTAGCGAAGAGTTGTAGGCCAATAAGAAAAAATGTCATGTGAGTCAGCGAGGAGCTTGTGGCTACATAGATACAGCCGCTCGGGCCGATCTTTAGGTTAAGCTGTGCTTGCCTAGGTTGATTTGTGGATGGGTGACCACACTTACATACCGAGTTTCCGCCGTTAAGCAGTTGGTCCCGGCTGTCATTTGTAGATCTCTGACAGTCGTTACAGGTAGTCAGTAGTCCAAAAAATCTGACAACCAGTCTTACCAAGGGGTATCGTATTATCCAGTACTAGCTGGGCTGTGGACGTCAGATAGGCAGTCGCTTCGTGTAAAATACTGGTATTCAGCTGCATCCGGTTAGACTGGAAGCCGACCCCAACATAGTCGGGAAAAGGCTATGCAGATGATGAATGTCATGTGAGTCAGCGTCACAAAAAAGATGATGAGGGTTTTTATTTATCTTTCTTTACCTTCTTTTTCAAGCTCAACAATAACTGCTACACCGCTAAATATACATACACGTGTCCAAAACTATGACGTAGGCCGATATAATAAAATGCTTTCATGTGTAATTAACCATCCTTAATGGTTTACGGTTATTACTTACGTATTTATTTCTGTAAGCGATAAGTTTCTGTTAAAATATATGTACCTAACTACATACCTCTAAAACAACAGATTACTTAAATTCATGTCTTTGCTATGGAACTAGACAGGAACTATTAAACGTCACAATTCTTTGAATCTGCCTTGCGCCTCGTCCATGTTCATATGAGGATATTATCGTGGAGCACCCTTTCTAACTACTATTATTATTTATACGAATTAAAAAAATATATTAATGCGAAAGTGTGTGGGATGAATGGATGGATATTTCTTTCTCTTTCACGCAAAACAGTTGAATGGATTGGGATGAACGTGGTTAAATTAGTTAAGTACGATGTACGAGTATGAGACTCACCGATCCCAAAGTCAAACCATTGCTGCGGTTGTGTGGGGCTTAGTTTATAAGACCACTTTAAATTTTGAAAAACAAAAAATATGTGATATGCCAGACTCGTCAATGTTCCGATTGTTCATTTTTTTTTTCATACAAGAAGTCCCGGTTCGTCATCATTAACAAAACAAATAACCTGAAATAACACAGAAATCTTTATTAAATTTTTGATTTCCACGAGGGCGTAACCGAGAGCAAAAAAAACTTTTGCAATGCATTGTTATAAACACTATAACGCTGTCTGTTTTTTCTCATAAATTAAACTATCATTTTAATTTAATTATTCTATCATTTTACTTCTTTGTCAATTTTATATTAAATTATAGTATTAAAATTAATTTGTAATACCCGCAAATTATAATATGACATCTAATCATTCTATCATTTTACTTTTTTATCAATTTTATATTCGTAAGGATTATTCCGACATTGACATTTCTTCTACAAGTTACTTTAATTTGTATATAAACTGATAATTGATTATTAAGTATGTATGATTTATATTTGTACGCTTCAACGCAAGACGTAGATGGACTCGTAATATTATTTTATTTATTGTAACACCCTTGTACAACCTATGTCTACAAATAAAGATTTCATTTTCATTTATTATCATAAACGCGCATTCTGTAGATTCACATAGATCAGAATAGATAAATTAAAACTTGTTTTAACATAAAATAAGTGTTTCATTACAACCTCTTTTTTCTGCTGCAACGATTTGACTGTCCGTCTCAAAAAAACGCTGATGCAGCCTGTCACAATAAAATTCAGTGTAACAATTTCCTCCAAAGCACGTACAGTGATTATATACTCTGTGGCACGTACATCTCAAAACTAAGGAACTGTTATTTTCTCCAAACGACGAGCATCTCAAACTGTGACCGCTGTAAAATCAACAAAACAATGACAGGAGGCACGTAACCCCTGACGAAAGAGTTTATTTTCTGTAAGCCAGCGTTTTCTGATCGCTGCAGCGCATCGAAAGGTTTTCTTGGCTGCTCTCAAATGTGTGGAGGCTTGGGTCTCGCACAATAAAAAAATTGGCGTTAAAGACAATCGGCCCGTTGGATTCGCGCACGGCACCGAGGTTTACGTACAAACTGCATATTACAAGCAGGTTGTTTTTTTTTGTTATAAAACTACGTTACGGTTTTCAGATTTTTTCCTTTACATATGCTTTAAAACATCTTCTTGACCACAATTCTAGGAAGTACCTTATAGGTTTTGATTCACTTATGACATCGCAAAATATGCGACATAGACGGTCATTGTAGGTATATCTTTTGATCGCTTTGACAAACAAGTTTGAGTGTTTCACAGCTAAAAGAAACCGTTTAGACCCGAGTATTTCATTTGAATTTCAACGTGATAACTTTACACGTTCCTGAGTAAAGAGGACTTTACAGACAGACAGACGAACGGACAACAAAGTGTCAATCCTATATTCCTATTAGGGTTTCTTTTTTCATTTTAAGATCCCTAGGAACCCTAAAAAAAAATCGCTTTCCTCTGGCACTTGTATTAAACAAAATACTCGTTGTTTCTCAAAGTGATGGCCCCAGGTACATCGGTAGTGGTATTAAATCCACCATCTTGAAATCCGCTTAACCAAGCATCGCTACCGCGCCGCAGTGGCCAGTAATTAATCACTGAATTCCTTTCCAACTGTTGTGGCCATCGGTTTTTGGGTTACAAAGATATTTTGAAGAGAGTATGATTGACTACTATAGTAACAAGTTATTGTTAAACAGGATGAAGTATATGAAAAATCTAAGCTGAATATTGTGGAAAAAAAAAGTTTAACTATCAGGTTAATGTTTAGAAAAATGTGCTATCCAGTGTTTGATTTGAGACAATTATGCTACCGGGTTAGTGACAAAGACATCATAATAATAAATTGGTCTCGTTGTCTCTAGTTGTCTCTATTGTTTTTTTTCTCTATATGGCTTGTTCAATTTGAAGATCTGCCCCTGCAATACAAATTACAGATTCAAACACACATCTTTCAAAATAAAATCATATAGTAGTATTTGTGTAAGATGTTCTATTTTTAATACCCATTTGAGCGAGCCTGTACAGCAATTTGACCTCCCAATAAAAGGAAGGACAAAAATACTATTACTTACTCCGGCCTACATTTGAGGAAATCATAAGAGTACCTAAAGGAAGTCCAAAGAAATGATGAATGGACTATATAAAGAATGATATGGCAAGAATGTAGGTGTCTGACGATATGACGAGTAATAGAGCAGTATAGAAGAAGACCTGCTGCGCAAGAGAATGATGACTTCTGAGGGAAACATACTAATTTTAGTTTTCATTCAATTTCTTAGGCCTTTTCATGTCTCATTGCATGGATGTGTTGCTTCGGCACACAAACATTTTACATCGCGAAACAAAGTCGAATCCAGTTACGAAACTTGTCCCCTGAATACGAAACTCAAGGCTCCCGTAGTCAGGCCTCCCCTGCCACAGAGAGGCCCTTTGAGCCAGGCTCTCGGATGCACTGAATACCCTCTACCCACCTTGAGACTCCTTAAAACGCTCTCATAGCAAAGCTCTAAGTAATAAACTTTAAGTAAAAGGCATTTCTCTATTGCTATGTTTTGAGAGCTTGAAACTTCCGGCTGCTAAAATTGTATCGTATAAAAGTTACTGCTTTTTGAGTGTTGTGAAACAAATATATGTATGAGTTGGAAAAGTTGTGAGAGGTAAGTTTTTTTTTTGTTTCGGAACTTTGATTAGTTAAGCCGGGTTTACAAATAATTTAAAGCCCTCGTGTTAATGTTTGGTTTAGATATAAATATGTGTTTGATTTAATTTGGCTTTATACAGGTGTTTTGGTTACAGTCTTTTGTATCATAATCTCTCTCTATCGTGTGGTTAGGGCCGAACCTGATGTCAGAGTTTTTATGCCGCCTCTGACTTGGCTCTACATGCTATCAAGAAATATCTTTTAGGCATGCTCATTTCAATGTTTTCCTTCACCGAAGCCAGTTATAATTACACAAGAATTATTTGACCTCCACAACCCACATAGTAGCTCCCATCAATACAAACAAAATTACACTAACTTTAAACTTATGTCCATTTATCCAATAACTTACACGCAAGACCAAAACAAACTAGAATAGGCTTGTTTCCACCATCAATAAATTGCAAATCTATTTAGTCCGTCAATTAGAGTATTGGAAAATAATGGACACGTATTTTTTGTTTTTGTAAATCAACGAATATTGACAACGATAAAACGCATCAAAACTCGGGAGTGGGGGCTCGTGACGTCAGTACTCACTAAGGTCCGTGTTCACCGAGAAGATAACAGCCTGATTATCGAAAAACAGCTGTCAATGTGACATGTTCCCATACAAAAATGTGTTTTAAACAGCTGTTTTAGATAATCAGACTGTTATCTTCTCGGTGAACATGGACCTAAGAATCATACCGAACAGTGACGTATTGGGAATTTTAAAAGCGTCGTATCTTCGTCAATTTTGTTTTATGTGACAAAAGAAAAAATACGGGTCAAATATTTTTTGATAATCTAAGTGACGGACTAATTAGATTTTTTCAGTTAACAAGCCTATTATAGGTACGTTGTAAATCCGCGATCAAATCTTGTTGTTGTGTGTTAAATCTATGAATAATTATATTTATTTGAGACCTTAGAACCCCAAACTAGGCAAGGAATACCTGTATTTGTAGGAGTCTTGTCACGTTTGATTCCTCCTAAATTGACAACATACAGGGTTACAGACTCGTCGATGCAATCTCCTTGGTGACTTCGTTTAGCGTGTTTTTACACCCGTTATATCACAGCAAATGTCAAAGAATACAAAGTAATGTAGATTGCATTCAAAGCAAAAGTCTGGAAGATAAAACGTAGCAAAGACATCCAAGAACTGCCGTAAATAACTTAGCAGGCTCGTGAAAGTTTTTGAAAATAATGCAAACATGCAAACAGTACTACGCAGGTAGTATTGCCAAGATTTTAGAATTTTACAGACAGGTCCGGGTAACTGCCTCGTTGGTCCAGTGGTTAGAAAAGCGACTGCTGAGCATCTTGGTTCCTGAGTTCGATTTCTAGGTCGGGCAAAGTGTTGTTGGATTTTTCCATCAGGAATTTCTCTGTAGCAGCCACAAAGTCTGGATTTTTGCCCGGTTTATGTCAATAGACTAACCACCTTTTACTTGGGACTCAAATAGAACTCGAGAAATGTGAGGGTAGTAGGTACAACTCTGCCTAACCTGAATTGCAGGCGTGATATTCTGTTATGTTAGATCTGGGTCCTAATGAAATAAGAAAGTTTATTTCGTGTTAAAATTAGGAATATTTATTTCAAAATCCACCATTATGTTTTTAAACGACGTTTCACCTGCTGTGTTGTCGTCATCGCCGTTTATCTGACACGCATGTCTTGTTGACACGCTTGGGTTGTTTTTGCGATTGTGTGAGAAAGAAAAAAACCACAGAATGCCAGCTGTTAAGATCCTTGCATACTTCTTTTGCCTTGTCAAAATAGGCATGGCTTTATCACACAACATTTTTGTTTTACACTCAATCCTTGATTTTCTGTCTTTTATTTATTTTCTATAATCATGGTCATCACTGGTCTCCCATAATTATAAAATTAAACATAATGTAATAAGAAAAATATAAATTATAATATCTGCTGTAACTTCACAAATCATGGCGACCCTAGTCCGACCTCATCTGAAAGACAAAAAGGACTCAGATAAACTTGCTAATTTATAGCTAAAGAAAACAAGTAGATGAAAAAAACTTGCTACAATGGACTGACGTTTGTCTTTCGTAAAATATTTATATTCATAAAATAAAATGTAGAACATTGTTGTATTGTAATTTTGGTTTGAAAGTTTAATTTAGAAGGCAAAAAGTACAACATATTCGAGTTTTTAATATTGTTGTTTTTCATTTCATGAGGCTTTTCTCTTCTCGTAACTTTACAATTTACATCCAGTTAGGACTATATCACTTAATATTAGGTACGAAGCCTTGTCTTCTTCTTCCTCATTCCCTCACTGCTGAAGATCATGACCACATATGACACGTCTCCAAGCCATGCTGTCTCTTGAGTCTGACCATCTTGCTGGTGCTGTGCCGCGCCTTTCCTTCCGGCCCAGGAGAGCTACTCTCTAAGTTCGTCAAGAAATATATATACGGACCCGTTCGAAAGTAGATTTATACTTTGAAATGAACCTACTTCCTAATATTTTCGGATTTATGAGTTTTGAAAATATATCGGGAGTATAAGGACTGATGAGATGACCAATCGATTTGTCATTAATTTTTAGTTCGGGCCTCTAACGAATCTTATATCCGGCGTTTCCTACTCTGTATCACGAAGTAGGATTCGCCCGTAACATCGGCCGAAACCCCAAGCGTAGACCCCCCGCATCTTAAGCCTTTCCAGACAGTGCCTAGGCGAATGCATTATAATGCGTACATATTTTTCCGAAAATACTGCAGGCACACTCCAGGAAAACCGTTTGGAGATGTTGAGTTACTCCCGTATGGACTTATTTGTTCTCATTGCGATAATGCGACAACACCGCATCTCGAAAGCACTTCCGTTAACGTAACATAACTTTACGTTGTATAATTTACATAATATTTGTGTCAAGTTTTCCTACCCCATATCTCCATGACAAGCCATCACTGTATTTTGAGTAGCCCGGTCCAAGTGTTACAAAGTCTTCATTCCTTACCGTGTGGTTAGTACCTAACTTGGTGTCAGAGTTTTTTTATGCGGCCCATGGGCCTCTGATTCAGCTATACATGCCGTCAAAAGATATCTGTCAGGCATGCTGGTTACTTCACGATATTTTCCTTCACCGAAGCAAGTGATAATTATATTAGTGATAATAATCATACAATACGCACATGAATCCGAAAGATCAGTGGTGCGTGCCTTTAGTTCAAACTAGGGACCTTAAAAGGTTTTCGGGGGTTTAAAGTAAACAACTACGAAACATGCTAAAAAAACAAATGAAACGCTATCGCCATATTCATCCACATCGGATAAAATCGGACAAAACAAAAAGATGTGTTTTTTGCTGAGCCACCCCTTACGACCCGTGGCAGGTAACGGTCGAACGATTTTGAATTAAAACGCGCTAATTTGTTTAACATTTGGTTACGGATGGTTTTTTCTACACAAGTAATTTTTGAAGGTAGGTTCGTAATAAGGATGCTAATCGCTGTTATTATACGTGACCGATGTTTAAATTGGGTGCCTTAAGGACCCCTATTTTATTTTTTTTAAATGGGTAATTTATGTGTGAGGAGCTCAGCGCTAAATTATAGCAGCCCCTCGATCTTCAGTTTAAGACGAGCTTGCCTAAGTTGGTCTGTGGATGGGTGACCACCCAAAACATACCGAGTTTCCTCCGTGCCTCGGAAAGCACGTTCAGCTTTTGGTCCCGGCTGTCATTCGTAATTCTTTAACAGTCGGTGGCCCGAAAAACTGACAACCAGTCTTACCAAGAGGTATCGTATTATACAGTACTACCTGAGTTGTGGAGGTCAGATAGGTAGTCGGTTCATGTAAATTAAGTACTGGTATTCAGCTGCATCCCAGACATAGTTGGGAAAAGTCTATGCAGATGATTGCTGGTACCAGTGGTTTACTAATTCTAATTTGAAAACGTAGACTCTAATTATTCAATATTAATAAGCTGATCCACTTTACTACTACTGAAAAAAGTCTTGCGTTATTATGATGGTAAGTTTCACAGGTGTGTGTATGCGTTGCCTTTCTACAAAGTACCTGTAAGAGGTGGGCTAGAGAATCGGCGAGTCGATTGAGACACACGCTGACACATGCATTTCGTAATTCACTATTTATTAGTACACACACCTGTAAACCTGTTTTACCGCTAATATTGGGAAGTCTCCGAACATTAAAACATATATTTTATTATACCTTGTTGGTTTAGTTTAGTAATTCAATCGTCTCATCGGGCAGTTTTTTCTATTAGTTTAGAATTTTTTCTCCTTTCGCCATCATTATATTTACCACTTGCATTCCTTTGCTTCCTTGGTCTGCGCAACTGCGAAGCATTAAGTTCTATTCCCAGTTCGTGCAAAGTGAAAACCCAATAGGGTTTTTCGTCAGGAATTTCTCAGTAGCAGTCATCGAGTTGTGACTGATTAAAGGTAACAGAATCTATATACTTTAATATTATAAAACAGAAGAGTTTGTTTGTTAGTTTGGTTGAACGCGCTAATCTCAGGAACTACCCGCTCGCATTGAAAAAATCTTTTTTTGTGTTGGATAGTCCATTTATCGAGGAAGGCTTTAGGCTATATAACATCACGCTACGATTATTAGGAGCGCAGCAGGAATGAAAAATGTTGCAAAAACGGGGATTTTTTTTCCTTTCGTTTTTCTCTCTTATGTGACGCAGACGAAGTTACGTGGGTCAGCTAGTTAAACATAACTGGCGAAATATGAATGTACTACTAGGTACACTTCTGCCTAACCTGAACGCTATCGAATCAATTTACTCACCTCTCTTACAAGAGACTTAAACATAACAGACAAAATATGAAAGCACTATTCGCCCCTGTTATACGCCTTCGGAGAATTTACTTCTTTATTTTACATCCACATAAATTACCAATAACATGTTTTGACAATAACCTGGTGCACGTTATGGCCCCAACCGAAAAGTGTGTCACTCACAGACGCAGAGCCTTTCTGCAAGATTACTTTTCAGCGATATCAAGATACTGCGTACAAAAAGCAAGGTCGCAGGGCTGTCGCTGCCCCGCAGTACTTCATTATTTTTTGTTGGAGGGAAACATGAGAAGCTCGCGGCTAAATAATACCAGGTGCTCTTTAGGTTAAGCTGTGCTTGCCTAGGTTGGTCTGTGGATGAGTGACCACCCTTACATACCGAGTTTCCTCCGTGCCTCGGAAAGCACGTTAAGCTGTTGGTCCCGGCTGTCATTTGTCCATCTTTGGCAGTCGTTACAGGCAGTCAGTGCCCTAAAAAGTCTGACAACCAGTCTTACCAAGTAGTATCGTATTACCCAGTATTAACTGAGCTGTGGAGTTCAGATGGGCAGTCGCTACATGTAAAATACTGATATTCAGCTGCATCCAGTTAGACTGGAAGCCGACCCCAACATATATGTTACCTGTATACAGGAGGGAAACATGAAGACTCTGATGAACAAAAAACAATTAAATCACACCTTTAACGAACTTTCATACAACCCAAAGAGCGATGCATTAAGAAAGAAATCTTTGTATTTACACTTAGCGATTAGGATTTATTGGGATTAGAATAAGCATTTACCTTGCAACGAATTTTGACGGTGACTTACGAATGCTAGAAAATTCTTGACTGGACTGAACTTGTGAAGTTACATTTAAAATATTTTCAATTAGTTTATTTTTTATTAATTTTTTATTATAATATTAGTATAGTAAGATTAAAAAATGCTTGGTTAAGACTGTGTGTCGTCGATCTGACCGGTCAGTAGAGCTTTACAGTTATACATGCAGAAGATACTAAATTAATGAGCACAATCTATCAACTGCTAGACAAAATATGCCTATCTCAAATTACGTCACGAAATTCTTCTCATTCCGCGTTCAATCTGTTCTAGGTCCCTGCCGGTTTTTCTATAATAGATTAGCTCCGTCAAGTTGGTAGCCCTGCGTCTAAGGCATAAGATGAGTTGCCTTTATGCAACCTAAGGAAAAAATATAAGCGCCGCGCCCATAAAGATTTTAGTGATATAAGACAAAACGGAGGCAAACGGTTTTTATCTGATTGAAGCCGATTGGCTGACAGGGATCCAAAAATTTTGGAAGTTTTTTTTTTTGTGATTCTAGTTCCGTTTTTCAAAACTGAAATTCAACCTGTTGCATATTGCACACTTGAAATATGCTTTTGAAACTAGTTGTAAAAAAATACGAAACGCTGGAGGCTTATTCATCAACTGGCGACTGTGAAACGAGTTGGTACGAGCGAGTTGGTACCTTCCAATTTTAATTTATTTTTTGTGGTCAACTGAACGCACGTTATAAAGTACAATCAAATGAAAACGTATTGAAACGAATATCTAAAAAAAAAAACAAGTTTGCTCGTTTAAAGATTATACATTTTAAAAGAAGTTTACGCAGCTGACTGTACATCTGACGTATTTTACGTCAGATTTACAAGGTCGCGCGAGTTGACGACAACAAAAAAAATTGAAAGTGCCAACTCGCGAGCAAACGCGAGTTTCACAGTCGCCAGTTGACGAATAAGCCACGCTGGAAGACCGCTGTGAAAGCGATTGTTACTAAACTTATCTAAGCTCTCTTGTTAGATTTTGTTATTTGGATCAAATAAGTTCTATAGATTTGGTTGAAAGTCAAAGCTACGTATAAATAAGTTCTACAGCGTGACGATTGACAGAGGAGAGTGGAAGGAAAAAACTTGTTTCGCCAATCCCAAATAACATAGAACACACTAAGGTAGGAAAATGATGAATATGAATCCAGTTTGGACACCAAGTTATCAAAATCAAAAATGTAGCAAATTAGGTCAAGTATCGCCATTTCCAGTAATGCACCCAATAAGATTGTATTTATTTTATTCCACCACTTACAAAGTAATCCTAGTTTTGAAAAACAGTCCACAACAATTAGGTACCTCACAAAACTTAGAACAACTAAGTAGATACTTACTTATTCAAGTAACCCAAAAGGCAAAGTGACATAATCCTACCCAATGAAATAGGGTTGTCACAGGCAAAAACGTGTTGGAATATTGTTACTGCTAATAGGAGCTTCAAGGGCGTCTCGTTAGGGGAGCACTGAAGGGTGTGGAAACGCACCTGAGCCCTTAAAGTAACTGTATTGAAAAAACAATGATCTGAGAGGGAATTTTAGTATAGGATCTAATATTTAAGTGAATTGTTACGTTTTATGTCAATTTGGGAGATGAATAAATTGTAAGTGTTATGAAGGCTTGTGAAGCTTCGGTTATAAGGAAAAATTGAATTGCAGAATTGTAAGTTATGGAATCAGGCGTTACTTTGCGGAAATCCATGGCATTAAATGCTATGAAAAATATTTAGTTTTAATACCGCTAGCGGTATTAAAACTAAATATTTTTCATAGCATTTAATGCAGAATTGTAGTTTTATTAACAACTCGTTTTCGTGTTTGGAGAAACATGTAAGATTCAATTCTTGGGTGACAAAAGTTGTACAACTTTGATGTAGCTATAAACAATGTTATGTTATGAATATTGCTGTGTATTAGATTAGAGACGAAGTATGCAGAGGTGTTTCACACTTTTTCGGATGCACATTCCATTCGCAGTATTTATTGATCAACAAATCGTCTTCTATACGAAGTCTTCTATAAGAAGAAATATCCGTCATCATCTACTTTATTATAAGTCTGTTTTTTTAAATTTTTGATGCAGTTATTGAAACTGACTGCCTCTTAGGTCTAGTGATCGCAAGCACGACTGCTGAGCATGAGGTCCGGGTTCGATTCCCGTGTCGGCTAAAGTGTCATGAGGTTTTCCATCAAAAACTTCTCAGTAGCAGCCACGGAGTCTGGATTTGCGCCCGGTTGATGGCAATAGGCTGGCCCCCTACTGAAAACCTATTTCTTTCTTTATCGAGTGCCTAGCCTTTTGTCAGAGTTATTATGCCGCCCATGGCCTCTAACTTGGCTTTCACGCCGCGCGCCGTCGAGAAATATCTTTAAGGCGCAGACACATGACTTTTAGTGATTTTAAATTGATCATCACGTCTTAACTTCTAGTCTAATTTCTTTGAAAAAAATATATGTTATACTTGACCATTTTTTTCATAATTTGATATGTGAAAATGTGAAGAAATATTTTTATAACTTAGTGTAATTAATTTGTGAAGTAATGTCTAACGCGGCAAAAAAACGATCATCACGCACTACATCAAAAACTATCGGGCGTATTTGCATGAAACTTAGATCATCTCAAAGACAATTTAATGCCCTTTATATTAGTATACGGCTTTTATCCGTATTGTGTTTGATAAATCAAGGTGGGTTGTTTTTTCGAATAATCTTGGTGCGCTTCAATAGCGGGGCTCTTCGGGGCGACGGGCGGCAGTGTATCGCTGACCACTCTCACGCACGGGTATACGCTATTGCTAAACTTCTCCCACTCGCTCAAGGTCGTTGGCGTGAGGTAGACCCTAAGGAATGCTGGTGTTCTAAAATTCTAAATAGTTCAAATGTCGCCTGTAAGTGCCGCGAGATAGCGCTAGTTTGTGGCATAAAATAATATTTATGTTCTTTGTAATCCGCCATCTTTAGCATAAGACGATTGCTCATAGCTGTACCACTGCAAAATGATATTCGTAACGACGACACGAATCAAATTGTACAAAATTTGTGTACTTGTGTAAAAAGTAATATTAAAACGTTTATGTCTTGAAATCGGCGTTTCAGGAAACAAAAGACAGGGATTCCTAACAATGTATTCCTTCACGGAAGCTAATGATAATTATACAATACGCTCACGAATCCGAAAAATCAGAGGTGCGTGGCTTGGGTTTGAATTCGAGACCTTTGACCGACGCTACGGTTACACCACTGATACCACTGCTATTCAAAACTAGTGATACCTGCCTACCTATAAAGTAAACAAAGAAAGAGTCAGTAGGACAGCAACCTGTTAGACAGACGACCAGGAAACCGATCTGATAACTTAATGGACCGTGCAAGTCGGATTGGTTACTCAGGTGATGATGCCTAAGGAGACACAGAACCACATAACCGAAATATCGGTACTGGCCGGAAATATGGCAATATTCATGTGTGACAAGTGTGGCCACTGTCTTACGTGTAGGTCATGGAACAAGTGATATTCTATATATAAACGAATAGCTGCCAAAAACCATATTTTAAGCCTGTTGAACATTATTGAAGAAATACGAAAAGTTTTACAGTGATAAAACTGTAATCAAACTGGTAGTAGATTGTGATACACAGACACGTAGTAAATGGGTTGTGAAGGTCTGCAGATAGGTAGTCACTCCATTTAAAATACTGGCACGGAAAAAATCGTATAGACTTCATACTTATATTTTTGAAAATCGAATTTCAAGTAGAACCAAACAGCGACCTATAAAAGACTGCTGACACATCTTCACTAGATTACGTTTCACGGCGAGAATTTAGAAGTTTAATTACGTCATTTTTCGTCACCCCGAGCCTGGTTTAAGCAAAACGCGGCTATTAAATAAATATCGCGCCATCTACGGTCGGACGCGTTTCAGTGTGAGCGTGCCTTTATATACAGGGTGGAATTTTGAGATGAGGCATTCAGAGCAATCTATTCATCGTAAAAAGGAAATTGGTGTTTCATTTCCCATGAAATGCATCGGAAAAGTTTGATACGATTTCTGACCTTTCTCTTATCTATCTTTTCAGAAGTAACCGTTGTTCTCGTAGAGTTTTGATCGTTATGTACACTGTTGACACACTTTTACCAAAATCTGTGAATGCGGATCGTAATTTCTCGAAAACTTAAGATTAGTCGCCCAATACCGTTTGCCAGTAACTACAACGGTTAAAGTACCTGCCCTTTTTGCTCCATCACAAAATTCCACCCTGTATATCGTCGGTATTTACAGTATTAACATGGGGATGGTTTTTGGTGAAAATGCGCATTTTTATGGTGTTTTCTTTTAGAAGGATTAAGGTTTTTATGGTGCAGCAAAATACGTATGAAATGGAATTGTGAAAAGCGGTGTCCTGTAGTTTATGTGGCCCTTTACATATACCGGTGTGACTCTTTGTGACTTGCCTGCCTAGTGTTAACCAGCCAGTTTTTCAGGATAACAACAAAACTTTTCAAAGTTGCTTTGTTATTGAGACACTGTTGAGACACCAGGGGCCTAGAATCGGTTTAGTAGATTTGGGACCTATTCGTAAAAAGGACATGATGTCGGAATGGCTTATTCTAATATTCTGCAAAAAAACTCATTCGCATAATACCTTATTCGTGTAATGACCTATTCTTAGAAGGATTCTTTTTTTTTTAATACCTACCTGCTTTATCATTTAATAATACCAAAGAGTTGGTAATATCATAATCATAAATCGTTATTTATCCTTGATAAAGCGGATTGCCATATGCTTTTCGTTAGCTAGTGTCACACCCATTCGTTTTTGGCATGTCCATCCAACACAGTTTTCGTTTATTGAAGATATGAAACGAGACAAGAAGACGAGTAATAGGTAAGATTGGAAGAAAAAGATATGCTGGAGTAAAATGAATTGGTGTAAGGTAAATAGGATGAAGGAATGGAGAGGGCTATGCTCGGAGTTTCCTTGCGTGATCGAATCAGAAATCAAGACGGATGTCTTGGCAAGAGAACCAAGGTCACCGACGTAGCCCGCAGAATTGCCAATTTTAAGTGGCACGCACATTGCTCGCAGAACGGATGGCCGATGGGGCCGAAAAGTTCTGGAGTGAGACCTCCCATCTAGGTGGACCGATGACCTGGAAGGTTGCGGGAATCCGTTGGATGCGAGTCGCATGGGACCGGTCAATGTGGCGACACTTGGAGGAGGCCTATGTCCAGCAGTGGACGTCTTTCGGCTGAAATGATGATGATGATGATGAATGGTCACTTTTCTGGAACATTCTTCACTCTGAAACAATTTCCCTCAACCATTGTAAAGAAACCTGTTCTTCAATAGAGGAACAGCGTTCTAATCTTAACTAAGTCTAGCACAATACGTAACAGTATCCAATAAGGGCGCACAAAGACCATTCATACAAGATTTATATTCCATACATCATAGTAGCTTCTAACACAAGACATGTGTGTAGTATACACATTTCTCAATAGATTGATTGAGTTGATAAATTGTAAATTACGGTGTGGTTTTTTTTTCCTTTTTAATAGCAACTTTTTAGGTACAACAAATATCCGCCTCGTCAAATAATGTGTTGAGAATGATGTGGTTGTTCCTTTTAGTTTTGCTTTTTTGTGAATATGGAATCATCATCATCATCAAATTAGCCCTCTGCCTAATATGATAATGATGATTTATCTGATTAATCTGCCACAGTTAGCGGTTCCGTCACCGTGCATCCCTGATCCAAGTGTTTCGTATATCGCATATCGAACAGAGATCAACAATTCAGAAAATTAAGATTTTTACCTATAATATGGTCTGGTATCACACAAAGATCAAAACATGATTTAATCAAGTTTCCTCGATACTAAAGCAATGCAAAGTTCGGTCTACGTTTCACCTTTTTCGATGTCGAGGCGTAACCACGAAGAGTCATTCAAACGACTTTACTTTTAAATGTTGTGTGTTACCAGTGATTTCATACGGGACCGAGACGTGGTCGCTCACAATGGGCCTTATTAAAAGGCTTAAAGTCGCCCAAAGGCCAATGTTGAGGGCTATGCTCGGAGTTTCCTTGCGTGATCGAATCAGAAACGAAGACATCCGCATGAGAACCAAGGTCACTGACCATTGCCAAACTTAAGTGGCAGTGGGCAGGTCACATTGCTCGCAGAACGGATGGCCGATGGGGCCGAAAAGTTCTGGAGTGGCGACCGCGAACCGCAAGACGATGCATTGGAAGACCTCCCACTAGGTGGACCGAAGACCTGGTGAAGGTTGCGGGAATCCGTTGGATGCGAGTCGCAAGGGACCGGTCAATGTGGCGACACTTGGGGGAGGCGTATGTCCAGCAGTGGACGTCTTTCGGCTGAAATGATGATGATGTTGATGATGAATTTTATCTTAAACATGACCTGAGTTTTAGATTTAACATTATTAAAAAAAAAACATATAAGTTTTTGCAGATACGTCGTTTTATAGAGAAATCACACTCATTATCAAAATGGCCTGTGCCCCCGATCACGCGGCGAAGATCTGTTTGATGTTTTATAATATAACTAGCCGATGCCCGCGGCCTCGCTCGCGTAAAATTATATACAAAAACCTTCCTCTTGAATCCATCAAAAAAACCCTTATCAAAAGCTGTTGCGTAGTTTCAAAGATCTAAACATACATAGACACGGCGGGAGACTTTGTTATATAATGTGATGATTTAGGGATCACATGTCAACTAATAACATACTAACTATGATTGTAATTATCACTTTGTAATTATTTATGATTGTTTTATTACTTTATGAACATTATTATATTAAAGGGTCACTTCAAACACATACAACTTTTTACTGTTCAGTGTCTGGCAGAACAGCGGCACGTGAACAGCCGGTAAGCGTAGCTTTACTCTCATGACATACCATCCAGCTCAGTCCCGATTCATCGAAATGATTTATAGGTAATTTCCTTACAATCGGAGGCACCTCATGCGCAAATAACGCAACCTTCGTCACCGCTCGCTTGAATGCCTAATTGGTTAATTTAACTTAGTTTTGTAAGTGTCGTTAATTATATAAGTGTGCTAGTTTGGCAGTGGTTTTGTGAAATTTAGCAGTGTCGTGTTGGTGTTACTATGTCGTTCATGTTTACAATACGGCTTTTAGTTTGAAATCTTTATGGACCATATTAAGCCTACCCTTTCTTGCCTAGTCTTTTCTGAACTACTTTGAGCTCGGATTCAACTCAAATCGGATGCAGATTTTACATGGAGGTACTGCCTATCTAACCTTCACACCTCAGTATGCTTCTTGGTTAGAAAATGCTGACCAATATTAGTATGAGGAATGCGATTTAGCTATAATACTTATCATAGTTTGAAATGCCCCTCAAGTTTAAATCCTCAAGTTTAATTAATGTTTAGAAGTACGGCCTTTTTGAAGACTCTTTTAATTTTCATGTTCTCTTCGCTTCGCGATTCTAAGACATGTGACATCCAACCACACTGGACCAGCAGCGTGGATTGAGATTGATTATTATAGTCCACTCCTTCTCATAGCGCAAGATGACCCAGCAGTGGGAACGAAATAATGTTCATGGTAAAGGAAATAATATCACTTTAACATAATCCCAAACTCAACGTCAACGTAAGATAACAAAATCTTGAATAATTCAAAACAAATAACTTCACCCACCCCAGTAGCCCCGTTGTTATCCCAAAACATGGCTTAGAGGCATTAAGATATTAACAATGTACTTTCCAGGTCATAAGGTTAAAAGCATCGTTACACCTCTACCTCTGCCGACCCCGTTATAGCATTCTATCGTTATTTACACAATTGTTAGTGGTTGAATAGGTATCTAGTGTACCTTACTAGATGTGGTAAAAGATTGTTTTTCTGTACGTAAATTGTCTGCTGACAGCATTATTTTAACTTATCAAAGATTAAAATAATGCTGTTTATATCAGTTGTATGTTGTGTATATTATTATATGTTTTGTCCTGTCGGGCTAATAAATGCTTTTTCTTTCTTCCTTTCTTTATGTTTTCTAAATATTTTCAGTAGGCAATGTAAGCATCGAAAAATTTGGTTTAACAAACAAATGAAACTTTTTTATTTGTTTCCAGCTGACATTTGTAGATACGAACGTCAGAAGGTCGGATTAAACCGGATAGGCTGGAAGTCAACCACAACATTGTTGGGAAAAGGTTAGGCAGATGATGTTTGCGGTAACAAAATAACAATATTCATAATTTTAATAACTTTATTGTGACTACTATCGCCATCCCACTAACTATCACCGAAACCCCATTAACCAAACTGCCCCTAAATGAGACGATGCATAATGAACGGGGGTCAATCTGACCCCATAACCGTTCCATGCTTAATGACGGGTACAATAACCGGCCATGTATAGAACATTTAACTAATCTAAGGTCAGTTCCGCATTGTCTTTTGTCAGGCGAAAGTGAGGGAAATGCTGAAAGGCATCTTAGTTTGGTATCATATTGGCCTGTGGAATGGCAGTAACATTTTCAACCGGATCATAATCGTCATCAGCCTATTAATGTTCCCACTGCTGGGACACGACCTCCTCTCTATGAGAGGGAATAAATGGGTTATAATCCACCACGAGGGCCTAGTCACACGTGTTTCATTTTTTGGTTTTAGGACATACCGGTTTCCTCACGATGTTTTCCTTCACCGGTAAAATATTGTGTAATAAAACCGATAGAACAAATTGGAATTTGTGGTCCCAATAGTTCCACAATTTTGTACCATCTGAAATCGTAGGGCTAGTGGGAAAACATATTCCCATTAGTTCTATCGTAGAACTGTTGTAGTAGAACTAGTAGGAAAGAATCTAATCAATATAGTTATTATCCTGGAAAATGAAAGTGGTTTTTTTTTCGTTTAATTAGTGGTGGTGTCAAGTTTTATACCGCCGTCGAGAAATATCTGTTAGGGATGCTGGTGCGGTTTCCTCACGATGTTTTCCTTCACCGAAACAAGCTATAATTATACTATATGCTTGTTTTGGGTGTGACATAGAAACATATAATTTGTCAGTCCGAACGGTCACACCATTAGGTTATCACAGCATAATAATATTTGTTTCATCATTTTTATCACTCCTCAAAGTCAAAACAGAAGGTCAAGCTTCTAAAATTAAGAAACAAAACACATTGATGATGTCATTTTGCCAATACCAATGTTAATATCATTGTTCGACTTCCTTTTGGCTTAATTAGCATTATATTAAGGTAAGACTAGATTCTACGATAGTTTCTATTAGTTAAACAAATGGATAGACCGTTTGATTTCTTTATAGAGATATAGTGGTGTGTTAATAGTGTGTATGTAGACTTTGATAGATGTTCGCCGATTGCTTCCGTTTATGTTGTGAATTTGTAATAGAGTACTGTTATTGTAGGTATACACAGAAGCTAGAGGCTAAATAATAACAGCTAGTCAGGTGGATTTTAGGTTAAGCAATGCTTACTTATATTGGTCCGTGGATGAGTGACCACACATTACATACCGAGTTTCCACCGTACCTCTGAAAGCACGTTAAGTCCCGGGGGTTATTTGTGGATCTTTGACAGTCGTTACAGGTGGTAATGTCTGAAAACCAGTCTTCAATTTCCAGGGGTATTGTATTAACCAGTAGTGACTGGGTTGTGTAGGTCAGATAGGCAGACGCTCCATGTAAAATACTGGTATTTAGCTGGGCCCCGTTAGAGTAGAAGCCGACCTCAATATACCTAGTTGGGAAAAGGATAAGCAGATAATTATTATTATTATAATGATTAACTTGGGTCCAGCTGGTTTTAAATGGCGCAGGAAAACAGAACCTGGAAGGATATGGGGAAGGCCGTTGGTTGTTGCATAGCTGTGGAACGTTTTTTCTTATTAATTAGAACATTCTGAGCTAATTAAAAAGAAAAAAAATGTAGGGCACTATTATTTCGAAGTAATACGGTAGTGTTTGTGCGTTTTCAGTGTAATGTTATCTTTAACGTTGATAGCAGTTCCTAGAACTCGATTTTTGCAACTAATAAATTCTCCTGACCTTTTTTGTTTCCTGCGGGCTCGATTACTGTTGATCTTGTAGTTTGAGTATTAGAAGCGACCTACTCAAATGTCCTTTCTTTGGTATTGTTCGTCGTTTCGTTGAGCTCCTTGAGTTATAAGTCGAGCTACACGATAACTGACGTATGCTTGCACTGACTGGACATGTCCTCTCAAATCTGTGTGGTTCTTTCTTCAAGAGACCATCTCAAACACTAATGTGAATTGAGCAATGTCTGTACTATAAAAGAGATAACCTCTGAGTTTGTTTCGGCTGTTAATTCTCAGAGTAGTCAGGTACGAAACACCGGCCCATGTCCTATGTAGTTTTAAAATAATGACGTGTAAAAGTGTTTATAAAAACCTACTTGCAAAATACTCATCAATTATCATTTAACATACTTACTACAAATTTATTTTCGGACCTATTAACACAAATACAGGTTCAGCAATTTCGAATTTATTTTCTGTATAAAACAATGTTGAGGTAAACCATTCATTAAAGCTTCAGATTTCAATTTACACAATGCAGTTAAACAAAGCATCTGCAAATCTAAATACTTTTAATACAATTTAATTTGAATCTTAAATTGTAAGGAATAAGGATCAACTTTAAACTAAACAATATTAATATACGGACAAAAATGTGCAACTTTAATTCTGCTCTTGGTGAACTAACTCCAGGTATTTCAAGGACCGTATTGTTCATGACATAAAGTACAAACTTTTACATTTTAACAGTAAATATAAGGTGGTAATTACAACAGGTGCGTCCTGTGGCTGGAGGCACAATAAGTAACATGATTCCTTTTTTTGCGCGAAGCAAAGGTATTTTTCTGTTAGGTCGCTTTTAATAGGGATAAAGATTCTGCCAAATTAAAACACTAATTATGTAAAATCATAGCTGCCATAACACGGCAAGGTTTAGTAACTTAATTCGGTAAACAATTATTACTAAGGTGCCCTTGACTGTAATTTAATTTTGCAGTTCATCATCAGCCTAGTAATGTTCCCACTGTTGGGACCTAGGCTTCCTCTCTATGAGAGGGAGATTTGAGACTTTGCCGTTTTATGATTTTGAACACAGATTTTTCATTTAAAACAAAAACTAAAAATGGCGTTTAGTCTTTTTCAAACACAAAGTTCGGCTGCTAGAACATAATATATACATATAATAGTGAAAACTGCACTTATACACACATTGAAGTTCCAACACCACGTTAGTCAGAAATATAAACTTTACAGGAGAGTGCAAAAGCTGCATTATCATTTCCAGGTAATGGTAAAATACCATTTAATAATTTGTGTTCACTTCAAATATGGATAGCGGCGGTGCTTTTTTCTAATTGGCTGAAACCATACGTCTTCCGAAGTTACGAAAGTCTCTAGCAAACGGCATCAAAAACCAAAATTCCAAAACGTACGTGGTTTGACGTTATGTCGTTACTATCAAGGACGTGAAGTTACTTGGGTACAAGTAACTTCACTTACCAACCTTTGATTTGGAAAAAGGTTGCTCAATAGAGAATTTAGTCCGTCAGTTAGATTATCGAAAACATTGGATACTTAAAGAAAGAAAAATATTTATTTGACGTCAGTTACTAAAGCACACACACAATAATATAAAAAAGATACAAAACAATGAGTAAAACAGAGTAGAAATGGGATGTGTGCCTCACGGCTGCGCCAAAAAGGACGTGTGAACTAAAAGCACCCGTAGTGTTTTTATTTTATCAAATTAATAAAAAATTACGAAGACAAAACGCATCAAAGATCAAAAACGTACCCACATGTGACGTCACACGAGTTTTCGACGCGCTGTATCGTCTTCAATTTTTGTTTAAGTTAAAAAAAAAAACAAATTGTTCAAAATTATTTGGACATCTATCTGACAGACTAATTCGTTTTTTTTTTTATGTTTTATCGCCCATTATTACAATATGGCAACGAAAATCTATAGGCCGACAACATCTACTCAACCCTCCAAAAACCCGCCGTGACGTAAACACCTCACCTCAAAAACTCGACCGTCCGACAGAACGTCCTCTCTTGGGAGCGCGAGACGGTGCGGTACCCTATCAAAACCGTACGTGTTCCGTACGGGGCCAGACAGCTCGTAACAAATAGCTTCTCTGTGACTGTTGGCCGCTGTAAAATATTACGGCGGGCGGCGGATGACGGGTTAGAGCTGGTGATCTGGGAATCGGGAAAATAGCTTGAGATAGTGAGTGCATTGGCCTTGAGTGTTGGGTATTTTTTAGAGTACGATACTTAAACACGTTATAACAAACAACTTTTACTATAGGACCAAACCTGAAATCGCGAAATAAAACAGGTGTTCAGTACATTTTGACCAGTTAGGCCCATGTTCACCAAAAAGATGACGGTCTGATTATCTAAAAACAGCTGCTTAAAACACAGTTTTGTATGGGAACATGTCACAGTGGCAGCTGTGTTTAGATAATCAGACCGTTATCTTTTCGGTGAACATGAACCTTAGACGAACATGAATGTACTAAACACCTGATTTTTTTTGCGACTTTTCAAAAAGGTCTTCATTTTTCACTTTTTAGTGGTTCACATGTACTTAATCCTTCACAGTGTACCGGCGTGATGTTATGTTATGAACTGGTGTAAAAAATTGACAGACATGAGATTTCAGCAATCCTACTCCATTTTCTATCATTTATTGAGGAATTCCGTTGACTATCTCTGAAGTTCTTAATCAGATCTTCACCAAATTGTAATGGGACCACTCCGCGAAAGTATTCTTCCAAAAACGACCCAAATAGCTTTAAGTGTGCTTATAAAATTTGAAGAATTCTCTCTATTTCTCCAGGATCCCATCATCAGATCCTGACATGATGATCATGGGACCACCTGGGAAGTATACCCTTTCAAACAAAAAAAAAAAACAAATCGGTAAAGCCATCTTCGAGTAATCGGGGAACATACATAATTTAAACAACATTAAAAGGTTCCGACGAATTGAAAACCTTCTCCTCTTTGAAGTCGGTTAAAAAAGCATTATGATTACACAGGAAAAGAGTTCATGGAGGAATTAGGGAAGGTCTTTGCACAGCATTGGAACAGACCGGAACGCAAAAATAAAACTATCAAAAAATTTCTACTGCGTTGTCAAAATAAATCTGGGTTCCTAATGTGTTACGTATATAATTAGGGAATTAAGTCTTATACTACATAATTCAGTCTCAACCCTAGATAATTTGTTTTAAAAACTCGTCTAGACACGTTTTTGTACTCCATTAATTAACTGAAGAAAAACACATTACAGTACTTGTATTTACACTTGATGTCCATGTGTGTTAGGGCTCAACGGTGTGAAAGATGTAACGCCCAAAGTCTTACCAAAGTAATGATGTGACGATGTGAGCTGTTCACTATAAATACTTCGGTAAATGAAGATCACATCAGACATTCGTTCCATCTTATTTAAATTCATTTAATAACTGCAAAATGAAGTAGAAATTGTGTTTTTCCAACTCCTCCGTTATTCTTTTCTGATTCATTTCGTTGCGCAGTTAAATTGTTTCTTTGGGACTTCGTCGTGCTTCATTGTCTCGGCGCTTTTCTGGTGGACGCCACTGTTGATTCTGGCTTTTAGGAGTTGCAGCGGTTTGGGAATATTCTGGAGAGTAAGTGTCCAAAAAAACAATACAAAACCAATCGTGCCAAGTAAGAAGACCGACCATCAGTCTTGCCATTGGGTATCGTGTTACCCAAAAACTGGCTTGTGGATGTTAGATAATATAGAAGTGCTCCATAAACGCCTATTATATGCCATTTATGTCTTGTGACTGTAACTGTAACTTTGCTTTTTTATTTTTGACATTCAGAAGTGCCGTAATGATCTACTTGAAATAAATGCTAGTTTGAGTTTTAAGTTTGATTTTGATACTGTTTTCAGTCGCATTTGGTTAGTCTGAAAGCTGTAATACAGTTGGGATGTCATTGCTCAGGTCTTCTGCAATCTAAAGCTAAAGTAATCAAATAGTCGATCTGTAACGTCTAACCAGCTAATACCAAAATTCCACTAAAGCCAAAATCCACTATATTTCGCACGCCCATCCATCAAGCTACATAATATCTAACTCCAATATCAAAGGCATCTCCTCCCGCCATGAAACATGCAGCGCGCAACGTGCAACGTGCAACGCTCGCTACAATTTATTGGCAACGTAAACACGTTGCAGATTAAATTCCAAAATATATAACTTTCAATCAACGTCTCACGTGCACCCATCACGCTGAACTTTAAAAATTTTGAAATATTACTCAGCTCTGCGAATTGGGGGGTGGCACAAGGTGTAGAAAACGCTCCGGCACATCTCGTAACTTTCCCATAAATCGCGGAAAAAGCTAAAAGAAAACACAATATACACCACGGAAATACTTACATATAAGAATAGGGTAAGTGGTAATTAGTGACCGATACTCAATCAAGTGCTATAATCCGTTGTTCAAGTACTGATCACTAATTAAACTACCAGAAACTATACGAATAATATCAGCAATTACGGACAAGTCACGCCTAATAACTGAAAGGCTAATTAAGAAAGCCAAAAGTTATCTGGTTGGTTGGATTGTCAAATTCATCATCATCATCATCAGCCTTTAATGTTCCCACTGCTGTGACACGGCCTCCTCTCAATGAGAGGGAATGGGCTATAATCCACCACGCGTGCCCAGTGCGGGTTGGCGGATGCCATTGTCAATTTTTGGTTCTAGGACATGCCGGTTTCCTCACGATGTTTTCGTCAAATTCATGTCGACAGAAATAACAGCCAGTTGACATGAATTTGACAAGCTGCCAGGAAATATCGGGGAATAATACCAACAGCTGAATAAACCACCAACCCACTGCTAGAACATCGGCCAACTCCCTGTGCGTATACAATCGATTATGCCTTTGAACATACATATTGCAACGCGAAAATGGCAACCGAGTATCTGCCAATTTCCAATCCCCTCTTTCTCTTATATCTTAAACCAAACCGTAAACCCGCTGCGGGAATCTCTCATATCGGGCCGAGGCATCGATGGACTCGGATCATCCCGGGTTTTACGAGCGTCCGAAGTAGGATATAGAACGAAAAAACCCGAAAATATCCGGGAATAATATCGGGAAATACGGCCCGTAACCGATGAATTAAACTCGCTCTGGTACGGACGTGGAAAAGTGTCTATTTTTTTTGTTTTTATTTGGTTTTGCTTAAATATGCTCCTTTTCAGTCAGTCGAGGGTGATTATGGAGGTCACGGTCATATAGATATGTAATGTTATTAGCTTATGAAAAAGTTATATGTATGGCGTACAGTTGATAATTAGTCGAGTGCAATTAGATGTAGAGGTGTTTCATGCCGGTTCTTCTCCATGAAATCGACCAACGCGAATCGTGCACCCTTTTTTTATTTACCTTTCTTCTCCACACCTCTAGGAACTCTAAAAAAAAGTTTCATGAGTATCCGACTCACACTAGAAACTGCCGTTCCACCTTTTTAGATTTTTTGTCTAAACGCACTCGGTAAAATACAGTTTGACCCAGTTTCACAATTAAACAAATTGAATTCGAGAACTTGGAAAACTCTACTTTAGCATCAATTAGGGTACGATTGATATGTCGTAAAATCAAAATTAAAAATTTCTTACGTTTTGTTTGCGCCATATTTTGAAAGCCGTTGAGTAGGTAGTAAGATTGCGGATTTTGATATGTTTTCATCTTTATTTCTCAATACAAAGAGCGGGTTTTTGTTGAACTCACTCATGATGCAGAATAAATGCTTGGATTTAACACACATTACATTCCCCACCAATGAATGGATGAGTAAGAGATACTTTGAAACTACATATAAACTGTTTACAAGCACCAAATTAGTTACAGTTCTTAGCATTCACAAAAATGTCTTGCCATGACGAAATAAGTCTTTTCAATACATCTTTTCTTCTCAAAACTTTCTCGCTAACAATCTTTATTTCTTTTCCAGGTACAGTCAGCATACCAGTCATCCGCTCCAAATTAAGGTCAGCAAAAAAGGTCAAAAATGCAAATTCTTGTTTTTTAATACAGTTTCAAAAGGTTTTGGTAATATAAAGATAATTTTGCATACGTTGCGCCATCGCCACTTTGGTTTCCAACTGCAATATCGTAAGGACATAAATGTCACTGACATAGTTGTAAGTTGACGATTTGATACAGTGACTGGTTTTTAGTATGCATGCTAATTTAAGTTTATTTTTATTCTTTGTGACTGCCTCGTTAGTCTAGTGGTGGCAAGCTGGCTGCTGAGCATGAGGTCCTGGGTACGATTCCCGGATCAGGCCAAGTGTTATTGGGTTTTTTTCGATATGGAATTTCTCCGTAACAGCCGCGAAGTTTGGATCATAGGGCGAGCCTATTGCCATCAACCAGGCACGGCAATAGGCACGCCCTTTATTTCATGGGACTTAAAACATACTTATTAAAAAAATAATAATAATAAAAACCTTTTATTTGGCGAAATGTGAGTGTAGGTATGCTTCTACCTTATTCTTCGGTTATTACAGGCGTGATGTTACGTTATGTTTTTAGTTAATACAGCATTTTATAAAGGATGTCCATTGTCCATCTTTGACAGTCGTTACAGGAAGTCAGTGGCCCAAAAAGTCTGACAACTAGTCTTACCAAGTGGTATCGTATTACCCAGTATTATCTTGGTTGTGGAGGGCAGATAGGCAGTCGCTCGATGTTAAATATTGGTATTCAGCTGCATCCGGTTAGACTGGAAGCCGACCCCAACACAGTTGGGAAAGGCTAGGCACAGCATTTTATAAAGAAAAGTATTTGACGTTGAGAGAGGCCACGACCTACTCATAAATCTTTAACCCATTTCTGCAGTAAGTACTAGACACAACAAAAAACCGCTCCATTTTCATTATTCCCGCAACAAACAACGTTATTCAGATAAACAATTTCATTGCAAAATGTTCAGTTTTTCCGGTTGAGCGTCGTTTTTTACCGAGAGCCTACAATATTCGCGCTTTTTCATACAATCGTAATAGCAATTCAATTTGGCTCGCGAAAAAACTTCGCTTTAAGTTGCATAAAAACGAGTTTGTGCTTTCATGTCCCCCGGCCGATGTAATTGGGGCAATGTTGTGTAGTTTTTTGTTCTTTTTTACATGTCGTTCTGGCCTATTTCGTATTTTTTGGAATAGAATAAATCACCCTTTTTAGGGTTCCGTAGTCAACTAGGAACCCTTATAGTTTCGGCACGTCTGTCTGTCCGTCCGTCTGTCCGTCCTCGCGGGATCGATGAGTGTCCCTCATTTTCCAGAAGTTGATAGGTACCTAACTGTCATATTGAACTTCGAAGTTTAAAATACCGATGACATAATAAGGCCCCGCCCACTATGTCGTGACGACAGATAATCGTGTAGTTTTAAGTGTGAATATGAACACATTCCTTTGTTCTATCAAGCAACAAGGCTAGGTGAGTAGGGGAACTCCCAAAACATATGTAGATGTTGTTTAGGCTCTTGTATCAGTATCCTATAACAGAACAAACGAATTGTGATACTTCCCGGTGTTACTACTTAGCAATACTTTTAAGTTTATCCAAAGTTAAAGAAGCACAATGTACCTTTTCATGAGTTAAAATTGCTTTCAGAAATATTTTTCAATAAATGCAAGTTTTCATTGAACCGGTCGAGAACTGTCTGGTCTGGTTTTGAGTATAGAATCATACAAAGAAATCATCATCATCGTTTCAGCTGAATGACGTCCAGCTGGACATAGGTCTTTCCCAAATGTCGCCACATTAACCGGTCCCGCTCGACTCATCCAGCGGATCTCTGCAACCTTCACCGGGTCATCGGTCCACCTATTGGGAGGCTTTCCAACGCAACGTCTTCCGGTTCGTGATCGCCACTCCAGAACGTGTCGGCCATCAGTACAAAATATGTCTTCTTCCAATACAAAATGTGATCGTTTATACCGACACGTTTGTCATTTAGAAACAGGTCAAGTAGGCAATGATGGATGATGTCTTGTGTTTTTCAATGGCGCTGCTGTAGGTAGGCTTATGAAATATAGCACTTCCGATCAATTTATAACAACCATGAGAAAATAAACAAATCGTCATAATAATATTTTGTTACCGGAGAATCCTCCAAATCTACGGACTACACCAAGATAATATTTGTCAACTTTTACTTAAAACGACCACCCTTATCGCGTGCTAACAAGGTCTAAATTACAACAAATTATCAAATAACAACACAGTGCAACTGTGTCGAGCAATTGACACCTCAAAAGCCCATGGGATTCGGCCATGCAAGATACCAGCGTAACTTTGCGGCCACCAAACTGATCGGTGACACTTTCGTCATGGTGACAAGGTTGATATCTCAACGGGTTTTGAGTTAACAGTGTTTTGTGTGTGTTGGTCGGTATCTGCATGAATTTAACTTTGACAAGTTAAACCTCCTCAGTTGATACATGGAGTGGGTTCATAAGTAGACCTGACCCACTTCGCAGGGAATTCCGGTGGGAAATTTTAGTGTTTAAAGTAAGAAGCAAGATTTTCGTACTGTGTTAGTGAGTTTCGTTGAAGGCATTATACCGGGATATCTTGGAACTACAGATATATCTCGGTTACATCTTCTAAGTAATTAAGAATGTACTACAAATTTTTTCCGGGAATTCAAAAAAAACACAGTCCCCCAAAGCACCAGTCCTTCGACACTTCCTAGTGTTTTAGCGGGGAAAAAGAAGTGGCGGATCAAACTCCCCAGCAACTTATCATTTCTGTTAGGTTAGAAGAACCAGATTCTATACATTGGTGTAAGATAATATAAACAAATAATTCATTAAATACAATTTTCAAGACCGTTATAAAACCCCTTGAGGTGTACATACGTGTATACCAGGCGCAAAATATACAGACTGGCAATCAAGTTAACTGTATTTTTCAATTGGAAGTGAGCCTACCCATATGATATGGGACCCACTTTCCCAAAAAAACCGCTAATCCGCATTTCCAGTATCGTTATTTCTGCAAACGTTTGCGAGTGTATGCTGATTTATGAATCCAAGCAACCAAGCCTAGATCTGTGTCCATGATCAAACTGCGCAAAATTCTACGTTCATGGATTTCCACAAAGAATACATATCCATAACTAACACTAATAATCCTATTTCACACTATACTTCTCATCTCTTTTGAAACCCCTGACCTCCAACTAAAACCGTCCAATAACCGCGCACGGTAGTTTCAGAGAAAAACTTAAATTGCCTGCTAGTTGCTTTTATCTTTGGAAGTTAAAACGTACGTTAAAGCCGGCTCCGATCAGCTACGATGCAGTTGTTCAACTTGTTCGTAGTATTTGCCGAATTGGATGAACAAGTGAGCTTGTTGATTCATCCGGGCTGTTTTTTGGATGAAAGATTGCGATTCAGGGCTTAATTCAGTTAATTCCTGATGATGTACAGTATCAGTCTTAGAGGTGGTTATGTGGTGTTTATTTTGTAAATAGGTTTTTAAAACCACTTTTAAACGTCTTTTTTTTCAACTTGGTGGGACCGGTGTTTCGTGCCTGACTACTCTGAGAAGAAACAGTCTAAACAAACTCAGAGATCATGGTCCAGACATAAACTTGGTCAAGCCACATGAAGATGAAGACCATGCAGGTTAGGGTCTGAGATGGTCTTTTGAAGAAAGAACTAGATCGATTTGAGTGGACTTGTCCAGTGAGTGCAGACATTTGTCCATTACCGTGTAGCTCGACTCATATCGCAAGGAGCTCAACGACAAAGGTAATTGCGATATTTCTCTATTGGAATTCCATGAGAAATAGTGAATCGGTGTTGCATACTGCTTGTATTCCCTTCAAGGAATACAAGCATGGTTAACTTACGAGTTACGGTCAATTCCTCAAACTTAATTGATTTACACTCTACACACACACATCTCACATTTTTTTATATTTTCTGCTTTGTTGGATTCGAGCCCAGCGTGTAATCACCGCAACGCAACAATATGCTTTGACTTTATCAGTACATTTAGGTGAGACTAATGCTAAATAGCTACATCTAAAAAGGGCATAAAAGTCATATTAACATGTACGGTACATTAACGGCACTTTTCAATGACTCCGAAACTAACTATATTCTTTTACTCCTTCAGAAAGTTTTCAATAAAATACGATTTCACTCAGTGTTCAAGAAAACGCGACTCCCAATTAAATCTCCGGCTAGACGACAAAAGAGTTCCCTTCAGTTAATTCACTATACAATTAAGACACATAACTATACAGAATAAAGTAGGCACAGAACCGACATTAATGAAATATGAAATCGCCGCTTGCGGTCGGCACATACTCGTATTTAAATCGATTCTGTGATAATAATTCGCGTTACTGATACAAATCCGATGTGCCATTTAAATAGAGACCGCACTTGTTTGAGATTTCAATTAATATTGTTTACCAATGCTGTTCATGTAGAAATTATGTGTTTAGTCAGTGTGAAGTCCATTCACCTACCTAATGTACAAAACAGCCGTATTAAATGCCGATATTAACTGTCTAATATAGAGCTATTTAAAAATTTGGAAAAAAAAGTGGACATAACCCCAGTAGAAAAATATATTGTATTAAGAGCTAGTGAGGAGCTCAACAAGATAACAGCCACTCGGGTCGATCTTCAAGTTAAGTCGCTCTTACCAAGGGTCGTCCGTGACCGGCCCATTACATACCAAATTTTCTGAGTGCGTCAGAAAGTTGCAAATTGTTGATCCCGACTGTCATTAATTGTAGATCTTTGACAGTCGATGTCATATTATTTTCGTATTATTATTAGCCAGTTGCATCCGATTAGTCTGGAAGCCGACCCCAACGTAATTGGGACAAGGCTAGATAGATGATGTTAGAGCTAGTTTTTTGAGAACGCATTCATTCACGGTTCCTATCGCCTGGCAGCGAATTGACGATGCTGTGTTTCTCTTTGAAGGGTGTATGTGCTACTTTGTGTTTAGTGCAAAAATCGCTGTTTTATCCACAACTATAACGTAACTACATTACACAGTACCTACCGAGCACAACTTCCGTATGTACACAGGTTCATTGCCTAAGTCGCACACGTACTCAGTCTGACCCTGGCGGTATATCTGGCAAAACTTGGCGCTGTTCCGTTATGACAAGCGAATTTATATCCTCCGCCATTCTATATGGACTTATTTCGAGTTTCAAATAGTCTTGAAGTTTGTTCGAATTGTGAGTTATTGGGGTTCGACGTGGTTGAGAGGTGAAAGTTTATTTTTCGTTGAAAAGTGTTGTTTGGAGCTTATTGGGCGAAGTTAGGAATCAAGGTTATTGTACAGGATGGTAGCAAAACAATGCGTATTTATTTTGGTTTTCCTGTTTTGTCATTTTGTTCTCGTAATACGAGAAGGGTAATTCTGAGGTGTAGCATATAATAGGAGGACACAAGCCCGCCACACTATTCCCAAAGCACTGTAACTCCTGAAAGCCAGAATCAACAGCTGTGGCGACCACCAGAAAAGCGCCGAGACAATGAAGCTCGACGAAGTCCCAGAGAATGAATTTAACTGTCTTGGATCCCACAACGAAATTAATCAGAAACTATAGCGGAGGAGTAGGAAAAAACTGTTATTTCCATTTCCCTCCATATCAGCAGGAGACAGAACGAAACAAGGCCAATAGGCACAAAGGGACGTATACAACTGGGATAGGCCCAGTTGCCTAGCAACAGGGATAAATACTAACATTAATGGGTCCTAAGTTGTGAGCTATTTATTACATAATTAAACGAACTTACCTGAAGTGAAGTTCTATTGTAATTATACGAAGGGCTTAGTCCGAGATATCTTCTATATTCACTATGTAGTTCCACAATCCTCGCATTGTGTGTACCGCGAATATTTAGAGGAAGCGAAAAGCTTCGTATCCAAAACGGAAATTAGGTTGTGTGCTGTCAACACTATATCTGTAAGTCATTCTTTTCAGAGCATTAGTATAATTTATAGGATTATGATTTCCAACCTTACTCTAGGGATATTATAATCTATGATTATGAAAAGGGTGGGTGGGAGATTGATATCTCGGACTAAGCCCTTCGTATGATTACAATAGAACTTCACTTCAGGTAAGTTCGTTTAATTATGTAATTATACTCAAGCTTAGTCCGAGATATCTTCTATATTCACTATGTAGATGTTTAGAGCATTGTTGGAAATCATAAAATAATAATGGTATAATATACCATCAAAAACAGAATTTAATAAGAATCAATTTAATGTGTTATCACATCAATGTCACAACAGGTACCTATCTAGGTAATTTTGAGATATAGGTACTTATGTACTAAATAAAAAATTAAACCTTAACATTACAAACAGCTTTTGCAAAAGTATAGCTAACATTTTCTGTACTTAAATGTCTATTGTAGTGTTTGGCAAAAACACTAGATCCTGCTGACCAACCAGCAGATTTAAATATGGTATCTAATGTTATACCTTCTCTACACGCCAAGGACGTGGACGCATGGCGCGTAGAGTGAGGGGTGAACTTTTTAACATCAATACCACAGTCAGCCATAACTTGCCTTATCCAGCGACTAATTGTCTGGTTACTGGCACAGTTATATGGTTTTTTATAACATATAAGTAGCTTATCCGTGTTATTTGTGTCTACTTTTCTGAGTGCCCTGGTCTGGTCTATATAATGTCTCAGTACCGATACGGGGCATATTTCCAGATTCGTATCCAAGGAAGGAAGCTTTATTACGACTTGATCTTTACTTGGAGTCGTAGTTTTTAAAAGGTCTGTAATCGTTATTTTTACACCATTATCTGTAAACTCTATGTTATTTAATCGGATAACTGACAATGTTTGAATACGTTGAGCAGTTGTGAGAGCTAACAAAATAACCAATTTCTTGGTTAATTTTTCTAAGCTAAGGTTACTGTTTGGTGACCAACCTTGGTTATGATTCAAGACAACAGATGGATCCCATGTGTCATTATACTTAGGCCTAGAGGGTTTTATTTTGAAAACTCCCTTAAAAAATCTCTTAATTTGTAAATCTGTACCTAAACTTGTATCTATGATAAGAGACAGTGCTGAACGGCATGTATTAAGAGTAGCGTACGAAGCGCCTTGTGATAATATTTCTGTGAGAAATTTTAAAACTTTAGGTATTGACAACTCATATATGTTTTCTCCATTGCAAAACGACCACCACTTTCTAAGTGCTGTTGTATATTGTTTAATAGTGTTTTGTGATAAAGAAGCTACCATGACTTCTATTGTTTCGTCAGGGGTTAGTTTTCTCCGGAACGCTTCCCTGATAAGATGCAGGCTCCCAGGGAAAGACTGTTGTACAGGGGATGTAGTGTTCTGAAAGGTGATGTTAACAAATCCTTTGATGGTTTGAACTGTAACACTTCTGAAGTTGCTAACTCAGCTATAAAGGGATACCAGGGTTGTGAGGTCCATAGAGGGAAAACTATTATACCTGTTGCCTTATCAGTAATAATTTTTTGTATACATTTTGGAATTAACGAAAAGGGTGGAAAAGCATAAAATAAGTTGAATGTTGACCAGTCTACAGTAAAAGCATCAATATTCTCTGCATATGGATCTCTATGCCAAGATATATATCTATGGCATTTTTTGTTTGCTCTGGTTGCAAACAAATCTATGTCCGGTTCTCCAAGTGTCCTAGTAATATTTAGAAAAGTGTTGTTAGCCAATTCCCATTCTGAGTCTATATTTTTTATTCTAGATTCTTGGTCAGCTTCTTTATTATCTTTTGACTTGATATAAGAGGCGAACAACCATATTCTACGGACCTCACACCACTGCCATATACTCCTAGCTAAACAATTAAGCTTTGGAAATTGTATACCCCCATCCTATTTATGTATGCAATTGCGGTGGTATTATCTATTCTCAACAATATCTGACAAGAGTGTAAATCTTTGGCAAAACATTGTAAACCCAGAAAAGCAGCTAAAAGTTCAAGGAAGTTAATATGATTTTCCTTATCTTTTAAAGTCCAAAAACCATTTGCAACTTTACCATTACAGCATGCTCCCCAGCCTGTCCTTGATGCATCTGAATTTATTTCTAAAGAAAAGTTGTACTGTCTTATTGGATTTTTTGAAATTTTAATTTGATTTTTCCACCATTTCAAATCATTTTTACAATCATCACTGATGTTCATAATTGCATCAAAGTCATTGTTTGTTGCACACAAAACCTGATATTTTTGCTGTTCAAATATTTTAGTGTACAAAAAACCATAAGATACAGCTGGGCAACATGCTACAAGGGTCATAAGTTTTGCAAACTCTCTTATTGGACAATTAACCATTTTTATATATTTATTAATCAATAAAGAAATTGCTTCCCTCTTTTTAGAAGGCACTGACAAAGTCATTTCTCTTGTGTTTACAATGAAACCCAAAAACTCTACAACCCTGGTTGGCACAGTGACACTCTTTTCCTTATTTATAATAAAGCCTAGGCATTCTAGTAAACTTATGGTCACCTGACAATTTTCCAGACATTCCTGATAAGAACTACCAATACATATAATGTCATCAAGATAAATAACAGACTTGTAACCTTTTCTTCTAAGAAAATTTATAACTGGCTTTAATAACTTAGTGAATGTGAATGGAGCAGTACTTAGACCAAATGGTAAGCAGGTAAACTCATACATGACATGCTATTTTAGTTACTTCCATAGTATAATGTCTTACGGTATTTTGCTATGGGGACGGGCTGCTGATATTGAGTCTATATTTATTCTGCAGAAAAGAGCCATCCGAGCCATATACAATCTTCGTAGGCGCGATTCTCTAAGGGAACTTTTTAAGGATATTGGCATCATGACGGTTCATTGCCAATACATCTACGAAAACATAATGTACGTTAGAAAAAATCTGCATCTTTTCGGTAAAAGAGGCGACAGACACAATTACAGTACTAGAAATAGGGACCAACTAGTTCAGCCAGGCTTTAGACTCGCTAAAGTAGACTCATCTTTCATGGGGTACTGTTTGAGATGCTATAATAAAATTCCACAAAGTATTCTTGAACTGAATGAGACTAAATTTAAAACATGCATTAAACGCACACTATGTAAGCAAGCATATTACAAGTTGAGCGATTATATCGCTGATAAAAATGCTTGGCTCAATGCTGGTCCTGCTCCACAAGGACAGGGGCTCAAAAATTGATAGCATTAAATGGTATTGTTGGAGCTGCTGAAGATTGTACAACTATCTTTGCATTGTATAGATTCAATCTATTTAGTATTATATAAACGCATAGCCCATATTGTGTGAGTACTATGTACTAGAAAGCTATCATTCACTGGAAACCTACTTTAGTTTTTGACTTGAATGTGCCCTGGCGGTTGAGAGTATGTCATGCTCACTCAAATGTCTCGCTGATCATGGCGCGTGTGTCGGACCATTTAGTTCCCTTCAAAATGGTTGAGCTGAATGGTGCTGATCCATGCGTCATGTGCGTGAACGGGCGCTGTCAGTTGTGACTGGTCATCTCTTAGTTGCCATGGTTTATTTGAATTAATTATTTTGTTTTTGAGTTGTATTTTGTTTTTGTTTGGCTATGGACACTTTTAACGTGCACATCTTGCTACATTGTTCTCACATAATATAACATCTCAACATGAATGATGTAACCAAGATTTTGTAACAATATTTTGATTTAAAAGAGTGTCCATGGAGTTTCTTGCCCGTTCTTCTCCATAGAGATCTACGCTAGGGAATGGGCAACTACAGTACTTTCACAGTTTTTATGTCTTGTGACTGGGACTGTAGCTACATTTAATTTTCATCTTTGTTTCGACAATTCAAAAGTGCCTGTTATTGGCCTACTTGAAATAAATGCTTTGATTTTGATTTTGATTTTGATATTTTGAAACCAGAACCTTAGATATTTTTTATCCTCACCCATTGGGACCAAAAAATAAGTTTATAAGTTTATAATATTTTTTGAAATCAATTTGCAAAGTGTTCTCATGTCTTCAATTTTAAAATGATCTGTAGAAATAAATCTATTTAAACATTTTAGATTTAAAATAAATCTAACTTCCCCATTTGATTTGGGTACAGTAAAAATCCTGGACAAATATTGATCTCTTTCTGCTACACATTTTGTAAGTACTCCAAGTTGTAGAAGTCTATGTATTTCTTTCAATATTATAACGCTCTCAGTTGCAGAAAAATTTGAATTTTTTGGAATATAATCTTGCTGAGGAGCCTCTAAAAAAGGAATTTTAAAACCTTTGTTGAGCCATGTTAAGACTACTTTGTCTTGTGTTATTTTGAACCAGCAAGAATTAAAGTACTTAAGTCTACCAGCAAAAGTATAATACCTTTAGGATTGTCGGACAGGTGCTTTGGCTGGAGGGCGTTGTGGGAGTCTCGGCTTGTAGTGCTGTGTTTGTTGGTGATATCTGCCCCCCCCCTCCCTGTTTGAACTGAGTCATTCTTGTATGAGGAGGGCCCCTGAAGTTTCCCTGTTTTTTAGGGTAACTTTGAGACTGGGTTGGTCGATAAGATGTATTTTTCCTATTAACACTGGTATTTTATTTCAAAATGGTGCCAGCAGATTTTTTAATTGCTGTGGCGGATTTCACATTGTCATTAAATTTTTCTCCAAAGAGGAATTCATCACGGTCTTGATTCTCAACTATCTTTCCTACATTCTTATCAAGGTGTGGAATCACTAGCTTTTTTCGAGTAACCGTGTCTTGGTGATGGAGGTCTGTCAGTAGGCGAGTGACATCACTGATAGTTGCAATTATATTCATTTTATCAACATCACCTTTAATCAATTTGTCTGTAACAGAGAGCAAGGCCGCTGTTGCAACACCAATCTGCTGTTGGCGGTCTTGAACTCGCTTATCTCGGGCCTTCATAGATTCATTTAAAAGTCCCTCCAACTCCTTGTTGAGCCTTGGCGCATCCAACAACTTGATGTTATTAGGTATCAAGTATTTCTTTAAAAGATCATCCTTGAGCTCTAGTTGAAGGCCTTTGGTAATAATACCTTCTACTCTTTTTTTAGTTCCATATGAATTTCTGGCCCGTATTCTTTTTCCGTGGAGAGAGTTTGGCCAAGGGCTCTTATAATGGAATCATCCAACACTTCTTCTATTAAAGGGTCCTCTGTGTTGTCTACACATTCAACACCTAGAAACAAAAACAAACCATGTTGGATTGTCACACAGCTGCCAGCTGTACCTTATTACATGTACCACAAGTATAATGCCAACAGCTACCAGCTATAGGTAAGTATTAGGTCTCCACAACTATTTAATGCCACCCCATGGCAATTTAGTAAAGAAAACTTTTCTTTACTGAAATTAATTTGAACATACAGCCAGCGGCAGTGAGTCATGCAAGAACAGCGTTCTTTCGTAACAACGATGTGTATGTCGGGGTATCCCCGTAGTGATCTCACTCCACCGGAGTGCCTGTATGACACGTACCACGTATCATAAAAAAAAAAGGAACGATCAATAGACAGGTTGAAAAAACTTGCCTGGAAGCTCTGTGACGGGTATTTCAATGTCACCGGCATCAATTTCTGCCTCGCACGACGATATTGGTGATGGCGACGAAAACTCTGGTGATGGTGAACGATTTTCACTCATTTTGCTCTTATTTTTCTTTAATTTATTTTTCAACTTTTTAATCTTCCTTTGGTATCTTTCTTCTTTACACTCACACTTCCTTTTAGGCATCTTTAACGTTAAAAAACGATGCAAAAACAAAGAATTTCACACGGCGCGAAAATAATGAATGACTTACAGATATAGTGTTGACAGCACACAACCTAATTTCCGTTTTGGATACGAAGCTTTTCGCTTCCTCTAAATATTAGCGGTACACACAATGCGAGGATTGTGGAACTACATAGTGAATATAGAAGATTTCTCGGACTAAGCTTGAGTATAATTATATTTGATTCCAATAATGAATGTCAAAAACGCTTGAACGCTCGGAAATTGGTTCTAGTTTCTACAAGGTCCGTACAGTAAATAGCTCCGGATGTTACCTGTACACTATCAACTAAAATGAGGAGAGCCAATTGTCACTTATAAGGCACTAAAATAAAATAAAATGTAACTCGGAAAAGATTTTTCTTATATTTGTGAAAGAGTTTTTAAAATCGGTTGAGTAGTTCTTGACTTAAATCGTAACAAACAAACCAAAAATCAAATCTAGCCCATTTATAATATTAGTTTAGACAAATCCAAATTCTATGGCTGCTACTACAAAGCCTAATTGGTTCCTCAACAACATGGTTTTGTCAAAAACAAATCCACCACTACTAACTTAATGATATTTACGAATCACCTATTTAAAAATATGGATGTAAGAGTTCAAACCGACGCCGTGTACACAGATTTTAAAAAAGCTTTCGATAGAGTTGACCATGAAATATTAATGAACAAAATTGCATTCAATGGCATTAGAGGCAATTTGCTGAGCTGGTTTCAGTCTTATATAAGTAATCGCAATCAAACTGTGGTGAGTAATGGGTATCATTCCGACAACTTTCTTGCTACCTCCGGGGTTCCTCAGGGATCAATTCTTGGTCCCTTACTGTTTTTACTCTACATAAATGACATCGGGCATTGCTTTCGAAACAGTGATTTTTTACTGTATGCTGACGACCTCAAAATCTTCAGGAAAATCTTAACAATCAATGATTGTTATCTCTTACAGGATGACTTGAATAGATTATCTGACTATTGTAAATTAAATAAACTACAACTAAGCGTAGCTAAGTGTAGGTACATGAATTTCACTGAGAACAAAAACATCGTTAGTTTTAATTATTCTATATGCAACGAGCCACTTCTTAGAGAGACGCAGATATGTGACCTGGGTATCTTATTGGACTGTAAACTACACCTAAATCTACACATCGATAAGATTATTGCCAAAGCATTTCAAATGTACCATCTTGTAATGAGATCATCGGTAGATTTCAAGCGACCAGCCACTTTCCTGTATTTATTTAATTCTTTAATCCGACCACAAATTGAGTATGCCTGTATGATATGGGACCCCCATTATGATAAGTACAATCTCGCCTTGGAAAAAGTTCAGCGCAAGTTTTTAAGATCAATGCAGTTTAGATGCCATATGGATCGTAGCTCATACAATGAGTCCTTAGATAGATTTAACCTTCTTAAGTTGGAATCAAGGCGAACTTTGCTTCAACTCATGATGCTTCATGATCTGTTGCACAATAAAATCGATTGCTCAGAGATTGTTAATAATATATTTTATGTTGTACCCAGAACAGTTATTCGGCGAGAGGCACGCGTCCACCCACTATTTGCTACGTCACCTTGTCGTACAAACGCGGGTGAGCGGGCGCCCATACATAGGATAGTGAAAACCTATAACGAACATTTTGTTAAATTAGATATATTTGCATTAGATCGCCATAAATTTAAGAAACTTTTAGTCAATAGTCTGAAATTGCTTAATTAGTATTGTCAGTGTTGCCTTTTCTTTATTTTATTGTTAGTTTTACTTTTTATTTTTTATACCTTCAATCATTAGCTAAGTAATGTAAAATTCGCTTTTTATATATATTCCTGCCGTTATTTTACTAACTTATGTACACTTTTTTTTCTGTTTTTTCTTTCTTGTATTTGTGTTAACGTTATTGTTATTTAATAAACCGTGTCACTCTACACTGTATCTCCTATCGAAGTAATACGTGGAAACGTCGTGGATTGTACATTAATTTAATACGTTGTAATAGTTACTGTAAGATATATTGTACAATTGTTTGTTTTCCCTAAATAAATAAATAAATAAATAAATAAATAAAAAAGCCCAAGAATACTTTGCCCGTCATGAGAATCATCCTCTCCGCGTAATTTTTTAAATTAAATTTGTTTCACTGTAAACCACAATACTAACGCGCAAATATCTCCAAGAAAATATTACAAGAACCGATTCAATCGAAACCGAATTTCGCAAACACGCACTCGACTGCAGACCGAAATTTAAAAAGAAACATCGTAGGTTTATATAAGTATGTATATAAATTCAATCGCGAATCCAAAGCCACGCGATCATGCAGGTGCTCCAGGAAATGAAAAGCAAACTGCGGTGCACATCTCATTATCACTACCTAATCCAGCAGACGAGAGTGTAAAATATTCATTTATTCGTAGCACAGATCTCACAGAAATAGATACGTCTTGATTGAAGTTGAAGTTGATCGATTTATACGTTTTCATTCTAGTGGTTTGGAGTAATCGGTTAGTTGCATTAAGGACGGAATTAGAAAAGTTATATTTCTATGTTTAAAATAAACCTTGATTTAGGTAAATTGTTCACATTTCAATGACAAGGCAAGGCGTTAGGGCTTCGTGGCAAGGTATTAACTAGAAAAGCTCTGTGTAGAAGAAAATCTATTAAGAATCGGTCATATCCACGAGCACAGACTACGAACCAGCTATAGGTACTAGAAACTGTTGGATACTTCGAGATCAGTACATTATCTGTAGGAGTCCGATGTCCGGAGCTTCGTCAACATTTGTGTGAGAGTATCGCTTAATTTGAGAAGATTTATGACAGTTTTTATCACGCAGTAAATCTTAGTAAAACGTGGTGAAACAAAGGAATCAGTCAGAATAAGGCTTAGAGATATTAGTGACTTATAGCAAACACTAAACACAGCATCCTCTTTATAATCCAATGCTTACAAGAACATTAAATTAAAATATAAATCCTAACTTAAAAAGAAACAGACCTCCAACAGATACAAAATTATCACTCGCAATCCCGACAAAGACTTGCAGACTGCAGCGCTCGATAGCGCATAAAGTTTAATTACAATTTCACCGCAATTAATACTAGTGCGATTCAATAATAGAAACTCCTCATGTTGCTTCCAAACTCCCTCTGCAATTTATAAATCTTTCGCGTATTCAACTTCTTGGATCTGGGCATCTGGGAAGTCGGACTGGGAACTGGGAACGCATTCGCCCCCCGACTCGATTGTATTGCTAATGAAGATGTGATTCTGCAGACGTTTTATGCACAAATTGAAAATGTTCAGAATCGCTTACTTCGAACTCGATTAGTAAGATTAATTGAACTGGATTATTCGATTTGTCTGTACCTTTTTATTTAATTTTGCAAGATTTTATGATTTGATTATTCGATTGTGTGAATTGTTTAGTGTCTTGATGGAATTCTTTGATGTGGGCGAATTATTGTGTGAATGATTAGTTATTCAATGGATGGAGTGATGATGTTTTTCTACTGTTCTTTCTCTATGAAGATGACGATACGAGACGTCGTGCACTCCTTAATCTTTCGATACCAAATATGGTTACTTCCTAGTCCCAAGCTATATCTCAGAAAATAATACCGTTTACTACACAATCCGGAAAATATAAACAGTTTCATAACAGCACTATCAATCTAAGTTTAAAACAAGAAATCGTAGCTCACGACTATCAAGTATTCCCCGAGGCGACCGACGGAATTAGTTTCGATGTTGCATAAATCTCATAGTTTTGTGTCTAGCAGTTTTTGAGATGTGGTGTCGTGATGAACAAATGCGCGACTTCAAGGGACGATGCAGGGCGTTATTGGGGCTACACGATCGCCGCGGGCTTAAGCGGGAAATGGGGAATGGTATCCACTGTATTAGGGTATAATGTGGGGATCGGAAAGAAAACAGGTGCTTTTTGACACCAACCAAATCACGCATAATTTTACCCCTGTTTTCCCCGAAGATGTAAACTGAGATGCGCAGTTCGCTTCACTAACTTTGTTTGCATTCCATGTAAGGTAAGTAAAACAAGAGGTAATTTATAAACCAGATATTCGTAAAAGTATCACTTTTTACAAAAAAGAGAAAGCTCTATATTCTGCAGTCAGTCGAATTTATGGAACATTCTCTTTTTACTTTTATTGTTTTTTTTTAGGATATCGTGACTTTTGTTATTATTGGACAGTAGATCTCTATCTGCCACACTGTCAATAGCTTGTTAAAGTGCCACGCTTTTCTAACGAAAGCATTAGTATATAGTAAAGTTGAAGACTTCTTGGGTCTAAGACAGGTCTCAATTTTCTTACGAGAATACACAAGAATATCGTCCGTCATTGGACACAGTCTCTACCCATAGCGGGTAGCGTCACATCGCATTGTCGCCGGCGGCGGAACCGCGTCCTGGGGCCGGCACGCCTGCCCTATGCAAATATGCGACCCCTAAATTGATGATAATCCTACCCGTACAATATTGTGACCTTTCGCTTTTGGGTGTAGGGAAAAACCTACGTTTAGGATACCTAGATTAGATTGTGTCTGGGTGGATATACTTAGGATTCTGATGGCATCATTTTGTTTTCGAACTGGCGTACCACTCGTAAAGTTTTTGTTTGTCGAATCTTCATAATTATCACCCTCGTTTAAAAGCTAGGTAACTCTTTTTCATGATTGTATATTTTATTGCTTTTGTTATAGAATCAGAGGTCCTAGATAAAGTGTCTAAAGAAATTAAATAAGCTACCGAAAAACTTAAATTATATTCTGTTGTAAGTAGTTGTAGAGTTGCGATAACTTTGAAAGCGATTGCTAGTTGTATTGGTCCATAGACCAGACTAAAAACTTATTAATGTATCTAGATTTTAATGGGTATTACGATATTTTATCATCATTTCTGTTCCTAAAGCTCTTGTGACGAGACCAAACATGTGTTGAGCGAGTTTCGATTATAAACTTAGTTTAACCAAGATGTGAAGTGTTTTATAATAACATCGTGAGTCAATGGCACACCACCGAAGGAGTCTTGTGATTTAGTCGACAAAGATGCCATGTACAATGGTATGTACGCCATGTCTAATATGGTCATGCATGTTCAATGTTCATGTCATGATGTGATACTGTAACTAAAGCTCTATGTTATAGAGATTTTACAATAGTTATTTGAATATTTCATGATATATTTTTCAGGTTTTTTTCTTGAGCTTGTGGGTAGAAACAGTTTAATTTTCTCCAAAATTGATAATAGGCATGACGACAGTATTAAAAATTACAAATCTATTTAGTCCGTCAGTTAGATTATTGAAAAATAATGGACACGTATTTTTTGTTTTTGTAAATCAATCAATCTTGACAAAGATAATAGGCATCAAAACTCGGTAGGGGCTCGTGACGACAGAACTAGCCAAAAATTATACCTAGGCGTGACGTATTGGGAATTTTAGAAGCGTCGTATCTTCGTCAACCCTGATTTATGTAACAAATACATAAAATACGGGTCAAATATTTTTTAATAATCTACCTGACAGATTTAGATTTTTTTTTGTTGTATAGGGTAGACACCCTATTAAAAGAAGATAAAAATAAATCATTCATCAATCTTAATCACCACATAGAAAATCTCTTGTTTAATTTAAAACTGACTACCATTTGCTTTGAAAATCTGGCAAGAATATGAATAGGTGGGTACCAAATTTCTGACGGGGTCGCGGGACTGTTCGAAAGAGATACCGTGGGCCCGGAACACATTTGATGATTAGCCATCTGAAAAAATAAAGGGGGTGTCATTAAAAATTTAAACTCTTAAAATTGACTTTATAGTCATTACCATAAAGTCCATTTAAAGAATTTTAAATTATTAACGTGATTCATATTATGATTCTGCTAAAGCGGCCATTTTAGGCCCGTTGTTTGGAACCCTACCAAGAAAAATTTAAACGCCTGTGTATGTTAATGCAAACCCATAACCTTCTTTACAGTTTAGAGCCTTTTCAAACAGTTCACAATGTAAAGAAAATGTTGCACATACCCTCATAAAAGCTAAAATGTTGTTTATGTAGTAGTAATAACTCTACTATGTTAGTGTTGTTACCTTCAAAACGAAGCTTTTGAAATGTTTAAGGGGACTACAAATATAAAATTGTTAATTTCCTCGGGAACAGTATTTTATTCGGGTAATATTTTGTTTTTTTTTTCTGTACACCTAATGACGTATATATGCCAGTTTTTTGGCACAGCAAATCTAACATTTCGACCCAACAATCAAACATCAACAAAAAAAACTATCTAACATCAAGTAGCCTCTAATACATGTCCCAGGCGAGACAGGATCCTATCGAATGTCCACCTCCGATGAGGGGCGAGTAACTCCTAGCTTGTTGTCTCCCAGTTTTAATTGTCGTAAATTATCCGGCAATGTTCGGTGATGAGTGGAATTCTATACTTTGAGCAGCATGGCGTGCAGCCTGGTCCTTACTTCCCTGCCAAACATCAACTCATAAGGGCTCTGGGTACTGGGGCCTGGCGTACATCTCAAACGTGTTTTAATGAAAGTCAGTTTGTCGACTAGATCACCGCTCTCCCCGCCAATATTAAAGATCAAACGTGCATTTTTCTATTCATTTATTTTAAATATTTATTTATTTATTTATGTGAAAATCCATAATATACTCGTATATTCGTTGTCCAAACCTCTAATGACAAACGTCAAACCAAACACAAACAAATACAAATTGCCGAATGTCACTTTTCTACCCGTCATTACGATACTTTTTTTGTTCTAGACCTTACCTTGAAACCTTCTAGTTACGGAGATACTGGGGTCAAAAATCTAACTTTTCAAGTTTTTTTAGAATAAGTAGGTACATGTTTTTAATGTACGATTTTTACTTGAAGAACCTCAATGACCCCCGTACTATTCAATCCACTTTTTAGCACAATATTTGATTATTCACCCGACCGTTTCTCAGAGATCATTTTTGCGTAGTTACTTAATTTGATGTACACAATGATTGGTTGTCGGCCTCGTCAGTTTACACCCTGTATGTAATATCGATCACTTTCGAGAGCTCTCCTCTTAAGTAATTGCGTTTTTAAATCCTCGACACGGCACGGCAGTGTAAACCTGTAAACTCGTGTTGAACCGGATTACCTCACGATAATAACTTGTATTAATTTGAACTGAAGTGTACAGCGAAAGTTTGTAAAGAGATTGATTATAACAATGGGCCCTTTATTCCTTGGCGCAGGTTTTAAGTGTATTGGTTGAAAGTTTCCAACTGTTACGTTCAGAGTTTTGTTATATTTCGTTACTTATAGACCTACAGTTGCCAACTGCTGCGTTGATTTTGTGTTAATGCATCAGGTGCGGCTGTTGTAACCCTTTTAGATTTGTCTCTCATTCACAAAATTTCATCGTCATCATTTGAATATCATTGAGGAGCTCGTGACTTAATAATAACACCTTCACGGGTTGATCTTTCAAGGTTAAGTCGCACTTGCCAAGGGCGGTCTGTAGATGGGTGATTATCATAGCATAGGTACCGAGTTTCCTCCGTGGCTCGGAAAGCACGTTCAGCCGTTGATTCCGGCTATTATTTCTAGGTCCTTGACAGTCGTTACAGGTAGTCAGTAGCCCGAAAGTGTGATTACCAGTCTTACCAAGGGGTACCTTATGACCCCCATGTAAAATACTGGTATTCATCCGGTAAGACTGGTAACCGAACCTAATAAAATTGGATAAAGGCTGGGCTGATGAAGATTACTTCAATACCATGGTCTGCTGAACCAGGGTCTCCTGCAATTTATATTTAGCAATGGGTGTTTTTGCATACAATGCCAGGCTCAAAAACACCACAATTTGAAAACTCATGGTGAATTTAGTAATTGCCACTACATCGTCATTGATGTCTAAGTAGATACGTGTGGTAATAAGCTTTTCTAATTAGCCACCATCACACTTTTCTAATTCGAATGTCAAATGACATTGAAGAAAGGAAAGAAGAAATAAACATTATTTGTCGCAAGGACAAGACGATAATGGGCAGAAATTCTGCTGAATAAAAAAAATCTGAGAGTTAGAAACAAACCTAGTTTTCTAATCAAAATTGCTATATTTGTTATTAATATTTTATGCACTGTACAAGGGCGGACTTAATGCTTTGGGCATTTTCTACCAGTCTACCTTAGGGTGATACAGAGATAAAACAGTAGGTGTAATATGACAGAACATTTTGAAGAATAAAATGTAACAACGTAAATCTCCTGGAGATTTAGTAACGATCAAGAGGAAAATATACAAAGTGAGGAAAGATGAAAATAAATATAAACATAGACGAAGAAAACTAACACGTAATTGTGGGACAAGTCTGTCAACTTCGCGTGCTTTTACTTTAAATGTGAGCCGACTGCCATCCTGATATTCTGAAAGAGAGCATTCCCATAAAAAATACCACCTGGACTGGAAAAGAACATTTAAGAAAACCAGAAAGGTGAGTAGGACATTGTAGAAGACGATTATTGGAAGAACGAAGATTCATGCTGTGCGCAAAGCAAACATATTGGAAGTTAGAAATCAGAAAAGAAGAAAAAGTGGGTTTGTCTAGAAGAGAATAAGTAATATTATCTTATTACTATTTCCTTGTCTATAAATAAGACATTAATTCCTTAACCATTTCTACTAAACTTTCTATGCTAAAAACGAATCAATGGCTTAAAGTTCCCGTATAACTAATATTACAAGTAATGTAAATGTACTGCCGACTGCTGCTTCACAATCTGTTCCGAAGCTCAACCGTTCCAGTCGAGATGCTCTGATTCATACATTTTGTATGAAGGGAATTCACGCGATTTTTCCGTTTCAATCCAACCCGGTACGAACGAGGGGAGTAGTGGCTGTGTGTAAATTTCTTTCCCGTAATTTTTGGTTTTAGCAGAAATGGTTTCTGGGATTTGTTTAACCATTTTTGGCGAAGTTCTTCAAACATGATCTGCATAGTGGCCTTCAGAATATTCCTGCAAGTTCCAATGCAAAGAGTGTTTTGCACTGGTATGTTCTTTCAATTTGGAATAGTGATTGCAAAACGCATGAAACTTTATCTGTAAGGCAGCACTCACAACTTTATAAAAATAAGTGAAATCAATTCAATAATCTGATCCAATAGAAAAACGGTTAGCAAACCGGGTTCTCGGCTGTAGCCAACATTTTGGAACTTTTACGGAAGTCCTATAAATATTGTAATCAACATAGTCGTCTTTATTAGATCGCAATTTCAAAACAAAAGAGTTTTGTGCAGGTTTTTTCAATTTGGGTGAAAGACCAGGAAAAACATCAAATTGTAAAATCGGAACCCAAAACTTCTCCTTAACATCAGCGACGGCCTCGATAATTTCACCCACTGCTGTGTACAGCACAGACTTTCTATTCTACCTTTTGAACCATACTTCACTAAATTGTTTCAAGTCTCAAACAAGGGACCTAAGTCGGCCGCTATAGCAGAATCATATAAGGATGATATTCGTAAAATGATTGCAGACGCAATTAGTATTATGAATCGTCCATTTCCGATCATTTTGCGAATTGTAACTTGATACATAGTATTATCATACTGCTTTTTAGGACCCCTCGTCTTACCCGCTATCTTCTAAAGACATTTTACTTTAAAAACTTCTTATACTCTGATTCAAATTATAGACGGTTTAGAAACCAACAATTTTTCTGATGTTTTATTGGTTTCTGCTGCAAAATCTTGTAATATAGCTACTACTTAAGTTTCGCAATCTAAATTCTATCTTTCTTATCTCTAGCCAATCAAATCAACCGAAATAAATCAGTGTTCAATTTAATCTCTTACAAGATTATACCTTTTGCCATTAACTACTTTAGTTCGGTAAATCGGCAAATCAATGCCATTCTTTTCAAAGCTCTCAGGTAACCATTTTTTCTTCAACGACAATTCTGTCTTTTGTCGTCCTGCGCTATGGGAGTTTTATAACACGCTTTGAATTAGTCAAAAGAGTGTCAGCAGAGATCTTATCTGGGTATTAGGGGGTGCCTTTCACACTGTTCGTTTGAATGATAAGGAAGGTGTAATATCTAAACAGGGTTTTCTATTCCTGGTTGCAAAATTTTGATGAAAGGAAACGATTAAATTTAGCGGGGATGAGAATGTTGAGATGGATGCGTGGAGTGAAATAAATGGATAAAATAAGGAATGAGTATAATAAAGGAAGTTTCAAAGTGGCGCCTGTTACAGAAAAATTTAAAAGAAGAAAGTATTGGCATAGTTATATAATGAGAAGGGATGAAACGCATGTGACTAAAAGAGTAATGGACATGAAAGTTGATGGTAGGACAGAAAGAGAAAGGAGTAAATGGTACTGTGATATCTGAAAGGGTAGAATGGGAGAAGAAAACTTGTTGTGGCGACCCTTAACAGAATGAGACAAGGACAGATGATGTTAAGTACATTCATTCTTTTAACGTTAATATGTCCTACACCTCCTCTTGCGAATGATTATTTAAAGAAAGTCTTGTTTTGTCTAATCACTATCATCGGAGACTCACATACGCTCTGACAAAATGATAATTATTCATTGGTCTATCCAGGAATATCGCTTCTAGAATCTTCTTTTTAAGCAAATGAATGAATAAGGACAGTAAGTTTGTTTTTTAACGAACGCGCTGATAACTTGACATTTTTACGTTTTCTAAATCATCTTCTTCAATTCAAATTTTAAAATCCAAGAACAGCAGTTCTTCCAAATCAACAATTTATGTTCTATCTTTGGAGTTGACTGAGTTTTCCACGTAGACAAACCGGAACACGCGCACCAGATAAGTGCAACTAATTAAACAAGAAGGAACACGGGTAAACTTCCTGATAACAGAGCTTCCTTATCAATAGCCAAGTTCTTGAATTAAAGACTATTTTGAACACGTGTGCCTTTGTTAGAAAGAGGATGAGGCTAAAAGGTATCATTGTTCTGTACAGGTAGACAACACAACATGGATAAGTACAGAAGTTCAACTACTTATAACGAGCGAAAACTGGACTGCACACAATTTGACGTTCATTCGAGAAGTATCGAATGAAACATATTGATGTAGGATGTGTGTATATGGATGTCAATTTGAAGAGCCAGTTGAGTTACATGAATTTAATTGGAATACTATAACTCGAAATTAAAATTTTAAAGCACTTTAAACTTTACTTCAGTAATTTAATAACGTTATTCAAACAAAAATAATTGGTTTGCAAAAATAAAGTTGAAACCATTTGAGAATTTATTTTAATAAATGATTGCGAGAGAATTCAACTTGAACAGGGTTTTTTTACACTTTCATCAGATAGTTTGAAACAGGAGTTTTGCTCCGGGCGGTCTATCTCGGACCAATGTCTCTACGAGTGCACTCGCTGTACGTAAAGCGTATCTGTGTGCATGTACGGTCGAACATGCTATTTGGTTCACATTTTACCATGTAATTTGTGGGTTAAACTGTAAACCAAATAGCTTGTTTGACCGTACGTTCTCGCTCAATATATGAGCAGAATAAACCTTCTGTCCCCACCTACTTTGTGTACACATTGTAGACAGGTAGAGAAGCCTGTTTGTTCGAACTTCTAATATCTTTTTTTTGTTGTTTGGAAACAGCATTTCGAAGGATTCGTATTTGGGAATTCCCAGCGTCAGTTTACAATTTCTGGGATGTGGATCGTTATGATAGGTTTATAGAATTGATTTCATCATTATCATCATTATCATCTTATTATCTTACTTATTTATTTATCAAGATGGTACGTACACTTTTAAACTAAGCCAAAACCGTTGTCATGGTTTGACTGTGGGATCTTACCTTTTTCTTCGAAGTTTGTGTGGTTATCAAGAATGTAGAAAAAGTAGTGAGGAACATTTTAAGTTTGAATACGTGTAGAGAAAGACCAAAGAAATAATGGATGGAGGACTGAGTGAAGGATGGTGTGGTTAGAAAGAAGGCGATTGCAGGCAGAGATGACAATCATTAAAGAAGGTGATTGCAGGCAGAGATGACAATCATTAAAGAAGGTGATTGCATGCAGAGATGACAATTATTAAAGAAGGTGATTGCAGGCAGAGATGACAATCATTAAAGAAGGTGATTGCAGGCAGAGATGACAATCATTAAAGAAAGTGATTGCAGGCAGAGATGACAATCATTAAAGAAGGTGATTGCAGGCAGAGATGACAATCATTAAAGAAGTATAGAAGAAGAGACATGCTTCGCCGACCATAAATAAATTGGTATAAAGGCAGGAGAATAAGGGTAATGAAGATTTCCATTTTATGATAATGGTTGATTATCATGATTTGCATTGATTTGCATTTAACCCATTAAATCTTAAAGGACATCATTCGATCATTCATCATTTGATGACTACTTGAGTGCAAGCTTTGTAGTAATCTTATTCTAGCTTTAATATTGAAAACATTATCCATCATCTGCCTAGCCTTTTCCCAACTATGTTGGGGTCGGCTAAAACTGGTTGTGACTTTTTGGGCCACTGACTACCAGTATCGGCTGTCAAAGATCTGCAAATGGCAGCCGTGACTAACGGTTTAACGTGCTTTCTGAAGAGGAACCCCGGTATGTAATGGGTCACCCATCCAGAGACCTACCTAGAACCTAGGCAAGCATACAACAACAAGCAAGCAAGCTCGATTTTGAACTGAACTTCTCAGGTTCAGTTCAAAAACGAGCTTTCTATGCTGCCATAGAATGATTCTTATCTGTAAGGGAAACGAATGCTACAGTGGTGTTAAAATATGCAGATTTACACCCAAAAACTAATTGTTACCATTGTTTATGATTACAACAGCAGGTAATAGCAAAGCAGTTACTTTTAACCGCCTTCTTAGCTTAGTTGAAACTGTGGGAGAATTTGTTTATCTTTATTACTGGGATACGTTGGAAATGGATTCTTTGGGTTCAATTATTTAAAGCTGTTTTGATTTCGCACTGGATGTGATTTTCTCTGTCTCGGATCAAATTATATTAATTAACCCCCGACGCAAAAACGGCAGGGTGTTATAAGTTTAACGTGTCTGTGTGTGTATGTGTGTGGCTGTCTGTGGCATCGTAGCTCTCGAATGGATGAACCGATTTAGAATTTGTTTATTGTTGTTTGAAAGGTCGGGTCGGGAGTGTTTTTAGCTATGTTTGATAAAAATCAGTCCAAGATGGCCGCAGCCACAAAATGGCTGATTACATATTTATTCAAAAACTCCCTCAATATGGGTATCAAATGAAAGGGCTTGACTAGTAGAATAGTGTACTATGTGTCGGTGGTTATTTTTAATTTACTTAATGTAACTTGTTTCCTAGTGGAGTTCTGGACTGCCCAAGTAGGGACAATTCCTGAAGGTAGGATTGTACTATCGGGATAAAATGTATATTAAGCGTACCCTATCTGTCAATTAAAGTTATAAATTATACTGTGTCCAATTTCATCTAAATCCGTTCAAATGATTTTGCGTGAATGTCGAGTAACAAACGTTCATCCCAAAGAGTCCCACTTATAGTTAGTAGTAAAATCCTCGCTATACAAAAATGTTATTAACTATCGCACACTTCATGGATAGCTGGAGCAGCTGTCAGATGTAAATAAGCGTAGAATCAAACAATTCGCTAGTCATAAAAACACTTTTCACCAATATCCACATCAACGTTACAGCACACTTAGAACAGAGCTCAACTCTTTAAAAGCAACCCTGTCATTACCCCCCTCCTCCCCTATATAAATTGAAGTAGAAGTGACGTAATCCCGCAAGATGACGACCTACATAGCGATAATGGGAGTATTCAAGCACTGCCGCCATTAATGTCACATTCTTGCAACAAAAGAAAAGTTGTGGTCGTATTTACTCTTGTTTGTACGAAGGCTTCTCGATCTCAGAAATCAGTCAAGAAGTGTCTTTAGAAGAAGAAACCAAGATTGAACATTATTTCTTAAATAGTTCCACATGCCTCATCTCGTTGGTCTAGTGGTTGCAAAAGCGACTGCTGCATGAGGACCTGGGTTCGATTCCCGGGTCGAGCAAAGTGTTATTGGGTCTTTCGTAGACCTCATTTATCGCTTTTCATTAGGCCACATCAGGGGTATGAAAACGCCCAGCAGGCAATAATAATAGAACCTCGACCAACACCTTAGGAGGCTCTCATACTGGCTGGATAGATTCAGAAAACAGTGCTCCTGGACACTGCATGCTTAGTGAAGGGATTCCTCTGTCTGGAGCCCTGATTCTTATTATTTTTATTACTGTTAACACTCTTAAAAAACTCATCATGAAGCTGTCAACCAATAATTTTGTACATTATAACTTTACGTAAAAATATTGTTAGGAAACTACTTTTTTTGGAGGTGAAAAATCTCGATTTAGGGTAAAACTCAATGTATCGCACGCAAAACAATGTGCTGGTGGATGAACATTAAAAAATCTCTGTAACTTTGACCCCCAATATCTCCGTCGAACAAATCAATGATCGCAAAAAGAAAACAAGTGCCTTTCGGCTTCTCTGTCTTTCTCTTGTCTTTAAACATCTTTTTTTTTTATAAATATTTAAAAATTTCGTGGATTCGAGAATTGATGACTAAAGCATAACATTAATGCAGTCTGACTTTCCTGCTACCCCCTTTTTTATATTTTTTTTCGGATGGGAAATCATCAAATAACTTCTCCCACTCTGGGCGGAGCGGGAGGGAGTGTCAGACTTTTACTGACTAAAACCCATCCATGTTCCTTCCTCGCCCTTGCGTTCCGGTGCCACGGTATCTCTTTCGAACAGTCCCGCAACCCCGGCAGGCTACCCATAAAGCCAGGTCTCCGTCCATCATTTGCAGCAGGAAACTCTTACCCCGCACCGCAAACTGATCAATTATGTATGTTAAGATACCACACCGCATGAATAACCTAAACACGACAATTTGCATAGTAATACATATGTAGTACTTGCATATACATACCGACTCATTACCCATACATAATTATTGTCTCTGTGTCAGTTTGTGTATCTATATCTTAATGTAAATGGCGCTGATGCTATAGTGAGTATCGTGTAATCATTTCCTTTAAGTAGTTGTAGTAAAGATTTTGATGCATGTTTCCTCAGGTTAGGTGGAAACCAGGCGCGTGCATTGAAAGAAAAGAAAGCAAGGTCATTATGGTAAACTGCCAACAATCATTTATTTGACTCGGTAAAAATAGCCTAATCAATTTCATCTGTTCGGATCTAAACAAAACAATGGCTGCAAGAAACTTAATGGGCACCTGACTTCTAAGCTAGGTGAAAAAATCTGTTTCTTGGAAGCTTGACTGTTAGATCTTATGAGTTTGAATAGTAGGCAGTCCATACCTGCAATGTCGGCAAGCGTTATCGTGACGGCCCCTAGCTAATTGTATAGACGATCTTAAAAAGATGGATACTGAAAATAGAAGTCAGGGTGATGAGTTGCAACCTGGGAGAGACCTATATCCAACAGTGGAGTGCGATAGGCCGATTAGATTGATTTTAAATGTCTTCATTTCAAGAGAACCAAGGTAACCGACGTAGCCCCAAGAATTGCCAAACTTAAGTGGCAATGGTCAGGGCACATTACTCGCAGAACGGATGGCCGATGGGGCTGAAAAGTTCTGGAGTGGCGACCGGGAACCGGACGACCTCCCACTAGGTGGACCGATGACGTGGTGAAGGTTGTGGAAAACCCGCTGGATGCGAGCCGCACGGGGCCGGTCTGTGTGGCGACACTTGGGGGAGGCGTATGTCCAGCAGATGACGTGTTTCGGCTGAAATGAGATGAGGTGAAAGATCTTCACTGTGACAAATAAGAGTAGCTAAGATTCAAATTTAGTATTATAATACTAAAAAAACATTTCTCTAGCAGTTGGTCTAACCAGATCCGTATCGCACTTTTCAGCACGATTCAGCTGTGCGTACCGAGGTTAGTAAACGTAATATTAGATTTTCATTTTTTTAGATCTAGGCCTTAATGAGTAAAGTCAGACTTTTGCTGCATAAAAAACGACCGTTCACGATACCTGCACCCATTCTGTGCAAAAAAAAATTTAGGATTTGATTTGATTTTAATACTGGGATCTGTCTTAACGCGTTCTTTCACTACTTTTACTACGATGGGAGCTATTCTCGTATACCTAATTTGTGCCTCATAAACGAGAACGCAAAAGTTTTACACTTAACGAGAAAAAATGAAAATCATATCTGCCCAAACACAACAACGTCTAAACTCCTCATCAGCCAACAAAATGAATAGCCCCGAAGAAAAAAACAACATAAATCATAGCCCCGTACTTCGGTACTTTCCGCTACACTTCGGTACTTTCCTCTACAGGTCCCGATAACCAGTTTAATGAACAATTCCGCATTGTTCTGGTTGCAAGTTTGTTTGTTCGTTAGTGCTTTGTGCAATCTAGGTAGGCTAGGTGGCTAGGTACAACAGTACTGATGGTTCATTATCTGATTAGAGAATGCCATCGTTTATGAAGGACTGAAAAGAGGTTGTGTTGGAAAAACGACAGCTGACAGCTGTGTGAAATCGTCTGTTCTTTCTTGTTCTATTTCGTGTGGCAAGTGCCAAACCTGGTGTCAGAGTTTGCTGCCTATGGGCCCTCTACTTTTGTCCGTTATATGACACGTTTAGGTTTTTCGAACGTTTGACTTTGTACTCCGTCGTCTTTGTCACTGAAACTTGAGTGAGGGGTAGCTTTCTCAAAAGCCTGCGTCTCGTTTTATGCTAGCTGTAGGCTGCGACTTCGTTCGCGTGAAAATTTTCATGTGTAGTGTGTGTGAAAATAGTAGCCTATGTACTATTTCAGATTCTATCTCGTGTGCCTGGTGTTAGAGTTTTAATGCCGCTCATACCGTTGAGCAATATCTCACAGGCATACTGGCTTCTTCACAATGTTTTCTTTACCGAAGCTACTTGTAATTATACAACAGCAGCATTATTTCAGATGATAATCTATCTCTGAGCAAAATTTTAACCCGATTCGTTCAGCAAAAAAAAAAGCACAAAAACATCCATCCGAACATTCACATTAATAATATTAATAAAGTAAAGATTTCCCGGTTTGTTTTACCAGAAATACTGGTAGTCAGCCTTCCAGGTTTCAGATAGCTAAAATGTTAATAAACCTAAAGTAAACTAAAACCGTTTCAGGAAGCTAAATCTTATAAAACTTGTCCATATTCCACGAACCTCACGGAATAGCAATACATTTTCCTCTTCGAAAACTCTCAAACATAACAGACAACTTCACAGCAACAACAGAAGGAGTTTCGGACATCTAATCTCAGCGAGAGATCAACAAGCAATTCATCATATCAGGATCTTTCACAACAACACGAAAAACCGAGTTTCATCCAACCATACTTAAAAAAATACAAATAATAGACGCAAAATCGCGGCGGCCTAATGGATTCCCCGGTTGGAGGTTCCATGTTTTATTTTCGCATTTTTGCTATAGTAATCCAAAGTAGAATGGATTTCCTGTTTCCGTAAAAGATGGTGGCCGAATATTTTTTGAGTGCTGCGAAAATTGGTGCTAGGCCTAGGTGCTCGAACAGCCTACAAAAATGGGTACTATTGCATTCCTTTGTACATAATTATGTAACGGTGTTAGTAGGATATGATACAATGAGTGTAGGAGTTAATGTTATTTCTGTTACCAAAGGAATACCTACGGCAAAAAAAACTGCTGAGCATGATCCCCGACACGTGTAAAGTGCAAAGTGTTATCGGGTTTTTCCATCAGGAATTTACTTACCAGCCACGAAGTCTAGATTTGTGCCCGGTTGATGGCAATAGGCTCACTCCCTATTGCATGAGACTTAAATTACATAACAGGTGAAATGTGGGTGTACGGTCGAACAAGCTAATTGGTTTACATTTTAGAATATAATTTGTGGGTTAAACTGTAAACCAAATAGCTTGTTCGACCGTACTTAAATTGGAAACACCTCTGCCTCTAACTCTTTGAGGATTACAAGCGTGATGTTATAATAAGTAAAAAAAAACATCCACTACCCTTTGAAAGTAATAAGACAATCTAACCACTCAGTAAAAGGAAAAACAATGGCGGACCTGCTTAAGAAGTAGATTAGCTCGCTTTTAAAGTAAAATTGACAACTAAGTAAGTACTTCACTTGTAAAAAGAAATAGAAGTAGTAAATTAGTCTTTATACCATAAAGTAGCTCTTTACAATATTTTCTTCAATTTCATCTTGGTCTAGGTAGACTCTTAATTGACCAAAAAAATGCATTGACGGGGAAAACAAGTTCTTTACCTTTTACATCCCCTAAATGAAATGGCTAACACGAAAAAATAATGCAGTGTGTCTATTTCATATACAATATTAATTTCCCTAAAAGTATATTCGGAATGATTTCAGACCCTGATTTCTCGAATAATAACGATAACACAGCTTAGTGGCAAAATAAAGCAAATCGAAAATTCCACAATAAATCCATTTCGCACGCAAAAGAATTCAAGAGAGAGAGAGCTTTAAAATGTAAGAGAAGCTAACAACACTCAGTCAGATCGAATAAAATGAAATCTATAAAACTTTAGGAAATCCTCTCAATGGTAATTGTCTTGAAGGCTTCCAGGATTCTCCCTGGCACGTCCTGAAGGACGTTGAGTTGAGGGTCCTGTACAAAGACGGACAAATTAATAGCTCGGTAAAGATGCGCTGGAACTTAGTCGAATCCTTTCTTAAACTCCGAATGAGCGAAATGTACTATTGAAATAAATTTTCACAAGGGAACCAAGAACAGAATGAAATTGTGCGATCCTCTTTTTTTGAGAATAAAACTGGTGTCTCGATGCTCTTTTGTGGTGCTACACACGGTGGTTTAGAATGGTGAACAAGGGTACTTTCAAACACGACAGCACACCGCAAACGTCGATATTTTCGTATGCGGTTGGCAATAACCACATACGGCAATGCTGCTGCAGTATTCGACCAAGCAAATATATCTACACCAGATCACTCTGTACCAAGACAATGTGAAATTATTTAAACATTGTCGTTTTTTTTTTAAACTGGCTGTTACCCTCGGTTACGACCGCGTGAAGTTCGGTAACTGTCCCACGGCATCATAGGTACCGGGATAAAAGTATCCTCTATTTTAATCCAGGTTATGCTCGTAAACTATCTATGTTCGTTCAGTAGTTTTTGCATGAAAGAGTAACAAAAATCCATCTATCCATCAATCAATACTCACAAACTTGCATTTATAATATTAGTAAGAGCACTATACGACACGCTTAAAAGTTCGATTGCCCCATTCGCCACTGATAATTGAAAACTTTATTACCTAGTCCAGCCATCAGTTTACGCGACCTATCAATTTGCTACTGGACATAAGTGATTCCTTAAAAAGGGAGTTAATGGCTGTAGTTACTTTTCCTGGGAATTGCTTTAGAGTTTGTAGACCCTGTCTTAGCACTTGAGTATTTGAGCTGAGATGTTGAATAGCTATTTCCCGTGAACCTTGTTAAAACTTGTCAGATTCAGGTCGTATTAAACACTTTTGGAAACTTTATGTACATTTTGGAAATTGTATGATGGCTACAGAAGATTAAGGTATTTCTATGCTAACACTTGAAATGGTCCTGTAGTCAATTTTAGGTTTCCGTACCCGAAAACCAACCAACGGGACCCTATTACTAAGCCTCCGCTGTCTGTCTGCTCATCCGTCCGTCTAGTCTGTCTGTCAGCGGGATGTATCTCATGTTCCATAATAGTTGGACAGCTGAATTTTTCACAGTTATACAGTGTGTCCGGACATGGACTAGCGATATTCTAAACACTTAAATATAAACTATTTAAAAGTACAATTACACCCTAGGCTTGGATCCAAAACACTTACCCGCTATGTGGCAGCCATTTTGTTTTTTTGTTGAAATATGCTCAATGCGAGTACAAAAAAAAAACATATCTCTCAAAGTTTTAGTCATACTGAGATAAAAATAAGCTTATTATAAATGCAATAATATTGTCTACCCTCTGCATTACAAAGCAATGTGTTCACAATTCCACAACGTTTGAAAACAAAAAATGAAAGTCGAAAAAAAAACGAATCATTAAGCGATTCAACCAATAATTGTTAATTACTACAAAAACACCCCAGACAACTTTTTCATTTTTTTACTAGATCGACAGATTTTGAGCTAAGCTACAATACAATATAAAATTCACAACTGTATGTTTAATACTTTAAGAGTTATTGTTGTTTGAACCTAGCGTATGCGCATATATTTCTGTGTGTATATTTCTTTAACAAAAATAATAAAAATTCTAATCAATTAAAAATTAAAGGGGGCTCCCTCCCCTACTACGGTGCTACGGAAACTTTCATGCGCAGGTCCGACTCGCAATTGACTGGTTTTTCCTGACTTTTCTGGCAAAAAGAAACTTAATAAGTTCTGACTAAGCTGTTACAGAAGACAATCAGCAGCATTCATCTGTCCATCTGCTAACCGAAAGCTTTATGAAAGTACCAAGGCTACATGAATTTTGACCTTAAAATTCATGTACTCTTGGTCCATGAATTTTAAGGCCAAAATTCACTAATGGACTTTTGCAACCGACAACGCTCATACTCGTACATAAAGAATGTTTTTTTTTCGGAAGGTATTTCATCAAAAAACTTCTTCCACTCTGGGCGGAGAGGGAGGGAGTGTCAGACTGACTAAAACCCATCCATGTTCCTTCCTTGCCCTTTATGTTCCGGGTATAAGGTATCTCTTCTCGAACAGTCCCGCAGCCCATAAAGAATGTTGCTGTAGCTATTTTAATAGTGTCCCACTACAATATTTTACGCACATTACTCACTCAGGTTATAAATACATTTTCTCGTTACGCGGCATACACAAACAATTGTTACTGGAGTACTGGCGCCGTGCCACGAAAATTATTGAGTAGTTTGTGTTTAAAATTAATTTATTATGTTCTCTGTAGGTACCTTTTAATATGCAGAATTAAATAAGGAGTACAAAGCTGCATGCCTGTTTCACAATAGAGAAGTGCCTACTCTATTTTAGAGAGGAAAAGAAATTGAATGAAATTATTTGAGTAAAACAGGCCAGAGAAGAAGTCGCATCCTACAGCTATAATGATAAAACATTTACCGTTAACAAAACTAGACTCAGATTAGAAAGACAAAATTACAACATTCAGATAAAGACAGTCCACAGTTTGATAAAGAGTATCATTGAAGTAAATCCTGTAATCGATAAGGCTTCAATTCCGAGTAAAGTTTTTATCGAAGTCTTGAACCGATGCGCGGATATATTGATAGGTTTAGCTTATTCTTTTGAACACATACCTTTAATAGTAAATATGCTCAGGAGATCGTTAAATGTTCATCGTTCTGGTTCACCGAATGCCCAGCCGGTGTATCTCATGCATAATAGCGGTTTTCTCATCTCGATATTCATCTGTCTTTCCTTTTATATCAGCGTTCTGTTTCGATTTTACGAGTTCCGTCCGAGAGCCGAGCGGCGTCAATGAGCGAGATGTAAACCGTTCGTGTATCCATCAAAAATTAGCGGCAGAGAATATAAGACTTTATGCTAAAGCAGCAGAGATTGTTGTGATAACTTGAGGGGTAATCATAAGTTGGTCAATCGACAATAAGTCTTGTTTTGGCATTAAACCGCGATTTTGACTCAAAAGGGTCGCTGAATGGTTTGGGCCCTTTGATTTTGACATCCGGTGCACGTGAACGATTATTCCTTGGTAGTATTCGAATAGCAATAAAAATATTGAATTTTTAAATGCAGGACCGAGATTAATATCGTCTGGGTTATTGTATAAGGTCTTTTGATTTACAGAATTTTTTTTTTACATGTGTTTCGTTTATTTGGCCTCGAAGATTGATAGTGTTTCAAACGACGAAGTTCCGAGTTTCAATTGCTTATTTACGTATCAAGTTTGTTTAAATGAAGCTATTGACTACTTTGTACTTAATTGAAATGCAAATTGGTTCACAGAAATGTTCTTCCATTGCCATCGAATGTGTGAAGTTAATGAGAATGTACAACGGTAAACGGCACAAAATTAATACTGCGAACATCAATCATTTACCGCGACGGTCAATTATAAATACATAGTAATCAATGATTTATAGTGGCAGAAATGTTATAGGGTCCACTTGCAATCTGAGTGTTCAATTAAAACAGGTCATTGATCAGCGATGAGAATATTAAACATGATTTTTAGGGTTCCTTATCCAAATGGCAAAAAAACGGAACTCTTATGGATTCGTCCTGTCTGTCTGTCTGTCCGTCCGGATGTCACAGCCACTTTTATCCGAAACTATAAGAACTACGCTGTTGAAACTTGGTAAATAGATGTATTCTGTATACCACATTAAGATTTTCACACAAAAATAGAAAAAAAAAACAATAAATTTTTGAGGTTCCCCTTACTTAGAACTGAAACTCAACATTTTTTTTTTATCATACCCATACGTGTGGGGTATCTATGGATAGGTCTTCAAAAATGAGATTGAGGTTTCTAAAATGGTTTTTTTCTAAACTGTATAATAGTTTGCACGAGAGACACTCCCAAAGTGGTAAAGTGTGTCCCCTCCCCCCTGTAACTTCTAAAATAAGAGAACGATAAAACTAAAAAAAAAATATGTACAATTACTATGTAAACTTCCACCAAAAATTGGTTTGAACGAGATCTAGTAAGCAGTTTTTTTAATACGTCATCTTTTATATTATGTTACTTGCTGAGCATCACTCCTGTAATCCCCGAAGGGCAGGGAGAAAGGCAGAGGTTTAACTAATACTTATTACACCAACCAAACCAAATTCCTCTCTCTGTCCCAGAAAACTTGTTAATATCAATGGTGGATAAGACATCGGAGTGTAACAAGATCGAAAACATACAGGAAAAATATGATCTACTGGAAAAGACAATTCAAGAAATATCCATAAAGCTGTACACCTCAAAAAACAAGAAAGATAAAATCGGAGTGGAAGCTAGACACCTTATAGAAACCAGGAAAACCCTCTTGGAAAACAAAAAACAAAATAGAAGAGAGATATCGTATGTAAGCAAAGAGATAAATGAAAAAATAAGGATACACAGAAAACAAACAAGAAACAGAACAATCCAATATCATATTGAAAAAACCGGAGGGATAAAGAAAGCCCTTAAAGAGCTGAAAGAAAACACTTCCTGGATACCAGGCATCAAAAACAAGTCAACTGGGAAGATAGAAAATAAACGCCCCGAAATTGCGAAAATAGCAACAGAATTCTATAGCAAACTATATGATGACGTAGAATACACGGATACACAATACCTACAGGAAAATGACGAAGAGGCTATCCACCCAATACTAGAAACCGAAGTAAGGAAAGCCATACTGTCCCAAGGAAACTACAAGGCACCTGGGGACGATGGCATAACAAATGAAATTCTGAAGGGCTGCCTAGATCAAATTTCAGAGGCCATTACAAATTTGTTCAATAATATTTTAACAGAAGAAACAATACCAAAACAATGGACATCATCGACTATTATACTGCTCCATAAGAAAGGAGACAAAGCAGAAATAAACAACTACAGACCAATCAGCCTCATTTCTAATCTATACAAAATATTTGCTAAGGTAATATTGAACAGAATTACCTCAGTTTTGGACGAAAATCAGCCGAGAGAGCAAGCGGGATTTCGTAGCGATTTCTCAACAATGGATCATATTCATGTCGTAAAACAAATTATTCAAAAAAGCAATGAGTATGGGAAAAAATACTATTTGGCATTTGTGGATTATAATAAGGCGTTCGACTCCCTCAAGCACACACACATTTGGAAAGCGCTGCGATCACAAGGTGTACACCCAAAGTATATTAGGATATTAGAAAACTTATACAAAGAATCAACATCAAAAATCCAAACAGAAAGGAAAGGACCAGCGTTCAAAATAAAAAAGGGAGTGCGACAAGGAGACCCCCTTTCACCTAAATTGTTTTCAGCGGTATTGGAACACATATTCCGAAAAATTGATTGGGACACATTTGGAATAAATATAAACGGTGAGAAGCTTAACCATCTGAGATTCGCAGACGACCTGATTCTGCTCAACGAAAACCCAGAAGGCTTAGAAATAATGCTCACCCAATTGGAAAGAGAAAGTAGAACTGTAGGGCTAACTATGAACCGAGACAAAACAAAAGTAATGACAAATCACATAAGAACACCAATCTCTATAAATTCTAATCAGATAGAGTATGTAGAAGAATACACATATTTAGGACAAACTATTTCACCGGAAAATCAGATGCAGAAAGAAATAAATAACCGAATAAGCAATGCATGGAAAAGATTCTGGTCTCTGAAAGAAATTATGAAGAACCCACACATACCCCTCAAAGACAAAACCACAGTATTCAACTCTTGCATACTACCATGTTTAACCTATGGAGCACAAACTTGGGCCCTCACTAAGAAGCAGAGTACAGCATTAAGAGTGTGCCAAAACAAAATGGAAAGAAGCATTCTAAACATAAAGCTACGGGACAAAATCAACTTAGCAAATATAAGAAACAGGACAAAAGTTATAGATGTCACATACACAGTGAAAAAACTAAAGTGGAAATGGGCGGGCCATATGATAAGAAGTAAGAGGAAAAAATGGACAAAGGATGTGACTGTATGGTACCCTAGAGATGGAAAAAGACGGAAAGGACGTCAAAAAATAAGGTGGGAGGACGATATTAAACAAATAGCTTCAACAACATGGCAAAGAAAAGCCACAAACAGGGAAATATGGGAAACTCTAGGGGAGGCCTATGCCAAAGGGCAAGCTGATAATAACGTTACCGATGTCGTGGATGAAACTGTTGTTATGAATTAAATTTTAAAATAATTAGTATATAAAATCAATAATTACATAAATTAGTAGCATGTTACTCTTTAAAGTGTTATTATAAAGAATTACAAATATGTTAAATAAAGTAAATTTAAGTTAAAATTATACCAGTATAAATAAATAGAATGAAATGTAAAACAATTAGAATTATCTTGATACAGTATCTTTATAATATTTCTTAATTAGTTGCATGATAATATAGTGAAATGATATTGTAGCATGCAAAATAAAATTATAAAACGATGTATTAGAAAATAGTCAAATGTATCCATATTATCAGAAATAAAGGCTATTTGAATTTGAATTTGAATTTGAATATTACACCCACACTTCGGCAGCTATGTTTAAATTCTATGTAATAGGGGCCGAGCCTATTACCATCAACTCATCGAAATACACACTCCACGGCTGCTACTGCGAAAATTTTGATAGGAAAAACCCAGTAACACTTTGCACGATCTGGGAATCAACACAGTACCTCATGTTCAGCATTCGTACTTGCGATCACTAGACTAACGAGGCAATGATGATGGAAAGTGAAGAAATAATAATAATAATATATCATTTAATTCAGGTAACAAAAGACCCATATTACATATACCTTACAGACTAACATACATATTTATAAAAAACCACTAAACATTAATAAACTATTACACATGAGGAGACGGCGTCTTGTTGCGCTGCGTGGTGTCGCGTAGCCTTCCGCGGAATCGCCGATATATGACACCCTTCGGCCAACGCTGCTCTTTATACTCTACCTGCACTTTGAGGGACCTGCCCGAAGCCATTGCTAACGCTGTTGAGGTGATAGAGTTCTGGTCGGAGGTTATTTAAATTGAATCTGTAATCATCGTCACGACGATAGAAATAATGCTCTTGATAAAATGAAGAAACTTGGAATTCTCAAAACATTCAACATCAAAGGTACAAAAATATTAACAGGAAACACCAGAATTTACAACAATCAACACAAAATTCACGAAATCGAAACGATTAGGACTTGGCAATCAATTGATTTTCCTGCTCTGAACTAAAGATTTACTTGCAACAAATAATCTAGCTGCAAGCTAAACTGAGAACAACAATCGGAAACACAATGCTGAGGTCCAAACAGTAACAATTTGTTAGATTTATATCAAATCGTCACGCCTTCTGCCTGGAGTACCAAACCCACAGTGAATTGGTCACAATGCAGTTATAGGTGAATGATTCAAGTACGTTAGCATTTATCAGCCCAGTTCGGCTTCTGGATTGGGCATTTTTATTCGAACACAACCACCAATATCCTCTGTACCCTCGGGACAACTCACTCTTCCAGAAAGGAGGCCTTATCAGAGAACAATGAGATCATTCATGGGCCGATTAATTAGGTATTTGACCAACCGAATAGATAAAGGAATAGGCTAGTTTCCACCATCAATAAATTGAAAAACTAATTAGTCCGTCAGTTAGAGTATTGGAAAATAATGGACACGTATTTTTTGTTTTTGTAAATCACTGAGTACTGACAAAGATAAAACGCATCAAAACTCGGGAGTGGGGGCTCGTGACGTCACAACGCACTAAAAACTATAGCACGGCGTGACGTATTGCGAATTTTAAAAGCGTCGTATCTTCGTCAATTTTGGTTTATGTAACAAAAGAAAAAATACGGGTCAAATATTTTTTTATAATCTAACTGACGGACTTATTAGATTTTTTTAGGGCACAAGCCTATTGTTTTGTCTAGGTTATACAGTGTCTGAAAAAATCGAATTTAAATGAATTTATCAACTGATACACCATTTTCTGGTGCCATTACACCAGTCGCTGTGATTTAAACCAATAAAACAAACTAGTGTCTATTGTTTTGTTAGTTTAGTTGATTTTCCAATCGCACGAGCGTTTAATCAGTTTCCGCTTCCAAATTCTAAGAATGTTAAACACCCACATTCTAAAATGCCACTTTCACCTGCTGAATAAAAACAACAAAATAATTAAGTACCATAACAAATCGATCACCGCTTCGTTCGAGAAGACACATTTTTTGTTGTAACAACAAATGATTTAAGAGAAATAATCGAAAAAAGTAAAAACAATACAACTCCTTTAGCTCGGAGCAAAAGTAAAAGCATTCGAACTAGCCTCGAAAGAAATTGAAAGAGAAAGTACATTACACGAGCGAACAGAAATTGTTCTCTTTGATTAAAATACTTTTACAGTAACAGTGAGCGAAGACTCCTTATCAATCGAAACGAGTATGTAAAAAAAGATGGCTGAAAACCGGTTGAGTACTATTGGAACTCGGATTGAAATGGAATTGTTCCGTGGTAGAATAATGTAGTACTTACTGAAGTCGTTTTAAAAGGTTGATAAGTATCCATAGAAATCCGTCCGTCCTTTGGACACAGATTATCAACCTACAGTAAAAGTTCGTCAATGATTCATCTTAAGTAATCTTTCCAACCACATTTACACATTAAACCTTCGAGAATTACTTTAGTTTGATACATACATCCCGTTATTACTCAAACATACTGATTACAACACATTAAGTCCACAAGTTATAATTAGCAATACGATTTCGTAAGTAATTCATGCCACGGGATCAACCCACTTGTAATTTAAAGAGCAACATTAAAAGATTAATTTCCTTTAATTCGTAGGGAATCAATCAAGTTGCATTAACCGATAAAGTTTAACAAGTAAAACGGACTTACGCTTTAATGATAATCAAAATCGCTGTCCTAGATACGTCACTGGCTTTCTGAATCAACTTATTTATTACAAACAGAGGCTTGGTCAATCAGCAAGCGGTTATTGTAAAAAATCTGTACGCAAATATCGCTTTTGTATTTTGGAGTGTAGAGGTTATTTTCTGTTACGTTTGTATTGACTACATCATGATCTGCGGGGGCACACAAAAGCATCTTTCAGATGTAGCATTATTATTGATCTTTATCTCGGTATACGGGACCCAACAATTCGACATGCATTATTTATGCTCGAAGGGAGACCGTTTATTGAAATCGTACGACACAAATGTAAGTATGACGCTTTCCTCGCTATCGCCACCGATCTAAACATTTCCGTAATGTCCCATTAAAATGTTGTACGATGCGGGCCATGGATATGTAGGCAAATTGGTCTTTGTTTGAGTTTAAATGTTATAATTTAACCTCTTTTTGGGCTCTTCCATTCAAGTGTTATGTGATTTTAACAGCAAAACCAAAAAGTTCAAATATTTTTGATGTTTCAAGAATTTAACATTTAACCGTAGAATTGCTGCCTTGATTTTATCCAAATTCGAAAATGTCTCTGGTCATGTTTATTGGCCCTTTGGTCGTTAGAAATAAAATCAAAACATTTACGCGCAAACGGAATGAAGCCATCGATCCGTGTCCTTTCTATTCAGTGTTTATTAGCAAGAAAAAAGGAATATCAGTAGTTGTATTTACATCAAGAAAAACTAAACATTGCCAAAATACCACGATCAATCTTCGCTTGGAGCTATTATAAAATTGTATATTTGTGTACTTAATATGATTCAAATTTCATTATCATCATCATTCTCTTGCCTTTATAATTAGCGTATCTTCTCCTTCCTTAGTTCACTATCAGTACTCAACATTTTATGTACTCGCATCATCTGTTACACCGTCCATCCATTGTCTCTTTGTATTCAGATTCACTTGTAAATTCTTCCAAAGCATTCCACACATCGAACCGTTTGTTTTGAGAGGGAGCACTTAAGTAAAGAAAGACTACATCAGTTGCATAACATCTTACACAGAATGTATGGGTCAGCTCAGAAAAATGGGTCACGTCATGCTCGCATACGATAAACGGAGTGCTCACAAAATATTCCATCGCAGTCTTCAAATTTAATAGTTGTTTCTAACTTGAAAAGACTGATATTGGTACCATCGAACTTAGCGATAGATATGGAATAGAAGTGGTTCCAATGGGATGGCCAAAATTTATTTATGTAATTTTTTGTTAATTCCATGACATACAGGATTATGAGGAGGTCCTCTCCATAATAGGTCCTTTGTGACATTTCAACGCGACGCATCTGAGATACTTCACCATAGATGGTGATGTCAGTAATCAAAAAATTCCGCCTACCTATTTGCTACCGAATGACAAAAAAACAGATATGTTAGAAAACCCAATTATTAAGGATGAGTCATCATCACACGAAACGATCTCTAAAAATAAAGCTGTCGCCGCCAGAAATTCAAACAGAAACTGTTGTAAAAGAACAAATCGCTCCAAGTTGTGTGTTTGGCATAATAATTCTATCGAACGATAACCTGGGGATTCGTAGTGCCGCGAAAAATGAACGTTTTTATGGTGAACGCGAATTAACTTGTTACGGATATAGGGCATGTGAGATCTGATACAGATTGTTATGATATATTGTTGATGGTACGTATAAAAGTTAACATAAAGGACTATGCTGATACAACGCTGTCTTTTATCGTGTCTTTGGTGGATGACGTTGTTAGTTTGAATGTTTTGCCATTTACTGTTATGGTTTTCTCTGTCGTCAAACAACAAAGCTTTATAATTGGTTCTTTTGAAAGCGATCTTTATCTTTCTTTTTTGGATATCATCAAACAGATGAGCATCGTCATTCACCGTAACATTAGGTTTATTTATCATTATTTGCTTTTGTGTGGTCGCTCAAATTGCAATTCATGAATTGTCGACATCTCACTCATAGTCGAGAACTCAAAATATGCCAGCACTATCTTCATCTCAGCTTCACTGAATATTCATATCAAAATTACTAGTTCTATAGCTATTAAAGCTTGCACTCGCGCAGTTTGAGATTAACTCTGGATAGTGAACCGGAGCAAAAACCTGATTCGGTCGTTATTATGTGAATGTTCTTAGTAAAATCTCCGTTTAATATCATTCGTGGTGAGTGAATCAGATGCTGGAAAGTTTTTACTGACTCATCCAGTTTCATCGAAAATGTAGAAAGAAGTGCATTAGCAAATAATTTATTTATTTATTTATTTATTTAACACTTCAAGCACATAGTACAGAGGCGGACTTAATGCCATAGGCATTCTCTACCAGTCAACCTTTGGGTGATGCAGAGACAAGCAGTGGTAGGTGTACATCTGAAAATAATTATATTAATATCAAGGTAAACTACAAGGATATATAAAATACTATAAATATATATAAATACTATAAATAAATATCAAAATATATATTACTCTAAATAGAAATTAATACGGATATACTAAAATAAAAAGACAAACAATGGAGAAATCATTACTGTTGTGATGAACCTGCCAGTTTCTTGCGAATGTACTCTCGAACTTTAATCTTAAAAGATAAACGATTGGTTGCCATCCTGATTTCCTGGGGAAGCGCATTCCAAAGAGAAATACACTGCACAAAGAATGATCGGTGAATGAAGTCAGTGCGGTGAGAGGGGCATTGGAGAACACGGTTATGCGATAATTGCACGGCCCTTCCAAAAAAATTTGCAGCAGATTTTCCTGATTGTTTTTAGATGACTCGAAAGAAACAAAAATGCCGACCAAAAGCAACAGCGCTAATTTGATAATATTTTTTTGGCTTGAAAGATTTTCGCCTCGAGTATCTGCAATCTTTTTCATATTAGCAGAAATATGAGTTGTTTTATTTACTTTGGTCTTTAGCTTTTGTATGAAATTATTTGTTAACACAAGCAACTCCTATGTGTATAGTACTTTCACAATCCGAGTCGTATTTGATTTGTGCGGACGCCAATTCTCGATATAGGGATTTGTAGTGTGAACCGATTACTGACCAAAGGATCCCTTTGGTCCAACACAAAACAGAACAAAAAAATATTTCATCAAAAAACCGAGCTACGATTTCTGATATATGAGAAAGCAAATGTGTTTGTGTTTGTAAATATAATATGACGGGAACAACAATGGGGCCAATAAATCACTCACGGTGCCGTGGACACAATCGCGATCGGAAGATGCCGGAACTACACTGATGAATTTCAAACCTCACAACCGCCATGCCATTGTTGGTAGTTGGGAAAATGTAATAGTCTACACGAGGCGTCTGGATCAAACAAATTCTAGTACCGCGTCGGTGGTGTTGTTATTGTACCTTGTGGGAGCACTGGAACCAAATGGAAAGGTATAGTGGATAGGGAAATGGTGAATTGCAACGTATCCGACACGATTGTAAAAAAATAGTGTAGAAGGAGAAAGAGGACGAAAACAAACTATGTTTTAAATACGGAACTAATATATATGACACTCAGCGGTTTTTAAACACTATTCAAAAGATGTTTAGCACTTCCTTCATCCGTGCTTTGTTAAAGCGCAATTGACAAAAAAAGTACCTGATTACATCTTATTTTAATTACTAACTTCGTTCAGAATTACATCTTGAGGTAGTTAGTACGTAGTTACCCTTATCAAAGTAAGCATTACCTTCAGCAATGACTTTAACTGTACCATTATCATACTCGGCTTTATTCAAAACAACATCAGTGCATCTATGTATATGTCCCATTGCTAGTACAAGCACATAGCCTATATTATCAACTATAACATCGTATCAAAATCATTCCGACTATTATTTCAGCTCTGTGGTTCAGCGCCGATGAACCTGAAAACCATTTCACGGTCGATGACAAACAATACGGTACCTAACCTTAATCCTGACCTAACCCAATGTAAATGTAACTAACCTGACCAAATTTACACAAGGCGTTTATGAATTTCAATTCTAGTTTGGAGCGGTGTGTCAATACTATCTTAGCAGACTGATATTGGCTTAATTTCGGCAATGGTTGATTGCTTAAAGTCTGTTGAGAGTTCTTCAGGTCAAATAATTGTCAAGATAGCTAAAGTAGAATCATCAGTTTTGTTAAGAATGTATATTGGGTGTTTTAAACTCGAACGGAGCTTTTCGCCGAAATCATAGTCATCATTCAATAGGATAGTAATCACAAGTCGAAAAAAAAACTGTGTTTATTGTAAATACATTACTTCACCAAAGTGAATTTACAAGGAATGCATTATTTGTAGGTATCAACAACAGATAACTTAATAATAGAGATCAGATTTTTTTTTAGTATGTTTGCCACAACTTCAAGGATTAAGTAATTAACTTGTGGAAGAGGAAGTAAGTAACACTATAAAATCCCGGAATGACGTTTGACTTCCGAAATGCCATCTAATTACATGAAGGATCTGCATGTTGCTTACTTCCTTGAAGTTTTATCAAATAAAGTCTGCCTATTCCGATCGCTACTCACCATGCAGCGAAAGCGAATGACGAACAAAATGTGTTAAATGTTCCCTTCGCTGGGACACAAGCCTCCTATCAATGAGAAAGAGAAAACTGTAATCCACCGAACAGACCCAGTGTGTTAATTGTTATTCAACTTCTAGTTCTCCATTATCATTACTACAAACATTTTCACAAACCAAACACAATCGCAATAAACTTATAATCAAAATTTCACTTACAACAGTTATCTCCTTCTCAAAACCATCTTCCTCTAACTTACTAATCCGCATTAGCCCATTTCATATCACCCGTAGTCCGAGCATTGTGGTCCAACACAGATGAATCTGTAAACCATTTCACGCTCGGTGACAAATTGCCACTGTACCTTTTATTGAAACGTGCATAATAAAAATTGGTTGAGTGCGCCCGCTCGCAATCTTGATGTGGATATATCCGGTGAACAAAAAAAGTTTTGTGGACAATGGAGGAAGGATGGATGTAATAAATTAATCATAAAATATGGACAAAAGTTTATTGATGGGGGCTAAATGCGTATTGTTGAGCTGCAGGCTAGTTTTGATGACGAGCATTCGTTATAAAAGCATAAAATTGATGCACGACAATTTACAACATAGGTTTGGCTTTAGAGTGCGTCATATTTGATACGTATATCCTTGTGACTGTCATTCAAAGTGCCATATGAGAGCTTTGGTGCCGATTTTTACTTAAAACTGTATTAATAAATTACATTATCATCTATCGTACATCTCTGACCGTTAAATTAATGTGTTTGTGTGTTTCAAGACAGTCAAATGTCTCTTTCAGATTCTAATCCATTCTTTCTCTCTAACCGATAATTCATCATTTCAATCCAAAACACGAACGCACCTCTGATTTTTCGGATCCATGTGCGGATTATATAATTATCACTTGCTTCGATGAAGGAAAACATCGTGAGTAAACCAGCACGCTTGCGAGATATTTCTCGACGGCATGTAAAGCCAAGTCAGGCCCATGGGCGGCATAAAAATTCTGACACCAGGATAAAGAAGCACTATCCAGACGATCAAGAAGAAGGTCTAAACATCGAAATCAACAAAAGACTTTAATCAAAATAAAAATACAGAAATTCGATTACTAAAAAAAGGTAAGCAACAATAACAAGCGACCATTTCTCACTTTCGTATCATGATACTGCTTTACACGGCTATACATCAAAACGTGGTACTTACAAATATTGATAAATGAATCGTGAAAATAAAAATAACAGCTCACTTGGTCAAGTCACAGTATGTAAAGAACCAGTAAACCAACTTAAACCCTTACTGTGAATCGAAGGCTGGTGATAGGTTTGTCAAACAAACATTTTGAAATGTTGCACTACACTATTACATACAAAATGTAAACATTTGTCTAGATTCGACAGCCCCGACTTAATCTCGAGCCAGTTGTTACGCCAAGCATGCTTAGAATAATTTCTGTAACGGCTTTGCTTGTATGTGAGCATTGTGATTTGTGTGCGATTCAAAACATTTAGTTCCGAGCTGAAATACTGATTTGACTAAATGTTGAATGTGGTCAACTTAAGGTTTTCTGAAATTAAGTCCAACAATGTTTTTGTGTAAGTAATCGTATTTGTGATGTTCACTTGTTTTGGTAATTTGTGGTAATGGTTGCTCATTTGTTTCTTCTGCAGCTGATTAATTTGCTAACGAAGGCAGACACATGCATTCGAAATTATTTGGGACTTTCAAGTCAAAATCACTTGTTCAAATTTTACTTCGGATTCATCAGTTCATTATCATTATTTTGGTTCTTCATCTTTATCCTTATAGCTATTATTGTTTTAATTTTCTTTTCTCTTCTTTAAGTCCGGTTTCACGGAAAAGAATAGGTACCTAATCGTCAAACCTTCCATTTTGTCAGTATACCATGACCTACTTCCATACCGCTCGCAGTACTGCTTACCCCTTAATCTTACGTAGCCCGTGATCGTAAACCAGGCCGACCGTAAAATATGACTTCGGGCAATATCGTTTCTCAATATTTAGTGTAATATTGCAGTTTTCAGACGAACTCTATTTTGATAGCTTTGCAGCTTGCAGCTTATTTTAAGCTGACTTTAATCAAATACGAAAAACAAGTAACAAATACAAAACGATAGCATAAATAATATTAGGTATTTTGGTCTACAACTTTTGCAAACTCTACCACTCTATTACCTCAAACGTTGGGTTTGAAATTATTGTTGTTAATACTCACGAATGTTGTGAGTTTTTCATCAACTGGAGTTCTAAACAACTACCGCTTTGATGTCATCCTGCCATTAGAACATAACAAAGAGTTCTTTCAATAGTCAATGGACTTGCCGACAGCAGGTAAGGAGACACCCAAGTCGTTAAACCAGTTAAATTCAAACTTCCACAAACGTTTGCCGCTAGACTACACTTAAGTACGGAACAGGACCAATTTCAATGCAAAATAAAACCAAAAACAGCAGCACCGTGATTAATAACACTTATTTCGGGCTACGAGAGGGTTTGCCAGGATCACACTAGTCCGAGTCGGATGCGCCCTATGCGTTCGCTCGCTCAAGCTAGACGGCCATTCGTTCATCGCTCGTCTCCCGTACCATTCCCTCAGTCGGTCGGCCGCCTGCGTCGCGAGCGGACGTATATCGCGCTTCGAGTTTCTCCCCACACGTAATCGTCGTAATAACCAACAAAAAATAAAATAAACTGTGACTGGTCTGTGTTCACGTAACGTTCTCTCGTAAAAGGGAAATACGGCTTTAGCTAACTGGATACACGTCGGTTTTACAACGTTTATTGTTTTTAGTTGGCAAGTGCAAAATGTGATGTTATGTGTGCTCAACGAGCGTACCGTCCTGTGTAACGTTGCCTCAAAGTGAACTACATGGATGTAATGTAATGTGCTTTTAAAATTGGAAACTCATAATCTCCGTACTTCGCAACCGGATTTTTTAATTGAGGTTGGTAAAAACATTCAAGCTAGACTATTACTTACGCACCGCTATGTTCCGATAAGATTATAGAGTAGGTGTTAGTGCAAAGAGTGACTAATAAAGTCAAGGTGAGGTATACAAACACGAATTCGTTCTAAATCTTATGTACATTTTGGTAAATATCAGCGCGAATCAACGGAACCGAATACACTAATAAGATTAGACCGGTGCCGAGAACATTTTAAACTCATAGAGCAAGTAATCTAGACGATGAACACGATGATAGTAACTGATTTCAGAGAAATGAGGAAATCAAAATTGCTTTGAGCATACTGAATGGAATTGAAGTTGAGAGACAAGACAACAAAGAAAAATCTCGTAAAGAATTGATATCGCGCTCCATTTTGCAAATGAAGGTCAATTGCACCGTGGACGGCTCATCGAAATGGTCAATAAGAATTGGAATATGAAATAAATAACGATACAATACATTCTGATTTCCATCATTCTGGCACAGACCCAGCCATATGAGGGTTGATAGCATTCGGACTAGTAAACTCTATTTACTACGTTCATGCTTAAGAGCTTGTTGATGAAAAGATGACCGTTAATGCATCGTCAAGAATTCAAAATTGTTAAGCTTCCCGCTTTTGTGTTTCGAGTACCCGTATTAATTACATTCTCTTTTATCTGAAGTAATTTAAATTGTTGGCCATTTCACTTTACGAAGAAAATAAGATTTTGGACAAAGATAAACTTTGCTGGATTTATTTTTGTTTCTTCTTTTTAGAGAGCGATATCGTTAGCAATGTGATTACTTTTATCGATGCTTGATACTGTAGCATTTATCTCGTCAGTTTTGTTTTTCTTTTCTGCAAGCTTAGCTAGAATATTATTTTCTGTTTATTTGAAATCTCAATCTCCATCGGTATTTATGAAACTTTTAGTCAATCGTGGAATAATATGTACTTCTTTCGTCGAAGTATCGATGTGTGCTGCGTATTTGATCAACAATCGGGGCCGTTTCTCTAAAAGAGTTTATCTGTGTGTATGTTTAGTAGAAAATGTTGTGTAAACACAATGTAATAGTACACCGGTTGGTTCGTATGTTTGTTTATCATACTGTTTCTAAGAACGCAGTGTCAATGTGACCGGGCGGCGTATTCATTAACTGAAACGCGATAAATGTAAACATGCCACACTTGCGCAATTGTAATCTTAGGCCTCGTTTGAGACGGGATTATAAATGTGTACAGTATTGTGGTGTGTGCTATGAATAATGTATTTTAATGCTGTGTGAAGAAAATATGAAGACAAATAGGTTCAGCAAGGACAAATAAAACTGTAAACGGACATTTTTATTGCGTCTTTGGGAAATCTATGATCTTCAAAGGTACGTACATCTTATAAAAAGCTGGGGTAGAATAGAAGTACCTACCTACCTAGTTACAATTATTGAATGTATAGGGTACTTAATGTTCGTATTTTATACAGATTCACCTATTATACAGATTTATACATATTTTATAATGAAACCTCATTTTGAATCTCCTGTTCACAAGTCATATTAGATTTCGTTTCAAAATGGCGAGTAGAATTACTTCCTCAACAATAAGAAGCCCTTACCACAAAACAAAGGTATCAAAAAACAAATAAAAGGAACTCACGCGTACTTCAAAAAAAGTTCAGCCATTTTAAGAATTTCATCAAATCTACCATTGTTTGCGCAAAGTGCTCATAAGGTAAAATCATGAATTTTATTTTATTAAGAGACTAACAACTTTCGTTCTTTGAATTTTCATTTTGATCTTAATCCATTTTAAAAACCTATTTTTTTTTCTCAACGGGGATTAGAAGGGGTTGTGAATTAATATTCGAATTTCTGAGTAAAAAAATGCTTTCATATTTTCAAAGCTTATTGTGATCAACTTCAGTGCTACGGATTTATTTAGTGAGCTTTGACTTTTTCTTGAATTCAACGCGAAGATGATTAAAATTTTACTGGGATTTGAATAAACCTCTTCTTAAGCTCGTCTTAGAAATATTTCAACACCAAAAAGCTGTGGAACACCAAACTAGAAATTATCGTCATTCTTATTTTTCTGGCTAATGCTCCTACACTAGGTTGCATATAAAATAATTTCGAAATAAAATCACATAATGGAACTGAGAGTCTTTAAATTCCAGCAACAATGCTATAATATTTAGGTAGATGTTATTTAGTGTTAGTGAAAGTCGAATCAAAATAAGTTAATTCTAAACTTAACTATGACAAGCACAATTAATATTTTGCATTTAAAAGCAATGAACAACAAGAACACAAAAGCAATATGTAACCTAACTGTACAGTTCAGTTAGATATACTAACCAGCCTAGATTCTCGTCTTCGGTGACCCAAATAGGTACAATTATTACCTACACAATTACCTCGTTTGTGCATTTGCAGAATCCATTCAATTTCTACTTTCGAGGACAAACAAACTACTAATGGTTACTTTGAGCTGTTTGTTTTGTTTGACACAAGAATACGTAATAGGTACCTACCGAACCTACGGTACGGAGAATCCGTCAAGGCAGCTCACGATTTTCACCAATATTTTGCAAATTGCAGTAGCAGATGGAAATAAAACGATACCTACCGTGAAAATATGACATCTTCCGTTGAGTATTAGAAGAATTTAGAGCTCAGTACATCGATTTCAAAAATAAAATTGTGATAGGTAATTGACACATTTTGTCATTTGCCACGTTTACAGACCTACGATCGACGAAAAACAAAACGTACGAAACACCAAATTTCGCGAGCTGCATTGAAGGAATCATCATAAAACATCACGTCTGTATACTCTACCTATTGAACGCCCACATTCCTCCTCCGGCATGCAGTCACATGCAATAGTTGACAAGACTATTGACATTCACTAGGATTTCAAGTCCAGTACGATATTATTACCGAAAATTTTGTTATTTTGAAATCTAATAATACTGCCATACCTACTTGGAATTGAAAAAAAGGACCTAATTGAAGATTACAGAAGATTAAATGAAACTGTAATTGTCGACTAAGTACTTCATGAAAGAGGTGAATTTCTATCTGTGCCTGTTGAAGTTATAAGTCTTGGATAAATTACAAGTACAAAAATATCTCATAGCAAATTCGAATAAGTAGTTAAGTTTTTGACAAAAACAAGCACAAAGTTCTTTCTATTTCAATATTGTTGTATTTAAAGCTTGCCTTTTGTCAAAAAACTAAAAGTAATCCCTTTGATAGAAACTGGTATGATGGTGTTTCCTAGAATACGTAACGCGATTCGTGGGAGTTCCCGAAAAGCACTCGTTTACTACCATTTAATATTATATCTATTGGCAACGTTACTTTTCTATGATCCACATCTTTTGATGAATAACCAATGGGATGTATTATATTAGGAGTTTCACTATTTTTAGTGGTAACCTTTTCTGTATTACAGAACACTGAATCATCATCATTATCAAGTACCTTACTCAGAACTGAGTCAGCGGTTCCTAGCATACTATTTAAGACAAACATTTTGAATGAATTCAGTGAAATAGTAGACCGATTCACGCTTTTTGATGCACACAAACATGAAAGATGATCTATGCAATGATATATTCCCGTTCACATTTTATTTAGCAAACATTCTTTTGAACTCATAAAAATGATATCCAAACTCAATAAAACGATATATACTCTGATATTTGAACTTGTGTGGGTTTAGGTTCGAATATCAGCAATAATTTTGGCTTAACGAATGATAAACTTTGTTTTAGACGTGATTTCTGACGCGCTGATAAAATAAAATCCCCGTTTAAACGAAACTGATGACCTGTATCAAGTTAAATGTGTGTTGTGAAAGTTTATTTTGCAATGCTTAGTCGTGGTTTGTCATAAACATGAAAATGACTTATGTCTTGTTCAAGGTTGTGTTACATCTCCTCGTAAATATGCGAGTCGAGTACTTTGTACAGATTACACAACGTCTTCATTGCTGTTATTATTTCACTTGTTTTTATGTTCAATTACTTACATGTTATAACAATCTTGTTGTTTTATTTCGTTCCTCTTCTAAAATGTGACCGTCTCTTTGATTTTATATGGACGAGGTGACTTTACGCAAATTAATTTAAAAAAAAATACGCATCTGACAATAAGATTATATATCAGCCAAATATATTCATGAGTTTTAGCAGCCAGAATTCGTTTTGAGATGATTCTGGGAATGATTAAAACATTAAAAAGTTACATCGTAAAGAAACCGCTGATTTGGCTTCTCTTAACAGGTTCCAATTTGATATAATTACACATAAAACTGAAACTATTATAACAAAAGATAAGTAATAAAATAAAACTGCCGCTCTATTCATTAATAAGACAATGGCCAAAGTGTTTGAGTGCACTCCGCATTAATTTGACTCGTATCAAAGTTACTAAAATGTTTATGTTAGTTTTAAGTTTAAACTTGACTTAAACAGACGTTGACTTAACAAGATTTTCTGTAATCTAAGTTTTTATTGCATTTACTGTTTTCACTCATCCAGTCTGAACTTTAGTAATAAAACTAAAGACATCTTAGACTTAATCAGATTCTGGTTTCGTAATGGAAAAAAGTACTTTGACTTCCAATTCATTGTTATTGCGGTCGTTACAAAATATGTATAAAGTTTAAATAATCATGCTCTTAAATAACATGCTGGACTCTTTATGGAGAAACCGCATTAGCAGGTCATCTCTGGACAACAGAAACGTAATTCTAATATGAATCAAACAATTCCTTATTTATTAATAAAACTTTCTCTATATTCTCATCAACTTCTCGACCTTGTCTCATGTCGGCGCAGCACGTCTTCTTCTTCCATTCTCCTCCGTCAACCGACACGCTATCATTCACTCCTTTTTCTTTCATATCATTTCTCACACGATCCATCCATCGTTTCCGTGATCTTCCTCTCCCTTTCCATTCATAAACATTCTGTATTCTAGTGCAAAATTACCAGTTTTATGGCTAATTCTACATCCTAAAAATAAAGTCCTTTAAATTCTCACTTTTGTCTAGATCCAACTCAGAGCTAATTCTCGTCTCCAAACGTTTACATTATAAACCAAGGTTATGCCTATTTAAGTTTTAATGTTACAAGCGTTCTGTTAGGCTTTACGTGGGTTTGAATTAGCACATTTCGTCTCCTAAGCTTTACACTTTATGTTCCAAATTAAGATGGCCGAATAAATTATACTTTTATAGCGTTTGACTAATGATTTTTGCAGCATCTTTAAAAAAGTAACCATAATCATTAGAAGAGATAAAGTTAATAATTAAATTGTGATGAAATGAAAGAATTGAACTTAACTCATAAGCCGGAAGAACCAAAGAAGAAACCTGAAAACTGTACAAGAATAACAAACAACACGTTAACCTTAACTTTGAAATTCGTCGAAAATACCAAAAATAGGTGCATTTGTAAACATTTAATTTATTTTTAGTCCTCCGATTCAAAACAGAGCTACCGAAGACGATGACATTGAACAGAGGTTTCACGGAAGGAGCCGAAAGCAACTTCCAAACTCTGCAGCATCCCTAGGGATCCAGGATGAAATATTACTCAATCGGACCTCAGTGGATCTAGCATAATTGAGTTTGAAGTTGAAATACATGTGGCGGGATCGTGAAATATCGATCTTGGGAGATCGCAGATGCTTGGAAAGCGGCGGAAGATTTTTGTAGGCGAAAATGTGTATTTTAGAGAGTGTCCCTTTTAGTACTGCTATGCACTTACACATTCCTGCTGTTGTGGTAAAAGCGGTAATGCAGTTAGGCTGTCTGTTATGTTTTGACGACTGCACCTAAAGAAGACATTGATTGCACGCATATTGACTCTGGGGTAATGTATCTGCAACGCTGTCATTGCAGATGTTCGTACATGGCCAAGCACACATACTATCAGGAAGACCGTCCACCAGCTTTTTTGCCATAACAAAATAAGTAAAAATTTTATTGAGGCTTTATTATCCTTATTGTATATTTTTTAGTAATAGAATCCAAATAGAATTTCTAAGCACAAAATCGCATACCTGGACTAAATAATTTTGCATGCTCATTGCAGATTTACAACTGCAGGTACTTGGGTGGAGTCGTGTTCCTATAGTCTAATAGTCTATGCAGTATTATTTTCATGATTAATTTAAAATTAAATGCACATGCCTTTATAAGCCCTTTTTTGTTCCCCCACTTATTATACAACGGTTTCTCTCCAGTCTATTATTAGCTTCATTACAGCAATAACGTGGCTATAAAAAATTAACGAGCGAATATGAACATGTTTCTCACACACAGTGCGTTAGGTTAGGACTCATGGCTTTATATTAGATACTATTGATGTTTGGCTGGTAGAAAATTGTCTACATTATTTTGATAGAAGATCGAAGAAATATACGCTTATTTTGTTAAATTCAATTCAATTCAATTTTATTCAGCGAAGCCGTTTGCAAAAAGTAGTCCTGAATAAAAATGTGCCCAGTTTTTGAAGTAGTGTTAAACGGAGTTTATCTATTCAATTGTGTTTATTGGTGCTTCAATATCTTGAAACAGCATTTCTAAGAAAACATCAGCGAAATATTAGTAACTTGATCTATTTAATCTATTGGAAGGGCAAGAAACAGACTGTCGGGCCTGCGGGACTGTTCGAAAGAGATACCGTGGCCTCGGAACGTAAAGGGCGAGGAAAGAACATGGATGGGTTTTAGTCAGTAAAAGTCTGACACTCCCTCACGCTCCGCCCAGAGTGGGAGAAGTTATTTAATGATTTCCCACCCGAAAATAAAATGCCAAGAAAAAAGTAATACAGGGACATATTGGCATTGACAAAAAGGCCGCTGTTAGTAAATATTAATTTATAAATGTCTTGAAAAACAGGATAACGAAAACCACAGCTAAAAGTGCCAGTAAATTGTCATGTAAATCCAAAATTATAGGTCAAAAGATTGACAACAGAAAGTTCGGTGGCTCGTCAAATGTTTGAAGCTTAGCTAACTTGACAGCATTGACTATATTATCGTTGGTAAACATTAAATACTTGTGAAGGCCAGTATTGGTCAACTGTTATGTATGCAAATTATAATAGAACCTCGAAAGTATTTGTTTTATTCATTATGAATTAATTAAACCTGACATTGAAGTAGATTTTTATTAGCTTTTGTGTGAAGTTTTAATTAATAAGATGGTTTTATTTTTTGTTGAATGAATTTAAAAGTAGTATTGGTAAGACGATTTTGCATGGCTGTATTATTTTAATTTGAAATGACTTTCTGACCAAGAAGGAGGCACCACCTTAAGAAAAAATTTAGGTAATTTTATTTTTTTTACATGATGCCATAGCATTAAATAAAAAAAAATTAAATTACCTACCTAAATTTTTCAAATTCCCTCAAAATTGTTCACATTTAATCGTTTTTTTTGACAAAACGCTCTCCATCCTAATTTATTAGACGCAAAAAACTGGAGTTGTATTCATGATCCACTATCCCCATCTCAAGTGGATAGCAACTGATGAGACATTTTTAAGTTTGCCCCACTCTAGTACAGCCCTAATACAATCTCTAAAGATAGAGATATCGCAACTTTGGAGATGCGAGATGCGGTAACGTTTGAATTTGGAATATTATCTTAGCTAACTCAGTATCTCTAATGTGTTATAGAGCTAACAAGTACTCTTGCTACGCGTAGAATATGAAACAAAGCAAGATAAACTTTGTAAACAAAAACTACTGAGTATACTATACTACCGAGCCCATTGAGCGTCTGCCCCTTTTCACCCTTATGTCCTCAGTAACAACATTGAAAAGTGGTCAGAACCAACATTAGACCGTACGACATAAAATGATCTGTTTCTCGCTTTATTTTGACAACTACATCAATTGCCCAACAACTTCATTCTAAGCTCATAAAAACAGTTAGAATAAGCAAGTCATCCACTCATTCTTGATGGGGGAACAATTAAACAGTAAGCCATAAAAATCCCGCATGTAACTGATAAGTAGGTACCTAAAAAAATAGGGTTCCTTGCTTTATAAAAATCCCTTACTGTAAAATTTAATAAAAATAATACATACCTATATAAAAATATAAAATATGACTAAACGCAATAAAAATCCAAAAACTCTAGTCCACAACTTAATAAATGGTTAAATAAAAGCGCTTCGTTGAATTGCCAACGCGTGAATTAATATGACACTACCTATAATGTAATGACATGTGTCACAATTTCAATAAATCCACCGAACAAACAATTAAACTGCACGACGACAGTATTGTCACGGTATAAAGTTCATACTTGCATGGCTAGCTAGATTTATGCAATATAAAATGGTTGCCCAGGTGCCATACAAATGTTACTCGTGATTGCAATCTTGAAACTTAATACAATGTTTGATAAGCAATGCTCTAAGTGCTATTAACGCCCTCGGTGTCGATATCAACTGTTTGCCGTTTGAATGGAAAGCATGAGCAATATGAACGAAAAATTGTGACAAGGAGAGGGACACAAGCGAAATATTTTATTTGAAAAACGTTACAACATTACCAGCTTAATTATTTTAATGCTTATCGGATCTAAAACATAAATCTGTTTCTATCAATCATTCGAAGATGACACAAAACGAAAATGAACACAAAATGAAAATTTAAATAAGTCTGGGTTAAGTTAGGAGTAAAACAGATGGTGAACGAATTATTTCGAAAACAAACGTTATAAATGACGTTATATTGAATGCATGTGATCAACGATCAATAAAAAATGTGTACCCACATACCATACTCGTATAATTCAAACACAGGAAACAGCTACAAAAAAACAAAAGCGCCTGGGTACGGAACCGTGTAACAGGCTACCTTTACCTTTACTAATGTTTTTTTAACAATCGTTAATGTTAAAAAAAAATAAAACATTTTATTACAATTTTTATCGATGATAACCGTCTAACGGCAGATGCTCAAGAAAAACATTAAAACCACAACAGAGACTTCAAATTGACCGTCACGAAGATCATAGACTATACTTTTTTTTCTCCCTGCTCGGTTTTTATAGGTTTTTTTTGTATTAACACGTGCTAGGTAAGGGTAAACATGGCGGCTATGGGTTTAAACTTAGAAGGTGTTTCCAAATACAGCTGACGGTAACATACGAGCGACTGTTTGGAATAATGTGAATGCTCTTAGCGTGTTTAACTTGCTTTTTAAGGATTTTTAAAAGAAAAAGTAGAGAAGCGGCTTCGGTTGAATTGAGGGGATGTCATACATTCTAGTAGAATAAATATTTAGACGTTGTATTGGTATTATGTAAACCAAATAAGTACTGCAAACAATTTTTTGTTCCATTATTTGAATTATTAAAAAAAACAAAGCTCATCATTTGCTATTTGCCGTCTCCTACCCTTATACCAATTTATTTGCGGTTGGCGCAACATGAAATAAAATAAAATCCGTAAAAAGTATTATAAAAATCTAGCAGATAATATAAAAAAAACACCGAGAAAAATGAATCTATCTCACTTTATGAACACTTTCCAATCCCAAAATGTCGCGTCGCTCCGAACGAACCGCTCGCTTACGTCATCCATTACCTCTGAACACACCCTAATCTATTTCATGCTCAATTTATTACTTACCGATACACGACGACCGACGGTAGCCTAACAAACAAATTAACAGCCCGTAACTAAACACACGTAACATAATTATTAACAAAAAACATAATATTACAACATTGTTCGATTAATTTTCAACGCTTCATCTGCTGTTACGCGCGCTTTTTAACAGCAATGGCGGCCAGACAGCTGTCATGGCGGTGCGGTGTCAGTTCTAAATTTAAAATATACATTTAATTTGTATTATAAGTTTTATGAGGTTGGGTTAGGTTAAGGTTCTAATGTTGATCGTTTGCTCAAATTGTCGTTCTGTATTTGAACCGTAAAGAACTTTTAAAGAAGTCTGTTTAGGGTTCATAAAGTTCCATTTTTCTTGCACATAAATTAAGTTTTAATGCCTAAGACGGTAATGGACAAATTAAATAGTCGTAAGTACTTAATAGAAGCTTTTACTTGCCATCCTTTCAAAGTTTATACAGCCCAACTCTCCGGAGACAACGTGATAAACCCAATCTTGCAAAAACTCAAATCATGATCAGTACAAAAGCTTTTGAAATCCCTTCAGCGTTACTTTAGTGACACACATACGTTTTACACATCACTCAAACAGTACTAAAGACGTCTTTTAGACTGTTCCTTTAAAAAAACGTTTTTCTCTAGGGCCGTTCGAAGCCTATCTGCGGGATTCGGGCCTTCAACTGTCATTCTGTTAAGGAATACGGCTTTGGAAACCGCGTAAGACTAGACTAAGTAAGACTGATGTTTTGTTTCGCAAATCCTGTATGTAAACGAAATTGATTGTTCGTCTCTTAAGAAAGAGTTGGCATTATTAATCGAATCAAGAAGACGGACGTTATTTTTTTTGTCCGTAAAAATATGAAGGGATTCAAAAAAGTTTCTAATTAAAAACGATGATATTGGCAGACTCATAGGGTTCCTACTTTTAAATGCTTAGAATAACACTGTAGAGCAAATAATCATCAAACAGCAGCAGCATCAGCAGCAGTATGACTTATTTCTGCTCTAAAGTCAAGCATATTTGCGTCTTTATATATAAAAAATATATTTTGGTGTCAAAGACAAACTATTCAAATTGGCCTTTTAGCTTCACATGGAGAATGGGCGACAAACTCCATCGTTATCACGTTATTCGACTTTGCATGAACATAAAAACTCTTTCCGTTCGGTTTAAACTGATTCCGCGTCTATAAATGATTGTGGTCATTGAATGTTCAAATCATCATGTCTTTGCCTGCACTTACGGGTAAATCAACCCATCTTCAAACCAAACTTTCTAATAACATTTACCAACTTAACTATTCACATCCTTGCGTCCAATCAGAGGCACAAAGCGACCCGTTAAATGTCACACCTCAATCATGTCTTCAATACACCTGCAGGATACCTCTGTCTCTTTCATTACCATAGTGTGGAACAGAGAGGGATGGCGATGAGTGTTATGTCACATGAAGACGCTAATTCATAGAACTGATTGATGTAAATATCGGTTAGTGGATACCGAAGTACTTGTGTTAGGTAATCTCGATGTTGAGTGTTAAGTTGTTAATGCATTGGAAATTACTTTGGCTAAGTAACTTGTAGACAGTTACTTCAAAGATATGTCTTTGTACCTATGTATCCCTTGTAGCTAATTTGGAATCCTACATGTATTGGTATTGGCAGCAAAGTTGGCTGATTTGTCTTTAGAAAATATCTTAAACTAAATACCACGTTTTGGGACAGACCTGCCACACTGTTCCCAAACCACTACAACTCTTGAAAGGCAGAATCAACAGTGGCGTCCATCAAAAGCGCCGAGACAATGGAGCTCGACGAAATCACAGAGAAACAATATAACTGTCTTGGATTCCGCAACAGCGGAGGAGTAGGAAAAACATAATTTCCACTTTACTATGGACCACGTTTATTCAAAAGCATTTGTTGTGTTATCCGGTCATGGACATAGCCAGAACAGGACACAAGTGATTGAATCTGGATGTAATTCGAACATAATTTTCTACGTTCCCTCCAAACTCAAATAGTCCTAATAAGTAAAGTAAAGTAATACATTGCGTAAGTTACTGCAACAAATTAAATGATTAATTTTCAAATTGCACACGAAAAGTACATGTATAAAGTGTTCCCTCAATCTGTTACTTCAGCTGCGTACAAAATTATTCACATACTCAACTCAAGATCCACAACAACAATTTGCAATCCTAAAACTTATAAAAGAAAGAACGCCCACACACTTTCAAGTTCCAATACACACACACACACCCAACACTCTCACACAAAAAAGTCACGGCAGAAAAAAATAACTTCAGAAAACTCCATAAGCGAAGGAAACAAGGAGCAAAAGTGGGCACTAATCGAACTTACTCGAGCCATGCAAATATCGGGCACACGTTGCGACAACTTATCAATACGGTGCACGTGACCCGGATTATAAAAGAGAAAATGGCGGAAAAAATGGCGCGAATCGACGACGGTGTGACCTTGTTGGAGGCGGGAGTTTTGGGATTAAGTATTTTTGTTGTTGTCGTTGATATGACGGAGAGTAGTGCGTGCGTAGAAAATAAGACATAATTAAAAAAAAAAATATCGAAGAGAGGAGATATTATAGCTATATGAGCGATAACATAAAACCAGAATTGCACCCATAGATTTTAAGTATACTCTATCTGTGTATCTAATTTTAGGATTTCTCTTACCTAGAATAAGAATAAGAATAACCTATTCTTATTTTCTGGATTTGTTTACCTACTTGCAGCACTGCTCGCTAATTAGAGCCTGGTTATGGGAAAAATTGAATCACTACCGATTAAACACGAAATATCTCTAGTCATCACAAAACCTTTAAAGTTGTAACCTAAGTAGGTACAAATTCACCACTGATCTCTTAGATATTGCACTTCAATTCGTTTCGTTGTATAGCCAATTTCAGACTAACTGCTCCCGCATACACGACGGTATTATTCTTGCCGACCGATCCTTTGAGAAAGTTCTACAACTTTCAGGAACTTTTCTTCCCAGCGCAATAGAGTAGTAGTACTCGTAGGAACATTCTAAATTCGAACGTAATATAGAATGTTATCGTAAAATAACCGATGACGTAACAATAACATTCATTCATTTAGCGTAGTCCTGATTTTCGATTGTAATCAACACAGTTAAAATTGTTAACAATGAAGTGTATTTGTCATTTGAATCCAATTTATTGAACTGACAGCCAGTATAATCATTATTTTACACGTACAACAAGTTCTTACAAAGAAAAATATCACCAACAAAGCATAACAAAAACAAATTAACTGTATTATTCATTGGGTAATAATCTTAGAATTAAAAGACCGAATGGAATGAGGACAAGATTTGCATAAGGCCCGCATGACATTAAAATTCATTACAATAAGTTCCCTAAGTTCATTCACTAGGACACGAAGTAATTACATTCATGAATGAATGAATGAAAGAACATGTTCTTTTTCCTCTGTTTTTCCTGCATTTTATAGACGAAAAGATATTGTGTATTTGGTAGGGACTATGGATAATAAAATTTTGTTTTATGTAAAAAGATTTTAGGAGACCAATCCTAGAAATTGTTTTCTTGCGTGTTGAGGAAATGAATTATTGAAAAGAATATGCCGTTGATATGAAACGCTGTCGTGCTTCACTTGTTTTATGAGTGCCTGCTTTTATTTTACGCTGAGATTGAATGTTTAATTCACTATTAAAATAACTTAACTTACCTTTAATAAAATTCAAGTTTTATTTAACTTATCTTTAAAAAAAAAAGTTTCAAATTAAAATGTAATGACTAATTCAGTTAAGAAATTGCCTGGTAAAAAGACTGAAACCTCCGAATATTAAACATTATGAAACCTGAAAAATATATAAGTAAGTATGTAATATTCTTCCACATTATTCGATCAATATCACCCCAAATAGATATAAGTTACGTAAGTCCCTGGCTTCCAAACCTTCATATCTCGACAATGACGTATAAAAACATCTATTGGCTCGAAAGTGTCGAATCTCCCCCGACTGAAGCTTATAATTTCAATCGAGTATTGGAAAAGGATACGGCTGAGAGGCTCAGAAGCCGTATTTACTCGCCTATTTCTCGATATTCAAGTAATGTTGACAGGGAAAGGATTAAACGATCCTTCTGTACTGATGGGTGAAATTTTATTTCTTTTTACGGTTGATATGTGCGGAAATAGACGTATTGAACCTTATGTCGGTACAATGTATCAAAGGCTTAATTTTTAGGAAGCCATTATAGGAAGCCATATCACTTGAATTATCAAATAGGTACTATTTAGATATCTTCAACTGCCTAGACTTTTCCCAACTGTGTTAGGGTCGGCTTCCAGTCTAACTGGATGCAGCTGAATACAATATTCTACAAAGATTGACTGCCAATCTGACCTCTACAACTTAGTACTGGGTAATTCGATACCCCTTGGACTGGTTGTTAGGTCAAGCTTGAAAATAGATAAATAACAATATTGTTTTGTGCTTCGTCATAGTAAACTAAACGAATCAAAATTGTGAAAATATGCATCATCAACTTACATGAATAAGTAAGCAATAATTATCGGAATAAATTAAAAGATTCTCGAATACGATTGAAAATAAATGCTTGTTAGATATTTCCTTACGAAAATACGTAAAAAAGTAAAAAATATAGTTCTTTGTAAACTAAAGGACCAACCGACGAACCCGAATCGTACAAAATAATACATTATAACGTTATCCACGTATATCCGTCAGTATAATTAATAAGTGCGATAACTGTCGAATAATAATTAACTTCCTAATTACTTTTAATAAAACAGCTCTTAATTAATATTCCATTCGAATAATTAGCTCCCATAATCTATGAAAGAAAGAAACGCATTAGAACTGTCAAGCTGTTATCTTTCTCTTTCTTTAGATACAGTTGACAGATTTGGGTAATGACGGTAGTTTTAAACATTGTTTCGACTTCAAATATTCAATATTATTCAGTTTTAATTAGCTTTTTACGTAATTCACTCATTGAGATATATTTCTGTATCAAGTTTGGTGGAAAATTTGAACCAAGGCCGTTGAAAACAGGCTTTGAAACTGAAATAAGCCACAATAGTTTCCATGGAAGTCTTTAAATAAACTCCAGACACAGGTTGGCCGGAGCAAGGAAACCTTTTTCAGGTGGAAATTCATAGATGAACTGCCCTGAAGACCTTGAAGTCTAAATGTGGTGTTACCTCACAAGCGATGGTACACTTTATATCGTGTCCTGCAACTCCTGCTCCTGTCCTGATGTTTGCACATCACAGGAGCGGATGGGCGCTACTGAAAGTTCCAAACTCGTCTCCAAATTTTTGCCGACCCAATTTAGATCGATTTTTCATCCGGTGGATGCGAGTCGCAAGGGACCGGTCAATATGGTGACACTTGGGGGAGGCCTATGTCCAGCAGTAGGCGTCTTTCGGCTGAGATGATGATGATGATGAATTTAGATCGACAAAGAAGAAAAATAGAAAGACACAATAAAAATAGTTGTTCTCTTTTAAGTTCTCAAACCGATTCTAAAGTTGACTCAGCTCGATTAGAATGACAGTTGTTTCACTCCTCACGAGATCGTCTGCCCAAAGATGTAAAGAAAAAAAAAAGAAAATTTAATCTGTCAACCGAAACAGCCTCAATCAAACTGACACCATGATGAATGCGACCGATAGCTCCCAAAACGTTATTAACATAATTATTTATATAGTTTTATTACCGGCGCAGTTAAATTTTAATTACAACTGGTTTTATCTCGCATTCGTTAGTCCGAGTTGGGTAATAAGTAATAAGGGCTTTTCCGGTGGGAGATTGCGGCTGCAATGTTCCTAGGTCGAGGTGTTATTTCGAGTGAGATTTTATGGTGTGTTATGGTGAAAGAGTTGGTAATTAATGGCTGATAGAGCAGCAGTATTTTGCTATTACTAAACGTGACTTTATTGAGGAAGTGTTTGAGGTAAAAGAGGCCTCTCTTTTGTCAATAAATGTAATGCATAATATTTGCAATTCCAGGACGCAGCACCATCCTACCGCCCGCAAAAATATGTACTTACACATGCGTGAAAAGCAATAATAATTACCATGCCATTCACCTAAACCCATACTCGACATGTGTTTGGCCCTCCAGCCTCCATGTCACATCGACGGGAGATGTTGATGGCCCTCGGCCCCGTTCAGCCATAGACTCAATTATGATTTTTTATCACAATCCGAAGGAGTTAAAAAGAACCTGCAATTTTTTTTAATTCGTTAGCTTGACAATATAAACGACCCAATTAATGTTGTAGCCATTGTGCAATCATCTTACACTTAAAAATCATTTATTATTTGTTATCAATTTCGATTACAAGTAAATTAAACCCTGTTTTCGAAGCAAGGAACTTATATATGTAGTAACCTGATGATTCCAAACTCTGGTTTTCCCCCATCTCTGGCTTACCACGGAAAATTACTCTCGAACTCGGTATGAAAATTAATTTGAAAGTATCCAACTATCTTTTAATCACAAAGTTGAAAGTCACTTCCAATAAAACGGCGTTTTTGATGAAGATTAATTACTGGAGAAATTTTAACATCGATTTTAGGAGCTTTAATTATTACAGGTTTAATGAAATTACGGATTCTTCGGCACTTAGCTCAGTCGAGATTATGGAACAGATTTTCAACTGAAATTGGCTATTCTTTAGGCCGGTCGCAAATCCGTAATCTTGAGCGATGTTTCATTTAGGAAAAGGATATTAAATGAAGACTCTGCAGTATTTAAAAACATGAAGATACGGATTCATTTGATATTGCATAGTTGGAAATTGCGTTGTCTGTCTGGATACTGTTTAGGACGAATATTATCGACATATCGTCGAAACGGCGCTCAAGAACTGTCGTCAATATTCCACAGCAATGAATAACCCTGACAGTTCTGAAACGCGGCTTAGATGTGCTGACCGCGATCATTTTATTGGTGTAATTAGCAATTATTGATCAAACACTGTTAACATTGACATCGGTAATTCGGTACCTTTCTAAAGGCCAGCGCATACCGAAGACAACACGGCACAGGGCATTTTATCTTTATGCAACTTAAATTCATTCATACTACTAGTCGTAACAAGCAAACAAGATGCAGATTCCAATGTTCAATGCCGAGAAAGGAAATCTCATTTGATGTCTTTTGAGTTTTGATGCTCTCCATCTACTTCATGCCTTACTGCCAAACTGCAAAATGCCTTTACTTGTGACCTGCCGTCTTCTAAACCCAACAACCAATCCTTTTTTTATTTATTTAATCCGGCTCGAAGCATGTTCACGGATGGGCCGGGTAGGGTTAGTAGAAATGAAAACACACCACGTACTTAGAACGAAGACATGTGTTTTTTAGTATCAAGATTACTTATACGAGTAAATTAAACGATAGCTTGAATTTAAATCGATCAACGCCATCTATGAGGCAAAAAGTAAACCTTTAATACAAAACTGATTTTATCTATGATGCAACGTTAACAGTATCAAGTCAAAAGTCATTCACACCGGTTGAAATCTTAATCATCCGTATTCACCTTTCACGATTGTATTATAAAATAATTACCTAGCGGGACTTCTGGAGAAGATAAAAGTAGATTATGATATACCTTCGGATAACTTTTTAATTAAGTTTACACTCCGTACCCGAATAATGTTTATTCATTTCAACAATTAATTATTACGCAACGTCGAAAGCTTTCAAAGCTTCTGTTCTGACATTAGTGTTAATTTTTGATATGGGCTTCTCTTTATCTTATTGGATTCTTCTACGTTTTTTGGTTTATTAAGTAGAGGAATTTAATTTCAATTTTGATATCTTATGAAAACGTTTTATTCTGGAAATGATAGTACCTATCATTTGAATTGGTTCACTTAAGATTAACTCGTACAATCTTTATTTCAGTAAGGCGGTAGGTAGGGTATGTGTTGCAAGAAATATCTAAAGAATTTCTATTAATCTGCTTATCCAATCTATACACATTTCAATATTAAATTCACTTAACCAAATCTGTAAAAAAACATGGCCGCATCAAACGGTCAATAAAAATAAAATAACGTTCGAAATGCGTTAAGAAAACAAAACATTCCATTCCAAATTCAAAAAGGAGTGAACAAAGAGCTGTCACTCAAACGTAGAACGGACACGCCCAGGGAAGGTTCAATCAGAGACCTCTTACCTCGTAATTACTCATGATTCTTGGTCAGTTCCGGAGTAATGACAGGGTACGATTTGATGATGCATTCTCCGAGTCTATGGTCATATGGTCATAGAATAAAAAGACATGACGTAAGTATACGACTAGGATGCTAGTATTCATTACATTTTAATTTAGTTCGGTCATCGTCGGCGTTTCTTCGTGTCATGGCGGAAGAAAACGAAACATTCCGAGCTTAATGTACTTTAGATAGTTTATAATATTCTCTTTAAGTACGCTTCTCTTACTTTTCTCATAGTGAAACACTCGCCTTCGTGGAAGCTAATTATTTTTTCAAAAACGTCATTAAGTATTAACTGAGTTACTTCAACTGGCATTAAATCTCGAGAAATGCAGTTTTCTTCACTGCCTCGGGAAAGTTATTTTCGTATTTCTTGTTTGTTTCAAGACTATTTAAACTTTATATTGAAAATTAGGTGAGGAAAATTGGATTCGAAGGCACGAAACTACTAATTAGCTTACTTCAATTAATACAGAATTAGCCTCACTACATAAACGGCAATGATTCAGTGCTAAATTTAGCACCTCTGCGCTCTTGATCTATGCGTCAGCAGAGGATGCGATAATTCGTAGGTAGTGGTGTAGTATGTTCGCGATTTAGTTTCCAAACAGGCAAACAAATAGGTAATATTTTTGTTCATACATAGAAATAGGACTTGTACAGTGTAAGGTTTAAGAAGAGACATAGGTAGGTACTACTTTATGGAGTGTGGTATTCATGAAAATACACTACTTTTACTCGCTTAAAAATGGTAATGGATTCAGAAGCAGTTTTTTTCGCGATTTCAGGATTGATCCCAGTCTAAAACTACGCACCCTGAAAGTACGTCCCTGTGTCACATAAAGTTCCGATTGCGCTACATCTTGAAAACATTTTCATAACGTTTTCAATCTAAGAAACAATGATTTGCACAGACTTTGAATCTGTGTTAATCGCGTTGTGAGCGATACAATGCCGGTGGCGGCGGGGAGCGGCGCGTCTCGATTGAATATTTAATTGAATGTAGAGCGCACATGGCGAGGTCAACGACCAGGTTGCTTGACCGATGGGTCGCGATAAGATAAGCTATATTTAGTTTGGACGGAATATATCTACCACAACAACACAGGGGTCCCTGTTTTGTCCTGTGACTTTCGGTATTGCAAATACCTTTGTCTAATTTACTACTTCAATGAAACTTTTTAAATGATTGTCTTTTTTAAACTTTCACGATCAGAACACATTATAAAACATGTGGAAACTGGTATCCAACTGATATCCAATACTTCAGTCTTCCCGCGACCATGGCTGGTGCAATCCGGTCGAAATGACGGGGTAAAATTCGCGATAAATAAATACTTGTTTCCATATGTTTTATAATATAAGTAAATTATTATTGCATCGTCTGATACAACTTTGCAAGAAGTAGAATATTTTATCACAAATTGTTTAGAGTACCTTTCTAACGTCAAATATCCGGATAATAATTATAATTCGAAACCAAAAAGACATGTTAACATCACTTTATAAATATTATCATCATATTACCAATCCATTTATATTCAATAAACCCTTTTAAATTAAAGTCCCATTACCGACTGCACATCAAGATCGCTATGTAAATTATCGTAATTCGTACATCATTATAAACCCTCTCGTGCGGTCCCGGTCTCGGAGACCGATTGCAATATTCGACGCAGAATCTGACACAGTGAAATAGACGCGTCAGCTGCTCTGACACAATACCGTGATCCAATTTTAACGTACATCTGCCGCAAATGTCAAAGCTTATAGAATAATCGCGATTTTGCTGACTTGCTTATTTGATTGTGTTTAGATTTTTAGTTTATAATAGTGCTGCTGTTGCCTATATATGGGATTGAAACTATTTTTGATTTTCTTATAGCCGAATATATAACAGTAAAATTATAAATAACTTAGTACGTCGTAAAGCAAGAGATTTCTCACAATCTTCTTTTTGTGACAGTTATACGACAATGATCAAATATTTACATTAAATATTACGCGGTCTAGTTTATTTTCTTTACGTTTCTCGTAAAAAGAAAGGTTCTGCTAATTGGCAGACCATGTTTTTTAAATAAACATGTAGCGCTTTAGCGCGGAGGGTTGCTAAAACGGATTTTAATTTCATGCAAAAAAAGCAGCGCAAAAATAATCGAACGAAAATCGAGACTTTTTAAGGCTAGCGCTTTGAATTAACGAACGCTGGAGTAAAGAAAAAACGACACTATAGAGGAAGGGACGGGATAGATACTCTTGCATTTTTGCTATTAAGTAGCAGTTCTGACTTGCATCGTAAGTAAATTCTTAAGACGGCACACTACGACGACGACACAGCGAATAATTTCAGTGAAATGCATTAAGCACTAGAAAGTCACCCTTTTCATAATAATATAAGTAAGAACCACTACCGAAAAATCACCTTTTAAATATTAAAAAAAATGTCTTTCATCCATTATGACTTTCTATTATACTTCGCAACGCTATCGCTCCCCCTGGTCGAGGGCCTACAGTTCTAACACGCCGGGTGTCCCAAAAATGGCGACAAAATCTAACGCGTGTGAATAATTTTGTGACATAAATGCAACCGTTGTTGACTTTACTCTCCCCGTCATTACTTTTTACGGTTTAACAAGCTCGTATTTTTACTTATCTCGTTGTGTGAATTGTTATTATACATTTTCTCTACAAAGGGTGACAACCCTAGTTCCATATCGGTAGGGCTGATGCTATTGTGGTCGCTAATATCAACGACGTATATTGTGACGCTTTTAAACGCGAAACTTTTTTATTAGATGTCTTTTTACAACTCTGCGTAGTTTTTATGAGTTTGATGAGCGATCTCGGCCCGAAAATTTAGGGGCTATAGTCACGATCTTAATATCCGAGAAAGTTTTGACGAGCGCTAAAAAGATGTGTACAAAATTTTATCGCGAATCGTGAAGTTTTTTGCAATTACCGCTATTTGTTTCAAACTCCCTGAGCTGGATTCAATTCATAACTCATGATTTTGCTTTATTTGTTTTGTTTACAGCACAATTACGAATGAATTGATATTACAGCATGATTAATTAAAACAACGCTAAAATAACATTTTTATACATTTTAAATTAGATTGACATATTACATTAATAGCCTTTGAAACTAAACACAACACGAATCCTATTAAAAATAAATCAACATTAGCCCTGGAATCGAGCAGTTATACAAAAACAATTATATCAAAACACGGAACTACAACAGCTGACAACACACAGCCAATCCGATCAACCCGTACGATGCAGCCTAAACAGAAAACAATAGAGCGACCTTTCAATAATAGAACATTGGATACGAAGTATACGAACACGATACCAATTACCTACAAGTATGTTACGTCGATACTGGAAATTTCAAATTGGTATCGAATTATATTAAAAGTTTATTAGCTGTTGCCTCCGGTGTTTAATTGTGATTTTTGTTTGAGTTTGGTATCGGATAATTGGTATCGATTTATTGTTGTTACTAACTCCGAAACGAAATGTTACTCATTTGTTGATACGATCGGGTGATAGAAACAGAAAATTGTTTTATAGAAATTTTGTTGCTATTGGAAATTAACTAAGTGCCTGTTACAAAATAATTTGACGTACGTTGAATAGGCATGGTAAACAATTTACTTGTCAAAATCAATTCACGTCAAAATAGAATGCCATGAAAACACCGCCCTATTTACTTAATTCAAAAACGTCGTTCTACTAGTAGCTTTCAATAAGAGTAGGTACAATTTTCTGACTGCCGTCAGAAAATTGCCAACGTGAAAGCAAATTCATTCGTTTTTTTTAAGCACAGTAACGGAACTATTAACCTGTGTCAAGCATAGCACAAAGCGTCGGTTCGAGTGACCACGTTTTAACAACAATTTCACCGTACAAAGACCAATTACGATACCTCGGGTGAATCAAACGGGTATCGGTGAAAAATTGGTATCGTTTCGACCAGCGAGCAGCGGAAGGGTTGGTCCGTTTGTGTGAAATTCTGCCGCGTGATCGATGTTTTCGCGGAAAATTTCCGGATAAAATCCTGTGGACATAAATAGCAGATTATTGGGTATTCTGTTTGATATGGTCAAGTGTGTATTTTGTGAATAAATTGGTTTCATTTTTTTGATTTATTTTTCGTCTAATGTTAGTCAAACCTGAATCGATTCGAAAGTTTTTTTTCTTAGAAATATATTGTAAACGTTGTCTACAAAGTCAAGTCTAATAAACTGATATATATCAGTATATTTATTTACTTAAAAATAAATAAATAAAGTGCCTACTTAAGTATCTGCCAATATTTTCAGCAATTGACTGAAAATATCTCTAAAATAATATTACAAAGCTGAATACGAAAAACACCCCTATAATATTCTACTAACAAATATGACTTGAATTGTGAAATCAGAAATTTGCCGGGTACCTCTGCCTACTTGTAAAGGGTACTTCCAACTTATTATTAGATATTCGCAAAATATTCCGATCACGGAACTCTACTCCAGGAGAATAAATTTAATTTATTCCACTCCACCCGTTACCGTTTTTCATAACCTGATATATAAAGAATTCCCATTTTATCGTCGAAATTGTTATTGTCTACAATCTACATATTAGCTGTGTTATTTTATCACTTTTTCTCCCATTATTTAGTACCTGTAATAACACTTATTCACGAAATATTGGGTGTTAATAATATAGCTCGTGTACAAAAATTCTGGAAAAGGTAAACAGAGTTTGGCCTTGAAAGTAAAGGCTCATTCATCTGTCAATTAAGTTTAAGAACTTTCCTCGTTAAGTATTTTTAAACTACAGAAGAATTTAGTGTGACAAACTTTCAGCAACTTCTGTTAAAAATAACTCTGTTTTCTAAAAATCGTGATACATTTCACCGCCACATTTCACTTTATAACTACAACTTGATTCAAATAATCTCATCAAAATCCGACACCAAGTATATTTTATAATACAAAAAGAAACTCTAAAAAGCAGCAATTAAAGTGGAAATTCCTTGAGAGGAAATAAAAATAAAAGGAAACAGGAACACCGACTGTTTATCATCAGGCATAAGTTGCAACATTTTACGGCAGGAGCGCTTTCTCCCGAGATGTTTGCAATCTCTCACAAGTTTTGCTGTGGTTCTATTTTTATGAGTATTTATCCTACGTGTTTTGTGTCTATGGTGCTTATAGATCTTGCAGTAGTAAGTGTCGATGGTGACGCGTAGACAAAAAGTAATATTAATAAACCTGTACTAAAAACAGAAGATACAAATAATAAACGAAATCATAGGTTGGGCAAACGGTTTATTCCCATCTCGGCACCTTCCCATCTCGGCACCCATGAATTTATTTATCTTGTCTACGAGAAATTCCCATTTCGGCACCCTCTCATAAATCATTTTAAGGTACACCAAAAGAAACGGAAACACAGTATCAGTATAGTAAGTAAATCAACTTTATTATTTATTAAATAATTTTTGTTTCTTATTAAATTACCATTTTCACAGACTGAATCGCTTTTTAGAGGCTCCGTTATCTCTGCCTTGGCAGTAACATAACAAATTTTAAAATATATGAAAAATTCACGGTTCGTAGGAATAATTGTTTTAAAATCTTTCCAGCAATTATGTAAAAACACATTACAAAAATCAACAGTTATTATGTACAATTAACGTTTAATCAGTATAACCGGGACGTAAGCAAAAGGGCGTCCATACTTTGAGGACTTTCATACTAGTACTAAATGATACGAGTAGGCTTGATTACGCGTTCACTGTACAGTCATAGCAATTAACTGATCCCCCTTTGCAATTCTTTTATATTTTATTTACTTCGCTCAAATAAATAAAATATAAAATAATTTCAAAGGGGGTCAGCTAACTGCTATAACTCGCTGTACATTCATTTTCAGTCTTAATTATCACATAAATCGGAATTGTATATTTTCATACCTACATAATAGCTAAAATTCCAAATATAAAAAAATATTAGTCTTAAAAAAATCTGAAATAATAAAATCACAGCAAGTTGTTACTCTTCATACAAAAAACAAACTAATAAAAAAATATTACACTAATCAACAGTTGTAAATAGACTATTTTTTTAATCTTCTATATCACAGAGAAATCCACATTGTACATAATTTTCTTACAATAATAGCAATAATTTTAAACATTCAAATATAAATAAAATCACAGTTACTTTGCCGTCGTCCACGAAACAAATATGGAAATTATTGCAGACAGTTGTTTTAAGCAGGTTTTTAAATTTATCGAACCATTTTCATAATTTGCTACAATTAGGTTGATTTCGGCATGGGACTTTACGTATTTCTCTTTTTTCTTGGAAATAGGAATGTTACACTTGAAAAATTTGATCATTTTAAATGCAAACCACCTTGTATCATGTTTCACGACACTTAAATATTTGATTAAAGTAGGTCTTTTGCCGACACGCCTATTTAATCTCCCATTCCAACCTTCTACGCTATTGGTGGTACGGTGTCTCTCGCCGTAACTAGTTTTGAGTCAATTTGATTTACTCACTATACTGATACAGTGTATCCATTTTTTGATGACTGTGTACTTAGCAACGACTAATGACGGAGTGCCGAGATGGGAATTTTTCGTAAAGATGATAAATTAATTCATGGGTGCCGAGATGGGAAGGTGCCGAGATGGGACTAAACCGGGCAAACAGGTAGCAAACAAGTAAAAAAGTTGTCACAAAGCTAGTTCTCGAGTCAGGTAGTGTTATTGGGTTTTTCCGTAATGTATTTTTCAGAACCAGATCGGATCCTGAATTTGTTGGCCTGGTTGATATCGATAGACTTGACCTCTCTGACATTTGACTTAAACATAACTGGCAAAATATGGGTATATTTCTGTTAAAGTCTTTGTAATAGACGTTATGTTTTGTTATTTTTTGTGCTTATATTTAACAAAACTAGTTCTATAGATGTCGTTCATCATTCATGGCTGACTCATACAAAACTATTACGAAATAAAACTATTCTATTACAGGAAATCTGATGATAACCTTACCAGATATACATAGAAAAGTGCTGATCTCTACACTCTTGAACTTGATGCCCTCAATTTCCCTTTACAATAAAATTAATGAAGTAAATAATACGAGTACAAGAAAGAGATTGCTACTGACACATATTCCCCGTCCTATATACGTCTGATATCAGACATTTGTCACTCGAACCATTTGTCGTAAATAACAAGGAATGATTTCTTCGCTTAGAGTGAGTCGTAGACTAGATAAGTCACTGCATTTATTATTGGAAGAAGATAATTGCGTGAGCGTCTCTTTCTTCCAAACGACACATCCTAGGGGCTAGAATGACGCCCTATAGTTTTCCCCTCTTCCTTTTTCAGTCATAGACAAATTGGAACACGAACTATGAGTACTAAAGTCACATTTTTGATTGTTTTATAACCTCAGGCATCGACAAAGTGACGTTCTATTACTATGAGACTAGCAGTGATGACGACGATTATAAAGTCAGGAATGTTTTTTTTTTCCTTTTTTTGGGTTAATACTGTCGTACATAATTGTAGCATAGAAAGCGCTTCGAAAGTCATTGTCTGTGATCGACAATTTTCTACTTTTGACATAAGGTCATACGACCTCTATGTTCGTTTATTACTCTGTGCAAATAACTGGAAGAATCTCAACTCAACGCTAATTATTAGTGCGGCCATCTGTCGACTAACTTATGATCGATACTGCTGAGGGCGCCGATTGTGATTGTGAATGGAGTTTATTTGATTTACAATTTTTTTTTGTTGTTCGTTCTTGCGTATGAAGGGTAAGCTGAGCATTAAATGAGAATTGAACTAGCAATTTAATTTTAAAATTTTATTTAGTTCATGCAAATGTATTCCATATTTTTTATTATTTTTATCATTTGAATTATCTACACACAAAAATATGTACAAGTATCAAAAAGGGGAAACAGGGCGTTGAAAAATTCGTCCAAATCACTGTAAGCAGGAAAAGTGCCCAGAAAACTGGCTGCATTGCCAGGTTGGATGGCAAAAATTAAACATTTGAACGTCATTGTCACATAAACTGTAAACATGACAAGCAAGCGCGTACGCCAAACACGCTTGTTATAACGCCCATAGAAATCTGGATAAAAATTAAACCGAATAATTCCGAGGAAATACCAACAAGCAGGAACCTTCACAAAAATGCCATTCTAAAAATTCCGAGAGGACTCATAACTCCGCAAATTCCTAATAACACCCAACATTAATCCAGTTACGTGCGGATAAAACCAGTTATAACTGAATCTAACCGGTTATTGGAGGGAGCCGTAAATTTTACATGTACCAATAACGTGTTGCGATGTGCATGAGACATAAGCCGTGTTCGCCTAAATTGGACACTATGGCAGCACCGGGCTTCGGATTGGTGATAAAAATTGAAGTTTACATTGTAAATTGACCCTTATGCACTTTTGATTAACAAACATTGTTATTTTGTTGCAGGTAATTCTTCTTCCGTAGAGAAGACTCTGTGTGAAGCCAATTTGTTGAAAATCTGAAGCTAAATCGGTTTGTAAAAAATAAAACATTACGGTACATGTCATATTAATTGCTTGGCTTTTTGAAAGATGTTAGTGGTTGAGGTTGGTGGATGACAACTCAAAAGGTAATAATAATGTAATTACAGGAGAATTTTTGAATTAGTAAAGAAAATGAGTATGCAAAATGGTATAGTATGGTCTTTTCTGTATCAATTTTTCCACCCTAACATGGGTTGCTAGATTAATCGCTTATATTTATGCCATAACCACTTTTCTCTTGAAATATTTCCTCAAAAGAGGCAGTTGACGTAACTTCCATAGCTGCAACGAGATTGATCCTACATATTTGATGTTCTCCCAAGTAATGTCACAAAAGCCTTTACAAAGGCTCCAGCATCCATATTTGATCTAACAAATTTAGCCAAACAACATCTATGAAGAATAAAATAAACAGTTTCCTTAGAAAAGATTTATGCATAGTACTTACTGCGCGCATTTCATGTAGGTATGCACTTCCATATAGGGTTGTCTTACCTTAGGATTTATCCGGACATATCCGACTTTTTGGTCCTTCGTTCAGATTTGATCAGGCATAAACGTACGGACAAATTGTGGACCGGACACTGACGATATCAGTCGGTAACGGTTTGACCGAAAGTCAAAAAAAACAAGTTTTCATAAAAATGAAAATAAGAAAATTGGGTTTTTCTATCATTATTAATAATATAATTAAAAAACAATAAGGGACGGATTTTTTAGCAACTGTCTAGCCTATTTCAGGACTTTTCATCCTAAATGGTAGCCCTACGTACAACGGAACACAAAGCAGCCTGTAAAGTAGTATTATCGGCATTTTATAGAGAATGCATCGCCTTTGAACACGACTGGGAGCAGGTTTTATTTAAAGTAACTTAGTTGCTAAAATCAACGCTTTTTGACGCCGAAACTGCCGAGTTATGTGTCGTTTTGTGAGCTTGTAATGGAGTTAGTGTAGTGTTATTTGATAGGAGTTTGTTGGGTGACTTCGAGGTTGCTTTTTATTGGGCTTTTGTTTAATGATTTATTAGGTACTTGCCTAATAAACTTGTTATCCATCTTACTTCGTTTTTCTCTAACTGCATAACCATTCAAATAACATATTTCGCATATTGATATTGTTCTTTTTTATTGAATCAGGATAAAAAAAAATATATTAGCACTTGAAAATATTTTAATGTAGTTTAAAAAAACAGAGGTAATTTCCATATTTTCGGAAGTCTCATTTTAACCTCGGTCAAAAAACAATGGTTGTTGCTAAGATGATACTGCGAGTCGAGTAACCATATTTTTACTGATTCTTTAAATTCTAAAACACTTCTTGCAACACCAAAAACGATAATATTCAAATAAAACCCTCTAATGACGCATCACTATCGTTTCATCAAAGCACACACTAACATACGACAATATTTAATGTCCGTATCTAACTGGCACAAATCGTAGACGTCGTCGACCGATACGTGTCGATAGCGTCCGATACCACACGATAACGAACGATAGCGTACTACACACAATGAGTGTCAGTGTTGCGAAAGTTTACGTTACTAAAAGTACAGTGTTATATCTACACTATCTACGGGTTCTAAGTATACTTATTTCGAAAAGCTTACTTGATAAGTATGTTTGATTTTCTAGTATTGGTAACGGGGTTGTAACTGTTTCTGTTATTGAATTCACTCTGAAGAACAGGAAGTCTAAAATGGCCGCTTTAGCAGAACATAATATGAATCACGTTAAGAAAAAAACTTAAAATGGACTATAAAGTTATAACCATAAACTCCATTTTAAGAATTTAAATTTTTATGTTCTGCAAAAGTGGCCATTTTAGACTCGCAGTATTTTCCTATAAATGAATCGAATATTCAAGCAGCTTTTCATTACTATATTACAGTAAAAACTGCATGTGTAAGAACTAAAAATATGTCACAATCAAATAACCAAGGTTATTTATTATATCGACTTTAAGCTATAAATACACAGATATTCCTAGTGCCAACTAACTCCCTAATATATACGAGAAAATATTTATTCAAATTCTCCACGTTTATTCCCAAAACACACCTTCATTTAATACAAAACAAATTAGTCTTTTCACATATAAAACAGAGTGAAATCGAAACAGACAGTCTGAAGACGCTTAATTCTAAAAATCTCTTTTAATAAAATGTTAAGGTGAACACACTTGGGAGCCATATTATAATAGTTAATGTTATTATCTCGGGGACGCGGGGAGAATCACAATAAGCAATTAAGAACGTGAGAATAACAAAGTAACAACGTACAGAATGCTAACTCTGAACTTGTGATAAGAGATTCAAATTGTTGGTACGGAAAATGGTTTCTCTCTCTCTCAAATTGTAATCTGGTTTCAAAGGCTCATAAGTATATACTTGAAGGTTTGATGCAAGCTTAAAAGTAAATAAATTGTAGTTTACAAATCATCAACAGTGCATCGTATTTTAGGTCTTGCATGCCGCAGAACGTCCAATTCAAAAAATGTATGGTTGAAAAAAAAATCCCTTCCACAAAATGTCCTGTTTTTGTTTTATTAATTAGCAACCTAGAAAATACTGCAGCTTATTTGCTAGGTTTTTGACTTAAGAATACATGTAATCATTGACGTTTCAAATGATAATGGGCGAGACTAAACCAAACCGAACCAAACCGTTGTAGACGAACATCGATTTTTTTAGACGTATGCGGTTCATTCGACATCTCATCGTGAATCGATCAGAGTTCCTCTTCTGTACTTTACTTACTCAGTGGAAATAATTAGGCAATTTTACCTACGAACAAAAACTAATATTATATTTTCATTTGAATGTGTGAAGTCGTTAATTAGAGAATTTGTGTAGGACGTAAATTATTAGTTTATTGAGTTTTTGATTGTACGTTGCCTACAACATCAACGCGTGTGAAAAATTAGGCAAAATTTCATCATTTTTTTCAACTTTAGTTACAACTGGCATCCCTGGTGATGCCATGGTACCTACTTAGCAATTTACAGCAAGCCCTAAAAGTATCTACCTACTAAATTCCTTTTTAGGCATTTTTTTTTCTTTTCTTCCCAAGTGTCAGTAAGATAAAAAATGCGCGATCTAGTTTAAAAAACATATGGAATTCTGTTAAACGATCTTCTTACAGATCATCATTTATTTACCTGTCTTGGTTTATTTGCTGTATCCAACACTTAGAAATTAAAGCAAGCTATTTTCCTGTTTAAAACACAGGGTTTCCAAGCAATAGTGGACTAATAGGTTCACAGTCTTAATGGATTTCCATCAAAATTTCTCAATAGCAGCTACGGAGTCTGGATTTATGTCCGGTTGATGGTAATAGGCTCGCTTCCTATTACATGTGACTTAAACTTATCTGGCGAAATGTGGGTGTACTTCGTTAACTTCGTTTAAAATGATGTTACAATAAAGTTCTAATCAGCTTGCACTACAAAGTGGTCGTTGCATCAATCACTGCGGGCCAAATAGTGCGAAATGAGTGGTTTCGATCGATTTCTCAAAAAATCTATTGATTGGACTAAAAAACTAAAACAATATAATGCTAATTTATTGCCTGTAGAATTATTTGCCAGAAAATCAGAATGTTCGCATGTTTATTAAGTATGTTTTTTTTTGGTTGAAAGAAATTTTTAGAGATAAGTTCATGATTTTTTTTATCGAGTCTTTCGCGTTTAGCTCATGTAGTCGCCTTAAATAATAATTTCCCTAATTCTTGTATGTTGCTAAACCAACTCTCCCACACAGAAAGGCAAAAAAAAAACATTTACTCAAACCTAGACAATAAATACAGACAGACATCTTACAAAAGGTAAACTCAGTGCTATCGACAATCAAGATAAAGCGGGTTTACATTAGCTAGGCGTTAGGTGTAGCTCAGACACGGCTCCGTGTGAATCGGATGCACAAATAAAAAGAACTTCTCTTAGGCTACGAAGCTTTGTTTAGAATTTATTTTGAAAGCAGTGAAATGTAGTGTTGGGAAGTTTTATGATGAAGTGTTGTGGTAAGATGTTAGGAATGTTTTTGAAGATCATATTTGGTAAAGAGCACTGTTTTTTTGGTCTTTCTATGGTTGTCTACAACTTGGGGTTACGGTTAGTTTGGTTGCAATAACAAAATTTGTATTCCATAAACGCACATTTTCTCAGTCAATGTCCTCCTCCATAAACCTTCATCTGTTAGCGAAATAGACGCAATAGTTAAACAATTAATTTTGACGACCCGAATGGCGTAGTGGTGGGTGAGGCTGCCTTAGGTTCTTAGGGTCCTTTTTTTTTTTTTTTTAGGATGGGAAATCATCAAATGACTTCTCCCACTCTGGGCGGAGCGGGAGGGAGTGTCAGACTCTTACTGACTAAAACCCATCCATGTTCCTTCCTCGCCCTTTACTTTCCGGGGCCGCGGTATCTCTTTCGAACAGTCCCGCAACCCCGGCAGGCTTCGGCCCTTGCGGGCCCCTCTCTTATGCTGACATCTCTTTGAGGCGCGCGTGGAACACGAACGCGCCGTCGACACGGCCTGTCGTCGTTAGACGGACGGACGGCTAGCTAGCCCATAGCCAACCGTCCACAGGCCCGCATCTACGGTGGCCGGTAGCCACCACGTGGCCCCCGACGCCCGGTGCGTCTCCCGCGGCGGCCGGGAAGTGAGGATCTCTCCCTCTCTCGTTCCGCCACCTCCTTCGCTAGCATGACTGCTTCGCAGAAAGAGGTGACGGCTTCCCATTTCGTCTCGCTCCGGACCATGGATTGAACCAGGGCCGGACGCGAGAGGTCGCCGCCGCCGATCGCCGCTTCGAGGACACGGCGGTGCTCCGCCCACGCGGGGCAGACCTCCACCGTGTGCTCCACCGTGTCCTCCGGTCGATCCTCGCAGTGGAGACACCCGGGCGTTTCCTCCCGCCCGATTCGGTGTAGGTACCTCCCGAGGTTCTTAGGGTCCTGGGTTCGAATTCCGGTAGGAGCAAATGTTTGTGTGATGAGCATTAACATTTGTTTCCGAGTCATGGATGTTTATATGTATAACAAGTATGTATTTACAAACAAAAAAGTATCTATGTAGTATATCAACTATCTGGTGTCCACGACACAACCCTTGCTTAGTGTGGCACTAGATGGCGCTGTGGCGCCAGACCGATTCGGTCGGGCTTCACAGACGCAGGTCCTCTCTAAGGAACATTGACTTTGATTGAGAAAATCGATAGTTTATACAAAACTGAGGTGAAGCAGGAGAAGAGTACCTGGGAGGATAGAAGCGACCTTTGCCCAGCAGTTAGACATTTAAGACTCAATTGAACAACAAAAAAAAATGATATTAAAGTGTGTTCTGGATGGAATAGACTCAGAAATTGCTCATAAACCTTTTGAATAACTAAATACAGTCTTTAGGACCGAAGTTTTAATTGTTTTTCTGAAAAATTCATCAGCAAAATCCTGATAGTGATACCTCGATCGATGTTGGTAAATGTTGTGCTCATAATCGTAATCGGTAGCAATTACAGCATCCCACAATATCAAATTCACCGAAAAATATCTGTAATGTTCATGCATAATTCATGTAATATGAATATTCAAACATGAGATAAAAAAGTGTAAAATTCAATCTACTCGAGCGCCTATCATGTTTTTTTCAAACTATCATTATAATCATATTATCATAGTTTGTATGAAATAAACACCAAAACTCATTACCCCCCTCTGTCGCAGTCGGGTGTCTTCGGCTATCTTCGTAATCAAAACCTGATACGTTTCATAACACGTTAAAAATAGCCGTTTAACGCAGCTTTAAATAAAAATGTGCGTTATTATAGATAATAAGTTGTTATTTATAACTTAAACGTGTGTATGGAGAAATTATGGAATGGTACGAGTACAAGTACCAATTGCGGTCACTTAAGGTTATCACTTTAACAAATCAAGTATTTAAAGCAAATGCATTGTCAATAAAAAAAACTAGATTTTAGTTCAAATATCCGTGCATAGTCCTAGGCCATGTTTATGATTAAAATTTTTTTTTTTTTTTCTTAAAGATTGAATTAATTCATCATCTGCATAGGCTTTTCCCAACTATGTTGGGGTCGGCTTCCAGTCTAACTGGATGCAGCTGAATACCAATATTTTACATGAAGCGACTACCTATCTAACCTTCACAACCCAGTTAGTACTGGGTAGTATGATACCCCTTGGTAAGACTGGTTGTCAGTCTTAAAAGATTGAACTAATTGTAGTTGTTGTTGTTGATGAACTATTCTCAAGTTAAGCTCAAAATACTAAATGGTGACATGTGAATTTATAGAATCTTATGGCAGCAATGTCTCCTCATGTTTTACCGTACATACGATACATAGAAACCGTTGCTGAAATAGCCTGCCAAATAAAAATCTACGGAACACCACTAACCATTAGTAAATGTCAAACTATTTCAATAAAACTGTCAAATTAAACCATTGTTTGAACTGTCAACCCTAGAAGAATAGAGAAGTGACACCTATTGCCTTAACGCAGTGAAATTTCTCCAATTAGTGTGTTTCCAATCAAATTAATAGCCCATAGAGGTTACTATGAATGTACGGTGTCCGCTTTCGACAATAAATTAGATTCTACCGTGAATGTTGTTAACTCTTGGCCATGACCACTGCGGTTAATCGACAAGCATCTTGCGACTGAGACTGCTGAGAGCACAAATAAAATACATAACATAACATCAGGCCCGTAAGTTGTGAAGTGTTTAGGCTTAGTTGTACGGTCGAACAAGCTATTTGGTTTACACTTTACAATGTAATTTGTGGGTTAAACTGTAAACCAAATAGCTTGTTCGACCGTACCTAATATTACAACCACGTTTCGCCAGTTATGTGTGATGTAATAGGGAGCGAGCCTATTGCCACTACCTGGGCACGTATCCATACTTTGTGGCTTTTTCAGTATAAAGATGACGATGGAAAAACCTTGCAACACTGCCCTACCTGGCAATTGAACCCAGGACCCAATGAGGCAGACATAAACGAAACAAGTTTGTCAAAACTTGCCATGAGTCCTCGCGGTACTCACGCCAAGAAAACAACAGAAGTCGTATCGGCCGAGGCCGTGGTCGGGGTCTTACATGGCTACTAATACCACGTTTTGTTAAGACATTGTTTGGGGATATTTGTCAAGATAAGGCGGTTTAGTGTTGCGACATGCAAAGAAAGACAAGTCGTGTGAAACGGAAATTGAATATTCTTGAATACAATGAAATATGTTTTCTCTATTGTGTAAAAACTAATAATAAATAATAAATGTATTATGCGGTATTACCGCTCTAGGCGGTTTTAGCCAGACAGTTGTAGAATTTGTAGACAAAGTAGACAACATTATTAGCTTGTAAAAAAAATAGATAGAATAATGTATACCGGCTTAAAGCTTATTATTTTCATTAAGATTAAAAAGATCATCAAACCCTAAACATAAAAACGTAAGCGATTCCCATCATCTGCCATCATTTCTCCATAAAGATAGTCCGACATTTTATTTATACATAACCTCAAAAATCAGTATGCAATTATGTAAATCCTATGACAAAAGAAGATAACAGCTCATTCATTTAACCATTTATAAACCTATTCACGTCTTCCATAAGCTGGCACTACCGACTCCTCGATAAAAACTCACAATTTATATCCAAAAGTAATTTGGGAACTGTGTTAAAAGGGAAAGCACAGACAGGCTGTGGTCACAGTACAAAATAATAAACAGTGTCTCAACTGGGCAGTTTTATGACAATATGCTTAGGTTTTGCTGACATGTAATTCGGAGGAATGAGGAAAATGTCGAATATGAATGTAGCTGGCTATAAGACTAGAGGAAGACGAAGAAATGGCTAGAATGGAGGTGACTGCTGAGTGACATAACGAGTAATAGAGAAGTATGAAATAAGAAGACATGCTGCTAAAATAAATTGGGATAATATGGAGATTGATGAGTATGCTTGGGTTTTGCAGTTTTGCTGACCGTAAAAGCAGGTTGTGAAAGGCGGATCACAGGGTGGTTTCATGTAGCTTGGGACGAAGCTTCATTCCAATGTTGGATATAGACCTCTCCAAATTGCCAACCTCAACTGCTATTCAGCGGAAATGTTTACCAGCCCACCGCCAATTCAGCTGTTATGCCCAGCAAGCATTGGCTAAGCACTATTGGTCGTGTAGCGATATATTAAAATATCGCTGGACATTAACACACAGCGCCATCTAGTGCCACACTAAGCAAGGCTTGTGTCGTGGACACCAGATAGTTGATATACTACATATATACTTTTTTGTTTGTAAATACATACTTATTATACATATAAACATCCATGACTCGGAAACAAATGTCCATGCTCATCACACAAACATTTGCTCCTACCGGGATTCGAACCCAGGACCCTATGAACGTAAGGCAGCCTCACTACCACTACGCCATTCGAGTCGTCAAATATTGTTGATCTACTGTTAAAACATAGATACTATGTTATGGTGTCGAGTATGTCAAAGAGTTGGAGTCAATCATGATCAGTGTGACAGTTGGTAGAGAGGATTATGGTGATAACATGGTTTATGGACGATAAGTAATGGGTTTTTGATCAGACAAGTTTGTAAATGGCGTAGAAGTAGAGGATTAAGTAGGTTTTGAACTATACTTTCGCTCAACAATGAAGTTATGGGTGTCTTCCGGCTTAAATGCTGATGATGGTTGCGATTACCAATGACCCGATAATATTATCTGCATTATAGTTTATCGATATTGATTGCTATTCGACCATTAATGTTAAAAAGGGATAAAGTGGTTTCTGGTTTACCTAATGGTACACCCATATTTCCCCAGTTATATTTTAAGTCCCGTGTAATAAGTGGCGAGCCTAATGCCATCAACTGGGCACAAATCCAGGCACCAGGCTGCTACTGAGAAATTCCTGGTGCAAAAACCCAATAACACTATGCCCCACCCGGGAATCGAACCCACGACCATGACCGTCGACCATCGAGCCAGGTATGTTAACAAAAAGCAAATAATAAAATAGTTACTATGCTAAAGTACCGAAACTGACATTCATATCTCTCAAAAACTTATTAAAACTAGCACGGAATTCGAGGTCTTAAACATCAACAACGAGGACAAATAGACGTAACATTCTTCAGCTTATGACGTCACATGACAGCAAATAGTTGAAAGAAATGAGTTAAAAGCAGAATTGAAATTTCGAGCAGGAGGTTGGCGGGAACGGTTAAGTAACACATCACGAAATATTCATACAAGGAAGGAACATCTTAAGATTCCCAGTATGCAAATATTACTTTGCCAACGTTTGGGGTGTGGTACGAATCCGAGAATACGAGCGATTTGAAAGAATTCTTTAGTTTAATGTTTCTGTTGTAAAGATGGATGGATTGTTTGAGGAATGATGTGGAAGAGAAAAAGAAAGAAAAAGCATTTATTAGCCCGCACAAGACAAAACACATCAAAATTCTAAATATTTAAAACTTAATACACTCGTCCTGTACGAGGCCAAAAGGCTCCAGCATGGTACTGTAACATTAAAAAAAACGTCACAGCGCTGGTATTCTGATATAGAGAAAGGAGTAAATGCTGCCAAATGTGACGGCTGACAGGGGAGAATAGAAGAAAACTTGTTCCGCCTACCCTAAATAGAATGGAACAAGGGCTGTAAGATGACGATGTATAATTTTTTGCTGTAATTGTAATTTGGTCAAAAACATAGGACATGGATAAAAACACAGTCATGAAAGCCAGCGTTTGAAATACAATACTGGAAGGTGATTAATTGATTCTAGTGGCACTTGGCCCGTGTAGTGGAGCATAATCACTGCTTCTTACAGAGAGTTCTAAAAGAGAGACATTACAGGCTGATTTGGTCATGCCTTAGACTCTGGATCACTGACATGACGGTATTGTCGGTTCGTAACCCATGTGAAAATATTATAACTTGCGTCTTTGGTCACATAACTAAACTCTGCTGCAAAAATATACCTATTTGTCTATACTGAGTGGCAAAAGAGACCTTAAAGACAAAGTGTCATTCTATGAGAGAAAAATAATTCGGCAAGTCAAAAAGTGTGTTCTAAACTTCTAAAAGGTGTTGTAGAAAAACAAAACGCCATGGAAGCGTTTGCCATTCGTCTGGGCCGCCTGAACAAAGCTCGTATTTAGAAAAGCTTCTTACTCGGTTATGCTTATAACATTCTCGCTACCGCTTATGAACTTATTCTACAAAAATGACTATACCTTACGCCAGTATATTCTGCAAGAACTCAGGCTGCGTTTAGAGCGGCGACAATGCCAAGTCGTTATTACAAATTATTGCACTTTTTACTTATGCTACCATACGGTTTTATATTCTTAAGTGTCGCGATTCATGGCCTGCTTTCTCCGTTTATCATATTTATTGAAGTATACGACTTTATGTTCCGAAACTATTGCCTTATAAGCACTACAATCTTCATTAGTTCGATTTTCAGGCGCCAATTATCCATCTTCCTCGTTCTTTTTAACCCGAGAAGATAGTCTGCTCTCTGCCCCATCTTCTCCTCTCCATTTATGACTTTCTCCGTCAATGTCAAACAGTCACTTTAACACTAATTGGTCGCTTTCAGCATCAAAAGAAAACGCCCACAGCCCTATCTTTAAGACGTTGTCTGAAAATCGATAGGCGATGGGTCTCGAGCTGAAATTCGACACGTTTGAACTGTACTGAACCCACTGACTTGTGGTAGACGTATTCAGTTGAGTTCAAGTGGGTAACAAGAGTCTTAGCACCTATCCAATATACTTCACTTCACACAACCGGTTAACTAGTGTGAATTAAATATGAATAGATTGAATATGGCAGAAGAAGATGTGACTGATATTCTACATAATTATATTGTATCTCAACATTATTTTTAACAAAGATCTTTTACAAAACCGTAAGCTCGTTCTCGGTCGATCTTTAGGTTCAGCCGTGCTTACCTAGGCTCGTCCGTGGATGGGTTATTTGCAATCAGTGGCCCGAAAGTCCAACCAGTCCTACCAAGGGGTATGACTCACGTTTTATCCAGTACTAACTGGGATGTGAAGGTCAGATAGGCAGCCGCTCCATTGAAAATACTGGTACACAGCTACATCCGATTAGACTGGAAGCCGACCCCAACATAGGAAAAGGCTAGGCAGATACTACTAGATATATACTAGGCACCTAGACACCACGTAGAGTGCCATCTTCCTGAAGGAAAGCCGGCTAGAATTGGCTTCTTAGGAGTCTTCGAGTCTGCCTGCGGAGGGGCCCTCACAGGGGGCCCGGGGGGAGGAGGCGTTAATGGAATGCCAATAACGGCGCCATTACGCTTCCTCCAGGCGAACATCAACCACTGCGCCTGTGCTCAGGATCTGTTGCTCCAGAGCATGGCGCAGTGGTCGATACACATCGCTGTGGTCGCTGAGCCGTACTTTGTCCTGCCCAGGGAAGACTGGGTGGCGGACCTTGACGGCTCAGTGACCATAGTGTCATCGGCCGCCGCCGGTACTCCGACCCTTGAAAATGTCAGGAGGGGTCGGGGGTGCGTAGCAGCCCGGTTCGGGGAGATTGTTGTGGTGGGAGTCTACTTCTCCCCGAACCGAACTCTCGCCGAGTTCCACAACTCTCTCGCAGAGTTGAGTGTCGTCGTCGGAAACCATTCCCTCCCCGTGCTTGTCCTCGGGGACTTCAATGCCAAGAACTTGGCTTGGGGTTCTCGTCGCACAGATGTGCGGGGAAGGATGGTGGAGGACTGGGCCCTGGAGAAGGGTCTGGACGTCCTTAATCGGGGTTCTGTTCCCACGTGTGTGCGGATGCGGGGCGAGTCGGTGGTGGACATTTCGTTCGCTAGCCCCGTTCTGTCGCCGCGTGTCGTTGACTGGCGTGTCGTGGAGGGGGTGGAGACATATTCCGACCACCGGTACATCCGGTTTGACGTCTCCGCCCAGTCCTCAAGCGCGCCAGTCCAACAGGCCCCGAGTGGTCCGCGTTGGGCGCTGAAGCAGCTGGACCGGGAGCTCCTCCTGGAAGCCTCGATCGTGCAGGCCTGGGTGACATCACCGGACAGGCCTGCCGACGTTAATAGTGAGGCAGAGTGGTTCCGGGAGGCCATGTCCGACATTTGTGACGTGGCAATGCCCCGAGTCCGGCCAGGAAGCGCCCGACGCCAGGTGTACTGGTGGTCGCGCGAAATAACGTCTCTTCGTGAGGCGTGTGTTGCTGCGCGGCGCCCGTACGCCAGGCATCGCAGGCTCCGCATTCGCCCGCCGGATGCGGCAGCCATTGAGGCGGAGCTTTACGAGGGATACAGAGCGGCGAAGACCGCCCTCCGAGAGGCTATCCTGCGGGCCAGGGAACTGGCCCGCTTGGAGATGCTGGACACTCTCGACAGAGATCCGTGGGGGCGCCCCTACAAGATGGTGCGGAATAAACTCCGCACCTGGGCCCCCCCGCTGACGCAGAGTCTCCGGCCAGAGCTCGTGGAGGACGTGGTGAGCGCTCTGTTCCCCTCGCGGGGGGAACATCCGCCCCCGCCTATGGCTCCGCCACCTGCGGTGCCAGAAGAGGACCCAAGCGACGACGATGACACTCCGGAAGTGACTGGGGTAGACCTGAGAGTGGCGGTAGGTAGGCTTAAGGCTAAAAATACCGCCCCGGGACCCGATGGCTTGCCTGGCAAAGCCTGGGTCCTGGCCTCGGATGCGGAGGCTCTCGGGCCCCGACTGAAGGGGCTCTTAAGCGCATGCTTGGAGAGAGGCCAGTTCCCGCTTCGTTGGAAGACGGGGAAACTGGTCCTCATCCAAAAGCCGGGGCGCCCTGCGGACTCTCCGTCCGCATTTCGGCCCATTGTGCTGCTCGACGAGGTGGGCAAGCTCTTTGAGAGAGTGATTGCAAACCGCCTCGCCGAGCACCTTGAGGGGATGGGGCCGAATCTTGCGGAGAACCAGTTTGGTTTCCGCAAGGGGCGCTCTACCGTGGAAGCAATCATGCGCGTGAGAGCCCTCACGACGGGGGATGCGATATCCCGGGGCGGGGTTGTCTTGGCGGTGTCTCTCGACATCGCCAACGCCTTCAACTCCCTGCCCTGGAACTGCATCAGGGAGGCACTCCGGTATCACCGGGTGCCGACCTACCTCCGTCGTGTGATCGGGGACTACCTGACGGACAGGGCCGTCATCTACCCCAGTCGCTGCGGAGATTGGAACCGGCGAGAGATGTCGTGCGGTGTCCCACAGGGATCGGTTCTGGGACCGCCCCTGTGGAACATCGGTTACGACTGGGTGCTGCGCGCCGACCTCCCTAGTGGTGTCAGCGTCGTTTGCTACGCAGACGACACCCTGGTGCTGGCACAGGGGAGGTCGCACGAGGCGGCGGCCGAAGTGATGACACGCGGGGTTGCGATAGTCGTTGAGAGGATCCGGCAACTGGGTCTCGAGGTGGCATTGCACAAGTCCGAGGCCATGTGCTTTCATGGGCCTCGGAACGCGCCACCGTCGGGATCCACACTGACGGTAGGAGGGGTATCCATCGGCGTCGAGTCGACGTTGAAGTACCTAGGACTCGTCCTCGACAGCCGGTGGAACTTCGTGGAGCATTTCCGACGTTTGGCCCCCAGGCTGGAACGGACCGGGGCTGCCTTCAGGCGGCTCCTGCCCAACCTTGGGGGGCCAAACGCCTCCTGCCGCAGGCTCTATGCGGGGGTCGTGCGGTCCATGGCCCTCTACGGGGCCCCAGTGTGGGCGCGTTCCTTGAAGCGGCGTGCCGCTCATTATCTGAACGCGCCCCAAAAAGTGGTGGCCGTAAGGATGGTCCGTGGGTACCGCACGATCTCTCGCGAGGCGGCGGGCCTGCTTGCCGGATTGCCGCCATGGGATCTGGAGGCGATAGTCCTCGCGCGCCTACACGAATGGCGCGCGGAGGTACTACGCCGGGGGGAAACTCCGCTGCCGCGGCAAATTGCCGCTCAGCGGACTGACCTCCGGCGCGATCTCATGGCGACATGGAGAGAGCGACTGTCGCAACCCCGTGCAGGGCACGCCACGATAGTGGCGGTAAGTCCCCTCTTTGAGGAGTGGCTAGAGAGGCGCCACGGCGTCCTCACCTTCCGCCTGACGCAGGTCCTCACCGGACACGGATGTTTCGGGAGGTACCTGCACCGAATCGGGCGGGAGGAAACGCCCGGGTGTCTTCACTGCGAGGATCGACCGGAGGACACGGTGGAGCACACGGTGGAGGTCTGCCCCGCGTGGGCGGAGCACCGCCGTGTCCTCGAAGCGGCGATCGGCGGCGGCGACCTCTCGCGTCCGGCCCTGGTTCAATCCATGGTCCGGAGCGAGACGGAATGGGAAGCCGTCACCTCCTTCTGCGAAGCAGTCATGCTAGCGAAGGAGGTGGCGGAACGAGAGAGGGAGAGATCCTCACTTCCCGGCCGCCGCGGGAGACGCACCGGGCGTCGGGGGCCACGTGGTGGCTACCGGCCACCGTAGATGCGGGCCTGTGGACGGTTGGCTATGGGCTAGCTAGCGTCCGTCCGTCTAACGACGACAGGCCGTGTCGACGGCGCGTTCGTGTTCCACGCGCGCCTCAAAGAGATGTCAGCATAAGAGAGGGGCCCGCAAGGGCCGAAGCCTGCCGGGGTTGCGGGACTGTTCGAAAGAGATACCGCGGCCCCGGAAAGTAAAGGGCGAGGAAGGAACATGGATGGGTTTTGGTCAGTAAGAGTCTGACACTCCCTCCCGCTCCGCCCAGAGTGGGAGAAGTCATTTGATGATTTCCCATCCTAAAAAAAAAAAAAAAAAAAAAAAAGGAGTCTTCGAGTCTGGTAGATATCGCTATTAGAAATAACAATGGCGTTGTTATTGTAATAGACTGAATTTCATTGTATACCCAATATTTTCCTTCATATATATAGCTTAGTATTACAATACACCAAAGATATATACAAAAACCCTTTAGAAAAAACGAACAACCGCCAATACCACATAAAATTACCATAATCGTTTCTAATCTTAAAACAAGCCACAAAAACAAAGCGTATAGGTGTTTAATACCGCTCATACCCGTCCGTAGACGTCCATAGTCGTTCCTATATCCATAGCCCATAAGGCATGGTAAAATGAAGCTATAAAGGGCCTGTGGTAGCGAAACGGTAGATGCATGCGGTTTATGATGATTGCGCGTCAAGAAACAATAGCCTCTTATTGTTTATAGAGGACTGGCTCCAAAGTTAGGTCGCTGGATGTGGCTGTACGGTTTTTTGTGTTTGCGTACTTGAAGCTCTGTGTATTTTTAACGAATGTTGGCTGGTTAGAAAAATAACAACGGTTTTTTTTACACTTCGAAATTCAAATAAGTAACTGGTAAAAACAAGCTGTGTCAGGTAAGTTATGATTTTGGTGTTCCTATAATAAAGTTAAGTTTTAAGTTATTTTATCTTAAAACATAAACTTTACTACCTCGTTGGTCTAGTGGTCGCAAGCAGGACTGCCGAGCATGAGATCCTGGATGTGATTCCCAGGTTGGCCAATTTCTCCATCAGAAATTTCTCTGTGGCAGCCACGGAGTTTGGATTTGCGCCTGATTGGATGGCAATAGGCTTGGCCTTCACATAACCCTTCGGGAATTACAAGCGTGATGTTATGTTTATGTTATGGAACATAAACTTTCTATCCAAGATTTGAGCTGTCAAAACTCTTATCTAAGGTCCAGAGTCCAGGTCCCGGTCCACCTAGTGGGAGATCTTCCAACGCATCGTCTTCCCCTAAAAACGCATGCATACGCACTTATACCGTAAACTGGACTTCTGTATACGAAAAGCAATAATATTGACGCAAAGGAGAATTCTAAAACAGATCCTAATCCCGACAATAATCTTACAAACGCGGAACTTAAAACAACACGATATCGATTTAGCAAAACCGTAACATTTTAACCAGTCATACATCAAGACGAATACAGTTTCACCATAATAGTAACTCGAGAGCAATCTCCGGCCATTATCTGAATCCCTTTTTGATAAAACGTGAAGATACATAGACTTCGCCATTTAAGAAATGGTCCACAAATGTTAGTGAAAGTTTTATTTCAAAAGGATAAGATCAGCTGAGAAACGTTACGAATTGAACGGAGTTTTTGAGATAGCAGATATGTTTTAGATGTATAGAAAGTGTGTATTTTTTTAAAGTGTTACCTACCTTATGTTAATTTTTAGAGATCGACTAAAATACTAAATCAATCTTTAGCCTTAGGATGACTAGGAGTGGCATAGCAATAAGTCAGTATAATTATTTACAATCTACTTCCCTATCTTTAATCACATAAAATAAAAGAAACTTAGATTTTCCTTTAAATCAATCACATTACCAATTCCCAAAAAAATCACTTTAAAAAATAATGGTCCCACGATTCACAGCCCTTTTAAACCCTTCATTTAAATCGTTCCAAATTTAATTTTCCCGCCCGGCCGCCATTTCCATTCAGCCAGTATCTCGGGCGATACTTTCGTGTTATTCTCGATATCATTGGGCCACATCGGCATGTACGTCACGTCTTAACCCTCGCCCGCTAACGACGCAGGTTTATCAACTACGCTGGACACAGAAAGAGTTACTCGTGAGGGTTAAATGTGGAGGTAAAAAGTTGTTGGAAAACGTTTGGACTTTTGCGGTTTTTGTGGTTAAGAAGGTAGATAGAAATGTTAGTGGCTTGACTTGATTATTGTCATGATAACCCTAATTTCTTCTGCTGCTTTAATTTTTTCAACATTAAACATTATTTTTTTGCATTTTACAAAAATTTTCCTAAAATACGTTTTCGAGCCTGAAAACAAGCCGATTTCCTTCCAAAAACAAAAATACAGCCACAAAAAAGAAACACAGAAACAATTCGCATTTTTTCATTCGCAACACGAACCACGACCATCTTTTATTGACTAGTGGCGTAACCCGACGCCACACGTCTACGCGAATCTCCGCGGAGCGTATGAAATCTGCGGCGCAGAATGTAATATTACACTTTGGCAATGATGTGAAATATGGAGACGCGGGCCCAGCGGTATCAATTGTACCTACATACATGTGGTGCAAGTGAGTAAAATGGTGCGCGCGATTGGAGGGTTACGGAGAGGAAAGTTTTATTGTATTTATCAAGATATGTCACCATAACTTGAATTTATAGTTTTGTACCTTTTAGCCGTTATTTGTGAAATTAAGTAGTTGACACAATATTGTGCCTATATGGATATTCCATATGCAAGGTTTTACTTCATGTTTCCATAAATGTACTAAGTACTGTTAGAAAAATCATAAAATGTTATGTGTTTAAGTTATTTTTCCACACATTCAAACAGATATTAAAGTTGAAATTTTTGTAAAATAAATTACAAACAGACCATAATCAATATTGCCATTCATGTCAAATTTGACATTAAAATCATGGTTTTAAGGGTGACAAAAACTAGCACAGGTCATTGATAAGACAGGCCATCATAATCTAATCTTTTCGCATGATCAACACAAAGACCTGATGTGGAGCATTTGTTGACAGGACCCGGTTTCTCTAAGTACTTAACCTAATTTCATAACATTATGCAACTATTTACTATCCTTTAAACTTTCATTTAGAGCTACTCCAGAACTGTTTACCCACCAAAATAAGTCCCACTTATTCAACATTAGCCTTTATTCAAGCTGAGTATAAGGATGATTTTCAATCTAAATCTGTCATAATTAATTTATCTCCGCCGCCTCTGTATCCTCAAACTACTCTGTGCACTCAGGACCACATGAAAGCGTCGTTTGGTTCGCTTCTCTCGTCCCTTCTGACATTCTGAACTATGTCTGTCTGTATTTTAACTAGGAACGTAGAGAAACTATTCTATGTTGTCCTAGCGACAAGTTGGAATCTACTTAGTTAATAATACTGCTTGTCTTCAAGTCAGAACAAGGGTATTCAGAGGAATTGTGTTGGAGCTTTAGTTTGCAGTGGCTTGTCCGAGGTTACGCTATCGAAATGGCTGAGTTTTGGTCAAAGGGTATTTTCCTTTAAAGGACTGATTGGCACGACCAAGAAGAAGTATGAAGGAATATAGTTAGTTGAGGGTCTACACAAAGAAACATTCTTTAGTCAGTCAAAACTTGAATGGGACTGTCAAAAGGAATCGGAAAGTTTTCGTCCATCTTGTTGAAAGTCGTTGCAAAAGTATGGAACGATTCTAAGCCATTACTACTACTTGCCTAAACACACAGAATAAAAAGAAAAACTACACATTCCATTTTCAAAAAACAAAAGACTGAAAAGTTTTCAGTCTTTTGTTTTAAATGACAAATCGAATGTTTACTTTTTTTCTAAGTTTGAAAAGCGAAACTGCATCGCGTCTGCACTTATTTCGTGTTTACTCTGTGCAAACAATGAAAGCGGAGTGTGGGTATCGGCGCCAGTATGTCCCTGCTGACGCCCCGTATCACGTTACTTGAAGCGAGGTGACGCTCATGCCTTGTGCCTCGGTTAGCACGCATCTGTGATGGTTTGTAAACGAAATACTGTAACACGATACTTGGTTTGATGAAAACAATTGAATAACACTCACGTATTATGAGTTTACAAGATTTTTTGTGTTTTTTTTTGTTTAGTTTCTACCATGGTAGACGTGTGTTCACGTTTATCTACCATAGTAGAAAATACAGCACGCCAACAATTACGATTCTTACATCCTTCTTCGATTTCATCCACGTACATGTCGTACATTCATCTGGTCATAAATGCACGGCAAGTACCTAGACCTACTACACACGTGACCTTTTTGAAGAACATCATTAAGGCTAGTGTTTGTCCTTCTTGGGGGCCCGCTCCCGGCTTTCCCACTTTTTTTTTCATGCGATTGTAAAGGACCACATTTTTAAATAAGGTTCTAGAATCAACAATTTACAAAAAAGCAACAATTTGCTGGGTTCTAAATCGCAGTGGCCAGTGCCAATTTTTAAAAGACAAAGCGCTTGGATTTTTCGTGCCAAACAGCTGGGACTTTAAATAGACTTGTACTAGATCTAGATTTAGGATTAAAGCTTAGGTGAAGATAAATATCGGTGATATATCGAAAGTTGTTTACGAATTCAAAGATAAACGTGACTACACATTACCATTAAACACCGAATTTACTGCTGAAACTACATTCACCAACAATTGAACAACAAATCATGAATTACAGGATTCATTTCAATATATCAGAGTCCAAAAACGGGCCAATTTCGCTTACCAATCACCAGTAACAATTTACCTATCTCGTGTCTATGGCCAAACGGCTATCCTATAAAACATAGCCACACATATAGCCGGCACTAAATCTGCCACGAAGTACCACTGTTTATTCGAACTGAAGCTGAAGTACCTAAAGTATAGTTTCGTTTCAAAAGTTCAGTGGGTCTCTCTGAGAGTCTTTCGCGTAAATGGAATGGAGGCCTATTTTTAGTTGCTAGTTCTTTTTAAGTGGGAGCGATAAGAGGCGGTCTTAACGTTGTGTTTTTGAAATTATGGTTTCTCCTACTCCTCCGCTATACTTTTCCGATTAATTTCTGTAAAATATTGTTCGCGACTGTAAAACGTATTTAGTTACAGAATTATAATCACCAAACCCTCCAAGTTCATAACGGTCGAGGAATGTCTTTGACCTCGAAAAAGTCGTTAAATAATGTCTCAATCAACACACAACCTAGTACTGGCCTGCAAATTGCAAAAATCGGAAGAAAATTTGAATTTCGCGGGCTACCTACCCTTTTTTGTTTTTTTTTTGGTACCTTAGTATGTGAAATCATCAAATGACTCTTCCCGCTCTGGGCTACCCTGAAGCTTTCACCTTGAATTGTGGGTCTTAATTTTCTCGGCGCTTTTCTGGTGGTCGACGCTGTTGATTCTGGCTTTTAAGAGTTACAGTGGTTTGGGAATAGTGTGGCAAGCTAATCCCAATAAAAGAGTTGTGTTTGTTAATCTTGAAGCTTGAATTCCTTGTTTAATAAGTCAAGTAAAAATATAAAAATCAGTCAGACTAAAACAATTACTAACATACTTTATCATAATGTTAGTATTGCATTTGACATTGTGGCGTTAATATTATCGAACCTAAATATTATAATAAGACCTAAATCAAGACGGGAACAGAAATCTGAATTAAATTCCTGTACATTTAAACTTTATAAAACGGAATAAGTAGAAATATGTACTCTTATTCAGGTAAATGTTATTTTAATGGAGAGCGGTTGTCTATACAACCGCTGCAGCCTGCTTACCCTTTCAAAACCACTGGTGAAACGGTCATGCTGTGCGTGGTTTAATTATAAGTTAGGTATAAGTTTTAGGCGTGTGAGTGTTCATGGCGTCATATAAATGCAAAAAATACTCAATTTTTGTCTCAGAAATTATTAAGTTATCTAATTAGGATACAAAAAATATTAAGCCTAGTCTAAGCAATTAATTAGAGTACCTAAAAATTTTGATACTAAAGTTCAAGTTCACAATGACGCAAACAGGCAAATAACAACGATTCAAACAATTCCTAATACCATTTTTTTAATAAAAATTCGATAGCATAGCTCATTAAAAGTCAAAAACACAAACAAATGATATGTAATTGAACTTAAAATGTCACTTACGGGATATCTTCCGTGATTATTTTTGGTTTTGAGCTCTCGATATTCCGACGCTGATGCAAGCGCCATGATCGCGGGTTGACTGGAGAATGCGGGTGGATGGAAAACATTGTTAGGCGCAGACAAATCTGTCTACCTTCTTTCTTTGTCTTTTGCTACGCGCACTACTGGAACTCGACACTTAGTCACGGCCAGCGCGGGGTGAAACTTCCATACATTGGCGTCAAACAAAATTTTCATAGATAGTGCTGCCATCTGTGTGTTTGAGGACACAAACTTTTCAACTGTTTTACAACTGTCATATAGAGAACAGTTATTTTGAACAACTTGTCAGTGAAGTAGATAGCCTAGCGGTGACATCGGTTGCCTTGTGAATAATAGTTTCCAAGTTCGAATCCGTAGTCAAGAATTTACTTTTTGGTATTTATTTGGTTGAACAGAAACTAACAGTGCCATCTAACAGTTAGGTACACAGTTTTAATAAAAACGAAAACCAGAGTTGCGCATCTATCTTGTATCATAAAGCTTAAAACAGTTAAGAGCCCTTTTACTTTTTGGTGTTACGCTAATTGTACAATTATAACGAAAAAGTACCTATTCCGTTATTATGAAAGTATAGGTTATTTGTGACATGAATAAATTATGTTTATTGTCTATTTATATTCATTAAGATCTACAAATTAGAGGTCCCAAATCATGAAATCAGGTTTCTGTGAGTTTTGCTAAAACATGCATCGGAAGAATAACTATTGCTAAATAAATAAATAAGGTATCTAAAATTCGTCCTATTATAATTGAAGTAGAAGAAGCAAGCTATTTGTAACAAGTAATTGATATTTCAAGCAACGAACGGAAACCATTATAATTTCAACGAGTAAAACTCGCAACCTCACGTTTATTTTGTAACAGGCCTCTTAATGAGATATGTAATATTTTTTTCTGCAAACATTTTGCTAGTTCTTCTAACAATCAAATCAAAGCATATCCAAACTACGGTTCGGGATAACCCTAGTGTGAAGAGTGCCCTTACCGCTCCCTCTCAAAACTCACACCATCCAATATTTTGACCTCGCGTGCGAGTGCCTGAAAGCCTTCTTTGCTCGCCAACTTTTTTTTTCATAAAGAAATGGGTTTGAATAGAAAACCCACTTATTTTGCCCTAAGCAAAGTCTGAATATATCGACTAATGTATATACTTATGTATGTCTGTCTGTTGCAGGTATGTTTCGAGTATCTTCGTAAGTACTTTTTTGTGTATTATGTCTAAGTTTTAAATATTTGTCGTTCTTTTTTCAAAATCAGGTTTTGGTGTTCTGCTGTTATGATTGTGCTTGGTAACGTTTGACTTGAGTTTCTTGTAGTTTGATTTAGAATTATTTGTACATTCATTGCAGCCTAATGCCGTGAGTATAGAACCTGTCCCTTTGTCCGTTTTTTTTCATACTGCCCTAATTGTTGAAATCTTGTTGTGAATCGTGATCTTTTTTTTTTGATGACGAGTAGAGACATTGACAAGTATAACTCGTCTCTATAGGTCCTCTGTAAACCGTCCACTTGATTTTTGGTCTGCCAAAATTTCTTTATACTACATTCTTCTTGTCGAATCTATGTTACTTCGGGCCTAGTAGGTGGCCACTTTTATTGCAGCGGCAGAGGCGCTATTCAGGTCGTCAAAATTGCAGGTAAACGGACACCTAGGACATCCAGATTTCATTATATAGGTTTTCACTATTTTATGCATTCTTTTACATTTTTCATTTTTTGAAGTGAAAACTTCTTAAGGCACGTTGAGCACTTATGGTTAAATAAAAATCAAGGAACTCGCGTGACCGTCACCTAACGCATCGTAACACTCGTAGTCGATCCGCTACGGCGTAGCACCACTCAGGCGTGCGCGGGGCACAACCCGTAGCAGAGCAGATATAGAATACTTAGTTTAAACTTCTATATTTTTTTTTAGACTGCCCCGCAATTTTTTAGGGTTCCGTAGCCAAATGGCAAAAAACGGAACCCTTATAGTTTCGCCATGTCTGTCTGTCTGTCTGTCTGTCTGTCTGTCTGTCTGTCCGCGGATAATCTCAGTGACCGTTAGCACCAGAAAGCTGAAATTTGGTACCAATATGTATATCAATCATGCCGACAAAGTGCAAAAATAAAAATTTAAAAAAACATTTTTATTAGGGTACCTCCCCCAGACGTAAAGTGGGGAGCGATTTTTTTTTTAATTTTGACCCTGACGTGTGATATATTGTTGGATAGGTATTTAAAAATGAATAGGGGTTTTCTAAAATCATTTTTTGATAATATTAATATTTTAGGAAATAATCGCTCCGAAAGTCAAAAACAATGTGTCCCCCCCCCCTCTAACTTTTGAACCATAAGTTTAAAAAATATGAAAAAAATCACAGAAGTAGACCTTTATATGAACTTTCTAGGAAAATTATTTTCAACTTGATGAGTTGAATAGTTTTTGAGTTATATAGCACTTTTTCAAAAAAACGCAAATGATAACTTTGTTTTTCATACAAATACTATGAAAATCAAAGTTATTTTTGCTGACGAAAAATGTTGGTATTTTTAATGGTCTGGGAAGCTACGGAACCCTACAGTGAGCGTGGCCCGACACGCTCTTGGCCGGTTTTACTGTTTTTTTTTTTTAGACTGCCCCGCCATTTTTTTTTTTTAGACTGCCCCGCCATTTTTTTTTATAGTAAAAGAATGATTAACATAAAAGTTAGGTCCACCATTGTCTTAAACTGGGCATACTTTTATTACCATCACGCAACAGAAAAGCACTCAGCTCTTGCCTTCCACAATATTGTGAGCACACACGACAAGCATGTTATCTTCTATAACATAGTATGCTTGTACGTCGTATACTAGACTTCTTAGCCACAAGCCGGCTCCTTGTAGCGCGTTCGAGTTTCACTCCGAGCATCGGATAAGCTGCCACAGCACGAGTAACTGCAGTATAGCAGTAGTTGGTTTCTGAAACCATCTTGTATGCACATTACTTATGAAACTGTGGTTTTCCGTTGAAATGAAACGCTTATTTCACATAAAAAGAATTGTGAAATTACTCTCTCTGTGGTGGCTCAAAATTCCGTCGAAAAGCTGTTAAAAATAAAGTTCTGATCTGCTCGCTCTTGCATGCATTTCACAATTTTACGGTTTCACTGCGATAGATTATAATCTACCGAAAAATAATGCGTTAAATTGTAAGCAGTAGGTATATTCGGTTGTCAATCTTTCAAGAGTTGATAATCTCGCTAGATAGATTAAAATCTAACGGGTTTTACAATTTTACGGTGACAATATACATAGATAGGTACCTTAATATCATAGGGTCGTACCCCATCTACCTGTTATAATCCCTTGATCCAACTACACCCACAAAGGGAAACATGTAGGTCTTTTCTTAGCCAGGACTTACACAAGTAATTGACTTTGCCAACTACTCTATAACATTTGACTGTAACAGCTCGTATTTAACTTTTCACCCTAAACCAACTGAATTAATACAATTCAAATTAAACATAATCACTCTGAAATCCAATCTAATTTCACTGAACAACTAAAGGAGGATTTGTGTTTAACTATTTAAGCTTCACTGTAGTTCAATTTGATAGTTGTACTCGTACGTTTAATAACGCACGGCACGGTTGGTTCAGTGGCTGAGAGACTGGCTGCTGCGGTCCGTGTCGCGGGTTCAATCCCCGCATGGAAAAAATATTTTTATGGCAATAAAGAGTGTTTGTGTATGTCAGTTTAAATGTTTGTAATCGTACCGACGATACACGAAAAATTCCTAGTGCGGGGCAACTGATATTGATACTACCTATTTGCCTGCGTCATCCCACTGCTGGGCAAAAGCCTTTCTCCATGACTTCCGGGTGTTTCGATCCAAGGCCAATGTGGACCACTGCTCGCTGGTTTTGTCATGATTGTTCCGCCATCTATTACGTACGAGGTATGTCGCGATATCTTCTGACTGTGTCAAGAAACCAGAAAGACACACATTGAAAAAAAGGCAGTAAATCAAATTATTTTAAGTGAACATATTACACTTACAAGTTTGGTAAATCGTAGGATAGAAAAACTAATTTATGTCAACCCTGTTCTTCGTCCTACTCCAAACAACTTTGAAGTTATTAAGGTGACACAAATTCGAGTCACGCAATCAGTTTAATTTCATCCAGACTTACATCATTAGGTACGACTGTACCATCGGAGAAACAGACAGACAGGTGCCTTATATTTCAAAGTAAGAGCATTGATGGATATATTTATACTTTCTGCCAAATGAGATCGCAATAGAGGTCATTGCCCTTTCTCTAATATCTTCGTACGAACCAAAACAAATGAACTTTGTATCGTTTTTCATTAGAAGAAAAAATGTCGAATATCACGATAAATGACGATTCAAGAATTAAACAGGCTTATTTTTGGATTTCAAATGTAAGGACTTTAATAAATGTAGTTAGGTCAATGACCGCTTTTCCGATCTTACTTGGTAGCAACTATAGTTGGTCTAATTTAAGCGAGCTCTGTCTTACTCGAGCTGTACCTTGTCGAGAAACGCCTTTGCCTTACAATGCCTTAAGCAAACGAGCAGACGAACTTGCTAACCCGTTTCGTGTACAAAGTCCAAAACTGCTTAGAAATACTGAAGGCAAACGGGCATCTTCTAATTAGAAGTTATACCTACCTACTGTTAATTAAGATCTATGCTATTGCGGCTGGAAACAACTGATTATGTTGCATTGATGTTGTCTGATAAGGTCATAGATAGAAATAGGCTGGGATTAAATGAAGGGTTGTTTCTTGAGACTTAATTAGCAAAGCTGTGAACACTGGTTTTATAGATATGAAATATAACAACCTGTGCTGATGTTTGACTTATTTTTACTGTACTAGCTCTTCGCCCGCGACGTCGTCCGCATAAATACGGTACACGACAAAAAAATAATGATATTAGTCCGTCAGTTTGATTATCAACTAATATTTGACACGTATTTTTTCTTTTGTTACATAAACTAAAATTAACGAAGACAAGACGCTTTTAAAATTCTCAATACGTCACGCCTTTGTATAATTTTTAGCGAGTTCTGACGTCACGAGCCCCCACTCAAGAGTTTTGATGCGTTTTATCTTTGTCAATATGCATTGTTTTACAAAAACAAAAAATATGTGTCCATAGTTTCCAATACGACGGACTAAATAGATTTGAAATTTTTGATGTTGTCGTCATGCATATTGTCATAGCTCCACTATAACTAAAATATATTTTACAGGTGCAAGTTACGATAGTGTAGAATTCAAATGTTCGCTAGCGACCTGCCCGATCTAGGTTTATTTCAACCTATGTTTCAAGCCATCACTTTACATAGAACGATCGAAGAATCTTTCCCGCCCCACCCCAGGATGTTATGCAATAGATCAGAATACTACTGCCCTTGATTCCGTACATGTTAAAGTAACATACCTCATAAATATCAATTGGTTGTAGTGCAGATTTACATCTGTGTAAGAATAATATTTGAAATCAAATGAAAAGTTTCGGAAATTACCTCCTTCTTCCAAACTTTACCTCTTTAACGCCATTGTCACATATACGTGACAAGCAAGCGCGTGCCCTGTACGCCAAACGACACAAATATGTGACAAAATAGTAGATGAAATTGTGGCTTGGCGTGGAGGGCACGCGCGTGCGTTTGCTGTGGCGGTCAAAAGGTTAACAATATTAATTTAGTTAAAAAGGCGGACATTCAAATAGAAAACCAACAAAGGCTATCCAAAAGCACACAAATCAAATCAAAGACTTTGACAAACTCCCAAATATCTGAATGATGTTCCATCTAAATAAAAAACGATGTAGAACAGACTTTCATCACTGTCACCCCCTCCAGACGTAACCTCTCACAAGTGCTGCCATCATTCACCATCCATCACTCTAAGGAAATTATATTGAAGATTAATAAGCTATTAAAGATGGCGCTTACAGCCGTGGCTTGTGACCTCTGAGGTTTTGGAATGGTACTTAGTTATCGGTAGACTGTGACGAGTTTTGATAGCTTCATTTGTTTTTGGGAATGAATCTTGTGTGATATAATGTGACACTTTATAAAGGTGAAATTATTATATTTGCATGTCAACCATTAAAGTTTAAACTTTAAAGTTAATTAAATAAAGTTCTTTATTCCCAGACGAGATAAAATTTGCTCTGATTAAAGTTCAAAAAGTGTTTTTTTTAAAGCGAAATTCTCAATTTAAATACCTGCTGAACACAAAAATGTGGCCTTTAAAACTTTGCCCACCAACCCGTTTAACCGGAATAAAACGAAACGTATAATTTCCGACCAAAAAAAATCCACACACTAATTGCCGGATTTGCTTTTAAACTTTAACCAAATCCTACGCAACGTAAACCGAACTTTCACAATTCAACTTTGGCATTAAATATACAAAACTCCCGTTTAATTTCCACAAAGGAAATAGCACCCTAACTTGAAAGTAATAAGATTGATTTATCCTATTAATGTAGGTCTGAATCGAAACCCTTGTTTTGACAACTCATTATTGGTATGTTCCTAATTGGACAGTTCGTTTCGTACTCGGCTATCCGCTTGATACGACCGAATTCGGTACGCACTCCGACTGTTTGTGTTTGCCAAAGATATTTTCGCGTTTGCACAGCTGATTGCGTACGATGAGGTCACCCCGCGAATCCAAATTGGATGTTAAATTCGATTTTAAACCTAGCCTCAACGAATTTATGGGTAAAAGAAAATATTCAATGAATTACATCATAAAACATATAAAAACGGGTATTTACGGGTACTTTTTTGGTTTTTTTTTTCAATGAATTATTTAGGTTTTTGCTTTTTGCTCGGAACACTGTTTATAAATTAATGTAAGTCATTAGTCATTACTTTTAAAACTCGATTTTATACAAACTTTTTTTTAATGCGGTGTAGCTCGTCGTTTAATAACAGCCGCTCGGATCGATCTTTAGGTAAAGTCCATGGATGGATGACCAGCCATTTCATACCTCTTTTCTGGCGGTCAGGGATATCTATTACCCAGTACTAACTGGGTTGTGGAAGTCAGATAGGCAATCGCAAAATACTGATATTCAGACCCCATCATAGTTGAAAAAAGACAAACAAACATAACAAATAACATAACATATTCAAATGTAACAACAATATAAAAAACTAAACTTCAGACATTCAATAAAACCTGAACATAAAAAAATCACACATCAAACAGTAGCAATTTTAATTTCTTCCCAACAAATCATACGAAATTAATTCACATCACAACGCCGTATCCCATCCGACATTCCACTTATTTACTCCAACGTTACGTATTAAAATTTTACCCAAAAACAACAATGGCTGCCTAAAATAAATCGCGTACCCTTGACTGCGTTACTCGCAAGCCGCTTAATTTTGTCAAACAGAACCTCTACATTTTGACGTATACATACGGAACGCGCATAGAATAACGAATTGTGACGTTCGCTGAATAACTGATTAGGAACGAACCACACCTGTTGTTACTTTTATTTTACGCGCTGTTTTTTGTTCATTAAATGTTTGTGTTGTAACATTTGGTGTGATTGGAGTTTAGGACTTTTCGGAGGAGACAGAGGGAGAAGAGAGTCAACGTTTTGAACGATACCTTATCTTCAATGAAGTAACTAGAATCTCAAAGGACCAAAATTTTGAAGTAACAGCAATACTCTAAGAAGGCTTGAGGATTGATAGACATACCTACTAGGCTGTAATTGAGAGCTAACCAAGTCTTGTTGTAAAATAACAGTAACGTGTAAAGGGCCAAATAAATTCACGTTAACTTGAATAAAGCGAGTTCCGAAACATGAATCCCAAAAATAATAAAATACGAGTATCTATTGCTAAACAAAACGGCAAATTAATCAAAGTGCGAAACAATAGTATTTTTCACATCATCAAAACGACATCACACAGATCACAGTCCGGACGTACCGGGCACAAAAACAATGGTAAGCGATGCCAACCAAGTTTCGCAAACAATTTATTCCACACATAACCGAAAATTATGTAAATCTTCACGACTAACAAATGGATGTAAACATTGAAAATGTTGACGGCAATAATTGCGACACGATTATTCAATTTGACGTTTTGCAATCAGCGGGCACAAACGAGCAAACACTCGTAATCAAACATGCCCGAATCGATTATCGACTCGATTCAATTCGGCCGATAACGCCGATGTCCGATTCGATACGAATTTATATCGTTCAGTCGTGTAATGATTGAATTTTATGATCGATTCCATTTGTATCGATATGCGATGTTTAGATAGTTGATATGTGATGCCAATCCTTTGAGCGGGTGATTGGCATTACCGCCACAGAATTAGCCAGCTTCAACATAATCATTAATTCATTTAATGATTACTTAACAACAAAGTCCAATGAAAAAGCAAATTTTCATTTATTTATACAGTTTCAAATTCATCTAAACTTCCGTAAATTGACTCACTTCGCCTAGATTACCCATTTCCTTTACCCGAAATACTTTAAACAGCCAACAAGAGAATCAAACTTCCAAAGCGAAATTAATGTCGAACATTATAATAATAAATGCGACTCATAGGATTTAGAGCAGAACAGTAACGAAAAGCATATAATATAACTTATATATAAAGCAGATAGTAAAACAAGTTCCACTATTAATCCCGGGAGTGTGGCTGTAGTGATGTGCAACGGTACGGGACTGCGGGATGCAAAGACCAAGTTTTGAAGTGTTCCGAGATGTTCCCGTTTGAATATAGCTGTGAATAAGAATTAGTGAGGCAACTGCTTTTAATGTTTGACAAGTGTTTCTGTTAATGTTTTATTTAAAGCTCGGTAAACATATTCCGTTTGCGGATTTAAATTAATCTTGATTTCCTTAATGTTATAAGTAATGAGTTTTGATGTTTTCTCACATTTATCTTTGTTGTAATTATTTGAATCATAGAATAAAACAGCCAGTCAGACTTATTTCTTAAGAATTAAAATTCCTCTCGCGTTGATATTACACACGAAAAATATATGTTTGAAGACATTCTAGTGATTGTAATATTAAACAGAAAAATATATGTGTGAAGACATTTTAGCGATTGTAATATTAAACATTCACGACATTACATAGTTTAATATAGTCTCTAACGGCAGCTACGTCACTAAAACACGACTCTATTCCCTTGAGCCTCGTAACTTACACTCCTTTTATGACACTATAGAATATTTTAAGTGCATTTAAGCGTCCGAAACGTAACCGGGGGGGAGGGGGGGCTTAGAGGCAGGGACTAAGACACGAACAGACTCCAAATTGATGATATCGATTAAAGGTTGACAGCCTCAGACAATGCTGGTTTTCTTGAAAGCAAGGAAATGGAAATTGAATCATATATTCGTCTATTACCATCTGTAAACGGCAATTCGACAGTTGAGTTGTATTTGATCTCGAGTCGATTGATAAACATTGATTGACTGTTCTTCGTGCAATGTTGTCATGTTGGTTGATTTTAATGAAAATCGTATACTACATAGTTACTGTATTGAAAGAGAGTTTAGTATTGTTAGACATCGTAGTAACAAATAAAGCATAGAAGAATGAAAAAAAAATCTCTCAACGAAAGCAAACAATGAAACTCACACATTTTAGCTTTCAAAACACGAAGCCCAAGAAAATATGGCAAAGACATTTTACATCAAAGAAACATAACTCCCCACACATTAAAATTCAAATACCAACGCCAAACATTTAGCGTTTCTCGTTGTACCAAAATACATTTTCTAAGGAAGGAGAACCTAAATGATCCCCGTATTGTGCGGAACACAAATCGTCGATGCAGATTACAAAAGACCCTAGGGAGTGAACAGTCGCTCGGAGGAAAGCCCTCCGATCCCATTGTGATGAGCTCTTTGTCTTATTGGATAAGGTTCAAGTGATGAATGACAGCGAAGGTATCACAGTAAACGATCCTTTTATTGAGGAAAAAGAAACGTTAGAATTTGTTGATGACAAACATAAAGACGTTCAATTACTTTAAAAGGCTGACGATGGATTAGCTGTCGAAGATGTAAGAATTAGGTCGGTTGTTCGTTTTTTGGACAAATGCTACGGAATTGGCGGTGGCAGTATTGTATTTGTCTGACTTGCCGTTTCATTTACTCGTCTGCTATGTTTCTACCAATCATTTTCCTTTTTACTTTAAAATCTGTTTTGTGAATCCGGGGTGAGTTTCCTAATTAACACCGTTAAAATACGAATTTGGAAGTAAACCCAATCCAAAGTAAAACTGCTGTAAATTTTGGAAAAACTTCGTAATCTTCAGAATCCAAGCTCGAAAGTTCTGCGCTTAGACTAACATTATCCTAAAGCGCTTTATCTCATTGTTTGATTTATAGTTAGCAACTTTACAGACCGATTCAGTTGCTGAGCAAATTGAATCCAGCCAAGTTTTGAGCTAGTACCTCCAATGCATGGTTTTTTGTATTTTTTGCTTTCAACAATATTAGCTTTCGAGGGGTCTGTTGCTAACCTAGAACTACTTTGTAGATAAGATGTAAAATGTATTCTGCAAAGTACCTATTTACGACTAAAAGTTTTAGTTATTTTTTATTACTCTCTTTTACTGGTTTCTTAAAGTTCCCGAAAGTATGCCGAAAACCCCCGTTCTGTTATTCTGCCAAATCTTTGTTCTGTTATATAAATCAGACAAGTTTAGGGTATATTTACAAACCTTTAATGATGGCAGAAAAGTAAAATAACAGACCCACTAATTTCGCTTCTTCGTTTGATTTTATTTACACGAGTTTTGTCATATTTAGAAGGAGGGCTATTTTAAATGATCTGAATACCAATTATGCTTCATTACTTTGTAGATTTAAATATCACTTCTTGTTAGCTTTGCTTGTTTAGGTTTTGATAAAAATATAACCGACAATTTTAGATTCTTGTACAGAATTACAAAAGCCCTAATTAGAGTCTTTATTAAACATCCAAATTAATTGTGGGAGCTTGCTGTTATACTGAAATATTGGACTATGAAAACATTCTGGAAGATTTTTCACGTAATAATGTTTTTATTTTTGTATCATTGTTACTTCTTCCTAAACAATCTTCTATTTATAACAGTTGTTGGAATTTCTTCGAGTTTCTGACGATCGTCGGTGACCCAGAAAGGAAAGCGTGCACCTATTCGTAATGCTCAAAGATGCAGATGACCTGATAGAAGGTTGTTAGAACTTATTGGAATGTATTTCTGCAATATCGTTCTAGTTGAATACATAGACTTCGATGAGGAAAGCTTTAACGAAGGAACTGAGGTGGATACTGATTAAAAAACATGATGTTAACATGACCGTGATGATGTAAATGTGAAGAAGAAGCGAGATAACAGGGTAACTACTAACAAAGTAATGATTGCCGATTGCTAATTAGAAAATGTTGTATCTTGCACCTCTTATGCATTTCTGCCAGTTATTTCATTAAAAGCAGTGATAGCCTGGTGGACTGCCAAGTCATCGGTCTCAAGTTCGAACCCAAGACACGTATCTCAGATTTTTCGGATTCATGTGGGTTTTGTATACTTAATTATCACTAGCTTGGGTAAAGGAAAACCTCCTGAGGAACTCAGCATGCGTGAGAGATATTTCTCGAAGGCATGTAAATAAAGCCCATGTCAAAGGCCTATGGGTGGCATAAAACCTCTCACACCAGGTTCGGTACCTATCACACGATACAGAAAAAATAAGAATGGCAATATACAAAAACCAATCGTAGGAAGGTTATAAATTACAATATATTCTAAGAATACTAAATTGCGGTTACCTAGTTAAACCAATTTCCTTTGCAAGACGGATGCGTCTCATTCTGAGGAACAAATTAACTCACACGGCTGTTTTAATAGGATAATGTCATGCTTCATACAGTTCAAGCTTTATTGAATGACTGCCCACTTAATTGAGGACTTGCTTTGTCACTCCTGTGTTAAGCTTTAATTCTTTATCATGATACGGGAAATTTATTTAAATACTTAATTACATAGCAATTGGGGCTTCGTGGGACAAGGCCTGTATAATTGAGAGTCGTATTTCGAAACCAATTTAGAAATAAATAGAAGCTTGTAAAAAAGTGCCGCTGTTTTCCCTAGTCAAGCGTAATTATGGATGACTATAGACTTATTGACACGTTTTTGGTTCTTGTAGTATGTCTTGGTATTTATGGTAGTATTTGTGGAGGTGTTAGATACACTTATTCATTTATTAATTACGTGCGTTCCACATTGTAGACCGTATAAAAGCTCAACATAGAAATTTTATAAAGGGAATTAAAAAAAAAAGTTGCTCCATACATTTTGGCCGTGTAGGTAAAGCACTTAGAGAAAACTGCAAAGCCAACTGGGCTAAGCAGTTTTTTTATTTTTATTTCCGACTATTAATGTCTATGTCTCCCCCCCCCCCCCGGTCAGAATTATGCACGAATTACGTGTTAACCATTTGTGCGTCGATGTCCCTTTTACCTTGTATTTAAGTAGTATATCAAAATCTAATTTGTTAAAATACTTCGGTAACCACACTAATCAAAATGTAACAACGAAAACATAATTTAAAAATCAATTGTATTTTCTTGAAAAGCTTCCGCGGTGTCTTTAAGAAACTTTAAAGTACCAAACACCAATTTATTTTCGCCAGACGGAGGTACATACACTTCTGCAGAAAAGCTTTTCTGCGCAGAAAAATGTTGAAAAATTTCTCAACGTTGTATTATTTCTTCAGCTAGTCTTTGTAAATAATTCATAGGTATAGCTCGCACGACCACAGTCCACAATGGAGTATATTTTAGAATTAATAGTATGTACGTACTTTCAGTTCGCAATAAAGCTGGTATACCAAAATAATGAATCATATTTTCCTGAAAATCGTGGGCCTTTATTTGGTTGGGGTTATTTATATGTTTCAAGTCGTGCGATTGTATTAAATAATCCAGTTCTCTTCTACGACTTCACCACCGAAATCATCCACATACATAAAACCATCCATAAATGGAAATCCAAACACAGACTCCGACAAACCAATGACACTGATTTCATAAACATTTACTACTCTATAAACGTAACCGCTTCGTTCAATAAACTGACACCATTAAACGCAGACGTAGCCGTAAACGGCACAAGTATAGTTAAACGTTAGAAACTAATAAAAGTTGACGTGTCTAACCATCTGAAAGATCATCACATGTGCGACAAATGAGCGGCTATTTTTTACTCACTTACTCTTCGTAAAGGGCAATGAACGGAAACGTTAGTATTGAACAGAGCCTCGAGAAAACTTTGTCGTAGTTTTTTGTCGTGAAGACAAATCAATCAATCAATCAATTTGAACTTTTGAAGGTAACAACATTAATTTAAGCCTCAATTGGAGATCTTAATCATTTGTTGTTAACACTTAATTGGTCTAGTGACCGCAATTCTGATTGAGGCCTTGGGATGGCAAAAAATCTGATGGATCTGGATCTATCATGCTTGGAGTATCGTTCTACTTGGAATTTTATTTGTGACCGGAATTTGGCCATAGGCTTTGATCTAACTTAGGTTAAAATTTTACCATAAGCAGTTTAATATTAATCAGCACCGTACCTTCATCTACTCCTTTGAGGACCCCAATATCGATAGTTAAAACTAGCAAAAAACTTCCCAAAAACTTACTACTAAACCTACTAATTACTAAAATGTGAAAGTTTCTTGGGATGTCTGGAACTTCGTAACGCAAAAACTTCAGAATTGATTTAGATGAAATTTAGCATACAGATAGCTTATAATCTGGATATATGTGTTACATTTTATCCCGGTACCATGATCTGGTGGGACAATTACCGAACGCGAGCGGGCGAAGTCGCAGGCATAAGCTAGTTCCAAATAGATGCGAGGAACTAACAGATTTAATACCTTTGCGGTCCAACTTTGTCCATTTCTCTCTCTGTTCCCACCAGATTACCATCTTCAGCTTGATCTCGAATGTCGTAATAAGGTAATTTCGGGTTGTGACCGTTAAAAAAGGAATAAATCTCTAATGTGCTGTGAATACGATTTTGTGGTTTTAAGATGACGTTGACACAATGACGAAATGTCAAAGATGACGTTTGTGTCAATTAGAAAGTTACCGCAGCTTTTATGTAGCTTAATGATGTTAGGGTTTTTTTGTGTCGTTTATTTGTGGTTAGTTCAATTGGGTTGATAGTTTGATTCGTTTAAAAAGTGTGTTAGAAAGATTATCGAATTGGTACTTACTGTGCACTCTCGAAGTTATATTGTTTTGATTCTTCAGATGTTTCTTATTTAGAGGTTTATGTAGTTTTGTATCTAAGATTTATTAACCACGAGTATTGTCGCATTGTTGTTGTAGTTGTGTTAGTGTGTTGTTGTTGTTGCGCTGTTGCGTTGTTGTTGTGTGTTGTTGTGCTTGTTTAAAAACGTAAATTATCGCTTTTCTCATATTTAATCCTTATCACAATATGATGGATCTCTTTTTCCATACCACGGTTTTAGTCATCCTTTTCTAGTCCCGTTGGTCTTCCTCTATTCATGCTTATAACTCTCCTAACTACATTTCATTATCACTAGTGTAAGTAGTATCATATACAAATTGAATTTGAACGCGTATGTTAGCATTCTTTTCCAATCATTCATTAATACTTTTCACTAAACAATATGGCTTGTACTAAGATTGAGTATGCATTGTTTCATTCTAAATTCAAATTCTCTATCTACTACTACACCAATCAACGTCACGTCGGGGCAATTCGACTATTGTCGGCCATTGTCGCTTCTACAATTCTTTCATAGTTATTTTACCTCCACCTTTCTATCATTCTGATGTTTATACTCGTAGCAATAAGGTTGCTTTTGAGTTGCTACCAGTCACAAGTCTATTAAAACCATAGTGTTCTTTACAGTCATTAAAATAAGGTTGAGGATGAGTTGTCTCTATCTGAAGTAACATAAGTTTGAAAGGTCTGTAGCTATCAATTCAAGCGTTTAGCGCCACGAAGCGTGTAAACGCCTTATAACAGCTTGACGCGAACAAAAGCGTTATTTAATGCCATTATAATGTGAGAGTGGGCGATGATGGTATCACATGGTGATAAGTGGACGTCACACTCCCACCATTTCTCTATTTAGTTGCTTCATAGTTGTAATTGTTTGATGGCTTAGAGGCTATTCGGTGCTTTGTCCGGATTTCTTCCCAAAATATAATTTTCTTGACCTGTAACGTCCATTAGTGTTTGAAACTCAGGCTACGTAAATAAATCGATACTTATATTGTAAATACGAAAATGACTCAACGCGGGCGAATCCACTGGAAAAAGCTCGTCCATTATATAAATAAAATTACCTGATTACTTCCTCTAGAATCCATCTCTATCAAATAAAAACTCAATGCCTCCTAAATTCTCAAATTCATTTCACTCAAACGAAAAACCTCCGATTTTCCGCTTCCAAAACCCTTTTAAAGCATTCGGAAAGCGAAAATCGTAGTTAAAACCAAATATTCAGTGTAAAATCTTTAAAGGTTTTAATTATACTAAGTGGTAGTACCGAAGAGAGACCAGCATCAATCTATTTAATGCGAGAGATACCTGTTCGGGGCAAAAACGATGTATCCCTCCACCACACCATTCATTACTGGGCTAACGAGACTTTGGGAACGATATTTCGGAGTTGAAACGTCGATAAAACGCAAACTAGTTGCAATTGTCGGTTTGCACTTTGGCACCGCGATGTTTTCCGTGTTTTGCGCCAATAGTCGTCAGCAGTGCAATTGGTATGCCAAATGGTTCTGCTTATGCAGTTTTGATATGAGTGATGATAAGGTTTTATCGTTTTTGTAAAAAATAAACTATTTTTGGAAAAAAAAAAGAAACTAGATCAGCATTGCGGTTTATAATAGGTACCTGAAAAAGAATGTATGAGTACTGAGTAGTCTTAGCTCAGTTTTTTAATACTTCTGGAAAGTATAGGGAAGGTCTTAGCCGAGTATGATCGAAATTAAAATGCCTTTAATTCTGAACCATTTACGGGATGCCTCTCAGTTCAGTGTGCCCCCGCACTGTTGGCCTCCTCTAACGTCTTCAACTGCTGTTATCTCTAGCAAGACTTTTCCAGTTGAGACGGTCTGTGAGTTTAAGCTTATACTTCCATCTCCTCTCTAGCGTCTCGTTTTAGCTTATACTTGCCGAGTATGATAGTATTGGTCAAATGTAACAAAAATTGTATCTTTCGGTTACCCCTAAAACATAAACAGTTCAGAAATAAATGAAGGGACTACAATTTCTCCAACAAGTTAAACCAACATTTCAACCATATCTAAAACTTCAAGTGCGAAAATGATAAATGCAAATCGTAAAAATGAACAAGCGCCAAAGCATTAAGTGCCTCATGATTAATGAATCCGTTGGAGCAACTACTACTTATGATTAGCATGTACTTGCATACTAATTGCAATTCCCAAAGTGAGAGCCCACGAACAAGACAGACTTTGCCGACCGTATCGCTAATGACATTCCCCATTGCCGCTTTTCTTTCAGTTTCGTCAAATTAAGCTCACCAAGAACAGAACCTAGTATACCCATAATCAGCTTTAAACGTTTCCACTCGTGGGCCACAGGCTTCTCTCTGCGAGTGGAAACCGGCCCTGGTCTGCCGAACGGGCCCAGATTTGGTTCTGTCACAGACCTCCGAATTTCCAGAGCAGTTGGTGAGTGGTACTCCGGTGCTATCGACCCCGATGAAAACAATACGGTTAATGGGGTCGCACATAGGTGGGCACTACTTTGTGAAATTTATTTCTTTACTACTGGGGGTCTAAAATGGCCGCTTTAGCAGAACATTAAATTAATCACATCTAAAATTTTTAAATTCTAAAAGTGAACTTTACGGTCATAACAATAAAGTCCATTTTAGGTAATTATATTTTTTAAGGTGATTCGTATTATGTTCTGCTAAAGCGGCCATTTTAGGCCCCCTGCTCTCAAAACTTTGAATGAAAACCAATTTGAAACGTGACATCAACCATTCCGCGTTGTGGATAACCTTCAGCCCACTCAAGAAGACTTGTGCACCAGCAATGGGGACATTAGACACTGATTATGCATTTAACGTAACGTAATATAAATTCAAAGAGGTAACCCCATAAATAGGGCGGTCAATGCGCCCTCACGCGCCCTCAAGACGTTACCCGACAGATTTGAAAAGTGTCTCCTCCGCATTCCCCCGTCAAATTAAGTAGACTTTTTAAGTTGGCCGGATGAATTTTAAATTAGATTAAGCCCCAGGCCGATCGTGACGGCGCAAAGAGTATGAATGATGACTTACAGTATACGAACATTGTATGAAATGTATATCAAATGCCGACAAAATTAGGTTGAGCTGTCAAGCTTTTGAATACCATTGAAGTTTAGTTTTTCGGTTAGCTGGTCGTTAGATAGTTACACAATCGTTATGGAATTGAAGCAATGTATATTTTCCGGTGATATAATTGTATGTTTGTGTGTGGGGTCCCGTTAGGCGCATCGCTGCAACGAACGGTAAGTCTGTACGAACGGATTTCCTGAGTTCAATTCTCAGGCAAGTGTGGAATTTTTAGCGCTCTGGTAGACTGGCGACTGTTTTTTGTTTTGTGGAAGATGGGAATTGAATTTGAGATATAGTACTGCTGTGTTGAGCTATAAAAGTTGTGGGTTTCTTGTTGCAAAGCCGATCAATCTGTCTTTGATGTTGAGTTGTTGACTGGGAAACTTTTTTTCTTGTAAAGCCGCGACTACGTGATAGGAAGTCGTTGAAATACCGTGTAATAGATAATTTCCCCTCAGTGTGACGTGCCCACTTACGGGACATATAGAACAGAATAGCACAGTTTATTGTTCTAAAAACATAAGAAGAAGTAAAGAGGAAAATATAACATCAAAGCAAACAAAGAAAATTATTAGGACTAATTACTAAAACAAGTTTAGGTTTCTTATGTGTCATCGTTTCTTATGTAGCTATGACCGTCACACAGGCATAGTAGTTTGTGACAAAAACACAGCCGAATAAAACATTAATTCAAGCTGGGATAGTAATCCTTGGTAGCAGAAAAGGAATACGAACCTGTAGGTTTCTAGTGCGACATCACACATTTCCAAACGTTAACCATTCAACAATATTCATGGTGTTATTTTCGTTGTTGAGTATTCGAACTTTTCAAAAATATCCTTATCACCATATCAATTCATCAACATAAATCACCCTGTGCTGGGTAGGCCTCTCCTTTTTAGGGTTCCGTACCTCAAAAGGTAAAAACGGAACCCTTATAGGATCACTTTGTTGTCCGTCTGTCTGTCTGTCTGTCTGTCTGTCTGTCAAGACCTTTTTTCTCAGGAACGCGTGGAGGTATCAAGCTGAAATTCATATCAAATACTCAAGTCTATGGTCTCTTGGAGCTGTGAAAAAATCAAACTTCTAAGTCAACGCGATCAAAAGATACTCCCGTTTATGCCGCAAATTTTCGACACTCGCAAGGGAATCAAAACCTACAGGGTACTTCCCGTGAACTCAGAATCTTGAAATTTGGTACGAAGCAACGTCTTATAACACAGATAAAGGAAAAATTGCGAAAAGCATAAATTTTTAGTTACATCATATAATAAAAATATTTTTAATAATTTTAAACTTATTACCCCTTTACTCATGAACGCGTAGTGGTATTATATTGAAATTCTTAACAAATACTCAAGTCTATAATATCTTTAAGCTGTAACAAAATCAAACTTCTACGTCAACGCAATCAAAAGATACAGCAATTAAAGCCGCATATTTTGAAACTCGCAACTACTCGCAAGGGAATCAAAACCTAAACAGATACTTCCAGACGACCTGGAATCTTGAAATTTGGCATGAAGCAACGTTATAAAGTACACATATAGGAAAAATTCCGAAAATCTTAAATTACCATAACTTTTACTTATATACCTACAGGTTTGTACGGAACCCTCGGTGCGCGAGTCTGACTCGCACTTGGCCGGTTTTTTCTGCCACACATCGGATAAGTGCATCGCTTATCTAGTTGTTCCCAACGATATCGTCGACCCAACGAGCTTTAGGCACTGGTTTCTTTGACCAAACCTTGACCACCACTCGTTCAGAGCCTTGCTCCATCGCCCATCATCTCTCAAACGTATATTATGAGCAAAAAATCCAAGATTTAACGTGTTACCCAATTCCGGTGCTAAAAATGCATAAAAATAGGTGTCTATATCTTTAACGCCTTTTACAACATACTTTTAACCTCACAAAACTTCACCAATGAAATGGAATAGCAGCTAAAAATTCTGCTCTAGTGGCTCGAGAGTCGAGCTCAGTTTGGATAAGTTCCAAATTGTGTGACAATGATGCAGTTAGAGCGCTGTCAAAAATGGCTTGACTTTAATAAAAATGTCGAGCCAAAGCTTTGGGGTTAGTTTATGATGAACATTGATGTTAGTGTCTGAAATTTCGATTGGCTTTTTCAATAGCCTAAAATAGCGTTTCTTTGTTTGGTAAAATTATTAATTACTAGATGATCCGCGTTAGCTTCGTCTGGTGACGGATTTCCATAAAAAAATCAACTCCTTTTTCACCCAGTTAGGGGTTGAATTTTCCAAAACTCTTTCTTAGTAACAATAGTAGATAGTTAGTTAAGATAGTTAATAGCTGTCTGTGTGCCAAGCAACGACCATACAGCCTATAGACGCCTAATACACGATCTAACGCACGAAAACTATTCTGTCAACTCGCTGAGGTACGAGGTACGCGAGGGGGACGGGGTACTGCGTTCTGATTGGTCAATTCAAGGTCATTGCATTTCACTAGGGATGGGACAGTTTTAAATCTAACAAGAAAGTATCGATAATTTTTAAACTGTTAGGCATAATAAAATATGTTTTGCATACTTTACTTGCATTAAATTACCTTCTTTATTCTAATTACGATTGAATCATGTAGGTAAAATATCTGAACTTATGAACTTAGTAGGCGGCGACGGTTTTTCATAGGGATAAAACAATCTTCGGTAAAATGACGTGAACATATTAATAAATAAATAAATGTTGTAATTTTTTATTATTAAAAATATATAATCAAAATCAAAATCAAAATCAAAATCAAAGCATTTATTTCAAGTAGGCCAGTTACAGGCACTTTTGAATTGTCGAAACAAAAATGAACATTTAATGTAGCTACAGTCCCAGTCACAAGACATAAAAACTGTGAAAGTACTGTAGTTGCCCATTCCCTAGCGTAGATCTCTATGGAGAAGAACGGGCAAGAAACTCCATGGACACTCTTTTAAATCAAAATATTGTTACAAAATCTTGGTTACATCAATCATGTTGAGATGGTATATTATGTGAGAACAATGTAGCAAGATTTGCACGATAAAAGTGTCCATAGCAAAACAAAAACAAAATACAACCCAAAAACAAAATAATTAATTCAAATAAACCATGGCGACTAAGACATGACCAGTCACAACTGACAGCGCCCGTTCACGAACATGACGCATGGATCAGCACCATTCAGCTCAACCATTTTGAAGGGAACTAAATGGTCCGACACACGCGCCACCATCAGCGAGACATTTGAGTGAGCATGACATACTCATAACCGCCAGGGCACATTCAAGTCAAAAAAAATAAAAACGTAGGTTTTCAGCGAATGATAGCATTCTAGTACATAGCACTCACACAATATGGAATATGAGGTTATATAATACTAAAGATATTGAATTTATACAATGCAAAGATAGTTGTACAATCTTCAGCAGCTCCAACAACACAAATTAGCGCTATCCCTTTATGCGCCCCTGTCCTTGTGGAGCAGGACCGGCATTGAGCCAAGCATTTTTATCAGCGATATAATCGTCCAATTTGTAATATGCTTGCTTACACAGTGTGCGTTTAATGCATGTTTTAAATTTGGTTTCATTTAGTTCAAGAATGCTTTGTGGAATTTTATTATAGCATTTCAAACAGTACCCCATGAAAGACGAGTCTACTTTAGCGAGTCTGAAGCCTGGCTGAACTAATTGGTCTCTATTTCTAGTACTGTAATTGTGTCTGTCACCTCTTTTACCAAAAAGATGCAGATTTTTCCTGACATACATTATGTTTTCATAGATGTATTGACAATATACAGTCATGATGTTAATTTCCTTAAACAGTTCCCTTAGAGAATCGCGCCTACGAAGATTGTAAATGGCTCTGATGGCTCTTTTCTGCAGAATAAATATAGACTCAATATCAGCAGCCCGTCCCCACAGCAAAATGCCGTAAGACATTATGCTATGGAAGTAACTAAAATAGACTAGTCTAGCGGTATCTAAATCAGTGAATTGACGGATTTTCCTAATGGCATATGCTGCTGAACTTAAGCGCCCCGCAAGAGATGTTAAATGAGAACCCCATTGAAGCCTTGAATCAAGCGTAAGCCCCAGAAAAACAGTTTTATCTACGAATTCGAGTTTCTCTTTATTCAATATTATCTCACAATCACTACTTTTAACATTCGGTAAAGCAAATCTTATGCATTTAGTTTTTTTTTCATTTAATACCAAATTGTTTGCTGTGAACCAATTATGGACTTCAAGTAAGGCATCATTCACGTCATCTAGATTTTGGGCTCGTCTATTTATCTTAAAAATTAAGGAAGTGTCATCGGCAAATAATACCATATTTTGTGGTTGGTTTTTCAGTAAATAGGGTAGATCATTTATATATACTAAAAAGAGGAAAGGACCCAATATTGAGCCTTGCGGAACCCCCATTTTTACTTTCAAGCCCTGTGAATTAACACCATTTATTTGAATATATTGCAGTCTATCACTTAAATAAGATTTTACCAAACTAAGTGCAAGTTTACCTAGTCCGTAATGCTCAAGTTTCAAAAGCAATGTGTCGTGATTTACACAATTTTAATTTTTAATTAATTTTTTGCATAAATAAATAGTTATAGGTTTTATTTTACGCTTTATCGACAACAGAGGCGGTCGTACGATTTGGAACATCACTAATTATGTTAACGTAACACCGAGGAAAAGAGATAGAGAAAAAACACTTTCAAAAGAAAGGGACGCAATCATAAAAGAAATCAAGTATGACCAGTATAAGATGAACTCCGATAAATATTGTCAGACATTTAATCTAATTTAGATTATGGAACTTTTAAATTACCGATGACATGTGATAACGTCTTTCAGGAAACTTGAAGTCCGGCTTTCTTTATCACACCAACGTAATAGACACGGAGCCATATTATGTCTTTTTTCTCGATTTTTTAAAGGAGTAGTGCGGAAGTGTTTGCGGCTCACAGGAGTGGTCGAAACTAATTCGAACTCGGTGAGTGACGACGGCTATAAGATTTATACCCCTTATGTGTTGACAGACATCGGTCGCCTGTTATTAGGAGTCTAGAGGCTGAATGGTCGTTGGTGCCAAGTTTTAAATAGCCCGATCCGTCCAGTGGTTAAGGTTCTGCGTTGATGAATCAGTCTGGACAAGTAATTTTACGTGCCTAGAACAAGCAACCTCATACATTTATCGAAAATAAATTGGAGTTTTGATTTATTTATGTTTAAAGGTTTTTTACTTTTGTTTAAATTGCAAGCGTCCCAAACCCCTAAGTATGAAGCTTGTCTTCTGCCCAATCAAATATCTTCCGTTACTACCAAATAAATTACCACCTGCTCAAAAACACTACTCCAAAGCTTTGTTTAGGCGTACTAGCCACGTGTACTCCAGCTATCGAGGTCAGAACATGCACCAGCAGTAACAGGTTACTGCCCTACAAATGCCAAGCTGACCCGTTTTACCCCTGTTGACATTTATACCGCGAAGGGACCGTCAGGTGCCAAGCTCTATAATTAAATGAGGGGTTAACATGAATATTAATGCAACCATAGCCTTCCAGTGTCAATTGGGACAATTCTTTTTGTTTTAAAAAGGCTCGTCCCATGTGAAACATATCATGTCAGCTTGTACAGACAACTCTGCTAAATAGAAAATTTATTCAGCATCATGGTCACCCCCTTTCGCGTGGGACTTGAAACAAAACTGGCAAGATGTGGGTGTACTACGGTGTATAAGCTACATCTTTGCCTTATCCTGAAGCGGTTACAGGCATCATGTTATAGTACCGTGCATTATGTTGGCAGGAAAACTCCCTTACTTGGCTTTGTTTGAAAAGAAATCCATTGGATCCGTCATACGAAGTAAGCTTGTTTTCAACGGATTCTGAATCCAGCTTGTATAGCGCATTGGAATAATTGAATCTGTTTCGTCCAGTGAAACATACATCACTTCGTATCAGCTTAGATCACATACTACGATCTTGATGAACATCACAGCTGAAAGTTAAAAGTAAACAAGGAGAAGCAAAAAAATTATGTAGACTCTTTTATAAAATCGACTTTCTGACGCTACGAAAACCAAATTTATCAATGAGTTACGTCAATTTTCGCCACATAGGCTTCTCATAGGTCGCCGATTCCAACGTCGACATCAATTCTGTCCTCAGGACTAGATTGAGGTCAAGAGTAGGCCCATTCAATATGTAACAAAATATGTGACATCAAGACAAATGCAATTTACTGCAGTTACAAGACCGTAGCATATCCCAAGAACTGCGCAACATAAGTCGTTCGTATACGTGCACCTTTAAGTACCACCATTCCTCCACCGCAGATTGACATACTCATGCCTTCTCATACGATAACATAATCGTCTCCAATGATACATGAAACAAACCACGATACCGCTCATATCGCTTAATTCGCTCCATTAAGACCCGTATCACAGATTAAGCGCATCCGCACCGAAGTCTTTGTGGAACGATTGTTGGATACAGATGCTCATCGTTCATGGAAGTAAGCAATTAACTGTTTTGTTGATGGCTAAGAAAATAACAGTGATGAATCGGTGGAGAAATGTCGGGGAAACAATAGAAACATCATTGTGAGCAATCTCTTACAATTATTGAAAAATAAAACGGACTCTCGGACCCGCATTGAGTTCAAACATTAGCACAACGAAATGTATTGTGTTTGGGATTATCTTGTGTCCTAAACTAGGTCAAGGTCATGGATTACCTATTGATTAGGTTTCATCAATATTTGACGTTGTGTCGTGAAAAGGTATCAAACTGATAGGCATTTTAAAACGTTACCAAAAACTTGAAACACTATTGTTTATAGTCACAGAGTTGGTAAAAAGGAAACTCGAAGCATTTATTTCAAGTCGGCCAATTACAGTCAATCAGGTCGAAGTAAAGACAATAATAAAATGTAGGTACAGTCCCAGTTAAGGCATAAACCTTAAAAAGTTTGTGATCGTACGCTATTTGCCAATTCCAAAGTGTACATTTCTATGGAGAAGAACGGGCAAGAAACTCCATGATCGAGAAACAGGGCTAGTCCAAATATCATTGTAAAACTGTCCTTATTAAAAACTTTCTTTAGACATATCTTTGCAAGTGTTGGTGACATAAATATAATGCTAAAAGCACTACAGTTAGCAGATAGAGAATTTAGGTGCCACGCTTAATTAAACCATAAGTCCAAACAACTATTTCTATTTGCAACTCCTAGCATGAATTAGCACGAACTCTGCCTACGGAGTTAAGTTAGCATAGCGTGAAGACGTACCACCTAGTTCTCATACATAAAGTTAGTCCATTCAAAAGTTCTGTCACCCGTGGTTGTATTAAAACATATCTGAACTAACTTTCGTATTAATGTTTTAGTATAATTATAACTAGTTGGGTGACTGTTTCGTTGGCCTAGTGGTCGCATGCGTGACTGCTGTGCTACGACTGGTCTTGGTTCGAATCCCAGGTTGGGAAAAGCGTTATTGGGTTTTTTCATTAGGAGTTTCTTAGTCGCAGATACGGAGCCTGGATTTGCGGCTGGTAGAAAGCCATAGGCTCGCCCTAAACATAACTGGCAAAATGTTGGTGTTCAGTCTGGAGTTTGAAACCAAGACAAGCACCTCAGTTTTTTCGGATGCATGTGCGGATTGTACGACTTGTCTTGTAGTTGACACTTGCTTCGGTGAAGCAAACATCGTGACGAAACTGAACCAGCATGCCTGAGACCTAGTGAGAACCCATGGGCGGTATGAAAACTCTGAACCATCCAATGGTTAATAAAGAACCACACGAAACAGAAAGAATGCACCAATTCAAAAGATTGTTTATAAAAGATTATCGGACCCATTAACCTAGATACTAAAACAGAGAATTAAAAAAGAAACTGCACCAAAAAAGAAAACTTTAAGTGAGCGTGTCTTAATGCTTGTAGAAAAAACTAAATTAAAACAACAGGATCCTAAGTTTTGTACGGAGAATAAGAAAATGTCCCAAGTGGACGATATCTACACCACGCTCCAATTGCAAGAGGGGTGAGCAGAAGTGATTAAATGAAATGGTTACGAGGGTGTTAAGAAAATGTACAGTGAGTAAAGAGTTAAAAGATAAAAAGAAAACAAGGCACTCCTAGGTACTTAGGTAGGTTTAAAGGTAGTGAGCATTAAATATAGATAGTTAGACAAAATTATGATTTATTCATCTTAAAAAAGCTTTTTAAAGAGCCCATGATACTTGGAAGTCAAACAGAACTGTCAAAATGTGGCGAAGTATCCAGGATATACAAGGTGTACCTTAGTCAGCTCTGCTCTGCTTATACTTTTCAGCATTAAAGGCGTGTTATGTATGTGTTTAAAAAGGTTTTAGAGGAAACATACGTAGGTGGGATGAATGGATGAATCGTTTGATTCCCAGGTGATAGATTGGTATTCTACTAAAGCCCATTCTTAGGAACAGTTCGAGGATTTATAATGCCTGTTAGAACAATTAATATTAATATTGCATCGCTTCATACTAAAATCAACCTTTATGTAGCCGGAATACGATTCATATTTCAACAGTAACGCGATATCTACTCAATTATTCAGTTTGAGAGCACGTGTGATGCGTGTTACTGTACTTATTCGCTACATGTGTCCCCCCTCCCCCCCCCCCCCCGGCAATCCCGACACGTGTTAGTGTGACCTTCACACTTCTCCCAACTAACCCCTCTCGTTTATAAAGCATGTTTTATGACCGTTGGGACTTGAGACTGGTGTCAGTATTATGCACCAGTCTGATAACATAGCATGTCTGTAATCCTTAAAGAGTTAGGCTGTGGCGTAGATAGACTATAAGCCGAATTTCGATGGTTATGTTTCAGTTCCTTGTAGTAACTATATAGTTATAATAGTAGTAGAAGCCTGGAATGTTAATAGTCCGATTGACGTCAATCAGCTCGCTCCCTACTACAAGGAACTGAAACATAACCATCGAAATTCGGCTTCGGTTTCGGCATTCGATATGGTAATCGATCCCAATACCTCATGCCCAACTATACCGCTTGCAACCAACAAGGCAGTCTAATGTACCTACAGCACAACTTTGAATTTGTTCAATTTTGACTGTAAAATCCCTAGAGTAAGTTAAAGTCAAACAGTATTTAAAAATAAAAAGCTTACACCAAAAACCTCCGAATAAAATCTTAAAATGTTAATTCCAAATTGCCAATCAGGCGTCCTGTACAAAATTTGTACGGGATCCCGAATAAATACCCAAATCCCGGCGGCCGGGACCGGACACGGGACTAATGTCGCGGGCAGCCGGACAAATAGAGCGCTGGATTAGCAACGCCCTGATTAACTAAGCCTGATGTCAGCCTGTTTTGTTATGCACCCCTAGTACTTTTCTGAGATTGGACATTATTTCGCTGCGTACATGTCCATGAAAATGGCGCCACGCATACGTAATAGAAACCAATTTAAGGAATATAACAAAAACACTGGTTTTGTAGAATTGTCCAATGACCTTTGTGTAAAATATGCTGAATGTTAATCCCGCAAACTGTAGCGTAGCAAAGTTGGCGATCCCGGATGGATCCTCGATCCCGTGGGGCGCACCGGACACGGGAGTAATGTCGTGGGCAGCCGGACAAATACGATGTTGGATTAGCAACGCCTTGATTAACTAAGCTATGTCGCCTGTTTTGTTATGCACCCCTGGTATTTCGCGAGATTGCATGTTTTTCTATATCTCTTATAATTAAGGCTGCTGTTGTCGTCTATGAGGCTCTATGGACCTGTTTGGCGAGGGAGGGACAAAACCGAGCCAAAAGTATGAATATTGATAACTTTGACATTAAAACAAAAGTCATTTGCTTTCCTCTGTTTTTTGAATGTTCTAGTCAGTTGTTTTGATGTAGGCAAGTATCCAAATGTAACAATGTTTCTTTGGTACTTGACAGGTAGGACATGATAAGGTCGGATAGGAATGACATTGACAGGTGCCTACCAGTCAATGTCATTTTTTCTCTTGGTAATCATATGTGAAATGGTCTGTGGAAATTGTAAAGAAACTGGCAGCGCTAGTTCAGACTATAAGAATCATGACACACTACAATAAGCTCACTCGATTAAACAAGTAGATCCAATAACCTGTTCAAAGTCTATCCCACTTCATTCCCTATCCACAAGCACCACAAAATTATTAATAAAAGCACCTCCAACCACAACATGATCACTCTTTCATCAACAAAGTAGAATCTCGCTTGTTCACCTGTGCTTTATTGCATAATATGGGGTATAAGTAAGAAGCGCGCGCGACCCTGCATAATGCTGCATAATGCTGCCCGCGACGCATTAACATTTGCGTTGGCTTCGCTCAAGTAAATGACACGCGGTGGTTCCGTAATTAAAGTAGCGATGTATGTGGTCTGGTGTTTGTGGTAAATTCACTTTTATTGTAGGATAAAATTAAGGTTTCCGGGAAAAAAATTGATCAGTCATGCTTTTTGACTGCAGACTAGCTAGCTGCTCTCGGCTCAAATAGTGAGAAAAAAGTACCAAACTAAATATGAATTCTGGGCTAACGCTAAGAAGCAGAAGTAGAAGAACTGTAAGGAACAAGAAAACAGCGAGGTAATGGCAAAGCCTTTCATTTTGACAGTTCAAAACTCTTCAACAACATTCATCGCAATATTTTAAAAGATCATTCAAAGAAAAGATGTTTGAATTTTGTAAAAGATTATTGTGGCTAGAAAAGAAATGGACTATCGTTGACGGTGTTACCGACAGAGATTTAAGTGCTCTTGGAGGAAAAATAAGTACTTAAACCCAAATGAGTTGACATAATTATGGTATAAGATGGTTCTTTACATGCAATATGCACCGCGTAACATACAAGCTATTCTAGAACACTTTAACGACACTCCTTTGTTTACTCATACCTAGGCGCTAATAAATGTTTTACACGTACGATAGGAAGATACTCGTATATGTGTAACATAAACAAAGCCACAGCTAACTAAAATATCGTGTGCAACATACAACCTCGTTTCCCGACATTGCTCGCCCTCTAAGCTGAACAACTCAAGTGATGTCATCATAATAATGATATCATTAAATTATCTTCGAGTCGACAGCTTGTATTTGTCACCTCCTTTAGTATTGCGAAACACATGACACTTTTTTATTGTGTCGTCGGGTGATACGACGCACGCATTTAAGTGTTAATGTACGCATTAAAAAGTTAATGCGTTCATTGAAGTTTTTAATGCGTTCACACGTGTACACTGTGGCAGTGGAGTCGTGGAAATGAATCATATACAGGGTGAAATTGAATAGATGCGACAAATTTAAATATACAATAATACGTGTTGTCAAGAAAATGTATAAAATATCAAATGTAAAATTGTAATGAACGAAGGAAGGGTAGTGGGCGGCGCGCGGTCGCCGGGAAGGGATGTCAGCGCTGGCGCACATGCGAGGTTTGGCAACGTCGCGCGATACTTACATTAGAAACTAGGCTAAATTAGGTAAATGACCGCTATGTACGGGAATACCGATAATTCGTACTTAAATAAAGATAATAACATCAATGGACCTTTTGAAAACGATAATCGCGTAATTTTTTTTAACGATTTAGATAGTAGAAAAAACAGTTTATAATTACTATGTTACTGTAACTGAAGCTCCCATTTCATTTTGTCGCATTTATTCAAATTCACCCTGTATAATGTTAGATGATATTTTTCTGTAGTGTTAATGAAAAATATGATTTGTTAGAGGAGGTGAAGGTACATTTCCATGACCAAGTGCTTGCCTAGGTGAGCACGTTAAGTCGTTGGTTGTGGCAGTCAGTTGATGACATCTTTGACAGTCGTTACCGGTAGTCAGTTAGGCCGAAAGTCTGAAAACCAGTCTTGTCAATGTAATACTGGTATTCAGCTGCATCATGGTTAGACTGAAAGCCTACCCTAGGCTAGATATTTTCCGGGGCTGCGGAACTGTTCGAAAGAGATACCGTGGCTCCGGAACATAAAGGGCGAGGAAGAAACATGGATGGGTTTTAGTCAGTAAAAGTCTGACACTCCCTCCCGCTCCGCCCAGAGTGGGAGAAGTCATTTGATGATTTTCCCATCCGAAAAAAAAAGGCTAGACATTTTGACGAAGTGATGACAATTTGTAAATCAACCTATCAAGAGCATTTCTGTTGTCAATAAATGTGAAATGAACATAACGATTGATTATTATAGTAATGAACAGAACCCTGCGTATAGCTTGGAGGCATTTTGCACATGTTGATCGTAAAATGTTTTCCACATTTTGAGTAGTAAAATGTTAATGACATGTCATTAAAGTTGTTAATAACATTGAACATTGTAACGGAGTTAATTTTATCATGTGCAAATATCCGTGGATATAACGTGTCGTACATAAGTACTCGGGTTGGTCTATAAATTCAAGGTCATTTGAGCGGTGGGTTTGAACCCAGCTAAGCGTGTTACTTGGTGTATTTTTTTTTCATCCCCACTACTCTCCAACGGTGAAAAAAAAACATGATGTGAAAACTCATCACCATCTTAAACCAAACATTAAAGACAGAAAACATTGTAGCAGCAGTAGGAACATTTTTAACCAACGACCATACAGCCTATAGACGCCTAATAAACGATCTAACGCACGAAAACTATTCTGTCAACTCGCTGAGGTACGAGGTACGCGAGGGGGACGGGGTACTGCGTTCTGATTGGTCAATTCAAGGTCATTGCATTTCACTAGGAATGGGACAGTTTTAAATCAAACAAGAAAGTATCGATATTTTTTAACTGTAGGCATAATAAAATATTATGTTTTACATACTTTACTTGCATTAAATTACCTTCTTTATTCTAATTACGATTGAATCATGTAGGTAAAATATCTGAACTTATATGAACTTAGTAGGCGGCGACGGTTTTTCATAGGGATAAAACAATCTTCGGTAAAATGACGTGAACATATTAATAAATAAATAAATGTTGTAATTTTTTATTATTAAAAATATATAATTTTTTGCATAAATAAATAGTTATAGGTTTTATTTTTTGCTTTATCGACAACAGAGGCGGTCGTACGATATGGAACATCACTAATTATGTTAACGTAACACCGAGGAAAAGAGATAGAGAAAAAAACACTTTCAAAAGAAAGGGACGCAATCATAAAAGACATCAAGTATGACCAGTATAAGATGAACTCCGATAAATATTGTCAGACATTTAATCTAATTTAGATTATGGAACTTTTAAATTACCGATGACATGTGATAACGTCTTTCAGGAAACTTGAAGTCCGGCTTTCTTTATCACACCAACGTATTTAATACACGGGGCCATATTATGTCTATTTACTCGATTTTTTAAAGGAGTAGTGCGGAAGTGTTTGCGGCTCACAGGAGTGGTCGAAACTAATTCGAACTCGGTGAGTGACGACGGCTATAAGATTTATACCCCTTATGTGTTGACAGACATCGGTCGCCTGTTATTAGGAGTCTAGAGGCTGTATGGTCGTTGTTTTTAACACTGATTATGCGATTTGCTTATGCAGCGAACTGTGGACCGAGTTATGCTAGTTTCTTTGAAGGATAACATTCGAAATTAAATTAACCTGAAAAGAAAGAAGCTGATGTGGCATTGGGTCAGCCACATCTATCGAAGGACTGATGGTCAATGGATTAATGAGTCCTGGAGTGGTGACCACGTAAGAAGGTGGCTCGGTTCAATAAGGGGTCATACCCGTATTCTGTGATAAGTAACATGTAAGATATTCTCGTAAAATAACATTAAATTGGGCAATAAATTTCCGTGTCTTATTTGAACAACAACGTTTGTTTTTGCCAATCAGTCCTTTCAAGGCGTTCCTGCTTACCTTTTTACCTACACTACAATAAGTTGATTAATAGCGATCTTTTGTCTTGTGAGCGTGGGTAGCACATACCTTCTTAGGACCCGTATCTAATAGATCCATTCAGAAGTTCCATTATTCACAAACTCCAATCTACAGTCCGCGCTTCTCTAGATAAGTCCGTGGACATGAGAGGAGCACCCATTACATATCGAGTTTCCTCTGTGCCTCGGAAAGCACGCGTTATACCGTTGATCCCGACTGTCATTTGAAGAGCTTTGACAGTAGTTACATCCCGACTGTCATTTGAAGAGCTTTGACAGTAGTTACATCTCGACTGTCATTTGAAGAGCTTTGACAGTAGTTACATCCCGACTGTCATTTGAAGAGCTTTGACAGTAGTTACATCCCGACTGTCATTTGAAGAGCTTTGACAGTAGTTACATCCCGACTGTCATTTAAATAGCTTTGACAGTAGTTACATCCCGACTGTCATTTGAAGAGCATTGACAGTAGTAGTTACATCCCGACTGTCATTTAAAGAGCTTTGACAGTAGTTACATCCCGACTGTCATTTGAAGAGCTTTGACAGTAGTTACATCCCGACTGACATTTGAAGAGCTTTGATAGTAGATACAGCTAGTCAGTGGCCCGCAAGTGACAACCAGTCTTACTAAGTGTTATCGCATCACCCAGTACTAACTGGATTCCGGAGGTCAGATAGGCAGTCGCTCTATGTAAAACACTAATATTCGGCTGCATCCTATGACAGATGAAGCCAACCCTAATATAGTTGGGAACAGGCAAGGTAGATGAGTTGTTCTAAGAATTCGTTGTTAGTATTGGTCCTTTTGACTTGTATTTCAGTAGCACACTTAGAAGACATCCAGTATACATACCTACTGCATTGTTTACTTGGGAGCCGATGATGTCACCGACGTATAGACAAACATTATAGCGGACCGACTTGATTCATACTTAACGAAGATTTATGTGGCTTTGAAGAGTAATGCAAGGAATTTATAATGTTGTAGACTATTATTATGTTTATAAGAAGCAATGATTAACGTTTATTAGGTGCTTAAATCATTATCGTTTTGCACTCGCCCGTTGTGAGTACAAGAAGTGATAATGTATGTAGATTATAATTTTATTTTTATTTTATTTTATTGACATCGATGTCTTCGTTTTTAGGGTTCCGTAGCCAAATGGCAAAAAACGGAACCCTTATAGTTTCGCCATGTCTGTCTGTCTGTCTGTCTGTCTGTCCGCGGATAATCTCAGTGACCGTTAGCACCAGAAAGCTGAAATTTGGTACCAATATGTATATCAATCATGCCGACAAAGTGCAAAAATAAAAATTTAAAAAAACATTTTTATCAGGGTACCTCCCCCAGACGTAAAGTGGGGAGCGATTTTTTTTTTTATTTTGACCCTGACGTGTGATATATTGTTGGATAGGTATTTAAAAATGAATAGGGGTTTTCTAAAATCATTTTTTGATAATATTAATATTTTAGGAAATAATCGCTCCGAAAGTCAAAAACAATGTGTCCCCCCCCCCTCTAACTTTTGAACCATAAGTTTAAAAAATATGAAAAAAATCACAGAAGTAGACCTTTATATGAACTTTCTAGGAAAATTATTTTCAACTTGATGAGTTGAATAGTTTTTGAGTTATATAGCACTTTTTCAAAAAAACGCAAATGATAACTTTGTTTTTCATACAAATACTATGAAAAACAAAGTTATTTTTGCTGACGAAAAATGTTGGTATTTTTAATGGTCTGGGAAGCTACGGAACCCTACAGTGAGCGTGGCCCGACACGCTCTTGGCCGGTTTTTATATTTTGATAACGCAATCAATCCGTGGATTTAGTATTATCATTATTTCTGTTAAAGTTTTTGTTTATTTTTAATTTCTCAATGTTCAACATCATCGTCATCATCATCATCATTTTCTGCCCAGCCTTTTCCCAACTATGTTGGGTTCACCTATCTGTGACTACCTATCTGACCTCCACAACCCAGTTAAGGCGATTACACGAGCTAAACGCGAGTTTTATAATAACTAAAAGTATATGATTCACTGCTATAAACAAGACCAGAAAAATATATGATATTCTTGAGGATATATGCTAGCATGATACTCGTACTGTTTTGAAAACATAATACAATTAATTTGGCTCGATAATAAGAAATCACGAACTTGCCTCTAAAAATATCTTTCAAACAATAAAAAACATACTAATATGCATGCGATCATTCTGTTTTTTTGGCAAATAATTCTACAAGCAATGTATTAGCATGATACTGTTTTAGTTTTTTAATCCAATCAATAGTTTTTTTGTAAATTGATCGAAACCACTCATTTTGCGCTATTTGGCCCGCAGTGGCTGACGTAACAACCACTTTGTAGTGCAAGCTGATTAGAACTTTATTCTAACAGCATTTCAAACGAAGTTTGAACCACCACAAATAGAGTTGCTAATTTAGCTCGTCTAAGCGCCTTAACACTGAGTAATACGATACCACTTGGTAAGACTGGTTTTCAGACTTTTTGGGCCACTGACTACCAGTAACGACTGCCAAGTATGAAAAAATAACAGCTGGAATTAACAGCTTAACGTGGTTTCCGAAACAAGGAGGAAACTCGGTATGTAAGGGTGGTCACCCATCCACAGGCCATCCTAGGCAAGCACGGCTTAACCTATAGATCGGCCTGAGCGGCTGTTTATTAGCCACGAGCTTCATCGTCATCATTAGCCTATTAATGTTCCCACTGCTGGGACACAGGCCTCCTCTCTATGAGAGAGGAAATATTCATATTTTTGTTTTTAATCTGACTTGTGTATAGTTTGTTTGTGTGACTTATTAAAGTTTTCTAACGAAATCATTTTTATTGTTACAGATTTAGCGGGGATGTCAATAGCTCTAATTAGAGAATTTTCCTGGTGAGTATCCTCTCTAATAATAGTCTTTATGGACCCAGTTTTTAAAAGAAACTGAATCAATTTTTATGTCTGATGGTGAAACAGTTTTGCATCTAAAGTTCGATCTTAGTTTAGAAGAGGGACTCCACACTAACAATTAGGTTATCAAGACTAGTAAATGTGTGTCAAAATGGTTGCAACACAATTAGTTCCGACTTCCTAACTTCCAAGCAAGCAGACACGCAAGTAGGTCACGCGATATAGAACCCTATCGCACAGAATACGCCCCACTTTACCCCCTATTTAAAACTAGAACGCCTATAATAGGGTAAAAGGGGGCATAATCTTTAGAAAATCTCGTACGGTGCACATAAAACGATAATCGAGACATTTCTCGTTATCTCGCGTTCGTTCGGAGGGCGTTCGACGCAAACGATTCGGAAAATCGAACGGAGCCGGCCCGTGTCGACTTCCATTACCGGTATTAAAGTTTCGAACGTTCGTCGCGATCGCTATCAAAAGCACACGATAGCCTCCGTTTCGATCGCGGTTCCGAGATATAAATGCGAAGATTGACGCGCTTCTGATGTGATTTGAATGTTCAAATCCTGTGGAGGAAATATTTTTATGAAGATCTTTTTCGAAAAAAAAAAAGATTAATAAACGATGGTTTAACAAGTAATAGCTGTTGACGTCAATCGTTAACCGCGAATAATTTAATGTAATTGGTTTTCAATGAATCAATATGTCTATGAGTACCTTGATAATAATTACCTATACTGGAAAATCTGCAGTAGGTACAAATACATTATACCGGATTACTGCCATCGCATTGCGCAATCCTTGGTTTGTAATGTAAAAATACAATTTTCCAATTTTTAAATTTTTGTCAAAAACTATTCGACGCTTTTGATGAATTAGCTACGATATCGGTTCCAACTATCGAGGCTTTTGATATTGAATAAACTTCAAATAAACAAACCAAAAATATTTCAAATATTAAAAAAGGTCATATTTTAACATTCTACAGACATAAACAAAGAAACAATTAGGTGCACTTCGACAGATAACTCAATAATTTCTGGACGAAATATCACAGGGGGAAAAAATCCCCTGTCCGGAAACATTTCTAGACGCGCAACGAATTGAGTAAGGGTAACGATGGTAGATTCTGCGATACCAGGGTAAAACACCCTCAAACTTGTTAAACAGGGGGATGCATATCGCTTCAGAGGAGACAATAGGAAATACAGAATTTGGTATTACGCTTCCTGTCCCCTGGGTATTCGAATACAGATTCCATTTTGGAATGTCAAAAAGTTTCCGGAATTATTCCGGTCGGATAGTTTCTATTTTGCGAAATGTTTTTTTGATTGGAGTGTAGAGGTTTTATTGTCCGTGACAGATTATGATACAGGATAAATGAAAACAAAAACTTATCCAACATTAAGTCACCATCTAATATGGCGATGAATATATAAATAGTTAAATAGTTTGGTGTAGATTTTTTGTTAATTTTAATTAGTGGTAAAATATCAACAACTGTGAAGCCTAAAAGACAAAAAAAAAATCTATGAACTCACGTAGATCTTAAGTTACGAATAATAAGCTTAGTTTAATGTAACGTGTCCAATGATGGAGCACGATCGTAGTTTTAATTGTTTCTTTTAAATCAATCAAACAATTAATAAAATGTAAATAAGAGCGCGGACGCCCCACGTCTGCGGTAGAAAACTAATTATAAAAAATAAAAATAAATATATGGCGATGACATGTTTTACCTAATCTTCTTCCATCACATCTAAATAAAAAATCTAATTTGTCCGTCAGGTAGATTATTAAAAATATTTGAACCGTATTTTTTCGTTTGTTACGTAAATCAAAAGATGCTTTGAAAATTCCCAATACGACACACCTAGGTATAACTTTTAGCTAGTTCTGACGTCACGAGCCCACTCCCGAGTTTTGATGCGTTTTATCTTTGTCAATATTCATTGATTTACAAAAACGAAAAATTCGTGTCCATTATTTTTCAACAATTTGACTGACGGACTAAATAGATTTGTGATTTTTTGATACTGCCGCCATGCCTATTGACGAAATCAAGAACCTTTATTAAAGCCACATAAATTAAATATACCATCTACATCTTCCCGCCCTCATTCCATGTTAGTTATGGGGGGCGCAACCCATTTTGTTTTATTAATTCTTTGACCGGGTATCGTAATTTAAATTGTTTGTTTATGTAAGTATTTTGTGACAAACTCCTGAATTTTGACTACGATGCAAAACTACGCCACACTACGCCTTGTATTTATTCCACCAATACCTAACATAATAGAAAACAAATGAATCACCATCCACCAGGTACTCGCTAACACACCGAATTTTACGCAAAACTTTGAACCTACGAGTTTGCCTACTCACATTATAATTGATGAACTAACCACATTCATGACCAAACATTAGTAAGACTTACATGAATATTCGCCACAAATACCTCGTTATTTAAGTCGGCAAATAAACGGGCAAAATAAACAGAGAAACACTGAATATAACCAAGGACCATAGAATATGCATTCATAGAAGCTTCAAACGCATTTTAGATGCCTACTAGAATCTATCTTTAGTACGGATAACCCTGTGTGATAACCCTGTTGTGTTGTAGCTGGAGAAGTATTCCTTCGATGGCTACCTCGCTACCTTTAATTTTGATTCAGGAGGTTTTTTTTATTCCATGGCACAGGCATCAAGCTAGTAAACTGTAAACTGTTCCCAATCAAATCTATACTAACATCTCTGGACCTTCTGAACCGATTTTGAAAATTCCCAATATAAAGCCACTTTATTTATGAGTGTCATAGGCTATATTTATAACGTTCTCGTGGTATAATTTCCAAACAAAAAGCGAGCGAAGCCGCGGACATAGCTAGTTATATAAAACTTTTTTGCAAAAAATATAACCGACTTCACACAAAAAAGTGAAAAATAACTTTAGCTTCAGAAGTCGGTGACAAAAAAACTAAATCAATCAAACAAAGGTCACCGACTTCTGGAGTTTTTATTTTCAACCGACTTCTAAAAAGAGGAGGTCCTCAATAAAATTCGTCTGTATTTTTTTTTTTTTTTGTGTTTGTTACCTCAGAACTTTCGACTGGGTGAACCGATTTTGATGATTCTTTTTTTATTTGAAAGCTGGTGCTTTCCGTTGGGTCCCATTTTAATTTGTTGAAGATCTGATGCTGATCTTCGGAGATATACAATGGAACTCTTCAAAAATAGACGGCAAATCTGCAGTGATTGCTGCATTCGCTTGTAGGTTCATTGTTTATACTACATCATGACGTAACATCACGCCTGTATGCTCTGAGGGTGTACGCAGATGTGTACAATATACCCAGATTTCGACAGTGTTTGTTACGTCAGAACTTTCGACTGGGTGAACCGATTTTGATGATTCTTCTTTTATTTGAAAGCTGGTACTTTCCGTGTGGTTCCATGTCAATTTGGTTAAGATCTTACGCTGATCTTCGGAGATATAAATGGAACTCTTCAAAAATACACGGCAAAGCTGCAGTAATTGCTGCAATCGCTTGGTTGTTTATTGTTTATACAACATCATGACGTAACATCACACCTGTATGCTCTGAGGGAGTACGCAGAAGTATACAATACACCCAGATTTCGACAGTTAGACGTGTAAAGTTTCATTCAATGGGATCCCGGAGAAGTAGAGGTAACTCCTTAACTTTATAGGCACACCAGAAGCGGTTTGGGTAGTTTTACGCAGAGTACGATCTCGGAGTGATCCCATTTCGGTTTGATAAAGATCTGGTGACTTCGGAAGATAGGCAACTGAACTCCTTAATAAAATATGATAGCAAATGTACTGGGATCGCTGAAGACTCACGTCTGTCTATTGTTTACACCAGTTCATAACAAAAAATCACACCGATACGCTGTGAAAGGGTAAGCAGCAGTCGGTGACCTTTGTTTGATTGATTTAGTTTTTTTGTCACCGACTTCTGAAGCTAAAGTTATTTTTCACTTTTTTGTGTGAATTCGGTTATATTTTTTGCAAAAAAGTTTTTCTTTTTCACTTTTTAGTGGTTCACATGTGCTTACCCTTTCACAGCGTATCGGTGTGATTTTTTGTTATGAACTGGTGTAAACAATAGACAGACGTGATTTCAGTTAGTTGCCTATCTTCCGAAGTCACCAGATCTTTATAAAATTGAAATGGGATCACTCCGAGAAAGTACTCTGCCTAAAACTACCCAAACCGCTTCTGGTGTGCCTATAAAGTTAAGGAGTTACCTCTATTTCTCCGGGATCCCATTGAATGGAACTTTACACGTCTAACTGTCGAAATCTGGGTGTATTGTATACTTCTGCGTACTCCCTCAGAGCATACAGGTGTGATGTTACGTCATGATGTTGTATAAACAACAAACAACCAAGCGATTGCAGCAATTACTGCAGCTTTGCCGTGTATTTTTGAAGAGTTCAATTTATATCTCCGAAGATCAGCGTAAGATCTTCAACAAATTAAAATGGGACTCAACGGGAAGCACCAGCTTTCAAATAAAAAAAGAATTATCAAAATCGGTTGGCCCAGTTGAAAGTTCTGAGGTAACAAACACAAAAAAAAAAAATACAGACGAATTGAGAACCTCCTCTTTTTAGAAGTCGGTTGAAAATCTTTTAAAGAAAGAACAATGGCAGCTCTCCATACTAAGTCTGGGATCAAATTGAAGCGTCCTGTAATGAAAAATGTTGTTAATAGATTTGGCGTTAGCTCCAGAATCTATAAATGAGACTGTTTTCATTTGCGAAAGCCGGATTAAAATTGATGGATTGAAGTAGCTAATTGATGTCTGTACTTACAACTTTTTCGTCGTATCAATTATTCCTTGTATCTACAGCGTTGGCATTAACCTCGCAAAGGTCTTTCGTAGTACACTAATTGGTGCACCAAGAACACTCTGACTTGTGAGATATCGTTTGAGAGTTAGTTCTAACCGCATCGGAATATTCAAAGTATTTCAGGTGGAGGGACACCCACCTGATGTATGGAGTTACTGAACGTACAGTTACTCGTAATACTAGGTATTTAATACTCAATCCATAGCCAAAAACGACACAGATATAAATTCTATACCGACAGATCAAGTGCGATCTGTAATTGGTTGCAATTAGTCTTAGCAATAATTACAAGTGATACGGCGAATTTAAATAAACCTGTGCAGTGAGAAGTCTCTCTATTGCGTGTGTTGAGACTAGTTGAGTGGGAATACTGTGGAGATTGATACTGATAATTCTGTCGAATGAAAATTCTTAAGAAACGTAGATCTATATGGAATGGTCCCAGTTTCAGAACTTAGTTTTATTTCCTCTGTAGAATCTGTCTAATTTTCTATAAAGTTAAACAGTTTGCAATATGGTGGTTAACCATGCAATTTAAATGTTAAAAGGTATTGTTTGTAGGCACTCTAAGTCCTTTTCAACAATCTTGAAGCCATTCAAATTATTATCGCTAAGCGCAAAGTGAAACTACGCCTAAAGGTTGAATATATCTGACAATCTCTGTCAATTTCTCACACACCCAAACCAGGGGTACGAAACCTTTCCACAGCTAGTTATCGAACAATAGTAGTATTGTGTTGTCTATCCGGATTCAATCACCGGATCCTTTGTTTAGCCACTCGATGACAAATTCGGATAGTTCGTGACATAGAGCTTTTTAATAATTTATGGTACGCCTTTGTTTACCTGCGCTGTTTTGTTTGGTAGGTTGTGAATTTTTAAACTATTTATTGCAATCTGTTAAGGATGGCGGGTTTACATTCGATCATGTCAAAGAGAGAAACAGGCAGTCCCTTTGTCGTCTCTTTTGACGGTTCCAATAGACTTAAGTTAAAACAGCTCTTGTAATACTGTCTTCTTAATCATGCTCTGGACTACATATTATATAACAGTGTTGGGATTTTCTTTGTATAGAGGTTACCATTATGCCAGCTACAGCTTTATGAAGCCATTGTTCCTTGAAACGTATAAACAAATGAACGGACAATGCACAAAATAAAAACATATTTATTTTTTAAATGTTACGGTCATGAAAAATTTTTCGAGTAGTTTCTGCTACATCTTAATGTTAACCAATTACTTTTTGTATGGTATCAAACAAACCAATTAAAGCAAGCAAAAAGTGTACAGTGACACTTTGAAATTATTTTGGTAAAAAACAAGACGTCTTAATAAGCTCCACATGCTGCAACGAAACGCGAAACTCTTTTTATAAACGTCAACTTGACGTTTGACATTCCGAATCGAGAACTCGACCGTACAAAAACTCGTATTCGATGTCTCGTTACGTGTTAAAGAGAATTTATTACGAAATGCCCCTGTCCATTGATCGCGAGTTTCTTCGCGCGAAGTTTACATGAATTAAATGGCATTTTATGTTGCGAAAATATAATCGATCATTATTCGATTCTCGATTCACTCGTGGACATTTTACTGAGTAAGTACGACAGGTGTCATTTAAAATCGAATGTGCCACTTGAGGATTTGTAATCGTTAATTATTTTGGGGTAACTCCTGGGCACGTTACGAGTATGTTAATTGAATTAATATACGGTTTTGTCGAAACGTGTCACGCAATATGTCGTCGTCGAACGAAGTATGATGACAGAGTACTGTGCCATTGATTCCAGGTAATATTTTGTAAGGCAAATGCGGTTATCAGGGAACCGAAATGTGGCTGAACTAAAGCTGCCGTGCATGTCAAGATAACCCCATAATTTCCCTTTACAATGTAAGGGTAAATTAAAGCTGTAATAGCAGGGTAGCTAAAGATTGTGTCTTTCTTTCTTCGATTTGTAATACGTGCTTAGGTCTGTTATTAAAATAATTGTGAGTCACTAAAATACCAAACCCTATACTTAGTTTACCACTTCAAATAAATACAACTTATAATGAAAGCGTTAGCACCTTGTGTACAATTAAAAACACTCACATAAAGCCCTTTCAAGCTAACAATGCTTACTTAAACTGCTCATAAAAAAAACAAACACAACAGCCGCCATCTTTGTCCATAAATTAAACTAATCTGACAGTGGGCTGATCAGTCATAGTGTCAGAGTGAGGTTGCCACTGCGCCTGCGCCTCGCGTGCCAACTATCACCGTTCGCGATCACCGGCCTATCGCACGCAAGCCTCCCCTGTGAAACGTTCCTTTTTATATTTATTTTATATCCTTCGGGTTTACAAGCAGGTCACACGGACGTGTTTTTAACATTTTTTCTAAAAGTAAATTATGGGTGTTATTTTTTTTTTTCTAACCATAGCCAATTGTTTAAGAATTAGCAGCGGTGTGTGACGAGTAATGAAGTTACTACTCACGTAAATTACTCATACACGCAAACTAGGGCTATAAAAAATAGTACCTAAGTATAAATAACCTCGTGGCTAAATAATAACAGCCGCTCGGGCTGATCTTTAGGTTAAGCCGTGCTTGCCTAGGTTGGTCTGTGCATAGGTGACCCCCTTTTTTTTATTTTTTAGGATGAGAAATCATCAAATGACTTCTGCGGGCCCCTCTCTTATGCTGACATCTCTTTGAGGCGCGCGTGGAACACGAACGCGCCGTCGACACGGCCTGTCGTCGTTAGACGGACGGACGGCTAGCTAGCCCATGGCCAACCGTCCACAGGCCCGCATAGGTGACCCCCTTACATAAAGAGTTTCCTCCGTGCCTCTGAAAGCACGTAAAGCTGTTGGTCCCGGCTGTCATTTGTCCATCTTTGGCAGTCGTTACAGGTAATCAGTGGCCCAAAGAGTCTGACAACCAGTCTCATATTACCCAGTACTAACTGGGTTGTGGAGGTCAGATAGGAAGTCGCTCCATGTAAAATACTGGTCCGGTTAGACTGGAAGCCGACCAAAACATAGTTGGGAAATGGCTAGGCAAATGATGATGAAATAAAATGATTCACGCTGTATAGCGTACATAACTTATGTCATACTCCTTCGTTTTAGCCATTAGATACTCATTTTTCTTATAAAATACGCAGCTACAATTCATAAGTCTTGTCGGACTTAGAAATAAGTGGTTTTGAATCTAGTTCTACTTTGTTCAAGCATATTCAAAGAGAAAGAAAAATACAGGTGGTCCCATAAAATGTGAGCCCAACAAACATGCTACTGCAAATACGTTGAACTTTTTATTTCGCGAATTCTTCCAGCCAGTTCAAACAAGTGAATTACTTTAGTAAAATAGTACGTTTCAGTCACCCCACTTTACGCTTGCATTGTCGCGTACCCGCCAATTTTTGTTGGAGACCCCTACTATTTTATAAGTCGAAGTCTTTCGACTTTCTTTGTGTGAAAACTTCTTTTCCATTGTAGGATCTTTCGGCAAAAGTTTACAAGAGTACGTTTTTGTTAACGTTTTTGAAAAGTATTGAAAAACAAGAAGATAATGTACGCTCTAATTTAGGTCACGCGCCAAAATAACTTTGTACAGCTTGTCTTTTGTAACAATTTAATATTTAGGAAAAAAATAATTCTGCTGACGAGTAATGCGATTTATTGTTTTCATGCCTGGAAACTGTAATTCAATTTTATTGTTTGTTTGATAAAAGCTTCAAACAAATGTGTTAAATGGTTGTCCATTTGCATATCATATTTATTTTGCACACTCCCACATTTAACCTTATCAAAACAATTCAACAATTAGCAGTACCCAAATAAAAGCAATGTAAATTAGAATTGATTGCTCAATTGTCGTTTATTAAATAACAATGATTTCAATTTCAATGAAACAGACAATATAATGACTTCATTTTTTTTAAACAATCCGATTAACTAAATGTAGGTTCACAAGTCACAACAAAAACAAATAGTTCATTGAGATGACGTTTTTTTTTTCGAAATGAAATTCCAATAAATATCCCTAAAAACTCATGGTAAGGGTGAATTAACAAGTCAAGTCACGCGCTGCCAACTTCTTTCGGTGTTCGTATCACCCTCGCCTAGTTACTTCTGAAGGGGCACTGTTGCTACCCGTAACTTCGATAAATGCCAAATACATTGTAGCTTTTGAGTGAAAACTTTTTTGTACCGCCAAAAACAAACGGCAACAGATATCGGAAAAAGCGTTTCGTTTTCATGCTCTAGTTGGCTTCCGGCATGGTTTCAGTGAAAATTGTGGGTTGGCTCTTCATCATCCTGTATAAGTTTTGTGGGTCAAGTTATTGAGATGGGTTTGTATGAAGCTTAGGGCAAGCCCTGTCACTGGTACCGTATTATGGTTCAACCCCACCTCCTAAATACTGGCAATAGTAAAATTTAGGTTTGGTGAAGTTGGAATAAAGATACATCCTGTATATTGTTAAGACTACGCAATTTTTAAAAATAAATTGATTTTCATGTTATTCCTATTTAACACAATTACAATATGTGTTCTAATAAAAGCATTACAAAAATACATTTTAATAGTAGGTATTCATGTTTTCTTAAATTTAAGTTTAAGTACATTTGTGAGCTTTATTAATTAAAGAAATTCCGAGTAAAACCTAATACATTTCTGACTCAGGCTTTACTTTTGAGCTTCAACACTGTAAACTCTATTCAAAGTCTCTATTTGGATGTGGAAGTTAAATTAAGATCAATAAAACAAAAAATAATAATTATTTACTTTAAAAGATGTAACAATCAGACTGAATACTATAAAACGTAGAATATTCTTTGGTAATTAAACATCAGTGTATAGGGTCAAAAAAACATAACATCATTCCTCAGACATGATGAGTCGCACAACAAATAAATAATTAACATACCTAAAAAAAAAAAAAGACATTCAAGGCCAAACCAAAATCCCACAAAGTAAATAATAGACAGCTGTATACCAAAACCACAAAGATATTATAGGTAGCATTTGGAAACCAATAACCGCAAAGCGATACGCCCACCAATCAGAGACAAAACAAGTATTTTCACAGAGGGAGAGATATTTTAGACCCAATAATGATTTATGATCTTTCGGTTTCCAACTAGGTACCTCAAAAGTTAATTGAATGAGCTTTTTCAACAAAGGGAAGCCTTAAATCAACTCGTATCGATGCTGAGGAGGTAGGTTAAAATATTTAATTAGTTGGTTTAAGTTGAAAGCGTCAGGGTTGCCCGCGAATTTCAAATTTTCTTTCGGTTTTTGCAATTTCCAGGCCAGTGGTAGGTTGTATGAAGTTGAAAATATCGTTCGCGACTGTAAAACATATGTAGGTACAGATTCATAACACATAATACATACGTCTTACAGTTGCGAACGGTATTTTCATCAACATACAAACTAGCACTTGCCTGCTTATTGCAAAAAACGTAAGAAAATTTAAATTTCGCGGACCACCCAGACGCTTCCCCCTTAATTTCAAATAAAGAATTAATTTCTACATAAAAGGAAGTCTGAAAGTGGCGTCGGTGACTGCAAAGTTGTGTAATAATCAGTTATCGTGGTATGGACATTTGTGATTCGGAGGAATGAGGAAAATATCGTGAGGAAAGTTTCGAGTATGAATATGGATGGCTATTAGAGTAGAGGAAGACCTAGGAAACGATGGATGGACTGTGTGAAGGATGATATTTCTAGAAAGGAGATGACTGCTAAGATGACGAGTAATATGTAAGTTTGGAAGAAGAAGACATGCTGCGGCACCTCAAATACATTGGGCTCAGGGCAGGGGAATGTTGAATTTGAAATGGAGCTCTTTCTTATCAGGCCATTTGTACGAGCTACGCTGTACATGCCACTAACTTGTCCTACTTACAGTGAAACGTTGCTGTTTATTTAAGCCAACATTAATTGTACATTATTACTTAACAACATGTTATTTTTAGTAGCAATTAAACCTTTATACCAATCGGTTGTCTACTCTATCAACATAACATTCCTCTACACAACATCAACATAACATTCTCACTGTTGGGAGTTACGCCCCAACATTTGGTCCTTCGAGCCGGATGATCATATTTGTTTATCCTTAAGGCGACTACAGGAGCTAAACACGACTATTATAATGTTTGAAAGTATATGGATTCACTGCAATAAACAAAACCAGGAAAATATATAATATTCTTCAGGATATAATATCCTAGTATGATAGTGTTTTGAAAACGTAATACAATCAATTGTACTTGATAAAAAAAAAATCACGAACTTATCCCTAAAATAATCTTTTAACGAGTAAAAACCATACTAAAATACCTGCGATCGTTCTGATTTTTAGGCAAATAATTTTACAAGCAAAATATTAGCTTCATGATGTTTTATTTTTTTAAGTCCATTCAATAGATTTTTTGTAATTCGATTGAAACCACTCATTTCGCACTATTCGGCCAGCAGTGACTGACGTACCTACCATTTTGTAGTGCAAGCTGATTACAACTTTATTCTAGTGGTGTAGTCCCCTTAACTTACTACGAAGTTCTCAATGCTGGAAACACTTCTCTGTGAGAGAGAGTGGTAAGACAATCACGTGGTAAGTATTTGGTTCACGAACATGCTAGTTTCCTCACGATGCTTTTCGACGAAAAGAAAACTGCCTCCTGTGATTCGAACCCACGACCTATGACACTTCAATGTCAATACCAGCAGAGAGAGAGAGAGATCTCGAGCGCGCAATTCGTAATAACATTAAAGAAATCATCATTGACGCATTGCTGGAAAAGAAAAAATACTTCAATAAATTACTTTGAATGAAAGAAAATCCTTCCAGACGTTTTATGTAAAAGTCCGCAGTATTATTGCGATAGTTCGCCAAGCCGACCAGCCGCGCCAAATTGCAATATCTTTGATTAATAACAATCGCCTCTGGAGGACGCTCATTACTGAACCAATGACACGTAGGAAACGCCACGAGCAATAAGGCAGAAGACCTATTATGATTAATATGTTAGCGTCGACGTCTGCTCTCCACGATTCACTAATGAAGAATGCCCCCACTCCACGCTGTCGCCTGCTTATATACCCCTCCCCCCGCGACCCGTGTGATTGATGACGTAGCCACAACGTCACTGCTATCCTGCGGGCTATACGAGTGATGTGGGTGCGATCATTTATTTAATAACAGCATCTGTGTAAATGTATAAAATATGATCGTTTTTGGGTCAGTAAGGGAAATATTAATATAGCGTCCCTAATTGTATTGCTGATTCTCCCTGGATTTATTTGTGATATTAAACATCTCCGAATTATTGTTCTCGTAAATTTTAAATATGGAGCTTAGAGAAGAAGAAATGCGAAAAAAAAATGATAACTTTTGCTTCTTAATTAACAGAAACATTTTTTCTTAAATCCCCTTCATCCGTTTTTTCGGAAATGAAAGTTGCCAGCATCTAACGGGAAATGAAAATAATTGTTTTTCTCCCCTTGTAAATTGCTTCAGACGCACGGCAGGTAATCTCTATCAATCAAATGAGAAAGTAATTAAGAGCGGAAATAACGGAATTAACAGCGAACTACAAATTAGAAGGAATTATTAGTACAAAGTGAGCGATAATTGTATTACTTATTTACTATGTTGCTTAAGTAATTAAAATTTGTATTGTATTGAAATCTATTGTAGGCCATAATCAAAAAATTTCGAAACTGTCATTTATTATCTGAACTTGCGAAATTAAGTCACCGGTGTTTTTTTTTCACCATCCTCGAAACATAAAATATTAACATATTCATTAGACAGTTAAAACATGAAAAGCGTTCGTTAATCAAAAACTTACATATTTGCTTAAAAGCATCAGCTCTGGAATCACTGCATAATTTCTACGAACTGTCATTCCAAATTCGAAACGGAACTATTCGAAATAGCAACCTAACAAAAATCAAAGCACAACACTAAATTCAATGCTGCCAACGTTAGCAACAAAAGGACGCACCTCAACCGTCCGAACGCGACAGTCGCTTTGATTAATAAGTGCTGTTGACATTTTAATTAACCCTGCTAAAAGTCGGGCCATGCTTTGTTTCAGTTGAATAGGGACGAAATGCCCCGGAGAATACACTAGGTGTGTGAAAAGGCTTTTATATTACGCCACGCTCGATAATTTAGTGGCGTTTTGGTGTTTAGATTTTGTCGTGATCTGTAGTGTTTAAGATTTTAATACACATATTATACAGAAAATGAGCATGGATAGGTACTCCCTTTAAGTCCAACTTGTACGTAAGTACAAGTTTTTATCTTGATAATAACAAAAATCATAAAACAATTTAAAAACTGTACGTCTATCCGAATGCGAATTGCATAAAACTTAAAAAAAAAATAGTCACAAACGTACCTAATCTTTAATAAATACTTAATCAAAATCAGATTTCAAAGGTCCTTTAAAACCTAAAGATTTTTTGAAAAAACTTACCTACTTAGCTTAAATAGAGATGGAAGTTTGTATTGAGGTTCGCCATTTTGGCTGACGAGAAATCCCATGGGGTAGATGGGATGGGGTGGGGTACACGGCTTGTACACTAACTAGGCTTTATAAATAAGAAGCCTAGTTAACTAAAGACCAGAATAATAAATCTCAATCGATTGTCTATACAGGATGTACGAGTAGCATAATATCGCAAACCGCATACATTAGAAACGTGCAAAGTCCAGTTGAAATCTGTGGTCAGTTGGTCACCTCATTAGAATAGAAATTAGAAATCTTTCTCATTTCTAGCCCTTTGTCTACAACCTAGACATTTGTCATTTGTTCGATTGACTAGAAAATGAGGCGAGTAAATAATCAGAGGACTTGTAGACAATGTACTATAACAGCTATAGCAGTGATAGACAGGTCCAAAATTAAAAAAAAAAAAAAAAAAAAAAAAATAATAATAAGTAATAAAATATATTATAAGCAATAATTTAATAAAATTCAATGAAATAAATTTAATTTTAATCCTTTCGTACTTACTAAAATATTATGATTTTCTTTATTAGCTATTATATTTATATTAATTATTATTTGATATTTTTAATGAATCAACGAATTGCTTTTCATTTTAAATGTATCATCTAATACATGTATATTGGATTGGAAAACCTGAAGGCTTTCGTTGCGGTTCTGTTGGTATTGTTGTAAAAGAAAACTGGACTTGCTTTAAAATCTTCCTCAGGCGTGCACATTACGCCATGATTGCACACTTTTTTCGTCTCATAAGTATTATAACTTGTTGGGGTCGAGTTTTCGCAAAATGTTCCTTTTATTAAAAAACTACCTTCTGCCCGCGACTTCGTACGCGGATCCTATTGCTTTTGCCAGCGACACCGGGTTCGTCAAAATCGAAGATCTGAAACGTCTAATTCTAAGAGCCCGGGGACGGGAAAATAATGGATCTTTCCCACCTGAGCAACACATACCGTTTGTTTCTTTTTGCCATTTAACAGCTTCACAAAAAGTAAAATTTTGAACCATACCTCCGATGGCGGAATATGTGGCGTATTCAATCATAGGAGTATACGTAAATGAACTCCGTTTCTTATCAACCCAAGGAAAGTCATCATGCCCTTTTTTTTTTTTTAGGATGGGAAATCATCAAATGAATTCTCCCACTCTGGGCGGAGCGGGAGGGAGTGTCAGACTCTTACTGACTAAAACCCATCCATGTTCCTTCCTCGCCCTTTACGTTCCGGGGCCACGGTATCTCTTTCGAACAGTCCCGCAGGTCCCGATTCTTCAGATGTTATCGACGTTCTGTTCAGAGAATGTCGAAGTCTTCGCGCTCTTCTTCTGTCTCTTCATGCCGGTACTCCAGCAATTCTTTCTCTCTCACTTTCTAACAGATTATGAATATTTTGATGTGTGCGTGTTCGGCTCTCTTCTTCTGTCTCTTCATGCCAAAAACACTCAAATAACATAAGCTCGAAGACATATTTATTCGATAAAATAAAATAATAAATGGGAGTTTTGGCCAGTAGAGTCAAATTTTCAATGATCGTCATCGAAAATCGAAAATCAGTCCTAAACTGTTACCTCCTTAACCGCGTGGAGGTACTCCCAGTTTTTGTTATTTTATAATTTATACAGTGAAATTAGTGATAGCGTTGCAATAATTTTCACATCGGATGTTTCTGATCTTCGATTTTTTATAAGTCAACAGGAAATGCCCATCAGACCGAACAACTTTTGCTAAGACGTCATCATTCCTATGTGTTATGGTGTAGCTGGGCTATTGGAGTTCCACGACAGGTGTCCCAGATTTTCGATTTTTATAAGTCAACAGAGAGCGCTCATCAGATTGAACAACTTTTGCTAAGACGTCATTCCTATATGTGTTATGGTGTAGCTGGGCTCATGGAGTTCCACATCACGTGTTCCAGATCTTCAAATTTATTCTCTCAGCAGAAAATGCTCATCACGTAAAACAATTTTTGCTATGGTGTCATATTTGTATCCCTTATAGTTTAGCTGGTCTATTGCGGTTCTACATCAGGTGTTCAGGTTTCCAAGATAAATTATAGCCTATATGTTGCCCAGACATAATACCTATACAACAAAAAAAAAATCATTCAAATCCGTCCAGTACTTCCGAAGATTAGCGTGTACAAACAAACAGACAAACAGACAAACAGATAAACAGACAAACAGACAAACAGACAGACTTTTTTTTTTGGATTCGTGCTCTATTACTGTTTCTAAACCCCCTTCAATTATTATTTTTTTAAATATATTCAATGTACAGACACAGCTTTTTTACTGTTTTATTATATGTATAGATATAGATATATAGATATAGATGTATAGATAATTTGCCGTAACAAGCATTCCAGAAAAGTTAATTTAAACTCAAAAGCTTACTACATAATAAAGCCACAATTGAAACACAAAAAGGTCTACGTTTAATAACGCACGACCAACATTGTAAGCAAAGAAGAAAGTTAATTTTGCGCGGAGAAAAATATCGCGGGACAAACATGGCCGCCTGCAGCGCTGCAGCGGCAGTCTGCATGGCACACGCACACGATTTTACAGTAATTTACATTTTTACGAGGCGGACGCTTGTTTTTTTTTGCGACGAAACAAAGGAATCGCTGACCACAGCCCACAGGCCAGACTTAACAGACTTTATTAAATCTCAATTGTATCGAGTTCGTTTTAAGGGCCAAGCCTATTTTTGGTTATTTTATAACCGAGCTTTTCAAGGTTTTTGGTTTTATTTTCATAAAATGGGCTTTGTGAATATTTTATTCGTGTAGGTACTATGTGAATAGACACATAATTTTGTTTCATTCCACGTCGAAATCATAAAAATGTCCATCTACAAAATAAATAAAATGCCTTTCTCATACACAGCTGTTTTACTTTATCCAATTTCGTTGTATATTGCCTAGAAAATGTTTCAGTATCAAATAAATATGTCACTGTCAGTGCCAAAATGGCCTGTACTAAATAAAATTACCTTTATTGCTAAAAGGATTTTCAATTTCAGTATTGCGTCTCGCAGTACGGAACTTTTTAAGGTTATAAATTGACGTTTTTATCGAGATAGCTCTAATTCCCATTTGATTTGTCGCACTAACTAGCTTTATATGGATTCGCATATTTATATAACATGCAATATGAACTTTAACGGTTCGAGTGTAGAGCTGAATTTCCTCTAGAATCTATGCCATAAATCTAGCCAGCCCGCATTGCAATTTAATGACAACTCAGATCGAGTCAGACGGCAAAAAATTGTCACGTCTGCGGTGATGTCATATTAGATTTATAACTCGAATACGTCATAGACATTTATAGACAGATCGACGAACAAAAGAAGTTAAGTTATTGGTGATATTTCTATGACTATTTCCGTCGAATACACTAAATGATTTATATCGTCTAGCAATTAAATACCATTATACGCTCAACCCATTAGCGTCGAATATAATAGGCAAAAAGTTCAATAACATAAAATATGGAGGCCTATTATATAATAAAGCAACACGAATGCCGATAAACAAAACTAAACGAGACAAAGTCACATAACTCAAAATGAATTGTGGTCATTTAACACGCGAACGGATCGCAAACTATTCGAAAACTAAGCTTTAACAGATACCAAGATCAAATCGGAATCGATGTTCAATTTGATCGCCATCGCAGGGGAACAGCACTAATCCAATGACATCATCGCCAGGTGGGCGACTCTAGACAATTTAAATTTGAAAATGGAAGCGCTTGTTCGAATGATTTTTTAAATTCAATTGTCTGGCTTCCTTTTTCGAAGTGGTAATAAAAAGTTTATTTCGTCAACGTATATTAAGAATTTTATAGAAGAATGTGATTTAGTTAAAATGTTTTAATTTGAATACAGCTGTCGATGTCGTTTTATTTTTTATGGGTTTTATTTAAATTCTATTAAAATGTTGGAATGACAATAAAAAATCTTGAGCATTACAATAACGATTGGGAAAGTGCATCTTTAACCGCTAGTAAATTTATTTTAATTGGGTTTTTGAAGTCTTAATACTTATCATCCAAGATTATCCGGAAACATGAAAATGTTTACTTTTCCAGAGCCACAATTCTTTTAAAACGTCACTTAAAAAAAATATTGAAAACAGAAATCCAAGATTCCAAATTCAAATCAAAATAAAGACGTGCGAAAAAAATCCTCCTCCATGATTCACAAACAGCTAAACTCGCGTAAATCTCCAGCAATCGACTTGGAACTCACTACCAGCATTACAATTCTGAGTTTATGCGTTATGTTTCTTAGAAGAACGTGTGCAGTTCGCTTAATGGCATAAACAAAGGTGCATTGCCTATCGGGTCACGTTGCACTGCACTCGGAGTAAACGTTGTGAGGGTGACGTCATAGGAGTGTAGGAGCAGTTAGTATGTACGTATACATGTATAATATTACGGTATGTAGACGTGAAGTTTTACTGTTTACGGACACGAATGCTGCTTCTGTAACTAAAAAGAAAAGCACCTAACAAAGTCCTCCGCCTCGCGATAAACTCAAAAACTACTGCACCGATTTTCATGCTGTTTTCGCCAATAGATAGAGTGTTTCAAGAGGAAGGTTTGAGTATATTATAATTTGTACGCGGGTGAAGGCGCGAGCACTAGGTAGTCAGTAATAAAGCTCGATATCATAGTGTCACGCCAGTATCCTCCCTAAGTTCTTCAGGGATAAGTAGAGAAGTATAATACTGCAATTATATTTTACCAGTTTTGTGGTTTTTTTCCACATTAGCTCGCATACTAGCTGTTCGTGTTTATGCGTGATAATATATTTTCTAGTCAGACTTAGATTACAGCGAAGATTTTATCATTCATGGTACTCCCAAAATACAGTATGCAGCTCGTCAACAAAACCAGTATAAATTGGCCTCTTATTCTGTTAAAACTCCGTGCTACGGTAGTCCCAGCTTAAAAGTTCAAAATTCTACCACACTACCAACATTTATTTTCATTGTTGTCATTAATGAAAACTTATTTTTACAATTATCATCAGAATATAAACAAGATAATTTAATAAGTACCTCTTTGTCCTACATTCAGCAGCCGCAGCAACCACAAAAAAAAAACATCAGTATCCAAAGAATTCTTCATTAAATCCCTTATGTTTTATTCTGTGATCAGCATGTAAATTGAAGCATGTATATCCTTTTAATCAGCTCCATATTCATGAGATTTCCGTATACATTTATGTAAGTATGGTGCTCGCCATTTTTTCCCTAACAAGGCAAGGAACAATCAGAGCTATTTAACTTGTAGAATACTTGTTTGTTGGCAGGTTAAATAAAGAAAAATACTCCATATTTTGTTTAAGAAAATTTGAACAAGTTTTTCTCTAAAGGCCATAACAGAAGATTAAAAGATTTTACCATTAAAGGATTACAAGAAAATCTGAATCTGAAAATCCTCTTATACTTACTTAAGGGGCCGGCGGAGCACGCGTATTTCATACAAACGTAATACCAAAATAATTTGTCTATGAAACATATTCTTAAGGTAGTGTGTATTTATTTCGATTATATTACATAACTATGTTCCCAAATAAACATTTTGAAAGGAAAATGATTTAAAGACGAGATATGAGGAATTTAAAATTTACATAGAAAACTTATTTTTCACATAACTCCTGTTTAAATCAGTGTCCATTAAACATATATTTTTGGGAACCTAGATATTCTGTAATCCAATCGAAATAAGTAAACACTACCTTGAGAATATGTTTGATTTACAAATTATGTTGGTAAATTATTACGTATGGTTTACAACTGAATGAGACGAAATTTAAATCTTGTATAAAACGCACACTATGTAGGAAAGCATATTATAATTTGGGGGATTACATTAATGATAAAAATGCTTGGCTCAATGCTGGTCCTGCTCCACAACCATAGGCAAACTAATTGATTCCCAGGTTACGTTATTGTGGAAGCTGCAGAAGATTGTAAAACATCTTTGCATTGTATAGATTCCATCTCGTAGTATTATATAATTGCATAGCACATTTGTGTGAGTTCTATGTACTGTAAAGCCACCATTTACATTTGGTTATCTTTTTTTTTTTGACTTGAATATGCCTTGGCGGCTGAGAGAATGTCATGCTCGCTCGAATGTCTCGCTGATGGTGGCGTGTGTGTCGGGTCATTTAGCTCCCTTCAATATGGTCGAGTTGAATGGCGCCGATACATTCGTCATGTTCGTGAACGGGCGCTATCAGTTGGGACTGGTCATCTCTTAGCTGCCACGGTTAATTTTAATTTCTTTTTTTTTTTACATTGTTGATTTAATCTTTTCTCTGGACGCTCTTAATGTGCACGTCTTTCTACATCGTTCTCACATATATGTATAATCACACATGAATGATGTAACCAAGATTTTGTCAAAATATATTGATTTAAAAGAGTGTCCATGGAGTTTCTTGCCCGTTCTTCTCCATAGAGATCTACGTTAGGGAATGGGCAACTACAGTACTTTCTCAAGTTATTATGCCTTGTGACTGTGACTGTAGCTTTGATTTTATTTGTATTTTGACATTCAAAAGTGCCGTAATGGTCTAGTCGAAATAAATGCTTTGAGTTTGAGTTTGTGTGAAATACGCGTGCTCCGCCTCTTAAGAAAATTTATTAGTCATTAAAAATATGGGTTTATCATGGAAAACCGGCCAAGAGCGTGTCGGGCCACGCTCACTGTAGGGTTCCGTAGCTTCCCAGACCATTAAAAATACCAACATTTTTCGTCAGCAAAAATAACTTTGTTTTTCATAGTATTTGTATGAAAAACAAAGTTATCATTTGCGTTTTTTTGAAAAAGTGCTATATAACTCAAAAACTATTCAACTCATCAAGTTGAAAATAATTTTCCTAGAAAGTTCATATAAAGGTCTACTTCTGTGATTTTTTTCATATTTTTTAAACTTATGGTTCAAAAGTTAGAGGGGGGGGGGACACATTGTTTTTGACTTTCGGAGCGATTATTTCCTAAAACATTAATATTATCAAAAAATGATTTTAGAAAACCCCTATTCATTTTTAAATACCTATCCAACAATATATCACACGTCAGGGTCAAAATTAAAAAAAAAATCGCTCCCCACTTTACGTCTGGGGGAGGTACCCTAATAAAAATGTTTTTTTAAATTTTTATTTTTGCACTTTGTCGGCATGATTGATATACATATTGGTACCAAATTTCAGCTTTCTGGTGCTAACGGTCACTGAGATTATCCGCGGACAGACAGACAGACAGACAGACAGACAGACAGACAGACATGGCGAAACTATAAGGGTTCCGTTTTTTGCCATTTGGCTACGGAACCCTAAAAAAGATCTGCAAATACATGCGTTTTTATTTCTACCATGTCTTAAATAATGATTAAAAAAACTAATAAATTCCAACTAATATCGATACTCTAGTTACGATAGCTTAGGTACGACTCAGTCTGCATCACATTGTCACCTTGGTATGTAGGGAAGAGTTGAATTTTTTTTTGAGATTCCGTTTGGTCCCATAGTATAAGTTGTTTATAATGATGAGTACAATGACCCCTTAAGGGATTTCGTGAATGAATTTGAATAGATTCACCTTTTATGTATAGAAGAAGACATGGTCTCAAATAAATTTGGTGGGCAGGAGAATTTTACGAAAACATGAGTTACGGACTGCCTCCTTGGTTAAGTGGACGCAAGTGCGACTGTTAAGCATAAGTTCTGGGTTCCTTTCCCAGGTTGGACTTAGTGTTGATTGGTTTTTTCAAAAGGATTACAGGTTTTTGGAATTTCTCGGTAGCAGCTACGGAGTCTAGAACTGCAACCAGTTGTTGGCAATAGGCTCGCCCCAAAACATAACTAGCGAAATTTGGGTTTAGTAATAGATTCGCCTCTGCTAAATCCTTCGAGGATTCCGGGCGTAATGTTATGTTATTAAACGGTAACCATTTAAGAAGCGCTCATCATCATCTTCAGCCTATAATGTTCCCACTGCTGGGACACAGGCCTCCTTTCTATGAGAAGGAATGGGCTATAATCCACCACGCGAGCCCAGTGCGGTTTGGTAGATGTCACATGTCTTCGAATAGTTTGGTTCTAGGACATGCCGGTTTCCTCACGATATTTTCCTTCCCTTTTTGAGAGCAGTGGTGAGGAAATAAATTATACAAAGTGATGCGCCTTACTTACTGTTCGTAAGTCGACAGGTGCATAATCAAAAGACATTACTAATGTAACACAAAACAGAAAAGACAGTTCTAAACTCACCAGTAAATAAATCTTGGCCGTCCTATTACTTCGTCCTGCGACCTCCGAAACATTAGGTTGTATGAAACCAATAGTAAATTACCTATATTCAGTTTCCTGCACAACTATCTTGTTGCTTCGTCTTTCGCTTACTTCCTTCCTTCCTTCTTCAATTCTTCACACAGGAATCCGTGGTCTATGTTATAAGCTGAAAGCAAAAATGCATTTAGTCCATGGATTTTTCCCACCAGAAGAAATGATTACCCCTTTTTTTTTTTTTTTTTTTTTTTTTAGGATGGGAAATCATCAGATGACTTCTCCCACTCTGGGCGGAGCGGGAGGGAGTGTCAGACTCTTACTGACTAAAACCCATCCATGTTCCTTCCTCGCCCTTTACGTTCCGGGGCCGCGGTATCTCTTTCGAACAGTCCCGCAACCCCGGAAATGATTATCCCTGGGTTCTATATTTTTTTTTCCTGATATAAGCCAGAGAGTAGCAGGTAACCGTGTTGTGGAGATCCATTAGGCTGTCGCTTGATGTAAATTATTGATATTCAGCTGGATACGATTAAAATGAAAGCCTAATCCAACGTAGCTGGGAAAATGCAAGGCAGATAAGAAAGAGAAAAGTCTGATATAGCATATTCAATGGTGGTAGAGGAAACAGTTATACCAAAACTACAAAGCTTGGTAACAGAATAGGCATAACGACAGTATCAAAAAAATGCAAATCTATATTCTAGATTTTTTTTGTTGTCCACTCTATAGGTGATCGCAGTTATGAACGTCTAAGCATTTCGATTTGTGGCCTTGGTAATTATCGTGACTGCAGAAAACGTTAGCAGTAATTATTATAATGACCGTAATGTATCAAGTCTCATAGGTAAGTTACCGTTTTCCTTAGAAATGTTCAGAACAATTTTAATATCACGTTTTCTTAGAAACACTGCGTCAGACATTATGCATTCAAGCACCGTATAAAATTACACACTCCATTATACGTACAATTACTGCAGCTATGTGCCCCATAAAACGTTTCATATAGTCATTAAAACTATGCTCGCATCTTGACATAATGGCCGTACAAACACATGACATTTATTCCAACACATTTTCAAAAGAAAATACATAAAAATGTGGATTATGCCACTTCAGCCGGAGACAGCCAAAATATCTCTCCAACAATGCACCATAAACACAATAAAGGGTGGTATTATCAAAATAACAATGAGAAAAATTCTCCACATTTTTAATTATCCAGAACGCATGGCTACATAAATCTTGTGGAAGCGCCCGCTAACGCAACCGCTCGTAAATTAAACGCTCACAAAGATTGTTCTAGAAAAGTCCGAAATAACGCGATTAAGCGAATGAAAGGGCCAAAATGAACAAAGCAAATGTGATTACCGCGTTGCCAGCTAAAAGAAATAGGTAATATTTCTTTTGTGGATTTGCTGGTAGCTGTATTTTTTTTTAATTCGCCCTCTGGCCATCCGTTTTCCTTTATCCTATTCCTTTATTCATTGATAGCCGCAGACAATAGCGGTTTTAATCAAAATGGCCGATGGAAATTTATAAATACAGTTTTCGTTAAGATACCTATAGTTGATTCAATTTAATTTATGAGAAATTGGTTGCTCCATAATCCCGGTTGAAAATAATCTCTTACATGAGCCATGGCTACTGAAAGGACCTTCAAACTGGCTACACAATCTAACCTATACTTGTCGGAAGTTATATCAAGCAGTCACCTACGAGCACAAATTGACCACCAATCTGCCTAACAGGATTATAATAATGTCATATCCCCAAAGACTGTTTATATTGTAACAAACCAAAAGTTCAATGCCATATAAGTGCCTCTACCAAATGAAGTAGAAAATACAGTAGAATTCACTAACAGGAGAATAAAAAACTTCGAAGCACTCAATGTACTAGGTCCAAGCCACATAAAAGAAGATACCTAGACTCTAAAGTAATACACACGCCCAAGTTGTAAAACTTTCATTACTACTAAAGAATGACACACCGACGAAGGTCCAAAGTAAAACTCTTCAATGAAAGGGTTTTAAACGAAGCTCTTCAAAAGAGTAAATTTTTTGATTGCGAAGCTGATGAATGAAATATGGTTACAGTTCGTGTTACAAATTCTTAACTTCAATAATGGTTGATTACTCCGGAGTGCGTAATCCCAGCGAGGGTTCGAAGTCCCCAGAATAATATTTTATTGAACGAAAATCAATATTGTATTTTGTACTAAAGCAATTGAAATTATGAAGATTATGCGGCATTCGAGTTAGATTGTTAATGGATTTTTGGGGATCTCGATCGTATTCCGTCATACTATCGCAGACATGGTCTTCTAATACAACAAACAACGTTTCACATCGACCAAAATAATATCTCAATGTTTTGCAACAAAAAAATACCCACGTTAAGAGGAAATTTTGGTCCATACCACACTTGAACTATTAAAGTGCTGATCAAGTTGCAGAAGAGCTACAATTCTCTTATCCATAGACTACTTCTTCACTTTCTCAACAACTTATAATTAAGACAGACAGAACCAGTATAAAGCAATTCCCAATACAATTTAACGCAACATTTTGTCGTATGGTGCCTACTACTCATCTTAACCAACCATGAACTAATATGACAAAGCCTCAAACTGCGTTCGTTACAGTCGACGTGGCGACGACGCGATGTCGCCGACGTGCCACAGGGAACTGACAAATTGTCGTCTGCCAAGTTGACAGCGCCCCTCGCGGATATTGCCTTAACTGAAGCAAACATGGGGGAAAAGTTTATATTTAATCTGAGACTTGGAGTGTCACAAAAAGCGCAATCCAACTTTGGCTTGCCTCGTCGCTTTTGTTTTTAGAATGGCGCTTGTCTCGGATTGGCATCGGAAAAATAAACGGTTCTCTTAAAAGGGAGGGTTTTGTGAAGCACGTATTGCGAATATTGTTTTGGAAATACCTATCGAAGAATCGGTTGATGAGAAGATTGGCAAAAGCCAGAAAAACTATAAACATAACTTTGGATGTATGCCAGATGAAGATAATGCTGATGTCCGAAGACTTAATATACTTAACATGCTATCTTCACAAGCATAAATATAATCTACAGGCATAACTTTATCCGAGATCATTTTATTTCTGCTCTCTATTCATTATTCATAACAAAGAGCAGGATAATTAACGAGCTGCCCTAACTTTCCAACAGCGATACACCGCTCCCAGCAAAAGGCAAAAATAGCCAACTAAGAAGAACTAACTCAAAACCATGTCGAAGGTTTCCACGCCAGCGCTAATTATTTTTAATCGTCTCCAACTTTGCATATCTCCGGCGTTTTTGTCCCAGATAGGGTTAAATCGTACTAAGCCACTCTGCCGACCGAACCTTATCGCTTAACTCTAAATTGTCTTCTAAAGGCCCAAACGACAGTGGAAGTGGAATGACGTCTGATAGTACGGGCCTCGCTAGCCTGATATTGAGATTTGCATGAAATGAGGTCCCCTACACAGTAGGTTGAAAATGTAAAGTAAATAAGAGGAGTTTTATTAAGACTAAGAGTTTCAGAGATAAGTAATTGTACGTCAGCCTGCGAGGTTGTTACTTGAAGTTGGTGGGAGCGGGAAATTCGGGATTTCCCAGAATATACGGAATGTGTAATTTAACCGGCAGTATTGTAAATCTTTACCGCTAAGCTCTTGGCTTTTAAAAGCAGGTTCTCAATATTTCACGTCGTTGAATACGAAACAGATTTTAATCATGGATGTTTACTACGCGAAACTGTTTATGGTGACCCATTTTGTTAAAATACTGCTGTTTCTATTAAGGGTTATTTAATACTAACTACCACCAAAAATGGTGAACCCAATATAAAAGTCAATTAATTTCTTATAATTTGACAAAACAACCATAAGAAAACATAAAAGAGAAACGAAAAATAATTTGTACAGAAAAAAAAGAGTGCTCGCTATATTCAGAAATCTTCAAAAACAATCTCGTAACGTAATAAGCGAGGCAGGTACTACGATAAATTCATTACAGCACTCCTCGCAAAAATATTATTCTCGGCCACATCTGGACACGCTAATGTTCATATAATTGTATGTATAACTATAATAATATGTGCCGTAATTGCATGTATAACTTAGGGAGATAAGGCCTTTTGGAGTTAGGGCAGACGTGAGTTATGTTAGTTGTTATAACTACTGCTAGCATGAAATGTTGCTACATTTTCGGTAATATTGTTATTGTCAGTCAGAGTTTCATTAGGTCTTGGATAGTCCTTTATGCTTGTATCAAACTCCTATTGTAACTTCTAGATATTGTTACGGATGTTATTGTGTTAGGAAAAGCAATTAGGAACTGTTGCCTGCTCAACAATAACATTCGCAAAAGCATGAAAAAGAAAATAAACATTTCCGAAAAACGTTCCAGTAGCCTAGATTTCGAAACGAGCAACTTTGACTCGGGGCAAGACAAGCAAAACGTAGAATCAACATCCACTCCAAAAAACAGGAGTTCATCACTCGAAACTCGAGCAAAAAGAACGTGACTGACGCGACACAGGCCAATCAGCATGCGAGTAATTAAAACTTGGGCAGAACTAGTTGAGGGGAACTCGCGCCACCTCCGAATGCATAAACTTATACTAATTAGTGCGGAATTCTTTCGCAGTAACGCCCCGCCAAGATTTGGAACTTTGTACCAACTTCTACGGCCCGAGTGTCTCAGCTTTTAATTGGGAATCTTCAGGAATTCGCTTTGTCAAGGAATTCTCCGTGAACAAATTGTGACTCCGTTGATAATTCGTTAGTTTTCCTTCTCGTTGAACGATGGTAAACACTTCTAATTCGGTATAACGGAAACTCGTAAAACGCTAAGTTAATGTTGCGGATGCTTCGGCCTAAGCCCGACAAATAACACGACACGTGCCAAAAAAGTCTTCCACTTTACGACGTAGCTCCGGAACCAGCAAAATAACACAAAATTGGCACATTCACAATGTCTGTTTATTATACTCGGAATATGTCGTAACGAACGTATATTCTGAACTATGTGAAGAACCTATAATTGGGAACGGAAACGCGTTTACGTGGAAATAATACGCAAAGGAAAGGCACACAAGACGAAGTTACGGCACGTTGACGCCACGAAGCCGGCGCGAGCGGCAGGCGCGTTAATTAAGCAAGAATTTACTGTATTCAAACGCAAACTTTAAGTCAAACCTACCAAACTTGGGCACCGAATTTGTTTTCTCGTGTACGTATCTTCATTAACTTTACGAGTGGAAACTTATTACGTATGTTTGACTGGGGACGCATTAGTGCTGCGGTGCCGCTACACACTCCTAATCCGGCCAATGTTCGAATTTCAACTAATTTCCAGACGCATAAGGCACCCGAATTCGACCCAATTATAAAGCCGGGTCGAGTCAAATTTGGACCAATTAGATGAGCCAACGAGCTGTGTCGCACTCGGGAGCAGTTTTGTCGGCAATATAATTTATTAGGGCGGCTCAAAGTCGAAGGCTTTAACCCTTAAAGACTCGAGTCAAATTTGATTACGGACGTTTTAAACGTGTCCCCTCGGCCGCACTCCAAGTTTTAAACGAATAGTCTGAGTTACCGGCCGGGCGGACACAATGATTGAGATTAAATGCACGACTCCATGTAGGTAGATCTATCATACTACCAAAATGGTCCTTTTTAGCATACCATCAGCCGTCTCACGATCCGATGCTGTTAATCTCGTGTCGAAAGTGAGACAAACGAGTTTAATTTAAACGTTGCGTGTTGATGTGAACTGTCAAATCATTTGTATCAATTTCCACCCTGATATTGTCATATCCGTTTCCTGAAGGGCGCGTCAGTTAAGAAAGTTTATGTCAGTACTAATGTTTCTGTCATGACACAAATGAACTGCCTTGAACCATAAGCGATGCTTATTAAAGAAAATATCTTCGTTGAAAGGATATTAAAACAGTAAATCTCCTCAGTAATAATACAGTTTTCACATTTACATTTTTATTTACGTTTGTAACGGATAGAAACAAAGTAATGCTTTAAAAACTCTCCTTAAAAGATATTCTTTGTTATCAATTAAATTCTTTCGGTGTACTTTTTGTCTTGATTATTTTCCTAAAGCCTCGTTGTAACGAGACAGTCACTGGGACAAGGGAACTTGATCGTTAATTTAAATTGAACTAGAACGTTTTTTTTTAATTCTAATTCCTTGAAAACTTGTTAATCCGGCGTTGACGTAAGCATTGTAATGAAGGACTCTCGTAAAAGTATTTCTGGGAATGAATTGCTTAAGGGGCCGGCGGAGCACGCGTTTTCCATACAAACGTAATACCAAAATAATATGAAAATGAAACATATTCTTAAGGTTGTGTGTATATATTTCGATTGTATTATAGAATATCTATGTTCCCAAATAAATATTTTGAAAGGACAATGATATAAAGACGAGATATGAGGAAAATTTATTTTTCTCATAACTCTTGTTTAAATCGGTGTACATTCAAAATATGTATTTGGGAACCTATATATTCTGTATTACAAACAAAATAAATACACACTACATTAAGAATATTTTTGATTTACAAATTATTTTGGTATTACGTTTGTATGAAATACGCAAGCTCCGCAGGCCTCTTAATATTAAAATAAAATACCATATTATTTACTAATTTTGTTCTTTCAGTGTTGTTCTGTATTTATTCCACTCATTATCAATAATAGACTTCGACTCGATAACCCCCCACCTTCCTTTTTTAGCACACAACTTACTCAGTATCACCTCAGCTTGCTGGTATTACAAGAACATTCCAACATAGATCATTAAATGCAACTATAAATGGAATAAAATCAATGACATTTAACCCCCCCACTGAACGAGCCCTGCGAATATCGGGAGAGACATCAAAAAGGCCAAAAAAGCCCCAGACTCAATAGTCTTACCTTCTCGAAGTCGCCGAGGGCCAATTAAACGTTTTGAAATTGATTCAACGAAATTCACAGGCCTTTGTAAACGTTCTATTGACATTAGACATCGCTCGATCGCTGTTTGATGTCACGTCTTCAGTCCGAAATGCCGTTTTCTTTTCGTGTTTTTCCTCGTGATTTTCTTCTATCTTGGAGTCATTATTAAAGGCAACAAACAAATGAGTGTATAAACAGTCTCTGTTAAATAAGTTGTTTTTGTCTTGGGATTGGGGAAATTTGATTTTGTATTGTGATTTGAGGGTACAAAAAGAACACCGGCCCTACAATTGCTGATGAAATTATTAAGCGTCTACAAACGTCATCGTTATAGATACCGACGAAATAATTTACTAAGATTTATCAAATCAAGCTTAAGGCCTATCGAAGTCAGGAAAAAAAATCGTAATAATTAAAAGCTTGATTGACTAGAATAATGATGATAAGAAATAATCATGGCTTAGTTTTTTTCTTTCTGGCTTGACTTCATGACTTTTGGCTAAGCTATACTTTTAATAGTTAGAGAGCCCATGACACTCCCAGGCGAAATATAAATAATTCGTAACGTTATTAATATGGGAACACGAAATGGCGATGCTACAATGCAAAAAGCCTGGCGAACAAAACGATTTCTAGTATGATATGACTCCCAAGTTTCGTAAAATTATTCATACGTGACCGTGACACGCGTATTCAATCAGTATAAATCGAAAGGAACCGGGTGCTGACAAAATGCCGAATCCAGCTGCGCGGAGGGCGGCGTTCAATCGCTGCAGCAACTACTTTCTTCACTGTTTGGAAGATGCAGCAGTGGTTTTTCTTACAAAGAAATTGATGACATTTCAAATGAGCGGTGGTTTTTTCAGGAGGTCGATCATACTAGATACCTAAAAATATTTTTTTTGATAGCGCCGCCAGGTGTTTTGCAATGTAACATCGCCATTTTGTGTGACCCCATTTTGAAAGAAATAATATTATAATATGTATCGAGATTGTTTTCAAACTAGGTCTAGTGTCATGGGCTCTCTAACTATAATGTCACCTCCAAACAAAAACCCATGACATTTATTTTGTCAACTGGCCTAATGAAATAATAGTATGTATAATAGGATGATATATCTTTAGAGGGAAACACTTTTTGTACTGATTCTGTTATTCTAGTATCCTGAAGCCTAGAACATTGTGCTCGTACGGTCTGTGGCAATAGGCTCGGCTTCTACTAAAGTAATGTATAGGTGATACTTACAAATGCAATGCTTAAGGAAGGCGCACAAATAAGAAGTCAAGAAAGGAGATACTAATAATTTATTATTTATTTATTATGATTATATTACACACATTCCGTTACTCAAGATCGTGGCACGTAGCTACTTAGTTGGAAGTTCAATACAAAATGATTGCCTATTTTTCCCTCTCTTAAGTAGTTAAATACGATAATATTCTGACTGGCGATTTGTCCTAACCGATCTCAGTCGGCAGGTTTCTTGTAACTCATTGGCTTCGGTTGGGATGTACTCGTACCATCATTTGAAAATCTCTAATGGAAATGATATCAACAAACACTAAACAAAATCCGAAGGCAACTCGTACTTTCATTAATAAAACACAACTTGCTGTTCAGTAACTGAATTAATCGAAGTCCAACTGAAGATCAAAATGAAGATTTCAGTTTAAAAAAATCAATAAATAAGAGATGAAATAGCGAATTATTTACAATTTGACAATGAAATTGATTGAAATGAGTTGACAAATAAAATGCTTTTTTAATTATTTCAGGAATCAGTGGTATAGTTTACAGAAAGAAGTATATAATCAAGTTACAAAATGTCTATTAAAGTTAAACCCAGGGGTGACTTTTAAAATCAATAGATATATTTGATTCGCCATTGCGTATTTCACACGCTAATAAGGGATCTACCCTTACTTTGCGTGTGTGTGCTAAGTAAGTACTTATTTTTACATTTATCTGATGTTGACTGCACATACATACCTTTACAACTTCAAACTAAAATATCTTTAATTCCTGACTTCGTATAAAAGTATTACAGAAGACAAAATTGTTCAGGAATTCAAACTCTATACTTTTACATATTTCTCATGGACAGACGCTAAAATAAAATTTCAACAAAAAAATGTTCGCGCTGTGGCCGGTGTTCTTTTGGATGTATTTTTTTGTTAATGCTAATGAAGTGCTGGGCTGAAAACAATGAAACATGCCAACTCACCTAGGTCGTTCATAATGTAAATCACTTCGTATCCATTATGTCAGGAAAATATTCTGAAGGTTTATGAAAAGGGATGGTTTCGTTCACCTTGAATTAATTTAGCCTAGACCTTTACTAATCTAAAAACCCAACTCCCCAACTTTCGTGCCGCATCACTTCTAAACTACGACTAATTAAAGAACTGTATGTAACACTGAAGTAATAAATCATTAAAATTACTCTGAAACCGTCTGATTAATCAATTAATCACTTGGGATCGGTCGTTCGTAGACTCACCGATAGGGCCTGAAAGACCCGCCTTGCGCAGCGGAAGGGTTGATTTACGAGAAAATAATGTTCCACAGGGAAATTAAAAGTGCTAAACTAAAACTTAAGTTAATTGTTTCGCGAATTTCATATTAATTTGATACGTGGCAGACGTCAAGTTCGAGTGGTTTGTGTGAGCTAAGTTCCGCTCAAGTTCGTGTTAGTTTACATAGCAATTAAGTGAGAGCTTCAAAAGAAATTTTAATAAGGTACAGGAGTTTTGTTTGCTTGTTTTGTAACGTAAACAAGGTATACTTGAGTGGGTAGTAAAGTTTTTAGCAATTAATAATGATACGCGAGATCTTGATAATGCTGAGCGAGGCGGTGAAGCCGTAAGTTTCAATAAGTTTGGAAATATAATATGTCTATTTATATAGCTTATATTTGAATGTTTATTCCTTATGTAGAACTATGTAGTTGGTTATTTGAGAAGTCTCAAAATTGCCGTAGAATATCAAACTTACGCTGTCACTTACGGGATATCTTCAGTGACTATTTGTTATTTTGAGCTCTCGATATATCGACGCTGTTGCAACCGTCATGGTCATGGGTTGACACGCAGCGTTAAAACATCTGGAGCTCGAAGTAACGAATAATCACGGAAGATATCCCGTAAGTGAGCTTTGTTTACAATCTACCCTTTAAAAAGACAACCACACGTTTCACTCACGAAAAGAGAGTCGCGATACCAAAATCACGCTTAATTCATACAAACAATCACTCTAAAAGCCTCCAAGAGGAACCTGTACTAGAAAATACATAACATCTGTAAGTTCTATTCCGGCTGATCATAAAACGAGCCAAGGTCGCACTTGCTGTCATGGCCGACAGAAAGCCGCGACCAGCCGTTACGGTTTCATTGCACATAAACCTAATACACTAAACAACCATAAAGGAGAAGCTAGCATTAATCCTGTGGGAGCAAATTATTCATATATGCCACATAAAAGGAAGATGTTGAGTGTTTGTTTCAGCTGAGTGTGCTCTTCAAGATAATTACAGGTTTTTTGATGTGAAAACTTCTTTAGGCGCGTTGTCGCTTTTTGGGTGAACAAAAATCATGAAACTCGCGCGACCGTCACCTAACGCTTCGTAGCACTCGTAGCCGATCCGCTACGGCGTAACACCACTAAAGCGTGCGTGGGGCACAACCTGTAGCAGATATAGATAACTTAGTTTCACTTCTATCGAGCAGTCCCCAAAGACTAACCACGTGTTTTTTTCTTAAAGAAACTTTGCCCACTCCATGAAATTCTCCTGTATCGTAGGTGCGTTTTACAAACATTTAAACTAATATACACAAATAACTAGACACGGAACAAATACCTGTAGGCCATACAAGTAGTAGCCCCTGCGCCAACCGTAACTCATGGCGGTTACCGATATTTGTAAAGGGTGTAATCCCTGATTCCTGTAGGACTGTGTACCTTTTAGTACACCCTATTTTACCAGTTGTGTAGTAATGGGGGGCAAGCCTATTTATTGTCATCATGGGCACAAATCTAGAGTCCGCAGAATTTACTGATAGAAGAACACACAAACACTTCGCCCGAGCTGGGAATCGAACCCAGGACCTCATGCTCAGCAGTCGTGCTTGTAACCACTACACCAAGTAGACAGATGTGACTAATTACTATTCTGTTAGTCAATTATTATTTGTATGTATAATGAGTATGTATTTACAAAAGGTATCTATTTAGTATATCAATTATCTGGTGTCCACGACACAAACCTCGTTGCTTAGTGACGCACTAGATAGCGCTGTGTGTAATGTCCAGCGATATTTATTTATATTTTCATTTATTTATTTATTTTTGTCGGTTATTTATTACTGCTTGTGCATACGATCCGAAGTGTTTCCTTTATCCTTTAGTGGTTGACACCTTCATCCTTTGGTCACATCCGCAGTAAACGCGGTTGTTCTGTGAAACCGTTTTATATTACTTCCCTTGCAAACGCTACTTGTGATAAACCGTTGCTTATGATTTGAAACCCTGGGCATCAGAAATAAAAAAGTACCAACATTGAAGTGGAAGTTGGTTACTGACAGTAATCAACTTCCACTATTATATATCGCTATACATCGCTTAATAATAGATACACACCCATGGCATGGACACGATGCATTTTGAATTTGCGTTCCATTTCACAAAAAAAAAAAAAGAACTGAGGAATTTATAACCTCCTCCTTATGGAAGTCGGTTAATAAGTACATGTAGAATAGTGATGTATTAGAAAATTTAGCAAGTGTGGGTACCATATTGTTATAATGGTGACTAAGTATGAAAAACAAACATTTTGGAGACTGCGGATAAAAGTGTAAACTAAGTAATCTATATCTGCTACGGGTTGTGCCCCGCGCACGCCTAAGTGGAGGCCGTAGCAGATCGGCTACGAGTGCTACGAAGCGTTAGGTGACGGTCACGTGCGTCCCATGATTTCTGTTCACCAAAAAGTTCGCAACGCTCCTAAATAATTTTTCACTTCAAAAAGTTTTGAATTACATACATGCATATTCCTATAGAGAATCATCTGAGATCAACATGATGATGCGCGTGATGAGTTATGGCTTCAGTCTCTCTCATAAAGAGACTTACATCGCAGCAGAAAAAAACAAAATCTGCTTATACAGTCATATACTGTGACAGTAACAGACAAAAAAGAAAGACAGACAAAATAGACAAACCATTACTAGTGACACACATTATCTTTGGCATACATTAAAAGCCTTGTCCAAATCTAGGTCAGCGTAATAAACAAGTAGATCCTCTCCTCGAGGAGGGAGTCTGTCCATTGAAGACGAGATGATAGTACATTAAACACGAGTTGTTCTCAAAGAATCGCTACAAATCACAGTAACTGCGCTACTATTGTTGTTATATCTTTTGTGATCCGTGTCACCATATGTTCTGGGTTTGTAGGATGCGTCCTAGTTTTTTAGCGATGGTATAAAATTGTTTTTGTGGATCAGTCTTTCTATTTTATTTGGGAAATCTCTCAAATAAATTACATTTGTCATTACACTTTTTGATGAACGACTTTAGTTCCTTACAGCTTAACCCAACATATGTGTGCATGCGGGAAACACAGAACTAAAATAAATGGACCAAGTTTGACATAATATTATATCGATGCAAATTTTCTTGTCAAGCAACGTCACCTTGAACTGCACACTTAAAGTGGTAAAACTAAAATTTTATCGAAGGCAATGAAAGAACTGTCCAAAAGGTGGTTCTTTAGCTACATACAATTGTCAAGCAAATCAACATTTACAGAAGAATAAGTACTTGTAGATAATTTGTTTTGGAACCGTCACTTATATTAAGTGAGAGCTTTTTTTTTTTTTTTTAGGATGGGAAATCATCAAATGACTTCTCCCACTCTGGGCGGAGCGGGAGGGAGTGTCAGACTCTTACTGACTAAAACCCATCCATGTTCCTTCCTCGCCCTTTACGTTCCGGGGCCGCGGTATCTCTTTCGAACAGTCCCGCAACCCCGGCAGGCTTCGGCCCTTGCGGGCCCCTCTCTTCTGCTGACATCTCTTTGAGGCGCGCGTGGAACACGAACGCGCCGTCGACACGGCCTGTCGTCACTAGACGGACGGACGGCTAGCTAGCCCATAGCTAACCGTCCACAGGCCCGCCACGATCACACCCTTAGGTACCACTTAATACCAATTTTGTCAGAAGAACTTCAGGAGCATTAAAAACATAAAATAAGTTCTCAGTATCATAAAAACATACTCCATAAATTTCCCAGATCGTAATATCAGTGAATGTTTACAAACAAGATTTTCTCGAAACAGCGCTTAATCGAGTAAAAGTTATTTGGAGAACACTCCATCACTTCGCGGATATCCTGCAGATCGTACCTCCCACCATAAAAGACCTGGCTTATAACATAGCTTATTTAAAACCCATAATTTATCAAAATGGCCTATTATCCTATACTTTTGCGGTGACTCACTGTATACGGAGGTATAATCTGGAAACGGAGGTATTGCTAAGCAACATAATGTCTCAGATTTGTGACTTAAACATATTTCATCACCACTGAAAAACACAGTGAGGAAGCAGGCATGTCCTGGTACCACAAAATCGAAGACATGTATTATACAGGGTGTAAACCACCTCATCACAAAGCCGTTAACCAAGCATTCTGTACTTCAAACTAAGCAACTTTACGCAAAAATTATTGCTGGGAAACAACTTTTTTTTTTGAGGTTATAAATCATGTTTTGTGGTAGAACTCAATGTAACGCACTTAAAACATTGTACTGATGGATGGATTGAATAGTACGGGGGTCGTGGAGGCGTTAAAAGTCAAAATCTTACAAACAAAACTTGTATTTAAAAAAAAAACTTGTCAAAAAGTTGTAACTTTGACCCCCCATATCTCCGTAACGAGAAGGTTCCCAGGTATGGTGTAGAACAAAAAAATGATCGCAATGATGGGGAGAACAAGTGCCTTCCGGCTTCGTGAAGAGGTGTTTTACACCCTTTATAAAGAGTAGAAGTCTGTGTCCCAGCTCTGGGCTGATTTTATCTGCGCAACCATATTTAATTATCTCACATGAAACTGATTGAATAAACAGCGGGAGTAAATCCTAAATACGCCATGTTAAAAAAAAAAAAAATATTGTGACTCATTAACGCTTTTTCTTTTTAATTTTTATCGACGATTTTCAATGCCTCTCTCTATCTATCACTGCAACCGTAGTTGCATGTGGAATACTATTTGGTGTGCCCTTCATAGGTGCGCTCAATGGGATACATCGGACCGTTAACCTTCTGGAAAGATGTAGGTCAAAAGATCGTCGCAGACTCCATTGTTATACCGTATTTTTCCTCTTTTAAATTCGCTGAGACGCCCATTTAATTATTCTGAGCATGACTCGGATAGCGTCTAAATATTTGATGTTGAAGTATTTTCTTTTGTATCAGTATTTGGTTCTTGTCCAAGAATTAAAATACTTATTTTTATTTTCTAAGAATTGCTTGCTTGAACCGAATTTATTATAATGAGGTTTGAAACGGAAACATTAATAAATGTTGTAACTTGTGCTTGAACTATTGGAGTTTATACAAATGTTTTGTAGATTGTAAATATCTTTTCCATTAAGATGCTGGATTTACAATTCATAAGACCTCACATTTTGACGCTATCTCTTGAAGTGACTTCTTAGCGGTTTCAATTTGTACACTAAAAAGGAAACTCATGTAAACTCAAAAATATAAATCATAGATTCTGATATTTTTTTTGTTTCGTTGACAACTGTCATTTAAATAGTGTCATCTCGGTTACCTATACTGAAAATCATTTCTATCGTTGCATTTCACATTTTTCCACTCAACCTAAGGCACCGACGTCTAACAGTTTAAATATTTGTATACACTGTAATTGTATTGTTATTTGTGTTGTCAGAGTTTCTCGTTCAAACTGTTATTGTTACAACTTGAACTCAAACAGCAATTGGCTCAGAAATAACGTTCAGTCCCTGATCGGATTACCATCAAGTAAATTAGGCAATCTTTTTGCATATATCCAAGTTGTATACAGAAAATAATTTTCTTAGTTTCCACTGTATCGCCTTTTCGCAAATATGTTGGGGTCAGTCTTAACTACTACACTGGGTCAGGGGGCTTTTGGGACCGGGACCGCGGTTCCGGATTCCCCCTAAATCTGTTTTACATAGAGCGACTGCCTGTCTGACTACACTCGTTACGACTGTCAAACATCTACAAACGAAAGCCGGGGCCAACGACTTAACATTCCTTCCGAGACACGGAAAGTTCTTGACTTTTCCAAGAACTGTTCCCGTCATAATCGGACGTTCACAGAACCCGATACTAGGAACCTAAAAACTGTCGAGTCAATATTGGTATTTTTTGCTTTTCCTCGAATTGCCATATATAAAAATCATAAAACTAGATAGGAGGCAGCGCCATGTTTTTTCGCCTAAACTTCTCCTTTATTTTTTCGTTATTTATGGGGGAATCTAATAATACAATCGGTTCTGACGTCACACCTTAGATAAGATTATCACTTCGTCTGGGTGCCTATTCTCTATAACTGTGGGGTACAATCACTTTTTCGCGAGTGCCAATATATGCTTTTTTTGGGTTAGCAAATCGCCGATGTGGGTTATGAGGTAGTTGGACTATTCTGTGGGTCACCGTCATCATCATTTCAGCCAAAAGACGTCCACTGCTAGACATAGGCCTCCTCCAAGTGTCGCCATATTGACTCGCATCCGCCGGATTCTCGCAGCCTTCACCAGGTCTTGGAATGTAAGGCCTCCAGGCAAGGCAACTACTAACTGCAAGCTAGTAGCTAGCCACTAGGGCGTCTTCGGTCGCTAACTCCAATAAGTAAACTCATCTATAAGTACCTATCTTTTAGAAGTTTAGTGACTTACTCTCACTATTTTGATTAAATGTCATGTTTTTACGAATTATTTTGAAATAGTTATTTGTTATACAAGAGTGCAAAGTTGTTTTTTAACCGCGTGCTCAATTTTGATGACCGAGCAAGCGAAAGATTCTAAAATTGAGTCACGAGCGAAGCGAGTGATTCAAAACTTAGAATCTTGAGCGTTAGCGAGGGAATCAAAAGAGCTCGAGGTGAAAAATCTTTGCATTCGAGTGCAACACGTAACTTTTCATCCCATCTCAGCGAGGAAATGAATAAACGCAAAAAAAATTGCGCGTTATTAACAAATTCAGTTAATTCTGTTGGCGTCAAATAAACTTCCTCGTCGCTAGTTAATGAGTGGTCATTTTAGGTTTTTCACTTGTTTTCAAGTTGGATTCCTTGTTTTTAACCTAAGGTGTTAACAATATGACGTGAAAACAAAATGGCGCGCGCAAAACATTTTAAAAAAAGCACACCAAGAAGGTTCCGAGTCTGAGTTCTTAACAAATTAAAAAAAAAAAATGTGATAAATTCGGCACCATAGAGGTAGAAGTAAATAGGTCTAATGATGTTTTGAATTCACATGCTTAGTGCACACGATGTTCTAAATTCAAATTTACTTTACCCTCAAGACGATAAAAACGGCTTTTGCACTCAGATATTGAAGAGCAAAAATACTCTTTCCGAGATGGGGGGATGAAAACCATATTATAAAATAGGTCTTTACACAAAGTTGTAATCTTTTCGCCACGAGTAAATCGCACTTGAGTTTAGGCAAGGGGAAATATATTGGTGCTCTCAAAACGGTTAAAGAAAATTTCGCAAGGAAATCGGCATCTCCTAGAACCAAACATTTTCAGTGAGTGACATCCACGAGCGTGGTGGATTACTACTTACTCATTCCCACTCTTAGAGACGAGGTCTTCGTCCCATCAGTGGGATCAATATATGCTGATTATTCTATGCCTTTCCTATACTATACATATCGGTGTCTGTGACGGTATGCGAGCTACATCTGGGCTACATCCAGTAGTGTCCAATTACTCGATAGTCGATATACTATTTTACAAAAAGAAATGAGTTTCTTGTAACCCTTTTTACTTGTTTCTCCGATAACTGACGGGTATTGTATATTTTCTTTACATCTAAAATTAGCATTTATTTGCCTTTTTTTGTTCGGGACGTCAAAATAACAGAACTTTATCGAAAACCCGTGTAGGCAGAAGTTTTAGAAACCGATCTAGCGTTTATAACCTAGAAACGCTTGAGGGTAGAAATGCCTATAGATAAACATAACATCACGCTGGTTAGCCCCGAGCGGCTAGGCAGTACTGGATAACTGAGTAATGAGTACACTCTATATAGTTTAACTCCAAACCCTGTAAGAGGGGGCACCAATTACTCTTGTGCTCAGATTCCGAGACTCCGAGCTGCGTACCCAACTACATTGTGACCTTCCTAGAAATTGACCTCAAGATCTCGTGTTTAACAGAAGCGCTTGCGATCAATAGACTAACGATGCATTCAAAATACAGATTTACTAGCATCGCCCGCGACTTTGTCCGCAAAAATCGTGATAGCTCGGGTAATATGCATGATATAAATATAATTTACTGCCCTATAACACCAACGAATATTGTAGCTTTCTGCCCGTGAAAGAATTTTTACAATTGGAGATTGAGTTCCGGAGATTACCCCTACATACAACCTTACAAACAAATGTAACCTCTTTATAATATTAAGTACTAGCCGATGTGATATCGCGTAGTTCCCGTACCCGTGGGAGTACGGGGATAAAATATAACCTATGTTACTCGCTGATAATGTAGCTATCCATTGCTGAAAGAATTTTTCAAATCGGTCCAGTAGCTTTTATGTTAATTCGTCACATACAAAAATCCAAATTTTTCCTCTTTATAATTAGTATAGAACTATAGACAGAAGTATTATATAACATGTATACGTTGTGTATTATCATCGTAACTACAGTAAACCGAGTTTATTATGATACTCGTAAACTAGGAACTTGCAACGTGTCCTTGCGATATTGTCTATCAACTGGATACATTGATCAAGTAAGCGATTCTATCGCTTTGTATCGGGTTTGCTTGCTGTAGAGCAACATATAGCGTGTTGAAACAAGAACTATGGCTTTGGAATAGTGTACACGACGTGTACATAGCTTGTTGTCAATGTTTTTCGGAATAGGGTTCAATATAAGCTTTCCTTTATAGATAACATAACATAAAATCTCGCCGACAAACCCGAAAGGGTTACGCAGACGCACACATTTTGCCAGTTATTTAAGTCAATTGCCATCAATCGGGCCCAATTTCCAAACTCCGTGGCTGCTATTGAGAAATTACTGACGAAAAACCCAATAACTCTTTGCCTGACCCGGGAATTGAACCCAGGACCTCTTGCTCAGCAGCCAAGCTTGCGGCCACTAGACCAATGAAGCTCTTTTATAGATTTAAAACCTAAAATTAATTACACATAAATATTAAACAATTTTTTTTTGAAAATATTGAGTATGTAATGTGACTGTATGAATTTGTGTGATTTCTATTATGAGTCTGTGATACTCAAATTAAATGTTTTTTTTTCGAGCGTAGACAAATTATTACGTGTTTCGTATTCTTATTATGTAAGTTCTTCAGTAGCTTCTTGTCAATCCCACAAATATTGACATTTCCATAATTGTTATCGTTGTTAGAATGACACCTTTTCTAGTCACTCTTATAATAAGGCTATCTACTAAACAAACCTCACATATCATTCATCAGATTGACGATGATTCATCCAATGGCCAATGCATAAACAGCCATCATTCATCAATTACGGTATTAACCCCATATAATCCAACATAACACTGCCAGATTATCGTCGTTTAAACCATAATAATTTGCAATAAAACCATTCAAAACATTTTTATCAAATTATATTTGGCCAAAATTATTTTACGCACGGTGTTTGCGAATGTCAAATCATATAAATTTATGTTGGATTTGCTCCCCGCAACACCTGCGTGTAGGGTGTCCCGGTTAATCCTTATCACCGGGATAATTCCATTTTGTGAACGCGATTATGGTACGTTGTATAATTCACATAATTCATGCGTCTCTAGCTTATTATAAAAGGTGAAATTAGACTGTAATGTTTTAAATTGGGGTAGTAAGGTAGTAGATTATATTATTTATGTTTCCCGGGTGTAAAGTAATATTGTTGGTGTTAAATTTTTACTGTCTCGCGGAAATTGTAAAATAGACGGGAAATGGGTTACAACGATGTTGGTTGATGTTATGCTTACAAGTCGTAACTGTGCATGTACTATCGTCATTTTATATGACAACTGTCGTTATTTTGGATGGTACAATGTCCTATGTTTATTGTGTTGGTATCGACTGAAACTTGCGAGTCTTACGACTTCGGTTTTGACAAATATTCTGAGTGTTTTTTGAGATCGAACATATTTTTGTAAAGGACAGATTATATTTTTGCATTTTTTTTTGCTTAATCCTTGCATGATTAATTCTTATAAAAAAGTATCAGGTAAGCATAAGATGCTCAAGATTTTACAAAAATAAAAAAAACCAACCAAATAAATTCCCAGCTATGCTCAATTTCAACGAAAATCTTTTTATCTTTCCCCACCTATCTTAAACGGTGGCTACTTATAAATGTGATGGAGCAAGCACTACAAATAGCCGACGCAAGTGGCTCAGGACTATCACGACTAAGCAGGTCTCAATTATTGTCGCCCCTCTTCGCAGACAAGCGATATAATCCGCTTACCACGACCGGCGCGAAACATTAAGCTATAATTATTAATAGCGGCCTGTAATAACTGGATGACCTTGTTTGTTGAGCGGTTTTTTGGGGTTATGTTGTAATGGAGAATGAGGAAACTTGGTAACAGCGATAAAAAGCAAAAAAAAAGGTTAATAGCTTGCAAAAATAAACCCCGAAAAATTTCAACATCGAAATTCCAGAACGAATATTTTATTACTTACAGAAAAAAACAAAAATCTCTAGCGAAAACCCTGTAGATATTTGTAATTGTAACACCCTTAGGAAATGATTTAAAACCAGGTATTCAATTTATTATGATAAAAATGTTCGGAAAAAGCGTAAAATGTAATAAAATGTCCGCTTTTGGGTACGTCGTTAACATTCACAGGCTAACGACATTATATTAACGAAGAAGATAGAATATTTTGCTTTCACAGTCTCTAGGCACTATTTTAAGGGATGATAAATTGAATAAAATCTACTGGCTAATGAAATAATACAATTACGTCGAGTTGGCAATGCGACATAGACATTTATCAGGGCTGTCAAGGTACACAGTTATTAGCAAAATGTTTAAGACATAACTTATTAAAAGTCTTGATTATACAGAAAATCGGAATTTAATCACACGGGAAAATTGCTATGTACCTAATATAAGATTGGTCACATCTGCCTAGCCCGGGGATAACAGGCGCGATGTTTATCTAAAAGTTGATCTCCAAAATTAAATTATTATAAATATCCAATATAATCTTATAGACCGCCAGCCTTACTTAACAAGCTCAAAACCAAATATACTTACCGCACCCCCTTTCCAAATAACAAAAACACCCGAGTGTCGAAAAGAATATTTGAAGTCTGTAATAACGGCACCCTTCTTTAATGAAATGGGAAGAAAAATCCCTACCAAATACCTTGTCACCCGGTTGATGCGCGTCAACACAGATTAGTGGAGCGACGTTCGCCTTCACTAATGTCACCGGCTGTGCTTTTTTCCTTTGCCCTTTTTTTTAATAAGAAAAATCTGTTTTCGAGAATTATGAATGTGGTTAGTTTAATTTGGAAAAAATGTAGCACATGTTTAAAAAGTTGATGCTGAAGAGTGGTGCAAAGTTCGGCAGGTGGTGAGTTTTTAGTATTGATAAACGTCGTTCCAATTAACTGACTCGTCCCCAGAATAACCATCACTATTTATAAATAATCTTATGATTATGAGCTGGACAAGTTAGTATTAAAAAATACCTTCAAAATTATAATGAACAACTCCAGCAGAATCAAAACTTTCTCATGGAACATTCAAAACATCTTCAGTAACATTTACTTAGTTACCATTCCTTTCGGTCTGTCTCAGATTATATTTTTTACCGACATTCGTTCGTTCCAATTAAATCATTCACGGAGTCCGGTACCGTGTGATGGTTGAAAAACTAAAACCCTCACGGGAACCAAAGCGGAGAAACATGATGAGATCGTATTTTTGGTCCCGAAACTGATTGAAATTAAATAAAATACAAATTTCCTAGCAGGAGCTCGTGGCTAAGTAATAACAGCCGCTCGGACCGATCTTTAGGTTAAGCCGTGCTTGCCTAGGTTGGTCTGTGGATGGGTGACCACCCTTACATACCGAGTTTTCTCCGTGCCTCGGAAAACACGTTAAGCTGTTGGTCCCGGCTGTCATTTGTACATCTTTGGCAGTCGTTAACGGCAGTCAGTGGCCCTAAAAATCTGACAACCAGTCTTACCAAGTGGTATCGTATTAGCCAGTATTAACTGTGTGGTGGAGGTCAGATAGGTAGTCGCTCCATAAAGTACAAAGTACTGGTATTCAGCTGCATCCGGTAAGACTGGAAGCCGACCCCAACATAGTTGGGAAAACGCTAGGCAGATGACAAAGATTCCTACCATTAAAATAGTAAAGCAATTTAAGTCGAGTCGACTTAACTCTCTTTATGTTACTGTAATTTAATGTCGTCTCAAATATTATCAAAGAGAAATAAAGAAAATATTTACAGAAAATCTTGGAAACAGAACTTTGATACTAAATCAAAATAAAGCCATTCCTAGTTTGACATTACGGATTCAAATATTTATGACATTACTAACCTCATTTCTTATTCGGAGACCTGTTGTGGATCTGATTTATACGATAGCTATCCAATAAAGATCTAGAAATACCTCCTATTATTTCGGATTCTCAAGAATCTAACGATAAAAGAGATGTCTCTAATATTGTATCCGGGCTCCTAATTCCGATTCCAAACAAGGCAAATTGATTTCGTAGAATTAAAGCTCCGAATTCGCAAATCAGTTCCGTGACAGATTCGATTCGCACACCGCTTTAACATGCAAAACGAACTCGATCTTTACAGAATACTATATTCGCTACCTCTGCACGATTCCAAGTTTTATTCCTGCCAACTTGTTTCCCTGGCTTGTTTTTAGATAAAATTCGAAATAGATGCAATCTCTCGCTTGTCTCAGACATAGAATCGGAAAATCTTTCAAATACCTGGATCCGGACGCAGAATGATTGCTATCTCTATACAGTTTTAGTTAGGGCTTATTTTCGATTGTCTCGGTAAATGGAGAGGTATTTTGAAATGTCGTTTTAAGAATGTCAATAAAGAATTGGAGTTTGCGTTGTTATGTTTATTGAAGATGTTTAGGATGTCAGAAGGTGGCTGGATGGTTTATTAACTTTATTATTCTGTGATTACATCCTCATTCAATGTTTAAAGGTAAGGCCTTCTCATACTTGAAATTCTTGACGTGATTAAACGTAACTTTTTTATTGAAACCTCTTAAACATTTCGCTACAGGTGTTTCTGATGTACTGATGTATTAAACGTACTTTGTCTTTAATGCTTAATAATAATTAATAACTTAAGATAAATACCAAAATACGTGACTAAACATTTTCACTGCACTTTCACATTCTCCATTGACCCATAACCTCAATTACCATTAAATCATACCTACCAATCACACTGTATTCAAGCGAAGCAAAGCAAGCCGTTATCACGGGTACTTTCCATAATCGCAGCACACCATGCATTTCCATGGGTTATAATGAGCCTATCACTTGCTCATTACCACGCCATAGAACATAATTGCAGTTCTGCGTTCCCGTTAGGCGACCTGCGCGTGCGCTGCGAGCTAACGTTAATTATAGAGCAGAGCTGTCACTGTGTAGAACGAATAGACGCTCCTTATTAGCGGGGAACAGGAAGGTCGGTAATTTGTGGACAAAGCCTGGCTTTTTGGCTGATTGTAAATTAGAAAGATTTATGTTTGTAATACTTTTATAAAACATCGGTTGACAAATTAGTAAAGGTGATATAAGTCTGCATTTGAAGCGGTTGACTCAATTTATCAGCAATGAATTGTGAAAATTGCTGGAACAAAAAGGGAAAAATATTTAACGAGGTTCCATTCCATACTTTTCCTCCTTCAAGTAAGATGCTAATCATCGAGAACATTCACAGTTTTCTCTAGAGCTGAAACTTTCCCACTTACATATTCAATTCCATTAAATAAATCCAGTTCCAGCAGCCATTCAATAAAATCCATTACGTCTGATTAAAAATTAATTTATTCCAAACATTAAGTCATTGATAGCAAATAATTTTAATTACAAGCGAACCAACATGGCGGCTTCTGTCATCTGCATTCGAGTTGTACGGAAACGTCATTCACGGCTGAGACGCGCTCATCAATGGACGCGCTAGCTTTTATGTGCGGACGCCGCCATTTATAAGCGGTTTATGTAGATACCTATGCTGCTGATTAGTTTGCGGAACTGGATTCAGGATTAAATAGAAAACCTTATTCAATTACTCGAGTTCGTGGTAAATGATTAATTTTACGTTAGTAAGAAATGAGAGATTTTGATTTTTCGGAAAAAGTTCTTCTGAAACAAGAATGTCCTGGAATATATGAATATTATGGTGATACAAGTCAAAATGCATGGGCTTTAAAAGTAATATTTTACTTTATGTTTTAAAAATAAACAAGTTCTCCTTAAACCGCAAACACAAACACCAATGAAAATTTATGGTGTCTAGATAACGGCTGTTCATCTCACATGTGTGGTGAAAAATCAAAATTTTCCACCATAACCCCTGAAAGTGGTATCCTAAAGCTGGCATCGAAGCAGCACACGAGCAAAATTGAAGGCAAGGGAAAAGTAAAAATACACCTAATGATATAACTAAGTATTATACTACGCGGAAATCAATTAACTCTCCCTTCGAGTTACTAATTGATTTCCGCATTTTTCACACAAAACCTACCATCTGTTGCTGCATTAACATACCTAATTTTATATTAACATAATGCCAATCAACCTGTAAGCCCAATGACCATCAAAATTAACATCAACAAGCACATAATGAGCATACATCAATAAAACTCGACCTCTTTCTCAGCCCATAGAAAAAAAAAACAGTTTATTAAAAGACTTAAGGAACGAGTTTCGTTGCATGCCAGTTCGCATGAATGGAGTTATATTTAAGCGTGCAATGTAGGAAAAAGGTAGAAAAAGTAAAAACCAGTATGGCGGCATAATTTAGTGGTAAAGCGTGGATTGCCGCCAGGTGGCCGCCGCTGCGTCTGCGCAGACAACCGGTTGGCTGGTGAAACAAGTTGTGAAAAAACGGAGGCGGACAAAAAGAAAAAAAAAAATTGCTTTTTGTTTTTCCACGTAAAGAGTTTGCATGCAGAATACTAAAGGAGCTTGAAATAAGGTTCTTTAATAAGTCTAGACTCTTGTACTTGTATTAAAATTTGGTTTACCACAAAATAGCCCAAGTTTGGTAGTTAAGACTGACTAGATGACGATGTAACCGAATCCCTGTGCATGCTTACCAAGTTTAAGCACCGGTCAAGTTAATTAGTCTTTAAACTTGATATTTTACGATGTTATAAGTTTCACCACAGCAACGTCAAGGTACTTAGTCGGGTTAAAAAAAACTGAATTCCAATTTTGAGTTTGCTTTAAACAAGTTTAGTAGGCAAATCAAAATTCGTTTTATCATCGTATGAAAAAATATCGTTTCTTCAACGCTTTCCAATTAACAGGCTTATTAAGGTCGACTTCTGATTTAAGGGGCCTAAACTCTGATGAAAATACCAGTTCGCGCATAGCTCCTTTACTATTCTGCATGAACGAAATTTTTTGGAAAAATCTCCCGCCGTTTTTATTACACATCTTGCTTTAGATCTAAACTACCTATATACACAACTGATATTTCAAATTACTAGAAAACAAACACATTGTTCAAGCAACATTTTTCCTTCATTGTGTACATTAATTTCGAATTACTAGTTTATAATTATGTATTCCACAACGCCATATCTAATAACTTAAACCACACAACAATGTCAACTTGTCAGTAAGTAAAGATCGAGATAAAACGAAATGATTTGTGGATCCCACTCGCTAGCTCCGTGTGTATCTTTTGATTAACGCACAACGCGTTTTAAACACGCATCCATTCATATTTTACTTCGGTATTTTCATATTTATTGTTTATTTGGCTCTGATAAGTAATGGGCTTATGTACCTATTGTTTATTATGGTACTCGATTCTGATACTTGCGTTGTTGTAGAATTAAATGATATGGGAGAGGTTTTTAAGCGTGGATCAAATTTTCTTTAAATTGCTTCTGTTGTTTTTCATTAAATTAATTGGAATAAAAACAATAAATCGGTTTTGCAGCCTGAAACACAGTTTTACTGCAGGAGTTGAGGAGTCAGAGATTTCCAAACACAATAATGTTTATAATGTTTAATTTCAATTAATGTTTTTTGATATTGACTTGATTTATTGCATTATTTTGGATTAGCTGATGCCCGCGGCTTCATTCGCGTACAAATTATATATTAAAACGTTCCTCGAGAACCACTCTGTCTATTGGTGAAAACAACACGAAAATAGGTGCAGTAGTTTTTGAGTTTATTGCGAACAGACAAACAGACCCGGCGGAGGACTTTGTTTTATATGTAGTGATAACTACTTATTTGTTACGTTAGTAACGGCGGATATTACAGTGAACTCAAATATGACTCTAATGCTATTTTTGTCAGAATTTCCAAATGTGCATAGTATTTATATTTTGGCAGAAAAAAAAACAGAAACACTGGGATGTCGTAAGATTTACCAAAATTGATAAGATGATAAAAATGTGTGATTTTTTTCATGTTCAATTGCATCTTCTGTTTAGTACCTATTCATAAAATAAGCTAGGATGATAATACATGGAAGTAAACGACCATTCAAGGCATTATACAATATTTAAATCAAATAACTTTCAGAAGAAAGTATGTGGAGCTAAAGAAAGGAAACGTATGTATGGCTTCTAATCGCTATACCGTTTGGAAACTACTGCAGAATTTTATTTACCTACCTTTGAGAAACTAAGAATATATTACAGTATGAACGAAGTGATTGTTTTATGGAAAAGTATGATTTTAGTACAAGTTTGTTGTTTGTTGGTTCAAGTTCCTAATGAAAAGATATAAATTGCAATATTTTCTACACTGAATTATTGACAGAAACTTACTAACAGATTTTTCACTGTATCAGATTGTAACATTACTCACAAGTATTCGTTAGTTTTACCTTCGCCTACTTAACACTTCACCATCTGCTTAGGCTTTTCCCAACTATGTTCGGCTCGGCTTACTTAACACATAAATATTAATAATATTCTAAGCGCCCATTAGTCATCGCAACCATTAAATCTTCAATTCATTAAAATACCATAAAACACGTCAGTTTCAAATTTTAAACCTTCAATATTTCGACGGGTAGTCGTAAAATATTTCAATCAATTAAAACAAAATGGCTGCCGCATCAATAAATAAGATATTACGTGATGCAAGAATACAAGGTGTTTCACAAACTATGGAAAACTATGTCGATGGCTTTCTCATGGTGCGGCTTCCCTTTTATGGTCATATTATGTTCTTAATTTATGTTTATTTTATATTCAGATTATTTTTCATAGTTGTTTTTGTGCATTACGTAAAGCGCAAGCTATTAAAAGATGGTGTTATAAAACCTACTATAATTTAACACTTTGATAGAAAATATTGCAAAACGGTATTGTCTATTCTTGTCTTGTGCAACTCGGAAAACTACATTACTTTAACTTCATTTTCATTACAACAAAATATAAATATAAATAGAAATATTTCTGTTTGTTCTCCAAGCCATTAAAGCGGCTTTCAGACTACGCTATAATATAATAGCATATAGTATATAGCTCATAGCACAACAATATCGCTCATCATACATTTGTTATGGACACGTTCACACTGTAATATACTATAAAGGGTGTAAAACACCTGTTCATGAAGCCGAAAACCACTTGTTCTCCCCGTAATTGCGATATTTTTTTTGTTCTACACCATACCTGGGAACCTTTTAATTACGGAGACATTGGGGGTCAAAGTACCAACTTTTTGACAACTCTTTTTTTAAATACAAGTTTTTATTTTAAGATTTTTACTTTAAACACCTCTACAACCCCTGTACTATTCAATCCACCCATCAGTACAATGTTTTAAGTGTGTTACATTAAGTTCTACCATAAAATATGATTTTTCACCCCAAAAAAAAGTCGTTTCCCAGCAATAATTTTTGCGTAAAGTTACTTAGTTTGATGTACAGAATGCTTGGTTGACGGCTGTGTGATGAGGTGGTTTACACCCTGTATGTTATTGGCTTACTATATGCTATAAAATGGTGCGATACGCTGAGTTCATGCTATGCTATATCACGCGCCGCCCTCTTCCTCCTCCCTCACCCCCGGCCGTAGCCCGTACCGCAAGCGAATGTTTTCCCCACTTATTTGAACTCTTTCTGAGCTTGCTATATATTATAAATGCTTGCGATAACATCGCGTAATGTGAACGCCATGCTATATAGTATAGCATTAGGTCCTGCTTTGCAATAAAAGCAGAATAGTATAGCGTAGTCTGAAATCAGCTTTAAACAAGAGCTAAAATCTTAGTTTACCTGGCCTAGACTAATCCACAACGAATACTGCCTAAACCTCTCTTAAACTATGCCAAAAACCCGTCGAGAATTCCAGAAAGTATTTTTAAAACGACAATAGTCGCGACATGTCACCGAAAAATACCCTTCCACCCAACAAACCACACCCTCGACCGCATTATCCCCAATTCTGGAATATTTCCTCAAACGAGAGCTCCTCGACTATTTTGTGCGTACGACGAAACTCACGCAACTTACTAATTACGGGCCATCATTTGTAGCCTAAACTCGTGGAGCACGACAAAGTTCCACTAAATACTGAGAGGTTTCGGGTGTGGTCGTAGAGGAAAATGAGCGAGAAATAATGATAATAATGATCGTTTGTGTTCCCGCCGGCTAGTTATGTTTTGGCGTGTCAATGTCCTTTTATATGTACGGGTAACTTGAAAGTTGTATCAATGATAAATGAATTACAACCTCTCTCATATGTTACGCAAAGCTTCCTTTGAAAAATCTATACAAATTGTTAATATTGAAATAGTCAGCGTGTAGTGAAAGCGTTGTCAAGGGGAGGTTCCCCAAATAATGGTCGTATCAGCATTAAATAGTTTCCATCCACTGCATTAAACTAAACTCCATTCAGCACAACGACACATTAACTACCCCTTTCAATTAATACGTAGCGAAGCGGGAGAGTCATTTCTCGCTTCGGTACGCTCTGCTCCGCTCTCGCTTCGACCTCGTTCGTTGAGGACCGCAGGGCAATGCGACCCTTTGTTGCGTGAGAAACAAAACTTCGGTCTAATCGCAAGAATGTGCGGTCGGACCGGCGTGGTTAATGTTCTGTACCTAGCTCCGACCGTTTTGGACTTAGATCATGGTATGTACTTAAAACTGTTGTATATAATCATGCCTGGGGATTTAGACAAGGAGGTGAAGTCTTGTTTGCCACACGCTAGTAGGCGCGATTAGTTAAGACTTGAATATTTTAACATCAAGGTACATAACTCTTTGAGCACATGAAACTTGCTAAGGAAACAGGAGAAGTATTTTGTACATGAATTGTTATCATCGGCAAATATTTCCCAAATATGTTGAGTTCGTCTTCCGTAATTATTAATAAATAAATATCGCTGGACATTAACACACAGCGCCACCTAGTGCCACACTTAGCAAAGCTTGTGTCGTGGACACTAGATAGTTGATATACTATATACTTTTTTGTTTTGTAAATACATACTTATTATACATATAAACATCCATGACTCGGAAACAAATGTCCAGGCTCATCACACAGCCGCCGCGGGAGACGCACCGGGCGTCGGGGGCCACGTGGTGGCTACCGGCCACCGTAGATGCGGGCCTGTGGACGGTTAGCTATGGGCTAGCTAGCCGTCCGTCCGTCTAGTGACGACAGGCCGTGTCGACGGCGCGTTCGTGTTCCACGCGCGCCTCAAAGAGATGTCAGCAGAAGAGAGGGGCCCGCAAGGGCCGAAGCCTGCCGGGGTTGCGGGACTGTTCGAAAGAGATACCGCGGCCCCGGAACGTAAAGGGCGAGGAAGGAACATGGATGGGTTTTAGTCAGTAAGAGTCTGACACTCCCTCCTGCTCCGCCCAGAGTGGGAGAAGTCATTTGATGATTTCCCATCCTAAAAAAAAAAAAAAAAAAGGCTCATCACACAAACATTTGCTCCTGGATTCGAACCCAGGACCCTAAGAACGTAAGGCAGCGTCACTACCACTGCGCCATTCGGGTCGTCAAAAACCATCTTACTGCTGGGCAAAAGTTTTTCCCCATGACTTCCAAATTCTTCGACATAGGGCCAATGTAGACCACTGATAAACAAGAGTGCAAATCCAAACTAAGGTCTGCATCATCAGCAGCTACATTCTCAGGAACTTAAGCAATCCACTGCAGCACATAAGCCTCTCAAGAGGCACTCAGTTCGACCAGCCACCTTGCATCCAAAAACATAGTTTATTTTAATCTCAACACGCTCTCTTTCGCTACATCCATATTCATGAAATTAATCTAAAAGAAAATGTTAATCACGTCTCCAACCTTCCCAAGGTTGTGTAGAATTACCTCGCTGCTGTTACACCACCGTTGAAGTGAGTTTGTTCCGCACGTACGACCCACTTAGCTGCGGTGTCTAAACTGACCTTAAAATGTACTAGTTATGGGTAAGTGGAGACAGAAAGGTACGGTTTTATTTTGCTATGGACCAGCCAGGTACTACCTAATTCACTGAAGATCGACCTGCTTTCAACGTTATTACTTAGACCGTAAGGGTGAAAAGGGGCAGACCCTCGACTCAAAAGATAATGTCACGAGCGAATCAGAAGTGAAAAAGAAAAAACAAACTTCTAGGTGAGCATTTTTTTTCGAATGGTTAGTTATCAAATGATCCTTACGCGAAGCGGAAGGGAGTGTCAGACTTTTACTGACTAAACCCATCCATGTTCCTGCTTAGCCCTTTGTGTTCTATGGCCACGGTATCTCGTTCGAACAGTCCCGTTACCTCTAGGTGAGCATCCATCATTGACAACCGGCGATTACCTACCATCAGGAAACAGCTTCTTGTCTTGAGCAAAACTCCATTTTTTTTGCAATATCGGAAATAGAAGGAAACAAAAAATAACCAAGACTGCATATTTGTTGCAAGTTTGGTGTTTCCAAAGCTTATCGGAAACATTGTCGCGCCTTAAATATTTCCGTTCCAAACAAAATAACAAGACTTGAGACTACCCACCAAACACGAGACTTATTCCTTCTATATGTACAAGAATAATGAGATTAACGAATGCAATCCCCGGATTAAATTTATTATGCGTGAAAGAACGGGGGAAGAATACTAATCTCCCGGATAGCTCAGGGATGGCAAACCTTATGGCACGCGCCAAGTCTACACGGAATTGGCAGGGGTCATAAATCACGCCATTGCGGTTCACTGAAACATTGGAATCTCTCAAAATGCAAATGCCCTTAGTCAAATCGAAAGTCCAGCGATCCATCTTTATTGGTTAACGGAGTGTCTGAGTTGGAATGTTGTATGTTCTTCGCGGTATTCAACACTGAAAACTGTTCGACTATAATAGTTGAAATTAGTCCAGGCGACAGCAAAGAAATGTCGTTGTATTCCCCCTATATACACTTACACAAAGTGAGATTTTCAATTTATGTCGAAAAGCTACCATCGATACAAATATCAAACTCCTGAAACAATTCAGTGTCAAGTGTAGACTACATTTATGAATATCAGTGTTTTGACAAATTAATAAAGAAACTAATACCGTTCTGACTTTGATAAAACAGAAGTGCATCGTTTCCTGACCGAAACATGCGCCTTTTTGAAGATCTATTCTGTTATTTAAAACCAGCCTTTTTCTTCAGTTCTTAAAATATGTTTCATTTCTAAGTACTAACTTCATGTAGCTTACAAAATATTTCTTAAAAACTTGTGCGTAAGGTTTGGCATCCCTGTAGAGGCGACGAACCCGCCAAAGCTGGTGGCTCTTTGTACTGAATTCCCCTTAAATTACGAGTACCCTCTCCAAAGTATTACTTATTGTTCACGCTATTCCTACTTGGGGGTGAGCAGGACTTCAAACAGTAGCAACGTATTGGGAAATCGTCTTTGAAGAAAACAAGAACAATTCGTAATTACTTGCAGTTTCGACATGTTGGCTTGAAAGTGTGAAAATTCTTTGTTTCCTTCATTATTAAACTTTGATGGGTATTTGGAAACTGTTTCCTACTACCTACAGATTATTGCTTTCGGCAAAATTACGTTTAAAATATTTTTCTCATTTTTTTCTTTTTTGGAAAATATTTTTACCTTAATTACCTACGATAGCTTCAATATCCGCATTCCTGAGTGAGTTTTGGCGTGAGGTAGCCCCTTAAAACCAACCACGGTTTCAAGAATTTCCCATCTTTTTAGAATATAACATTAAATAACCATAGAAAGTCACTTATGTACAGTTTCTTAAAGATAATGTAGTAGAAACTCGTTATTTAATGATAGTACTTATATAGGTACGAGTACCATAGGTATTGCAAACACGTACCTACACTACCTACCCAGTATTCGCACCATGACTACCTAATTTGTTTGTACATTCGACACAATACGATTTTGTGTTGTAAATCAATTTTTATAGCCCTTGAATAATATTGGTTTAAATAAGTGACGCTCATGTTTTTTTTTATTTATGATAAAATTTACAACTTTATACAAATTGTAATTGATAATACTGAAAACCTGAAAAAGGTCATCGTAGGTGAAATAAATTGATTATTTCACCTGGTCCAAGCTGAAATTCTGAAAAAATCCCGCGGCTTCGGGATAAAAAGTATCCTGTGTTTTAATCCAGGTTATAAACTATATGTGTGCCTAACATCTAAATACGTTCAGTAGTTTTTAAAGAGTAACAAACATCCAGACATTCTCACAAAGTTTCGCATTTATAAAAGTAAGTAATAAAAGGGAACGGCTTACACTTTTTCACTATTTTAGGGCTGCTCCTATTGTAAAAGTTCGTTGGAAGCATCCTATAGTTTCTACCTCTCCATATGGAAGGAAGACATGAGTTTATGCATTATTATAAATAGATTTACACTCTCTTCTCTTTTCTTCTCTCTTTTTTCTCTTTTAGATTTGCACTCTGGTCAAAGCCACAAGACAAAGTGAAGCGGTATCGCTAAAATAATATAGCCTAGCTCTTATACTATGCCGTCCCGTTTTGATCGCATTTTAGTGCTCCTAGTCTACATTCACAGCTAAGAAGCTTGCTGTAAGTAGCTTGTAAGGTTTCAATGGACTACCATCGACCATTGCTGGCCTTAGCCTTTACACAATGGTGTCCTATATTATAATCTTGTAGTCATAGAGCTCTTTGTAAAGGCGATCGGCTAAGGAAGCAGACGATCCTTAAATTACTGTTCCTATTTTAACTGCTAATCAAAGATTTTGCGATTGTTTATTTGAAGGTATGGATTTTGCAAGTCCATAAGACTTGTCTATGGGGTGGCAACGTACTTGCATCATTGCCTCATATTACAGATCATGATGAAATCAACCCGCGATCATGGCGCTTGCAACAGCGTCGAAATATGGGGAACTCAAAATAATAAATAATCACGGAAGATATCCCGTAACTGACAATATAAGTTTAGTTTTAAACCGTTAAAGCTTAAAACAATACTCATAATTCTTTCTTTTTCATGTGGATAGTACCGACCGGACGACCAACCAACCTGATGTCAAAGTTTTAATGTCTCTCATGGGACTCTGGCTTGACGTTGCAATAAACAAACATTATCTATTGAAAAATACCTCATCCGCTAAATCAATAATGAAATAAACCTGATTCTCCTATATCCACCGGAGTTTATCTTCCCAAAAACCTTTAAACCCATCGTTTTATCCGCCTTTCACAAATTGAATCTCATCACCGTACCAACCATGTCACACATAATTAGATGACTTGCATCTATCATTCACTTCCAACCGTTCATCCCTAACCAAAGGGGTTGCCAGTTGCCGCTAACCTCAAGCTCATTAGCAAAAACCAAAATAAAGCGTGCAATATAAAAGAATGAGTTGGCAACTCTGACAACCCTATTCATCACGGGGTATAGCTAGGTAGCTAGGGTTGTACGCAAATTGAACTTTTCGCACTTAGGCCTGAATGGGATTTTGTCGATACTGAAAAAGTGGGGGTGTTATAGGTCGTAATAGGTGTTTGAGTGCTTCGGGATTATAGCTCTTATGTACTTTTAGGAGTATGTAATAAAAGGGGAACATAATGTTGGCATACATAACACATTTGTCTGTAGGCCTTTTGGAAAATGATTATCAAAACTGCTGAAAAGGATTTTTATAATGTTCCATCATGTTCGTTATACACTTTATTGTGTAAAACATATCAAAGGAATACCCTTACATCCAATTCTAGAGTACTTATTCATCTGCTAGGACTTTAATAAACATAGTCTCATAATGAGAATGCTAAGGTTGATATGTAGTACGCGAATGGATAAATTAAGAAATGAGTACATAGGAGCTAGTCTGAAAGAGGCGCTATGGTGACTGTAAAGTTGTGTGATAATCGGTTGGCTTGATCAAGGTCGTAAAAAAAGTTTTGAGTATGAATGTGGATGGGAATAAGAGTAGAGAAAGACCAAAGAAACGATGGATGGATTGTGTGAACGAGCCGATAACATAGCGAGGAGGTGTTTGGTAAGATGGCGAGTAATAGTAAAGTTTGGAACTAGAAGTGATACTGCGCCGACATCTAAATAAATTGGGATAAATGCAGGAGAGTGATGGATCAGAATTAATTCACTGCAAATAAAAACAAGCTTTACGTTTATTACTATTACGTTTAATTTCCAATGTCAAAGATCGATTGCGTCTATGATGTTCGTTTGTGTATTGACCAGTTATTTCTTGTTTTTTCCAGATCTTTGCAGCTGATTGAAATGAGACGAAGAACAGACCAACGGATATGCGAGGTAATTAATTTTTCACTCCTCTTGCTCGAAAAGACCGTCATAATAGCGTACCAGAGGGGACGTAAAATTGCTCATTATAGCCCTTGGGAAAAAAGGTATTTTTTTTTTAATTTTCGTCGTAGGTGTTCGAAAACGCACAAGTCTTTATTCATAATTATTATAGAATCGACTTATTACGGTTCCATTAAAAAAAAAAAAAAACATTTTATTTTAAAAATGAAATCAAACGCGGCGAACGCCGACCTCTTTTTCAGAACGTGTGCGTTGCATTCCAGCTACAGAAGGAAAAAAAAAGGCATTGTCGCGAAATTTTATGATTTTTTCTGTATTATTTATTTGAATTATAAGTAGGATTCCTTTTTATCTACTACGTTTACCCCACAGACGACACAATATTATATTCGTCTTCACAGAGAACTGAAACTTTGTTGCCGGGAAAAAACATCTCAATAAATTTGAACAACAGTACAATTTGTACATTTAATTGTTAATAAAATAAACTATCATATAAAATATGGTTATTTTATTTTCTCGCAATCGTAGTGAAAAGTACGGTGTAACACACGGTGCTAAAATCCCATTATAACTCGGTTTCTATTTACTACCTCGCTAAAGCTCGGTAGTAAAACTACCTCGTCTATAGTGGGTCATTTTAGCCCCTTGTATAACAATGTACTATTTCACTCCTCTTGCTCGAAAATACCGTTATAATAGCGTACCAGAGGGGGCGTAAAATTGCATATTATAGCCATAAGGAAAATAAGATTTTTTTTTTAATTTTCGTCGTCGGTGTTCGAAAACGCAAAGTCTTCTCGTCTTCTAGTCTCGTCGGCATGTAAATGTGCGTTTTTAATTTAAATTGGTATAAGTAAGTTAAACACCACAGACACTTTAGTCACTAGTTAGTATTTTGGTCATTCTTACAATACCAATTCGATACGAACTTTAAGTACCGAATACAATCGAGTAATACTTGCACTACGAATATTGTCCCTATTACTACAAGAGCCTGTGCCTCCATCAAGTATTCCCAGAATTTGCAAATTCTAGTTCAAAAGCAATGTTATAATTTTCACTGGCACCAACTCTCTCTAAACCGAAACACAGTAAGTAATGCTTTTTGAAGGCAGAAGTAAATACGATCGTATTTCCCCTTTCACAAACTAATCTACGAAACTAAGTTAAAATACTTGAGCCCTATATTGTTCAACTAGCGAACGTCACGCGGTTTCACCCGCGTAGTACCCGTTCCCGTGGGAGTACGGGGATAAAATATAGCCTATGTTACTCGCTGATAATGTAGAATTTTTCAAATCTGTCTAGTAGTTTTTAAGTTTGTTCGTTATTTACAAAAATACAAGTCTTTCGTCTTCATAATATTAGTATAGATTGGGAACTAAGGCCCCTAGATCATCCTTCAACGCGTTTTACATTCCTGTCCAATACTGCTGACCAGCGGGAAACAATCTATATACATCTAATAAAATCGTAGGAAAGTCAAAACTGTACATTGAATATTTTTTTAAAAGAATACTTGGGGCGTGATTTACAATCGATATCGAAGCCAAAAATATAGTTTTTTAGAATTTTTGTCTGTTTGTCAGTATGTATGTCCGGGCTAAACTCAAAAAGTACTGCACGGGTTTACTTCAAATTTTGCATGAATATTACTAAGAGGTCGGGTCAACATAATTAGGCTACATATTATCACGCTATCACCTACGGGGGAGGAGTACTGGCATCTTAGGTATTTTTAGTGCTGTAGAGCCTTCGCGGGCAGCAGCTAGTCTCTTAATAGAGTTGTAACATCCATACTATCACGCGTCTAATTTCCGAAGGGTTAGGCAGAGGTGTGGTGGTATCTATAGTCCACACACATTCCACCCACATTTCCAAGGCGAGCCTCTTGTCACCAACCGGGCAGAAATGTAAGCTTTGAACAGCTACTGAGAAAATTCACACAACCACATTTCATCGGCAGTTGTGTGGTCTTAAGTTCTTTGTACCTAGGTATTAGGGGCAAGCCTATTGTCATCAGCTGGTAACAACACTAAAACTCAAAACTGTTACTAAGAAATTGCTGGCCGAAATATAAATTAACACTGCCTGACCTGGGTAAGGCAGTAGTTGCGAATGCAACTACTAGAATCTAGATCAAGGCTGCTCAACTGTGGTCTGCTGACGATGGTCTTTTGAAAACAGATTTCAGGATTTCAAACCAGATCGACGTATATTTACAGCCCAAGCAGTCATCAGAAATCGGTTCAAATAGGTATTTATTTAGTAGATGGCCCGCCGGTTGACACTGAATCAAAATGTTAGCCCACGTTCAAAATAATTTAAGCAGCCTTGATCTAGGTCAACCTGTCCATAGAGTAAGTATATACTTTTCCCCCCGAATTGTTCAATGGAGCAGAATTAGGACCTAAGCCTCCTAGATCATCCCTCAACGCGTTTTTCATTACTGTCCGCTACATCCCAGCGGGGAACAAGGGTGTAATAGAGTTATAGTTGGTATTAAAACTCGAGTACAGATCCTCAGTGGACTAAAATTGGTTAACATGACAGGCGTAAACCCCTGGTGTCTCAGCAACGCTTGAGGAACTTTTAATGCAGCTTATTTACAGACGTTGATGCAATTAGGTTATGCGGATAATTTATGTATGTGAATTGATGTGATGAAAAGTATTATATTCTAGTAATTCCATGCCTCGGAAAGCACATTCAGCCGTTGGTACCGGCTGTCACATGTAGATCTTTGATAGTCGTTACAGATAGTCAGTGGCACAAAAAATCTGAGAACCAGTCTTACCAAGGGGTATCGTATTACCCAGTACTAACTTGATTGTGGAGGTCAGATAGGCAGTTGCTCCATGTCGAAATAAACTCGAGGTCACAGACAAATCCAGGCACTATCTTAGTTTGATCTAAAGAGAGAGATCAGTCTTTGTAATGATTCAAAAATCTTTTTAGGAATCTTTGTTTTTTTTTGTTTTGTTTTTTTTTTTCTTTGTTTTGTCTATAGTTTTCTGTGTTAGGCAACGAAACTAATGACAATCTTGATGGTCGCTAGCCATCTCAATAATCGTCTTGTTGTTCCCCTTAATTCAAATTCTACATCTTCCCCACCCCTATTTCAAGGCCATTTCATTTTCAAACAAACTGCTTAATACTATAGAAAAACTTCTCCAGAAACCATAACATATGAATAAAACCTGTCGGACGGTCCGTTCATTGATACAAAATCCTTTCCTAGAACACTCAGCATAATGTTATTCCAAATATATTCTGTAGCTTCTTGCATTGAATAGAATCACCATTTATTCCTCGAGGTGTGTTTAAAGTGACCCTTTTCGAAAAATAAAGTGTTTCCGTATAAAACTATTGCCAACATAAATGTATTCGTATGAATTACTGCTATAAATATAAATTGTATCGTTATCTTGCCAGTGTTTTTGTGTATTCGGTTTTTTCGAGCCATGTTTTTTCAATTGGAAAATTCGATTGATTTTTGTTCAGAAGAATGGGCCTTTCGAAATGTTTGTAGTTTGAGTGAAATGTTGATATAAAACCTATTTGGTCGCGTTGAATCCAATGATTTTAAATTGCCGTATGTTTCTTCGAAAAATAATACAAGCTTCTATTCTTGAAAATGATTTAAATATTGAAAAGATCGCTAGAAAACACAATATTCTTGGGAAGAGTTGAGTACCTACATCTATACTTAATATTATAAAGCAGAAGAGTTTGTTTGTTTGTTTGTTTGTTTGTTTGTTTGTTTGGTTGAACGCGCTAATCTCAGGAACTACTGGTTCAAATTGAAAAATTCTTTTTGTGTTGGATACTCCATTTATCGAGGAAGGCTTTAGGCTATAAAACATCACGCTATGACCATTAGGAGCGGAGCAGGAATGAAAAATGTTGCAAAAACGGGGATTTTTTCTCTCTCTTATGTGACGCAGACGGAGTTGCGTGGGTCAGCTAGTTGATCTATAAAATTAATAAACTTCAAGTGAAACGTTAGCTTTACTTTTCAGTAATTTTAGACTGGTTTTTTTTTTGCAGAAATAATAAACTATTGAGTCTTGGAAATTATTTACATATTGAATCTGGGGGCACGGCAGTGCCCCCGCCAAGTCGAGCGCGAAGCAAACACTGCCGTACCATCCTTTACTGGAACCATTTCGCTGCATTTTCAGGCCCCTATTTGAGAACCTCTGGATAAGACCAGAACGCAGAAATTTTCGTCATCCAGTAAGCTATAATCACATACTTAAAATCCAAAATTTCAAGTCTGTAGGTCATTTAGTTCCGAAGTTAAGCGAAAGCAAAGTTTCGCATTTATGACACTCACTCACTCACTCACTCATGATCATCAAAATAGAACTAGTACTTCCCATAAACTCAGAGAGCTGAAATTTGGTACAGAGTTAGGGTTTAATGGCCACATAAAGGGAAAACTATAAAAACTAGGATAATCGAAGATCTGGAGTACCTGGTGACCCTGATTAGAAAACACAAGAGCCTAACCAAACTATTAGAGAGATCGACATACCGCCTTTACAAAAAATATTCAACTTAGTGGGCCGCTTCATTTGATGTCAAAAATCGAAGGTCTGAAGTATCTGATGAAGAACCCTCAGCTGGTCTCAGCTGTATTAGAGACTAGCTTCTGCCCGCGACTTCGTTCGCGTGAATTTCCCGCTTGCAACATTTCTTATTGCTGCTTCGCTCCTATTAGTCACAACGTGATGTCATATAGCCTATAGTCTTCCTCAATAAATGGACTATCCAACGCAAAAAAAAATTTTCAATTCGAGCTGGTAGTTCCTGAGATTAGCGCGTTCAACCAAACAAACAAACACACTCTTCTGATTTATAATATTATAGGTACAGATATGGTAATGCCCCCTTCTACTATTGGTACATAAAAAAAATCGACTGTCATTGCAAAAATCCAGCGTAGTGGGACACATCTTCTAATTTAATCTAGCCTATAGCGTCCCACTGCTGGGCGAATGCCTCCCCTTCTGCTTTTAATACGCATATAAATAAAATTGAAGGAAAACTCTGGATAAGACTAGACTGGCTTTTATACTTATACTTACAAGTTTACGAGAAGAAATAGTCGAACGATTAACTTTATTCTACTCGAACATTACACAAATTAAATAAACAAATTACACTAAAATATTAATTTCGCATAGAGAGGAGGCCTGTGTCCCAGCAGTGGGAATATTAATAGGCTGATGATGATGATGATGATGATTAAATTCACTCAAAATGTTGTCAAAATATAATGCATTGGACTAAGAGTGGCGGTGATACCCGCAAACGTCGCTAGATGGCGCTGACTGTATTTTAAAACGCGCTTACGTTTGTTTTTCCGATAACCTTATATGGCGAAGTGGCAACCGGCCGCGTTACAGTCGTTTACGACATTCTCCTACTGCGCTTGAAAACGTTTACTAGGGATTAGGAGGGATTATTTGCATTTCGTTGATTTCGCTTATTATTTCGTGAGGTTTGCTAAGGTTAGCAGGTTGTTATTATAACAATTCGAAGATGTGAATAGGTTAGGAATTTTATGAAGAAACAGTACTTCGAAAATTCGCTAATAATTTGATTCACGAATTATTGCCTATTAAGTCAAAATTGGAGATCATACCCCGGGCATACGTGTACAGAGAAATATTCCCAAGCTGTGTGGCGTATGCCCTAACAATTCACAAGAGCCAAGGTCTAAGGCTAAAAAATGCCCTCATGGACATTGGCACCTCCATATTCTCTTGTGGCTAAGCCTACGTGGTGCTTTCACGAGTAACCAATATCTTCATGTGGTGCACCTTATAAATGTTGACTTCAAGAGTATAAAAGCTCAAGCTTCAGCGATCACCGAATACAACCGGCTTAGGCGTAAATACCGCGCCGATCTTTCAGAAATTAAACCGTCTAAAAGAATAAATAATGAACGCGAATGGGCCATACGAAAAACTGTTGCTACTGTATACAATAATCTGAACCGGAAAAATAGAAAAAAAAGATTTGTAATAATAAAAAAACTACTCCTAAAAAGAAAAAAAACTGTGTCAAATAAGAAAACCTAATAAAATAAATCAATATGCCCCACGTTTCTACAAAAAGAAGTGAAATCCCACCAAAAACATTCTGTAAAAAACTAGCCAAGTCTCCATGGAGTTGCTTGTTTATCTCTAAAAAGTAATGAAATCTAGACAAAGTCGTGCCAAGGCTAAGGTTCCTCACTGCAATTTCTTTATTATTTATAGTTAATGTTGTGTGACTTGGCCGTTGAACATTCTTTATACGTTAGTGGGTACCTACAAGTCAATTTTGTAGTAACAATAGATATAACATTACGCGAAAACTAAATTAATGTTCAACGGCCAAGTCACACTACATTAACTATAAATAATAAAGAAATTGCAGTGAGGAACCTTAGCCTTGGCACGACTTTGTCTAGATTTCATTACTTTTTAGAGATAAACAAGCAACTCCATGGAGACTTGGCTAGTTTTTTACAGAATGTTTTTGGTGGGATAATCTTTAGAAAAACAATCTCCTTCGGCATATTTGTGTATATTTTCGTAAAAGCTTAATCAACTATACTTTGACACGAATAAGAAAATCACTAGACAAAGCATGCTCCTCGAGCATATTAGATAGCTACATCTTGCCTTAAAAACGTACATTTTATTACAATTTTCAAATAATGTTCATCATTTCTCAAGAGCTTAATGCGCTACAGATTCAAACCAGTTGTTAAGAGTTGCAATACTAATAAAATAAGCACGCACGACTCTTACCAAACCGATGGGGAATCAGCATGCAAGGTGAAAGGTCCCCATGGCATACATTGCCAGTGGCCATGGTAGAAAAACTACAGAAGTCCCATGGATCAGAAATACAAGGAAAAAACCTCATAAATGAACCCTTCATGAAGCCAAGTATTCTATACATCAAATGGAGGAATGGATGAATGGGAGCATGCTAAATTGTGGCACAAAAGTTTCAAAGAACTTTGACCCAAAGTACCTATCTCCATTACTAGAAGGTTCTCATGTATAGTCTCAAATAAAAGTAATATCGCAATGGCGGAGAACAAGTGCCATTCAGCTTCGTTAAGATTATTTTTACACACTTATGAACTAAAAGTTAATGCTGAATTCGGGAAAAGATCTTAAGTCATAGATTCCCTATATCCTAGTTTCTTAAACATGATTAAGTAAATCTGTAGTTTTAATTATTTTTTCATTCTGATATTCTCTTTTCCAATTTTTTGAACTAGTAAAAAATATAATTATGTATTTTGGGTTGTTCTTCTACACATTTTATAATGAGTGAAGTTGCATATTAGCATAAGAGTTGGGGCTGCAACGTGCGTGCGCGCAGAGCGGCGCATTGGACGCGGGCACGCGCGTGTAGGGACACTATGAGTGTGAGAGATTTATAGGAAATTTACTGTATTATTTTATTTATTTATTTAACACTTCAAGCACATAGTACAGAAGCGGACTTAATGACATAGGCATTCTCTACCAGTCAACCTTTGGGTGATGCAGAGACAAGCAGTGGTAGGTGTACATCTGAAAATAATTATATTTATATCAAAGTAAACTACAAGGATATATAAAATACTATAAATATATATAAATATAAATACTATAAATAAATATCAAACTATCACTACTATTTTATTCTTTATTTTTATTATTTGATAGATACGGTAAATAAGGCACGCTTGTATAAAAACTTTTTTATGATATGCATTTCTTTAAGACACAAGGAACACTGATTTCAAAGTGTAAAACATGCATTTGGAATTATTCCTATTCTGGGAGCTCACAGTGTGTAATAACTGTTTTAAATATTACTGCGAAGTTGGATAGCTATATGTAAACTATTCGTACACGTCTGCCAGAAAAGTCTAGACTATTTAAGGAATTTACATGATTGTCTCCAACTCTAGACAGACACACGACACAAATGACATAATCCCCATTTTCCTTCCACAACTCTTGGCTCCACTACTAGCGGCGCTAATCTGTGCCTGCGCCGGCGCAGTATGCGCGCCGCGTCGCCCGCGCAGCCGTCCGGAATGCAAGATGACCGATTACGTTTTTTGCTACACACTGCCATGCTGCCATAGCCTTTTATGTCGAGACGGAAGGCTTATTAAGTTATTGTTTTTGTTTAGTCTGTCTGAAGTAGGTGTCTACATTGCATAGCTATTATGTATGTATGTAAGGAGACTAGGGTATATCGTGACACTGAATGTTTTATGGGATTTTGGCTGATTACAACGAAAATTTAAAACATTGTACGTTTGTCCTTGAGAGGCTTGGCCTATACTAGTCATCATCATCATGTGAGGAACATATAAGGGTACAGGTACGGTCGAACAAGCTAATTGGTTTACAGTTTAACCCACAAATTACATTGTAAAGTGTAAACCAAATATGTATGTATGGTACGTATTAAGTATGTCTTGGACAAAAGACAAAGACATGTTTTCGTAGAATTTGGTATAGGCACAAAGTTGTTAGAATATTAAGGTTCAGGACATATCCGCCGCTAGAAGAGGCAAACGAATATAACATTACTAATACTTTTTAATATCACTCACATAAATACAAACATACGTAAACTATATACACTCTAATAAAACACTAAATACAAAGCTAAAAGGTGCACATTAGAATAATACAGTAAGTATTAGGTATTAATGTCTACTAGGATCCACTTCCTTCACCCACAGTCACATTAGTGCCCTGTACCTCCAACTAGATTTTTCTGAAACATTTTGCAGAAAAAGAAAATGCGAAAAGAGACGAAATAAAATCAAATTTTATTCGCTCGACATAAATATAATATAGGTCTGAAACTTATTGCTTGTGAAGGTCAAGCTGAAACGCTGGAGAAATTATTTTTAGGTAAGCAAGTTTCATAATCGTATATTATTCTCTTTATGTTCCGTTATTTATTATTTTCTGCGAATTGCTGGATTGTGATGAAATGTTTATGAAGAAAACAATGTAGGTGCCAACAGTGGAAAAAAATATTATCTACTTGTCTTTGTCCGCGGTTTCGCCTGCCCTAAGTTCAGAAATTATGCCAGAGGAACGAGTAAAATATCCCATGTCCTAACGGTGCGGGACCAGTTTTTGGTCCCTTAGTAAAACAGGTTTTCCTCGGGATCCGAATCAAAACCGAAAACGGGTTTGGCATGTCCTTGTGCTAACCAAAGTTTTGTCTACCAGTGCGCCAAACTTCATTGATACCGGATCAGGCATTAAATTGACAAAAGGTAATTAACATACGAACAGGCAGACATTTGTTATTACTTTCGCATTTGTAATGTAATCTGTATGTTTCTTTTCGTAGAAACGAAGATGAGAGGAACAGAATCAAGCCTATTATTTATCTTTTCTTGTGGAAATCTTCAAGGGACTTAATCTTCCACCACCTAAACCCACATGATGGCCGTCTTCAAAATATAATCCTCAAAATCTCCGGTGTAGCGTTCGTTGCCCTTCCTGTGCTATCTCAAGGGAAATCACTCTTAGTAACAAAGCTTGAAAATGATAATATCCAGAAACAAGAAAGGTTTAGACGTAATACTATAACTATCTCATCCTTCAAGTTTGGTATCAACATCACTGGTGACTTAAGAGTCCTATTACATTTTTTTTGCAAATTTTTGATTTTTACGTCCTGGATCAAATTATTTCGATCGACATACACGAGTGGGTTGTTATTGACGAAAATTTTATGTTCAGGTCTTTCCTCGTCCAGTGCTCGCGTCAGAATGTCTTAAACTGAGGAGCGAGCTGAATTGATGCAGTATTTAGAGTGCTTTAATTTTATTTATGGTAACGTTGTCTTGTTATACTGCCAACGAAAATTAATGAAACGTTTTCTTTGAAGATCGAGGTTTTATATCATATTAATTTATTTGATAAAATTGAGTTTATTTGGAATATAATGGCCGCTGAATCAAGACATTTTTGGCTTAAATTAGGCTTTCTTTACGATTTATTTTGTGAAAACTGAAGGAGTTTAACGAAATTCTAGAACTCCAACTTTCAAGTAAAACATTCAGCTTATCTTTTAGTAATTTTAGCTTTTATAAGAATTGAATATAACTATGTGAATTTGAGCGTCAAACTTCCATCGACGACGGTTTTTCTTGTAAAATTAAGTTCGTAAAATATTTATAGTAAATTACACGAAAATAAGTATGAAAATGTGTAACTCCAACTTTCAAGAAAGAGAATGGCACTATCGTAATTCATAAGCAAATAATTAAAATATCTTACTGCTGCTGAAAATTACAGTGTCAAAAATCATGAATTTGCGTAAAAAGTGTAATAGGACTCTTAATAGCACCTCAAATTTGGAAAACAACCTTTCTTTTTTTTCGTTTGGTAAGTGCCTTACCTGGTCAGACTTGGCTTTTACATGTCGTCGAGAAATATCTCTCAGGTTGGTTTCCTCACGATGTTTTCCTTCGCCGAAGCAAGTGATAATCATACAATACGAACATCATCTGCCTAGACTTTTCCCAACTATGTTGGAGTCGGCTTCTATTCTAATCGGATGCAGCTGAATACCAGTATGGAGCAACTGCCTATCTGACCTACCACAACCCAGTTAGTACGATACCCCTTGTTAAGGTTGAGACTGGTTGTCAGACTTTTTGGGCCACTGACTTCCTATAACGACTGTCAAAGATCTACAAATGACAGCCGGGACCAAACAGCTTATCGTGCTTTCCCATCCACAGACCAACCTAGGCAAGTACGGCTTAACCTGAAGCTCGACCCGACCGGCTGTTATTATTAAATCACGACTCCAAGCTCCTTAAACAATACGCACATGAATCCATAAAATCAGAGGTAAGTACAGTCTTGGCAGACCGACTGTCACAGCACTATGGTATCACTGTAGACTACTGCTAAAATAATGTCTCATAATCATTTACTGAAAGTAGGTATATTAAATTTATCTAACTCCTATCACCTTATTAAACGCATTGGGAAGTTATGTTAATCGTCTTCATCAACACACCTACATGGGGGCCTTCCCGACAGCTGGGTGGGTATAAGCATCTCTTTGTTCGAGCCATTCTCCACGTTCCTGTACCAAACTTATTATTTATCTGAAGGTCACACGGGTTTTTACTTAAATCTCTTCAAGGGAGCAAGTATTTCTTATACAGGGTGTAAACAGCCTCGTCAACCAACCATTCTGTACATCAAAATAAGTTACTTAACGCAAAAATTATTGGTGGGAAACGATTTTTTTGTTTTGGGGTGAAAAATCATGTTTTGTGGTAGAACTCAATGCAACGCAATCAAAACATTGTGCTGATAGATGGATTGAATAGTACGGGTCGTGGAGGTGATTAAAGTCAAAATCTAACGTTAAAAGCTTTACTAAAACAAGTTACATTAAATTAAAATTTTAAATAACCCCCGACAGATAGGGTCAAGGTATTTTATTTCAAAAAAAGAAATTTTGAAAGAATTGTAACTTTGACCCCCAATATCTCCGTAACTAGAAGGTCGCAGGCATGATGTCTAACAAAAAAATGATCGCAAAGAACAAATGCCTTTCAGCATCGTTAAGAGGTTTTGTACACTCTTTATTTACGCCTTGATACTGTACAAGAAGTACAACAATCTCATAACTCCTTACAAAACCCATTCTTCGAATGAACTAGAAAGAATCCTGCCCACCTCTCTCCAGCGCTAGCCTGAGGGTAAACAATAGTGGCCAGGAGCGAGCCGCATACGTGACGTGTACCGCACAGCCGATACACCTGTGTAAAGTTGCATTTATTTATGCGCCACGATGCGTCCATTCTTGTGGGGTGGGTGTGTGGTACAAGTAGCGGAGGCAGCGGGAGAAATTGGATAAATTGTGGTTGAGAAATAAATGTTGGCGGTTATTTGGTGTAGCATTATGAGTGTATAAGGTTTCAACTACTGGTAAAAATACCTACTTTCTGTTAGAGGAAGTGCTGGCCCATTGCGGGTTGATAGATGTCACACTTCTCCTTAGTTTTTGTTCTTATACTGTGTGATGTAGGCAAGATGAAAACTTGTGATTGCAGTGTTTAAGTTTTAGGTGCAAGCTGCGAAATTTACTTATTAACTTTCTGTTAATCGTTTAATAACTTTAGCCTCCAACAACGTGTGGATGATTTGCAAGATGATTTCTCTTTTAAACAGGATAACTTTCCAATCCAGCTGCACCATACAGGTGCTCCCTGAAACATGAGATAAACAATTAATGAATACCTGTTTCATATCGCTACCGTCCATCACTTACACAGAGGGCCACACTCCATCTACAGCGTAGTATCTCAGCAATGCTTAGCATAACACAGAGTGCACACTAGCGACCTTTCACGCGGTGGGAACCGGCGCAAGCGCAGAGCATTTGAATATTTGCGCACGACAGTGCGGACCCAGCTTTATCCCGGTGTTAATATTTCATGAACTGAAAATTTTAATTTAAAATTCAACAGTGTGTGGTCGACGGAATCTCTTTGTTCACCATTGTGTATTGTATCTATGTTTGTTTATGGTGAAACAGGAATCCTGAATTATCATACTTGAGTAATGCTTACGAAAACCTAGCTGAAAATTTCTGTGTTCAAACTATTTAGTCAAGCTCAATTGAATTTTAATGTCTATTAAAAAAAAACATTTAAATTATTTAACAAAACCAAACAAAGTCTCGCTCAATCAGTTAGCTAAATTCAATTCGAATGCAAGCCATTAATATTGACTAAACATTCGAACAGCCGTGAGATTGGCGTCCATTTTTAATTTATTACTCGACACACGAGCGCATATCGACATTAATAGTTTTCTATAATTGAGATTCAAATTGAGTTTCCCACGACTAGCGGGTGAATCGATCGACAAATATATCGGGAGGTTGATTAAGCGAATCAATATTTAGGCGGCACTATGCGTAGTGAACTAACTAGTGATGTAGGGTAGGGTGGTGTAAGTTTGCGCAGTTTTGAATAATTCGATCATAAAAATAAAACGTACCGATAAATCACAGGTTTCTTTATTATAATTAAATCGAAACTTATCTGGCACTAACTTTTAATACTAATTATTGAGCAAACATAATCACTTTTTACTTAATTAACAAAAAAACAGAAGCCGGGAATTGCGCAAATTTACACACCCCAGTGTGTAAAATTGCGCATAAATGGCGATAAGATTGCGCAGTGTTTGTTGAGGCGCATTACTTGCATAAATCACATTTATATGCCCCGAATCTCAAATAATCAGTAGGTACACTTTTCGTGCCACCACACCTGGCACGTATCACACTCGATTCATCTTGACACTCAACTCATCTCCAATAATAGGCCTACGAAGACTTCAGTGCATCCTCCACATCTCCATATTTTGTATTTTTGTAGTCTTTGGTTTTTAAACACCTTTTTAGCGCGTTTTGCGTTAGTTTTTGTATCAGGCTTCTTTATTTATTTAATTTTTTTTTCAAAGCAACTTATCTCTTGCTTTCTCCTTTTCTGATACGTTTACGAGCATCTTCGATGATGAAAGGTGAGCAAACTTCAGGGTTAGATTTGCGTGGTCTTCGCGACATTCTACAACAAAGTGAAGCACTATCTAAAGTAATTAAAACAACCAATATTCATTATAATAATACATTAATATTGCACAGTAGTCTGTAAGTTTGCGCGCGCAATCTTATCCACCCCCTAAATGCGCAAACTTACACACTTGGCCTTCAACGCAACCATCTTTATACAACTGCCATCTCTTAAAAAAATCATGAACAACGTTGTTTCTAGTCGAAATTTTAAAGCTAAACCCAACGAAAACGATCAGCAAAACAGTGTAATTACAACAGGTTTTTTATCAGTTATACTTGTAAAATGTCAAAAAATTAGATCAGAAGGCTGTAAAAACTTTGAACTCACCTGGACTTGCCGTTTTCTCTCTTAGCTCAAATTTTTTTCCGGAGCGCAGCCGGGCATTCAAAGCAATCAAAACACGACTGAAGTTGGCAGCGTGTTTCACGTCGATGTCGAGTAACCACGTGTGCGCAATTTTATCGCCCGCGCAAACTTACACCACCCTACCCTACGCAATGCGTATGTCTACCTCGTGACTATTCGATGAGAGTTGAAAGCTTAACTAAGCTTGAGCTCGTGAAAAACAAGCCGTGTACCTGACTGTGATGACACATCCCATCACAAAATCACTCTTTCACAGCGAAAACTCCTTAGTTCTCATTTTTGTTATACAAGGTGCAAACAGACCACCCTACGCGAAGCCAGCAACCAAGCTCATGAAACTAATTATTGCTGAGAAATGACTCTATACTTATGAAAAATCGAGGTACCCATTTAAACTCAAGTTTCTTGTGCCTGCCTCGGTGACGACGACTGTCTTCAGGCATCCACTATGTGACGATTCTTGCCCATCTGTTCTGACTGATTGCCCAGAGGAGGCAAAACACTGGGAGAGATGGAAGCAAATGGGGATGCCTTTGTCCAGCAGTGGGACAGAATAGGCTAATTAAAACAATAATATTTCAACATATTAAAATAAAAAACGGTGTGAAAAAGTTACAACTTTTACCTTCAATATCTCCGTAACTACTAAAAGGTGTCCAGGTATGGTCCAGAATAAAACAATAATTGCAATGGCTATGCACGATGGTGGGAAGACCAAGTGCTACGTGTTTGTACACCTTTTATAACTATTATTTATTTATTTTTATTTTTATTTTTATTTATTATTTATTTAATTTTATAACCCAGCAATATCAAAACGCGTTAAATCTAACGTTACTTAAATTACATCAACATTAAAACTATCGCACAATCAACATACGAGTACTTCACTAACACAAATACTTGCGTAAGTAAGTATTTTAGTTGCTACAATAGAACGATCTGAAACAAACATTAATTATTACAGTTATTAACGAAATAAATGAAGCTTAAAACAATAGAATTGGATTAAGTTTTGTAACATCAACTTATCTTAATATCAGATTTATTAAGCATTAATTTAAGTTATTAAAGTTTGATTTAAGTTAACTCAGCTGTAGTAACTGTACTGGGTAATGTTTTCTACTGCATAATTTTAATTTTATCACGAACTATAACTTTAACTTTTTTATGAATAACTTTTCTGCGCGAAGTTCTAACTACAGTGACCTATTTGAAGTATCTATCATTTTAAAGAAATTTTTAATGAACTTTCATAATTCAGAATAGATTTTATTTTTAATAATCTTTTGAAGATGTAAGTTTAATGTAAGTCGACTTTGAAAGTCACATTAAAATGGTTTCAACGTCCTTTGTTATTAATCATTTCTTTTGATCATTTTTAATCTAAATATTATAATTATGGTAACTGGTATGTATCATCGTAGTTAGGTTTTCTTTATTTTTTTAAATAATTACTTTTCTTGCTTTGTTTTAGTTTAATTTTGTATTAAGACTGCTTATTAAACCTTATTTTATTTCTAAAATAAAATAATGAATTACCAAAATAATGTTGTCGTGTGCAACAGACGCTGTAACTAAAATTTTTCGTCCTTACATAATAATGTCACACTACGCTATCGATACTTCATAAAGTTTTATCGATATACGTAACGACATGTAACATCACTATTGCTCAATAATGTGATAACACAAATAGTGCGGCGCCATTAATCTTGTGTGGTGTATAAGAATTTACTGTGTGTTGGCACTTAGGCAGATGTATGCTAGAATTTATAGCCTAGACACCGAAATAGTCGGTTAAGTCAAACGATGCGAAAACTGGAACATTAATTCTGTAATTGTAAGTAATAAGTAATTGGGAATAAATTACTAGAGAGCCGTTTAAAGGCGATTACACGAGCTAAACGCGAGTTTTGTTTTTATAATGAATAAAAGTATATGATTCACTGCTATAAACAAAACCAGAAAAATATATGATATCCTTCACGATATATGCTAGTATGATAGTGTTTTGGAAACATAATAGAATTAATTTGACTCGAAAAAAAAAAACATGAACTCATCTTAAAAAAATCTTTCAACCAAAAAAAACATACTAATATACATGCGATCATTCTGATTTTTTGGAAAATAATTCTACAAGCAATAAATATATTAGCATTATAGTGTTTAAGTTTTTTAGTCCAATCAATAGATTTTTTGTAAATCGATCGAAACCACTCATTTCGCACTATTTGGCCCGCAGTGACTGACGAAACAACCACATTGTAGTGCAAGCTGATTAGAACTTTATTCTAACAGTATTTCAAACGAAGTTTGAACCACCACAACTAGAGTGGCTAATTTAGCTCGTCTAAGCGTCTTTATTTACATGCAAGTGAAGTTAAACAACATAACATTACGCTAGTTTATCCTCGAAGAGTTCGGCAGGAGTCTACCTATCGTATACCAACATATCGTGAATTATGATTTCTTATAATTAGCCTATTCTATCCCATTGATGGGGCAAAAGCGTCGCCCATTCCTTTCCAACTCGACCGGTGTTTGATCTCAGTCAGGAACAATTCCAAATCATCACACTAGCGTTTCTTGGGCCTGCCTCGGTGACGACTATCATTTTCTGGCAACCCAGTTATGATTCATGGGTCCTAAATACGAAGTGGTGAGCCAGATAGAGAGAACGTAACACCAACCGATCATAAATTCAAGCTTCAAGCTACAACGAACCAGTTCCTGATGGAAAAATAAAATAATATTTAACACTAAACCTGATATAGGAATCAAATCCTATGAGGATGTTTTTACTTAAAACTTTTTTGCAAACATACTCGTAAAACCAACTTCTAAAAAACACTAAAAAGTGAAAAATAACTCTACCTTCTACTTTTGATTGTTTGATTCAGTGTTTTTGCCACCGAATTAATAATCTCCGCCTTTTGGAAGTCGGTTAAAATTGTGTATTTGAGCTGAACTTTATATGTCCTCCTTAGACGAGACACAAATAGAAGAGCTTATTTGAATTTGAACCAATTCGAATATAGTTTTCCAGTTTTCCATACCTGTAAATACTCTTATCTTCTATCTCACTTTAATTAACTTAGATAAACTCACCGACTTCATAGACTATTTGAATAACTCGGTCAAGTCAACCCGATATAACTTTATCACAACTAAAGATTCCAATTAACGTAATGGATCTGATAATTATCATTCCACTCAAGTTAGAACTAGTCAAGGAACTATTCATTATACCTTTCTATACAAGCTTAGTTTTTGTTTAACCTAACTTTCTTGGGGCTATTTTAAATACTCATAATTATAACAAACACCTTCTACGACAATACCAATCCTAAAATCGAAAAAAAAAACATACTTTTGTGTCATATAAATTATCAACATGAAAAAGCAGATTTTTTTCACGATTTTTCCCAAAGTAAATGTTACATGATAATTATAAGTACAATGACTCCCTAAAATGTTTAGAATAAACAAAAACTAAGCTAGTATCAATATACATTGTCTTGTATGTTCGTTTGACAATTTTACGGTGACATACCGTAAAATTGTCAAACACGTTAGATTGTAATCTCTCTAGCGATATTGTAAACTCTCGAAATATTGTCAACTGAACATACGGAAGTATCTCTGCCCCCATAATCGGAACTTGGGGCACCCCCCTCGTTAGGTTAGTTAGGTTCCTTTAAACCCTGCACTCGGAAATACGCTAGCCCCGCGAAGCGGGACTCCGTATCGGGACTCCGGCGACTACGCTTTTTAGGGGAATGTAAAGTGTTTAAGGTTAGGTTATATTAATCGGTATTTCTCAGGAATGGTGCATTATCTTTTCATGAGAGTGGTACCATTGGGCAAGGGGACCCCTCCTTCCCTCCACACCGCGTTGGTTGACTACCATCGCATGCATTTCAAACTCAAACTCAAACTCAAACTCAAAGCATTTATTTCAACTAGACCATTACGGCACTTTTGAATGTCAAAATACAAATAAAATCAAAGCTACAGTCACAGTCACAAGGCATAATAACTTGAGAAAGTACTGTAGTTGCCCATTCCCTAGCGTAGATCTCTATGGAGAAGAACGGGCAAGAAACTCCATGGACACTCTTTTAAATCAATATATTTTTACAAAATCTTGGTTACATCATTCATGTGTGATTAAACATATATGTGAGAACGATGTAGTAAGACGTGCACATTAAGAGCGTCCAGAGAAAAGATTAAATCAACAATATATAAAAAAAAGAAATTCAAATTAACCGTGGCAGCTAAGAGATGACCAGTCCCAACTGATAGCGCCCGTTCACGAACATGACGCATGTATCGGCGCCATTCAACTCGACCATATTGAAGGGAGCTAAATGACCCGACACACACGCCACCATCAGCGAGACATTTGAGTGAGCATGACATTCTCTCAGCCGCCAAGGCATATTCAAGTCAAAAAAAAAAAAGATAACTAAATGTAAATGGTGGCTTTACAGTACATAGAACTCACACAAATGTGCTATGCAATTATATAATATTACGAGATGGAATCTATACAATGCAAGGATATTTTACAATCTTCTGCAGCTTCCACAATAACGTAACCTGGGAATCAATTAGTTTGCTTATGGTTGTGGAGCAGGACCAGCATTGAGCCAAGCATTTTTATCATTAATGTAATCCCCCAAATTATAATATGCTTGCCGACATAGTGTGCGTTTTATACAAGATTTAAATTTCGTCTCATTCAGTTGTAGAATGTGAGGAGGTATTTTATTGTAACATTTTAAACAGTACCCCATGAAAGATGAATCCACTTTAGCAAGCCTGAAACCTGGCTGAACGAGTTGGTCCCTATTTCTAGTATTATAGTGGTGTCTGTCACCTCTTTTACTGAATAAATGCAGATTTTTCCTAACGTACATGATGTTTTCATAGATGTATTGGCAAGGTACTGTCAAGATATTAATTTCCTTAAACAGTTCTCTCAGAGAATCGCGTCTACGTAATTCGTATATGGCTCTGATGGCTCTTTTCTGCAGAATGAATATAGACTCGATGTCTGCCGCACGTCCCCATAGTAAAATACCGTATGACATAATACTATGAAAATAACTAAAATAGACTAGCCTCGCGGTATCAATATCAGTAAATTGACGGATCTTTCTAACAGCATATGCAGCTGAGCTCAGCCGTCCTGCAAGAGATGTTAAATGAGGACCCCATTGTAGCTTTGAATCGAGCGTGATTCCCAAGAAAACTGTCTTATCGACAAATTCCAGTTTCTCTTGATTCAACATTATGTCACAATCACTACTTTTGACATTTGGTAGGGCAAATCGAATGCACTTAGTTTTTTTCCCATTGAGTACTAAATTGTTAGCGGTGAACCAGTTATGGACCTGCAGTAGGGCATTATTTACATCGTCAAAATTAGTGGCACGTCTGTTTATCCTAAATATTAACGAAGTATCGTCAGCAAACAACACCATTTGCGGGTGGTTGTTAAATAAATGGGGTAGGTCATTAATATAAACTAAAAAGAGGAAGGGACCCAGAATCGAACCTTGTGGTACACCCATTTTTACTTTTAAACCCATTGAATTGACACCATTTATTTGTACTTGCTGCTGTCTATCATTCAAATACGACTTTACTAAACTAAGCGCAAGTTTACCTAAACCGTAATGCTCAAGTTTCAAGATCAGGGTTTCGTGATTTACGCAATCAAATGCCTTCGAAAGGTCACAAAAGATTCCTATGGCATCTTGTGCCTCTTCCCACGCAGTAAATATGTGTTTTAATAAAGTGACACCGGCGTCAGTTGTACAACGTCCTTTGGTGAAACCATACTGTTGTTCGTGTAATATTTTATTGGTGTTAAAATGGCAAAGCATTTGATTGAGCATTATCTTTTCAAACACCTTGCTGAAAACCGGCAACACGGATACTGGCCTATAGTTATTGGTGTCTTTACTGTCCCCGGATTTAAAAAGCGGTATTACCTTGCTGAATTTCATTAGATCCGGGAAGACCCCTTGATCCACGCACAAATTAAATATTGAGGCCAAATACGGCGCTACAGTCTCCATAATTGAGGTACAAGCTTTAATAGACATACCCCATAGGTCCTCGGTTAATTTGATCTTTATTTGTTTAAAAGCTTTTAAGACTGTAGTGGGGTTTATATGCTGAAATTTAAATTCATTTGGACAGGCTGAAACGTTTGCTTTTAATAAATCAATAGAGAGCAACGGAGAGGAATTTAAGGTTTCAGTAGTTTTAAGTGGGATACTGGTAAAGAAATTTACAAATTCTTGAGCAACTTCATTGTTGGAGCTGACAAGGCCACCTGAAGTCTCTAGTGTGAAGTCATTACTATGTTTTATATTTCTGTTTGTTTCACTGTTGATAATTTTCCAAACCGTTTTTATTTTGTTATCGGCTGATTTAATTTTATTGCTAATGAATAAGGATTTGGCTACCTTGCAGGTGTTTTTAAAAATTTTCGAGTAATTAGCAACATATTTATTAAAAGATTCTGTATTGATGTAAGGCTTAAGGCCGTACAGCTCAAACAATCGTTCCCTACTTTTCCTAATACCCTGTGTTGCCCAGTCACTAAAAATAAACTTTGGGCCAATAGTTTTGGTTTTCTTTTTTAAAGTGTTATTGAACTCAGTGTGCACTACCGAAAAGAATTCTTCATACAATTCATTTACATTGTTTCTAATATGGCCTGGTATATTTAGCTTGCTAATTAAATTATTATTAAACTTTTCTAACTTGCTGGGTGTTATTTGTCTGGTCTGAATCTGAATTCTTTGTAATTGTTTATTGTACGCGAAAGCAACTGTCTGCCCGCTGTGATCTGAAGGAAGGTAATTTACGATAGATTTATCTAAGTAGTCGCAGCAACAAAAAACATTATCAATACATGTAGCAGTACTTGTGGTAATTCGGGTTGGTTCTGAAAAAACGTTTGACAAATTAAAAGATTTAAAGAGACTTAAAAATCTACAGCTGTTTGCATTATTCTCTAAGATATTAACATTAAAGTCCCCACAGATTATTATTTTTTTATTACCAGTTACAAGTTTTGCTAAAGCATCTTCCATTACTGACTCAAAGATAGAGTAGTTCAGGTAATTAGGGGGTCTGTAAACGCACACTATTACATGCTTATCTAGCTCAACACAAGATAATTCAATACTATGTTCAACCGATAGATCGACAATATCATTACGAGACTTAGATTTAATGCAATTTTTGACTAAGATTAATGAACCCCCACGCATCTTAGATTTACGGTTAAAGCAACTGCTCACATTGTAATTCTCATAATTTATTTGCATAACTTCATAATCTTTCATCCAATGCTCAGTTAAACAGATAATATCAAACTTAGTTTTTTCTAAAAATAGTTCTATTTCTAATTGTTTGGAAGAAAGTCCCTGAATATTCTGGTGAAACAATTTTAAGGAATTCTGCTCAGCCCCTTTTTTACAATTAATTGATTGAGAGCTAGAAGATACCTCGAAGTTGTTGACGAGTTTAACTAAAGTTTCACTCGTACCTTCTATTGTCTTAGTGACTAGTTTAAATCTAAATTAATATGTGTATAATTAAAATTAGTATAATTACTAATTTCAGTAGACCTATTTACAGAAAACTGCGACATACCACATATGTCTGAGTTTATACTAAAAGCTAATAGCCGAGCTATTTGACGTCTAAAACTAATAGGCAAGTACGCATTACTCCTAGTTGACTTCAGTTTCTGAACGAAACTGTTAGTGTCGAAAAATGTCAACCTGTCACTATAGTGACTAGCTAATAAACACATGCGATTGTTCAGGTTATGGATGTAATGATTTTGCCTGGTTGACAATTTCTGAAAGTATGGAAAGGCACACAGAATTATTTTCTTACAATTTAGTTTCAACAGTTGAGTGACATTGTCAGTGATATCATCAATATTTATGTTCAAACTGTTACCAACAAATATAGTTATAATAGCATTAGGATCTAATTCCTTCCTAGTAATGGATGAAATTATCTGGTTGTAAGAAGCCTGAGGTGTACAACAATTCTGAGAAGAATGACTCAGATTGTTACTAATTAATTTTCCTAACCCTATTCCTAAACTATCTGAAAACATAATGGAGCAACCACATTTAGTACTACAACACAGGGGTGAACTACTTTCTGTGTTTCCTACCGGTGATGACCCTTGTACATTGTGTAGTGAATTTTGAATGGGTATACAGTCCGGAGCACTGCCCAACCGAACTGGGTCCTCCGTTACCTCAGGCAAGAGAGTGACCGGGCTGGATTCCCTTTGTGATGTACATTGAGTGTTGTTGAAGGTCATCATGTCTACACAGTCTGCATTACTATTACAACTATTGACTAACTCATTTGCAGCGAGAATATGTTCTTTAATTTGTTTTTGAGAGTTCACATACTTAGCATAACATGACTGTAGTTGACGCTCTAGTAGTTGAATGTCAGACTGTAAGTTTTGAGTGTCTATTTCATAAAACTTCTTACTGTCCTCTAATTTAGTTTGATAATTTCTTAACTTGTTTATAAGAAAAACACGTTCCTTTCTTAGTTTAATGTTTTTGGAACTATGTTTTTGTTGCTTTTTAAATTTATTGCATTTCTTTATAATTCTATTTAGTTTTGCATATTTCTTTATTTTATTTTGGCTTACTTTATAAGTACTACTAGTGTATTTCAAAATAGAATCTTCAGTAAGATCTATTGTTGTTAAAGAATGTGGGTTGCAATTTGAATTTAACAATTGATTATAAAGGTAATCTGTTTCCCTAACCTGAGTACATTCTCTTTCTTTCTGAAACTTAATAATTTGATTGTTAGCGTGGAGCAGTTCATCTTCTAAGTCCCTAACTTTACACAAAGCCGTCTCATAATAGTTACTGCAGTCGTTGAAACCATCTGTGACCACCCGCAGTTTGTCCCGTTCATCAACAACCTCCATGTATTGTTGGTGCAGGTCCACTAGCTCCCGTTTCAAGCTAGTGTTTTTGTTAACGACTTTCTCGATTTCAACCTCATGTTCCTCTCTATCCAATAACAGCTGCTGACATTTGCTGTTTGATTCCTTAAGTTCATCAAGGGCCGTTCTCAACTTAGTTTGCAACTCCTGGGTAGTAGCCTTACGGGTCATCACAGGCATGGTTTCAGGGAATAGGACTGAAAGTAGAAGTACAAAGAATGGTGAGAACTAATTGAATGGACAAAATTAGGAAAGCTAGAAATTAAAGGAGAAAATGAGAAAAGAGTGGAATATGTGATTAATAAACTGGTAACTGAGGTAGGCTTATGAGTCTTACACAAAATACTTTAATAAGATGATTTAATTAAGTTAAAGTTACAATGATTTATGTCTTTTACTATTTTCATAAAGTGGGTACCTAGGACTCTTGGCAAAAAATTATTGGATCATACTGACTAAAAATGCTAAAAATTGATAAAAAAATAAGCAATGTTCTCTATTGTTCTGTGTTAAGTTGATTAAATAGATAGGTAGATAGTTCACTAATTGTACTCATTCATTTGTACTCATTTAACAAGTGATAACTAACACTGAACCAAAGTTCAACTACAAAAATAGTGCCAGATTAATCAGAATAATGATTTGAAAGCTATTTATTTACTAATGTGAGATATATAAACATTAAAAGGAAACAATTATACTCCCCAGATTGATCCACCTGTTCGTGATGTAGGTTACCGGTTGAGGTAGGCAACCAAACACTATGTTTTATAGCGTATTTTTTCGTGAAAACAATAATCCTGGGTATTTATGCACTTAGCAGTATTTTAATTACAATAATACATGTTTTTTACACTTAAAATTAATTAAATATAATTTTAAATTACGGAGCGAAATTTTGACATGTCACTCAACCAGTGTTGCCTGTTGTTTTTCAAGAAAAATAATGCGTTTTATTGTAAGCAGTATGTTCGTTTAACAATATTTCGAGAGTTTACAATATCGCTAGAGAGATTGCAATCTAACGTGTTTGACAATTTTATGGTGCATATACATATACATTTACCTAGTTGGTTTAGTCGCATTCTTAGAACTTGCGATAATAAACAGCTCCAACATACACAGGAAGTAGCGCTATCTGGCCTTACCGTTACCGGACACTGCACCTTATATCCTGCGAAATCCATCCGATTATATGCCAAAATATCACAAGCTCGGCCACCCAACTCTTAATAAACCCACTGCAAACCCACGCAAACAATCAGGCATTCTCATTAAGAACTTTAATGTCATACAATAGTGCCAGCGCATGGATATCTGCAGCGAAATAGATCTTCATTCTTGCATAAGACTGTAAAGGTTAGGACACACCGGTTGGAAGAATTCGCTTATCGATATTGAGCTTCATTTAACAGCACATCACTATTTTATTAACATACTACTTTATTCTGTCACTCTGGTAAATAAATAGCGCTGAAATAGTATTTTTATTGCTCGTAATGAACTTACAGATTCTTGTTCAATTTACCTTTTGTTGAAAATTAAGTACACCGTCCCACACCTGCAAAGCATTTTCCCAATTATTTTTGGGTCGGTTTCCAGTCTAACCGTATGCAGCTGAATAGCAGAACCTACTTAACATGGACTGACCGCCTATCTGATCTCCACAACCTAGTTTTTGAGTAACACGATAACTCATTGCTTGGTTTGGTGATCAGACTTTCTGGATTCAGACTCCCCCATAACATGTGTCGAAGATCTGAAAATTACCGCTCAACAATTTGACGTGTTTTCTGGGACACAGAGAATTTAACTAAAGTTACTCTAGCTATTATTTGCTGAACGCCAATACAAACTCGACCTTACAAATTCGTTGCATAAAACAATGCGTTCACCCGACAAATCGACGCGCGTCGCAATGCATTCTGTCTTACTGACTAAAAGACGTGGGTGTTAAGGTCGCAGCAACTCCCACGCACTATCATAATATACCTACAGAATAGTGAAATTACATTCCAAATGCATTATTTTAGTACCGAACTGGTTCTAATACTATTGTTTCTGGGTTAAGCTTTCGTTGTTTATTTTATTGGCGTTAAAAATAGTTTTGGAGAAAGATTTTGTAAATAAGTAACCTATACGAATGTTTTAGTGGGCTGTAATTTTATACTACTCATATGAAAGAGAGATTGTTACCAATAGACACATAGAATAGCATAGCTAGTACCAAGTAACGTCATTGGTTGAAAATCTGTGAATGTAGTTTCATATTTCAAAATAGCTTGCCAAACTGTGGCAGTGGGCAGAGCAGATTGCTCGCAGAATGGATTGCCGATGGAGCCGAAAAGCTCTTGAAGTGGCGACCGCGAACCGGAAGACGTTGCGTTGGAAGACCTCTAACTAGGTGGACCAATCAAGTTGACCGGTCAAGGTTGCAGGAATTCTCTGGATGCGAGTCGCCCGGGATCGGTCAATGTGGCGACACTTGGGGGAGGCCTATGTCCAGCAGTGGACGTCTTTCGGTTGAAATGATGATGATGAGCTTGACCTCATTGGTCAGATTCTGACTAAGCTCACACTATCTACAATCAGCTTTGACCTGTCTTTCCCATTAAAACACTATGACTGACATGTTCTCCTAAAAATAATGGCCCCAAAACATCCGTTGAAAGTGACGGATTACTGATTATTTATTATTCTGCTCATTTAAGCAAAATATAATCCTGAAAAATGCCTTATTAGAAAGCTTTTGTCCCTGCTCCAAAAACTAAGAGATTGCTACGAGATAAAATGATCAGAAATATCTTGTCATAGTATCTCATCAAAGTACGGCCACCAATGTATTTGGAAAGTGTACCGTTGCAGCACCCAAGTTCACAATCAAACAACTACACAAAACAACAAACTGAACAAGAAAATTTCAACCCTGAACTAAATACCACACTAAAAACAATACCACATCGAAACCACTACAAGTAAAAGTTTTCAGCCCAAGTGTATAATCGTGCTTTTAAAACCATTCCCACAAACACGTACGTACATACATATACCACTAAATTAAAGACATATACACCAACAGCTACAATTTACTTCGCAAGTGTACTCGCGACCTACATTCAGGAAATCGATTGAGCTCTCGATTACGCGCCGTTTAATCACTATGTGGAAAATTAACTGAAAAGTACTGAAAACTTTTATAAACGTGGGTAGGAATGTATGCGACATGGAATTTTCTTCGTCATTGCACTTGTATGTTGAATGGAAAAGTTCTGAATGAGCATTGTCTAGCGAATGAATGAATGAGCGTATATTGATTATTTATTTATTCATTCATTTTGTTAACAGGGTTTATTAGGTGTTAGTTGCATTTGAAATTGATTGAGATCCTGGCTTTGGTGCAAGCTTTTGCCAGTTTTGTGAGTGTGATATGGAAGCTGGATAATATTATGATTGACAATAAACAGTTGCAAGTTTATTGGCTGGAGAGCTGGCTCGATGAGGCACGGCAAAAACGCACATGGAAATAATTGTGGGAGCTCTTTGCCCAACATAAAAAAAAGTTAATAGATCAACCTATGAGAGCAGATCGCCAATAAAACAAAACGAGATCAGCACAATTAAACGGCGTTCAAGCACTGTCATTGTCAATTTTCCATAAAATGATGACGTTGACAGAGCTTGTTCGTTGCTAAGATATCATATAGGTACTTAGTCGGATTCATAACAAAGACAAACAAACCTCTACACAAATCTTCTTGATAAAACTTCAACTTTCTCATCAGAATCATCATCTGCCTAGCCTTTTCCCAACTATGTTGGGGTCGACTTCCAGTCTAACCAGATGCAGCTGAATACCAGTATTTTACATGGAGCGACTGCCTATCTGACCTCCACAACCCAGTTAATACTGGGAAATACGATACCACTTGGTAAAACTGGTGTCAGACTTTTGGGGCCACTGACTACCTGTGACGACTGTCTGTCAACGTGAAGATGGACAAATGACAGCCGGGACCAACGGCTTAACGTGCTTTCCGAGGCACGGAGGAAACTCGGTATGTAAGGGTGGTCACCCATCCACAGACCAACCTAGGCAAGCATGGCTTAACCTAAAGATCGACCCGAGTGGCTGATATTATTTAGTCACGAGCTCCTGAACTTTCTTATCAGAGTAAAGTATGTATGCCATGTACCCAAAACACACACTCTAAACATACATCTAAAGACTCCCATACATCGTTTCAGCCGATATTTACGATGTCGGAAGCAAACATTATTTTTCTTGTTCGCTATTCATGTTAGAAATACATACATTAAGTACATTAGTTGGCAACATCGAGGAAACGAGTAAAAATCACGTACACACACAGAGAATAATAGTACGTGCCGCCGCGTTCGGCGCTGGCAACACCGGCTTTATTTTATGTCACAGAGTTGATGTAACATCCGTAAATACGTCGGTTAGGTTAGAAAGGTTTAGGGTACACGGAATAATACATGTTCCGAGGTATATTCTACTACAAATATTCTAATATAAACGTTGGAATATCCAGAGAAAAAGAGTTCGGAATAAAATGTAACCTATAGCCATGCTAAACACAGGCCAATTACACCAAAAAGAAAAATACTGCCACATCTTAAAAAGCTACATTTAAACATTTAAAAACACAAGTTCCAATTTCAAAAAACAAAGCGTGCGATTTCCGTACGAGCGTTTACACTGCGAGTGCAATAGACAGCACTATACGAAAATAAGCGCAGCATGTAAAACGGAACGGGCGCCTTTCGTCGCGCGGCAAAACGCGGGTCGGGCCGGAACGCGATTATTACAGCTCCAATGGCGCGATTAACCCTCCGCTAGCGTGCTTTTGTCGTCTAAAACGTACTTTTTATACCAACTTAAAAGCTTCAGCAACGTTCTCGACAACGCTTGCGCCCCACTTTACAAGTCTTTATATCAAACTTTAGAACGGCTATAGAAAAACGTGGTAATAGATATAGTTAACTACAAAAAGTCACCGAACCACGGTTCGTTGCGGTTTCGTTCAACTGTTCCAAATCCAATTGCACCATTAACCCGTAACTGCCGCGGCAAAACACGGGCACCGCAATAAAATCAATGGGACACTTACACCGCCTATTTTCATTCAAATATATTATTCGCTCTATAGGCTCAAGTTCGCGGATAAACTAGATATAACCGGTATTAATCGAGTTCGGAGACGGTCGATAGTTAAATAGATATATGGCCAATTTCTGGGGAGATTTGTTTTAGAATAAAAGCTTATTGTCTTTGACTTCGGAGCTTTGTCGACGGTATTAAATTACTTGGGAGTTGTGCTTGACAAGTACTATAAAAGGCTTCGCGTGTAATACATCGAGACTTGTATCTGCCTAGATCTAGCATTCAGCTGGCTTGGCGCCAATTTTTTCATGTTTCTGGAGATCCATTGTGTTTGATAGAAAACCCTGTTGCTTTTACTGGCGGTGAATCTGAATTGCCGAATCATGATATGCATCTTGGAAGATATATTTTACAACGTTCGAAATTGCTTTTAAGATTTTCTGCTTGAAAGGATTTGAATGATTGCTTTTCTTTTATAAATTTTATGACGCAGCGTATTTGCAAATTGATCTACAATGGTTTATAGATGTTTGTGATGTAGTTATAAAAGAAGATATCAAATGGCTTAGTCACCATTGTGAAATCACAATGATGTCTCAATTTTGCACCTTATTTAAACGAGAGATCATTTTCACTTCTTCTCCATGAACTGTTACTATGCCAAACCTCAAACTCCTTTGTATGCGCAAAGTTCCGTACCCAAAGGGTAAAAAAGGGATCATATTACTAAGACTCCACTGTCCGTCCTTCTGTATGTCACCAGGCTGTATCTCATGAACCGTGATAGTTAGACAGTTGAAATTTTTACAGATGATGTATTTCTGTTTCCGATATAACAACAAATATAATAAAACAGAATATAATAAATATTCTGTAGGGGCCTCCTATACAACACTGCTTTTTTTGCTGTTTTATTTGATGTTGTATAGATGATGGGTACGGAACCCTTCTTGCGCGAGTCCGACTCGCACATGGTCAGTTTAAAAATTTGAAGATTACCAGTAAGTTCTATCCAACGAAAATTCTCTACGGAACCCTTACGAAACACACACAAACACTTAGTCCTCCACAGTCGAGACAAGAAAGCAAGGAAACAACCACCCACTTTATTGGTCCAGGCTGTCTTGCACACAACTTGTTTAAACCAAGACTAGGCGCGCCCCGCGGCGCCGCGCCGCCTCGGATTCCTTTACTGCTCGTTGTAAAACTGTGTACTAAGATTTAGTTGTGTTTGTTGCTGGAGAATTAGATAAAGCATGGCGGTTAGCTTAGATTTAACTTGTAAGGTTTGAAGTTAAATGGGAGGGATAACAATAAATTAACTTGAGGAGTTTAGTATATAGCATTTAGCATCGATTGTAACAAAATACGTTTCGTTACAACTGCTGCTTTGAAAGTTGTTTTGTGTTCAGAGATATAGTACAAGTTTTGTTGGGTGTAGTATTAGTACAACTGAGGATTTTTTTTGAACGAGACAATTAGCTAGTAGAAATTTTATTAGTTCTAATTCATGTAAGACATGGTAAGTTTTATTGAATTTCTTAGTAGCAGACCGAAGTTTAGACTTTTTCCCGGTTGATGACAACAAACTTGCACCCTTATACATGGATTTTAACATAACTGATGAACTCTTGGTGTAACTTTAACATAACTAATAAAATCTTGATGTAACTTTAACATAACTGATGAATTCTTGGTGTAACTTTAACATAACTGATGAAATCTTGATGTAACTTTAACATAACTGATGAAATCTTTGTGTAACTTTAACATAACTGATGAAATCTTGGTGCAACTTTAAAATAACTGATGAATCCTTGATGTTACTTTAAAATAACTGATGAAACATTGGTGTAACTTTAACATAACTGATGAATTCTTGGTGTAACTTTAACATAACTGATGAAATCTTGATGCAACTTTAACATAACTGATGAAATCTTGGTGCAACTTTAAAATAACTGATGAATACTTGATGTTACTTTAAAATAACTGATGAAACATTGGTGTAACTTTAACATAACTGATGAAATCTTGATGTAACTTTAACATAACTGATGAAATCTTGGTGTAACTTTAACATAACTGATGAAATCTTGGTGTACTATAAAGTACACCTCTGGCTAACCCTTTGAGGATTACAGGCGTGATATTATGTTACATCTTCAAAAGTCAAAAGAAGTCAAACATAAAACAACGTCATACAGACAAACAAAAAACCCAACAAATCCAGTAGGTCAGCAGCCAGGAAAAGATCAGAGCTAAGATAATATTTTAATGGTTCATTAAACAGCTCCATCCAGCTTTCTAAAACCTCTAGAAAGTCGACATTTGCGTGTCTGTATTATTTATTAGGAAAACGTCGAGTGACATAATGATGGACGGAAACCTAAAATGTGTAGTGGAAAATGTTTGCATAGCGGACTAGTTTATGCCTTATGGCTTCAATTTACTCCTTATAACTGATAGATAGCTGATGCTATCTTCCAGTAAAAGCCCCATCAAAATCTGTCTTGCTGTTTCGGAGATAAACCGGAACAAAAAAAGACAGAAAGACAATAATTTGAAAAATGATTTTATCACACACCGCATATGCATTTAGTAAAATGATGTTATTTTGAAATTACAAACAAACGGACACTTGAATTTGATTTATATGTATTGTTTATTTTTATTTCATAGCAACCGCATTCTAATGATATTTATTTCCTCTTTTCAGGTAAGTCTAATGTTTCACACATCAATAATTTAACACGGAGAGCAAGGCCGAGTAAGTACGACACAAACACATGAAACTCATAAAGAGACATTGGAGGGAAAGCATCAGTCGTGAATGAAAAACACAAGTGATAGACTAGTAGGTCAACTTACTTGCTTAACATATTTATGACTTTCATGCATTTATTTCCATCTCCTCTTCCTTATTTCCTTCAACGAATACACAACACATTTAATCAAAACAAACATCTTCAAGATGTCATCTGTTTTGTTTTGATGCAGAAGACACAAATTACAATCGAAACAATATTTCCATCAAAGAAAAGCAGGGTAAATGTTGCTATACACATGTTCGAGTCGGTATATTTTGGCACAATCGGCCGTCAAAATCAGTTTCGGGAAAAACAGAACCGGATTCTGGCTGAACCGACCCAAATACGAATTTGCCGAACGGAGTAAGCCGAATTCGGGTAGTGCTAGCTTCGGGTCGGCTTTTTTGTTCAGTGTGTTGTGTGCCACCCCTGAATCCATCCATCCACAATTTGACACAACCCTAAGCAAACGGGCAATTACGAAAGCAACTCTTGCGCAGACATTTTGTACGAGTGTTGTTCGTACGTGCATTTACATAATCATCAGATGTTTTCATCGCAGCGGTAGGGTTAACTCAACTATTATGACTACTGCAAATGACATGTTGGCTTTTGTTCCGCGTTCGTGAAAAGACTGGGCTCTGTACGGCGCGCGGCGTTCTGCTTGTTGTAGTTTCTTTAGTATTTATAGATATACAACCGTTGCTGTTAGGTTTGTTAAGTTTTAATCAAGATAACAACATTATTTCATTAATTGCTTCTTAAATATTATAAGTAGATTTACTACATACCGAAGTACAGCATTTCTTTCTTCATCACTTTATTACTGAAAGCCAATTTGCGCTCGCTAAGCAAAAAAATAATTACAACCGACTAATTTTCTACTAACCCTACGTAAGCCACTGAATGCTACTACAATTCTCGTAGTTCCTTTTAGTTCTCGTCAGCATATTATCTCCATTCTTCCGATAAATCCGATTATTTTCCTAATCAGGCCTTCGGATGGCACGGAATAAAATCACAGGCCATGTACCTCGATGCAAATGTGGCCATACCACGAATACTCCGTAGAGCCGAATGGAACCATGCCAAGCGTTATAAATATTTGATTTTATGTTACAGACTATTTGATTTCATTTGATTTGAGATTCACAGTAAGACTTGGAATTTCGCTAGTTACCATTGTCTTTTGTGTTTCTGCCAAATTAGTTTGCAAGCGAGGTTTGGATTGGGAGAATTTCCGCGTTATGCTTGATCGCGCGATCTCTTATGCAATTCGGTGCCACGTGCACAAATATCGTTTATACTAAATTCGAGATCTTTGTAAGATTGAACAAGGCTTCGTTGTCGCCTTTATCGTCTATTTACAATCTGTTTACTATATCTAAATGCGTTTGAATCAGCTTTACGAGTCTGTTTGTGCGATTGCGTTGGTCTTCTAAACGTCGAACTGATTTTGATGCAGTTTTCACAATCATTTTGAAGAATTACTCCGGAAGGTTTACCCACATTTCGCCAGTTATGTTTAAGTCCCATATAATAGAGAGTGACCCTATTGCCATCAACCAGGCACAAAGACTCTGTGGCTGTTACTGAGAAGTTCCTGATGATACCCTTATAACAGTAGCCCCGACTCGGGAATCGAAATAAGGAACTCATGCGCAGCCGGCAGGATTGCGACCACTAGACCGAGTTCACTTATGAAACGTCAGAAGGCAAGTGCACTGTTCGACTTGGTCCTTTCACATGCAGAAGAACCTGTAAAAAATTCCATGGTTCCAAGTCGTAAATGCCGCGTGAAGCAGTGTCGGGTTGCTACTGGCGAGTACAGTAATAAACTATATGTTAGGAATATTTCAGCAGTTATCGTTAGCTCGCTTGTCGCCTGCAGTGACTGGCGGTGATTTGTCTTGGTTTCTATTACAGCTAAACGTTGTTCAATAAGACTCGATTTACTGTGCAGCGCTGATATTGCTCCATTATCGATACTAGTCCTCTGTTTTATTGAATGTGGAACTATCACAGTTTTCCGTTAATCGTATCGAATCTCATTCTTCATTAAATTAACATAACCAATACAATGAAAAGAAGAATTCAATAAAGTCTTGTCTAGCAGGAAATGGAATGCATTAAGTTGCTGCGTGAAGAGATGAAGAATTCCATTAATAAATAGTAGCAATATTCAACGTGGCAATGCTGCCAGTCTTCTGGGCGCGTTTCCGGATGACAGCAATGCGGAGGAGTACTTTGACGCCTAAAGTGTCCTATTGACAGCGTTGTATATTTTTAAGTGTTTATGTTTAGTTTTTATTTTTGTAATTATATATAGTTCTAGTCGTAGTATGTATATAATGTACTTTATAATTATAGTAGTGTAAAAATAAATAGTAAAATGTTCGAAATTGCAAAAAAAGGCGATGTATCGGAAAACCTTAATCGCCTACCATTACACTCGATGAACAACTATTTCTGGATAACGATGATGATGATTTCTTTCAGTATATTGGCCAATAAAGTTTGGCTCGTTTCTCGTTCACCAGTCCAACTCGTTGGCCCAACGACTGTCGCACGCCGTTTGGACCCAAATGAGTTTAGGAATCGCCCAAATTCTGCGGGTTGATTATTTCGGAATGGAATAAAACGACCCAAATAAAAATTGATGTTATTGCAAATATGGAAGAGGTTGGTGCTTGAGATGTTTTTGTTCAAACATCGATCGTTTCTTCTTTTGGATAATCGAATTCGGTTTCTTCAAGGGCAAAGAGTTTATTCAATTATTATTATATGCCATTTTTTTTCTTTCACACTATCATCTGCCTAATCCCAAATATGCTGGAGTCTGCTTCCAGTCTAACCGGATGCAGCTGAATAGCTGGACTGTGCCGGATAGCTGCTGGAGCGTCTGCCTATCTGACCAACACAATCCAGATAGTCCTGAGTAATACGGCACCCCTTGGTAAGACTGCATGGTGGTCAGACTTTCGGGCCGTCAGCTACCTGTAAGGCTGTACGAATCAACCCGCACTAGGCTCGCGTAAGATTATGTGTCTATCTAACCAAGAAGCTTGCCAGTAGCAGCTGATTCTTCTTATGCTATGCCATTAACTTTGTCGAATGCAAACGCTTGCTCTTATTGGTAAATGGTGTGCATCCCGAAGACAATTTTGACACTCATTAATTTCATTCTCACTGTCGGAAATAGCTATGTAAATATCGTTGAACGAACATCGATTGACTTACAAAAATATACATCAACAAAAAAAAGAGATGTGACTTTCTTGGTGGCCCTCTAGTTTCATTGGTTGTATACCAAAGTTCCGAAAACAGATAAAAATATTCCGAATTTCCGATAGCAAACATTCAAAGGATAGCTAGTACTATTACATGTAGGATGATACTAATTGTCTAGACTTTTCTGTCGATTTGAATGCTGTTTTCGTCGTTTTAGTTATATTGAAATATCCTACGAAAACGCTCCAATTACAAAAACAAGACCAATAAAGAAAATAGATTTTCGAAAACAAAATATCGCTATTTGATCAAGAAGAGTACACAGAAATCGGAAACTTTTATCTACAAACACTCGGACTTAATAGTTTTATATCCAGTGTTGCGATGACATCTCGGCAGTTTGAAAAATTGCGAAATTCCTAACAATGTATCGAAAATAGTGAGGGGATACGATAAACAACAATATCGATACAAGTATCGGAATTTAAAGTCTGTTATGGCGTTATTTTTAACGAGTTTCTCAGTTGGGCTTATGTGTTTGGATACATGCTCTCACTTTTAAGGTTTTCAAGATAAAAACCACCCTACGTTATTTTACGACGTCTCGTATTATCTTTCTCAACTTTACTACGTCTGACGAGAATCCCAATAACTTTCTAAACGTAAAATGTGAGGGAGACGTTGCGTTAAGTCGCAGATTTCGCAAACGAACCGTGCAAGAATTGTGAATTTATTGACTAAATTTATCGACTAGTTAGTACGTGGGCATCACTATCAGTGAAGGTCGCGTTGATTTATAGTGACGTGCAACATGAGTTATCGATACCGGTGTCTCGATTCGATCGGCTGACAAGTTTTGTTTGAATCTTTGAATATTTTATCGTTTTATTTACTGTCGTTTTAAATTCTAAAACAGAATTTTTAAAATTTTAAATTTTTATTTCTAAAAGAGAATTATTAATGAAATGCGAAAATTTTTTTGTTACCATAATAATTAATTTATGAATAAAGTCACAGGGAATCATGCATTTACGTCCAATTTCATGTCTTTGTTCACATAGGTTTAAATTTCAAGTTACAACTGTAGCAATAGCCAAAACAAATCAATTAAACCCAACAGAGCAAAAATCGCCAAATAAAAACTGTCTTAGACACAAACTAAGTGGCTACCATCCTCAAACGTCGGTAACCCAAGTCAAGAAGGGATTTATGGATTAGTCCGGTAACCAACCATTATACCCCACTTAGTCGGGGGCCGGCAGAGAACGGGCTTATTCCACGTCTTGCACAATAGCTTTGAGAACCCAGCTTTTGAGATTAGTGCGAAAGCACAGAGTTTATCATCAGTAACTGTGTTTTGAGAAGCCCTTGACTTTCGCTATGTGTTCTTAATTAAATTTTACTAAACCACGGATCTCTGCTTAGGCCGCGAGGGAAGATAAGGATGAAGTGTCGGATGTAATCCGGTGTGATTTATTAATCGACATTTTATTGAGCTTTAAGTAGGTATGTGGTTTGTTTTATGGGACATCACTACTTACAGGAAAATAGGCTCAATGTCTATGAGAGATTTTCTTTTACAACACTTTCCTAGTCGCTGGATAGATGGCGCTGATCTCTATATGTTACTACAAGGAACAGAACGTCACATAATTTCACTTGGACCTAAAGGTTATTTATTCGGAAGCTTATGCAAACGAAAGTGTCTGTCAACGAGCGTATACGTGACGTGTGTATTTTCAAGCGTTTTGGCTTTGGCACCTAGTAAAGTAACGTAGTCAGTTCAACGCCATCTACCGAATTCTAGGAAACCATTTTTTTTTTAATTCTCAAAAAAAAAACCTCTCATTACACGGGATTCAAACATGCTACTAAAGCTGAACCAGTGCCTAACCCCAGTGCCAATTCCTATGTTTGGTTCACTACAGGAAATTTATTTGTCACTGCTTAAAACCAAATAACACCCTCATCTTCTTGCTTTTGTCCCATGTTACTTGGGGTCGATGCAAAAGTTTTTCTCTTCCATTCTCTTCTGTCAATCGACACGCTATCATTTACTCCTTTTTCTTTCATATCATTCCTCACATAATTCCTCCATCGTTTTCTTGGTCGTCCCCTCCCTTTCCATTCATCTGCATTTATAATATTTAACACTCTTTTAGTCACATTGGATTAATAATTGAGCTCCAAATAAATTAATAATCTTAAATAAAAATAATAAATATCCCTGGACATTACACACAGCACCACCTAGTGCCACACTAAGCAACGAGGCTCGTGCCGTGGACACCAAATAGTTCATATACTACATACATACTTTTTGTTTTGTAAATACACATAAGTAGCATCCATGACTCGGAAACAAATGTCCATGCTCATCACACAAACATTTGCTCCTACCGGTATTCGAACCCGGGACCCTAAGAACGTAAGGCAGCCTCACTACCGCTGCGCCATTCGGGTCGTCGAAATAACATACTATATGTATTTCTAAATCAAAGAAACTCACAAAGAACCATTACAGCCAAAATTATTATCTTAAACACCAAAATTTAATACATAACCACGAAACAAGGCCGTAAATTCTGCATTATCAAGCAGGTGTACCTACGCCTCTACCTACCCCAAACATGACATATCACTACAAAGGTAAACTAAACACAGGTGTGAATTGTGAACATTACTCAGACCTACGTGATCTTTGTAGTTACTCAGAACACTATATGTAAACGCTCGTTTATACGAAGAGAGTTTCTCGATTTGCTAGAGGCGAGAATGCCGGGCGAGTGTTTTAAGCCAGACTTGCCAAACGTATAATACAGTGTTTAAAGTTTACACGCAAGTAACAAGCGTTATCACACAAAACGTGAAACTTATTACGACACTCAATCATCATCTGTTTAGCCTTTTCGCAATGTAGTGGGGTTGGCTTCCATTTAATCTGATGCAAAGGAATACGAGCATTTTATATGAAGTGAAGTCTTGTCAAACTTTCGGACCATTGTCTACTTAACAACTGTCAAAGATTAACAATTCTGATTGTAGAAGGTGAAAGTGATACTCACATGCAAATAAGTCCTACAATTTACACAAGTCAATGTTACATATTTCATTAAAAAAACACTCTAAGAACTTGGATGAGACTAAAGGATGTAAAGACCTTTGCAAGGAAAAAAGGCGGGACTTTATGTTTAGAGTAAGCAAGAAACTCAGCTCGTGTAAACGGGCTTCAATGTTAGTAATAAGTTGTTCTATATAAATAACTGTCGGGTACCATGTTATCTGTTGGACGTGCTTAGCTGAATTAAGAATTTGCACTATAAACGTTAGACTTAGATGGATGAGACCGTTTATTTCAGAGTGACTGTGGGCAAAATGGAACATACCTAATTATTCTTAATTTTTATTTAGCATATTTTTTGTTAGAACAGTGAGATGAAAATTATGAGTATTTTACTAAAAAATAAGCTGTTCATCTGAACCCAGTTTTCATAATTCTCGTTAAATTTGATTATTTTTGTGAGCATTTTTGTTATCATAAACAGTCAATTACTTACGTATGTTTGTATTAAATCTCAGAATATAAAACTTCAATAAAACAGGCTTTTCATTTCAAGAAATTACTAGAAAAAACACTTACGTTAGCTATAAAAATATACTCTTTTGGGAAAAAAACTAGAGTAACACTCCGAAAACACAATATCTTATCTTGAGTAGGTTTTTTATTAAGTTGATACCAAGTAATTCATCGTAAAATAGAAAATATAGCTGCACTATAAATTACAATTTTTTAAAATTTCAACAGTAAGAATACGAATTGCCTCACATCTCCAACAATCATTCATTCCTTAGTGACGTTCATTCCTCAGTGACGTTCATTCCTCAGTGACGTCACAACGTGTGAATGAATGACTAAATGAATGAGGTGAACGAAATTTATCGACAGCTTATCTTCGGAGACTCGTATACGTAGTATTATATCGACATAATAGTTCAGCAATAGTGGATTTTAAGCTTCGAAAATGGCTTTTTGATACAATTTTTTCTTCTTAATAGATTTTTTTCATGTAATCTAACTTTCTCTTTGTATGTTTTTCTTAAAAGGTTTTGGTCTATTTACAGGCTTTTTAAATGCTTGATGTTCTTTTTATACGATAAAAAACGAAGTATTTTTCCTTAGTAAGTATTTGAAAAGGCCTTATAGCTTCTAGAAAGTTTTAAAAACCCACGCGATGCACACCCCTTCAGCATAACATTCATCGTTTCTTAATAGAAGCTAATTTTCTCGACGATGACATTGCTTAACAACATAATTTCTAAAAAGCGCATTAAATCTCTATCCGAAGATTCGACCATAAAACAAAACGTCATCAATTCCACATTTTTCTAACAAATTAAACTATTAACTCGTATTACTAAGCCAGCGACGGCGACGTCCCGTCCGCCCACCACACTCATAAATGATATTAACTATTCACGTTCATCCTCGGACAACAATTGTAATATATTCTTCAACGAATATATTATATCTTCATTAGGTTTTATTGTGTTACCGACTCATTAGTATAATTTATTGTACCGACCAGTTCTACCGCCGTTAACTCATCAACTTCGAATGTTTTGTTATTTCAAACCGCAAGCTTTGTTTCCACCCATTGCTTTATTGTTAGCTACAAATAGAATATGTAACAAACGAGAAATATGGAAATGAACAAGCAAATGTCTTGTTAAATAAAATGTAGTATCTTTTAGTTTACACATTTTTCTCGTCTTGCTTGTTAGAACTTTCTGTTACCGTTTTTAGGGTTCCGTAGCCAAATGGCAAAAAACGGAACCCTTATCGTTTCGCCATGTCTGTCTGTCTGTCTGTCTGTCTGTCCGCGGATAATCTCAGTGACCGTTAGCACCAGAAAGCTGAAATTTGGTACCAATATGTATATCAATCATGCCGACAAAGTGCAAAAATAAAAATTTTAAAAAACATTTTTATTAGGGTACCTCCCCCAGACGTAAAGTGGGGAGCGATTTTTTTTTTAATTTTGACCCTGACGTGTGATATATTGTTGGATAGGTATTTAAAAATGAATAGGGGTTTTCTAAAATCATTTTTTGATAATATTAATATTTTAGGAAATAATCGCTCCGAAAGTCAAAAACAATGTGTCCCCCCCCCCTCTAACTTTTGAACCATAAGTTTAAAAAATATGAAAAAAATCACAGAAGTAGACCTTTATATGAACTTTCTAGGAAAATTATTTTCAACTTGATGAGTTGAATAGTTTTTGAGTTATATAGCACTTTTTCAAAAAAACGCAAATGATAACTTTGTTTTTCATACAAATACTATGAAAAACAAAGTAATTTTTGCTGACGAAAAATGTTGGTATTTTTAATGGTCTGGGAAGCTACGGAACCCTACAGTGAGCGTGGCCCGACACGCTCTTGGCCGGTTTTTTACGTTGTAATTAATTCAGGTCAAACGTGACATGAATTTAGTCTTGTTTGCCATTTATAAAGCACTTAAACTCGAAAACTATTTAACATCCAATAACCAACACAGTGATACAGCATAAAGCTGGTATTTAGTCCCCAATGAAAGAATCATCCAAAACGGTCGAACGCTTTTCGAGATTTCCACAAACACAAACTCTCGACGCCGAGATAAGGAAATATTTGACTAAAAGGTTCTTGTCGTCGATGAAAATAATCTGTATATTTTCTTATAACAAGCCCAAGTACGGGCGGACCGAAAAAAACACATTAAGAACATTCTAGCGATTGAATAGATCAATAAAAGGAGACGAAGAAAGAAAAAATATTATGCAAAGGAAAAACTCGGTGAAATAAAGTGAAGTGAGACCGAATGAATACACCCCCGTCGGAAATGTTCAGTTATTTTGATTTATATCTGGCGTGCACTTGCGATTAGGAGACTGGGAACATAAATCGTGTTCGTGTTAGAACCGAATTTTCCCGAAACAAAATTTTACGATGAAAATGTTCCCAGAATAAGAATATAAGAGCTCTATCCGATCGGGATCTCCATATTCCTGAAAGTATTAATACGTGTTTCCTCTCCATTTGATGATTTAATCTCGTACAAATTTCAGTTATTACTTTATGAAAAATGCAAATTTTAAGCCATTAACCTAATAGCTTTGTTTGAGTGTGGTACATCTGCGTGCTGAATATTTAACGAGTAAAAATTCTTGCGACTTAAAGTCGTGTACACTCGCGCATGAGTGTCGGCTATCAGGTCGTGGAGTCCCGAGCGAGTTTTCACCTGCCCTGACAATTTTAATATAATAATAATATTCTCCTTGCGCCATCTCACTCGCAATATTAAAATGGAGCCCCGCCATCTTGGTTCACGGTTTTTATTCAAATTACGATAATGCTTTGTGGCTTTTATAATGAGTTGGCTCTAGTTCGTTATTTTTATGAATTACAGCGTCTTTAGGAGGTAAATGGTAGGTTTATATTACAGGTTTATCAATATCGGTGAATTAATGAAGTACATGGAAACTATTATGAATATTTATTTTAGCTGCTGGTTCTATTTATCCAAAGTAATATTAAAAAAAAACACTTAAACTCCCAAAAACGAACTGGTTTCTAATATTTCAATACCAGGAAAGCTCAAAACGAATATATTTTTTTTTCAGCATGGCCATGTTATTACTACACTTCCCTCTCTTCGCTAAAACTAAGCAAATATCACAGGATAATATTGTTGCTTCCGTTTCCGGAATTTTTAATTTACGCGCAAATACGATGCTCCAATATCCGGCCATCGTTCACGGAATCGGGTGATGCTAGACTTTTATTAAAAAATCGCACCACTTTTTACGATATCCATAAAACAAAGCATTGGTTATTTTTCCCCGCTTCACAAAGTAGCGAATCTTTGGTACTTGCTAAATTGCTAATGGACTTCAGTGTAAGTACAGTCAGTAAAAATAATCGTTTAGCAGATCGTCGCCCTACCTGATTTATACCATTAATTAATTTTGGTTTTAACTACTTATTATTTAATTATAACCATCTCAATCAGCTGATAAAAATGACAGTAATTCTAGTCTCTAAATACAGACAATTGTCAATTTACTAATCCATCCTAAGGTTGTCTTGTTAAGATTTATTTTAGCAATAAGTAAGACAAAGCAAGCATTGTATCGCCGTATGTAAAATGTTTTCTTTCATGTAAATTGAAATTTCTGTATGGTGTATGTGTTATAGTCAAAGTCCGATACACAGTCTCTTCGCGGAAGGACTGGTTTATCCTAGGTTTGGCCAAAGCCATCAGGCAATCCCCGAAATACATTTCAATTTCGCCCTTTGCCTGAAGTATTTTTAGTGAAACCCAGGAGCTCCTAACTTTTCAGTCAAACGTCGAAAGTAAATTATTCTGTTTCGGTTTTGGCCTAGTCAATCCTAGAAGCGACTGCAAGACTCGGTCAAACGTTGATCTGAACATGTTTAAACAGGTTCATAATGTCTCTCGCGGTGTTCCGACCGATTGTTTTGTCATTTCATGTTCGTTCATTGAGCGTGCGGGCGTGTAATTGTGTAAAATTGAAGATGAGTGAATCAAACGGTGTTGTTGTTACTAAAAACGTGGATAAAGAAGCTTTAAAAGTAAAGTTTAAAGAGAAAATTTCTAATTTGAATAAAAATAAGTGTTCATTTCACATAAAAAACAAACAGTTGTATGAACAGATTATCAGTGAGGTAGAATCCGCTAAAGTAGCTGAAAAGAAAACGTCTTTGCAGTATCGCCGTCTCAAACGCTACGACGTTGTTTGTTTTGGGGACGAAAAAAAATTGATTAAGCCATTGTCAGATACAAAAAATAAACAATACTACGTTACGGATGACGAGTTCCAAATAGACTTCCAAATATACGAAGATAAGACACTTCATACCTATATCGGAGTTTGACTCGTCAAACCCCGATTTAATAAAATTGTGTTTTGACGTTTGCCTGACCAAATTAGTCTCTCCCAGGTTTGACGAAAATTGTTTAGTCAAAGGCCGAAAATTTACATTTGTTTGGGCTTTGACTAAGTCATTCAGTCTGACCTGAGGATTGACCAGTCCAACCTAGGAGCGCCGGAGCTTCGGAGTTTGCCTATAACATATGCACATAATAAGGAATATTGTATCTATGTATCTAAACAATCTTTTTCCCGACCGTACTGTGGAAAATTTACCAAACCATTTATGACTTTAAATACAGCTGCAAATAGTTATTTAAAAGCAAGAACCACTACAGAAGGTTGAATCTCAGTATTGTGTCATACATGAGTATCCATTTATTGCAATGTTGCAGAAAAGCGTTGAAAACCCATTCAAAAGTCATAAAACGCTTACGGGCTCACGAAAGTAGTAAAAGTCAAAGAGAAATCATGTACAATGGAAGCCAATAATGTATGGACACGCTTTAGTAGCATTAGGTACAAAAACAAAGTTGCAGGTTTTCTAAAAGGCCTGGAATTTTCTTAGAAACAGAAAATTTTAAGACCTTAACGACTACAATAGTTATTGAAGAAAAACATTTTCTAATAGCTGGATGTTTTTTTTTTGTAGTTAGAAATTTATTTTTTATTTTAGCGAGAATTCACGAAGTTATGTTGGGATATCGACGCTACAACGATTTCTATGATTTTAAAACAAAATTCAACTGAGAAAAACATTTTGTCAACAAAAAATTATGTTTCGAACAAAAGTGCAATACATACTACTACGTTCCAAATGTATGGATCAAACAGCAGAAATGTTTGTTATGTATTGTCATATACGTTATATTGTAATCTCTCTAGCGATATTGTAAACTCTCGAATAATTGTCAAACATACTGCTTACAATAAAACGCATTATTTTTCGTGGAATGCATGCGATGGTAGTCAGCTCACGTGGTGTGGAGGGAAGGAGGGGTCCCCCTTGCCCAGTGGTTCCACTCTCATGAAAAGATACTGTACCATTCCTGATAAATATGGATTAATATAACCTAACCTTAAAACACTTTATATTCCCCTAAAAAGCGTAGTCGACGGAGCCCCGCTTCGCGGGGACCCTATTTCCGAGTGCAGGGTTTAAAGGAACCTAACTAACCTAACGGGGGGGGGTGCCCCAAGTCCCGTTTATGGGGGCAAGAGATACTTCCGTATGTTCAGTTGACAATACTTCGAGACTTTACAATATCGCTAGAGAGAAACACGTTATATTGTAATATAACGTATTTGACAATTTTACGGTGACATATACATCTAAAATCTTAAGAGGCTATCACTATTTTTCTTGTATTTGAGTGTTTTTAGAGTTTAACACTCAAATATAAGACAAATTGTGAATTTTTTTTGAGCGCTCCTGTAGAATTTATTAAACTTTCTCGGCCACAAAATTGAATAAATATATATGCATATTTTGTGGCCATATCTAAACCATAATCACACATCTAAATTCTCAGTTTTTATGTGTGATTATGGTTTAGGTTGGCCACAAAATTAAAAAAAATATATACTAGAGAAAGTATGATTACTTTCTCTTCTGACATCACGCCTGTAATCCCCAAAGGGGTAGGCAGAAGTGTACCTAATAGGATACCCACATTTCGACAGTTATCTCTAAGTTCCATGTAATCGGGGCAAATATTTATACAACCGACGAAAAAATCGCTGATGAGTGAACTTAAGATAATAGTTTCTGCGTCAATATCTCTTGCACCGTGTATTCTTTGCCTATTTAAAGTTTTATACACTCTTTACTTTTTTTGTGAAATGGTGACTTGTGTCTGCCTTTATAATAGATTGTTCGATGATACGAGTAACTACTGCATAATGTTTATCAATACAATGGATTCTTCTGCCCACGTGAAGCCTTGGGGTCAGTGTTTATAAATAGCTCATGATAATCTTCGCAATATACCTCGCTGCTGGCCCCGGCTGTCATTTGTAGATCTTTGACAGTCGTTACATAGGTAGTCAGTGGCACGAAAGACTGACCAGTCTTACATAGAGGTATATATAGTATTACCTAGTACTAACTGGGTTGTGAAGGTCAGATGGGCAGTTGCTCCATGTAAAATACTGGTTTGCTGCATCCGGTTAGACTGGAAGCCGACCCCAACATAGCTGGGCAAAGTCTAGACAGTTAATGATGATGATACCTAGCTTTTCTGGTGGTGGTGGTCTCTTTGGGTCGATTCTTGGCTACAGCTATTTACTTTGATTCTCTATATGGATATCCTTGGTTTACCAGCACGGTATTTTGTACAAGTGCCAGTTTGGAGAAAGGATTATTAAGATTTTCTGGCAGGAATTCTTCAGTGTTCGCCTAGGGAATGAATTTCTGCAATTAATAGGTCACCTGGTTTCCTGGGACTTAAACGTATCTGATCAGAGCGCTCATTGAGTCACCCCTTGTAAAATGTTTTACGTTTTTGTTTCTATATTTTTTTTGGTGTACATGACAAAGAGTATTCTAGTCTATTCTATTCTGGCGTAAGTGTCACGTACCTAAATGGTTCTGAATACCCTTTTTTTTCGGATGGGAAATCATCAAATGACTGAAAGTGACTCAAAGTGCAACGAGAAAGTGAAAGAAAAGAAAGAAAGAAAAAGAAAAAAAGAAGAAGAAGAAGTGAAAGTGAGTGAGTGAGTGACTTTCACTGATTAAAACCCATCCATGTTAGCCCAGTTTAGCCCGTTCTATTCCAGGGCCGCGGTATCTCTTGCGAAAAGTCTCGCAGCCCTTTCAGACATCGGCCCTTGCGGACTCTTTCCTTGTTCTGAATACCTTCGCCGTCGATTTAATAGTGGAACAACGGCTCGCCCATCTACTTTCCTCCTTGAACTAAAAGTTCTTTCACAAATTCCATTCTCGAAAGCCCATCCAATAATGTTTTCGTTCGACTAGAAATTTTATGCATAGTACACACATCAGCCGAATTCGATGTCGAAAGCAGACTATCGCATATTCGAGCTATGCTCACACACTTGACGGCTTGTAAGCGAAATAGCATAATGGAGGAATCAGCCGGGACGACATGGTACGATAAACTCGAACAGGTCGGTTTGGAGAATATTCGTGGGTGAATGTTTTGGAAATAGGGGGACGAGGAATGGATGGAATTTGGTTTGCAGGATGTTTTGATACTGGTAATGATGGTGGATTGTTGTCTTACAAATCATTGGTTTTGTGACTGTTTCAGTCTGTGCCAGTATCATGGGGTTTAGGCTTTGTGTCATCTCGTGGAACTCTTCATCACTAGTCAATACTGAATCTTTATAAGGCCTTACTTACTCCACACATAGGTATAAGTAATCCCTTTATGTGTTTATTTAGATCGTCAAAATACATAATCATCTTTCGTCAGTAAAATTATCACCATTATCTATATTCTATATTAATCTTCATCTATATTTACCTCTTTGAATCATTGCTTCTATCAGAAATCTGTGTGTTATATTAAAGTCACGATTTGCATAATCCCAAAGAAACTTCTGTCTTAATTTCCTTTCGTTTCAAGGTTTCAGTAAACAATCACAAGGCTGTGTGTTATGTTGCAATAAATCTGACGTTTCCTAAGCCAATAAAACCAGAGCTGAATACTAGTCTATTTTCAGGGCCAAAGGGAGTCAGGTAGAGGGGAAGGGGGGAGGGCTAAACGAGCAGTAATAAACTTAGACAACCGTAAATCAAATGTACCGGACAGCTCTCGTCACACACCGTTACGATGCACAAAGAAATAAGTTCAGGCTATGTTTAGCCCTAGGGAAGTGTGGAAGGGAATATGTGTTTTTGATGACAATTTAGTGTTATTGTTCAGACTATGTTTAGAGGTACTGAAGCAACTGGGTTTTTTGGATAGCCGTGCCAACTAGTACCTACCATTTGTAATTCAGTACCTGGCGTATGAAGTGATAAATACTATTCAGTATTTTAGAGTAGGATAGAAGGTAGTCAGCTGTGAGAGTTGGCAGAGGTAGTGTTTCCTAGCGCCTCTTATATAGCTGGACAGAGCAAGGAGCAGTGCCAAGAGAAGGAGCCCCTTTACCGGAGACGGGGTTTGTCACAAGAATTCCATCACTGCTAGGGTGATTGTGCTGGAGAATGCAATTTTGTACCGCACCCCAGCCAAAAATGACAAGGAAGGGAACACTGTGTGGTTTTAGTCAGAAGGAGTCACAGTCAGGGGTGATAGATCCCACCATCCATTGGGGAGTACGTAAAAAAAGTCGTAAAGCAGTTAAAAAAATCCCTCCGGCAAGTCGCAGGAGGAGGTAGATTTCGGAGAAGGTGCTGGAGCGTCAGACTATTGAAAATTTGTATAAAGAGTTGTACTTATGTGTGCAATCTACAAAAAAAAAATATGATTTCAAAATCGTTGTCCTGTAAGGGAAATTTACCCTTTTTAAATCCTCTCATAAGAGTTTAGCATCGAAACGTCCTCAATTTTTTAGTTACTATTTTTTATTTCGAAAACTATAAGTTTTATCGCTAAACTTCAAAGGTAACAATTGTAGAATAAACAATATTCTTTCAAAAAAAAAAAAATGCGACGCTCAAAATGTTTACTGTTTCGGAGATATGATTTTTTTACGCAAAAATTTTGGAAATTTCAACCCCCTCCCCAATTTAGGGGTTGCATCAAAAAATTTTTAATTTAAAGTTGTTCGTATACTTACTCAAAATGATAAAAATGAAAAACGGTTCAAAAATTTTCCATAGGAAAAAAGTTATGGCCAAAAAACTGATTTTAGAAAAACCGCCCCCCCCGCCGCCCCCCATGGACGAATTCCGCCCATTCACGAACTTAGCCTAAGTTTTGACCTTTTTGATTTTTTGGCCAAGTTTGAAAGCAATCGGTTCATAATTGCGACCTGTAGAGTGTGGCTAAATTTTGCTTGACACCCATATACATATAACGTATACATATACATATATCTCCGTAGGTGAGAGACCAATAGGTAGATTTTTAAAAAAAAAAACGGAAATCTACTTAAAAACGTCGACTAAATTGCCTTGAATCGTAAAACCTAAAAAGTACAGATTGATCACCAAAAACTATCGCAATTCAGAGCCAACAATAACACATTTAACAGGATTAGTTCTCGTAATTTTGCCAGCATTTTTCGAATTGCTGCACCCGAAAATCTAAACCAGAATTTGTGCAGACAGGATACGATCATACGACGCAATCTTGCACATACAAACGTATGTTAGCTGTGTCACTCGCATTAGTGCTGCGATATTTATAGCTGGGTATCGAACCTGCGCTAATCCGGAACGCGTCGGATTGCATACGCATTGGAGCATTGGGTGACAAACAACCGCGGCACTGCTGACTGAAACATCGATTTTGTGACAATTTGAGAGAATGTACAAGAAAAGCGAAATACTATATTCTGAATAGATTTTAAGCGCAACTCTATTTGTGGTGATTTAAACTTCGTTTGAAATACTGTTAGAATAAAGTTCTAATCAGCTTGCACTACAAAGTGGTTGTTACGTCAGTCACTGTGGGCCGAATAGTGCGAAATGAGTGGTTTCGATCGATTTTAAAAAAAATCTATTGATTCGACTAAAAAAATAATGATGATGCTAATATGTTGCTTGTAGAATTATTGGCCAATCAGAATGATCGCATGTACTTTAGTACAGTTTTTAATCGTTTAAAGATTTTTTGGAGATAAGTTCGTGATTTTTTTATCGAGTATAATTAATTGTTTTATGTTTTCAAAACACTATCATAATAGCATATATCCTGAAGAATATCATATATTTTCTAGTTCCTTGTTTTAATGATCACATGGAAAAACTGCGGTCTCTGAAAAATTGTTTAAAAGTTGGAGTGAAACACTTCTTATTGTAGAAAGTAATAATAATCATCAGCAATCATGTCAATCATCAATACAAACTTCCAAGAGAAATACCTGATAAATAATCTGTGTATATCAGACATTTGCAACATCTGACAAGGGTACTAAAGGACTCTTGTGAACTATGAACTTAGAACAAAACCCTTTTCTTGAGGAACAATTTCATGACTCGTTAGATCTTGCTTAGGCAATTCTCAAACGACACCGCGTGGTCTGACGATGAAGTGGATCTCACGTCTCATTTGCGTGTGTTAAATCCGTTGATGCTTAACATACGTACGGTCGAACAAGCTATTTGGTTTACAGTTTAACCCACAAATTACAAAAATGAAAAAATTTGTTCGACCGTTCATCGCACAACCGCGCGGACGAGCGGCGCTCACCGGCTCTTTGCGCGGCGCGGCGCACCGCCACTACATTTGCTTCGCCCGCCGCCGCCTCCGCCCGACGCGGTGTCGAGTAAAGAATCGCACACTTGGACGACAGCAACTAATCTAAGTGTCATAAGTCCTTAAACTCATAAGAACCCACACCACAACACTCCAAGAAACCAGAAATCCGTCAATCGCTACATCCGCGTAAAGATGTCGCCGACCATTACAGCGCATTGTACCCTGTCCTTTGTTCCTAGCCAATTAGTCGTAAGTTCCCACCACCGCACCTCCAGCCGCTGCAGCGCTGACTAGCGCTATTATCGCTTAATAGATTATGGCCCAGCTCCGCTGCTTTGTCTCTGGGTAGCAACATAACCGGAGAGTTTCGTCCGTATAAATAATTTTAGACTTGCGGCTAAGGTGGTGTTTCCAAAGTTTAAGTTTAGGGATTAAAGTTTACCTTAAAAGATCTCGTTGTGAACTAGTTTTGAATAGAATTAGTACGAAATCTGAAGTTGATCTTTAGTTAATTAAAACTTGATTTAAGTTACATGGAGTTAGAAAATTTTGCTGCTAACATCTAAGACCTTAAGTAAACATTTTAAGTTATGATGTCAATGGAATGCCTCATGTTTACAAAGGTTTTTTTTTTACGAAGAATTGGATTTAGGTTAGGTGGTAGTGCAAGTAACTACGTATATCAAAGTAGAAACACGTATAAAGCCCCAGGCCACAGCACTTCCCCGAACTATAAAAAAAGAACGTCACAAACAATCCACAAAAGCAAGCTACAATTAAATTTCACCTCTGGCAACACTAAAATGCTGAAGTACCAAAATCCCACAATAGCACATGGCAACACCGAGATCATTTTTCACCGTCGCGTTGGAAGGAATACGTGTTTGTGTGGACTGACGGCTCCAAAATATAAATCAGACATAATGGTATCTGTACAAAGCGCTTTTGAGTTCACACTTGCCGGTTTTTGGGGTTCCATGAGAGGAAAAACTCATTTGTAATTGTCAACGATATGAATATTGTTTACTGTTAACATTTTATAAGACGTCATCCTCTTTTAAGGCAAAATCTCATATGTTAAGTAGGTCATAATTATTATAACCCATAACCAACCCATTTTTAAAGTATTTTCATAACTTCTACTAATCCGAATGTATGTCACTGATACTTTCCACCTCCGTGACAGTTGTTACATGTAGTCAGTGGCCCGAAATTCTGAGAACCAGTCTTACCAAGGGGAATCGTTAGTATCCAGTACTAACTGGGTTGTGGATGTCAGATAAAGGTAAAACTGGTATTCAGCTGCATTCGGTTAGACTGGAAGCCGACCCCAACGTACTTCTACTTCCGTGGAATGCGTATGATTGCAGCTTTCTCACTACAATATCGCTTACACATCTTCTCAACTTGAGAAGTTATCATTAGTGTTCATAATCTTACCGATAAACAGTTTAATTCCTGCACAAACCCTTTCAAATACTTACTATAAACTTTATCGACATCTCTTTCAGACTGGTATGTGTATAGATCCTAGATGCTAAGTTACTACACATTCCAAAACGTCGAAACCCGTGTAGCGTAGCAATTTCATAGTCATCACACAAATTGTGTTGCACGCCGATATTTCTGCCGCGTGTATGCAATTCGGACGTCAGATTTTTGCGATCTATTTCGCAATAACACCGAGGATATATTGGTATGTTTGTAGGGTTTACGCATAGTATGTGCAAAGTAACTTTAGCAATCGCAGTTTTGTGTAATTTTGAATCTGAATAGAAAGGTTTAATCCAAAATCTATGACACCAAATTAGGTGGTCAGAAGACACATAACATAACATCACACCCGTTATTCCCGAAGTGTAAGGCAGAGGAGGAATTAAAGGGTGTCCAAAACCTCTTAACGAAGTCAAAAAGCAATTGTTCTCCCCGTCATTGCGATCATTTTTTTGTTCTACACCATACCTGGGAATCTTCTAGTTACGGAGATATTGGGGGTCAAAGTTACAACTTTTTGATATGTTTTTTTTTTTAACCCCCAGTTATAAGTTTGACGTGTGTGTGTGTGTGGCATCGTAGCTCCCGAATGGATGGACCGATTTTGATTTTGTTTTCTTTGTTTGAACGGTGAATTACTCAGGAGTGTTCTTAGCTATGTTTAATAAAAATCAGTCCAAGATGGCCGCCACCACAAAATGGCGACTCAAAATGACCCTATGTGTCGGGGGTTTTTAATTTCATGTAACTTGTTAAACACAGGTTTTTTATTGATTTTTTATTTACTCTACGACCCCCGCATTATTCATTCTATCCATCATGCTGCTGATGCATTTAAGTGCGTCACATTGAGTTCTACCACAAAACATGATTTTACACTTCAAAAAAAAAAGTCGTTTCCCAGCAATAATTTTTGGGTAAACTTACTTAGTTTGATGTCCTTGGTTGACGGATTCGTGATTGTTGTGTTGGTTGGTTGTTCAATTAAAGACACCGTTTCGTTGGGAAGACTTGGTTTAATACAGGTTACATAGTAGGAGTATCACAGACGGGGTTTTCAGTCAGACAGCCATTAGGCAAGTGAAGACAACCAGAGACAAGACAGATAATGCATAGTGATGTGTATAATAATAACATACTAAATAGTGATGTTACAACATCCCCCTTGTTGAGTTTAACTTTAACCCCTGACAAACAATTATAAAGAAGTACTATGCTAAACAACTTAACTTATAAATGACAACATGTTTTGTGATACTTATAGCTACGTTAACACTAGACAACATTCATAATAATACTAAGACTAACATTTGACCTTAACTTTATTCTTATTTCTAAGTTAATCAATTTCTTCAATTAACCTTCTTGTTGGTCTTACAATACGACCTGACCTTGTTGTCACTTCTGAGGATTTTTGAGAAGAGGATTCTTGAGGCCTAGACTCCTGTCTGTCACCTTCCTCTCTCCCCTGTGACGAGTTGGATTGCATAGGAGGGTTTGTGAAGTTATTAGAATACTTATGTCTTAAGTGTATTCTATTTCTCCTATACCTAACACCATGGACATCCTCAACAACATATGACCTATTGTTCATCATTCTTTGTTTGACAATAGCTTGCTCCCAGTTACTTTTGGGATTTCTTTTAAAATAGACATGGTCATAATAATGTAACATTGACAAAGACTTTGTATTTCTATCATAATACTTAGATTTGTTACTATTATTTTTCCTGACTGACTCTTTGTAATCCTGAAACGTTACAACTTTTGGTTTCAATTTTTTATATGACACTGGAATGTTATCTCTTAAGTTTCTAGACATTAGCAATTGTGCTGGTGATGCTAAATTGTTTTTTGACGTATTTCTGTACTGTAATAAAGCTATATATGGATCTGTTTTGTTTTCTTTACATTTCCTTAGCATATTCTTTATTATCTTGACAGAAGATTCAGCCTGTCCGTTCGACTGTGAATGATATGGGCTAGTAACTACATGTTCTATGTCCCATTCTTGTAAAAAGTTTTTAAACTCTATTGACTGGAACGGAGGACCACCATCGGATACCAATGACAATGGTATTCCATGACGTGCAAAAATTGATTTCAAATGTGTAATTACATTTTGAGATGTACTGTTTTTATTTAATAATGCAATCTCTATGTATTTTGAGTAATAATCTGTGACTATTAAATAAACTAAATTATCAAAATGCATTAAATCAATACCGACTTGTTGCCATGGATATTTACATATTTCAAAGTTTTGTAGTGGTTCCTTCTGGTTACATGGCTTGAACTTTGCACATATGAAACATTGTTCTACTAAATTCTTAATACTACTAGACATATTTGGCCAATACAAAGATTCTTTAGCTAAAGTTAAGCATTTATTTATACCTTGGTGACCTTTGTGAATTTTTTCTAACATTTCACTATACATAGACTGTGGTACTATTAATTTTGAACCTTTGAATACTAAATCTTTAATGACATGGATTTCTCCTTGAATGTTCCAAAATGGTTTTACCAGTGGACTGACATTATTTTTATTCTTTGGCCAACCTTCATAATAATACTTGATCAATAATTGCAAGGATTCATCAGTTTTGGTTTCCTGTGTTAACTTCTTGCTATATTCTTCTGTGATTGCTAAATTAGCATACATAATGTTGACATGACATGACATTTCTGACTCATTTTCAGGTGTGTAATGGTCTTTTAAAGCTGCTCTTGACAAAGTGTCTGATATAAACATTTCTTTACCTGGGACATGCATAACTTCCAAATCATATTTTTGTAAAGTTAACATCATACGCTGTAATCTAGCGGGGACATCATGTAAAGGTTTTATAAATAAATAGACTAAAGGTTTATGATCAGTGTGCACTGTGACTCTATTTCCATATACATATTGGTGGAATTTTTCACAACCAAATTGAATAGCTAGCAGTTCTTTTTCTATTTGAGCATATCTTTCCTGGGTTTCTGTTAATGTTTTTGAACTATATGCTATAGGTTTGTTTGCTTGTAAAATGACTGCACCTAAAGCTGACTTTGACGAATCGACTGACAAGACTAATGGAATCTTGGGATTATAATGAGCTAAAACTGGTGAGTTAGTAATCTCATCTTTTAATTTATTAAGACTTTGACTATGATTCTCATCCCAAGTCCAGACTGAATCTTTTTTCAAAAGATTTCTTAATATTTGAGTTTTTTCTGACAGGTTACTTATAAAAGGTCCTAAATAATTGATCATACCTAATATTCTCTGTAACTCTTTGACATTTTTTGGTGTGGGCATATTGACAATGGCTTTGACTTTCTCTTTGTCTGCCCTGGCACCATCTTTACTGAAGATATAACCCAAGAAACATACTTCAGAGACTAAAAATTTACATTTTGACTTATTAAATTTTAAATTGACTTGACGTGCTCTCTGCATGACTTTATGTAATCTTTCATTATGAACAGATTCATTTGGGCCATAGACTAATATATCATCAATGAATATTAAAACTCCTTCAATATCACCAAATAAGTTCATCATGACTCTTTGAAAAATTTCTGACGAAGCATTTATTCCATATGGTAATCTTAAATACTTATATCTGCCAAATGGTGTTTGAAAAGTACACAATTCAGAACTATATTCATCTAGACGTATCATCCAAAATCCAGAAAAAGCATCTAAATGTGAAAAACATACAGCACCTTCAAGCTGTGACCTAATTTCTTCAATTGACTTGAGTGGATAGAATTCCCTCATGATATTTTTATTTAGATTCCTAGGATCTAGACATATTCTTAACTGACCTGTACTTTTTACAGTTACGACGACTGAATTAACCCACTCAGTAGGTTTTGTGACCTTCTCAATAACATTCATCTTCTCCATGCGATCCAACTCTTCACGTAATTTCCCTTGTAACGCGAATGGAACTTTCCTGGGCGGATCAACGCATGGTACTGCTTCAGGCTTGAGTTTAAGATGACAGACTGGAGGTAGACACCCAAGACCCTGAAAAACATCATTATATTGTGTAAGAATTTGTTTACAAAAATTTTGTTTTGTTACTGAAAATACACGTTTAATTATACCTAACTTTTCACAAGTTGGTAGACCAAGAACATTTGGACAATCTAAGTTTGCTACTATAAACATTATAGATTCAACAACATTATTGTTGTTTATACTCAAATTACAATTTAAGTTTACTTTGCCTAAAATTGGAATGGATTTTCCACCAAATCCTGTGACATTTATTTGGCATTTGACAAGCAATACTTTTGACAGATTGTTTTGACGTTTAATGTTATTGTATGTTTGTTTTGACATAATGTTGACATCTGCACCTGAGTCTATGATGCATTTGATTTGTTTATTACCTACTGACAAGTTAATTTCCCAAGACTGTTTAGAATGACTACTTTCCAAAGTGTTGACTTTATTTTGATTCTGACTGTTTGTATGTGACTGTGAATACTGATACCCGTCCCTGTGATGATGATATTGTATTTTGTTTTGAGATCCCTCAGACTTGTGACCATTTTCATCTTTGAGATGTAAATGCAGACTCGGATATTTTTTATTTTGACTGTTTGATTGGGGAGTGAATCTCTCAGACGTGTGACTGCTCTCATCACTGAGATGTGGTTTTTCTTTATCGCATCTCTCAGACATATCACCGTTTTCATCACAGAGATTATGTGAATAGGGACGTTGACTTTGGGATTGGATGAATCTCTCAGACTTGTGACTGCTTTCATCACCGAGATATTGATTATTTTTATCACATCTCTCAGACATATCACAATTTTCATCACAGAGATGATGTGAATAGGGACGTTGACTTTGGGACTTTTGACTAATGGAGTCTACACGAGATCTCTCAGACTTGTCACTGTTCTCATCATTGGGATACGGTGACTGCCTCGTCTGTGATGCCTGTGTGGTGTGTCTGTTTGACTGACTGCTATGTAAATGACTGTTATGACTTTGACTCGACTTTGATTGACTGTGTCTTTTATGTTTTTGACTTGACTTTAATTGACTGTTCAACATTCCAACAAAATATTCTTGACTACTATCTGAATTAAACGATTGCAACTGACTGACTTTTTTATTTTTAAAGCAATATTTAGCAAAATGACCAAAAGATTTACATGACCTGCATTGCATGCCTTTAGCTGGGCACTTGTAGCGATGTGACTGTCCACAGCGGCTGCATGTCTTCGAGTTGCTGGTGTGGTCGCTGCTTGGAGCTGGACCACGACTGCTCGAAGCTGACTGGCGTTTGCTCGAAGCTGACTTGCGACTGGAAGCTCGCTGTCGGCCTTCACCTCGACCACGGCTCCTTCGACTGAGATGCATGACGTTTTCACTGGCGACGGCGCTTCCTTTGATGATTTTCTCGGCATCTTGCTGCGCGACTATGAGTGTCATCGCCAGCTCTTGCATTCTCTGATAAGTCAAATCAGGTTCTTGCAATAATCTCTGACGTACATGTGACAAGTCAATGTTGAGGTTTGCAATAAAAATATCTTTGATGAGCGATTCCCTGAGCGTGCCAAACTCACATTCACTACTTTTTATTTCCAAATCCGTGAGGAAATCAAGGATGTTTTCAGATTTATCCTGCTTGCGTGTGAAGAACATGTATCTGCACATCGTCACATTTCGCCTAGGCTCGAAGAAATTGTCAAATTTGGATTTCACTTCATTGAGCGTGCACGCTTCAATTTTTAGGTTGAATGTGTTAAATATATTTAAACCACGTTCTCCGATCAAATGCAAAAGAATTGCAATCTTACGTTTTTCGGTTGACTTGTCCAGGCCTGTGGCTAACAAATACAGATCCAATTGTTGCCACCATTTCTTCCACGCCTCCGCATTATTGTTGGCTGGATCCGACGAGATGTGGAGCTGTTTCAGACTCGTGCGCAGTCCTGTTGTGTCGGCGCCATCTTCGTCGCCACCGCGTGCGCTGCCAGGATTCGGCATTTTTACGTGCGTTCTTCCGTTTTCTTTTTAAATGACTCACTTCGACACCATGTTGTGTTGGTTGGTTGTTCAATTAAAGACACCGTTTCGTTGGGAAGACTTGGTTTAATACAGGTTACATAGTAGGAGTATCACAGACGGGGTTTTCAGTCAGACAGCCATTCATTACACAGAGTATATAATCACTACGTTTAATTCATTAGGCAAGTGAAGACAACCAGAGACAAGACAGATAATGCATAGTGATGTGTATAATAATAACATACTAAATAGTGATGTTACAACAGTGATGAGGTTGTTTACAATCTGTATAATGTCACAGATAGCGATCTAATCAATATATAGAGGTGACAGACAAATGGACCGACAAAGTAACTTTCGCATTTATAATCATAACATAGGAGATAACGCACAAAAAAAGAATATTTGCGGGCAATTAGAACCATGGCTTTGATTTCTAGCAAATGCCCTAGTTCATAAAAAAGTAGCACTTTATTTACGCTGCTAAAGATTTCTAAGTAACGTTCATAGACTGAAAAACAAGATCTTAGATTTCTCAAAGATTGCAAGCCACGGAACCTTTCAACAGAACTCACTTCCGAAAGCTTTCATTGTACAGCGAGTGCACTAATTACACTGTAGATATTTTTCTCAACCTTGTCTCTCTAATGAACGAATGAACAAATGAACGAGTGAACGGAATGTTTAGCCGTGTTTATTTAGAAACTCTTTGTTCAAATACAGTTAGCCTGAATGAATGGCAATGTCGTTCCTTCTCGTTCGAAATAAAACGTGAAATATGAACTGGATTTTAATGTTTTGTTCAGTTTATAATGGTAGCATTTTGGCGTGTATAAAAAGAAGTTGATGGTTTTAAATGACGGAGTGAAAAGGATAATGTGTCCTATTGTACATATGTCTAGCGTTTGTGTAGTTTCAGTTGTAGAGAATTAACAGAATCCTTGGCATAGTTTCTGCTTGCTTTTTGGCTTTTTGTGTCACCTGATCTTGTCAAGTCATGTTTGCACTCTGTTATGTACGATCTTTGTAGTAAATGTAAAAATGTCACAACACGAAATCGACTGCCTCGTTGGTCTAGTGGTGGCAGCACGACTTCTGAGCATGAGTTCCTGGGTTCGATTCCCAGGTTAGACAAAGTGTTATTGGGTTTTTTCATCAGGAATTTTTTAGTAGCAGCCATTGAGTCTCGAATTGTGCTCGATTGATGGCAATAGAGCCCCCTATTAAACCATTATAATTGGCGAAATGTGGGTGTACTATTAAGTAGGTACACCTCTGCCTTACCTTTCGAGGACTATAAGCGTGATGCTATGTTATGTTTACGAAATAGAGGGAAACGAAATCGCAATATACCTAGTCACCTACCTGTATAATATTTTTAGGTTAGAAAAGTTTCAGCAGTACACCTGAAATTCATTGCCCCAGCGCACAAACACAGAACAAACTTTTTCCCTCAATTGACTTTTCAGCCAGCGAAAAATATCAGATACACCGGTTTGCACCGTTCACAAACCCGCACAGAATAATTGTTAAAAAAAGATAAAAAAATGCCCCCAACCATATCCCACTGACTGCGCAACGTAGTATCTATGTCGGTATTATTAAAATTCCCGTGTCCGTCAAAGTACAACGCTATTTATCTATTAAAAACGGTATAAAAGCCACAGACACGTCCGCGCGCTCATGTGTCCACACGTTGCGCAAAAAGTACGAAAAAAGTGCAAAAAGGTGTCGACACGTTCGCGGGACAGGCCCGCCCGTGAAATATGGCCACCCCGGACACTCCCGAATGCGTGGATACCCTGTAATTTATTTATAACCCTGTATACTGTTAATGGATATATTTTTTAATGATTTTAATACAGGGTTAGGTTGACATGATTATACGAGCAATAAAGGGACAATTTTATTTGAATGGGTTTTCGGACAAATTAGATTTCGTTTAAGGGATTAATTTTGACGTTTTCTAGTACCGGGACCGTTATTTCGGTTCCAGTTTGGGATAGGAGTAAAATGTATTATTTTTATTATATTTATTTTATAAATATTAAAGTCAGTCTACATTAAATCTCCAACCTTTGTCAGCTTCAGTATTGTGTTTATTGAAGTGTTCGAACATAAAACATTACACAAATAATCACAAACACCTATTTTCCTGTAAAAAATCCCTTTACTTCCACTACGTTCAACTTATTTTAACGGTAAAAGGCTCATGTTTTGTTTATACACCGTGTATTTTCGTCGAACGAAAAAATGTTCTCTTTCAAATAAAGGTACAGTTCTTTCTATTTTTTTCGCCCGAATTTCTATATTGTACGTTTTCCCGCTGCCAGACGTAAGTTAATAAATTACCTTCACATGTTACAACGTCTCAACAAAGCCCAGGTGTTACAGTTTCAGGCCATTGGCCTGACAAAGCAGTCTTTCCTTTTCGTGCCGTTTCTTTACTCCATTGACAAATTCCACTCCTGATTGGGAAAGGGTTGATGGTAGAAAAACCGTCTGTTACGTTATTGTGTTGAATTTTTCCTTTTAAGAACGAAATTACGCTGTCTGTATTGGATGATTTTTGTAATTTATTTTAGTTTTTGAAGTAAAAACTTCCATAGGCGCGTTGACCACTTTTTGAGTGAACAAAAATCATGGTACTCGCGTGACCGTCACTTAACGCTTCGTAGCACTCGTAGCCGATAGCGGATCGGCTACGTGTTTTCACTTCTATCGACAGTTCCCACAGACTGCCCCGCATGTTTTTCTTTACCGCCTTTTTTATTATTTACTAGGAATATAGGAGACCACAAAAAGTGTGACAACCAGTCTTACCAAGTGTTATCGTATTTCCCAGTATTAACTGGGTTGTGGAGGTCAGATAGGCAGTCGCTCCATGTAAAATACTTGTATTCGGCTGCATCCGGTTAGATTGGAAACCGACCTCAACATAGTTGGGAAAAGGCTATTCAGATGATAAGAGTGGATACAACCCCAAGCCATCAACAAATACTAGACGAAGATAGTAACGCAGCGCCAGTCCTCAGACAAGCCAGCGCTGGCCTAGCCCGTGTTGTTTAGATGAGGGAGGCCAAAAGATTTATTTAATTTTTTACCTTGCTTTACTACATAGATGATTTTGCTTGAAAAAAATCTTATGTTTTTCTTTTGTTTTTGTTCCAGAGTTCCGCCTCCAGTCTACACAACTGCAACGACACATGTGATCACATGCCGACGACGGTAAGTCTTTAATTTTGTACATAATAAAATGATAAAACGAAGATGTTCTCCAAAATTATTCCACCTTCTTAATCTCTTTAGTCCAGCTTCGTCTAAGTACGCATAGTTCTTGACAGATGGCTTTTTGTTTTACGACCTTCGAGAAAGGTTCACATTTTCTACAGACGACTTCGCATAAAACTAGGATGTCCAATATCTCGCCATCTGCCGTCCGATGATCCCCAAAATATCACTCAAAGAGCAGGAATTACGGGCTCTACTTTGCTTTATTCGCGTCAAGTGCGAAGGGGACAGTTTTCATAAAGGGCTCGCCGTTGCGGAATGCGTAAGAATAAAATTCTGACTTTACGACTGATGCGGAATGTATCGGAATCCCCTCTTACCCCTCCGGTCCCCCCCCCCCCATCACCCTCTACCTCGAAATCCTAGCGAACTAATTACGCGAGACGATTTCGCCTCGACCGGGACGCGAAAAACATTCAGCCTTTTATTTTTGTATTTGAACAAATTTGTCAATTACTTTTGAAGAGGGTCTGTTCCGCTTTGAAGACTAAAGAGAAATACATAAATTAGAGGAGTTCCCTTTTGTTTCTTTATATCAAAAGGACAAAAGTTTTAAAATCTTGTTTAGATTCATTTTTGTGTGGGTTTTTTTCTTTCGGTTTCGCTAAAATTGCTATTTGGCTTTTTGTTGTGTTGTAAATCGTAGGGGCTTATTTTTTAATCCCCAGCCGTGGACCGTGGAGTATGCGCTGATTCACCTCGACGGCCTCACCTCGGACCGCAAATAATATAACGTCTAAAACAAAGGGAATAAAAGAAAGTCCCGAATAATATTTACGCGGGTGCCCCGTCCGACGGAAACAGAATGTTGGACTTAAATTTTCGGGGTTTTTCCCGGTTTTTCGGACAAACTTTGGGGACCTCCTTCCTGACTTTATAACGGGAGTTTCGGACCACGATTTTAAGTTCGCGCCGCGGTTTCCTCTTGTCTTTTGTTTGAATTTATGTATTATAATAACCCCGGTACGATATTATGAACAAGGTAAACTGATTTGGAAACATTCTCTTTTGTTGTTATTTCGGTAATGGCCATCTCGGAGTTCGCGCATTTCCATTTGGCGAAACGATGTAACTCGTCGGAATTAAAAAATATCGTTACCGTTTCGTTTCAATTCGCCCGGGGGATTCTTTGAAAAATCCCTGCAGAGGACTGAATTCGTGCTATTACTAATGTTACCCCACCTTCATTGTACAATACCCACTTAGTGCTATTGAATAATTCATTGTATCGGCAGCCAACAATAGGCGAAACAAACAAACAAGCAGAGAAAGCCTTCGGCACTGTGGCATGTTTGTTTCGGCACTCCGCTCACCCTGCCTTCCGTCTCTTGCCTCCCCCCTCGGTGCATGTACCTCTTCCGCTTTTAGAGGGCGCATCTGGAATACGCTTTTAACGACAAATTCATGAGACCCCCCCAGATATGTTGGCGTGATAATAAATATAAGCTTAGCGTTTCATCCATAATTCAGTTGAGAACATTCATGAATGCAGCTGAATGTTATGTTGGTTTTAATTTTTAATTTATTTCAGTTTGTTTAAAGTGAAAAGTGGCAAAATTAAGTGCTAAGACTTTGCTCTGGAAGTGTTTGAGAAGTTCTGTGAATTATTAATGAATGAATAACATTATAAGACAGTGTTTCAAAGTGTTAATAAAGAAAGGCAGGACGCATCTCATAACACGTACTTAAATTAAAATTGGGTCGAGCGAGCCATCAGTCTCGGAAGTGGCAGGCACTTAGATGTAAATAAATGTGTTGAAAGTTGAAGTTAACCATAATATCTGATGCAATGAAGTTGTTTTAAAGCGTAAGTGGTGAAGGCGGCAGGAGTACAAAAGCCTGGAGCACCAACAAACATATTATCTACTAACAGCACCCTCCTACTAGGGTTACCAACACGGACAAATGTCCGGATTTGTCTGGACATGCCTTGCTTTTTGACTCTCCGTACAGACATTGTCCAGCCTGCCTATTTGAACCACATTTTTTTTTTAAACTTAAAAATAAGAGGTAACAAAGTACCGTACTTTTTTCTGTTTTTTCTTATGAGGACTTTTCAAATTTCGAAATGGTTACCCTACCTCCGATAGAATTGACTCAAGGCTGGTAATCCGAGAGATGTGAGTACACAATATAGCCAGGACACAAGTACACCGGCTCCACGACTCAGACTCGGCTAAAAGCTGTTTGCAAATAAATAGCTGCTTTTAAGAGCAATAGTTTTCTCCTTGCAAGAATAGAGGTTTTAAGTGATCGATGTATTCTTGTGTTGTTTTATTTGTTAAATAATGGGCAACAGACGGTTCTCTGTATACGTTAAGTGCTTTGACATTATGGTAGTGAGTTACGTCAATTCATATTATTTTTTTCTCTGTAAAAGGTCAATTTGTTTTTAACATTAATGTCTAATTTTAGCAGTCTTTCAGAATCTTTTATTCGTGGAATAAAATTGACGTCTCCTGTCACAGTTTAAGTACGAAATACAGCACCCGGAAATGTGTAAAATAATATATTTTTATTAGCAGGAAAAGATTTTAACTAAGTAAGTTTCAAAGGATGGCCGATTTCCTTAAGGTGAAAGCGTCAGGATGGCCCGCGAAATTCAAATTTTATTACGTTTTTTGCTGTTTGCAGGGCAGTGCTAAGTTTTATGTTGATAAACATATTGGTCGCGGCTGTAAGACGTATGTAGTGACAGAATTATAATCATCAAAATCATCAATACAACCCTCCACGTTCATAAGAGTCGATGAACGATGTCTTCGACTTTTATGAACTTTGAGGGTTGTATTTATCTACATAGGTACGTCTTACAGCCGCGACCGATATGTTTATCATCATAAAACTTAGCACTGCCCTGCAAATACTTACTTGCTACCTTGGAGCATCCCCCTTAACTTATCGCTATCCTATTAAACAGACAATTCACCTTAACTTCTGTATACTTATGTCATGCCAACCTTTTAAGTCTTTGTCAAATAAGAAAAGAGCAAAATAACATGATGATGATGACGAGCATGATTTAGTAAAAAAGGTTAAATAAATTAAATTAAATAAACTAACAACAAACTATAAAAGGGCATCAGCTGGAAGAAACTGGCGGCGTTGCCACTTTGTATGGCAACAAGTATAAGTTACCGGCAAATTTAGTTTAACAAATAAAATCCCCAGTTTTTAACCGAAACTAATAAATCGTAGTCACATATCAATTACAGTAACATCACCCACATTTTTACAGAACGTTTTCATTCACCGAACAGCCGTCCCGTGAGATAAGTTTAATTACAATCTGCTCATAAATTAACGAAACAAATTGCTGGACGATACTATCTCGGTTTATCTTAACATTTTTGTTAACCCGTCACAATGGTTCATATATCAACTAGATACCAACCCCTGCTTGGTTAAAGGATTTCGGGTTCTGTACAGTTTAAATTGAAAAACGGGATGTAATTATAAAACCACAAGGGTAGATAGATATGTCTTTTAATTTACATTTTTGTCGGTGCGGTGTTACAAATGCTCGGACTTTGTGTTAATGGCGGGGTTAAAAATACACATATTCATAAGGTTTCCGGAACCTTTTCAGATCAGTTTTTTAGAAGCATTTTCCTTGACAAGAAGTCATGTACTTACTCGTAGTTGTACATTATAGTTTAGGAGCAAGCGCAAGTTTGTAAGAAACGCGCAGTTCAATAATTCCGGTAGGTCAGCAACCGTTTCACATACTGCATATCGTAATTTGTTTGGAATCTTGTTGTATGATCTAAAGAGATATTGGTTTGAAACTTTGATCAATTTATCTAAACTACGGCCCCCAAAGGAACTTAACTCCAAGTCGTGCTTGACTTTACTAGTCTGAGGTCACATAACTTTGAAAAATCGTTACCCATTCATTACGTTTATCACCCCGGCCTAAATTAAGTCGAGAGATAGGACAGCCCCTAATTCTAAAAGTCACGGATACTTTTCAAACAGGTATCGATCACCAAGCTTAGAAGTCTATACTTATGTTGGGTTTCTTGATTTTTTTGTTAAAGTGTCTTTGAGTCGATTCATTGGCTAAGTTTGTGACGAAATTGTAATTGAAAAAATCTAAGAAAATTACATGAATTTCATCAGGTAAGTTTTAATAGAATGTGATTCATTCCAACAATTAGGTACTGTCCATTGGTATTCATGCAGAATGCACTCCAATATAAATAAACATAAATTATTCACACCTCGTTTTTCAAAACTCAGCAAAAATCTCGCCAAAAAACTTCCAAAATATAAAAGAAGAACCGATTCGTCTGTCTCAAATTGTCCATAAAAGCGATATCGAGTCACCCTCATGTTGTCCCCTTCGGAGGTCGTAACTAACGAACGAATGGCTTTCAAATGAGGGCCGGGAGCTAAGACACGGTCTACCGTGAGGGGACCGCACATCTGTCAGACCCTCCCTTCAAACGGCTACTTTAATACAACTCTTCGGCCCTTCTAACCGCCTGGTAGCTCGCGCCAAAACTCTAACCTTTGACCCTTCGCTGTTTAAATTTTTACAGTATTTTCTAAGTACGACGTGGTGACGGTACGTTTATCTGGAATAGAATGACTTCATTTTATGTGATCCTGGTACCAAACTTTTATTTCCGTCTAAAAATATTACAGATATTTATGATTCCTGTACAAAAAATTGGAATCTCGATAAGAATTTCTCTGATTTTTCAATTCTTGGAAACAGAGATTCGTAAAAGAATTTGTATAATATCAAATACACCGTTTCGATATTTATTAATAAGTTGGACCTGTAAAAGAGATTTCCTCGTAGCGAAATAATTTTTCGGTAAAATAAGAAATATTTGGGACTAGTCAAGCGTTATGATGACAAACGAGGCGTGAATTGGATTCTCATCTGGTTTTATATCAATTTTGTGGAAAAAAGTTATAATTTTCTAAAAACAGCAAAGCTATTACAATTATTAACAAAAAAAAAAACATTTGTATTAAAAGAACTCGTGAGTTCTGTTTATTTTATGCCAAGCAATGCTTACCTAGCAATTTCGTTATATTTGTTCAGGATTATTGAAACAAAATACTTAGCGATTTTTCTGCACCAAAAACTAACATAAACAACCGAACAATGATAATATTATTTTCAATAACAGAAACTTCTGCTAAACTTTCGATGACACACGAAATAATAAGAGAAGTTGAAAAACTAACCTAAAATACTCTGACCTTCGACGTCTAGTCGCCATCTTGTGCCAGACTTGCTAAGTTGTTTATGATATTATGTGATACATTATTTATTACGATTAATATCGCTTACATAACAAATACATACTTAGTATTGCTTTGCTTACAAATTAGGTTATTTCAGTAACTGGTTTATCGCTTATTAACTTAAGTAATCCCAAGCTTTGTCATAATTACAATGGTAATATAAACTGCTAATTTATTTCTTAGGCAACATTTGCAACCCGAGCCTATTCCGTAATAAAAACTAACTTCATCACGAAAAAACTATTTTCTACACGTTCCCTTTATTTTACGAAACGAGTTTCCAAAATGCCTGATTATCCTTTCGACTCATTTCTATTCCTCAAAGCTGTAACTATATTCTTTTATCTGGCAACAAAAACCAACCCTTCTTTAGTGTTGTCCCTTATCTCTAACTCTTACGATCACAGAGTATCGATAAAATCAAGAAAGTATTCCCATTATTATATCCTGGACACCCTTTTTTTGCACTTTTTAGAAAAAAAATAGCGTTCGTGAGAGCGTAAATTATATGTTTATAACATTCGCATTATCTCGCACAAAGGGTCGCTATGCTTGTGATCCGGGGGTGTGCGGCCGCTCCCCCCTTCTCTCCCCCCTGACGTTAATTCTCACCCGTATTTGTGCACTCCCGTATTGGTTTAGATTCTTTGCTCTCCGAGGAGGGCCAAGTAGTTACTATAGGCGTCGAATTTATTTCTTTAAAGTCCGGGGTTTTTGTTTGTTTATGTCAAATGTCACGTTTGAAGCTATTGAGTGGATAAAGTGAATAAAAACAACAGCTGTGCGCTCACAACACAATGCTTTGTCCAGCTTATGAAATACGAAGTTTAAAAAGTAAGTAAGAAGTTGTGTATCTCGCGGGACAATGTTGTACTTACGAAAATTGCATGACTGTTTTATTTCAGGAAGTACTTACCTTTAATTAGTTTCAGCAATTCTCAACAATCAATTATTTACTGTCTATTCTTTCATAAATTAATAATCTTTCTTGGAATCTTCAGTAAAGATCTTTAGATCACTCGAAACTACTAAAAGAAAAATAATGAACTAGTAGGTAAGTACTCCAAAACTTTCGTAACAGGTACACATAATATTATAACTATCTCAGATAATGTTCTTCCAAAAGTTTATAATACAATAATCACAGAATGTTACATAATACGCCTGTGCGGTGCGTATAACGAATTCTCGGCAAAATACTACAACAAAAATTATGGAACTTCCACAAAACTTTTATGTTATAATAATATGGCAACATACGCAAGCTCACGACGACGCGATGTGGCAAACATCACATCCTACACAGCCTAACACATTTTTTTTAAATTCGGTCCAGCCGGTGTGTCAAAAAAAAAAGAATCAAAAATTAACCGTCTTTGAAGTAGAGTGTAGACATAATTTAAAAATAACATATTAAAAAAACCGTAAAACCACAACTAACAGACCGTTCGGCTAATTATAATTTAATCAGTAGTTTACACAGACAGGGTCTTTGATCGGGGTGTTATTGTAATACCACGTGCAGTGAACACACGTGCCGGGCGCGTATTGTAAACACCGGTTACACGATAAATAACCGAATGGCGCGGTGCGTCGCGCGGGTAATCGAATTATGAATCGATAGTTTTTTTTTTTGTTTGTTTTGCGAGGATAGGGACTTAATTGGCGCGGATGAAAATAAAAGTGTGATGTTAAAATTGATGAATTTTAGGAATTGGATAGTCTTGTTGTATGGTGTCTTTTTAGAGTTTAACAAACAGTTTCAAGGATTGTTGAGTGTGATAGTTTCCACAGGAGCACTAAAGCTGAGATGGTTTTTATTGCTTATTACTTTTACTTTAAGATAGGTACCTACGTTAGTAAGACTTTAAAAAATACGGGTGCGTGCCATTTGATATAATAACAGAAAGTCTAACGTTCACGTGACCTAATTTCATTTAATATACTTTTTGTTTAGTATAACGATGAAATGATATAATGAATTATTGATATAATTTCAGTTTATCTAATTTTATATGTCTTAATTAACATTTCCTATAATGCACCCTTAAACTAATATTAATTTAGTATAATATTAAGTTAGTATAATATTTAGTTAGTATAATATTCAAAATCTATAATAACGTTAGTTATAATTTTGAGCGTGCCGCGGTAGCGGCCGCCGAGCGCCAGATCCTCGCTGTTGCAGGTGAATCATTACCCTGTATTGTGGGTGAATGATGTGGGTTAGGTTAGGTTAGAACTGTGACCTTTTGGCGCGCGAAGGCGAGCGAGCGGAGCGAGCGTGCCGCGGCAGCGGCCGCCGAGCGACAGATCCTCACTGTTGTAGGTGAATCATTTGGGTTATTTGAGGTTTGACAGGGCATTATGATGTTTCCTGATATTTACTTATTCATTACAGAATTTCGGCTGAAAATTAGGAAATATGAAAAAGGTCAGATAAAAGTTATGTCAACTAAACGTTATATTAAAACAGCATTATACAAATTGAAAATTAATTTTAATGAACGTTATACTAAATGTTATTAGAGTAAAAGAAGTTTATCTGAAATATAAGATTAGATCACATGAAATTAGGTTATTTGTTTTTATAGCATATGAAAATTATATCATGTGAACGTTATTTCAAGTGTAAATATACTTTCTGTTATTATATCATATATTACACACCCAAAAAATACAGTTGCAAGACTATACAAAAGTACACAATCATACGACATAAGTAGAAAATCCCTAACAATACTGACCCAAATTGTAAAAAAAAAAAACTTGAGAGGTGTCAAGGGACACCCGGGTGGAACGAAGTTCTTTCGATTAACTAGTGAAGGAATTGTAATAAAATTTTATTTTTTTTAAGTTATAATAATATTTTTTTATTATCAACAAATATAATGTTCACTCAACAAAAATAATCGTCGCGACACCACACTGTTCAATGCGAAATAGAAATGAAACGAACGCATTGCAACCTTCATTTATTTTTAAAAAGTGTCGTGACAACTTTTTCGTAAGAATTTTTTCCGTCTAGCCCCCTTTCACAACGCGCGATAAGGAACTTCGTTCCAAAAACAAAATGTCACAACTCCAAAAGCATTAGGGAATCCCTATCGGGCAACACTGCCCGATTAATCGAATAAAGCATCCAAACTTTGCAACTGGCTGAATGACTGTCAAAGCATTGCGAAAAAAAAACGATCGCGCACAGAAATGAAGCGAAAAATTCCAAAAATGCCAAGTTCCCGCTCGTTTTACACGAAAGGTTTTTTATCGATGGCATCGGTGATTGCTTTTGAATATTTTACCGACCAAACGTATTATGTATTCACGTCATAACCGAAGTAAATATTTGATGGCTCTCTATCTTACCGAGTTATTAATATTATTGTTTGTGCGATGAGACTTCGGTAAATACTGCTTGTTATGTTATTGTACTTAATATTGTAGTAACTTTGGCAAGAGGTCGAAAAATGCGAGCAAAAGTCACCAATGAACACGATCCATAACTTTTTGTTTACTTACTGCTCCATTATTTTCATGAGCATTTTTCTAGAATTCATATTATTTGGTTTATGATTCTAGTAATTTGATAAAGGAATACAGATTTTCACCGTTTGGATACACGCTAGAGTGAAGCAGAGTATGCTCATTAAAATTCCATTCAGTCTAATGTTGCCGTCGTATCCAAACGTACATATACGGTAGAGGCAGGAAGTTATCAAAATGTAATTAGAGAATATACAATGCATCTGTTAAGCCATGTAGGATGATATCGCGTATGAATCTCGTAGCTCTTCAAAGTACGTCTCGTGGCTCATTGTGTACTGAAGCTTTATAGCTATTAATAATGCATCATTATTGCATAATAATCTGCTGAGTTAGCGTCAAACGGTATTTCCCTTTTAATTACAGATAGACGCAACAAAACTTCTTCTCAATGTAAAAAAAAAACTTTACCGTACTCATATTCATGACCTGCAATAAAATTGTTTGAAAGCCTAAAAAATAACAGTTTTCTAGCTTACAAAACTCGACACTATCGCCATTGTCAAAAACGCAACATTTTGTACAAAATGTGTCACAAATGTCCACCATTTTCCAATACCGTGAACAAGTTGAAATATTCACGGAATATCGTGAGGTCACTCTACAATATTTTTGTAAATCGTATCGGGGTTATGCGGTTAATATGATGTTAATGAATTCCGTTTCCGATGTTCATTTTGGGTCGATCCGTAATAACCTAAAATTTTATACCTAAAAGCGGACTGTTTAAATATGTAACAAAGCTTATTTGAAAATAGTTCAGATAATCATTTTGTAACGATACTGTGAACTATGATTCTATTTGGTTTCGACAAAAGTATTTTAATAACGGCGTGGATTCATGTTTGTTCTTAACTTAAATGGCAAATTAATTTTCACATTTCGTCATACTTCATTTTCACGCAAAAACTTCCCTCTTTCATTTAATAAGCCGAATAACTTTTTAATGTCACTGTTAACGGGCACAGGGCACACTCCCATTCAGCCACTCGCTGTTCCACAGATTAAACTGTCAATTTTAGTCTTGTATTTCTCTTCTTTTTTCTCGTGTAAGGAACCCTTCGTTGCGAGTAAACGGCCCGTAATTTAGGGTTCCACAGCTGCCGCGTGTGTAATGTTGATTGTATTGCGAGAGTACTTGCGTTGTAATCGAACACTTTACCCTTTTTATGTGAATTAGACGAATATATGAATTTTATTTACAGTAAAAAAGTCGTTTGATTGCTCGTTTCCTTTCAGTGCGATTTTAGGTACGTTCCTATTGGGTGAGAGAATTGAGTTAAAATATTCCTGACTTTTTTTTGTATTAAATTTTAAGCAGTAAAATAAGCTAACTTCGGATACCGCGCGACGTAACCTTAAACGAGCGTTACTCTTTACCATTTAAAACGCTAACGATACCTGCCACGATAAATTCCTTGAGGCGTCCCTTTATTTTTGTTTAGACAATCGGGAGTAGCAATTAGCAAGAGACCTGCCGCGGGACTTTCATTACATTAATCCCGGACATAAATTGCGGCCGGAAATAAATTAAGTCGCGACTTAAACCGAGCACTTAGCACCAGAATTAACCGACGCTTAATTGAAACTAGACGAGTATAAAAAGCCTTACTGTTGCAGCTGATAAGCGAACCGGTAATCCTCTTCTAAACAAAGGATTTAACTTTAACTTTAGTTTCCTACCGTAGGCCGGTGTTAAAATATTCAACTGTGTTGTTTTTAACTCTGATTACAAGTTGTGACGTAATCTCCGGATTGTTTTTTAAGATGAAAATCTTTCGCAGTAAAAGTTGTAAAGATTTGTTTCTTTAATCCGACAGACGCTAAGGGTTGATGAAATTATTTCTAAAGGTTTTCCTTCCATAAATCTTTTAATAGGAAATATTTTTGTTTATATTTGACGTAAACACAAATGTTTTAATCAAAGCTGTGAAGGATTGACGTGATATTTAATTAAACTTGATATTTTTATTAATATTTGTTTGTCATTACGAAAACAAAAGACTTAACGAAGAAAACCGGGTTTCCTTCTGGTTTCTTTGACGATAAGTGATGTCGAAACTCTAATCCTACATCATTATGATGAGGTTAAATATTTGGCTTTCCAAAATTTCCTGTTACTATTTTCATTTAATTTAAGCAGTGTTATTGACATCAATATTTGCTATTCGGTCGAAGCAAAATGTTTGTGGAACAGCTGCCGAATTGGTCACGTGGCCCAATGCTAACCGTTTCGCACCATAATGGCATCAATTTCACACAAGTCCCCCCACGGGACCCCAAGGACCCAAGAGACCCTAAACTAATATTCTATAGGATCAATACCCTCTGACAAAGTCACCGCGTGTGGAACCATTGTGACAGAAAATCCGCCATGTTGTTAGTTTTCACACGATGCGTCAACACTATTGTTAATACACTTTTGTAGCAAATAATAAAAGAAAATTAATGTCCGAAATACGTAATTCACATACATTATTAATGATCGCGCCTTCTATGAAAGGGATCTTGCTAATCCAGACCAAATCTTTATTATGAAAGAAAGTTGAATAAATATCCGACGTTAATTTTGTTCGTGTAATAAGTAAGTATCTAATATTCATTATAAATACGTTGTTTCTCTGTCATAACGAGGTTGTTATCTCAGATGGACACGGCGGCCTACTTTTCATGTTTGTTAAACATTGCCCATCCTAAAACCGCAGAGATTTCATAACTTCATAAGGTACTCGTGTACGTATTAAAAATGTTTATTATTTTCGTGGGATTTGTTCGTACCCAGACAAAGTTACGTCTTATTTATTATGAACCTTGAAAGACTGGTTAGTGGTTCAGAGACCAAAACCTGCGAAAAATGAAAATTAAATATGACTAGCGGACGTCTCGCGGCTTCACCCGCATAGTTCCCGGGTTCCCGTGGGAGTACGGGGATAAAATATAGCCTATGTTACTCGCTGATAATGTAGCCATCCATTGCTAAAAGAATTATTCAAATCGGCCTAGTAGTTTTTAAGTTTATGCATTAAAATAAATACAAAAAACTTTTTTGCAAAAAAATAAAACCGACTTCTAAAAACACAAAAAATGTGAAAAATTACTTTAGCTTCAGAAGTCGGTGACCTTTGTTTGATTGGTTTAGTTTTCTTGTCACCGACTTCTGAAGCTAAAGTTATTATTCACATTTTTTGTGTTTTAGAAGTCGGTTTTACTGTTTACAATAAAATGTTTTTATTTTTCACGTTTTAGTGGTTCACATGCGCTTACGCCTTCACAGCGTACTGGCGTGATGTTATTTTATGAACTGGTGTAAACAGACATGAGATTTCAGCAATCCCAGTCCATTTGCTATCATTTATTGAGGAGTTCCGTTGCCTATCTCCGAAGTTCTTCATCAGATCTTTACCAAATTGAAGCGGGACTACTCCGAAAAAGTACTGTTCCGAAAACTACCCAAACCGTTTCATGTGTGCCTATAAAATTTGAAGAATTCTCTCTATTTTCGACTACTTATCGGGGAACACACATAAAAAAAAAGATTCCGACGAATTGAGAACCTCTTTTGCTCTTCAAAACCTTAGTATAGATTACCTAGTACTGTTGGAACAGGTCTGTCGAATCTACCCTAAACTTTTGGGGATTCCCGGCGTGGCTTATTATATCAACCTAAAATTGACGAAATACACTGAAAAACAATGTTACCTTAATATTTTTTAGATGTGAATTATAAAGCCCATTCATCACGCGCCATCTTCCCTAACCCTATACGCAGCTAGACATGCGACCAGGCCCTGAGGAATAGCAACAACTCAAGGGCGAGGGGTCTGTTAAACAATACTAGTATTTTCCTTAAGGTCACTGGTTCCGGCAGATGTAGAGGGGTTCCGAATTCCCCCGCGAACACAGCTCCATGTCCCCTTTAGTCATGTGTGCGAGTATAGTACGCATGTTATAAGTACTTACGTAGTTTTTTATGTAGATATTTACCGTAGAATTCATGTAATAAACTTAGCAAAATCAGCATGTTTTATAATGTTTTCACCGCTGGAACTCAGGGCTCCTCTCGACCCAGAGTGGGAGAAGTCATTTGATGATTTCCCATCCTAAAAAAAAAAAAAAAAAAAGGGCTCCTCTCGAGTGCATCTAAATAAAATAAGGATTTACAGTACTTACGGGATTATATCCGGGATTATATCCGTCATGATGCTTGCAACAGCGTCGAAATATCGGGTGCTCGAAAAACCAAAACAAAATCACGGATATAATCCCGTAAGTACTGTAAGTGTAGTGAAAAACCGTGAAAGTCTAAAACAGTGCATTAAAATAAGGATATTTTATTTTATACAAACCAATGTTTGATTATTTTAATCATTTCCCGCTGACCCCACCAGTGAGTGGGACGACGAGCGGTGGGGTCAGCGGGAATATACCAAACCAACTATGAACTTTACTACTGAAATGGTGATTACATCCTTGTTTTATTTTCAGAATGGTATTTGTTGCGTATTTAACTTCTTTCATCTGTAAAACATCGTGAAATCGTGTATCACAACAAAAATAATAAGATTGTGTAAGGACTAAGATGAAAGAGTAAAATCAAACCATTTTCAAAAAAGATACTCTCATAATACTTACTTCCTGTAACTATAGATACGTTCCAATTGTCTCTGTAAGCGTTCCTCATGTTCGTGATAGTTTAAGCTTTCCCGCTAGAGTTGCATTATCTTCCCGTTTCATTATTCTTTCCCGACGTTTCCCGCATGTCGCGAACAGATATCCACACACACCGGCTGCTAAAACAGGACAACAAACAAAGACGACTCAGGACTCGGGGACAAACTCCTTTAATTCAATTGTAGGTGATGAAGCGCACTTTGCCCGCCATCGACTGTTTCGCACATTACCCGGGTAAAACGCGTTCCCGATGTCTGCCCGGGACACCGGGACATCGGCCGTTTAACTTAATTGTCGCCTAGCATTATCTTATCGGGAACAACCGGTTTATTTATTTTTATGTCGTCGACGTATCGCGTCCAGCCTTTATCCCGAAATGGTCGTTTTTATGGTTACTGCCTTTTTATTTCGGCTTTTTTTTTATGAAATTAAAAAGGTACGATGCTTCGTTCATTATTGGTACATTTTTTGGTTGTTGAAAAAATTTATTTTTCCATATTTAAATTCAGCTTTATTAAATAATAGGTTTAAATGGATTCGGAAAATGATGATTTTTTAATAATAAAAGTGCGTGAAAACTAAAACGCGTTAGATTATAAACATTTACTTTTAGAAAAGAACAGTAAACGCTTACACAGTGAAAATTCTAAAATCCAACCATAATTCTTTTTATTTTTTGTTTTAATTATGTAGACTGAAAAAACACTAATCTTTTCACTGTCTACTTAATTAGTTCATGGAAACATTAATAGGTAAGCTTGTTAAACAAATTCCTACAACTTCAGTAAAACACACTTTCCTTTACCTCAAACAACTCAACCGAAAAACTAAATTAATTACAACAAATTCTTCAACACACATTCCTAGGCTAATTCACAACATTTTCGAAAACATAAATTGTTTAAAATGTGTAGAAACAATTGTAAATTAAAATTACAACATGTTTTGTAGTAACTAGAACTACATAGCCGTCAGTGCGTGAAGCGATGCCGACCGTACAGTGCAAGCGAAGCGAATATTAACTGCACAGCTATAAAATATGTCACACAGTATAGTCCATGCAAGTAAAATTTTGTAGGTTATGATGTCAGATTATTTAGGTTATGTTTTACACGCTGGTTTAATTTATTAGGCTTGTTTTGTAGACTAAAGTCGTTGTGTGGAAGTTAACAAGTCTTGTTTGTCTTTTTCTGATGTTCTTTTTTCTTTTTCGTTTGTAAATTTTGTGATTGCTCTCTACTTTTGTTTAGTAGTGTTTTTAGATAACAATTCAAGTACCTTGCATTTTTAAAACTATTGTTTTATTTTCAATGGTCACATAGATTATGTGCTGGCGCCAAACCACTTAGCGCCGCCGCGGGGTTTGCCCCAATATCTAGTGACCCATTGCAATATTTAAACCCAAAGCCTGAAGTGATATCGAACACATCTCGTATTGTACACTTACTGTCTACCGAAAAACACATAAACATTCATAAAACTCAAACTCGCACAGGAAAACAAACTTTACAAAATAGGGTGGACGTACCCGTCGTCGGCGCCGCTATATTTATTATCCGATTATTACCACAAAACGCTTTCACATTACAGTGCCCCTCGGACGTGTTATTGCACAGTCCAGCAGGGGCGCTCACCCTACCGCGTCATGTGAGACGTGAATAAATTCAATTAAAACCTAGTTTCCAGTTCGTTATTCGAATATTTTCGATTGGATTAAAAAAGTGAATTTCTAAAATCGGAATTTTCGGTCTAGTGATTGAGTCGTGCCGAATCGGTTTTTTGTTGACTCAATTCTTATAATTGACATTATATTTTGCAAAAAAAAAAATCATCTGTATTGAAATTGTAACCGATCTGGGAATTGGTCTATAACAACTTATTTAATAAAAAAGCAAGTTATCAATTCGATAACGTTTTAATAAAAAGAAAACCGTAATACCAGGCTAAACGTCAAAATATTTCACAATTCCGCCCTCACTTTGTAAGCATGAATAAACGCGATGCTTACCTCAATTCCCAAAGACTCCGAAATAAATTAAACCATAGAAGTAACGTTGATGAAACGTCACGTCGATTCAATTCCATAATGGCCGACAATTTGACTCTTCTCGACCCACGTTTTCTGTCAGAATTTCGCCAAAAATTACGTAACAAAATAACTACAAACGTCTTGTCATGACGGTTGATTCGAATAACGTGTATTTTCGTATCCTCCATTCTTGTAGTGAAAAGGGAAGTCTGAATTAATATCAGTTATTTATGAAATGTCGGCGAGAACAGACGTCTTGATGATCAGCGTTTGTCAGGATAATGGTTTTTTGTACGACAAAGTGGTTTTGTCATGGCTTGTCAATTAATAATGTAGATCTAGGAAAAAATACGAAAACTGCTTGTTTCGTTTCTTTTTTGTTTTTTTTTTTTTTACAGATCTCCCTTCATTTAATTAATAACGTGAAGGGATTCCTCTGAAATCTAATTTTAACGAGAATTCATGGATAATTTACTTTCAGTAAGGAGTCTATTTCAATCATAAAGAATGGTTAAGACTATAATAAATTTAGTTAACAATGATAAATTTAGTTGACAGTAGTGAAAAATATTTCGCTAACTTAATACAGAATGAAGTGATTGGGATCACAATAATTCAAAATGTCATTCTATTTTTGAACGAAAACTTAATAAGTAAATCCAATGTAATGTGGAAGCGCCAAGGTAGCCCGCGAAATTCAAATTTTCTTGTAAAGTCGAGATTGTATTGGCGTTCAGCAATTAATAGCGTTAGTAACTTCAATTCAATTTTTCTATCGTTTTTTTTTGTAATTTGCAGGGCCGTGCTCGACTCTTATGAACTTGGAGGGTTGTATTGATGATTCTGATGATTATAATTCTGTAACTACATACGTCTTACAGCCGCGACCGATTGTTTCATCAACATACATCTTAGCACTGCCCTGCAAATTGCAAAAAATGTAAGAAAATTTGAATTTCGCGGGCCACCCTGACGCTTTCACCTTACATTGGATTTACTTGTTAAGTTTTCGTTCAAAAGTAGAATGACATTTTGAATTATTGTAATCCCAATCACTTCATTCTGTATTAAGTTAGCGAAATATTTTTCACTACTGTCAACTAAATTTATCATTGTTATAATTAAAAAGCTTGATTAAAAAGAAATCGCAATTTTCAATTCCATATTTGAATTTCCATCTAGCCAACAAAACGAGCACATACCTTACTGTTACCTTTTTTAGTTTTAAACCGCTTTTTGTAAAGGCTGTAGAGGTTTTGATTTCTCACCGAGAATAGACCAGTGTCTTTTACAACATAACATCATGCCTGTTTTATCCGAATTTATTAGGTAGTGTTGTACACATGGTACCTAAACACCTACATTTCAACATTTTCAACGTTAATGTTTAAAGTCCCATGTAACGTGCCTATTGTAGACCTTTGTGGTACATTAGAAAGCCCATGTTCAGCTGCAGAGCTTTCAGACTGATATAATATCATAACTATGGGTATTCACAGCTCCAGATTCATTCACAAAGTCATTGCCCATGCCCACTTTAGACCGAATTTAGATTCTAAATCAACAAAATTCATCTCCACCGGTTTCCAGGGTCATAAAGAAGCCATGAGCCATGGCATACTATCGCAGAGTGGTTTACAATTAGCTAAGAATATACCGCGGTGCCGCTCGGTCAAACGCCGTGTTCGCAGGGTTGCCATACGCTCCAATAGGTCCGGCTTTTTGACTTTACGGAATAAAATAGCCCCACCATTTTGTCCCCGTGTAAAACTAATGTATTTTTTTGTACCTCTAATTTTTATGGTGTATTTATTAAAGAGTATCTTTATCAATCTTTGAACCGATTTGGGATCTTTTAAAAATACTACCTTATAGAAAACTAAAATTACCGATTTTTTTCACTTATCCGTCCGGCTTTTTGTCAGGACTTTCGAAATGTTAACCCTATGTGCACGGAATGGCGGACTGGACCATTATTTTGTAATTTATTAGCGTCGGCTACAGGATTAGTAATGTTTAGTTTTGATTTAAAGATTATTCTTAGTTGAGATGACTTGTTTAGTGAGTTAAGTATGATGGTGGCCACGAATCTACAATATCAGGAAACAAAATCTAGGTAGTATTTGGCTTAGGTATGTGTTGGTTGGTGCTTTTAAGCCTGGTAACCTTAATAATTAATACCTTTGTAATTAGCCTTAATTGACATGAAAAGTCAGGCGTTTCCTTAACAAACTCCATGCCAGGTGAAGGTCCAAAACATGAACTATAAATCGGTTTTGAAGAAAAATACTTACTCATATTTAAAAATAAGCCTGGAATGAACAATAATTATACCAACTGACATAAAATATTCCTAATACCTCGATAGAAATGCACGCACTTCCAATGTTCCTTTACGACTCTCTTCATGAATACTGCACCAGTCAAGTTTCTTTCTATAATTACCGCTTGTCCTACACCGAGAACTTACAAGACAGTAATATATGGGCAATTAATTTTACAACGGTAGCAATCACCATGTTTTATTGCGACAAGAACGATTCAAGATGGCCGCTTCAAACTTGTCTGACATGACTCGTCTGACACTCAATTTTTATTAACGCTATGACAGCTACATTAATTTCTTAATTACAAGTAATATGTTGAATTCTTAAGTAAATGTGCCCATTAGTTGCCTTTTTTAGTTGTGAATTAATTGTATTTTTATATGCTTTATTGAAGGAGTGACGAAATTTTTAATCTGTGGTTAATTGTTGGGTGTGTCGGCCGTTCTTTTGGTCTCACACATCATTTTATTCATTTTCATAGCTTCGCGTAACATCATTTAAAAACTATATGTGTAAATGAAAACTAAGTAAATTGAACTAAAGAATTCCACCTTTCGCAATGTCAATAGAATTAACAAAAGTACTTTTTTATACACTTACATTTAACTTTTACGACGCTGTTGCTTCACTTCTTCCTAGCCCTATTCTTGTGATAAACATTCTAATTTTTTAAGTAAAATAATTTATCACACATCCTTTTTACTATATAAGTTCCCATTAATGTAGATGGTCACAGCGTTCAGTACCTCTAACCAAAGATATCCAATTTAAAAACACACTGCAATAACAAAGATATGGATGCATTTATGCATTGGGTAACCAACATTTTTAGTGTATTTTCGTTAGGTGATTTATTTCTCTTGTAAGTACCTAATACGTTTTTCTTATTTTTGTTTTTCCATTGTCCTTATTTTGGTGGTATGAATGATTCCTAAAAGTTTGTCCATCTATTTTAATGGGACCTTAAAGATACATAGAACCGAGAACGTATCCACAATGTTTTTGTTCCATTGCCCTCTATGATACGCAAAGAGGCGGATTGCATTCAGCCTAAACCCGGAAAAAAAAACAAATAAAAACTTTTTTACAAATCACTGCACGTACAAAGCAAAACTTTTTACGAATCTTATTCAGCGCGGGTCTTTTGGAAAATATTCGGAGTTTCGAAGTTAGGAATATCAGAATAGGGGCATTATCCGGCCGAGTTGGCACCTTCGTTAGCCGGGGCTTCGGAGAACCGTCTTAAGGGGATACGGCCAGTCGGGTGAAAAATACAGATACCGATGAACTGTGCCCTGTAGTGTCTGGGATTATTTTTATTCCGTTGCTGAGGATTTTTAGTTTCAGTATTTCGAAATCTTGTGAAGATGTTCGAGGTTCTTTGTATTGTAAGTATTTCTGGTTATTTCAAGATGTTTTTCATAACTGAGACAAAATATTTTCACGAGAACACTGTGGAAAATGATTTACATTTTCGCTATTTTTCCCAATGTTTTCGTGTGAATATGAACTGTGTTTGAATTCACGGTTCAGGGTCTTGCAATCGACTATATTAAATCTTTCCGAATATTAAAATGTTTTAAACATCTCAATAGAAACTCCAACTCATTCAGCCATTATACTCAAGTTTTCAAAAATCGAAATGAGCGTTCGAACCGCGAATGCGTTCGGAACTTACATCAAAAGTCCATTTCGGGCGATACGTCTTGGCATCGACCAACTATTCGAGATTCGAACGTCTCCACCTTTTGAAATTCAACGATATTTTAATGGCCACTATCGGCTGGGTCGATTGATTTCTTTTTTTCCCTTTTTTTTCCAAGTTCCGCTCTTGAGCTTTGACAGAGCCCGATATTGCTTCGAAGCCCGACTTTTTATTTACGGTTCGAATGGTAAATAGACTTCAGTGTTTACACCAAAAGGTTTTGATTTTTAACTAAGAGTTATTTGACTTATTGATTGGACTTTCAAAATGTTTGCCGCTTTAGCTTTGATTAAGGTTTGCGGAGGAAAGTTGATCATTAAAACTTATTTACTGTTTTCACAGCCACAGCATTTTGTGAGACAGCTTACGGAACTGAAAATGTTATCTTGACCAACAGCGTTCGTTTAATAATTCATAGACGTAACGCTGTACCCGTTCCTTGGAGTCTTATCCTTTAGAATCGGTTTACTGTTGTCTATAATAACAAAATTGAATAACAAACACCATCACTGTTAAACAAACATATCTACACGTATGTTCAAGGAATTCTGGTTCTAAAGCGAATGCGTTTTGGATGAGTATCGCGTGGACAAAACGCAGTTGTTAACAATGTCATTTCGAGTACGTTATGTTAATAAACCATTCTGCGCCGCAATGAATTTCAGCTTCAAAATGATTTGTTATAGCAATACAAATATATTTACTACCTACAAATTTAAATAGACCCGGTATAGCATGAATAGTTGATATAACTGTGTGTCAATATTAATTGGTGATGTTGACATAATATTTGTTTAAGTTGGTACTGATTGGGACGCGGTAGCTTTTAAATAACGTTATTGTTGAGTTACAAAGCTTGTTTAATATCCGTTTCCGTGTCTCTTAACACAGTTTTATAGGGAAAAATGAGTAACTTATTGGAAATGGCTTATTTTATTGTAACAATGACGCAGTAAGAAAACCTAATACTTACTTAGTGGTAAATAAAGTGAAGGAGGAAATAAAAGCTGCTTCTTTAAATATTGGCTTCCACCCTAGCACACCGTACAAACCTATTTTGTTAAACGCTTATCCAACATAACTAGTCATTGCGGGTTGTTTACTTAAGTTTAAAAAAATGTATTTTTATTTTTATGTCATTAAGTTCCGGTTAAGGCGCAGACACATGACTTTTAGTGATTTTAAATTGATCATCACGTCTTAACTTCTAGTCTAATTTCTTTGAAAAAAATATGTGTTATACTAGAGGTTAGTGTAATTAATTTGTGAAGTAAGGTCTAACGCGGCAAAAAAACGATCATCACGCAAAAACTATTGGGCGTATTTGCATGAAACTTAGATCATCTCAAAGACAATTTAACGCCCTTTATATTAGTATACGGCTTTTATCCGTATTGTGTTTGATAAATCAAGGTGGGTTGTTTTTTCGAATAATCTTGGTGCGGGGCTCCTCGGGGCGAACGGGCGGCAGTGTATCGCTGACCACTCTCACGCACGGGTATGCGCTATTGCTAAACTTCTCCCACTCGCTCAAGGTCGTTGGCGTGAGGTAGCCCCTTAATGTTCGAAACGGCTCAACTGTTTTTGTCGGGCCTTTAGCTGATATTTTATTGGTACTCTACTCACGCTAATTTTAATAAAAAAAACTTAAAACCATTATTGTTAAGTAACAAAATCCGATTCAAATAGGGAAGTAAGTAATATTTTTGTAAAAAATTCTCGCGGACGTAGTCAAAGGCAACAACTAGTCGTTGTATATAGCTATATGTACTAATATCGTAGGCTTTATATTAAATTCAAAACGCGAAATGCTCTATTAGAATGGGCGCCGTATTAACATGGTTCCGCGGACTATTAGCTGTCATTAGCAGGGCACCTGCCCGTAATTTGTTAATTGAACTGACAATGCAAACAATACACTCGCCCTATCCCAAATTCAATGAAGCTGGGTCGAGTTGTAGTGGGGTTTTTTGTGAACGGGCAATTGTATTGGTAATATCGTGTGTGTAAAGTAAAAACTTGGTAAATCGCAAAATGTCTTATGACTAAGATTTTCTCTAATGATCAGTAATAAGGACTTTGTAGTAAATGAGAAAGAAAAAGGTAGGTAGTTTTTTTGTTCTAAATCCAGTTTCTTTAAAATTGGGACTTAGGAACTAATACTACTAACTTAGGAATAAGCTTTAAAAAAGATTTGACTGTATTAAAAACTAGTAACAGTATTCCCAAAATATGAAAACAATGACATTCAGCACCTACTTTAATACCTATCTACATAAAAATAACACCGAGAAACCGCTGCATAAACATCTAAGCGCTTCTCAATCGCACTACATCAATATTTACCGTGGCAACACTAACATCATCCTCTATGCAAATGTTCTGGAGTCCTCCATAAACAAAGGTACTGTCTACAGAGATTAACTTTCCGTTAATGACACCGTTACATGCACCCTCCAGCCGAGTGGAGCCGAGTCTAGCCGAATCTAGCCGAGGAGACCCGACTCTAGCCGACTCCTTCATGTATTTGCTGACATTAGGAGTGTGTATCCAGACTGTTTGGATTAGAGCCTGTACTCGTAAAGTAGGATGTTTATTAGGAAGTTAGTATTGGAGGAGCGAAAATCTAATATTATCACACATAACAAAGAAAATTATAGCCTGTGATTTAAAAAACGAACAAAAATATTTCACACCAAAAATTACAAACAGAATCCAAAGTTCCGTATTCAAACAAGCCCATAGCCAATTGGTCTCAAAAAACAGCAACCAAAAACACATTTGAACATCGAACAAAACAAAACTCAATAAGCACAGGCGCCATTGATCATTCGGTAACGCACGGAACAGTTTACGAAAGTTTCCAATTTTCGCTAACGACCCGCGAAGAGACTGGCCGGTTAGTTCATTATTTTCCAAAATTGTACGTGAGGGTTTCCTTTTCTGTGTTTCGTAACTTGATGTATGATTAAAGTTTTTGTCCTTGGCTCGTTTTCTTTTTTTCTCTAGTGTAATTTGGCGCGAAATTCTCGTTCGAGCACAGATTAAAAATAATCTACTACGCAGGTTAAGTGAGTTCAAGAAGTTTTATTATCTGTGAAATTGTGGGTCGTGGTCTGATTTTTGCGGATTACGTTACATCAATTTATTAAACTTTCGAATGATTAGTTTAATAACCAAAATAATTATTTTTGTTTGCGCATTGGATTACTGAATATGTCGAATATATGCTCGCTAATTTAACGGTTGAATGAGCATAATAGAGACAAATTGTCGCTCATTCATTACAGATTTATCGCATTAATGTCAGCAGTTTATATGAACATAAGGAAAAAACACGGTTAAGAAGCAACTTTTAAAGCAGTCTATTCAAAATTAATTTTATAATATAATACAGCTTTAATTTTCTAAACAGAAGTTCCTTGGGAAGTGAAATTCGTCGCGTAATCAACCGAAACCCCCCCCCAGTCAACATTTACCTGTCTTTTCTCTTAATATCTTAATATTCCAGTACATTAATAACAATTAACGCTCTCTCGCCTTCAATAATTCAATCTTTGCCTTCGGAGTCGAGTTAGAGAGAATTAAAACATTTCCACCATTGCCCCCGGGGAGTTTAAAGGGAAAATTTTGAAGGCGTTATGAAAATTGACGTTATCTATTTTTGTATTTACTTTGAATTTCACTGGGAAACTGGGTCGGGTATTATGTAGTTCTCTTTGACTATGAATATTGTTGTAAATGACATAGTGTTTTATGCTGTAAATAGAAGTAGTTAGAAGTTTTCGATGTGTGGGGGAATTTTAGGTGACTCTTCTGATTGTGTGGTAATATTGAATGAAGTTGAATGCTGCCCATGTAGTTTCTTGCCCGTTCTTCTCCATAGATATCTACGCTGTGGAATGGGCAACTAATACAATACTTTTGCAGTTATTATGCCTTGTGACTGGGGCTGTAGCTTCATTTTATTGTTCTCTCTGTTTCGACAATTCAAAAGTGCGTATAATTAGCCTACTTGAAATAAATGGTTTGATTTTGATTAAAACAAACAAAACGATATAAAACCGAATATTCTAACAAATAAAAAACCGTAACAAAAACAATCCTTCTCACCGAAATCCGAGCCCACACATCACACATCGGAAAAAATAAATAACAACATAGTGGTATACCGCAAAGGCCCCGTATTAAATTTGGTAGCACTTTAGTGCTCTTGGGTTGAGCTCTTGACGCCTATGCTCGTAAACTAATGTTATTCAGCGTATAACGCGTCTTGGGAGACCTCGAGGCTTCGAGGCATAAATTTTTCATGAACCGAGGACGGTAGAGTGATTGAAAAAAGCCTTCCGCGATATTGGTACCCATTGATGGGGCGTGGCGATCTGAGTCAACCACGATGGAATTGGTTTTAGATGTTTGCACATTGAGATGCAACGGGCAGTTTGTCATAGGACTTATCTAACAATAGGTTGTTTAGCGTTTCGTTTTCTGTATAATACCTTGTGTCGATTTTATCAAAAAAAATTGAGATAAGGAATACTTAGACATGGTTTGTGCATGTACTCGTATGTACCTACTTACAATTTTTACGTTAGTGAAAAATTTGTGTTATCGCGTAAACTTCTTATTATAAACTTTTGAATTTTATTCAAAATGGAAAGCACGACTTTTGTTAGAAATAATTTTATTATAGTGTTGACTAATTAATTATATAACTGTTCGTATATAATTGATTGCTTTTTTTAACAAGCAAATTAATCAGCTATAGGTAGGACCTTTAATTTTGGGTAAATTTCACCCATTTTACTGAACACGATCAGAATATGTAAAACGCGTTCAAGAGCAGTGAGTTTCATCTTTGCTCTGAAATATTATCACTGACAGTTTTTGAACGAGATGCGATGAGAATCTGAAGAATCATCAACCAACAACCAGTCTTACCAATAAGTATCGTATTACCCATTACAAACTGGGTTATGGAGGTCACATAGGCAGTCGCTCTATGTAAAATACTAGGTATTCAGCTGCATCTGGTTAGACTGGAAGCCGACCCCAACATACTTGGGAAAAAGATGATACTGAAAGTATGTAGAAGCAACGTTATACTTTCTCTCTCACTCCAAAAATCGCCGACACCATCCAAGAACTTTTCACATCGTTACTTCGCCATCAATATCTCCACAACCCTTTTGCGTATTTTCAATTAAAATTCCTTAATCAAAACTGTGACGTAGCCACGCTCTCCAGGTATAATTCGCAGCGTATTAAGGCAATCTTGGCGAAGGATGGGCAGCCCGCTGTATCGCCTCAAGCCATCAGCATAATTGATAGTGGAGGGAAGAGGGGGAGGATCCTCTATCCTCCCAAGGTTAAGACCTCCGTTATCATTGGTGAGATGGTGACGTGTCTGCGGGCGTCGGGGTTTTAAAATCTAAAGTCATTTTTGACGGAAAACTAAACATAACATCACGCCTGTAAACTGAAGGGTTAGGCAGTGGTGTACCTAGTACACCCACATTGCGTCAGTTATGTTTAAGTCCAATGCAAGCCTATTGCCACCAATCGGGTACAAATTCCGACTCCGTGGCTGCTAATGAGAAGTTCCTGATGAAAAAACCCAATAACAATTTGCCCGACGCTGGAATCAAATCCAGAAGAAGGTCAAAATTACATACGACTGTTCCCCTAAACGCCTTTTTAGGGTTCCGTAGCCAAATGGCAAAAAACGGAACCCTTATAGTTTCGCCATGTCTGTCTGTCTGTCTGTCCGCGGATAATCTCAGTGACCGTTAGCACCAGAAAGCTGAAATTTGGTACCAATATGTATATCAATCATGCCGACAAAGTGCAAAAATAAAAATTTAAAAAAACATTTTTATTAGGGTACCTCCCCCAGACGTAAAGTGGGGAGCGATTTTTTTTTTAATTTTGACCCTGACGTGTGATATATTGTTGGATAGGTATTTAAAAATGAATAGGGGTTTTCTAAAATCATTTTTTGATAATATTAATATTTTAGGAAATAATCGCTCCGAAAGTCAAAAACAATGTGTCCCCCCCCCCTCTAACTTTTGAACCATAAGTTTAAAAAATATGAAAAAAATCACAGAAGTAGACCTTTATATGAACTTTCTAGGAAAATTATTTTCAACTTGATGAGTTGAATAGTTTTTGAGTTATATAGCACTTTTTCAAAAAAACGCAAATGATAACTTTGTTTTTCATACAAATACTATGAAAAACAAAGTTATTTTTGCTGACAAAAAATGTTGGTATTTTTAATGGTCTGGGAAGCTACGGAACCCTACAGTGAGCGTGGCCCGACACGCTCTTGGCCGGTTTTTTTTTTTCTTCTTTTTTTTTTTTGAGTGAGGAGTTCCTGATGAAAAAACCCAATAACAATTTGCCCGACGCTGGAATCAAACCCAGAAGAAGGTCAAAATTACATACGACTGTTCCCCTAAACGCCTGCCCCTGATTTCTTGCGAGTACTAAGGTCTTAGCTCCGTAAGTTTTTGAATAGTTGTATTCACGAAATATAATAATAAAAATAATATCAAAACTGTACCAACGTAAGCTACCTCTTACTCGAGCCCAATTAATTAAAACCGGTCTCGGGAGACTTAAAAACTCCTCTCAGTAAAACACAAAAATATTAAATTTTGTTTCTGATTAACAATGCAGATGCTTTCACAAAGTTTGATGTTTGTTTTAATTTTATTCCACTTAGACACTAGGTACAACGTCTGAAATAATTCAATTTAAATTTTCCACGAAGAGGACAGCGTGGAATTGCTTTAGTCTTTATTAGTTTTTGTCAATGTCGCGGTATTATTGTCCTTTAAGTTATTTATAAGTTCTCGCAAATTCGGGAATAGGATCTAAGGAGTGATTGTTAATTCTGTAGCCTGGCAACATCTATTTAATGACCACACCCCCCCACGGTGATCGTTAACTGTCAGAACTATTCTATTTAGGGCTTATTCCACGATGTCCAAATAGCCACTACTTACCCAATAATAAAATCAGAAATGGAAAGGAATTTATATGCAATTTTCAAAATTAAGCATTTATTTCAAGTAGGCAAATTACAGACACTTTAGCTAGAGTCCCAGATACAAGACCTAAAAACTGTGAAAGTACTGTAGTTGCCCATTCCCTAGCGTAGATCTCTATGAAGAAGAACGGGCAAGAAACTCCATGGACAAAATCTTGGTGACGTCATCTATATGTCCAGTCAGTTCACGGAAACTTACTTAATCGTAGGTGGCGAAACAGGCCCTTAGCTCAACTATATTTAGCCTGTACACACGCTATTAGCAATTTGGCCTAAATCCACGGAAATCATCAACACATTAACAGACTTCATAACATGCCCAACACGATTACCCATCGCGTTAGCAGCCAAAACCAATAAAACATCAAAAACGGCATCAGCAACCACAATGTCCGCTACATAATTTCCATTAGCATTTAGTTATGAATCAATTCTGCTGTCCGGCGGTGGGGTTGGACTGGTGTCCGGGGGTTTCTGGGGGAGTCCGGACTCACAACTGTCCGATTGAATAATCAATCAGCAAAATGCAAATAAGGCTGGCAACAGGCGTCGGGCTGCGGGTGTGCTGTCCTGTTTTTGGGCCCATCTTCAACAAAGATATTGTTTTGCAGATTCCGTTTGTCTTGCGATTAAGTTTCTGTTTGCTTTTGGTGTTCGAGAAGTTTGCCTTTCCTGGCTATGATAGTTTTGGAGTTCGAGGAGTTCGTATTTCTGAGTTTTGCGGAGGATTTCATGTTAATTCGGGATTATCGTGTATGTAAGGAATTTTACTGGTATAATCTGGTCTATGTTTAGAGACGATAACAATATGTGTTCTATTATAATGCTGTTCTGAAATTGAATTTGTGGTGAAGTATATTTTAAATTATTTTTAAGTTCGTTCTTATTATATTTCAATGTTGTTTTTGAGGTTTATTGAAAACACAATTTAGGATATTCAATTGCCCTTTTTGAGTTCGTATTATTTTAAGGATCGGTAAATAAGTCAAATATTATATGATTCTTTTAAAAAAGAAGATTATTTCACAAAAACCAATATCATTTCGCAAGCCCGTCACAAAACGTAGTTACCCTTTAAAGGAGCCATCCAATATAATTTTCTGGCGAAAAAAAAAATAACACTGACATAATTTCATTCCATTTAAGTTTCAGTTGGAATAAAATTCAGGGGCTTATTACAATCTGTAATCTCATCAGGAGCAAAGCCATCCTACCATTTAGGATTTCAGTAAAGCCTGTTTTGTGGAAAAGGAAAAATCTGGTGCAATTACCGTTCGCCATAAGACAAGCGGTTTGTGGGAATAAACCTATTAGAGTGGGGAACAAAGGGGCTGGATATTGGGACTCCGAGATGGGGGAATGATTGAGAGAGTCTGTGAGATTCGTACAAAGGCCTGGTAGTGACGAACGGTGAACTAGATTTTCCACGCTGGAAGCAATTTTAAATGAAGTGTAAAGTTAACTAAATACATACATAAACTTACTTTTTCCATAAGGGTAGGCAGAAGAAGTTTGTCTCCACCGATCACGTTGGCAAACGAAAACGAGAAAATCGGATCACGGTATCAGTGGCTACAACTCCCGTGATCCGATTTTCTCGTTTTCGGTTAACCCACTGATCACGATATCTGTGGCTAATGCCTTACGTACGTTTTCTTTTTTTAGTAATGTATTTTGGCCCACTTGTACCAGGCATCCATAAATATAAAGCAGTGTTTTTTTGTAATTTCAGTCACTGTTACATTCACCGCTTGTGAAAAATTTAAAAATTAACGATTTTTGTTTTGTCTTTTCAGGTAAGTCAAATGTTGCACACACCAGTAATGTTCCACGGAGAGCAAGACCGAGTAAGTACGGTATTATCTAATTTCTTAAGTACATGACTTGACAAATAAGGGATGTCGGAAGTCGTAAACCTATTAGGCGTAAGTTTGAAGTCGTCACATGCAGTCTAAGAAATCATGTTAATCTACGTTTTCTAGCTTACATAATGTGACAAAAAATCGTTTCTAAAATAAATCTCACTCATTTCCAGTCCATGGAAATAGATGCAGAAGACAGATACTTCTGTAACTTCACCTACATTCATAATTCTTGTCATACATGGAAGACGATTGCGAGTAATACGCAGCTCGTCTCTTCTGAAGTAAATCACTAAACAGGATGTCTCCTAGGGCGAAAAAGGATAAAGTATTTTAATGTTTATATTTCCTATAAAGGAAGACCTATAGATTTGCTCTGAAAATAATTTAAAATCCATCTACAAGTCTACCAAGATTAATAAATAACACCTGACAGGAAAAATTAAACAAAACATTAGAAACAATTTTAAACAGTATTTTGGTCCTTATGTACACGACTACCGTATACCCGTAGTGTAAAGCAAGATTATCGCGTTAACAAGTGTAAAAGGGTCTATTGTTAAAGTCTTAAAGGCGAGTATTGTTTAAAGTTCACTTAAAATCAGGCCGCTTATAATATCTTTAGCCGACACCTGGGATTTAATCGTGCTCCTACTCTTTGTGTTCTGCTCAATTGTTTCCTGGTTAAGAGTCGTACAGACTGAGGTGTTCTGGAGTTGGGAAGAGAGATTTCTTGAGGTGATGATACTTTCGAAGGAGAATGTTGAAATAACAACAGGACAATAAAATTCTAAATAGATATAAATCTGTTAGTATTTACATTGATGAACAGTTATTAGATACCTTCATTATCTACCCTACGTTCTCTGACTTCTGATATTTGACTTAAATGTTAGCCTTTAGGGACAAAAATTGGCAATCTTTGGCATCTGTCAACTCACACTGGTGGATCCACGCGGAGGATTGTGGCCCACTCCGTCTTATAGAGAGGAGGCCTCCGTCCCAGCAGAGTGGGAACATTATACGCTGATTATGTTTATATTTTAGTAGCCGATGCCCGACTTCGGGAGAGATGCGGCGGGAGACTTTGTTTTATAATATGTTGTGATAGTGAAGTTCGTAAAAACAAAGTTCTAGTTGGTTTTTGGTGATGGAAAACATCGTGAGGACCCCAGGCATTAACCACACGTAGAAGAAAGAAAGATTCAAATATTACATCAACCTAAAACAATAGTTTATTAATCATTAGCCTTCTTTAGCCTTTCTCTTTGAATGAAAGGGTAGTTGACCCCACGACCATCCACCTAATATGTCCACCAATCAATAATCCATTACGTTGTAATAACATTACTTCGACAATCAAGAACGAGCATTACCTATCTAAGTAAGTCCACTGGAAGCTAACATGTACGTTTACCCGCTGTCGAAGTATGATGAATGGCTCTCGATAAGGTAAAGTATTAAGTGTGGTAAGCGCTGTGTGCACTCGTTTCTCGTAAACGTTCAGCAGTCATACTCATTACTGTTGCTGTTAAGGCAAGCTGCATGTTTTACGGTTTCGGATTTACGATGGTGAAGGTAGATGAATATTGCTTGAGTGTTAAGTGCAGCATGCGACTTGGGTCTGAATAAGATATTCAAATAAATCTTTTCCGACAAAAAGTCGAATCTGCGTTCTCGTTTAAGTAATATAAAAAAATGGAACAAAATCTTTCCGGAACTTTTTCTGAAATGTATGTTTCCGTTCGATGCAAGTCGCGCGGGACCGGTCCATGTTGCTACACTTGAGGGAGGCCTATGTCCAGCAGTGGACGTCTTTCGGCTGAAACGATGATGATGATGATGATGTTTCAGAGATTCGATTCGTATTAATTAACGTTGGTTCTTCACTGAACTCGATCCTAATCGCTACAATCTCTTAAAATAATCTCAGAACTGATAGATAATTTTTCGTTAAGACACGATAACTTGACAAGATATTTTTGCTTAGCATTTTCGTTTTCGGTCCGCGAGTGATCAACAAACGAAAAGATGTTTTTTTTTTTTAATTGCCTGACGTAGGTACATCAACCAACTACAACATAACCCCAAAAGCTACAAACACGTTTCAAAATCCCATTAACAACGTAAATCACGAATCTTCAATCCGACCTTATCGCCAATTGTCCCAAATGTGGGTCAAAGCTATGCTATGCACAACGACATGTGAGTTATCGCGAGAGCCCGTAATGGCGTCGTTTGCGTGTTTTAATGCCCAAGTTCCACCATAACATAAGAATATGATGGAAACTTCTCGAACGTAGGTGGATGACGGGCAATACATTCGCGATATGTAGATGTGTGACGTCAGAGAAGTTTTAAGCGGCTGTTTTAACTTTACAGTTGAGTTAGTGTCCTCTTGAGTGTAGTTTTGTTGTAGAGTGAGACAATGCTGCCAAATGTTTAAAATGTATTAATTTAATTGTCTCGTTGGTCTAGCGGTCGCAAACGCGACTGTTGAGCATGAGGTCCTGAATTCGATTTCGGGGTCGGGCAAATTGTGATTGGGTTTTTCCGTCAGGAATTTCTCAGTAGCAGTTACGGAAACCGGGTTTTGTGCAGAGTTGATGGCAATAGGCTCGCCCCCTAAAACAGGGGACTTAAACAAAGTACCTAAACATAACTGTCAGTAAAAAAATGGAATGTCATAATCTATGGCTAGACTAGGCTATATTATATCTATCACGAGTAAAAAGGTAGGCCTCAATCCTCATAAATCTTCATACCAATATGTTATTTTAACTGAACTGAAGTAGTGAAAAAAATAACAAGAAAACAGTACTGACGTAAACCACTCGGAACCCATAAATAAAATCTCAATCTGTCCTCAAGGTCGAACTCAAAACGCGGAAAAAAAGCAAAAATTAATAAAAGCATAATAATAACAAAACATGTCGGATCAGAAGACCATAATTCAGTGGTGGCACGTCACCCGGAAACAGCGTAACCGCCGGATCCGGTTGCTTTCAGTTCACTCGTTCGACAACGTCTTAGGGTTCAATTGGGGTTCGCCTGATAACCTTTCAAGGTCTAAACGCGAACTAATGGTTTGAATACTCATAAATCTGAAAATAAATTAGCTGTGGTTATATATATTTTTGGAAAATTTCGTAATAACAGTCCAAGAGTTTTTAAACGTTCTGTTATATTAACTGAAAGTTTTGCGGTAGTGAAAAGTAACTCCCAGCGAGGCGTGTATTGCCATTTAATATCAGTTTTCAGGCATTTAATTTCAGTTCACAACAACTGTTTAAATAAAAAATATAAAACAGATTCTACTTAAAAGACTTTCAGATGTTCATGATATACTTGCATGCAATATCAAGTACACATATAACAGCATAACATGGCGAATAAATCCCAGTGTATGAAACACGCGTTTATTCCTTTATTTCATTCACAGTAGAAAAACTCAACACCTTAATAACAATAAAATACCCATCGATCATCCGAGAACATCCCCATAATCACCACGCTCCAATTTCTTATCCTCACAAGTGAAAATAAATATACGGAACACTGAATTATTTATGACAGTATACACTTTCGATACTTTTTTCTAAGATGGCCGCGACGGTACCGGATGTCCCTGGCGAATCGTTCCGGAGGCGTTACGGCGACTATATAAATTACGTGTTTCGATACATCAGAGTATTCGAAAAGGTAAGAAAAATGTTTTTTTCTTCGGGATGAAAATATCAAGTGAATCTGAAGGAGCTTCATAAGTAGAGGTGAATTTCTGAGTTATGTTATTGGTGTGAACTTGAAAATAAACACCCGCTTCTGATAAAGTGTTTGCGCAAAATTAATCTAGGTTTAGAGAGGTCTTTGTTAAAGATATTTTGGCTTCAAACGGTTTTCGAGTTGAATGAACATTAATTTAAGACGACGCTTTTAATAACACCTTTTTTTCTGAAAGTCGAACTTTAATATTAAATTATTGATGTAAATAATTTAATATTCGGTTGTCAAGCAAAAGGAGAACACTCGTCTACTACGGACTTCATTTCCTAAATCTTTATTTATCGTGTGGTTAGTGTCCTGGTGTCAGAGTTTTTATGCGGCCTACGGGCCTCTGACATGACTTTACATGCGTCGAAAAATATCTCTCAGGCATGCTGGTTTACTCACGATGTTTTTAATTCACCGAAGCAAGTGATAAATCATACAATACGCACATGAATCCATATGAGTTCGAAATTGAGTCTATGACTTTGCAGTTCGACACCAAACCTTTGGGTACTACCGAGTTCTCCGAGGGCCTGCCATTTTCACCCTTATGCTCTTAGTAATAAGCTGGAAAATAAAGCCTTGACGAATTCTAAAATGAACACTCAATTACAGATCTAACTGAAAGCACTTACCGAGAAAAGTAGCCTATATGTTTACTTGCCACATGCTACGTACTACATATTTATTACTATGTCAAAACCAAGCATTAAAATCTCATAATGTCTTCACCACAACAAAAGTTAGCTAAACCTCTCACGGAAGCCTAACACACAATACTTACCGCATCTAAAAAGGCTCGCATTAAATATCCACGGGTACATTTTTCGCGACACCGCGGCAAGCCAGGCTCCCATTATTTATGGCCTACACCTGCGACCTACACTTCTTTCTGACACCTCTCGACACTGGCTAGAGCGCTCTCAGTGTCGGCGACACTGCGTTATTAACGGCCGCGGTGTCTGTTGCCGAATGTCTTTTGTTTATGTGGGATTTTGGTTGTATTAGTCAGAGACATGTAGGTTAGTATATAGAGGTTATATACAGGTAATACAGGGTAGATGGGATACAACGATTAGCTATGTATTTAGTACCAAGTACAGGAGGGTTCGAAATGATCTACTAACATACAAATTCTTCATGTGTAATTTAAAAATACTGCTTTTTTCGAAAACACTGTGATAAAACTTAATACCTTCACGGTTAAAATGCATAGAACAGCTGATTTTTTAAACTTATTATTTAAAAGCATCGTTGGTCTTGCGGACGCAAGCTCTACACTTTTAGCAGGAGGTGTTGGGTTTGATTGCAAGGTCCGGCAAAGAGTTATTCGGTTTTTCGATTATTTCTCAATAGCAGTCTTGAGTTTGGATTTCTGTCTGTTTAATAGCACTCGTGCCCTATTACAACTGGCGAAATGTAGGTATAGGTAGGTACTCATAAGGGCACCTCTGTGTCACCCTTCGGAGATAGTATGCGTTATGTTGTGTGTTAGTCAAAGGAAAATTACGTTTTTTTTTTCATATGAGGTTATTACTTATTTTTAGTAAAAAAATATTCAGGCTTAATTAATAATCTACAAAAGTTTTAAAAGCCTGAATGTCACTCCCAAAAAATTCTGGCTTTGCTGTCAAAGGCCTGTTAATTGCGCATCGAAGTAAAAACCTGTTTTATAAACCTATGCCTATTTGATTTAGGTAAAAGCGCCTGAGGGTGAAACGTATAAAATTAAGTTTATATAAAAAAAATGTTTGGATATTTCTGTAAAACCGTTATTATATGCATGGTCTAGGTACTTTATTATAAACGTACTTTGTTAGAAAATAACAAATGAAAAACATTTTTGCATGCTATGTAGCCACAATTCTTTCTTCGTTGTGGTTTTGTGGTGAGCCATGTGCCATTGTTCTTTTGTTACGTTTCACTCAATAGTAATACATTATTACTTCAATTATTGTCGAACAGTATACTTATTTATTTTCACTGGCATGCACAGCATTATGTTGCTAAAAACTGTGGTTTAACGATCACTAAGTTGTTATTATTATAGAGCTCCATCTTGAAGTAATTTTCGTCAATTTTCTTTGCCTGGACCTTAGTCCACGAAATGCAACTGTATACTAAGGGCGAACTTTTACCTATGAAACTAGATGTGATCAGTACACCTAGACTGAGTTCAAGACCTGTCAATGTCATATTTTCTATGCCATATTGACATTGACAGATTCCGTTTAGTTTCATTAGTGGACTCTACTCTATGGCGCTAACTCCCTTTGATTAGCTTACTAAAGGCTTATTATTGTCCTCTCACAACCCAACACAGCAATATACATCAAATTACCACTCCACAGTCCATTGCTCAGCGTAATAACAATTATTAGGTAAAATCATCACGTTTCTCAAACTAATTCAGTAATAAATCACTGGGCGACGTATACCGTTTCCAATAAGTGCGGTCCACCAGCTATTAGTCGAGCCAACAGGTGCAGCACTTCATCATAATTAATAGGATTCTGTTTGTGGACCACACCGCATACATATGCATCGGCCTTCGGGCTCTTATAAGTTATTTAAGCAAATAGTGAATAATTAATTTAGGTGTGTTGGCTATCGGTTTGTTAGTCTGTGGCAGGTTCTGACTTAATTTTGTAGTCTGTGGTCAATTTTGTGACATGTGTGTTTTGCTAATCGAACCTTCCCTAATATAATAACGGAATAGTTTTCCTGAAATACATGATAATTTAAAAAATATATGCTACGAAAAATATTCTCATGATAAATGTTCAGTGTAAAACTCTGGAGCTTTTAGTAATGTAAAACGTATTATATCATACACTAATTAAATAAGCCGAATTCAAAGTTTTCAACTGTTCCAACAGTTTTACAAATTGTTTGCAACATGTACGCGGTTTGTCGAAAATGCCTTGTTCGACTTTAACTTTGGCTTTTGATATCGCTGCCGCAGCTATATTCTATGTATAGAAGTATATCTGATAAGACAGGGTTCCAAATAATGAATGCCGAACAAAACTGTTTCTAGTTATGAAGAAGAAGAAAGTCTGGCACAAATTAAGCTTCAAAATACTTAAAAAAAGCGTATTACTTTAAAAAGTACTACAAATCCAAAACATTTTCCTCCACCTTAGTTTTACATGCGTAAAACGATAAAAAATTGGTAAACAAAAATATCCTCTTCCTGCATACAGCGTCGTATTCAAAAACTTTGTCGATACTCCCGAAAAATATTTACCTCGTAAAGTATAAAAACAAGGACAAGTACATAAACAGTATGTGTTAGAGACATGGGAACATATCGGGGACATGGGGAATAACAGAAAGTTCCACTAACCTAATAAAGAGAAAACACTATTGATTGATGGCAACACAACAAACACTTTGAGTAACACTACTGTGACAAAACATGGCGAAAATGTCATGCTTTCGTACAGAAAAGGTGGCGTAAGTTGTTGACTACATTCTTCATGTAGTATTGCTACGGTTTTTAGGCTTTGTTAGCTGTGTCTATGCCACTGAGTTACTCGTCCTTCATGAATGGATTACTTAAAATATATTTGTAGAACTTCTGCTTAACAACCCTCGGAAAACTTCTGAAGGACGCCACAGTTTTACCCTATTTCTACACTGCTACCCAAAAAAACTGATTCTATTAAGTCCACTTGCATTCAGTCCGTGCGGTTAAAATAATTTGGGTTCAAGCAGAACTCTCAAAACTCACAAATCAAAACCCGTACCAAAGGACCAGAAAAGTTCTAAGCTTAAAGGCTTTAAAACTTATTTTGGTCCTGTGTTACGAACTCCCAGTCTACCAACATAACTCCCGATCACACACTACTTATTTACGTCCACAAAATAAAAACATAACCATAGGTACACACCCGGGTCTACCCTAAGACCCGGGTGTGTATCCTATGACCCTCGACAAACATCAACCCGCACGCGACGCTCAAATATTTGACCTCCTATTATTGACCCCACACCTTGTGTTCTCCGCCTATATACATTATTAAAGGGTTAAGTTACGGGTAGAAGCGGACACGTCTGCATAGTTTATTTTTGAAATATCAATTTCTTGTTTCCGAGAATTCTGCCGTTAGCAAACTGTTTTGTGAACCAAAATTAATCTAGGAACGCACAACGTCCAATCAAGTAATACAAAACCAGATAAAGATCAAACAAAGCGAGGTTAAGTTTTACTGTTTATTTATAGGTTATGTGTCGCCAGGTGTACTAGTAAGTAATGTTAAGGACTTAGTTATCTGAGACAGTATCTAAGGTAGTTGCACGACGTGGAAAGGGTGAACAAACAGTGTTGTAAGAACTTAGTGATTTGAAAACTGACGAATGTCTACCGCGTAGCCATTTCAAATAATATGTATCTTAGTTATTCGGTAGACCTATTATGTGCAGACACTTGCTGCCGTATGATGATGCCACAGGACCAACTGTCATTAGTTTTAATACAACGACTTATTCCTAGTTCATTTATTAGTAGTCAGGCTAGAAAATCACAACCCTTAAAACAAATAATACCAACCTAACAGCCAAAAAAACACTGGCCAACCTTTTTCGACACCTACAAAAAAAATCTTAAATCTTTGGCAACCCCTAAATACCATTAAGTATAGTACGGGCCATTTAAGAAGAAAATCAAAGCCGCTCCAATCCGCTCACCCCTCATCCCCTGTCCATTCACAAGAGTTACGTCGTCGGGGGGTAGTTGTCGAAGTAGCAAGGTGCCGATGATTTCGTGTTTGGATGCCGATGTATACCGGGTAGCTACCTGTCGCTTGTCAGCAGTAAAGGGTTATCCTAGACGAGGTATTGGGTAGAAATTACTTGATGGCATGAATGAGGTTTTGAAAGCAAGTTGGAAGTCACAAAGCAATATTTTGTCAAAAACTAGGCACTTGAAAAAACGCATTTAAGATATAGAACATCACGACTGTATTCCTTGAAAGTATTAAGCAGAGATGTTGCCATATCAAAAAATGTAGCTACCTGTAAAATAATTACTTGTATGAAGAGAAAAACAAAGATAAATAAACAGTTGCGTGAGTAATCCATACACGTAAGAATGCATTGTGTTTAGGGCATGCGGAACCGAGTTTCGGTTCCATGGTAAAACTGGGTTTAAACGGGTTTTAGTAACGGACCGAAACCGGGTATCATATGCCGTATTTTTTTATATCAGTAAAAATAGTCAAACTCCTAAACCGCAGTTGGCTGCTTATCGAATTCTATTCGAAACAAAAACTTTCTCTATCAAAAACGAAACATCGCTAAACAAAAACAAAACAATTACAATTCATTTTCACTCACCCGCTCCCAACTCCTTAAGAATGCTAAGTAAATCTCAATTAAAAACACCTACATTAAGTTAAAAGCTTAACATTAGCAAGTACTACCACTGCTACTTAAGTCGAACTTAGTCACACGTTTCAATTAAGTCTCACTTACAAAAACTTAACCCGTAACCCGAGAGTCTGTACCGTAAAACTCCGAACTTTATACGTTACGTTTTACTGCTGTAGAAAAGGTTTTATATTGCTACGATTTTATTGGTTTAGTGTTTATAATCCTAGGCTTAACTAGAGTTACAGGTTTTGAATGGTGTGATTAAAAGATAGATAGTAATAAAAAACAAGAGGAAATTATGATAAATTAAATCGATCAATTAAAAATTACATGTTACAAAAATGACAAATATCTCTCGAGGCTCCGCGGTTGGATCAAGGGCCTGATTCAGAAGGCAGTACTCCTCTATACGGCTCGCATTGTGAGGAGGTTCCTGTCTCTAGAGCCCTAACCACCGGTAGCTTGGACCCTGCTCCCGACAGCGGTGGACCATTATTTATTTTTAACCGACTTCCAAAAGGAGGAGGTTATTTTTTTATGAATTATAAAAGGAGAAACAACTCCGTCCGTCTCCCTTTATTACCTTTTTTTTAACCATTGAACAGATTTTCATGATATTTGGCACTATTATGCCGTTACCTAGGTCTACAGGTAGGTAAGTAAATACAGAGGATAATTTTCCCTTAGGTATAACGTTTCCGACATGCACTCAAGCGAAGACAAAAGGTAGCTTGATTATATGTTGCGTCGTTGATGACGTTGATGTTTCAATGTATCTCAGCAGGGAACATTTCAGCATGCCTGAGAGATATCGACGGCACCAAGTCACCCATAGGCGGCATAAAAACTCTCGACACCAGGTTAGGAACTATACGAAAAAAGGAAAAGAAATCGGAAACCACTTTTTGGATGGATTTAATCCATTGATGACAAAATATCAAATAGTACTAAATTGCTGCAAGTTAATATAGTAAGGTTTAAATTACAAGTAGCATTTTTCAGTATCGGTCACTGAAAAATGCAATTTTCAACCTTAATACCATCTGAAAAGGTTACACAATTACCGAAGCTAGTTTCACATAGCTCAAAGAGTCCTTATCTAAATCACGCTTATTACTACTAAACTAAATTGTTATGATTTATATTATCACCCCAAACAATAGAATACTAGAGATAAAACTAAATCCAAACTAGGTTTACCAGCACGCGGTTAGTTTTGATTAAATTATTTCCTAGGAGCTTATATTTCTTCCAGTCTATAGCAGAATTTACGATATTGCCAGAGCACACAATAAAATCGATTATCGGTAAAATTATGGTCAAGTATTTATTGGCTGTAACGGTATTGGTTTCAGTATTATTATGGTCAGTTTAATAAAGAATGGGTAGTGAGTACCTATGACTAAATGAAATACAGGGTGTATTTTGGAGTTTGGTCTGATTCAGAACATTGATAGATAGGAGTGGGTATTAATTCAATTCAATTTATTTATTCAGTAACAATTTACTACAATAAAATAAAAAAATAAAAAAACTTTTTATTTCAGACATTAGTCCATATCGAGTGATGGTAAAACAACTTTATAAACAAAAAATTATATCTGTTACATTGAAATTCTAAAATTAATTAAATTAAAAATTAAATTACATTAGACAAAGATGACATGTATAAATTAAAAATTACATTAAAAATTAAAAATTGTTATAAAAATTAAAATTAAAAATTATAATAAAATTGCATAGAACAAGAAATTTATCACATTTAAAACTTCCTTTAAAAAACCCCAAATCATGGTCATCTGGTGCTCGTAGCGCTGTGCGTGCTACGCCGTAGCCCGACACGTAGCACTTCGACACGCGTAGCGTAGCGTGAACTTGCAGCAACACCGACCACATTTTTTTCCTTTCGAAAAGCTAAATCTGACAGGTAGTTTTGGAGGTTCTATTTTATGGTCAGGTCAACCAAGTGACATAGTATTTGTAAAATAAAAAAAAAACTCACAGCACGAAAGCGGCACAGATATCCAAATCTCAGTTAGTCAGTATCGGCTATACAAAACTATCAATAACAAAACCATTTGTAGCGTAAATACACCTAACTCGATGAAAAAATCTGAATAAAACACTGCCCTATAAAAAACTATTTTACCATCCTGACGCAAAAGGATAAAAAAACACCAAAAGATGTTGTTTTAAAAGCCGCGCCATCCGCCGTCCCAAGGTCGTCTTTCTCCCATTTCCCTCAGAATATTCTTAATTTACGAGCTCAGTTACCATAAGAACTCACTCGAAAGCCGTAAAAAGCGTCAGTATCAACAAAATACGTTTCTGTCCATTAAACTGGGCCATTTGCGAGCGATCGTCAATGCGTATGTGTCGCTATAAAATAAAGTTGAGATATTTTTTTTTCGCGATGGCTACTTGTATAACGGCACTGGTTTTTTTGGGTAGATTAGCAGAAAAACTATATTGATTATGTTTTGGAATGTGGGTAAGATGTTGTTTGGCCTAATATTAATTCGAAACTACCTGTGCCCGCGGCTTCGCTCCTCATCATCATTTGCTAAGCCTTTTCCCTGACTTATCTCCTTATATCTGACCTCCACAACCCAGCTGGCTGTACTGGGTAATACGTAACCCCTTTGTAAAGACTGGTAGCCAGACTTTTTTGGGCCCCTGACTACCTGTAACGACTGTCAAAGATCTACATGTCATTTAAAGATTTTTGGAAGTCGATACCAACTCCTTAACGTGCTTTCCGAGGTACGGAGGAAACTCGGTATGTAATAGGAGGTCACCCATTCACAGACCAACACAAAACCTACCTACATCGCAAAAAGTGGGGCTCGAAAGTGGTCCAATCTTCACAATACAGTAATGGTAAATACTGCTATTAAGACGCCTGCGGAGCATGCGTATTTCATACAAACGTAATACCAAAATAATTTGTTAATTAAACATATTCATAAGGTAGTGTGTGTTTGTTTCGATTAGATTATAGAAGATATAGGTTCCCAAACACAAATTTTGAATGTAAACTGATTTAAACAAGAGTTATGAAAAAAATAATTTTTCTATAGAAATTTTAAATTCCTCATATCTCGTATTTATATCATTCTCCTTTAAAAATATTTATTTGGGAACATAGATACTCTGTAATCCAATCGAAATATATACACACCACCTTAAGAATATGTTTGATTTTCATATTATTTTGGTATTACGTTTGTATGAAAAACGCATGCTCCGCCGGCCCCTTAAGTAATTTGATCCACATTCAAACTGATGTGAGCATCAATCAATTAACGTCAATAACAAACCAATTGTCTACTTATTTCTTTTAATTGACAACATCAAAACCTTTCGCAAACTCATACAAATATCACATATTCCTCCAAAAATTTCTCTAGTAAGAACCGAGATAGGGTTTACTACCCCTAGATGACGAGCTCCGATCGTCACCCGATACCGTCAGGGGAGGTGTCTTTAATGAGGTTGATGCCAGCCATAAGCTCGGCTTTTAGGATACCAACCCTTTATATCTAAAACTACCGGGTAGTTTTAGTCATAGAGAACAAAATACGACGGTATTGGAACTATCGTGTTCACGAAAATAGACAAAACGTTTTTTTTTTTGCCGAGCAATTGAGGCCACAGTGTTAGTGGCCGGAAAAAAATGGATAGCTGTGACACAAAACCGACAAAAATTGAGTGATTCGGAAGAGACCTGCACTCAGCTTTGAGTTGACCAAAGGTTGAAGAATAAGAATATGTTAACTCCCACGATTAGCGAGTTGTAAGTTTTAAGTTCGAACCCCCGAAGGCACTATGGAAATAACTCCTTCATCACTGCTGTCAAATCGTTGAAGGAAAACAAGGAAAACATATGTTTTCCTTCAACTGGCACGAGGAGGATATCCTCAAAAATCGGGTGGACTAATCCATGTGATAGTTACCAACAACCCCAAAACTACACAAAATGGTGAAAAAAAATTAAAGGAAAAATGTTGACTGTAAATGAAAGTGACACTAAACAACTATTTGTAACAATACTGTTCACATCAATTTCCTAGAATCCTTGTTTGTAGTCGAGTAATCGTTTCACAGTACCTACGTAACAATTATGACAACAAACGAAGTCACAAAATAAATAATTCTTAGAATCACACACAGGAGATACTTTCGTTTCAGACTAAAACAAGAGCATGATCAAAATCACATAATATTCAAACTTCATATTCGTTTTCTGGAGAAATGCCTGGCAGTTGGCGGACTGTATCCATGTACTCTGATTCCTATTTACTCGTGGCACGCTTAGACACAGGATTATAGGTCACATAAATCGTGCTGATGTTTCGGCGATGGTCCCAGAGATAGCGTAGAAATATAGCGTATCATCTACATAGGGAGCGATGGTTGTACTGGCGTAAATTATTGTCGCGCATAATTTGTTTGGTAGGCTGTGGTAGTTGATAAGCGAATTGTAGTAATTTAATATTTTCACTGCTCATGTTTATTTTGGAAAGAATTTGTGTTGGATAATATTATATTAAAACAGTTTGGTCAAAAAATTAAAGTACAACAAGGAACCTCTATTGCCATTTGTATTTAATGAACTTTTCTCCGTGTCATCATTCTCCTTCGTGATATTACTTCATCCTACCTCTAACCAACCCTATTTATAACGCCGTTCCCTAATATTAAATCCATAAAAAACCACGTAACCAATATCTAGTAAAACTTAATCTCTCCTTTATTTTATTAGAAAAGTAAATCCTAGAAAAAACAGTCCAGCTCCGGGCCTACGTCCAAAAGTAAATCAAGAGTGTCCAAACTTTCAACGGAATCCTATCAAGATTTATACGGCGACTAGATCCCATATCTATCCCAACGGATATCACTCCAATCGCTTAATGAAGCTTAAGAGAATACTTTGCCAGTAATCCAATATGGCGAATGGCTACGACGACGCCCCGGGATTTATTTCCCACTCGATACCAATCGCGATACGGACCCGCCTCCTACCATACGTAATTTAAGTTCCCGAATACGGACTTATTCCGGTATCAGAAAGAAATTATAAGGGAATCCCGGTGTGCGGACAGAGCCGTTGTCACCCTACTTCGTGTAATGGTCTTTTAACGTAATGGCTGCTTCAGTGCTCGCGAGGTTTTGGACGAAATATAGCTTAGGTTTTCAGTTGGTCTTACACCGTGTTTGAGCTTTTATCTCCTAGACGTAGTTCTCAATGTACGAATGCGAGCAATTTGTAACAAAAGTTTTCACACATTTTTCTTTGAACAACACACAAACGCCTTCCAGTTTTTAGGGTTCCGTAGCCAAATGGCAAAAAACGGAACCCTTATAGTTTCGCCATGTCTGTCTGTCTGTCTGTCTGTCTGTCCGCGGATAATCTCAGTGACCGTTAGCACCAGAAAGCTGAAATTTGGTACCAATATGTATATCAATCATGCCGACAAAGTGCAAAAATAAAAATTTAAAAAAACATTTTTATTAGGGTACCTCCCCCAGACGTAAAGTGGGGAGCGATTTTTTTTTTAATTTTGACCCTGACGTGTGATATATTGTTGGATAGGTATTTAAAAATGAATAGGGGTTTTCTAAAATCATTTTTTGATAATATTAATATTTTAGGAAATAATCGCTCCGAAAGTCAAAAACAATGTGTCCCCCCCCCCTCTAACTTTTGAACCATAAGTTTAAAAAATATGAAAAAAATCACAGAAGTAGACCTTTATATGAACTTTCTAGGAAAATTATTTTCAACTTGATGAGTTGAATAGTTTTTGAGTTATATAGCACTTTTTCAAAAAAACGCAAATGATAACTTTGTTTTTCATACAAATACTATGAAAAACAAAGTTATTTTTGCTGACGAAAAATGTTGGTATTTTTAATGGTCTGGGAAGCTACGGAACCCTACAGTGAGCGTGGCCCGACACGCTCTTGGTCGGTTTTTGTGTTTTTTTCTCTCTTATCAGCGACAAATTCATTTATTTTCTCGTTCAAACATGTGGATTAGAAGTCTCGTAATTAAACTGTCACGTACACTAAACTCGCTCTTATTGCACAAAAATATCTCACTATCTTCACAGCAATTCAAATAAATGTATCGTGCATTTTGATCTACAAATATACATTTATTTCTCGTTATATACGATCTTTTGTGGTGCACCCGACAGTTGTCCCGAGATGCAGCGGCGACGAAGAAAAGATGACGGATTTCCCCGAACTCTTCCGAAGTAGGACGAACTCCAACGTTTCGATACAAAGAGCTCTTATCTTCACGATTCGTTTCGTTACATTTTAATGTGTATATTATGTGTTGTAAGGATGTTTATTGCACAATTTCAGATTTGAATAAAAAGTAACGTTTTAGTTGTAGATTCTATATACAATGAATAAAGGACATTAAGATTTTAGAAGAACATACAGACCGAACTTATAAGAGTGGATTACTTAGTAACTTCTAAAGTCTCAGCAAGATTTAAACAATGGCTTACAACAAAGGCTTCAATCATAAAAATCACAACATACACACTTACATAAACCTAATGTTGTGAATTTCCAAGTAACTAGAACCAGAGAGATTCAGAAATACTACATTATTATTCCGTTAACAACTCTAGTACCCACCCAGGACCTAAAAAGCCCCAGGCTATAAGCACCAAGAAGGTTTGAAGATGATTTCACAAAGCTTTTATAGAACTCAACGTTATCAAAGATGTAATAAAACCTTCATAATTATTACGAAAGGTCTTCATGAACCCTTACATGTATCTTTGACTCTGTTTAATACACGATCTTTGTACGAAAAGTCTACTTAATATTTATTAAACTTTATGTGTAACATTAGACGGCCATTACCCAAGCGAAAATACTTTTTGGAAGAAAACTTTTTGCGTTAGGTAATGTTTAATCGCGTACATAAGGGCCTAGGCAAGAAGCAATCTCTTTCAAAGAGCCACGTATTTCCACAATGAGTTTCAAGAATGACATAAGCTTTTAGGTAGCTTAGATGAATGACTTTGCCATCACCGTTATCACTTTTAGACTGTCTATCTAAACCTTCAAGTTATGGGAGTAAGATTGAAAATCGAACCGAAAGTAGCCTGTAAATAATAAACCTATGTAAATAAAGTGAAACATGCGGTCCTTTTTTTTTTTTTTTTTTTTTAGGATGGGAAATCATCAAATGACTTCTCCCACTCTGGGCGGAGCGGGAGGGAGTGTCAGACTCTTACTGACTAAAACCCATCCATGTTCCTTCCTCGCCCTTTACGTTCCGGGGCCGCGGTATCTCTTTCGAACAGTCCCGCAACCCCGGCAGGCTTCGGCCCTTGCGGGCCCCTCTCTTCTGCTGACATCTCTTTGAGGCGCGCGTGGAACACGAACGCGCCGTCGACACGGCCTGTCACTAGACGTACGGACGGCTAGCTAGCCCATAGCTAACCGTCCACAGGCCCGCATCTACGGTGGCCGGTAGCCACCACGTGGCCCCCGACGCCCGGTGCGTCTCCCGCGGCGGCCGGGAAGAGAGGCTCTCTCCCTCTCTTGTTCCGCCACCTCCTTCGCCAGCATGACTGCTTCGCAGAAGGAGGTGACGGCTTCCCATTCCGTCTCGCTCCGGACCATGGATTGAACCAGGGCCGGACGCGAGAGGTCGCCGCCGCCGATCGCCGCTACGAGGACACGGCGGTGCTCCGCCCACGCAGGGCAGACTTCCACCGTGTGCTCCACCGTGTCCTCCGGTCGATCCTCACAGTGGAAACACCCGGGCGTTTCCTCCCGCCCGATTCGGTGCAGGTACCTCCCGAAACATCCGTGTCCGGTGAGGACCTGCGTCAGGCGGAAGGTGAGGGCGCCGTGGCGCCTCTCAAGCCACTCCTCAAAGAGGGGACTTACCGCCACTATCGTGGCGTGCCCTGCACGGGGTTGCGACAGTCGCTCTCTCCATGTCGCCATGAGATCGCGCCGGAGGTCTGTCCGCTGAACGGCGATTTGCCGCGGCAGCGGAGTTTCCCCCCGGCGTAGTGCCTCCGCGCGCCATTCGTGTAGGCGCGCGAGGACTATCGCCTCCAGATCCCATGGCGGCAATCCGGCAAGCAGGCCCGCCGCCTCGCGGGAGATCGTGCGGTACCCACGGACCATTTTTACGGCCACCACTTTCTGGGGCGCGTTCAGGTAATGGGCGGCTCGCCGCCTCAAGGAACGCGCCCACACTGGGGCCCCGTAAAGGGCCATGGACCGCACGACCCAGGCATAGAGCCTGCGGCAGGAGGCGTTTGGCCCCCCAAGGTTGGGCAGGAGCCGCCTGAAGGCAGCTCCGGTAAACATGCGGTCCTGGGTTCGATTCCAGGGTCGAGCAAATTGTTACTGGGTTTTTCCATCAAGCTTTCCTCAGTAAGGTCTGGACTAGTGCCCGGTTGGCAATAGGCTCGCCCACAATTACATGGGACTTAAACATAACTGTTCTACTATTAGGTATCATCATCAACAGCCTATAAATGTTGATTCTGGGACACAGGTCTCCTCTCTATGACAGGGAATGGGCTATAATCCACCATGCGAGCCCAGTGCGGATTGGTAGATGTCACATGTCTTTGAATTTTTGGTTCTAGGACATGCCGGTTTCCTTCCGATGTTTTCCTTCACCGTTTTGAGAGCAGCGGTGATGAAATAAATTGCACAAAGTAAATGCGCCTATCTGGGTACGAACCCACGACTCTGGTCGTATGTTGGGGCCGCCACCACTGGGCCACCGCTGCTGCTGTTATACCTCTGCCCAACCCTTTGCAGGTTATAAGCGTGATGTTATGTAATAATGTAACGAGTTTCTAGATCGGTGAGAAATCATTGTTTTCAAGCAATCTTGAATCCAGCTACCATACTATATCCAACTCCTATCCGATAATATTATTTAAACAAATGAAGCCGCCATACCGCGGGGTGGTTTCCGCCCGCTCGCAGCATCCATTAATCTAAGTCGGAACATTGCACAGATGCCGCATCTTGCAATGGAGAGAGCAAAGACCCCGGGACCATTTGATATCTTTTATACCACGTTATATTATGTTGTCCGATGTTATGAATGAGATAGAATCGTAAAAGTTCTGGTTGTGTGATTATTTGTGATTTTATGGAGCTTTGTGAAAATAACTGTAAACGTACGAGTAAGAATAGTTTCAAATCAAATAGATTTGGCATACACTTGTTTAGTCTTTGGATGGTTTGAGAGTTAGGTTCGGAAAATACCGCAGTAATCCACTGCAGAGGCTGTTTTTTTATTTAAACAAAAAACCTTGCCCCTTACTAGAAAGTTCTCCTGTATCGTGAGTATGTTTACAAACATTTGAACTCACATACACAATCAGTCAGACCCGGAACCGTAGGCCATACAATATTTGCCCCGTGCGGAGATCGAACCCGTCACACAGCGCAGCAGCCAATTGCTCAGTCGCTGCGCCAACCGTGCCCTCAGACAACGTGTTATAACCTAGACAGAAAATAATCTTGATCTTTAATTGGTGCTAGCAATCAGAAAAAAGATGAAACCTTGAAAATGTTCTGAAATAAAAAGTGGCCAACTTGAGAAGCAACTTTGTACGATAACATTCCTGAAACCTTCGTCTTAACAAGACCAAATCAAATCATAGAATAATATAAAGCGCACAATTCCTCTTATTACGTCTAAGCTATTCAACCGATTAGGAAGGCAATTTTCTTTCACGAATCGGGAATTATCTGCAATCAATCGAACAAAAGGAATGGACGAAGTTATTCCGCAAACGTCCAGCGATTTATCACTGCGATAAATTTGTTTTGTCCAGTATTGTTTAGATAGTGGACAAGTGCTGGGCCTAGTGGGCACTGTGACTTTCGAGTGGGCTTCGAGTTTTAATCAACGCACCTATTTTTTGGTTTTATCAGTGAAAAGGTTTTGTTGTATTGTTTTTCGTCACTCAGTGATTTTTGGTATCTTGCTATGACCCATGCCGGCTCTTTAGTAAACTGATCCCACACAGGCGGATCCCGCGGGATCAGTCGACCTAATGATTTGTGTATTGGTCAATGGAAGTTGGATAGACCTTTCGTGTGGGATGCAACTTGCGTCGTGTTAATTTAGCCAAATAAACTAATTGCATCATTAAAAATTAACAGCACAATATTTAACTGCATATTTGCCAAATTATACAAATTTACAGAATGATTGAGACTAAACAAACAATTTGAAACATTTCCGTTAAAACAATTTTAATACATTCTCATATAATATGCAGGTCTGATGTAATGAAATTACACATTTTAAAGTCAAATATGTTTTGCAAATTAAAGTGTAATTTTATCACGGTACAATTGAGAAGCGTTAAGCGGCTGCTCTCAAAACAGTAAAGAAAAACATCGTGAGGAAAACGGCCTAACCTAGAACCATACATTCGAAGACATGTGACATCTACCAACCCGCACTGGGCCAGCGTGGTGGATTATAGCTCATTCCCTCTCATAGAGAAGAGGCCAGAAAAAAAATAGGAAGATTATAGGAAACTGACTATTTGGCTGTCTCCCTGTCTTAAGTCCTATTGGTATAGCTTAAGAATTATTTCAGGCTTTCAAAAAGGATTTCCATCCACAAATCTCAAAGATCTCCCAACAGATATGAGCGCCTGGTCCTTTTGACCACCGCTTTAAGCCCATAGGCTTAGTGGTATGATACAACAAGGGGTTCTCCCTGGTCGCATTATGAATGCAGATAACCAACAATAGGTGTATAAATATTGTTAGGGGTGAAAGCCAGGTCTAATGAATATTTGTAGCCTTTGTGCGTAAGAGAAACCCGGTCTTTTGGTAGGCTTAAGAAGGGACGTGGGTACAGCACGCACTGGGCTTTTAAAGCGTTCTAATCTAAGATATAATGAGACAAAGCAACTAATTTAAATGATTGGGTATTCTTCTTGATACATGGCACTTTCTATCCAGACACTTTCCATTTCATTCCAGGGACGGTTTAAAAATTAATGTGGTTCATCATCATCATCATCAAAATCTATCTGAAACATTGAATCATTTTACATTTTAGGTTTTCATTGTTCCTTGTTTCATTTCAACTTTGAAAATACAACATTGCGCTTTTATTTAGGCACATATTTAACTGTCTGGGTTGCCTCGTTGGTTTAGTGGTTGCAAGAGCGACTGATGAGCATGAGGTCCTGAGTTCAATTTCTGGGTCGGGCAAAGAATTATTGGGTTTTTAGGGTTCCGTAGCCAAATGGCAAAAAACGGAACCCTTATAGTTTCGCCATGTCTGTCTGTCTGTCTGTCTGTCTGTCCGCGGATAATCTCAGTGACCGTTAGCACCAGAAAGCTGAAATTTGGTACCAATATGTATATCAATCATGCCGACAAAGTGCAAAAATAAAAATTTAAAAAAACATTTTTATTAGGGTACCTCCCCCAGACGTAAAGTGGGGAGCGATTTTTTTTTTAATTTTGACCCTGACGTGTGATATATTGTTGGATAGGTATTTAAAAATGAATAGGGGTTTTCTAAAATCATTTTTTGATAATATTAATATTTTAGGAAATAATCGCTCCGAAAGTCAAAAACAATGTGTCCCCCCCCCCTCTAACTTTTGAACCATAAGTTTAAAAAATATGAAAAAAATCACAGAAGTAGACCTTTATATGAACTTTCTAGGAAAATTATTTTCAACTTGATGAGTTGAATAGTTTTTGAGTTATATAGCACTTTTTCAAAAAAACGCAAATGATAACTTTGTTTTTCATACAAATACTATGAAAAACAAAGTTATTTTTGCTGACGAAAAATGTTGGTATTTTTAATGGTCTGGGAAGCTACGGAACCCTACAGTGAGCGTGGCCCGACACGCTCTTGGCCGGTTTTTTATCAGGAATTTACTAGTAGCAGCTACGACGTGTGGATTTTTGCTTGGTTGATGGCATAGGGTAGCTTTCTTTTACACACATATCAGCTACACCTTTGGGGATTGTAGGCGTGATGTTACGTTAAGTTACATTAAGATGTCGCTCAGTATTTACTTGTGAGAACGGGTATTAGAATCCTGTCATCAGTTCTTCCGTTCTTAACTAAAGCTATCGAATTTCCAACCAATGTTTGTAACTAAAATTCATTCAGTAACAATAACATAGCTAATTGTGAGTGTATCATTTCGCAGTCATTCGCACTGGGACATAATTTATTATATTAAAACGAGTTTCATTAGTCCACACAGGGTTTATGAAATATTAACAACTGAATAATTAAGCTTTTAGCTTTCGAACGGGCTGGTGTAATGTCAAAATAATATTTGGTTTTGATATGATTGATTTCGGTACGTTTATTTTTTCGGTTCGCAGAATTAAAACTGGTTGAAAGTTGATCTTTTTTGTAGAATTGATGCAAATAAATAAAATTGAAATGTCTTTTTGCTATTTCAAAATAACAGCTTTTTACAATTAAATTGTAAATTGAATACATATGAAATTATAATAATACTAGCTTCTGCCCGCGACTTCGTTCGCGTGAAGTTTTGATATCGCAACGCATCGCCTGCTCAACGGAAGCTTTTTTCCCGCTTGCAACATTTCTTATTGCTGCTCCGCTCCTATTGGTCATAGCGTGATGTTATATCCTTCTTCTGTGCCTATAACCTTCCTCGATAAATGAACTATCCAACGCAAAAATAATTTTTCAATTCGAGCCGGTAGTTGCGTAGTAGCTGTTGTTATAAAGAGTAACTTAATTTTATTAAAAAAAAAAAGAGATTAGGGTTGCAGGAAGAAAAAATCAAAACCCATGAAATTGATAGAAAAATCCGATTCAAATAGGTGAAATCAATAATTTAATAGAACCTAATTCACGGAAAACAGCTACGATAGATGTTTTGTAACTTTGACAGCCAATGTGTATTTGAAGATTGAGAAACACTAATGAAATCCTCTAAGACAAAATTGTCCCAAGACAAAACTCCAAATATTTCGTTACAATCCCACCAAAATTGTTCTCTTCAGCTATTCTCATCTAAATATATAATAAGGATTAATTAACTCAATGCCATCTCCTGAAACAGTCTCGCAGTAATTAGTTTCAGTAAAGTTAAGTAATAGTAATTCACCGTTACTTCACGTGAGCACCCAAAACAAATGAGATTTGAGCCAGAGCTTTAGAGTAATCTGGGTTTAGATTCTATGTCGATGCTGTGATGGGACGGTGTATTCCCATTTGGTTCTAAGTTGGGTAAGGATAAGGGTTTTAGTTCAAAAATTAAACAGGTATGCTGTGTTGGGATATTCTAAAGCTTAAATAAATAAATATCGCTGGACATTACACACAGCGCCATCTAGTGCCACACTAAGCAAGGCTTGTGTCGTGGACACCAGATAGATGATATACTACATAGATACTTTTTGTTTGTAAATACATACTTATTATACATACTACTCGGAAACAAATGTCCATGCTCATCACACAAACATCTGCTCCTACCGGGATTCAAACTCAGGACCCTAAGAACGTAAGGCAGCTTCACTACCGCTATGCCATTCGGGTCGTCAAGCTTATTCTTTATAATGAAACTTTATCATCATATGTCTAGCCTTTTCTCAACTATGTCGGGAATAGCTTCCAGTCTAACTGGATACCAGTACTTTACATGGATCCAGTTAGACTGGAATATTGTATGATGTTGTATGATGATGACTGTATATTTTGCGTACGGTCTACTAGAGGAATCAAAACATTCTCAAAAGAACAGCTAGTATCAGTGTAGGGTTTTTGATTAATAATAATAAAACTGCAGATTAGTTGAAAATACGAATATCTTTTGTAGGTACAGTAAAACATAGATAATACACCATAGATGACATTTAGTGACACTGACAGATATTTTTGGAATGGCCTTTGGGCCTTTGTGCCATAAAAATAAAAACGAAATGTGTCGCCAACAATCAGGAGACCGTTGCTTCTCCCATTCATCTCGTGTCCACTGTCTACCAATGGCGGGCCGCCATAACTAAAGGAAGACACCTTCCTTTGAATCACTTTGAAGTTATGAAGATTATAATGTATACATAGAGTAACATCATCCGACGTGTATATTTCTTGGAACTCAGTTTCATTTTTAGCGTTCCGTACCTCAGTCGGCAATAACGAAACCCTTATGGGATTACTTTGTTGTCCGTCTGTCAAGACCCTTATGTTGTCAGGAATAAATAATAAATAAATAATAATAATAATCGTTTATTTATCAAAAGGGGCACATTTACAATTAAGTATCATAACAAGTAAAATAGGGCACTGTTGCTTATTGCCTGAACTAGGTGGAACCTGTGTTTCAGGCTAGAAAGTGCATAAATACCTACTTAAAATAAATAAATTAACATTAAAGGAAATATAAAAGCAAATTACTAAAATTACGACTTACATAGAAAACAAAACAAACAAACATGTCAGCTGTTTACTTGCAGACAACAAGTAAATCTTCTGTCTGTGCATAGGAGATTTAACATCTCTTGCAGGACGCCTAAGCTCAGCAGCATATGCTGTTAGAAAAATCCGTCAATTTACCGATGTTGATACCGCGAGGATAGTTTATTTTAGTTATTTTCATAGTATTATGTCATACGGTATTTTACTATGGGGACGGGCTGCAGACATCGAGTCTATATTTATTCTGCAGAAAAGAGCCATCAGAGCCATATATGATTTACGTAGACGCGACTCTCTAAGAGAGCTGTTTAAGGAAATTAATATCATGACAGTACCTTGTCAATACATCTATGAAAACATCATGTACGTTAGGAAAAATCTGCATTTATTCAGTAAAAGAGGTGACAGACACCACTATAATACTAGAAATAGGGACCAACTAGTTCAGCCAGGTTTCAGGCTTGCTAAAGTAGATTCTTTTTCATGGGGTACTGCTTAAAATGTTACAATAAAATACCTCTCCACATTCTACAACTGAATGAGACGAAATTTAAATCTTGTGTAAAACGCACACTATGTAGTCAAGCGTATTATAAGTTGGTGGATTACATTGATGATAAAAATGCTTGGCTCAATGCCGGTCCTGCTCCACAACCATAGGAGCAAACTAATTGATTCCCAGTCAAGTTATTGTGGAAGCTGCAGAAGATTGTAAAAAAGATCGTTGCATTGTATAGATTCCATATATTAGTATTATATAACTTCATAGCGCATGTGTGAGTACTATGTACTGTAAAGCCACCATTTACATCTAGTTATTTTATTTTTTCTGACTTGAATAAGCCTTGGCGGCTGAGAGAATGTCATGCTCACTCAAATGTCTCAGTGATGGTGGCGGGTGTGTCGGGTCATTTAGTTCCCTTCAATATGGTTGAGCTGAATGGTGCTGATACATGCGTCATGTTCGTGAACGGGCGCTGTCAATTGAGACTGGTCAACTCTCGGCTGCCACGGTTAATTTTAATTTATTTATTTTTTAATTTGTTGATTTCATCTTTTCTCTGGACGCTCTTAATGTGCACGTCTGTCTACATCGTTCTCACATATATGTATAATCACAACATGAATGATGTAACCAAGATTTTGTAACAATATTTTGATTTAAAAGAGTGTCCATGGAGTTTCTTGCCCGTTCTTCTCCATAGAGATCTACGCTAGGGAATGGGCAACTACAGTACTTTCTCAAGTTATTATGCCTTGTGACTGTGACTGTAGCTTTGATTTAGTTTTGTATTTTTGACATTCAAAAGTGCCGTAATGGTCTAATTGAAATAAATGATTTGAGTTTGAGTTTGAGTTTGAGTTTTAGGTTATGGGTTGTAAAAAAGTAATAATAGTCTTTTTACAGCTAAAATAGTTCAACTTACAAATACTTAGTTTTCTATTTAATCTATTGTACAGAAATGGGCCTAAAAATGTAAAGAATCTTTCCACGAAAACATGTTTGGAGGTTGCTTTAGAAATGCATACCATATCATTCCGTCTCTTGTTAGTATTGTCAGCATTGTACGTGAGCATGGTGTGCTGTTTTAATACTAAGTGCATAATGAATAGCTGGCGCACAGTCAGCACGTTGCAGGATTTATACAGCTGATCTGTGGGAAAGTAAAAGGGATGGAAATTCGCTACCTTTAAAATTGCTCTTTGAGCTCTTTCGAGGGGGAGCAGGATAGTTTTTGATGCGTGAAAAGCTAAAATTATATCAAATCATCATCTGGCTAGCCTTTTCCCAACTACTTATGTTGGGGTCGGCTTCCAGTCTAACCGGATGCAGCTGAGTACCAGCACTTTACATGGAGCGACTGCCTATCTGACCTCCACAACCCAGTTAATACTGGGTACTATGATACCACTTGGTAATACTGGTTGTCAGACTTTTGGGCCACTGACTACCTATAACAATAGCCAAAGCCGGGCAAATGGTAGCCGGGACCAACAGCTTAACGTGCTTTCCGAGGCACGGAGGAACTTCGGTATGTAAGGGTGGTCATACACAGACCAACCCAGGCAAGCACGGCTTAACCTAAAGATCGGCCCGAGCGGATGGTATTATTTAGCCACGAGCTACTTCTGAAATTATTTCAAATACTTAAGCGAACAACTGCAACTCGTAAGTCAACGCGATCTAAAGAAATGACTGTTTAAAACGCATATTTTGCGATTTCACAAGGGAGTCAAAACTTATAGGGTACTTCCCGTTGACCTGGAATCCTGAAATTTGGCAAGAAGCAATGTTTTATACAAACAACACATATCTAAAAAAAAGAAATTAAAAAAAAAAATGAACACCGTCATAGCTTAATTACAAAATACCATCATTAAATAAGTTTATACGGAAACCTCGGTGCGTGAGTCCAACTCGTACTTGGTAGGTTTTAATAACTACCCTTCTATTTGACTATTTTTAATGTACTAGCCTACTCTTGTAATGAAATACAGAGAGGTAGAAAAATTAATATTCTTAATAAAGGAAGAGCTTAATAAATGCTAGCATGCACGCCTTAAAACTTTGAAGACTTAGAATATAATACGTAATTAATTTCCGTATGTTCAGCTCATACAATGAAAGCAAACTAACTAATAAAACAACACAACTGTTACGGTATACCTATTAATATTTATGAGCTAAACTATAAACAATACAATGTTACAAAATAATTGCATAACGCGTGTACAACAAACATAAACGTTTACAAGAATAGAGTCCCGCTTCCGGAAAAATGAATATTATTACAATTTCATTTCGCGTAAACCGCTCCGTGAACACGATTCCTTATTCATAGAAAAATGATCTTATTACCCCCGTGCTAAAGCTTAAACTACAACGCGTACACAAGGAGCATTTAAACAACAACGTGTGCATTTACAAAGGCCGATAGAGCAGTTTATACTTTTTGCTCGCGATCACGACACCGGTAACGACTTCCCTTGCAAACGCGACGCGAAAATGCAACGATTCCGAAATACGCGCGAATACCGACGCCGACGCGTCGCTTAGCCAACCTTTGTACAGACACGAGCAAAAGGCACATCGATTGTTCCAATAAAAACGGAAATATTGCCGAGCGTGTGAAAAATGAATATTTTTACAACTGAGCGTCCCCGGCGTTAGTTGTGAGAATTGTGACGCTCCAAATTCACCTCGCAATTTATAGTCGTAAAACAATAGCGTTTCGAACAAAAACGTCCGAGCAGATTGTCGAAACGTTCGTAAACTCGTTTAAATCGGTGGTATGTCCGCCGGACGGTCGGACAGTTTTCCGTGAAAAATTACCGCCGAATGGCGGCTAAGCGGTGCTTTTAGCCTAGTTTCGCAACGAGCGAAGTCACGGCACGACCTGGCGATTTCCTCGGACCACACCGCCGTTCAATTTACCGGAACGCATCTGCCAACGAAATAGCACGGCCCGTGCGCCCCGGAACGTCTTAGCTCCTAATAAACGCTGCCGTAAACGGGTTTGCTATTCAAAAGTTGAGCGCCGATTAAAACAGAATTAAGGAACAGGACGTCGAACGAAATTCAATATCGTCGAATGTAGTTGATCACAGAGTACTCATTGTACAGAGAGGGCACTACAATTCAAGTGGTTTTATTGCCGGTGGGGCGAGTGGAAGGCGAGCAATTTGGCGGTCTGACCGCAAGAGCCGCGCATGTTTATTAGAGACAAAGAGCCCGCCGCGTCGGCCCCCGATTTGCATAACGGTCTGTGTCGTAATTAGAAACCATCTCGGACGTCCCTCCTTTGTCCCGTCAAGTCTGGAGGGGACAACGTCAAACGCCTTCTATTTAGCCGCTCACAGGATAAGCCGTATAATCCTACAGAATTAAAATAAAATGTGCATCGTGTTTCTCGGATACGATGATAGTAAACTCTTGAGAGGGGTGTAATTCTCCTAATAAAACATTATGCCTGAAGCTTGAGACATTGTTGAACAGAATAATTTTCCTCTTACCTAATTACTGGTAGGTAACAGTTTTAGTAAATTGAAAAAGCTGTCGAGGAAAAATGTTATAAAACTGCCCGTATGAGAACTAAAACATGAAAACAAGATTTAAGTGAGTGTCAGTAACACACACACACACAAGCAACCTTCCGTCTACTAAAATCTAATTTAAAACAGACAGGTAATGAAAATTTTAATAAACGTGCCACAAATGTTACCTACAATTTTCGCGTCAGAGCTAACATGAAAAATAAGCCCCACAAAACATGCGTAGCTTAAGAACAGGGTAATTTATTACTTACATCGTTCATTACTCAAACATATACTTACCTATACGATGAAAAATCGTTTAAAGAAATTGCTTACGTACCAAGTAGGTACAATAAATCGTGGTGTAAGAAGCACACAACAGAGGCGGGTAGGGCATAACTCATTAACTGGAGGCGCGTTTACGAGGTCCGCTATATCGCGGGCCGCGCCGGGATAATGACGCTAAACCGATATCCTTATTTACTGCAAATTGCGTCGGCTCTTACATCTAGGCCGATATGGTATTGGGGCTCAGCTACAAATATCTTGTTACGTTACTTGATTAGTTTTGTTTCATGGTTAAATTGAAAGTTGTGGGGCGTAATGTCAGTGTTTTATGGGAAGCAAGTGTCTTAAAGAGCGGGAACACTGTCCAATAAAAGTCATAGCTGTAGTGAAATGCTAGGTGAAACGCTAGCTGCGAGCGCATCTAACGGTCTCTAATAGTTCTCTATTGAATTCCAATTACCAAATACACGAATGAGTATATAATTAAATTGGCTTCATTGCCAAATATTACGTACCTATAATATACTCAAACATCCATTCATTTCTATTCTAAATCCTAATCAACCGTGTAATCAGTAATTAAACAGACATATTCAATAATAAATTAATTCTAAACTGTGAAACACACATATTGCCAATAATATTCCGCGCAGTACAACCGTGAAATTTCCGAAACTCCCAAGTTGAATACGGACAAGCAAATCATCCGTGAAGTGAGTTTGCAAAGGGCACGCGTCCGAACGCAGCGAGCTTCGTAAACGCGTTTACACACGTCAAATGCACAATGCGGCCATTGTTGTAGATTGATTTAAAACGAAAATAGAAGTTTTGTTTATGGAACGCTTTATTTTAAGTGGCAATTATTCGCAACTGAAGATATAAGTGTTGCAAGGAATAATAAAACGCAAGGCCTCCATCCCTTGCACTTGAATGGAATTCTTAATTAAGTTTAATTTTAATATCCGTTTGTTAATTGGTTCGTTTTAGAAGTAATGAAATACAGACCTGCAATTGCTTCTTTATTTCTTGAGCTTTGTTTAATATTGTTTTCAAAGACAAAAGAATGAATGCAGTAGGTTGTTTAACGACTTTGAATAGGGTATTATTTTTGTGTTATTAGGTGGCAAATGGGCTTGGAGGGTCACTTGTAGACGAGAGGGTTAGCCAAGACGACAAAAAAAAACGAATTAGTCCGCCAGTTTAAAAAATACGTGTCCAATATTTTCTAATATATACTTTAACTAGCGGACTAAATAGATTTGCAATTTTTTTATACTGTCGCCATGCTTGCCTATTGGTTATCGCATTGACACTACTTGACATCACACTGCGTTACCATTCCAGGGCCAAAATATACTATCTCATATTATTATGTAGGTATATGTAAATTACATCCATACCTACCAACCCTTCAAATCGGAACATAACCCATAGCATAGCATAGGTAGTAGGAATAGGAATAACAGTAGTTCATCCCCGTTTGAACCCTTTCACAAAGAGCAGAAATACTACCAAAATGATTTGACGTCATATATCAGGTATATCATAAATTATATACGTAACATGTTTACGCAGCCATGCAGATAATCGCAAATTACATGAAATAATTAACAGCGATTAGGTGAACTTTAATATAAATTGAATCAAGTTATTATCATTAATTTCGCTGCACTGGACGTTTAAACCTACTATGCTACTACTGACATAAAATTTAGAGAACCTCTAATATGGACATAATAGTACCTACATTGTAATACAAGGGGCTAAAATGACCCATTATAGACGAGGTAGTTTTACTACCGAGCTTTAGCGAGGTAGTAAATAGAAACCGAGTTATAATATTGTGTCGTCTGTGGGGTAAACGTAGGGGATAAAAAGGAATCCTACTTATAATTCAAATAAATAATACAGAAAAAAATCATAAAATTTCGCGCCAAAGTTCGGCGCGTTTGGTTCCATTTTTTAAATAAAATGTTTTTTTTTTAATGGAACAGTAATAAGTCGATTCTTTATGAACTATGAATAATTACTTATGCGTTTTCGAACACCGACGACGAAAATAAAAAAAAAATACTTTTTTTCCCTTGTGCAATAAATGCAATTTTACGCCCGCTCTGGTACGCTATTATGTTGGCCTTTTGAGCAAGAGTAGTGAAAAAAAAATTATTGGTTTTAGTAACCAAAGTGATAATGCCTTCGTACCTTGGAAAGCTGCATGTTAAGCCGTTGGCCCCGTCTGTCATTTGTAGATCCTTGACAGTCGTTACAGGTAGTCTGTGGCCCGAAAGTGTGACACCCAGTCTTACCAAGCGGTATCGTATTACCCAGTACTATCTGGGTTGTGGAGGTCAGATAGGCAGTCGCTTCATGTAAATACTGGTATTCAGCTGTCTACGATTAGACTGGAAGCCGACCTCAACATAGGGAAAGGCTACGCAGATGATGATAGTAACCAAACTGATCATTTTCGGCGACAGCCCTACGATTGAGGCTTGTGTGGCAGAGCTCATGAGTTCGAATCCCCCTCCCCCCTCTATTTACCCTTAGGAAAACAATTTGCTGACTTTTATTGCGACTAAAATCGCTAACATAGTCACCGAAGTGTTTTTCTAAGGATGTTTCGGCTTACGGTCTCCAATCCAACTGTGATTCTAATGCTACAGATGTTTTTTTACTATCGATGTCGACTTTTTCAAAGGTTTATGATTTATAAGTTAACTCTAGATAAACAGCCATTTTTCTGTCTGCGTTGATAACTAACAATACATTTTCAATTGTTACAGGCTACAACGAAAGAGCGTTCACCTAACCCCTACAAACCAACGGTAAGTACAACCAGAACATAATGCTCCCATCAATAAACTGCTCATTATAATTATCAGTTCGCTAATTATTCACGGTAATGAGTTTCCTGATGCACAAGATAATCGAATTACCATGGATATTGGTAACTGGTACAGGCTTCGAAATATTCATTTTGAGATGGGCTATTTAACAATACGAATTGTATGGCAGAGGTGTACCTACAAAAAGTACGGTCGAACAAGCTATTTGGTTTACACTTTACAATGTAATTTGTAGGTTAAACTGTAAACCAATTAGCTTGTTTGAACGTACACCCACTTTTCGCCAGTTATCTTTAGGTACCATGTAATTGGGTGCGAGCCTATTGCCATCAACCGGGCACAGATCCAAACTCCGTGGCTGCTACTGAGAAATTCCCGATGGAAAAACTTTTCCCGACCCGGGAATCGACCTCATTCATGCTCAGCAGTCGAATTTGCAACCACTAGACCACTAGATTTTGCAGCGCATATTTTCAAGGGGTAACAGAATCAGCATGGGTAATAAATAGGTCATGCCTATTACCCATGCTGATTACATTGACAGTAGGTATCAAAAAATACAAATCTATTTAGTCCGTCAGTTAGATTATTGAAAAATAATGGACACGTATTTTTTGTTTTTGTAAATCAATGAATATTGACAAAGTTAAAACGCACCAAAACTCGGGAGTAGGTGCTCGTGACGTCAGAACTAGCTAAAAATTATACCTAGGCGTGACGTATTAGGAATTTTAAAAGCGTCATATCTTCGTCAATTTTGATTTACGTTACAAAAAAAAAATAACGGGTCAAGTAATATTTAATAATCTACCTGATGGAACTATTAGATTTTTTTCCCTAATATAAAATAATATATTTAAATGATATATAATTACAAACCCTGGTTATAAGTGCCCCATGGCTTGTGAAACTGCACTACATTTATGTAACGTATTGTCTTTCTAATAATTAACTTTATCGACAAATTGCGCTTGCACTGAAACTAACTTTTATTGATAAATTCTCGTGCGCTCCAATGTATAGTACAGACAAAGTTGGTTTAAGTTAATTTATAGGATACAGCATAGAGCTTAACACGTCTGTAAACTTAACAAAGATGTCCGTAATAATAAATTTATTACTCTTCATTACTACAATAAACTTACAAAAGCTATCAGACTAAAACTTCTGTAGTGAGACGAAATTGTTAGTTGCTTTGCTTCACTGTCGCCCGTTCCGAGTAGGGTTTCCAACGGCACTGAAATTCTAGAATTTATTCATTTACTAAGAGAAATAAGTTATACTAAACCACATAATAATTATCAAAAATACACAATTGAAGAATCAGGTAAGTGTATAATCAAGTGTGAATCAGGTTGGTATTTTGACAAAATATGAAAGTCATGCAGGTAAAATCTCATTTGATGGAAACCTTTGTAGGATTAAAGGCTCTTTTATCAATACCAAATTTTGTCTTGCGTTGGTAATTAACAGCAGCACACTGCAGATGTCAGTTTCCCCTAAATCCCACCAAAAAACAACATTCATTTAACTAGTTTCAAGATGGCTGCCTTACCAGTGCGTCTCAGTAGATTCTGTCGCTTAATTACTCCATATCTTATCGTATATTAAACCGCTTACTGCGAACACACTAATAATTACATTAAGATAATATATTATAATTCACTGAAACAGATACTCTTCAATTAATGTAATTATAATCGTTATTAATATCGAGTTATCTTGTATCGTATTAGTTATCCAGATTTTGTCTATGCTTTGATGTTGCTTCTCATCATGTATAGTTTATTAACTATAGATAGTCTATGGATTTATTAATGAATTGGTTATGTGCGATATCAATCACTATACGCAATGGAAGTTATATTTACTACAGTTACCAAATCCTGTTTTATTTAGTACTTATTTGTCAATAAGTTAAGTTTTAACTCCGTAATTAAGATAGTAAAACCATCATCATAACTTTGACATTTGCACAATGTTACCACATAACAAAAAAAAAGTGTAAAATTGTCAAAAAATTCAAACTCATTCAAAACCCGCCCCGTTTCTCTCTCCGTTCTCCCTTTAAAAGAAGAATGCGAATAAGTAGCAATATTCCTGAATCACACGTTCTTCTAATTCAGTTGCGGCTGTGTTTCAGAATCGATTGCGCTTTGAAGAGCCACTCTTTACCTCTTTTGTTCTAATTGTGGAGCGAGGACACCGCTCTAACCAACTTTGATGCTTTTTTGTTCCGTGTCCTCATTTTGAATAAGAATGAAGTGTTTTAAAAGTGATCGGGAATCGGAATGTTCGCTACGTTGTCTAAACCAATGGTGAGGTTCTAATTTTGAATGAATTTAAAAAAAAGTTTCGAATGCATAGCGAGGTTCTATTTTTTAACCGACTTCCAAAAAGGAGGAGGTTCTCTATTCGACTGTATGTATTTTTTTTTTTTTTTTTATGTATGTTACCCGATTACTCGAAGACGCCTAAACCGATTTGAAAAATTCTTTTTTTGTTTGAAAGGGTATACTTCCAAGTTGGTCCCATAGTCGCCAAGTCGGGATCTGATGATGGAATCTTGGCGAAATCGAGGGAACTCTTCAAATTTTATAGGATAACGTACAGAAATTTTTATATTTTCTACAACAAGTGAAGCATTTGCGTTTGATAAGAACCATTCTACCATCAGATCTGATGATGAAGCCAAGAGTCACGGAACTCCATAATGAGACAATGTATCCTAGTCGTGTTTGGGCTTGTTGTAATTGTAACGGTATGCACTTTCCATGTGAACCACTAAAAAGTGAAAAATAAAAACTTTTTTGCAAAAAATAAAACCGACTTCAAAAAGAAAAAGTGAAAAATAACTTTAGCTTCTGAAGTCGGTGACAAAAAAATTAAATCAATCATACAAACGTCACCGACTTCAGAAGCTAAAGTTATTTTTCACTTTTTCTTTTTGAAGTCGGTTTTATTTTTTGCAAAAAAGTTTTTACTGATATTAAAAGATTTTATAATAGCACTGTTTTATTAAGATTCCTAATTACTTATTTCTTTGGTTTTTAACTAAGTATTCAGGGCAAATTATGCTCTAAAACAGATGTTTTACTGCAAACCTTAAAACGCCCATGGGAACACACGAAGTACTACAATGTTATAACTCATGCACTCACACAACCTAATTAAAATAAATTACTCATCGTGCACTCTGTAATTTCCAAACTTTTTGAGTGCAAAGTTACGGTTTGTTCCTCACGACAAAAACTTTGCTTAGCCGTATAAAAAGACCCTCATGCATATTTTTCAAAGTAACTTAGGCAATGCAAATGTGGAAAACTTTTTACCGATAGCAAACACCGATTTTCCATCGGTACTTATGATTTATAACATTTGTTTTTAAGAAACTCAAGTTTGTTACATACAAACTTTTTTAGATGTAGCCTCATCATGCCATATTGAAGTTTTGTCGAGAGTTGCCATCTCTCATAATTAGCCCTCGTAAACTTACTTTTCTCAGGACCGTTGGACGCCATATTTCATTTTTTGCTTGCAATTTAATTTAATTAGGTACAACTGAATTAATAATTTTAAGTCTTGAAGTGCATTGCGATATTTTGTTAAACGAACTAGCTTGTTACTGTCAGTATGGTCAGATGAAATATTTGTTTTCACTTTTAAAGCTAAGCTTTTTGAAATGTAATTTGTACGCTCGCTGTCAGACTAAACTGTTTGTAGTTTCAAAAAGGATTCAGTTAGTGACAAATTGATAGATTTCTTTTAAATTATCACAAGAACAAAAAAATATAGGTACTTATATGTATATTGTTGGGCTCGTTCATTTCCGCGGTAAATTATCACATGGCATTGATTGAGGTGCGTTCGGAAGCAAACATTCATCAACGGCGCGATAATTAGCAATGGCTGCGTTCCGAACACGTACGACCCCCAAAATTCGATTCGGCAGCGGTTAATCAGCACCCGAACGCCAGTAATAGGTACCTAATGCGACAACTAATTTCCTGAAAGAAGTGCTCCACCTTCACAGGTTTTTATTGTGGCCACTCGCGATTCTTGTCACGATCTCGTCTCTACTCAACCCCCCCCCCCCCACTTGCCCACTCCCTGCGCACTTCACCCCCTCTCCCCGCATCCACGGTGTGCAGTCATCAAGCCCGAAAACTTGCGAATTAATACGTGCTTAGATTCCGTGCAAAGGAGACGTGGATAAGAATGAGATTGTTTTACAACTTTTCCGCGAGTTTCCAAATGAAATCTGTTAATTTCCGAACGGCTTTCCCGCCCCTTTTTACGGCTCTACGAAGGATGCCGAAAGTTCCCGAATTGTAAATTTAAACCGTTGATACAAAGACTTGTAAGTTATTCGGCTAATTTCTTGGGTAACTTTGTTAAAGGCACCTCAACCTCTGTAGCATGTAAAGAAAAAGTTTTCTCGTTCATTTAATATGTATGATAGTTACTTAACTTAGCCTTCTGCGTAGTGTGAACATTTTCTCTACATAAGTCAGGTTTTCACACTTCCATAATTAACTTTGAAAAATTACCACTTTGTTACATAGAAGAATTCTAGCATTGAGTTAGCTTCTTTCTCAGAATGAATATGAAAATGAATGTCAGGATTTTCTCATAACTACCGTCGACCGACCCATAAGTAATACAGACAAATGGTACATTGTTCTAGCCTAATTCGGTCCATGCACGCAATTCTGGTGCGAATTTCAGTTATTTGTGAGTATAAGTAAACGCTATAATAGCGTGTATACATCATCGTAGCTGGTACTAATCTCAAGGCACTCGAAACGCGAGCAATTTCGGGATTCAAGCGAATGGCGCTCCGAGCGACCTCGCCCCTTGCTAACTTAGTGCCACTTGTCTGCGCCTCTCTGGGTGCCGCAGGGCTGCACACTAATCCCATTCCATGCCTTGGTTTTGTGATGAAATGAAAATGGCTGGTGAGGTGCAAGGAGAACCCAATTTAAACGTAAAAGCCTTATTTTAAAGCTTTAAAAACTCTAAATTCTGGTTTGATTACAGACCCAATTATGAAAGACCCAAAGAGAAAGGGCAAGGCCAATTTCATATTTGGCCCAGTTATCGGACATGATATCTAATGGCGGACACTCTGAGGATGTCATTATGCTATATTATACGCAGGACCCTCATTCTGACCCAAAAGGGTCATTCACTTGGGAGACAAAACACTAAACAGTCATTAAAATCTAGGGCTCCACTTACTGAAGCCTAAATCACGACCAACCCTAACCTTAAGTCAAGCGGCACTGTTCGGACCCTCTCGTCGGTGCTCGGGCCCACTCGGCATTATTCGGGAACTAAACAGAACCTATCAGAACTAATTGGCGGCGGAACGTAGCTAGCCCGCAGATTGGGACTTCATAAGATTAGCAATGCTCTTGGGAGAACTTCCAGTACAAAATTGAAGAGCTTTCTGATGTATTTTAAGGCTTCAATAGATAAATGTGTGGGAAAATGTTTATAAACGTCAGAAAAGGAACTTACCTGGTAAACAGTTAAAGTTCTACGAAGAAATAACTGCCAAACAAATAATAAGCATGACTGTGAAAGCAGCATCTATTTATCAAAGTCAAACATTCATATTTCTTGAACAGGCTTTCAAAGTGTTATCAAAGCCGAGTGAAAGTTACGTAAGCGTACACGTACTTACAAAAGGAATCGCGATACATCGACATTTAACAAATGATACGCGGCCCTCCAGCCGCCCTCAGCAAATCGTTTCACAATAAAATTGTCGATCCCGCCTCACATTGGCTAATCCGATATCAGTAAAAGTAAATTCTACTCGCACATCAATAACCATTTTGACAGCTAAGCCGCCATTTTTCATTTGGCGCGCAACGTTCAAAAGTGGAATCCGAGCGAAAATCGCGCAGTCAGAGGTCGCGTTCAAAACAAAAAAGCTTCCTTGTACCGAGGGCGCGCAAACATCGAAACTGCATCGAGAATCCCCTTTTAAACCCCTTATATTGCAACTTTAATCTCGCTGTGGAAACTTTTCGCCGTAACTAACGCAGCGATGGAATGGGAGGTGGAATTTCGCTCTTCTAACGTTGGAACTGGGGCGGTACTGTAGATCAACTTCCGAACCATTTATTCACAAATCGAGTTATTGCACCTCTCGCAGATCGCTTTACATAGGTCATTTGTGAAAATTACACGTCGCCGCAACTTTGCGTATTTAGTTCATGATTAATGAATAAGCTGGTAGCTACCTTTTTTCCTTTTATTAAAGATTAATGCAAAATTTTCGTGAAAGAAGCTCGTTTTCTTAATTTCCTCCTTCAAAGGGGTGCATAAGCCTTAATTTATGACATAGCGTGGCGAAGATAAATTCGTTGCTGTTTATCACGGCGGAGCTTTAATAAACAGAGCTTTACGGTTATGCAGTTTCACGTTTATTCACATCAAAATGTCGTAATATATTTTGAATTTAAACCCTTGTCCCATTACCAGTCTGTTTGCAGAATTCCACAAAGGCAAATCTAGTTATAAGTGTAACGCCGCGCGTCCAAACACTGTTATCCGTTTATTTCACTACGTACTGTTGCCGCATATCGCAAATTAAATAACGTGTTTCGACTATGAATAATAGCCCGGCCCGGCCTCAGAACGCGCCCCTTACCATGTTACAATTTAAAATAACAACAATTTTATTGTTTATGGTTGAGAACGCACGAGTACTTTCAAATTTGGAACTTGAATACCTACATTTTATGGCATCAGTGATTTGGCCAAACTGAACAAAATGTACTTATGTATCTTCGAGTCGCTGAATTCTTTTTGGTCTGACATTTATTATTTCTTACGTACCTATTCTTTGGGCATTTTCCTTTAAAGCAATTGCTACCAAAATTGATTCTGTCTGTCCATTTCGTAATATCTATAATAGTCTATGAACTATTACTGAAAAAGAGGGTTTGCCAATTTTTTGCGAGTCTGCTGATAGCTACAGGTGATAGCAAAAGGGTACATTCAACAGTTCTGAGATAGAGAGGAGATGAAACCACTACACAAGGTACAAGTAAAAACAAAGGCTTATAACGCCCCACTGAAGTAGAACCTCAATTAATAAACTTTGCTCAAAGTGGGCCACTATAAACACGAGCAAAACCTTTAAACAAAACTGAGCGACAACGTAATTAACGAACAGCTTGTTATCATAAGAGAAAACAAGCTTTAACAAAAATACATCAGCTCATTCACCCAAATAAGGCCAGTTTCAACAGAATTTTCGCATATTTTACCTGAGCCGTAGTTTCATAAGCTTTATTAAAATTCTCGTCGCTGGGCGGGGTTCGATTCTCGAATATCGTGACGCAGCCTTATTATATTCGATCTCGCAACGCACGCGAACATTTTGACGTACTAATTGCAGACGGGGTTGTTAGATACGGCGTCACGGCACGAGTGTAAAAGGGGGCTTATTACGACAACACGGCAACCATTATCAAACAGAATAAGGATTTAAGGGCCAAATATTTCGGGACATTGTTGTCTGAGGAATGTAAGTAACAATGTTGTGAGTTTTAGGCTTGATGTCGCGTTAATTTGTAAGTGTTGATGCTGTGTACCTTCGTAATACGCATGTATAAGTAATTATATAGGTATATATGCGTGTGTTTTGTTTGAGTAACGTGTTGTGGTATGATATATTATGGAGTAATGTTTGTCTTTACACTGTTTTACACTTTTGTGAGCAATTCGAGGCGAGGCATGACATTGTTTAAGCTTGGAGGCACGCGTGGCAGTGACATAATGGCTTTTTCTGAAGCGAAATACTAAATTTAAACCTCGCGACCTGTTATATCGAGCACCACAATAATAGACGACCTCCTTCGTAAATTTCTTATATTTTACGCTACGCTAACAAGCAACTAAAACAACACACACACACACTTGTGTAGGTACCTAAAACAAACAAATTAAAAACAAAAACCTGTATCATGAAATGCAAATAAATTGCAGTGCCAGTGCATCGTACCACTGCACTAATAAATCTGTGAATAAATACGACAACTAGCACACGTAAGCAGCAATATCCTCATTGACATTATTTAATCGTATCCGTACTTCTCGCCGCCATGCTTATTCACTTCATTTGCATCCGGTGCACGTGATTGGCGCGAATTTTTACGATTATTTTAAATTTCGAACGTAACATTCGAACGCTCGAAGCTTGGAACGACTTTGCTTTAATAGGCTGTAAGAAATTGCGCTGGAGTTTACTAAATAGGTTTTATTAACACTTTTTTGTGTTTTAAAGTAAAATATAAAGCTGAACTTTTATGCGATTCTGTGGAAATTGGTACACTTTAATTTTACATTAAAATCCGGTTAAACAAACTAACTTTCTCATTTTAAATATTAATTTATAGTGGAGACTTTTAACCCTCAAGTCACTGTTAAGTGTTTGAGTAGTCTTTCACGACGAGACCTAAAATTAATAAACTTTTGTTGACTTTTACAACTTGGCAGGCACAGCGAGAACGGATGAAATAACTACAAACTTGTATATTATTGTACAGACCTAAAGCAGCGTGGAGAACCTACCACATTCATGTTTCATTCTATATTTAAATTCTCTGACGTCACACTTATCGTTATCATGAAAAAACGTGTCTGGCAACCCTTTGCTTATTATTTTTATTTACATAGGCACCCTATGCGACATATAATTCATTTTCACTACAACCTACTTGCTTGCGTGACGTCTCAACTACTTTTTTTTAATATTCGTAAATAAAAAGGTCGGACCACTATTTCGTCCTACTTGAACACGCAAGGGACGTAATGTTTCCATTTTTTTTTCTACCCCGATGATATCTCTGTAAACAAAAACTGTTCTACATTTATGTCATTGTTATTGGATAGTAATTTCGTTATTAATTTTAACGGCAATTTAACCCATGATAATTTTAAGGGCAGATGGTATCGTTTTTAATTTAATTCGTATAATGAAATGTAAAGAAACTCATTTTCCAGTATTAACAATATTTGTATTTATACATTTGTACTGTTACTTAGAATAGGTACAACTTGGTATTTATCCTCATCAAGCTTAAAATAATATCAAATCTATATAAATCAAAGAATAGGTTCTTGAGAAGAAGCTTTTGTTTGTTTTCCCAAAAATCGAATACCATTTTTTTTTTTCTTTTTTTTATTATTGGCGGGAACTGATTCAAAAACATGACCAAAGAGTTTTTATGAACTCTTTGGTCACATCAAGTACTATTAATATTTTATGTTTGTTTTTGATAAATCACACCAGATTTTATTCATATTTGAAAATCATGACATTCGGCCATCCGACACAGTGTAGCCTCCTGGCACACAACAATCACAGAAATAAAATTATCAAAAAATCATGACATTCATATGTTAAAAATTACAATAAGAGTACTAACGAAACATACACTTTTCTATGCATTATAAAAAAAAAGGATATGAAATTTTAAAGCTTGACAACCATAGAGTATTTAACCACTAGAGAGCGTATAGGCCGATTTCTTCTAAGAACACAACTCACTACTGCGGACCGGGGGACGAGGAAGAATGCGCGGAGATGAAAAGTTATGCCTTCCTTTTTGTAACTAGATGTCTTGGAATATTTCCCACACCAGTTTACCGCGTATGGAGGCAATTTATGCGTTTTAAATCGTATAAATAAATCGTAACAATTTATAATTATTTAGCGTGCTTACGGGTCTAACAATTGGTCACAACTAAAATGGTTAATCGTACGTCGTCGCCGTCGCCTATACATATTATAGGCGACAAAATACTAATAGTTTTCGTGCGTCGTCGGGGCACTTTATGCGCAGTCAAGTGGTTTTATAGTCTTTGTTGACAACATATTTAACTAGATGAGTTCTTATCTCTCTATCTTACACTTGGAAATCAAACAATCATAGACAAATACACACAAAACAAATACTATTATACAAAAAAAAAGGATAAAGGTCAAAGGTTTTATACAAAATAAAACTAAAGATAACACACACATTTTTGTCAAATAAAAAAAAATATACCTAATGTCCATTATGAAACTTAAAACTAAAATAAGTTGCAATTACTTAATCAATGTTTAAAATTACTATAAATTACAAACCATTTTACAATTGATTTGATTGATTATTTTACGTACTAGAGCTTGTACAAACAACAACAAAGACAAAGCACAGAGCGCAGAGCTTGGACAAAGACAAAGAAAATATTTTGTAATAAAACAGACCACAAGGAAATATTACTCAGAGTTACTCTTGCCAGCAACTTCAGAGCTACCAACATCGAAGCTACGCATTTCCAAAGTTTTTAAGTGTATCCATATGGTCGGATTCTATCAGCTGCAATAAGTTTTATACGGTTTGCCATTCTTAGTAAAACTAGGGACATCTGTAGAACTTTAGTAGCCTTATATGGACCTACAAACTTCGACAGAAGCTCAGGTACCCTCCTTATCATTATCAAAATTATTTCGAGAAATTTTAACTAAATCACCGACCTCGTAGGTACTTAGATCTGGCATTCGATTTGCATCATGCCTTTACTTAAATATTATCACTGATTTGTTGTCTGACTGGTTGCAACTCTAAATGAGTACTTAAACTGTTATAGGCGTTAAGCTTATCCGACAAAACATCGCGTAATTGAATCCCAAATATAGCCTCCGTCGCAGTCCTCTATTTTGAGGCATTAACATTGTTATTAATGCCCCATTGAATATTTCCCGAACACTTGTCCCAATCGCGTTCATGGCTTGAAATTTTTTTGAGATGACTATGAATTTAAGATGGCTCGGTTAAATCTCGCTGCCTGAACATTTTAGCACTGGGACAAGCTACTGCGTTTAAATTATGTCTAATACCATGTATATTACAAAAGGTTTTAAAATCTCGTAATGCTTGTGCCACAGTCAGATACAATCTTAGCCGGTACACCGAAGTCGCAAAACATTTTCTCCAAGACCTTAACCGTGGTTTTTGTTTTCATATCTTTAACCGCTTGTACGAAGACATAGATACCGACTTTGTAAAACCGCCTACTACCCCTGAGTCCAATAATTTAAAAGTTATTATAGACAAGACCAGAATAATTCAATTTTACAATAGAAAACAAAATAATCACAAACCAGCAATATCACAGCACAATCCGATAGTATCGTTTTCCTAGGGATGTCATTAGATAGTCAGATCTCATGGAAATTACACATAGATAAAATCTACGATATGGTATTATATTATGGGGCGGCTCAGTAGAACTTATTAGAGTATTCCTGGCGCAAAAACAGTGCATTCGTGCACTTTGTAATGTGGATTCACCAACGTCATGCAAACCATTGTTCCAAAAGCTAAATTTATTAACAGCACCGTCCATGTATATATTCGAGTCTTGTATTTTCGTCAAAACACATCAGTACCTATACAAATCGTTTGGTGAATATTGTAATTTTAATACCCGTTAACCCAATAGCCTCCCTTTGCCAAACATACTCGTGAAAACTGATCTGTATTAGAAGAAACTGTTGCCCCATGTCTATTAAATTATTTAACAAATTACCTAATGAACTAAAAGACCTACCTACCCCTTAGTTTATTTCGAAAAAACTGTACTCTTGGTTAGTCACAAAATGTTTCTACACTACCCAGGAATACCTTAGTAACAAGAATAGAAAATCATTATGACACCTCACTAAGTTCCCATTTCAGTGCAATAATAGTTAGATATTTAATTTAGTATGTTTAGTCATATCACCTATTTTGTTTGTTATTTTAAGCTTTCATTTTATATTTCGTATACCAGAAATGGTTTATAAGAGGATCCTTATTGTTAGATTTGAAATGCAACAACTATTCACCATCTATTTACCCATATTATGCGAATAAATTATTCGATTTGACTTGATTCGATTTGATAAAATGTGGGTGGATCCATAAGGCTCGTGTGAAACGGTATTTTGCACTTTTTTTTACTGCCGCGCTGTCCCCGTTATAGGCGCACTCTAAACATGCCTCAATATATATATTATTACTCGTATTACAAATTATTAATTATCAATACATATCAAATAACAATATATAATTATGTAACATATTTATTTTTACAAATTTTATTTGCAAAGGACCATTACAAAGCGCTCCGCTTTAATACATTTTACAACATACTAGTTGTTACGAATGTGTCTACATTCCTGATTTCAGGTTTAAGGATTTTAAATATACCTACGGGATATACTGGTTTTAAAGACTTCACTTCTTTATGTAATGTGAAGTTCTAAAATAACTTTTCAAACCGGCACGGCAGAAGGGGCTTAGCTTGGGCTTTTGTAAAATTCTGTCCAAAGAGTGATGTCTGCATTCGAAAGCCTCTAGTCAACGAATACATCAATTCGTCGTACCTAACAAATGCATTAGTCTTGTAAAACCATCGGAACGTTGTCAAAGTTCAACTAAATTAAGTAATTCTGCATCGGTCTTACACACGTATATATACACTCACTACAAAATCAATGAATGCCTCCAAAGGTTTATCATTGCAACGGTTTTAAAATATTTGGAGTTGCCGTTAGTGTTAGAACTACTTTTAGTATACCTTTTTAGTATGGTTTTTCTATTTGGTTAGATTTAGAATTCATAGCTACAAAGAGTTTTAACTTGTATTCATTATCGTGTCCTATCCGATGACATTGTTTGCACTTAATGAGGGGCTTTGGGCATTTAAAATACGATTGACCTTTCTAATCATACTTGTAACAAGTGATGGAATTGGCGACAGCACCATTTGAACTTCCGCCGGTATTACTAAAGCCTGACTTTTGCGTTGTACGTTCACGTAATTTATTATTAAACTGCGGTTGAGGTCTCTGAGATGCAAGATAGTTAAGTAAATCTTCGCGTCCAAACTATTCTGAGCTTGTGCCCCATTCCTAATCGAACGGTCGCTTATACCGTATACAATACAAACAACAGCTTTTTTTTTTTTTTACTGGTAATTTCACATCTATTTAATAATCTTAATTCATCGTAAAAATATTCACGAAGACTTTCATCATCATGTGAAGCATTACGATTTAACATCTCTTCTACCAGATGTACGTAACTTTATTCATTAAGGAAAGCTTTTGTTTGAGTTTATTCTGCCACTCAACCCAAGTGAAGACAACCGTTGGTAACGATGCAAACCATCGCTTTGGAAGACCAGCAATTTTTGTAATGTGAAGTGGACTGTTTGTTTCTTATCCCATCCTTATATGACAGCGCATCCATTGACCTTTTGCAACCAGCTTATAATCGTTTGAGTTTTGATACCTTTTTGTTTTGTTACCTTTAGCAGAAAACTCATATGCACGGTTACGTATCTTTCTTGGGTCAGCCTCTTCACTTGTACAAGATAACGATGGGCTTCTTCGCCTAGCCTTCATTTTATTAGATTTACGCCGGCACCTCAGACGCGTGCCCGGCGGTGTACCAGGCTCAACATCAGACATCATCGTCACAGCTCACTGAAACATTGTACATTACTTGAGGAGTAATCCGTCCAAACTATTTTCATAAAAATGCCAAATAATGACCCATCACAACAAGCATAATTATCATTAATTAATCATTAATGAAACAATATAAAACAATAAAAAATATTTGTTTCATAAGCATTTATCTATGCTGCAGACAACACATCATTAAGTTTAATCTATTTGGATGGGACAATAGCCCAGAGTCTATTCCAAAATTATTATAATTATCCATTCTATCTGTCATTGTTACTAATGTCAGTACTGTTCTGTAGCTACTAAACTAATATCTAATCTGTGATTTTGTTCACCGGTTCAGTACTGTTTACGAAACTGATTTGACGAAGCAATCATTTGCATTTTTTTTTTAATACATCTGCAGTTTTGTCGTTAAAATAGATTAATAGTCAAGTTCCCCAACAATGCTACGCCTGTTTGACATTATTTTCTGGTTGCCAGATAGTTTAGCATGTTGAGATGGATAAGATCATCACATATGAAAATATAAAAGTTTATTAACACAATCATCATAGTTATCATAAAGTCTTTTATCAGGTCAATCAATTCAGGTTTTCAATATTAGCAACAAAGGTACTCTAGCTCAAGCTACTAGGCATTCACGATAGTTTATCCGACGACTAGTGATTCACCCAACAACCAGTAGGAAACATACCTACTCCGAAATCCAGTGAAATCACCAAGTACGCCCACTAACATAAACCGACGACCAGTGACTCACTCAACGAACCAGCGGGAACCTCACCCACTCAAAAATCAAGTGAAATCACAAGTACGCCCCCTAACCAAAACCGACGACTTGTGACTCACTCAACGCACCAGCAGGAACCTCACCCACTCAAAAATCAAGTAAAATCACAAGTACGCCCCCTAACCAAAACCGACGACCTGTGACTCACTCAACGCACCAGCAGGAACCTCACCCACTCAAAAATCAAGTGAAATCTCAAGTACGCCCCCTAGCTAAAACCGACGACCTGTGACTCACTCAACGCACCAGCGGGAACCTCACCCACTCAAAAATCAAGTGAAATCACAAGTACGCCCCCTAACATGATCCGACGACCAGTTACTCACTCAACAAACCAGTAGGAATCATACCCACTCAAAAATCCAGTGAAGTCACTAGGTACGCCCCTTAACATTATCCGACGACCAGTGATTCACTCAACAAACCAGCAGGAACCATACCCACTCAAAAATCCAGTGAAATCACTTGGTACGCCCCATAACATAATCCAAGTCATAAGTCAAAAGTCACTCATAAGTCAAATAATCAACAACCAGTGACTCGCTCAGTATCCAGCGGGAAACATACCCACTCAATTTAGCCAAGCCACATAGCATGTCACTCATAAGTCATTTAATCAACAACCAGTGACTTGCTCAGTATCCAGTAGGAAACATACCCACTCAATTTAGCCAAGTCACATAGCATGTCACTGATAAGTCATTTAATCAACAATCAGTGGCTCGTCCAGTATCCAGTGGGAAACATACCCACTCAATTTAGCCAAGTCACATAACATAGACCCCGTGAACAAACCTAGTTCACAGGGTAATCATTTAGCAAATTATCATGGCAATAATTACATCAAAAAATAATAAACAACTGACAGTTACCTCAGGATGCCTGTAAATAATCACAATAAAACATGTACAAATGTTATTCATTTCAATCCCTCTATAGAAGCTTTTATGATAGCATAGCCATAGATATACTATTAGCAACAAAAGAAAAATAGCATTGTGTATCAAACATTGTAGATAATCATTAATTCTCATAATATATGCCTCATGGTAAATTCTTCAAAAGTGAGAGTAACAGTTTTTATCAAATTATTATCAAGCGATTCATATAAAAGTTTTACATACCCTTTTGGTTTATCCCACTTCTGAAATGTAAAGAAACTCATTTTCCAGTATTAACAATATTTGTATTTATACATTTGTACTGTTACTTAGAATAGGTACAACTTGGTATTTATCCTCATCAAGCTTAAAATAATATCAAATCTATATAAATCAAAGAATAGGTTCTTGAGAAGAAGCTTTTGTTTGTTTTCCCAAAAATCGAATACCATTTTTTTTTTTCTTTTTTTTATTATTGGCGGGAACTGATTCAAAAACATGACCAAAGAGTTTTTATGAACTCTTTGGTCACATCAAGTACTATTAATATTTTATGTTTGTTTTTGATAAATCACACCAGATTTTATTCATATTTGAAAATCATGACAGAAAATAATGCGGTTTTAGTCTTCAAATTGGAAAAAAGGGCGTTCGAAAAAAGTTGTATTTTACGTTTAATCATGACAATGATAGATAGCCATTTTAATAAGGAATGAAAGCAACAATCAGAAATTCAGAAAATGTAACATTTACACAACAGTAAACCGTATAATTTACTTCCCATTCAACTAAAAATAACCATTTATACTCATCAAATTATTACGGAATAATTTATTCGCGCCATTACACGAACACAAAATGGCGGCCCATATTCATATAGGCGTGATTTGCAACATTGGCTCTGATTATACCATCAACATCGTGACAGCTGTTCTATCAATCATTTTCTATCAGGTCTCATGGAATCAATTACGAACGCAACTGTTGCATAACCACTGTCCCACAAAATATAATTGGTCTAATTTGACGAACAAATCATGTGTCATTTCAATATGTCACATTCCGTTTTGTTGTTATGTGTATTAGAAAGTTATTAGTTTTCTATTACATTAAAAGCAATTGTATGTGGAAATACCATAAAGAAATCCAATAAATATGTAATTCTATTCGTGGAATCACTCGGATGGTGTTTTAACTTCTTCTTCTTCAGTTCTGTTAAAGCCAAAATTCTTTTATTTGTCTTAAGCCATTCCAGATACCTACTCAAAAAATTACGGTATTTTTTTAACTACGATAGAGCAATCAGCAGGCGAGGTAATCACCATAAAGGTGTCACTACCTACACTAAATATTTTAATTAACTTTTCAATCGCATCTCAACTCTAGCATTAAAACTTTACAACCTGCACCATAAACACTATCATCATCATTATGACGCAAGGCTACGTCATTAGTGGCTAGTGTTATTTGACATCTCACAATGGTGCCAGTAGTAAACGTCAAACTTATGTCAAATTTAGTTCCTTATTCCGCCGTTTTGCCAAGAAATACTGGCCACGCTGTATATGACGGGAATCTAACAAGGAATACGTGTTTTATCGCGCACATACATCAAACTAATGACCTCAGCCTGCGGATGACCGCGTTCCTTATATTGCGACATTTCGACGCTCGTAACCGATGGCCGATGGCGTACTGATAATAAATGCAAGTTTTATAAGGCTTTTTATCGCAACGGAACGGAATTTATGCGTTCACAGCAGTTTAACTGTTCCCACGGCGATGCTTTATCGCGCCGAATGCTTTTTTAATTTGCCCATAAAGTATTTGCTTTGATGAAACTTTCAATTAATATTTTTATGCGTTTTTAATATTTAGATGGCGAGGTCCGTAAATTTTCTCTAATGCACGAATATTTTTCCGAATATTACAGTTTGATGCACACTAATAACCGTTAAGATAATTTCAGTTTCCGCGCATAACCTCATTTGACTGTTCAATACATTTGCATTGCCCCAAAACGCAACTGATGTTCCATATTCAAACGCAAACTAGAGGAGCACCGTAATCAATCATGCTATCGATACTCGGCTAAACTTATCCGATTACACACATAGTGCATAAACCACGAGTCTAAATTCTGTTCGCAGTAAAACAGAGCTATGTCTGTGTTGCGCTTCAGTACGAGCTACGGAAGCGGGCAGTGCATTTGGCCGCGAATTCGGGAAAGTTATTCGGCGAACGCGGCGTAGCCGGTCACTCGCGTATTGTTCCCGACGCGCCGTCCGCATCGCCTACTGAGCTCGGTTCCGTTCACTGCCACATAAAGAACCCCCTTTATTGCTCGCTGCTCGTGTGTGTGTAATCTATGCGTACTAAACCCTGAGCAAGAAAACTAATTCGAACATAAAGATCGTGCCGTTTTTGCTTGGAGTGCGCTGCAAAATTTTCATTTGGTTTCTGTAGGTAATAGGTAGAGTAATAAGTGGTGCTTGTTTATTGTCAATGAACTATGAGATAAAATGTTCATTGTTTGAACAACGATTCATGTCTAGAAACGTTAGCAAAACACAAGTATACCAATATTATGGTGCTGCACCACGGCACAGAATAGCGACCACGGCACATTACTGTTAGGTAGTTTCTCCAACAATACAGAGAACAATTGCATTTAAGCGAGACCCCTGTTTTCAGGTGCGTTAACGGCAGTTAAAATAAGCATAAAGTTGTTTCCCCGACAGCCGGATGCGGCGGCCATTCCGCGCGAATCTTGTTGAATTATTTGTACAAAATGGCGGCCAGTGACCGTCACTTACGCTTTGTCCTGCAAACCGTCCAGAAGCACGGTGTGTGAACATTATGGCGATATAAAACCGCTAATTGTTCTCGTTAAATGCACGCTTTTTCGCAATAAAAATTCTCATATAACAGAGAAAATAAACCAGAACTATAGCTGAACATTAAACTGCGGACGTAATTTAATTCGCAATAATTTCATTTGTTATAATTTCCCTCTATAATCGTATTTAGCACTTACACCGGTATTCAGTAATAACATCAGTATTTGTGAGTACAGCGCTCAGTGGAAATAATTAGATGATTACAAATACGACGTCGAATTAAAGCTTTAGTGAAGCGATTAATCCAAATTATCAACACTGGATGCTGGGAGCGTATTTCATGTAACGTTTTGCTCTACATCTCTTTATTCCATGTTCTGACATGTAAAGATAAAGCCTAATTAAAAACAACAAGCGGAGCGCGGAACAGATTAATCGTTAGGGTGTGGAGGCGCGGCCGTAACAAATATAATAAATTAACTCCACGTATCGTAATCGATCGTGTGTAGTATCGAGATGTTGACTTTTCAATTAAGTCGACTGCCGATCTTGTGCCGACAACCGTACGATTAATCAATCGTGGTCGGACGAATCGGGTCCGTACGGCCGTACCATGGGACGCGCCAAAATTATCACGAATTAATTGACCCCCAGTCAGGACGGGAAACTGCGCTCACTCATGTTTTATTTACTCGTCTCGCACAGGAATAGAAATAGCCTGGGGACGGAACTCATTTACCTATTAGAGCAGTATTGATTTGTCGCCAGCACAATGTTTACTGGACGGTCTGTTGTCTTGCCATACTTAGTCCAAATGTGCCTAAATGTAACCCTCAAATCATTAGTTATGGAAAAGCCTATTTTGTTCATTTTCCTAAATAAAATAGAGACGTCTTTCAAGATCCTAACCTTATTTATAATTTAACAGCCAAATAAAATTGTCCATTTAACTTGTAAGCTTCCCTAAAACAGTGTTAGTAAAATTAATCGATTTGAACATCATTATTCATCCGAATAATTCGTTATCTTAATCGAGTTGGCTCGAAATTCAAATAGTGAGTTCGGTACTCGTAGTTGGTCGCTATCTATCGGGCTGAACATTTCGATTCGATACCCAATAGTCTATGCACGAAGTAATTACTTTTAACATCAATCTTGACCTCGTTTCGTTTGTGTTACGATTAAAAGAACAATATTGTATTGAACGCTTTGAAATTCTACTTCAATGAAATTCGTTAATTTGTTCAAACATTTGAGTTGATTGTTTTGTTAAACAGAATTAATAAGTTGATTATGGAAACAAAGAGAACCGTTGGCTAGAGAGATTAGGTTTTTTCTTCGATTAATTGTCGATCAGTTTCTAGCTCATTGGTTTATTTTTAGATATGTTCATTGTTACACAGAATAAATTATTTTATAATACGGTTTTATACGTAGTTCAATGAGCAAACACTGAAATCATATTTTTTTAACCTTATTGACACAATCTTACTTCAAACAAAACACAGCTCAGCCCAGCAGCTTTTTTAACCGTCTTCAAAAAGGAGGAAGTTCTCAATTCGTCGGAACCTCTTTTTTATATTAAAAATAGTCTTGTGTTTGATGTGAAGTGATGATGCGGCCAAGGGTGGAGCACACTTTCTTAAAAGAAACCGATTCACTCGATCTTTGGAGAACTCTAGATTATAATGATCGGAAAACAGAGAAGCAGTGGCAGTGAATTCCATAGACTGGGGGCGGTTCGCACAATAAACCTGTAAGCAGAGCGCTTTGTTCGGGTTCGTGGATCTTCAACAACATAACGGTTACGCTACGGTAGAATGGAGAATAAGGAATTAGATTGTGTAATTGAGAAGCATACTGCACTGCTGCTTCACTTGCTTCGGTGAAACCACCATGCCTGAGATATATTTCTTGATGGCATGTAAAGCCAAACCAATGGGTGGTATAAAAACTCACACACCACGTTATAGGGCTCTCACACCAGGTTATAGGCACAACAGACACGATAAAGAAGCTTCGGAAGAAGAAGATACGAAAGCAGTCTTCGAAACGTAACCGATAAAAAAGCCGCTCCCGTTGCTTGCGCCAAATATCCACTCTAGGAACGTGGATTTCCTCCAGCTTCATCCTAGTTTTGTTTGACCCCAACACATAGTCAACATTATCAAACACACAGACTAAACCAAAGTCATGTCCCTCAGTCCCTTCACTCCTCACCCCAAAACTCGTACCCATCTATAACCCACATTATACATATGATTTGGGAGTACCAGTTTAATAGTTGTGGTCGCCGTCGGATTGTTGGTCGCATCGCACGACAGTTTGCGGCGCCCGGGCCCCAATTAGATTAAATCTAGATGCATAGAAACCTACCCATTACAGTAACGGATCGGAACAATGACGGAGTTTCGACAAACTAATTGTTTCGATAGTTATTCGGAGTGAGGAAGTAATAAACTTGGGGACGATGTTCGGTGGGATGCGATGCGACTCAAATACCTATTTGAGTTGAAGATTGGGTATAAATTACATACCTATGTAGAAATTGACGTTGATAACATGGGTTCAGTAGTGTTCTAGGGCCTGAGGAAGTAAAGACTTCTTATACAGGATTTATTTTTCGGCGAATCAAAGTTCCCCATACAGTAAACATTTATAAAAAATGCTGTTCAAAACAAGAAGATTTTTGTGATTGTTGTTGTTGAAAACCAGTTTAATACGTAAGGAGTAGGTATTTTATTAGCGGTAAAGAACGTTAAATTCAAATAAAACACGGAAAAATGTTTTTAATATCCATGAAATTAACTATATATTTGACTAATAAGTTTATGTCATTTATATTTTCATATGATTTCGGAGTACATTAACCGTATTGCGCCCTGTTCGGCATGAGTCTCCGTGTTGTTTTAACCACATGTCTGCAACACTAATGCGTTTCAATTGTGGAAAAACAACCGTTATGTTTGTAGTATTTCGGTTTAAAATTAGGCAGACAAATTGCAACAAGATAATGCGAACCACGAAACTTTCGTAGCGTACTATCATGTGCTACGACTGCGTAGCAAATGTAGTCAATCATCACGTCGCTACGGCCGTAGCAACAATACAATTCTTTTACTGTCTTCATAGCATACATTGTTTGCCCATACGTCTAAAGGGGATAAGCAGATAATATTTTAGTCGTACCCCATCTGCAGTCATGGGAAAAATTACCTCGAGGGTGGTCACCACCTGCGATCTTGTGTAACATGTTACTTAGCTGCCATCATCAATCTGCCAGACAAGTGTGGCGTATATCCCCCTCGGGGGCCATTGATAGAAAGCTACAGGGAAGGGCATTTATGTCAAAATAAGTGTTGAAGCGAAACCCATAAAGGTGTTGTAGAAAAGAAATCATAGAAAACTAAAAATAATGGTTTTAGATTTTAGTTACTACTGCGATCAAAAAGACCACAAGAAAGAAAATTTTGGTGACTAAAAAGACCAAAAATTTAAACTTGAGACAGTTATTTTAACTGACAAACTGTCCCTACAATTATAGCAGATAAACGCGATGTCGTGTTAAAATAATCAAAAATAAAGTTATTTTAAAGCTGCTGTGGTCTGTGTGTTGTTTTATGATGATGATGAAAGCTGTTATATACCATCAGCAAAATCAAGTATTTCCGTAAATAGATGGGAATGGAAACATTAAAGATTGTCCATAGGTACCACATTTGTGTCGTAATCATAAACTAGGCTAAAGGTCGATGCGGCGGGTACTTATTAAAGTAATCACGCGCGTGCTGTCAAACCCGCTGTGCGGTGTTCCCGATCTGACATAACTTGTGTTTTAACTTATAGAAGTTTATTATATGGTTAATTTATTTAACAAAACATGATCTAATCTGACCTTATGGAAATAACTTAATATCACGCATGTAATTCTCTTCAGAGATACCGGTCTGGTGTGATACGCATATGTTTATTTTTATGTGCATTAGACTATAAAATTCTCGAGGTGAAATAATAACTGCCGTCGGGTCGGGTCGATCTCCAGTGTGCTGGTGTTTGGTCACCCATCGTATATCGAGTTTCCTCCGTGCCTCAGAAAGCACGTTAAGGCGAATCCCACCCCAATCGTAGTTGGGAAAAGGTTTGGCAGATGAGATGATAAAATTTTCAAGTCTATTTAACTTCAACCTGGATGCCCAGCCCACATTTCAAAAGGTATTGTAGACATCTCCATATGGTTACATCTTCTTGGTTGACTTTCATAGTTTTCAAATTGTCATATTCCTTTGCTAAGCTTTAAAAAACCTTAATACTTCAGCCTTCTCACGTTTTCTAGGCATCTAGGTCATCTTAATTGCTAAAATAAAATATTTATGTAAGTAACTACAACGTAGGTAGTTATAAAGTACGCAAGCTATACTAAAATATCCATGCATACGACCAAACTCGTTCCCTATCGCGTTCAGACTCGAAAGATGATAAAAATAAATATTTTTATTACTTGAATCGTAAAGAGAATGCATAAATGATACTCATCTACATGTAGAAAACCATCGGTGAACCGTTGATGATCACATGCAGGTTTTATCAGCAACACATTTGATTTTTATGAAACTATAAACTCTTCTTATAACTTTCTCAGATGGTGGAGACAAAAATAAACATACATGAATATAAACGACATCTCATTATGTTCAAAATCTCGGAAAATCACAATCAAGTCGCTAAATCTCGAATGTTAGATTATCACGAGAACGCTCCACAGATTCCACGTCGCTAATATGTTCTGAGCGCGCCGACGTAATTTAAAAGTATTAGAACCTTGGGAACTTTTACGTTAAGATTTTTTAATATTCTTAACCCACATTTATCGTGGTACTGTAAAATGGACTTTATCGTGTTGAAAATAGAGTTGTTGAATGCTGTTTCTTATATGCAAAGTGCATTCCGTTAGAGTCGGTACATAATCGGATCGGGGCAATAAATCGCCCAGACGATCCTACTTGTGTTTCGGTTGTTTAGAATTTGTTCACACGACATAAGTCATTATCAAGCGTGAATCTAAAAAATTATTGCGCTTCCAACGTGTTTGTTATGTGATTACTATCTGTGTTTTATTAATACTTTGGGAAAAAGAAAATGGAGAACGTTTTGTGGATCTAGAAAATGTTTAAAAGTTTTTAAAACATTGGTGCACGTGGAAAACGGAATTTAAATGTTTCGCTGCATTCTTTCTTCGTACAACATTTTTGCCTCGTAAACGGTATATATTATTTAATTAAAATCCGCGATTTTTGTTACATATTATGAAGTAATACGCAATATCTAGGTAACTAGATAAACACAAATATATTTTTCAACACACTTGCTCATAAAGTGGCTCTAATTTCACCGCAATTAGGCACATAATGACACCTGTAATCAAACTGTGACTTTTTCATTGCTATTATTCACAAGTGAGTTATAGGGTTTTTTTTTTATTGGTTGAATTGCTTTGTTCTTAAAAAAGTTTCGATACAAAATCAAAAAGATCGTGTTCAATAGTACAAATAAATTAATGTACCTATTGCTTGCTCATTTCATACAACTTCGTATCTACATAGATAATTTCAACTTATAAGTTTTTAATAAATAAAACTTTCACTCAAATGCAACTTTTGTTTTCTTTTTTTTTTTACTTTTTTTTTAATAATAAAACTTTGAATTCTCCATTTCGTACGTGGCTAAAACGCTATCCGCGAAAAGCCAAAAAAAAGAAACCTCATTCTTTTAGTCTATGGGCGATCGCCATTGTTAGATGTGCGCGCATAGGAAAACTGATGAATTATTCCCGCCATTGCGAAAAAAAAATCACAACTCGTTTTCACTGTTGAAATTATAGTTATTTTTAGTGTTATTTTATTCTCAAGTGTGTTGAAAAACGTCGTATGATACACGTGTGTGTTGATGATTACAATCCTCGGCTCTCTTAAGAACCTCGCCTAACGGCTCGGTTCTCAATGGCGCCTCGGCGGTAATCACCAACATTACACACTTGTACCATAATGTACTATTAAATCATCCAGTCACAAAATGGCGATCATAACTTATAAGTAAGTAAACAATCGCCCCATGAAAATCTGGCAATATAATAGCAATGCTCGATAACTTCGAACCCGAATAAGTAAAACTATGCCGTCGATTAATTTCAATTTCAATACAATCCCAATAAACAGTAGTGAATAAATATCCCTTGTCCCAAACCGGGAGACAAATGGCCGTTTCGGACCATAGACTATACTAGCAATTGGCCTTAGCGAGGGTCAACAAATGCCAGATCCTGGGACCCATGAATCACGGAAACTGGGTGCATGGATCACGGTTTTTGTGTTGTGGGATAAGTAGAAAGAGAGCTAGGGATATCGATACAGATAATTTTAAAGACAACTTAAACACAACTACCGAATGTGTCGGTAGGTGTATTCACCCCTCTGTCTAACCATTTTAGAATTACAGACGAGATGTTATGTAACGTTAGCTAAGGTTCAAATAAAAAGAGGAAAAGAGTCCAAAGACACTTACAAAAGTTGAAACAGGATAAAGAAAAGAAAATTAGAAACAAAAGGAAAAAGAAACAAAGAAAAATAATTTTGTCATTTAGAAGTTAAAAGGAAAACATCCTTTCTAAATGACTATTCTGTAATAAGTAAAGTACACCGTAAATGGATAGAGAGCATTAGGAATTACCTTATTAATTAGCAAAAAGCCAGCAACCACCCCAATCTATCTCCTAAACTACAATATTAACCTCCAGAACAACGCAAATTGCTAATACAGGGTGTTTATCATCCACACCCAGCAAAAATACAGGGCGGCCTTATCGTGAGACGACAAATGGTCCTAGGAGGCGCCATGAATTACACCAACTACTGACATTTGTCACACCACCACGTCATAACCGCGGCTCTGACCTTACAGCCTTCAAAACGTGAATTATTAGGCCATTGAAAACGGGCGCCGCCGCCATCTTTTAATTCGGGTAGAGGTGTGAATTTTGTTAAGTGATTTTGGCGCGATGAAAGAGGTTTTATAAAGAATTGATTTGGAACTAGTCAGGTGTTACTTGCTTTTGAATAGATGTACTTAATGTTGGTTAAGAAATGTTAGAGTGGCACTTTATTATAAAATCAATGTTGCCAGTAAGAAAATGTCTGGTCCTTCAAGACAAAATCATAACTGTATCATCTAAAGACCAAAATTTACACAGTTTAATTGCCTCATGTCCACCATTGTATACATGTGAAGTCCCCCAGTAAATCTCCGGCTATCCTATTAAGATAATAATCAGCAATTCGCAAACATCGACCACGGAACCCAAGGCCCCCATAACTAACCCCAAAGGATTTAAATCGTACATTTTTGGTAGGATTAATTAGAATTCCTCTGGCACAGTTTGTGATACGGGATTATCCTGTACCGCTAAACGTTGTCATAACCGTTACCCAGGGTCTCTGTTCTCCTTTATGTGTAATTTTCAGACCCCATATCTATGTCGGCCTAGGAAATTATGCTCCACACTGTAATATGGGATTAAATAGTTTAGAATACGAAGTTCGTATGAAATAAAATAATATCTTGTAGCCTTGTAGGTTATGGAAACTAGGGTTTAGAGCACAAGTATTATGTGGGTAATATTTCTGAATAGTACCTGCTTTACCTACTAACATTTTCTTCGTTATAGGGTAGTCGTTATTCCTGAGAGGTTAAGCACAGACATTAGTGCAGGAGCACTAAGTGCTATGTTTTAATAACCTTTTATGCGATGGAATACGATTATGGCTTCCCCGTTTACTACGAATAACATCCGTTGACTAGGTAAACAACACAAAAACACTTATCTCAGCTGTATTACTACTTACGTCATTACAATCTCAAATTGGTGCTAAAATAATTCTTTCTTCATACAAATACATGAACGAATTTAATAAAGTAAAGACGGCCATTATTCTCAATATTGTTTGGTAGTCATACAGTGTAAAGTAAATGTATGTTCTACTTCTAGGACCATTTCGGAATTAAGGACCAAACTTCGTGAAGAAAGTTAATAGGATACAGTTAGTAAACAAATGAAATATGAAGTAAAATTAACAGAAAGGGGACAAATTCTACAATAACACCCCTGAGTTTCACCCCCAGCTAATATATTCATGAGACAATAATCGTTATCGGCCACACTGCGCACTTGACTGAACTTAGAGTTACAATCAAAACTTGTCTACCTATAGAGATGGGCAGATAAGGTAACATTAAGTTATTAGTCGATTAATGGCGCCGATTACAATTAACACCCAATTTATGGAAGGTGAACGACGGATTACTCATAAGCAATGAATCTGCGGATGATTGATTAAGTTTGATCCGGTATTTTTACCCGATATCTTAACGGCAATGAATATTCAAGCTTTCACACACGCAGTGCTCATAAAATAAACAACAATAAATCCAACCGAGACGATTTTACTACTTAATAGCATCGCTATCCGTTGAGCTGACTCGGCTAAGTAATCAGCTTGTATATGGTCTAGTTCTCAGTAATCGAATGCGCCGATAGAGTGAGTACATCACTACGTCCTACTAAGTCCTAGGGCGTTCTAAGTGCCTCGGGACAGCACTTGGAGCGTGATGAGAATCACAGACACTGAAGGATTTAGGGGGATAATGTGTATGAAATACAATGCTCTGATAAACTTCGGCGCGGCATGTACAGCATGATACATTTTGCCCCGCGGCGATAGTTGGGCCCGGCGAACCCGATTGTGTACCGAATTGATTTTCCCGTTCTGAGAACAGTAGAACAATTTATATCCAGTTACGTGATATCAATCTGAATTTGAATGTAACCGTATTTACGTTCATCGGAACCGCCTAATAGAAAACTTAATTAATAAAATTGGAGAACAAACATTCCTTTCGGGGCTGTAAGTATACGGCTGTTTGCGTTTCACTTTTAGTGGCACAAATACAAACAGAACTAAACCATATTACCGCTCGCTTCCAAGCTTCGCAACACGAACAAAGTTGGTAACAAGCAGGAAGACATCAGAGTATCAACGAAGTTACACTCGTTAAAAATACTTGCTGACAACTGAGTTGGCTGTATGTTATCGGCTAACTAACTTCAATGAGAATTACAGTTCCAATCGCCTTCGGGAGTGCATCGAGGGATGCGCGTGTTATCGGCGTCGCCACGCGGCGCACTCCCCCTGAACGAGGAGTTCCCAACTCCTCCTAACTCCTCTTATTTATTCCTCATATTCCCGCGAAGTGCGCTGGAGGATTATTGGCCTGTTATCGGAAGTGGATAAATTACTTTATTACTCGGTCGCGGGAAACCCTTTCGGCGCTGTAAAATGGGAGCATCGAAGCTATTTTCACGGCGGAATAACGCTCGTTCCGCTTATAAAAGGATTCATTTTTTAAATCGATAGGTATTATTTTGCGTGTGAATAATCGTCCGGCGTTATGGAAAAATGAATGTGTCGCACCAGCACACCCTTCTCGGTCGGACGGCTTCGATATTTTCGGTCAAGTGTTTTTCTATATACCACCGAGCCCAATATTGTGATAAAGTTCTATCTGAGCACATTAATATTAATATTAGATGACCGTACTTTTTTCTACAGAGCAAAAAGATCTGCCTTGAATATTAATCCATCTACTACTTAGCTCATAAATTCGTACAGAATACTAATTACTCATTTAATATTTACATTAATTTTAATATATCATACCCCAATCTTATCTTCGGTCAGTCCCATTGCCTTTGGCTAAAAACGGAATCATGCTAATTTCGAAAATGGACTACCCTTCAATTAATTATTAAGGAACTGAAAACCCTTTTAACCCCATTTGGTACGAAACGTAACGGCGGAATGGGTGCGGTCATTTATCTTTATAAGTGTTCGGGGTATTAGCGGGGGTGGGGGGGCAGCATTCGTTACGTGACTTTATACTAATGTCATTAATCGGATGGAGTGACATCACTAGGTTTGTGAAATTAATGCTATGACAACACTGAAGCCTCGACATAAAACCGAATGACAGTTGACAGTAAAATTGGCGGGAACTGAAAATAAACCCTTGTTTAATCTGAAATTATGTATTTAACATTGTAGCATCTCAGAATGGCTTTATTTGCATTTCCATCAAAACGTAACCGCACTAATACAAGTGGGTGCTTTCAATATTCAACAAACAGGTTTGCCTGTTGTTGTGTTAATCTCTCCGGATTATCCCACTTACTTGGAGTTTGATCAATTTAAACACCGTCACTGAAGCCTTTTAATATTCTCTTTGTTTACATTTAATTACGAGCTTCGGGTCTTAATTCTAATGTGAGTAATGTTGCTTGATTGAAATTACTTTATGTACTTACAGTTCAGCGAGTTGGTTGAGTACATTTAATATTAATTGGCAGTACACGTGTTTAAGATACCTAATGTTTAACTTAATAGCTTTAGATACTGTTACCAAATTCTATATTTGACATCATTTACCTAAATAATAGAAATTCTAGAGCTAAACGCAAAATTAATGTTTTCTAAAAATTAAATTTTCGTGTGACCCAAATTGTTACAATGTGTAGTTAACCACATTCTGTTTATTAGCGAAACTATCCCAACAATTTAACAATTCAGGTAACAAGAAAAACTAGTGGCCTCAGCATAATAATGTTCCCAGTTTACACCCGAAACATTTTTAACGGCCGCCATTTTCTAGGGTCGGCTACATGTAGTGTGTAGCCAAAATATATAGTCGTTAGCATAATGCTGTTTCTGACTCTTTAATTACGCAACTATTTGTTATGTAGAAATAGCAAATGTAACAGAGAAAGCTTATAATAGCTTGCAAACTTTCCAGCCGCAAACCGTTTGTGTTATGTTAAACCTCTTTTCTGTCAGCAATACCAACAATGCTAGAGGAAATGTAGCTTTTTTAATGTTTGTTTATGCTTTACTCTTTCGAAAATGAAACGCAATCGGGATTTTTAAATATTAATTCGACATTTTTTTCGCTTATTGTTCGAAGCCAGTTTGAATGTAAATTGAACGAATAAGAAAAAAACCGGCCAAGTGCGAGTCAGACTCGCGCACCGAGGGTTCCGTACAAACCTGTAGGTATATAAGTAAAAGTTATGGTAATTTAAGATTTTCGGAATTTTTCCTATATGTGTACTTTATAACGTTGCTTCATGCCAAATTTCAAGATTCCAGGTCGTCTGGAAGTATCCTTTAGGTTTTGATTCCCTTGCGAGTAGTTGCGAGTTTCAAAATATGCGGCTTTAATTGCTGTATCTTTTGATTGCGTTGACGTAGAAGTTTGATTTTGTTACAGCTTAAAGATATTATAGACTTGAGTATTTGTTAAGAATTTCAATATAATACCACTACGCGTTCATGAGTAAAGGGGTAATAAGTTTAAAATTATTAAAAATATTTTTATTATGTGATGTTACTAAAAATGTATGCTTTTCGCAATTTTTCCTTTATCTGTGTTATAAGACGTTGCTTCGTACCAAATTTCAAGATTCTGAGTTCACGGGAAGTACCCTGTAGGTTTTGATTCTCTTGCGAGTGTCGAAAATTTGCGGCATAAACGGGAGTATCTTTTGATCGCGTTGACTTAGAAGTTTGATTTTTTCACAGCTCCAAGAGACCATAGACTTGAGTATTTGATATGAATTTCAGCTTGATACCTCCACGCGTTCCTGAGAAAAAAGGTCTTGACAGACAGACAGACAGACAGACGGACAACAAAGTGATCCTATAAGGGTTCCGTTTTTACCTTTTGAGGTACGGAACCCTAAAAATGGAAGGATATCCAACTCACACTAGGATTTTAGTCATAAATTCATAATAACTAACTTTTGCGTTACAGCTCACCGTGTTCGTTAACTAGGTATAAAACGTACACCCAATTGACTCTGAACAAGAAGCGTTCTATTCAAATCAAAAGTGGCCCCTGCTCATTTTACCTGTCGAACGTCTAAAATTTACGGTTTCATTAATAATTGAACCCTGCGATAGTGTATAAATTTCAGTAGTTTTAACTTAAATTTCGTTGTGCATAAATAACCTCGTTCAATGGGCCGATGTCACAACTTGTCGGACAATAAATTACTGACAGATGAAATGCGCCGCCAGCCCTCTCCGTTAATAATAAACAGGGTTTTCAACAAAAATAAGCTTTTAGATTTATAATTGAAACGGATTAAAGGTGATACTTGTCCAATTACTCCGGTTTTATTGCTATTCTTCTATTTTCGGCTGTCTGTAGGGGTATTCTGATAAACGGCACATCCAAAAATGATGTAAGTATAACTTTAACAATGAGACATTAATGTCTTGATTAAAATATTTATCAATGCCACCAACTGTTATTACTTACAAATCAACGATACTTAGCAACAAAAAGATTGTAATTAAAAATATCATTAGCGAAGTCTTGTAGTCCTAAGTTATTAATGTTACTTCAATTTTAATTTATATAAGCTGTAATACGAACCTTAAGAAATTATTTAGATTAAGCAATCAAGTACAGAAAGCCGCTATTTATTTAAAATAATTGAAGACTCAAATTTGTGAACTAGACTTACTCGTATAAATAGGTACCCTATAAACACGAACTGCAAAGATTCAATATTTGATTCGCCCTTATCTCGCTGAAAACATTTAATAAGCTTTTGCAGACCAAGCCACAGAATTCATAATAGTACATAGTACCAGGCTCAAACCTCCAGGCAAGGCAGCCGTAGTTCCGAGTCCCACAGCAACTTTAAACGTGAACGGATAAGATCTCATTTCATTAACATAAACAGCGCTTTGTTTAATCCTTGCTCGACTGGATGTGAGACACCGATTTGTCTTTGTTTCTTTCTATTAAATTCAACACAAAACCACTACGCGCCATTTTGTTTTTACCATTTTCAAGATGGCAACATTGTAGCGCTCCACCACCGCCATTACTAAATGAAATATTGTGAAATCGCAATGAATGTTTACGTCATGTCCTGTATTTTTAAAGTATAAATATTTACTGTATTTTATTCATTTGCGTATTGCGGGTTTTATTTGTGAAAATAAGGATTTATAAGAGGTGTGGTTATGGTAATTATTTTGCATATTCTCGTTTCTGACTTTCTTTTTAGTTCTTACTAACTTTTTGCACCGTAATGGGGCGTTTAATGACGTCAAAACCTAAGACGTATCGCCTAAAACATAAGCGTTTATTGGTATCTGGGCACATATTGCGTTCACGTAAGTACAAGACGGAGCTACCCTTAATGGGCGCTAATCCATCTCAGTCATGTGCACTTCCATTTCCTCGGGACGTGAAGGAACGTTCGGTCATTCTGAACGGCGGATATTTCATACTGCATGGGAAAAAATCTATCCCACAAATAAATGTGTTTGAGACCTAAGTGAAACCATTTTCGCACAAGTGACAGAGGAATTTATTCCGCAAATAGAATGATATTTACTCAACGCCTTCGGGGAAATTTATTTGGAGAAAAACGTGATACCTTGCTAAACTGTATTTAAGTTTAGGTAAAGTCTTATTTATTAGTATCATAAAAAATGCAAACCAAACCAAAAAGTGCTCAAGGAGTCCGGATTTGAATTTAGAAAGAAAGTTAGCAAAGAAAACAAAATATAATAGAATTCGAAATTCGAATGTTCCACGTGATTACGTTTCGTTTAACACAGAGGCGCGCTTAGCCCGACTCATTCAAGATCACTCGACATAATTAACGCCTACATTGAGTTATTTACACACCCGCATGTGGCGGCGGAAACGACAAGAACGATTGACGTGCCTAATTCTTAAATTATTTACAGAATCTATCCGACACATCCGATAAAAGTCGATCGATGCGGAAAACAAATGGAACTGCTGCTAGAACAATTGATGTATCGATTTATTTATCAGACATGCAGTCTTTTAACAGCACATCAAAGTTGCCATAAAAAAGAAACCGGCAATTTTACGCTTATGCATCAACAGCGTGTTTATTACTCAGCCAGCTAGCCCAGCACGCCCCGATCCGCCATATTTATTTTCTTGTTTATGGCTTTTAATCAAGTGACATTTCCGTGACCGCAACACTTACACCGCGGATGCACGGAACTTGCTTTAGTTTGTCCATTCCATTATATTTTTTTTTTTTCAATTTGCATTTCCGTGCAAATACGCTAAACTGTACAGAGCAGACAATATTTGTTTTCGTTGTAACAACATGATTTCAGTTCTGTTAAAAGATATTATAGGTAGTGATTTTCTGATTTGGATGGTTTGTTATTTTGATGCTGTTATTTGTGTTTCTGAAATTGTTATATTTTAGCAAATAGAAATAAACTTTAAAAGTGAAAGCTGTCCGACAGACGTCAACCGTTAGTTAACATACGATATTAGCAAGTGATCGATGCAAAAGCTACATTTTCTCATGAAAAACTAGGATGGGCGTCACCCCATCGATCAGGGCCTGCCGGTCGACATCCAACAACTACTTAATGTACTTATTGCACGTCATCGATCACCCCCAGACGACACCCGAATCCATTAAACCATGTCTAATTGATCGCCGTAGGAATTGAAAACGGCAAAAAGTAGCCGGTTAGTCGGGTATAGCTAGATACCCGGGTACCGGGTCCCCGGACGACGGAGTCTAAAGTATTTGGTGTGCAACTATGCAGGAAGTCGTCGGCAAGGGTGGACGAAATAGCTTCGGTGAAATTTAGGAAATTCCAGCTGAAAATTGTTTAAATACATGGGAATAATACTTAGTAGCGCTTTTGTAGTGCGACGAAAAATATCTAGAGATACGTAGGTACTTCTAGAAATTCGTATCCAAGACTTTCTTAATCGGTTCGAAGGAGAATAAATTCCGCAAGTCCACGGTGTAATAAATCTTTGTAGGTAAACTGGCCATTATTTTATCATCAACAATTTTATTTTTTATTTATTAACCTACCTACAATACCTACTGATTGGCAGCACAGAGCAAGTCCCTGCCAACTTTTAATAGCCCTTTCATTCTGTCTTATCGAGCGTTTGCCGATAATTTACGATTTAATATTATGCTAGTGGTGTGGATAAAGCTCGGTTTTATACGGTTTACCTTATAACGGGGTTTGAAAAAACTAAGTCTATAATGTGTACGATTGTATTAGTATAGAAAAAAAAATCTCTAAATACAAAAAGGATTACTTTAAAGAAAGAGAAAATGTTTTTGAGCATAACCTTCGTCAAAATTGGTTCTACGATCATAATATATTATTCTGTCTATGCCTGAAGATCATAAATTCTGTTATTTTGAAGGTATTATAGAATCATGTCGATAATCCTCGAAAGATTAGGTTGAAGTACAGCAACAGCACATCCTCGTTTCACCAGTTATGTTACAAGCCCCATGGAACAAGCCGGCCACAGATTCTGACACTGGGTTGCTAAGACTTTGCTTTGAAGAGGTTGCTATATTGTCCAAACTAAAAAATAATAAATCATCATATATCTAGCCTTTTCAAAACTTTATTCATTAGGGTTGACTTCCAGTTTTACTGGATGCAGCTGAATATCAGTATTTTACTATAGGAGCAATTGCCTATCTGTCCTCCACAAGCCAGTTTACTGCTGCGTAATACGGTACCCTTTGTTAAGACTGGTTCTCAGACTTTCGGGCCAATGAATACTTGTAACCTTTTTTTTTAGGATGGGAAATCATCAAATTACTTCTCCCACTCTGGGCGGAGCGGAAGGGAGTGTCGAGACTTTTACTGACTAAAACCCATCCATGTTCCTTCCTCGCCCTTTATGTTCCGGGGCCGCGGTATCTCTTTCGAACAGGCCCGCAACCCCGGAAATACGTGTAACCTGAACTTTGAAATATAACGTTACATATTAATATTATCATGAGATAGACTGTACCACAATAATAGTGTAGTATATAAAATAGTAGTACTATCGGTACCGGAGAGCACGCACGTGTCTCGGAGCGCGGCATACCTTAGATAGCCGCCATAGTCGGCTCGCCACCCGACCCGCCGTATGTGCACATGAGGCTATGTACCTCTATGCTTAGGTACTGTCCAGGCTAGTACTATAGGTACCTTATACCACAGAAGGCATATTAGTATTAACATAAGTATTTCAGCTAGGACGCTCACACTGGCTGACAGTTCCACAGAGAGCCATGGAGCGTTTCATGGTCTGCATAAAACTGGTAGACTGAGTAAAACTGGTAAACGTATCCTTCTTTGCGTGTCAATGGGCTCAAATTATACCCGTCCAGTATATGTATAGCCACCTGTACAGCTCTTTCAGTCAGCTTCGCTTAAATTCAGACGTTCCAAACGTAGAAATCCGCAACGAACAAACGGGAATGGGCTGGACATCTTTCAAGGCGCGGGTGATGGCGGGAGGAGTAAAGCTGCGACCGAGTGTTGACCGAGGAATGGAAAGACATAGTTGCCATCGCAGGAAGTCGATCAAGGCTGGCAAAGAAACTAAGAGCAGCGTATACGACCTATCCAAACTATGTTGAGATCGGCTTCCAGTCTAACCGGATGCAGCTGAATACCAGTATTTTGCATGGAGCGACTGCCTAATGGGCTTACCCTTTGGTAAGACTGATCGTCGAGACTTTCGGGCCACTGCCTACACAACTGGACCAACGGCGTGCTTTCCGAGGTAAGGAGGAAACTTGGTCTGTAATGGCTGGTCACCCATCCAAGGACCATCCCACCACCCGAGCGGCAGTTACTATTTCGCCACGAGCTACTCTTGAGCTTCATTTCACAAAAAAACTTATTGATTTTCTGGTTCTCTTTTACTGTGTCTATCTATACTTAGGTACTGTCCAGACTAGCTCCATACTTCATAGATACTAACACTATCGGTATTTGCTTAGGTATATTTCGAAGAAAGGCTTGTTGAGTAATGCTCGGCGGACCTCAAATTGCGGGCGTTGAAACTCGATACTTGGGCACTAAATTTGTAACTTCTTAGGTACTGTTATACTACCTACCTATCTTGTGTTTTTGTAGACCCATGTCTTGGCTACTCTTTTAGAGAGTAAAATCGTTGCGTCTGAATTGATTAATACATTTAATAAGAAGTAACGGACTGGAAAACCGAAATCTTTTTAATTCGCCACCATTTTTTCATGCAAACTGTTTTATTATATTCTAAAACATAACATCACGCCTGCAATCCCCGATGAGTTAGGCAGAGGCTTACTTAATATTACACCCACATTTCGCCAGTTATGATTAAGTTCCATGTAATAGGGGCAAGCCTATCGCCATCTACCAGCCACAAATTGAGATTCCGTGGCTGCAACTGAGAAATTCCTGATTTAAAAACCCAATAACATTTTGCACTACCTGGGAATTGCACCCAGGAGTCAGGACCTTATACTCAACAGTCCTGCTTGCGACCATTAGACAATCGTGTCACATTTTTTTTTAATACAAGCAAACCACGTCATGCATCCTAAACATTGCTTAAAAGCCTTTTCTTTAGTGATGCCATCTCCAAGAAGAGAACACGGTGGAAACCTGTCCCTCAATAAATCTAACAGCCCCTATAACCACAATAGAACAACGGCACTATTTCTTGAAGCACCCTGTATCCTTCTACTATTGGTAGCGCACAATAGCGGGTGATTGCGCCGTGCGCCTGCATAAATCACCCTGTATATTGTGTGGGTTAAACCATAAGATCTTTCTTAGAGGAAAATTAACGAGAACTACCTAGTGGATGAAAATAGCGGAACGAACTAACATTTTGTAAGAAAGTAGGTAGGTTAATTTACTTAAAATATTCATAATTTTAATTAAACGGCGCGCTTACCTTTTTAGGTCCATGTTCACCAAGAAGATGACAAACTGATTATCTAAAACAGCTGTTTAAAACGCATTTATGTATGGGAACATGTCACAGTGACAGCTGTTTTTAGATAATCAGATGGTTATCTTTTCGGTGAACATGGACCTTAATAGTGAAGTTGCTTATGATTGCTGTAAAAACATACATTATACACTCGCATATTGTTCCCTTGAGTGTAGGCAGAAACGAGACGGAGCTTCTCCTGTTAGGTTCCTTGCGTACTCCTTTTTTTTCAGATTGGAAATCATCAAATGATTTCTCCCGCTCTGGGCGGAACGGGAGGGAGGGTGTTAGACTTTTACTGACTAAAACCCATTCATGTTCCTTCCTCGCCGTTTATATCTCTTCCGAACAGTTCCGCAGCCCCGGCAGGTCCTTGCGTACTGCTTTGGCTTCGTCCCCGTTCATTATACTACAATTGATAGAACCCTTCACGAAGATCAGCACCAACTAGGTCAGTGTATGTCCTTCTAGGTTGACTCCAAGTTTCTATTCACCTCTGTATTTTCATCAACTCGTCCCAGATGGGCCGTGGACATGTGGGACGAGTTGCTGAATCACTCTCTCTTACTGCGTAATAAAACGAAATAGTTTTAATATTGTTTAAATGTTTGTTCTAATAAAAGCACATGGCTTAATAATTTATTTGTCTCGTAAGGCAAAACAAAATAAATTATAAAAAAATACATTATACATCATTAACTGGTTCTATACGAGGCCAAAAGTCTATCTCAGCATATTGCTGGTATTTTGATAAGGTCCAGTTATTCTGATAGGGATAGGGCCCTTATGGCGAAGGTGCTATGACTGATTGATATGGGTTTAGGAATGTGTATATTAGTTACGTGAAATATGCTTTAACTTATCATAAACTTAAACAAAAGGTATCTCGATAAGTATTTAATTATAGTGGCTCCAAAGGTAGTAACTAGAGAAATATTCGCATGTTGTGACATGCATATATTCTAGTTATTATCTACTGTGTGAACCTTATACAACGTGTAACAAAAAGGGTATAGTCATATGAAAGGGTGTGCTATAGACCATCAAACTGAACAACTTTCGCTATGGGACCACCATCGTAATCGTAAAAAAATAATCAGCTGTTTCATACATTTGGTCGAGTAGGTAAGTATTGGAATTTAGTATGGGGCCGTTGAAATTTTTTTCGCGATTACGATGGTGGTTCCATGGAGAAAGTTGTTCAGTTTGATGGTCTATAGCAAACCCTTTCATATGACTATGCCCTTTCTGTTACACGTTGTATACTTTTTAAGCCCTGTATCTCAAATCAACTGACATTTCAAAAAAGTATGTAGCGTTAGGTTGAAAAGGCCTGCGATTGTCATCCCTCTGAATCTGTTGTTAACATTTGAACAAAATAAAAAGTCATAGGGAAGTAAAGCTGTAAAGCAAACAAAATAATATGCGTGTTATTTACATCAAAGTATACCCCGAAGCATAGATATAAAAAAAAATCCAACCTGCCATAAATAATTGGAAACAGGGGTGATCAAACACATAACATGACGCTTGTTGTTTCCGCTACGGGTAAGGCAGAGGTGACCTGTATAGAGCCAAATTTCGCCTGTAGTAAACTTATATTGTCACTTAAGGGATATCTTTCGTGATTTTTCGTTATTTTAAGATACTGTATAAGTTTAGTATTAAACCGTGAAAGCTTACCAATAACAGCGTTCACCTGTAATATTATGTTCAGGGCGCAATAATTATTTTTTTCTTCTTTCTTTTTGCAATAGAGGGCAAAACATTCTTATCGACCTCGTTTCAAGTTAAACTATTTTCTCTCCTTCGCTTATATTTAACGTCAAAACATAATTCACCTCAGATGGCCTCTAAGAAATCTTAGATAATGCGTTCCGAAGTTCGAAGCCCATTTCAGTCATTTATTTCTCTCGCTCCTTGTCCAAGAATCGTAATTGTACCTCTATTATACCTTTGTTCAATTCAGAAGGTACTACTTTTAAAGGTATTCTCAGAAATTATTAACTTAATATTAATTATTCTTGGAGGTAATTGAATTTGACCTCTGTTAAAATCTCAGTTTCATTAATTCAGTTCAGGACTTCAGGTAGGCAGGGAAAGATACTTTCTTCTTAGAAAATGTACTTCATTATAACTTTCATTTAATAAAGCATTATTCAATATTTTATTTGTTAAACTTTGCTCATAATAAATTTAGTAAGTACCTCGTATTACAGGTCTGCATTTTACATGTTTTTTGCAATTTGCCGGTCAGTGAAACATGCGTATTACGGCCGCGAAACATATTGTGTTATAGGTAGATAGGTACATACAGCCATCAAATGGCGTGCTACCCTGGCCACCTTAAAAGTCAACGCTTAAAAAATAGATTAAATCCACCTTAAGTCGGTTGAACTGGTCTAGCATCACTCTTATACTGCTGAATAAGAGGTCATAAGACGAATCTTATGAAGTGCTTTTGTTATCACTGACATGCGGCCTACTGTACAATCGTCTTGTTGGATCACTGTCTTTTTACTGGATAATGTCGATAAGGACAGATTTAGGTCAGACCCTAAATTAATTTGAGACTGTGTCTCTGTTTGATACTCGTATGATAGGACAACATAAAACACATATCTAGTTATCAAATTCCCCAATACTATCACAAATTAATTCACCAGCGAGTTTATCATTCACCAACTTATCTGCTTCTCTCAATAAAAGCTCAGTCAAACTTATGTATCAACTCAAAATCTAATAAAATACCACCGAAGACCTGAACAATAAAAACAAACCTACGATCAACCGTTACCAGAAAACATGTCATTATCACACGGTATCAACCGCGACAAGGCACAAGGTATTGTCTCAGAAATATCTTACATGCTAATGTCCACTTAATTTAGTTCACCCGAGAACCATAGGAAAAGAAAAATGAAGAAGACCCACACTCGAAGGGTGAAAGGGATTGGGTCCGTTTCACAAATGAAACTGATCGTGAAGAACATGTGAGTCTTAAACGTGTTTTAGGTGTGTTGATCGCGTTCAGTTCCATTAGTCATGTTATTATTATAATTCACCATATGGACTCCGTAGTGTAATGGAACGTTTTTAACAGTTTTTGAATTCGAAGTTGCCTGTTATTTATTAAAAAAAAGTATTTTTGTTATTTACGCAGCTGGCTTTTAGTAACTTTTCAAACTGTTGTCGATGCTATGTGTAGACAAGTGAACCTATTGTAACTTACTACTTCGTGCTCGATAGACTCTTGCGCAAGTGCGCGGGTGGTCCGGCCACCCAGCCACATCACTGTTATCGATAACGCACCACACTAGCCCACTAAAGTGCGTTACATGTCGATTTTATCGAGCGCTTTAATTATAATAGGTGGCCGCCGCCTCTATTTATCGATGACCAAGAAATATGAGATAGTGCGACAAGGAAGCTTAATGTACCACAGATAACCTCTGCAGCGATTTATTTTGACGTTTTGCTTTTATTATCTGTGGCACGACGATTTTTGATAGCCGATAGCGAGCGAGTTAAGCTGCGCACGCTTTAATGCACCATTCAATTTTTATTTGTCGTTCATTCAATTTTATGAAAGTGCCTACGAAGCTCTTTTTTTTCAAGCTACATTTTTAATCTTGCTACTATGGGACTTAACGTACCAAGAATATCCACTCTTCCATCTTACCATTCAAGTTCAAGTAAAGCCGCTACTCCACGGTAGAGGTAATTTCATAACCCGATAGCGATCGATGTCAAGTGAATCTGCAAAAATATGGCCCACTTCTCGTAATTAATGGAAAATATCAACACACTCATAAACAGGGCAGGGTGTTGCGTCCGACCATTTTCCAATTTACCCCTTGTGTAATGTTGATTGGTGTGAGAACCTTCAATATAAACGTAATCGGCTTTTAATTACCGGTCCCAAACAAATCCGCATCGCGACCCGGCCGCCGACCCAACCGTATAACCGTGGAGCCCAACGTTGGCATCCGACGTATCGACCATTTAGAAACGGTTCCCGTGATTCGATGCGCGCGAATCCCTCGCGGTACCTATTTCCTTACGAAGTATCTTAATTGCGGCTAATTGCAAGAAAAGCCCTCCCATTAGAGCCATCTTCGCAAAGAGTAAACGAATTAACAGACACGTAGCTCGCTAACAAAGAGGCGGTAAATTCGTTTTAAAATACCCCCGGTTCAGGTGTGAAAAACCCAGCTCTAAGTAGAATAGATTAAAGTATGCAAGCAAACAAGGCGAGATTTTCCCGCGATAAAAACGTAAAGTTCCATTTTGTGCTGCGCCGTAATAACAAAAAAGTAGGTTTCATTTAAAAAAAAAAAAGTAAAATCATAGCTTTACATTGTTTATATTCCAATAAATTGGAACGTTCTTACATTCAAGTCCGGAATTGAGCTCCGTTTTGTTTCTTCGTCGCACGTATCACAAAGTGGGCCGTTAATGTTACGGTTAATTGACCGACTCATTAGTGGCAGACGGTGGCGGAAGGCGGCATCTCTTCAGAACTATACTTAGCGCAACATTAGGCCAGCGTGACCTTTAACTCCACGGCACACGGTTGAATATTGGGTAAAAACATTTTCCCAATACTGAGAAGTGTTTAGAATCGTGCGAACTGCATTCGGTTTCCGCTCTCGCAAGTTCAATACCACGACGACTGCACTTAGGGCTACCGTGCTTTTGTGATTATATTGTATTGAATGAAAGTATTTCTTTACATACAACGCTGTATGAAATTGGTTTTGTTTCTTTACTGTTATAGGACTATTGTAGTATTGTTTTCTACTGTAATTAATTAACACGAGAATAGGAGTATGAAACACGAACTGAGGAACAAAATATCGCATTCATATGTATACTCGTAAATCATTAAACATTTTCCAATTTAATAATTATTTAATTTCGTCCACATACAACCATAACTGGGGTTAGCAGGTGAGGATATTAAACGCAGTGTGTATAATCTGTGCCGACACAAACGCCATCTGTAGTCATGATGATACAAGTCCACATAGCGTGCACTAGACATTCGAACATTAAACCGAACGCACCCGACGATTATCGGCTAATATAGTACCTACACGTTATAGGCGGGATTGCTAATGCAATTTCGCTAATTAATCTATGGATAAATTGCGGTTTTCTGTGGGAGATAATGGCGGTTCAATGCGAGAATGCCAAAGCTAACATTATATGGACTGATAAACTATAAGTAGTGCAAAAGGTTTTACATTAGGCTTTTCATCATTGTGCGTTTGTTACGTCAATTTGTTTTAATTTTGTCACTTGTAATTAACGATTTTTGCTTCCTCTTTTCAGGTAAGTCCAATGTTGCACACAACAGTAATGTTACACGGAGAGCAAGACCGAGTAAGTACGGTATTATCTAATTTCTTAAGTACATGACTTGACAAATGAGGGATGTCGGAAGTCGTAAACCTTTTAGGAGTAAGTTTGGAGTTGTAAGTCTTGGAAGTAAAGAGGTAAGTAAGGAGCTAACAAAACAATTTAATCTGCATTTTCTGGCTCCCAAAGGCGAAAAAAACGGTTTCTGAAAAATAGGTTTTAACGTTTTCCAGTTGTTTAACAGTTTTGTTTACTTTGTTTTCTACTATAAGACTAAGCATAAACATTACAGCTGCACTTTTTGTAATGACAAATAAGTAAGTAGGTACTTTATTGTCATCTTCGCCATTTTAATAGACAAAACTAGCAAACACGTAACAAAAGCTTCTCCAACAATAATCCAGACATAACGAAACCACTATAATATCCTCAACATAAAATAAGAAAACAGCCCGAAACTTTTTGTAAGATTTTCAACCTTTTCAACAAAAGGTACTAAACCTTTTTCATTACCTTCAAGTTGAGACGCGGCCATCTTTCATTCGCTGTCTTGAAGACGCGACGCGACGCAACTGTCGTCCCGTTCATATCACGGCATTAAAACTTTTGGAAGCGGCTCGAGGACTCGTGGTACTAAGAAGTTTTTCTTTATATTTACATAATTTTCGTGGCAAGAGTTGTGGGGATAAATGTTTATTTAGCTAGTTCTTTTTGAGAGTGTTGCTGACTGAGAGTCTTAAGACGAGTACGCAAGAAGTTTCTTAGAAAATATGTTTGTTCTTAGGTAATTTCCACGGCCCAAGATTTAATACTGCTGTATTAATTACCAAGTAATCCCTTCTAAAGAACAAATCCCTCGTAAAATTGAAGTCTTCCATTAGTCCCAACTATTTAGCTCACGAATATACATTAGCAGTAACAGCTCCATTCTAAAACATACTCATTAGTTAGAAACCCAGCAATGGTCCATAAAGCGTGCAGAGGTGGCTTTACAGTACACACATACATATTTACATGTACGTTTAATACCTGTGTACCCTTAGCGTAGTCATTAAAGTCATCCCCCGCATCAATTAACACGTACTTATGATCTCATTCACTTCCAGTATGTTTGTCTAGTAAAATCCGCGGCACGGCACAACGAGGCAACTCGTAAAACTGAATTAAAAGCGCGAAAATGCCAAAGTTGGCGATGGTTTGATGAATTGCTGGTAATGCGAGTTCACGAATGCCTTGTGTGACTTTTGACTCGTTATAACTTATACAATGTGTGTCGTGTTATTAGAATATCATATATGTTTTGGGAATAATAAAACATTTTCGGGGAGGGGTTGTGTTTGTTTATTTTCTGTACACACGTAAACTTGTGTGACGAATTTTGATCAATTTCGAAACCATCTAGTTATCTAACTGTTTGGGGCGTACCTGCACAAGAGCACAATTTATACCTATCGTTCACTGCAAAACTCATAGACAAGAAAGGAGTTTCTTGTGATCTATGGGTCTTGGTTAGTGTATGTTTTCTCCTCCGATATTGAAGCCATAACAACGATTGTCTTGGCATTTGTGTCCATGCCAATGCTCATCAACCAAATGAAATAATTTATTCGCGTAGTTGCCAGTAAATACTCTCGAAGGATACGATAACCTGTTCTTAGTAACGTAGTACTATTAAGCTATGTGGCACATGACATTGCGTGTAAAGCCCTTTATTACCGACTGACAGCTCCACGTTAATGTTCGAATGAATTTAAATTGGTAATTATTAATAACGAACTTGTGTCTGCCGTTAAAATTATCTGAAATCCATTTAGCTCGTTCTGATTTCAAATAGAACTGCGTACTTTTGTGAAAAGAATAAATTCTCTTCGGGGCATAATGTGAAAGCTTTTTACATGTAAATGTTGCCATAAAGTGTTATTTATGATGTGAGGTATTTTGCTCATTATTTGTATTCGTTAGGATTTGCAAAGGGTATCGATAGTATGATATATTTTTGCGTTATACCCAAACATATGACAAGGAAATTATCATCATTCTCCTACATTTATCCCAATTTATTTAAAAGTCAGAGCAGTATGTCGTCTTCCATAATTCTCTATTACTCATCATCATAGCAATAGCCTCCTTTCTAGCCATACTAAATAGAAAAAAAAACATTAAACCCAAAATTAACACAGGCCTAATAACTTATACAGCCAAATTCATAATCATGCAAAGTGGTCCAAGCCTAACCCGAAATATAACCCTATTAAACATCAAAAGTGTCCCAAAGACTAGGGTGACAGCACACAGGTAGAGTTAATGAATTCCCGCTATGCGCTTGCGTCGCATGCATGAATATTAAATGTAGTAAGAGATAAAATGCTAATACCAGCAATATACATACATATTTATCCTGCGGTGAGTTAGGGAGATAACGCCTCGATAGCAAATAGGATTAGCTCAACTTAATGCTGTGTTTGCATCTGTTGTATGGATTATTGTGATTTTGATTATGTACTCTGAGAATAACGTACTTTGAAACAAACTGTTGGTTTTTTATTTGCTCCGGCGGTTATCTGGGATTATTTTTCTGCTGTACAAATATGTTTGCAACAATAAATAAGATGATGTGTTAGTAGGTACAATTCCACATTATGTTCACTTATCCGTCTGTGGGTCTTTCGAAAATGGGTTGATTCCCATGAATCCACGGGAAAAACATACAATACAAAACAAACATCACTGGTGACATGTAGATGCACTTACTTACCACTCCTCTTACTTAGGTTACTTATGTACTCCTCTGCTTTAACCTTCAGGGATAGCAAGCGTGATGTACGTAAAAAAGAAAAAAGAAACATACATAGAAAGTATGGCATAGTGAATCCAACATACAACTCTGCTTCATCATCATCTAGCCTAGCCTTTTCCCAACTATGTTGGGGTCGGCTTCCAGTCTAACCGGATGCAGCTGAATACCAGTATTTTACATGGAGCGACTGCCTATCTGACCTCCACAACCCATTGGGTAATACTATACCCCTTGATAAGACTGGTTGTCAGACTTTTGGGGCACTGACAACCTGTAACGACTGTCAAAGATACTACAAACATCTCTGCTTATCAACTTCATAAAAAATCCTAACGCGCTCTTCAACAATAGAAGATATACGGAAATGCCTACACGAGTAAAATATATCCACAAGTTCAAGATCATCTGATATTTATACACAAGAGAAGACAATAACAGATAGGCAAACAATAAACTATCCCGAAAACGGTTGTTTGTATTCAATTACCGTGTAAATATTCAAATAGGTACCAAGATACGATATCACTACAATTTACTGGTCTTGGACCTGTTTTAACAAACATTAAGTGACATCTAAGATGAATGCTTAAATATTATTGGGCTGTCAGAGAAAATCGTAAGGAAACGCCGGTTTCCTCATGATTTCCTTTGAAACTAAATTTAAAAAAAAAAAATAAAAAAAAAACTTTAATCATCGTAAAATAAAAAAAAAACGATGCCTCGTTGGTCTAGTGGTCAGTGTGGTCACAAGGCCGAATGCTGGTCCTGGGTTCGATTTCCGGGTAGGCAAAGTGTTATTGGGTTTTTCCATCAGGAATTTCTCTGTAGCAGCCAAGGAGTTAGCCTTAGGTACGTAAATGTTTTAAATAAGACTTTAGTAGATGTTAAGCTATCTAAAAATACTTCAAACCTACACTAATTAATGTGTAAACATAATTTGTACGCCTTGTAAGGCAGCACATAGTGAGACTTTACTTATTTTTTTTTTAACACCATGTACCTACTTTTACCTATGTGTCACAAATAAACATATTTGAATTTGAATTTGAAAATCATGCTATAAGTTATTTCATTACCACATTCACCACTGCTCTCAAAACGGTGAAGGAAAACGTAGTGAGGAAACCGGTATGTCCCAGAACCCAAAAATTCGAAGACATGTGACATTTACCAACCCGCATTGGGCCCGCGTGGTGGATTATAGCCTCTCATAGAGAGGAGGTCGGGGTCCAAGCACATTATGATGATCCGATAGGTACATTAATTGAAAGTTTTCTTAGCTCGTTTAATAGCAATAGCCTCACTCTCGATTCATCATCATGATTATCATCTGCCGGAACAGAAAAAACTGTTTCTCGGTACCTATTGTTTTTAGTCCCGTGATCCCGTCTTGTTTTTAGACAATTGACCTGAAAAATATAGGTAATACCTGTGCCCACTTCTTGACGGAATACATGCGTGTTTATATGATAAAATTAGCAAACCTACCTAGGTTTAAGAAGTTCTTATTCTTATTCTTTATTGCACACAAAAATTATAAAGAAAAATATACACAAAATTAGAATATATAGCTTATGTACAACGGCGAGCTTAACCCAGAATTGGGTTTTCTTACAGCAAACCATACTTGTGTTGAGAGATTTGCAGGAGAGGATAACTTATGTGTACAAACAATAGAGTTAAAAACTTAAATTAACCTATACACTAAACTAATACATACAACATATATCCACCCATCACGGTAAATGTTGATCCAGTTTAGATTTAGAACAACTGTTGATCCGCCTATTTCGTGTATACATTTGGCTCCGGAGTGAGATAGAGCTGTATTTATCGAATATATGAATTCAGCGTGTGACGTCAGTGGATGTCTGCCTGTTTTTAAATTACTCGTCATAAAATTTTACGGTTTTAGTTGATCCAATAACGGTCAAAAAAATGATACTGAAGCGTATAATGTGGCTCCGGTTTATATCTGACTGTTAGTGGTAAATGTTGCTCCGGAGCTGAATATGAAGGGAACGTACTAAAAAACAGAACGGCAACATCGCACTAGCGTGCGAATGAAATAAACATAAGTTCCTACTTCAAGTTATTGTATATATACACTTACATATAGAACACTATTCACAAACTAAAATCATGCTGGAAACAGATTATCAGATCAGACAGGAACTGTTCCTTTATCTTTTCTTGAACACTTCTAACGACGGGCTATCCCGCAAGGAGTGTGGAAGCGAATTCCAAAGGCGCACAGCACGAACAGTAAAAGAACCATCATACCGACTTGAGGAGTGGGGAGGGAAACGAAGGAGAAGAGATGAAGATGATGAGCGACATAGTTTACCTCTAGGAAAAAGAAATTCGAAGCGCTCTCGAAGATACGAAGGAGCTTTAGGATTATGAAGAATAGAAAAGAGAAAAGAGAGAGTCTGTAAATCTCGACGCTGCCGAATAGGTAGCCACTTCAGCTGCTTCCGAAATTCCGACACATGGTCGCAAGTTAATAGAGATACTAACTACAATCTTTTAGCTGATAATAATGTTTATCATACCGTATACGCAAACATGAAAATGGAGCAGATTATCGAATTAATCCGTATTTACTCGTGGCCTGTTTGTATATATAAGAGGCGTAAGGGTTTCCAACAATTTGGGAATATTTTAAAACAAAAAGGTTAATTATTTACTCGAGTTCTCGCTCTTTTAGAATTATGGTGTGAGCAGTATTTGATTTACGTTATATGAACGGTAACGTTTGATGGATTCTGATATTAATCAAAACCTTCGGAGAATTAGGGATGGGTCAAACCGATGCGGTGAAAGAGACAGATACTTAAATGAGTATTTGTGTATTTAGATGTCCAATCTGTCCATATGGATTTGACCTATCGTTTATGGAATTAAAACATAAAGGATTACTGGCATAAAAGACTGTATTGGAAATATGTATAGGAAAACCATCAAAACAAACAATTATGTTGTACTAGCTTTTACCCGGAAATCATCCCACGCGAACTTTCATTCATTCACACTCACGATTTTTTGGAATCGGATCAGAAGCTCCGGAAAATGGTTCCAGAAAGATGATAGATCAGTTAGGACCTTACATCAAAACTTACACACTTTAACCTCTTTGTAATAGAAGTATACCTTAGATTCGTCTCAAATTCCCACAATCAAGTACCATCCGTACTTATTCCAAACTCAGTCCCGACATTCCTCAAACAAAACAACCGATCACAACTACATCAATATTAATTTTAAAACCGCACCTCCGAGAGATACCGCAAAATATCCTTCTAAATTTAAGCAGCAAATACCGTGTACAATGGCGGGGCTTTGTCTTTGCGGTATTAACCCATTAATAACATTAACAATGCGGTACACCGGCGGCTTGGTAATTGAACGCCGGTCCATCTGTTATCTTACCGTAGCCTAATGAAATTGTCTGTGAACGATCATTAATTATGCTAATACTGGATTTGGATATCTAGAAGCAGATTGGTCCAAAAACGCGATTTTTCAAAAATAATTGTGTTTTTTTCCTCTGAAACGCCAATGTCGGCGTTGATTCTACTCGTCATTTTAAAACAAAGACTGAAAAGATTTTCCAACCTTACGCTGGTCTTGGATCTCCTTCATCGCTTTCAAATCAGGATAAAACAAGGTCAAGGACTGTCCAATATGCTGAAAAATAAAAAAAAAAATAAAAAAAGTCAATGCAACTCTCGTTTCGTGTTCGTCTAAATTATTTTCAGGTGTTTGTTTAAGAAAGATTAATTTCCATATTCATTAACCTCTGAACAAATATGTATTGTATGCAAATGTGAAAAAACTTTTTTGCAAAAAATATAACCGACTTCACACAAAAAAGTGAAAAATAACTTTAGCTTCAGAAGTCGGTGACCTTTATTTGATTGATTTAGTTTTTTTGTCACCGACTTCTGAAGCTAAAGTTATTTTTCACTTTTTTGTGTGAAGTCGGTTATATTTTTTGCAAAAAAGTTTTTATTTTTCACTTTTTAGTGGTTCACATGTGCTTACCCTTTCACAGCGTATCGGTTTGATTTTTTGTTATGACCTGGTGTAAACAATTAGATAGACGTGAGTCTTCAGCGATCCCAGTACATTTGCTATCATTTATTAAGGAGTTCAGTTGCCTATCTTCCGAAGTCACCAGATCTTTATGAAATCGAAATGGGATCACTCCGAGAAAGTACTCTGCCTAAAACTACCCAAACCGCTTCTGGTGTGCCTATAAAGTTACGGAGTTACCTCTATTTCTCCGGGATCCCATTGAATGGAACTTTACACGTCTAACTGTCCAAATCTGGGTGTATTGTATACTTCTGCGTACTCCCTCAGAGCATACAGGTGTGATGTTACGTCATGATGTTGTTTAAACAATAAACAACCAAGCGATTGCAGCAATTACTGCAGCTTTGCCGTGTATTTTTGAAGAGTTCCATTTATATCTCCGAAGATCAGCGTAAGATCTTAACCAAATTAACATAGAACCACACGGAAAGCACCAGCTTTCAAATAAAAGAAGAATCTTCAAAATCGGTTCACCCAGTCGAAAGTTCTGAGGTGACAAACATTTTCGAAATCTGGGTATATTGTACACATCTGCGTACCCCCTCAGAGCATACAGGCGTGATGTTACGTCATGATGTAGTATAAACAATGAACCTACAAGCGGATGCAGCAATCACTGCAGATTTGCCGTCTATTTTTGAAGAGTTCCATTGTATATCTCCGAAGATCAGCATCAGATCTTCAACAAATTAAAATGGGACCCAACGGCAAGCACCAGCTTTCAAATAAAAAAAGAATCATCAAAATCGGTTCACCCAGTCGAAAGTTCTGAGGTAACAAACACAAAAAAAAAAAAAAAAAAAAAAAAAAACAGACGAATTGAGAAGCTCCTCTTTTTAAAAGTCGGTTGAAAATATTGGTTCAATCGATAATGTGATTAAACTTTGCTGTGAGACAGTAAACCTAGTGTCAATATTAGACTCAATAGGAGAGATCAATGGCTCTGCATCCCGCACTTTCGTAAGATAAACATGGCTCTCAGTCAAGTGTAAACGACATCGATGTTGATACACTTAACAACAAATTATTTACTGATGGTAAACTAGGCATCGCACCAAGATTCTTATAATAATAAGACACTGAAAACGAAAAACTCAAAGGTTTTGATTACATTCGCGATGCTAATCAAGGCTCATACGAAGATAATATTATGTAAGGGATCGTCTCACGTATGCTCAAAGGTTGACCTAATTGCGTAAGGCGACAGGGGCCCATCTCGGCCCATTTAATAAAGCCTCCCAAATAAAAAGTAGAGGAAGCCTACACATGGCGACGTACGAAAATGTTATTTTGCACATTTCCCTCAAACGCACAACGCTCAGCGTAATCCCGAGGATTGGGGTACACATTCGCAACAATACATTTTCCAAATTGTCTCCTTGAAGACGCAATAATTTAAAAAGGCGTAGCCTTGGGACTCCAACTTGTGATTTCATTGTCGCGTAACGCGGGTAACGCGGCCCGAGGTGCCTATTCGCGTTTTTATTTACGTGCCAACACAGTTTGTTAATGACGATGATGTATTGCTACAATTTCTTCGACAATCTCTGCGTAAAATTAAAAAGGTTCCCCAGGGAGCTATTCTCGGTCCGGTAGTGAAAAAGTTTCGTGAGGGGAATGGTGTGATTCGTATTACGTGTAGTTACTACGAGTGTACATTACACAGGTACATGCAGGAACAGGTCCCGGGAGGCCTCGCCTGCATAAAGCTGACAGCCACACTATGGAGGATGTATTAAATCAGCCAACGAGGAAAAGATTTAATCGGAATGCTATCTCACTACGAAGACCGCTAAGGAAACTGTTCGCTCCCAAACCAAGGGGAAGTTTGGGACGAGATGTCCGCGATCCGCGGAGACAATTCAATCAAGATGCCCTTTAATTATAAATATATCAACTCACCTAGGCGCTGGTGAAGTCCTGCTCCGAGGCCATGATTCAGGTCCAGGTTTGATGGGTGTCTGTAGGTATGTGTGTGTGTACGTGAATAGTGTTATGATTTTGTAGTCGATTTCAAACCTGACCGGCTATCAACTGGCGACAGGTTCCAACGCGTTAGCAGGTCACAACAACACAATAGTTCCAGTCTGTTCAATTGTTCACACGGCACGCGACGGGTTCGACCTAACCTCAAAGGGCGCGTGGGTGCTTCAACGTTCACAAAATATACACAATTACTCGGTTCCCAAATCAATGGCGAGGCTTTAGTCAATTTATTTCAACCAAATGGTCCCTGTTTATACGGGATTCAAAGGGATTTATCAATATTACGCCCAACAAACAATAGCCGGCGAGTTCACAAGCAATTTTAAAGACAAGTGATCAATGACAACTAGATGACAGGTCACGTCAAACCAAAGTGACGGCCGCCATGACAGTCAGCGCGTTCCATAGTCCGCGCGGGACGAAACATCTACCCCCCCCGGACGGGCCTACCCGTCCGCTAATCAATTGGCAGTCTCAAAATACCCCCCCAATGGGGGCGGGCTGGTGAGTCAAACAACCAAGTGACTCCTCGGCGAGCCAATTTGTTACCAATGTCAACCTGGCTCTCATTAAGGAAGGCGTATACTTCCTTCAAATAGTTACTTGTACCCTTGTAGTTGGTACCGCAATCAAACTGATCAAAGAAGGTAACCCTAGGCGAGACAAATCTATCCAAGGTCGCTACAAAGGCCTCTGTCGAGAGGGAGGTTAACAGTTCCAAGTGCACTGCCTTCATTGACAGACAGACACATACACAAGTAAGCCTTGACAATTTTAGAATGGCCAACAGCGCATTGCAACCGGCATGCGAGTTCCCAATGTGACGATCGGTCACCAACAAATCAAATCAAATGGCCCTCTTTGGGCAATAAGGGGGGTGACGAGTCCCATAGGAAGGCTAGAGTGCCTCAACCGTCCTCCAACAAGCAAAAGACCCGCATTATCCAAGAAGGGGCTCAACTTACTCACAGCTCCCGAGCTTAACCCTGCCAGACTTCAAGATCTCGATCTCCTTTTCAAAGTGCCCAGCCTGCACAGAGCGGACCCAATGAGGAGTGACTCCTGTTGCTCTTGAGGAGAGAGAATCGGTGATAGGCGCTTGTCCCCTGGATTCCTAGAATTGTGACCAAGACGCCTGATCCACGAGGTAACGTTCAACAATTGTCGAGGGAGCTGTATCTGTTCAACAAACAAATCAAACGGAGGGTCCTTTGTCCCAACAGCGAGCACCTCAAGCCCGGGCAAAAGGACCGACATCAAGACTGGCGTTCGAGGCCAACCATCCTCGAAACTTGCCTGAAAGGTCATTCACCTTCAGGCCCACTTAACCCGCTAACCAAGACGACAAAAGGCAACTCTGGACGCCGTGTCCAAAATAGCACGGACCACAACAGAGTCACCCAGGGGGCCTGTAGCGGGGCAGACGCCAATTTTCTAACAATGCCTGGGCGGCGACTGATCGCCGCATCCAGGCTGCCGTCGTTCACGACGAGGGTAGCACTCAAATGCTTCGTCCGCGCGGTGTCCCGGGCCGCTCGCCATCGCTGGAAGGGCATATCCCACCGGATGCCTGAATGGCGGAGGGCGCGACTCCAACCGGGGGCGTTCCGCCAGCGGAGGTGAAAGGTAGCGGTGCTGATCTGGCCATTGTTGCCCAGCAGCCGCCGTACAATTGTTCATACGAGGGGAGGCCAAATGGCGCGCACGCGGCTCCCGTTTACCATTACGAGGGGAGACCAACTGGCGCGCGCGCGGCTCCCGTTCAACTTGCGCGGGGGGTGGAGTGCAGCCATCAAAATTGCGGGCCTCTACCCGGTTCTCGACCGGCGTACCAGAGGCCCGGTGCTCGTCTCCGTGGTACCCCCCCCTGCGCGAACCCTCATCAGAAGCTGATCTGCCAGAGCGGTTCGCGTTGGCGCACAAAATCTCAAGATGAGCCCCTTCACAAATTCCACACGGGCGGGGCTTGGGGCAGTCCCGGTGAAAGTGAGCCCCCAAACAAGAGAAGCATAGGCGGCGTGCGTTGGCAATTCGGCGGCGGGCACTAACGTGCAACTCCAAAAAAGCCGTGCAACTTGCCATGCTATGCCCCGTGGCCTTACAAAAAACGCAATCAGGACTATTCTGGGTGCCCGCAAAACGGGGGGCGGGGCGACTATCAACCGGCCCCTTAGCCCTAGTCCGTCCCTGGTCTCTTGGCCGAGAAGGTGGTGGGCGCGACCCCATTGCGCCACAAGTGTTGTCCAAAAGGCGACACTCATCCTCCAAAAATTTGATGAGGTCGTCAAAGGGGGGAAGGTGGGTGGCACTGTCCCCACCATACCTCTGCTCGAAGCGGGACCTCAAGTCCGCGGGGAGCAACTGCAGTACAATGTGCACCAACAAGTAGGACCAATGGTCCACCGGCAACTCCAAACGTCGCAAAGCGTTGGTTGCTGAAACCAACGGGTTCAGCAGATTAGTGCGCAACGCCGACGTGTTCTCAATGGCCGGTAACCCCAAAATCTGGCCGATGTGAACATCAGCCAAGCAGCGCTTATTCTGATACCGTCGGGATAGGAGTTCCATAGCGGTAGGGTAGGCGGAGTCCGTCACAGGCAAGTGCTGCACCAAGGCTCGGGCCTCACCATCCAGGACCGACAATAGGTAGGCCAACTTTTGGGCGGGTCCGAGGTCCGAGCGGGAGTCAACCAGACTCTCAAATTGGTTTAGGAAACTCAGCCAGTGGTCCAAGCGACCATCAAAGTGTGGAAGTTCCAACGTGGGAAGCCTACTCAATAGACCGGGGCCTGAAACAACCGAGGTCTCCGGCTTGACCTGGTCAGGCGCTCGGCTCCTCAAAATCTCCCGGGCTCGCTGACTGACTGCGTCCCCCAATTCCAAAATCTGGTCGTAGTCGGCAACGACCTTATCTCGAGCTGCCTGGCCCCAAGCTTCCAATTCCAAATCAACAACAAACTCGTTGAACCGGGTGAACAACTTATCCACATCACCGAGTCTTACATCCAATTGTTCGGACCGAGCAAGTGTGATCTCCTCCAAATCCAAGCGCTCAACCGTGGCCGCAGCTGAGGTGAACCATCTTAGTTGTGAGACCAAACCAGCGGCCGCCTCCTTTACAGCCTTCAGTGAGGCCATTGCAACCAAATTCAACAATAACACTGTATGTCAAAAAGAAACAAATCAAACAAATCAAATCAATAAACTGTTTCAACAAATAACCCATAAATAAATCTCAATTAGAACCTAGAACAATTTACATAAACCTCTAGTTAACCAACAAATACCACTCAATATCAGTAAATATCAATTAATATCAAGTTACAATTAAATGACAACAATAATTTCAATCACACATGTGTCCAATACACAATACAATATTTCACACTGCAAGTACAATCGACAAGGGGACATATGATGCAATTAATTCCAATCAAACAATTATGTTCCAACTTGAGCCCGGCTGACAAATAACAAATTAGCTCTTGTTCAAACTTCCAATTGACCAGGCACTAAGTAAGTTGTTTTTTCAATTTTAACCACGCTCTGCTACCATTGTTCGCTCCCAAACCAAGGGGAAGTTTGGGACGAGATGTCCGCGATCCGCGGAGACAATTCAATCAAGATGCCCTTTAATTATAAATATATCAACTCACCTAGGCGCTGGTGAAGTCCTGCTCCGAGGCCATGATTCAGGTCCAGGTTTGATGGGTGTCTGTAGGTATGTGTGTGTGTACGTGAATAGTGTTATGATTTTGTAGTCGATTTCAAACCTGACCGGCTATCAACTGGCGACAGGTTCCAACGCGTTAGCAGGTCACAACAACACAATAGTTCCAGTCTGTTCAATTGTTCACACGGCACGCGACGGGTTCGACCTAACCTCAAAGGGCGCGTGGGTGCTTCAACGTTCACAAAATATACACAATTACTCGGTTCCCAAATCAATGGCGAGGCTTTAGTCAATTTATTTCAACCAAATGGTCCCTGTTTATACGGGATTCAAAGGGATTTATCAATATTACGCCCAACAAACAATAGCCGGCGAGTTCACAAGCAATTTTAAAGACAAGTGATCAATGACAACTAGATGACAGGTCACGTCAAACCAAAGTGACGGCCGCCATGACAGTCAGCGCGTTCCATAGTCCGCGCGGGACGAAACAGAAACGATGGTTTAGCAACGTTGTAGTTATTCGTTTATGCAGCTTGCAATGTTGGTGGTAGTGCTTACATTACCGAGGAACACTATATTTACGTCGCTAAAAGACAGAGCTTCAGTATTCTGGTGTTGAATGTTTTTTATACTGAAAGTTGTTTCCATGTGTTTTCGATTACACATGAAAACATACGACAGTTTTCTTTTAGTTTGTATCGGCAGTGAATGTAATATTATTATTATTAAACGTTTATTTCAGACTTAATCATTGTCCATAGCATAAATTTTGAAATAATAGCTGCAGGTGGAGCGAAATAAAACGTTTATGGTATTTACTGTGTGTTTTAATTTACTTTTGATACAAAAAACATGTTGCCTTGACCGGCTGAACTTAGCGAGAGAGAGAGGGTTGCTACAACAATAAAACTATATTAATTAAAATTATAAATGTTGCCAGTGACAAATATTTAACACACCCCCTCAACATTCTAATTTTAATTTCTAGACAGATGCACCCCCTTAATAACATAAATACACTAACTCAACTTATGACAATATCCTATCCCTAAATTTAACAAAGAGTATCTTTCCCAAAGGCTTAGTGAACAAATCGGCTATATTTTCATTACCATTTACAAATTTTATTTTAACCGAGCTTGCTGAAATATTTTCTACAATGTATTGATACTTTATATCTATGTGCTTTAATATTTTATTATTGTGATTGTTTTTTGCTATATTAATTACACTTTGATTGTCTTCAAGTATTTCAAAATTTATATTGTCATATCCAAAATCTTTTAGTAATTTCTTTAAGAAAGAACCTTCCATAATACACATACTAAGAGCTACATATTCAGCTTCACAAGATGACAGTGATACACAAGATTGCTTCTTGCTGCACCAAGAGACTGGAGAATTAAAAATATAAAATATTTGACCCGATGTTGACTTCCGGTCTGTAACATCACCGGCCCAGTCTGCATCACTGTAACCTTGCAATTTACATATATTCTTACTTTCTTTATCATATTTGTATGTTAAAGAAAAATCAATAGTACCCTTTATGTATCTTAATATCCTCTTTAAACATTTAAACAAAGCTACACTAGCACAATGCACATATCTACTAAGAAATCCTACTGCAACACATAAATCTGGTCTAGTACAAGTAGCATACAAAAGACTGCCTACTAAACTTCTACAGGCTTTTTCTATTTCAGCACTTTCACTTTTATCTCTTTGTAACAATTCAAAATTAAAGTTCTGTTCTATTGGAGTGCATACAGTTTTACAATTTGACATTTGATATAAATCCAACAATTTTAACAAATATCTTTTCTGATTAATTACAGTTACACAATTTCCAAGATCCTGTTTAATATTTATTCCCAAATAATTACTGGCTAGACCCAAATCTTTCATTTTAAAGTTTTTACATATTGAAATTTTGAATTCACTTACTTGGTTTTTATCACTACCAAATATCAACAGGTCGTCTACAAATAATAACACATAAATGTAGTCATTTTCAATATGTTTGAAATATAAACATGGGTCATTCTTTGATCTTAGAAAATTCTCATTTGACATAAAACTATTAAACTTTTCATTCCAATATTTGGGAGACTTTTTAAGACCATAGATTGACTTCTTTAATTTGGATACCTCATTATTTGGTAATCTCATAAAAACTGTCTCATTAATGTCTCCATAAAGGAATGCTCCAGTTACATCCATTTGGTACACTGGTTGTCTTTTCTGAGCAGCTACAGCCATCATGGCTTTGAAGGTAGTTAACTTCGCAACAGGTGAGTATATCTGGTCATCACAGTTCTTCTGCTGGAATCCTCGGGCCACTAAGCGAGCTTTATACAGAGCTTTTCCTTCTGCCTCCTTGACTTTAAATACCCACTTGCTACTTACTATATTTTCTCCATCAGGGACTTCTGTCACCTTCTCCCATGTATTATTTTCCTCCAGTGTCTTCAACTCCTTATTTATGGCTTCCTCCCATTTACTTTTATCAGGTCTTTTCATAGCTTCTTGGTAGGTAACAGGTTCTTCACAACAGTAACTCAGGAACATGTTTTCCTCTCCTTGTACATAGTCTTTAAACCAACTTGGCTTTTTCCTCGCCCTTCTAGGTCTTTCTGTTGCTTCTTCTGTCTGTCCGGAAGTTTCTGGAGTTTCCTGTGAGTTTTCCTGTTCTTCTTCTACCTCTTCCTCTAATATTGACTGCTCATGAAAGGAATGAATTGAGTCCTGTTCATTATCACTTTCTATTGTTTCAGGGTACTCAGTATCTTCATACTGGCTTTCTTCTCCTTCTGAAACTTGTTCTACCTCTTCTTGAGTGTCAAAATTTATGTGATATTCCTTTTCTTGTTTTCTTTCTCTTTCTTTGTTTTTTATAGACTGTTTTATGAACACTATGTCTCTTTTGATGTTTACTATGTTTCCTTCCGGAAAGTATATTCTGTATCCTTTTGTATTTTCTCCGTATCCAACAAAATAGCCTAATTCTGCTTTGCTATCAAACTTTAACCGTTTCTGATCTGGAACATGTACGGATACTTGACTACCGAAGACTTGAAGGTTATTTACATCAAAATCTTTATTCCACCAAAGTTCATATGGAGTTTTATCCTTCACTCGACTTGGACCAGTTCTGTTGATGACGTAGACTGCAGTATTGATCGCTTCCGCCCACAAATTCTTATTTAGGCCGCTCTCCAGGAGCATAGTTCGTGCTGACTCAGCCACTGTCCTCATCTCACGCTCTACACAACCATTTTGTTGTGGAGTGTACGCTACACTTGTTTGGTGTTGTATTCCATATGACTTCAGCACTTTTTCCATTTCTTTACTGATAAATTCCTTCGCATTATCACTTCTTATGTATTTCACTATGTAACCGGGGTTTACTTGCACTTCTTTCAAATACTGTTCTAAATATTCTATAGACTGACCTTTGTTCTTCAGAAAATACACCTTTCTATATTTAGAGTAATCATCCTTGATGAGTAGAAAGAACCTTGCCCCTCCTAGTGAAACTTCTTTTAATGGACCTCCAATGTCAATATGGATAACCTCTCCTGGTTTTGTTGCCCTATGGGTACTTGATGGGAAGGGAAACTTGTGTTGTTTTCCTTTCAAACATGGCAAACAGGTTTCTACTTCACTATTTTCAAACTTAATATCCTGCTTCATCAAGACGCTTTTCACTTGATTTATGTCTTGGTGACCTAGTTTAGCATGCCATTCCCTTAGATCTGACATGACTTTTCCAACCATAGCATTAGCATCTGTCTGTCTGAATAACATTGTGTACATTTTACCATGTCTCTTGGCTACAGCATACACACTGTTGTTTTTGATAAACTGGCACTCAGTAGCAGTTGACTCCAGCTTGTAGCCTTTATCCAGAGCAGCACTCATGGAAAATAAGTTTGTCTTGAGGCTTGGCACATACAACACACTGCTTATCAATGTTTTTATCCATTGTTCACCATCATATGCCTCAAGGTCAATGTCACCATAACCTAACGCTTTAATTATTGTTCCATCCCCAATAACAACATCTTTTGGTACTAACAACTTTTTATAGTTTATGAAACTTTCCACTGTAAAACACATATGCTCAGAAGCACCACTATCTAAGAACCACTCATTGTTTATACTTTTTGACGTAAGTCCACACACTGACATGACAAATGCGTTTTGTTTGTCATTCGTTTTTTCTTGTTTATTGTTCTTGTTAAACCAACACTTTTCTTTTGTATGTCCCCGTTTATTACACTGTTTACAAAATGAGTTATCAGTTTTATAACTTTTTTCACTGTTGTCCTTTTTAGCTTTACAGTCTTTTTTATAATGCCCCACTTTACCGCAGTTAAAGCACTTTCTTGTTTTTGTGTCAGTTTTGAACGCTGTGGTACTACTGGTTTCACTGTCGTGGTACATTTTGTTTCTTTGCTCTTCTATAATGAGCCTGGCTGTCAACTCCGACAGTGTTCGCTTTTCTATTTGCACAGAGTCCCATGCAGACACAAAGTGTCGAAACTTTTCACCCAGCGAACTTATGATTTTAGTAACAATCATGTTTTCAGCAATCTCACCTTTTGCTTGCCTTATTTGTGCCACGATTGCTTCTATTTTTGCTATGAACGTTGATACATCCTCCGAACCATTATATTTTTCTTCGAAGAAACGCTGCTGCAAAATGTGGAGTGACACGTCAGATTTTTGTTCATAGATTGTGTTTAATTTGTCCCATATTTCTTTGGCTGTTTCACAATTCTGCACATGCAGCATAGCTGTGTTACCCAATCTGCTTACGATGACTCCTTGGGCCTTCGCATCTCGCCTCTGCCATGTGGCTATCTTTGAATCATCTTTTTCGAGGCATTTTGATGAGCCATCCACCAAGTCATAGACATTTACCGCCTTTAATATGACTTTTACTTGGAATTTCCATGTATGCCAGTTACCGGCATTTTCTAACAACAGGCGATTGTTAGACGCCCCAAAAATATCGCCCTCGCCGTCCATTTTTTTTGCACCGACGCCACTGCTTGACCGCAGAATCACACCGCCGTTTTACCACGGCTGCCACGCAATAGTTACCTACTGTATTTCGCTCCGGGCGGCTGGGCCCATAACCTTTTGAAATAATAGCTGCAGGTGGAGCGAAATAAAACGTTTATGGTATTTACTGTGTGTTTTAATTTACTTTTGATACAAAAAACATGTTGCCTTGACCGGCTGAACTTAGCGAGAGAGAGAGGGTTGCTACAACAATAAAACTATATTAATTAAAATTATAAATGTTGCCAGTGACAAATATTTAACAATAAAAAATACAAAGTAAAATTAAAATAAATATAAAAATCACAATACAATAACATTGAAATTATAACATATTACACAATTATTAATAATTCAATTATTTAAATAAAAAATAATATAAAATTGAAATACAAATTAAATAACAAGTCATTTAAACACATACAAAAAAAATAAAAAAAGAATAAAAACAACAATCAATCGGCGAGCCAGACACGTCACCGCACCTACACCCTTGTAAGGCCTTCGCCAGACAGCAGTTTGCCAACATCTAACGCCCCAACATGATGCTCATCCATCTCATTTGGATTGGGCAATCAGTACGTGAAGCAATCATCTTCAGGATACCGTTACTGCTGCCTCTCACGCGCTTAAAAATAGACGCAACTTTCTTGCGGATAATCGCATGAAAGCCGTCAGTGCGCGCCTCCGCAAACATTGCGGATGCACTGCAGTAACGAGGCAGCCGCAACAGCATCCTGAATATGTTGTTGTACTGCACTCTAAGGACATTGGCGGCCCGCCGGGTATGACTCACCCATAGGCTGCTCGAGTAGAAGGATTGGCAGTATGCCTTAAACAGAATGATTTTCACTTCTACCGAACAACGCGCAAATCTACGAGCAAGCATATTACCTCGCACCGCCAATGCCCTACGTTCCCTTTCCAAATCGGCGTCATCAGACATGTCTTCATTGACAATGTGCCCCAAGTACTTGAAGCTAGTCACCACCCTCAGAGCCACTCCATTTATCATAATAGGCGGAACACGGACCGGTGCGTTTTTAGTACATTTAAATATCAGAACTTCGCACTTAGAGGAGTTATATCTCAGTCCATGCTCCGCCGCATATGCCTCACATATAGCTACTAATTTTCTGATCGCACCCACCGACGGCCCCAGCAATACCATGTCGTCCGCGTAACTTATGTTGTTCACACATACGTCATCTATGTGACATCCCGTATGCGTATTGCTGAGCTCGCCGATTAGGTCGTTCACGTACAGGTTAAACAACAGAGGAGAGGTCAGTCCCCCCTGCCGCACACCACACTCCATGCCATACGCGTCCGACAAGGCTCCCGCCCATCTCACCTGGTTTTTTTGAGAGCCATACCAGCCTTTCAGTAAGGCTGTAACCTCCGCCGGTACACCCGCCCTCTCCAACTTGCACCACAGTTTGTCATATCGAACTGTGTCAAAAGCTTTTGACAAATCGAGGAAGCACGCGTATACCGGCGTTCCCCTATCAGTATAGTACCTGACAGCCTGCTTAAGACATACGATCGCACTCTCAGTGGAAAGCCCAGCTCTGAAACCGAACTGGGCGTCGTGTAGACTTATATGTTTATGTAGAACGTTATTAAGCAGACTGTCAAGTACCTTTGCAATTATGGTTGCCAGTGATATGGGCCGATAATTATTTTTATCGGAGATTTCCCCCGTCTTATCTTTTACTATAGGAACGACAATGGTTTTAGTCAACTCCTCAGGTAAATATCCATGACACAAACACAAATTATAAAACATGGAGAGTAAGCGCGGCAAATGAACCCCAGCATATTTAAGATGTTCGATACTGAGGCCGTCATACCCCGGAGACTTGCGTCTACTCATATCTTTGATAACTTTTCGAATCTCTTTGGCCGTAAAACGAACCGATCTTTGATGGTTGACAGCCTCAGTACCTACAAGTTGATGTGACATACCAACAATAGGCCGCGGTCCCCCCCTGAAGTGGTCACTGAAGTGGTTAGCAATAATACTGTGATCACTAATGCCATTAACACTCACAGGCAGGCCAGGCTTACTACTCATTTTGCCCGTTTGCTTCCAAAACTGTTTGAAATCACTTTTGGCATGATTCTCAGCAAGGATATCCATTTTAATTTGCTCTTGTCTATCTTGACACCACTTGAGCTTTTTTTTGAATGATTTCCTGCTCTCACACATTTCTTCATATGAAGGTCCACTTAGAGGTTTCCCATCTTTTACCCAAGCGCAAAATTTCAGCCTGGCCTCCCTATGGAAACCGTTTACATGCTTATTCCACCCAGCAATGTAACCCCCCCTCCTCCGCTGCTCCACCCGACTGTGCGTAGCCGCTGCAGCTTCAGACAAGATGGCAACCAACCTCAAGTACAAGTTCCGTAGTAATTCCCTATGTTCTAAATCGGAACAAAGCCCATCGCAACACAGAGAAAACTCGGCTGGAAAATCAATTCCCCTTAACTGTGAATGACATATTTCATGATAGCGCCGTATTTGGTCAGGCGTACGCTCACCCCATAACACAGTATTAAGGCCTAGAGCACTTCCCACCTTCTCCTTACATACTACCTGCTGCCAATCACACTCCAGTACAAGTGGGAAGTGGTCGGACCACTGCACGTCATAGTCGACCCAAACACTACTAACCGCTGGCAGCGCGGCACCTGTTACGACACAATGATCCAACCATCTCGCACAACCATGGACTTCGCTAACAAAGGTAAACGTATCTGACTCACCCAATTTCGTCATGTCCACACAAGTCCACAGCTGGTCTTTACAGAATTCCAATAAATGGTCACAAAAAAGCTCATTTGGATGAGCATTAAAATCACCTAAAATATACACAGTAGGAGTATCATTATGCTCCTCAATTATGGAACTCACTTTGCTTAAACATTGTGTAAACTCTGTTAAATTGGCTAAGCAGTCAGTGGGCATGTATATACTAAAAACTATCACAGATTTGTCTGTTAAATCAATTTTCACAGCCGCTAAACGGACATCATCACAATTTATCACACTAACCGATCTAAACACTGTATTTCTCCATAATATGGCAACTCCCCCATACGGCCTGCCTTTAAGCAAACCCGCCGAGGTGTCCACAGCTGAAGTCCCCGTTCCACTGAACTCTTCATGAACCATGTTCAGTATTGGTAAATCATGAGGCATTAACCAAGTCTCCTGCAGCGCAATTATATCTCCCAACTCGCACAGATTTCTAAGGCCATCCCAAGATCTCTTTAGAGACTTGCAATTAAATGATATTAGTCTTGTGTTTTGCAAACTATCCATTTACAATTGTTGTACTTTGCCTCTTACTGACAGACTCAAGAGAAGACTGGGTTGTATTTCTGTGATCGCTCATGTTTATAAAACGCCTGAACGAAATACCCGTCGGCCACAAACTGTCATCTAGAAAAGTATGTGCGTTGCGTTTGCTCACATAAAACTTAAAGGCGCTGTAGTTCCTCTCCTTAGACATTTTAATCTTAATAGGTACCACTTCCTCTTTTGTTTTGGTCCTGATGTATTCTGCAACATCCGCCTCTGTTACTTCCTTATGGACATTGGTGATGAAGAGGGGGATTTTGATATCAGCGGCCTTAAACCTGCAATTTTCATCTAAAACCGCTTTACCCTTAACCGTTGCAAATCTATTCGAGCTCTGCAAGCGTGTTTTTTTCTTTGTCACCTGTACCCATTCACTGTCCCGTTCTGAATGAGACTGCAAATTACTCGAACCAACTACAACAGCAAAGGATCTGTTTTCATCACTTTCTTGCGATAACAAAACTTGATTTCGTATCGAAGGAGACTCATCACATTTGTTTACATCCAAACATGCCAAATCATCCTCCTTTCTCACTTTTTCACATCTAGCCTTCTCATTCACACGCCTGAGCGCGTCACCGCTCGGTGATGTCGGCACGGGCTCAGGCGCACCTGCTATTGGTTGGAGCAAGCGAGACGGACTGCGACAGGTTTCGTGTGACGCGCACTGTGATTGAGGTACCGACACAGCTGATTTTAGTGTCGATGACCCGTTATCCACAATGTAAACATTATGTTTTTGTGTGTTCCCTAATGAATGAGAATCATTTAACAGAGAGTCTAACTTCACATTCGATAATTTCATTTCAAGCTGCTCTTTAGTAACATAATTATTCTGAATGTCTTCCAATTGAGAACTGAACACAAGTAACTTTTTCAATAGTCCAGTGACATCAATATGGTCAAAGGTCACTGGCGGTAGTTTTTGCAGATCCTTAGCGACGAAAACCGGCATTTTTTCTGGATCAATGGATTTAATCACCGTCACAATGTCATCCAAGTCTTTTTGTATTTTGCCATCACCTTTCTTTTTCCTTTTAATGTTTCTTATTTCGGTAGTGATGGAGTCGAATAACAATTTCTTCGATTTCTCCACTTCATCAACACTAAAAGCAGTCATGCATACACGTAAAAGACTTTCATGGTCCATCACGTCTATTTTGTTCACAATAAACGACAAAAGTTCATCTATCACCACATTACAATTTACACATTTGACAGTGTTCGAAGTCATTTTCGCAAAACAGGAGGTGAGTCACCTCCAAACCGTCCGCTCGTTAGCGATGCGTACGCGTGACTGCAAATATTGCATTACTGTTATAATAATTAACGCCTTCTATTTTAATGAAAAATACAGAATGTTGATTTCAAAGTTACGAGTATTCAAGTAAATTGCATATGAAGAGCAACACAAACTAATTGTTTGTGCAGACGTCTAAACGAAGTCGCAACGAGATTGCATTTGCGAAAACGAAGTTACAGGCGAGTCCCCGAAACAACTACATCTCTCGCGGCCTTAATCTAATAAAAATAAAGAAGATATTCGCTTGTCTTCTTATTTCCACCTTCACCAGTTGTTCCGACCACCTCTGATTTCCCAAAGGGCTTTATTTTAAAAATCTACCTCAACGTTAAAAAGGTAAAAATATTGTACTTGTGAATTTTTGAATCAAGTTTCCTTGTTTCCGTGTGGAGTTTTCTTGATTTTTCGTCGCCAAGGGATCATTAATGTGCGCCCTCAGGGTTTAGGGCACTAGAAACTTGGAGACGTGTGGGGTGAGCCTAATCAGCAAGGGTTCTGACGGAGGGTCGAGCAAACAAGGGAAACTTAGGACGACTAGTTTTGTTACTACAAAAGCTTTCGAGGGCTGGAGTTTTTCTTTGAGGGATATAATGACTTTGGAGGCGGCTGTACGCGTTGGAAACGAGACAACAAGAGGGTAACTGCCTTAGTACCTAAAAACATATTCAAATCAGTACCTACGAGTATCTAGCAAAATCTAAATTAGTTCTACGGCTAAATAAAACACGTTAATCTACTACACGTTGCAATTAAAGCCTCCCCAAACGTACAACAAATCTTCCTTTATGGTTTTCATTTCTAAAACTGTGTTGTTGTATAAAACACTAGCACAACACGTAGGCAATATGTATATGAAATTGAGCGTAAAACACACAAACATGCGAAACAGTACTGGCCCACTTTGCTGTTTTCCTACACTGTGTAAATCACTGTGTAATATCAGTGTGTATAAAAGCGCTGTGCAGCGATTTATTCGCGAATATACTTTGATAGTTAATACAGTATCATTGTGTTCCATATTGTTGACGCAAGCTTCGTAAAATAGCTACCGATTGGCAGCAACACTGTTTAAGTAATTGTTTTTTTTTATTAATAAGTTAACCCGAACGACCGCGAACCGGAAGACGATGCGTTGGAAGATCTCCCACTAGGTGGACCGATGACCTGGTGAAGGTTGCGGGAATCCGTTGGATGAATTGAGAATCACTTGGGGGAGGCGTATGTCCAGCAGTGGACGTTTTTCGGCTGAGATGATGATGATGATGATAATGAATAATAACAATAGCGAAGTGAAAAAGGGTTAACCCGATACTTAAAAACCATTGAATGCCTCATATGTTCATTGTGTCACTGCTACCCACTCTAGATAGACGAATATCATTCGTACGAAAGCGTCAGGGTAGCCTGCGAAATTCAAATTTTCTTACTCGAGGAACGACTGTGACCTTGGTTCCTCGACCTTTATGAGCTTGAAGGGTTGTATTGATGATTCTGATGATTATACATAATTCTGTAACTGCCTTACAGTCGCAAACGATGTTTTCATCAACATACAACTTATCACTGGCCTGCAAATTGCAAAAAAAAGTAAGAAAATTTGAAATTTGCGGGCTACCCTGGAGTCTTAACAAAATTCACGTCAGTAAAGGCTCTAAAGGCTCATCAATTATATCTAACCTACATGTGGCTACTATAACCAGTTCCCTGTAAAATTAATTAATTCTTCAACGCTAAAGTTACTTATTTCATTTAATCCCTTTCTGTTTTAAATTCTTGGAATCAGCACCATTACAAAATCTTGTCCTACCTGATTCTAAGTATTTGATTATTTCTCCGTACTTATTGTCTTTTAGCACCGTCTATACCGAGGTTTACATTTAAACAAGGTGCGATCAAAACAATTACCCGGTTTCGCTTGTATTGAAATGAATACACAAGGATTTAATTTACAAAAGTAATGTTTGAGAAACTTGATACCCACTAAACACGGACTATAAAAGTGAGTTGCCGTGTCGTAAAGAGTTACGGAGCAGTGAAGGTGCAACGTGCAAGTCTGTGCACAATAAACACAGTGTCGTAGTTGGAACACGACTGACACAACACCCGTAGTGTCGATATCGCCAACAATAACAGCCCTCGTAAAATTTGATTAACCCGTTGCACGGCGCACTAAAATATTGATGTATAATATCGACGCTAATTTTGTTTCACAACACGTCTTTTCCCTTTCATGTGATGAATTTTAATAGGTACGGTAAATTGTAATGTGATGTAAAACGTAGTTCACAATTATGTAAAACTAATTAATTTCGAATAACGTAAACACGCTATTACCAGTTCGTGATATTGTTATATCTGACATTTGAATTAGGTTACCTAATTATTGCCTAAATATGTAGGTAGTGTTAAACGTGCTATTTATAAATGTGCTACAAATATTGTAATTTATGAAGTTATAACCATGTTAATTTGTTATGATAACGGTGACATTCTAATAATATTTCGTGGTTTCATTTTCGATATAAATAAACAGGTAGTCCTTTGACCTACAAGGCAACACTCGCACGCTTTTAAAAGTTATTTATAATTAGAATAACGAATCGATTTCTTTTTAAATAATAATCGATTAAAGTATCGACTCGTCAACGCCACACGGTGACAACACCCATTCTTTTTCCGTGCGAGGCAACGAGTGCACGCGCTCCTACCTTCGACTGTTTTCTAATTAGTTCGAATTTTAAAAAACGATAATTCTATTTAACGATGCCTAAAAGGTCTTACGAAGAACGAATTAATTATTATATGAAGAAGATGGAAAAATTACGGGATAAACACCGTCACAAACGACGACGACGAGAAGATTCTTTCTCATGTTCGGACGACGATAACCAACAAGGTTAGTTACTGTTAATCTCCGTTATTCCTACCGTACAAGTTCTGGTCTAAGCGACAGATTTGATACTGGTAATTTGCCATAGATTCAAATTTGAACACGGCAAATATTCTAACCGCCATAGATTCCATAAGCGAACGAGGCGTGACAAATAAAATAGTAATAGATTCAAATTTAGAACTGTTACTTTTTAACGTACCTCCTACCTACATAGTTGCGTTACGTTTATTATTATGTTTTTTAGGAGATGAATCGATCATGTGGGACGTGCCAGAACCACCGATCGAAACTGAGCCGCACCACGGTCTTGGGGCGGATGACACAGTCGTTATACCCGACCCTGATGGACCTCGGCCTGACATTTTGCTGGAGTCTGTTCCGACTCAACAGGATGATCCGAAGTCATTACCACCGGCACCGCCGCCGGCGCTTCCTGAACCTCCATTGGATCCAGATATCCTGTCCGCTCTTGGCGAGGCAACAGATGAAGGTCCTGTATGGGGCCAGGAAATACACAATAACTTAACCCAATTATGGTTACCATTGCTCAAAAAGGGAATGGCTAAAGAGGTGAGAGAGAAAATATTAAAACATTATCTCATACCCAGTAATTGTACATTACTTCAAGCGCCAAAATTAAACATCGAGATCTCAGCCGCCGTACCAGAAATGGTCAAGATACGCGACAAAAAAGTTGAGACATCTCAACAACAATTGGGTGCAGGCATTAGTGCTATTAGTAAGGCGATGACTTCACTAATAACCAGTGATAACAAACTCGAAGCTATAAAAACTCTTAGTGATGGCTGTCGCATATTATGCGATTTACATCATTCCGAAACCCAGGCTCGAATCAAAATGGTTACACCCGGACTAGCGAAGCCATTCCTCAACGTCATACAGGACAGCGAGCGAGATGAGACGTTGTTCGGTTCCACATTACCGGATAAAATAAAGGCGTCTAAAACCATTGAAAAACAGGGACTACAGATAAAGAAAACTGTGCCATTGCCAGTAAAATCTAACACAAATGTCCAGTCCCAAAATATGTCTGCACGCCATCAGTTCCAGGGAAACTGGGCAGGACCTTCTCGTTACCCAACGAACAGGGGGGGGCGAGGGGGTCAGAGGAGGTTCCCCACGTCAGCGCGTCGATCAGCAGGGGCGACGGCGACAGCGACGTCGCTAAGCAAGGCGAACCAGAACCGGTCTCGTGCCCCTGCACGCCAGTAACACAGGTACATGCAGGAAGGGTACAACTTTTCTATAATTGTTGGACACTTATTACTAATAATACCACTATTCTTGATTGGATCATGAATGGAATACCTATTCCGTTTTTATGCGAGCCGTTTCAAACTTATGTTCCTCAAATTACGTGGTCATTGAGTGAACAGCGTGATATGTCATTAGCTATCGAGAATTTAAGCAAGCTGGGCGCTATTTCAAAGGTCGACCCCAGTTCAGATCAGTTTATTTCTAGTACGTTCTTAGCCCCAAAGCCTAACGGTGGTAAACGGTTCATTCTGAATTTAAAATCTTTAAATCGATTTATCCCTAAGACACATTTTAAAATGGAAGATAGTAGAACTGCCTGTAAGTTAGTACAATCAAACTGGTACATGGCAACCGTAGATATGAAGGAAGCATATTTACTTATCCCCGTCGCTAAGCAATTTCGTAAATACCTTCGATTCCATTATATCGCGCAAAACTCAAGCGAAACAATAACTTACGAGTTTAACGCACTACCTTACGGGCTCGCTATAGCTCCTAGGTGTTTCACTAAGATTGTAAGAGAAGTTGTAGGTTTTTTACGTAATCGCGGGTTTCTATCTGTATCCTATTTAGACGATCTACTTTGTTTAGGGAGTAGTTACGAAGAATGTCTACGTAATGTAAAGGAAACGGTAGCATTACTTAAATGTTTGGGATTCGTAATTAATTACGATAAAAGCAAATTGCAACCTCAAACATCATGTAAATTTTTAGGTTTTATATACAACACGTCTGATATGACTTTATCGTTACCTCTAGACAAACGCAACAGGATAGCCTCTTTAGTACAAAAATATTCCAAACTACCCACTGTTTCAATTAGAAATTTCTCACAATTGATAGGAGTACTCGTAGCAGCGTGCCCAGCGGTGCGTTACGGTTGGTTGTATACAAAGATATTAGAAAGAAATAAATATTTGTTTCTACAACAACACGGTTCATTTGACATAAAAGTTAAACTTCCTCATAGCATATTAAATGATTTGAACTGGTGGGCTCAAAATATTTCCGAAGTAAATAATCCAATTAAGACCCAAAGCTATGCTCTGGAAATATACACTGATGCGTCACGCACAGGCTGGGGGGCTTTTAGTAATGGGGTACGAGTCAATGGTGTTTGGAAAGAAAGTGAAATTAGTTTTCATATTAACTATTTGGAACTATTAGCTATATTTTTCGCCATTAAATGTTTTGCTCGGGACCAAACTGAGCGTGCTATCCTGCTTCGAGTGGATAACACTACCGCGATTAGTTATATAAATCGCATGGGCGGTATTCAATTCCCACATTTAAGCGCTCTTTCTCGTGATATTTGGCAATGGTGCGAGATGAGAAAGCTGTGGCTATTCGCTTCGTATATAAACACAAAAGACAATGTCGAGGCTGACGAAGAGTCACGCAGGGTGAACCCCGACGTCGAATGGGAGTTATCACAACCTGCATTTAATTATATTGTGAAACGATTAGGTCAACCAGAAATTGACTTATTCGCTTCTCGCATCAATGCCAAGTGTCGCGAGTATGTGTCCTGGAAACAGGACCCAGACGCGATAGAAGTCGACGCATTCACGATAAGTTGGTATCCAAAATTATTTTATGCTTTCCCACCATTTTCTCTGTTAATAAATTGCATACAAAAAATTATACAGGATAAAGCTACCGGTATCTTAGTTTTTCCCATGTGGCCTGCACAGGCTTGGTATCCGATGCTAATTGATTTAATAATCGGAGAAATTGTTGTCTTAGGACCGCACCCAAAATTACTGTTGTCACATTTCAGACAACAACATCCGCTCCACCAGACGCTTTCCCTGGGGGCAGCGCTGCTCTCAGGCTCGCGTTCTCCCGCCGCGGTACACCGCCAGCTGCCCTACGCTTGATGCTCGCCTCACTATCAGAAGGTACACTAAAGCAGTACAGCGTTTGTTACAAGTTGTGGTGGCAGTACTGTAAAGATAATAGTTATGATGTGTTTGGAAGTTCCATTCCACACATAGTCACTTTTTTAACTGAACAATATGATAAAGGTGCGTCTTACGGCACGATTAACAGTCATCGTTCAGCTTTATCCTTGCTCATAGGAAATAATTTAGCTTCTGACGAGTGCGTAAAACGGCTCCTTAAAGGGATATTCAAACTGAGACCATCTTTGCCTAAATACTCAACTACTTGGGATCCTCAAATAGTCTTGAACCATATTTCGGAATGGGTTCCAAATTCACAGCTTAATTTAGAGAAAATTACTAAAAAACTTGTTGTTTTATTGGCTCTGTGCACTGCACACAGAGTACAAACTTTTTCTTTAATTAAAATTAGTAGTATAAAAATTAATTCAAACGGTATCGAAATTATTATCACGGATATTATTAAAACCTCTGGTATAGGACGGGATCAGCCAGTTTTGTATTTACCCTATTTCCTGGAAAATCCTTCTATTTGTCCAGCCACAACGCTTATCGACTATTTGTCTGCAACGAAGGCCTTGAGGCCTTCAGACACAGATCACCTCTTAATAACTGTGAAGCGTCCTTATAAGAACGCGACAGCACAGACAATAAGCAGGTGGATTAAACAAACGTTGCATGCAAGTGGCATTGACGTGTCAGTATACGGTGCCCACAGCGCCCGTCATGCTGCCACGTCGACGGCGCGCGCGGCTGGGCTAGGTCTTGATCTTATCCGAAAAACCGCAGGCTGGACCGCGTCCTCCCAGACCTTTGCTAAGTTTTATAATCGGCCTATTGTAGAAAAATCTAATTTTGCAAAATCTGTTTGTTTACATGACTATGCACATGATTTAGAGTAATATTAAAATTGTAATCGTTTTTTAAATCATTCAATACAAGAAAGTTATGATTTATGTTATCTCGTGTTTTATTTGTTAACTATCCAAGATCCTTAATACAAAATTAAACGTAAAAATATTACAGACTCTGAACATCTACCTGTTTATTTATATCGAAAATGAAACCACGAAATATTATATATGATCAAACGAACTTCTTAAGTGAAGTTCGATCGATATAATATGAGTGGTTTCATTTGAAGATATAAATACCCAACCCACCCAAAACCCAGTTTATTTTTACTATAACACGAGAGGACTTGAACTCAAGTCGCAACTCTAAAAAGAATGAGTGTTGTCACCGTGTGGCGTTGACGAGTCGATACTTTAATCGATTATTATTTAAAAAGAAATCGATTCGTTATTCTAATTATAAATAACTTTTAAAAGCGTGCGAGTGTTGCCTTGTAGGTCAAAGGACTACCTGTTTATTTATATCTTCAAATGAAACCACTCATATTATATCGATCGAACTTCACTTAAGAAGTTCGTTTGATCATATATAATTTGGTTTACTGTATTAGGTACGTAACTAATCAAAATTAGTGGTCAGTCTATAAATATAAATCTCCAACCCATGCAAAAAAAGGTTCAATCACAAATTATTAAAACGTGCCGAAAAAGATTTCTTTTTTTAAATTTCTAGAAAAGCTTCCACGTGTATAAAAGTTTCCATACAGATCTGATAAAAAAGAAAAACAAACTCTGTAGCAGCTGCGGGTTTTCCCATTTAACTCAGAGTGTGGTTAATGTAGGATTCTCGAAGGTATCGTCTAGATTTCTAAAATACTTAACTGTTTATTTTATTATTCAGTTTTTTTTCCGTTTATTATCGTTTATTATTTTCACTTTATTTATGTACTTTGACTTTCATTGGAAAATATAGTAACAGTGATATTATTTTTTGTCCAAATGCAATGATGTGTATGGTACTTTAATGGAAGCGACGCTAATAAAATAATGGAGGTTTTCCATTACCAGCACTTATTCAATTTGTTTTAATTAAAATAAAATGTCAACAAAAACCCGTATGTTTGTCAAAAATATATTAAAAAATATAGCTGGTACAACATTACCCTGCATTTAACGGTTGGTTGTTAGCTCCACAATATGCTTGGTATTAAAGCTTTTAGCTTCCGCATGTAACTAACGAGATATGGTCTGTGATTTAGATGTCGCCTACATGTTTCATGGGTTATATAGTTTACAGGGAGCCTGGTTTTATGCACATGACTAGCCGATGGACTACACAACGGTTATTACATGGAGAACGGTTCGCAGAGTTTACTAGAATTATAAAGTGTTGGGAACGCCTTGACATCTACTTATTCCTAGTCATTTCTTCTTCTTCTCTCGTTTCGACGTGAACTATCCTAAGAATAAATTAGTAATTCAGTCCTAAAATATAAGCCACTGTGCAAATGAAAATTAAAGAAATAGAAAAAAAGGTACGCTTCTAGTATGACTGCCAAAGTTACTATAATGTCATACATTGCATATTTAATTGTGTGTTTTGTACTGAGGTACATTTTTAATAAACAATTGTCACCTGAAGAAATAGGAGATATTCTAGCAGATTTTGATAAGACACTGTAAGGAGGATTTTGCTTTCTTAAAAAGCCAACTTCTAACAACAAAATAGGTCTGTAGCACCAACTTTCCCAACACGCAACACAAAAGCCTTTCCTAGAACTTATTTCCGTGACTTTTCGACCCCGAACCGTTCTTTATTAATGCCCTGCGCCCGAATATCGGCCATTAGGCCAGTCTGACGCTAGTCTCGAGCGGGATATGCGGTGATTTATCACAATTATGGGGATTTCGGACCCGCGGGACCGTATCCGAATATGACCGTGCGTAGCTCATTGTAGCAGAATAGTGTGTACTGAACTGGTGACATATTTGGGACAATCGATTTTTTTGTACAGAATTTCAATTAGGTACATTTGTCTAATTTAAAACATTTTTTAAAGGAATGGGCCTTTTCTCGGGAGTGGGACAACTAACTACAAGAAAAACAAATATTCTTTCACGGTTTATTACTAAACATTCTCTGTCACTTACGGGATATCTTGATTTTCAATTATTCTGAGCTTTCAATATTTCGACGCTGCCGCAGTGTTGCAAGCGCCATAATCATGATGCAACAGTAAATCACGGAATATATCCCAGAAGTGACAGTGTACCATTTAACAGGTATTTGTGGCTCATGTAGATTGAATAAAAGAATCTCGATAATATTAGGTACGTTAACGAAAATTAGTAATCTAGTAATCCCTCTAATTAGCATAAAGTACAAGTTACCAATTACTTTTACAAAATTTTCCTTTGTAGACAAGTAGGTAAATATTAATACTTCAAAGCTACATAAAATAGAATTCTTTCTATTTTATTTAGCTTTACTACTCTTGGAATATGCAGTAATTTAGGGACAATTTTAAATGAGTAAATATGTGGTTTTGCCATTTAGTCAAAAGCCATAAAGTTTATTTTTGAGTGTGATCATACATTCACAACAGAAGGCTGTGTGTGTGTGTGTATTAAAGCAGTTTTTTTTTTATGAAAAACTATTTGTTCTAGCACATCAAAAAAATGTTAATATTCATCATATTTCAAAGACCGTGAACGAACTCGATACATAATTGGACGAAATCGGCTCGATAGAAAATAATTGCAAGGAGTGGTCTAAATCATCATTGAAAGGTTAGTTTGACCTACTTATGGGTTTGCAATGAAAAACATGAATTCAACATTTTCATACCTAAAGCGCTAACGAGTCATATTTCACAAATAATCCACACTTTTTTTATTTCACAATTTATTATTATCTTCTAAAACTCAGAATTTGCCTGAGTCTGACCAGATCTTTACACGCTACAAAGACATGTAAATCACCCTCAAAAAGTTCTCAACAACACTAAAATACCTTTTACTCAGTTTCCATAGACTATTTTCAGTTTTTTATCAAGCGGGTGTCAAAGGGTGCGACCTACGCCCCTACTTCGCAATCACTTAAGGACCCGTCCAGGGTCAAAAGGGATTGTTATAGATAAAGTTCTTACGTGTATATTGTATGGAATAACTTTAGTATTATTTATTTTTATTTGAGCTCTGCAATGTGACCATAGTGTGAAGTGATATTGGCCTTTTTAACCAAGTATTTGTTTATTATTTTTCGATTTAATATGTTTCTGTTTTGACTGCCTCGTTGGTCGAGTGGTCGCAAGCACGACTGTTGAGCATGAGGTCCTGGGTTCGATTCCCGGGTTGAAAAAAGTGTTATTGGGTTTTTCCATTAGAAATTTCTCAGTAGTTTCTACGAGGTCTGGATTCGTGCCCGGTTGATGGCATTAGGTTCGCCCCCTATTCCATGGGACTTAAAGATAACTGGTGAAATGTGGGTGTACACCTCAGCCTAACCCTAAAAGGATTACAGTCGTTATGTTATGTTTTATTTTTTGGAAATGTTTATTTTTTTTCGAATTCCAATGTCATGCATAATATCTAGTAGATATTTCTTTCATAAATAACGAATAGGCATTACGCTTATAATGATGAATATCTTTTATATAAGTAAATGGTTTAATCGCTAAGTAGATAATTACGTCTTACAGCGCACATTGAATACCAAGAATCATTCATTACAAATAAAATATGCCTGAAACGTCACGATCTAGACCAATTATTACCCTTAAAAAGTTTCTCCAAATTCGTATTCTAGTCATCTCGTATTTCTAACAAGAGCCTTCAAAATGTAGCTGAAAGAACCCTATCATGCCTATCAAATCAAACTTGGAAACTTTCAGAATCAAGTTATGAAAATCAACGCACTAGATTTTGGGAAAAACTCAATCTTAGATAAGAGCTATCACGAACTACGCATACCTTTATACATGCATAAATATTAAAAATATAAATTTTACCTTATTAATGAATGCGCTCTTTATCAAAAAATATTCCGAAAGAGTAAGAAATGAAAAAAAAGACTCCTTCCTGTCAAAGATTCCTTACCAACATGATTCTAAATCTAGAGAGTTGAAATAATTTTAAAACGAAAATCTGCTGATACATACGAAAGTACATCACCTAATAAGAGTACCTACACAGTTAAAATGTCTGTAAAAGATGTTTTTTTGCAGCCGTGTAGGAATGTCATACATACATACCATACAGGTACCTAACTACATACTTATAATAAGTATCTGCTTATTATATCCTGTGGCATAACTCCTGTAAACAGTAGCTTACTCAGTGGAGGAGCTCAACTAATACATCATATTAAAACTTTGTTTATTAAAACCAACTTGACGAACTAATTATTTCTTCTAAACTAAATTAAACACGACCGAATTGATTTCAACAAAAACTTTGTACAGTCAAGAGTAAATACTGATTTAATCAACAAAAACATTATAAAAATATTTAACTTTTAGTCCAATTTTCTGCTTGTTGATATAGTTAATTAACTCCTTTCTTAGTTATTTGCCCGGATTCTACGCTCCCCTCTAGGCCGTACTTTATTACAAATTGGTGAAAAAACAACCTCATTAGAGGGAAAAGTAAAATCTTTATTTATTCACTGAAATCTCTCGAAATATTATAATGAAACCTTCCCAGTTTTATCGCAGGATAGTACATTTATAACCTTCTTGTTACGAACCTATTTATACATATGAGGCATCGCGAATTTCCCGCGCGTTTCGCTGTCAAGTTTCAAACAAGGAACAAGGCGGCCATATCGCGATATCGCGACGCGTTGCGTGTAAACTTCCAAAACAATAGTGTATCTGAGTTCACGCACCAACTTTCTACTATTCAGCCGCTAAAAGCCTTTTGTTCTTAACAAAAAGCCTCTGTAACTCATGCAGTAACACTTTAGACTGACTTATGGTACAAGTGGAAATATATTAGGGTTCTCTATAATTTTAAAATTAAGGCTGGTGGCTTTCGACTCTGCGAGAACGTTTGAAGGTTTGAAATAATTATCCAATAAAGTCTAAAATCTTTTTTAAAATTAAAGTTTCTAAATACTTTGAAAACTTAGTGAAATATGTATTAAAAAGGATAATGAATATTTTTTATTCAGCCACCAGTTCAGACTTATTCAAAATTACATTTTTGAGACCTCCATTCATATTTACAGCCGACGCAAATATACCAAGAGCGTCTGAATACAGCAATTTACACACATCGTTGCCCATTCACTTAAATGGAACATCAAGACGCGTTCAAATTTCGCAGAAATAGTGGGTAATGTAGGCATAACTGGATCGCTCATCGCTTGGGCCCAGCGTTTCTGCTGGGGGCAATTTCACCCCTTATCTTCTGGAACCTTAGCGCGTGACGCGAGGTTATTTACGCGCCCGGCGCCGCCCCTAATCCCCTATTTATTCCCGGAGATGTATCTGAAAATTAGGGATCACGTCTAGGGAGGGATCCCGGGGCTGGTTAATTTGCGGGATTCAGCGGTGTTGCGTCGCGGAGACAACTCTCCGTAATGATTATGATACTGATATGTTGTCAGACACTGATTGCGACTGCAAGCTTTTGTAACTTTCATAGAAAACACTTTGAACTTTTCCATCTCAAACATTTTATACTTAGGTTATTAATTTGGCTAGCTGGAATTTACTTTTTCGCCAAATATATCGCTTGATTATTTTCACTTTGATTGAAAGAAGACATATCAATATATATCCAATCAAGAACCAATAACTGATTACTGTGAACGTGCCTGGAATATGAATTGGTCTCAGTCCTTGATAAAAGTACGTACGAAAACCTATCTTAGAAACCTAAAGGTACTTTAGTACCGGGAGTCTTCCAATATTATTATGTAATACACGTTTAATTTTCGAATATATTAATTAAATTAAAATCACTTTTATACGTTTGAAATCTGCCCTGGCTGGTTCGAACCTCATCTATTCAAAATATGAATAAATGTTAGTCTCCGTAGTCCGTATGCCAGTAACTTCATGAAAGACTACGGAGGTTACATCTCTCCAGTACATACTTCTCCTACATTCATACAGGCTGGTATAAAATTCGCAATTCGTCTGGCAGTGCGCAGTTAAACCCGCGTTAACCTCTTCAAATAGCGCCATTCAGGCCGACCCCCTTCGAATACACTATAACACACACATTGGCTCGAATGGGCGTTTTAAAACACTTTTCCGTGTGTTTAGGTCTCCGCCGATCTCTCTTTAATGTCTACGGCCCTGGAATGAGACAAGGAAATAGAGTAGTGATGGGCGTTGTATTTTTTTTCGATTTTAATGCTAGTCGAATAAATATGTACTTAGGTATATTTTAAATTGAGCAGTAACTGAGCTTATGGCGACTTTTCTACCGGAGTGAAAAACATAACGACTTTCTTAAAAAAAAACAGACTTAGCAGAGAATTAACAGTCCCCGTATCCGAAATTAAAAACTGCAGTTTTTACTACAAAAACATAAAACGTATTAGCATTGTTTTATATCTGTTCATATTCAAACAAGGTTTTACTCACATATTTATATCAGCATTGCACGTCACATATTTCTGTATTAATTAATTTAAAACAGCTTTCAGCTTATATCGTAGTCAGGTAAAACAAAACTATTCATTCATCACATATACACAAAACGTAGTTCTTGCTACATTACAAAATAGAACAAACACTTAAAATTATTAAATTATGATTCATAAATAAGCTATTACTAAAATCATTGAACTTTGAATCAGTACTAATTATCATAAATAATGTTATCATATCCAACAACTTTGAAATTACAATAATTTCTGTATTTTAGTTCGAATAATCATTATCAAAAACCGCATAATAATGAATTATAGCATTAAATAAAACCTGAAACACACATCAATACCATTCTAATAATTTAAATTTCATGCTTCCACAATCGAATAACTCGAATAATTCGAATAACTCTGATACGAGCACATAATCGTGTGGCACACCTCTATCCCATCTGTAAGACGTGACGAGAAACCCACTATACGCCTTTAACGAAACCTTTGAGGGCCAATGGAGGGATTTTCAATTTTGTATGCGAATCTCAAATGTCCTTGAGACGCGTTCAGATTATCTTAGTTTAGTTTGAAATACTTTGTAGAAGGTAGAGGCAAGATGGGGATCTTGGCTCATATTAGACTTAGACTAATTTGTGCTAATATTCTATTTCAGAAGTTTTAATTATTTTTACAGAATTGGTTTCCTTTGAATTCCGATTAAGCACTTAATTTTAGGAGTGGTTTTTAGTCCGTTTTTTCTTTAATGCCAACTTATGAACTGAAAACCATCAAAATCCCTTTTCGATTGAGACTTCTGTACTTCAGAAGTCTCAAACTATCGCATAAATTCAGAACTCAACTTATTGTTTTAATACTCACCACGTCAGCATTACCGCTTCCGGAATAAAATTACCGATATTGGTAAGGGGTCGTCCTTTAATCACGTGAGGTGTGTTTTTTGTTATTAAAATTGGCATGATTTTTACAAAGGTATACTGATCGGAAAGGGTAGGTACGTAAATAATAATCGGTCTGTCAACTACATTATCTAGTTTGACAAAATCAATTTCAGAAATGGTACAGCGGTTATGCTAAATAGTAATAATATCATTATTGAATTCTATCATTATGACCCCATAAATGATTCTACAGTAATAAAACAAACAAAATCGAATATGTACGAAACAAATCGGATTATTAAAATATGAAAGCAAATGTTACTAATCATATTAATGCGTTATAAACAGTCGGGAACACTGCAGAGCCTGGCCTCATGCCAAATGAAGATCCGTGATTATCAAATGAGATGTCATATTTTATCCAAGTTAAAAACGCCCGGATTTTCATTAGCACTAACCCACTTTTTTGGGAAACAAAAGTCCACTTTACTTAATTTTGAATTAGTCGTGACAAATTCAGTGCAATTCAAATTAGTCTCATTTCCAATTCAATTCTTAGCTGGACCATTTTTTTAATAAATAGAAGACCCCTTACAGAGAGAACCCTTTCGGTGAGGAACTCTCCGAAAGTATCCAGGAGGGTCGCAGGGCAATGGACACCCTCGACAAAGACCCTCGGAGGTCACATACCTCCTCTAAAAGGGCTTTTTGTAAACACTGTCTCCTTTCCGATAGAAAACGAGTTTACTTTATCTAACAATATCTTCTGAGAAAGGGGTAAACCACCCTTCTTTTTGCAGAAATCACTACTTTAAATGTATACAATCGTGTCGTACGGTTTTATTTGCGAATCGAATCGAGACGGAATGTGGAGTTAGTTTTTTACAAAATATCTTTATCTGTGTTGTAAATTGTATACTGTTTACATTTATGAGCTGATATGAAAATGAGAGAATGGAGTTGAAACAGATGTTGATTATTCTTCGCAATATTAGAAAAACTGAACTAAATGAGGACGCATAAAAGAAAAATAGATGTTATATTTCGCGCACGCAAGGAGACATTTTCAATCAGAAGATTCTGACCGCAGACAGTTAATGTATATACAAATAAAAAGGTCTATCTAAATATCTAAATAAATAAGTAAAATAGATAATTTCAAAATAACAGCCAAAAAACGAAACACCTTTGAAATTGTTAACAAAACCCGATTCAAATAGGGAAGTAATATGTTTATAATAATTTCATGTAAAGAGACGTCGCGGGCAACAGCTACTAAACATTAAATCTGTACATATCTTCGTATACTTTTGTCAATCTATTACGAAATAAAAGTTAGTTTTTTACCACCGTTTGTGGTACAAAAGGTGGTAAAAAAACTTTGAAGTGCGATGACATATTTCGCCATAAAATAGCATGCAAATATTAATAAACACAAACTATAGTAGGACCTATTTCTAATTTTAATTAACTAGACACAAAACAACAACAAAAACAATTATATAATTATACATACCTACTACAAAAAAACTGTTAAATTATTAAAGTATTTAAGATATTCAAAAAATTATTAGCATAAACATAAAATCATAAAAAGTAGGTAAGTCTCTAAATAAACAGTTACGTTCTTTGACGTGCGAACTCTCCGTACCACTAAGGAAATACAATCATTTTCCACGTTATTCAAAAACATTCTGTAAACAGTTTGTGACACTTAAGACTTAGGTAGACAGCTCACAGGCTACGCCACAGCTAGACAAGGCCAGGCTGTGGCATGTAATCCTTCGTCGTGACTTTCCTTGACGTACTAGAGATAGGACTGATTGGCCAACGAAGCGTAAATGTAGATGGTTTTGTTGAGACAGAAATGATGGAAATTTTGGGTAAAATCTTATAGAAAAACATCGTAAGTAGTCTATAAAGTGAACCAAATTATTGGCTCAACAAAACCATCTTCTTCCTTCTTCTTCTTTATGGTGTGGTTGCCTAACCTGGTGTCAGAGTTCTTATGCCGCCTATGACCCTCTGAGTTGGCTTTACATGCCGTCGACAAATATCTCTCAGGCATGCTGGTTTCCTTCAACGAAGCAAGTGATAATTATACAATTCGCACTTGAATCCGTAAAATCTGAGGTATGTGCGTGTCTTGGCAGCCCGATGTTCACAAACTACTAGACTATCACTGCTATTAAATAAAAAAAAACCATAATAGCTAGACTATACTTAATCTAGAAAGATACCGCAACCAATTTAAAAAATGCAACTCCTAATTTTCCGCTTTCCTTGAACCCATAACGGCTTTATCGCAAACGGCCATAACTCAGCCCAAACAGCTTTAATAAAGCTCTCGCTGAAAACACCAGCTAAGCTATTTCCTAAGTACCAACCACGGACCAACAAAAGTCTTTCGACAAACATTTTTAAACCAGCACAGTCATTACCGACCATTCCGTTTTGCATTTCACAAATACGTAGTTAAATTGAAGCCGCTTGTGACACAGCAAATTACTTTTTGGAGGAAATTTCGCGTACTCACTGTTGTAACGAGCGTTTGGTGGTCGTCGCCGCAAACAACCAAACCTACAAACCAACTAAAAGTTTAACTTAACTTGCGTAATAGTTGGTCTGTGGTCCGTGAGTCGAGCCGACCGACCTCCGCCGCGTCATGTCTGTAGGTACAGGCGACGCGACGGGCCGTAATGAGCGCAATAACTGCATGCCAGTACCGGCTACGTAATTATATGGCATTATCTGCCCGGGACAGATGTAGGTAGTGTAGGTAGGTGCGTGGTGTGGATTTCCTGATTATACGGCGATGGGAAATGGATTGGAAGAGCGGGTTTGAGATACTTAGTATTGATAGCCTTTGGCTCAGCTCGATTATGTACCGACTCTACGGGAGTAACTCTTATAGCTAGTAAAGTTAAAAGCAACATAATTATGATTAGGCAAGCTTTCCATAGAAATAATTAACCTGTTAAACATTCATATACAATTACTTTACTATTAAAAAACTTCCCCATAACCCCTCGTACGAACACGCAACTGTAAACTGAAAAACAAAACAAAACTGAAAAACAAAACACAATTAACTAGAAAACAAATGCACATCGCCTACTTGCTGGCCACTTCAAAGCTTGGCTATTAATAAATATATTATGCTATTACGGGTTCTTTCACAATGGAGGAAATAAGTATAACGTACGATTCGCAGAATTGCTTTGCAAACTAGCTAACTATGAAATTGCCCTGAGAACCGTCAGGTTAAAAAGTGAATAGGCGAATAAAGCCTTGCGATTAGCCGGTTATGGGAACTGGTGACTGCGTTTAATGAAATTGTTATAAACATAGAGGGTGTACCGTAATCGTAGGCCTAGTGGGAACGGCCATGTGGGGCCGGCCACTGGCTAATGCGAGCTTGTGAAGAATTGGGGCCTGGTGACGGGCGGGTAAATTTTCGCAATTTGCATTGATTATTGAATATAATGAATTCATCGCTTAGAAATTTGTAAAAGTTCTGTAGCGGTTTGCAATATTGTGGTCTTCAGAGTTACTTTTTGCTTTCAATGCAAAGTTTTAAGTATCTTCAATTAATAATTCACAACATTTCAAAAATGCAATTTATTTGTAAGCTTTTTGGAAGACCGAAACAAGATGGCACAAAACGATTGACAAAACTGGCAAAACTGACGTTAAAGTATTATGACTCCGCTTGGCGTTCGCTCCCCTGAAATCGCGCTCGCTACTGCTCAGTTCGACCCAACCCACGGACTTCAAAGCCACGCAACCTAGAGATAATAAGCCCATTCCATTTTAACGTATCCAACATGAAAATTATAGAGAGTGCGACGAATCCCAGTCTATTTGCTTCCCAAATATGACATCTACTTACCTACTTGGGGGCAATTTGCACGGGTGAAATTATCGTGTGCCACCCTTCGTAGTTCGTACAGGACAAGGAAACCACCCCAGTGGTAGGCATTCGTGATCGGTGATCGACTGTGTGGCCTGTTATTGAAAGTCTAGAATGATTTGTGCGAAAAATAAATAAAAGAGACGTCTTTACTGTCGCTGATAAAATAAAATAAATAAATGAATTAGGTAGTAGGTATTTGTTATAGTATTGCCATTAAATGTTTTCCTTTTGGTTCTAATTTAAAGGCATATAAATGACATTGGCGGGAGAAGAGAACACATTAGGAAACGAGAAAGCAGTAGGGGTACTTACCTTACCCAGCTAAAGGATAAATAGTTTGATTTAAAAATGTAAAAATAATAACAATGAGAATCTGCTGGAAACTCAATAGAAAATCTTCTATCATAATTCCATAACGTATTTTTTCCTTTTTTTATTCTAATTACTTAGCTTCATAGCTAATGAGAAATTTCAGGAATTTCTTCTTTACAGGAATTAAAACCTAGTTCATTTGTTACCTTCAATGTTCCTGCCATATTATTGTCTACTTGTAATAGTGTATTAACGAGCTGTTTGTCCTTGTTCACAGATGTCTCCTCTCCGCGCAGGAAGACGGCTTGCTGGCTTCATCACGTCCAATGCTTTTCTAGTAAGTATTTTATCTATATTTCTTTAGCCCTCGTAAATAACAGCGATTAATTGGACAAAGGCAAAATACTGAAAGCAACAGACTTAAGGGGGATGCTTCAAGGTAGCCCGCGAAATTCAAATTTTCCTACGTTTTTTGCAATTTGCAGGGCAGTGCTAAGTTGTATGTTGTAACTTAATACGTCTTAGAGTCGCGACCAATATGTCTATCAACATAAAACTTAGCACTGCCCTGCAAATTGCAAAAAACGTAAGATAATTTGAATTTCGCGGGCCGCCCTGACGCTTTCACCTTAACTGATGGTCGACTGCCTTGTTAGAGACTGCTGAACATGAAGTCCTAGGTTCGTTTCCAGGTCGGAAAAGTGTTATTGGGTTTTTCCATCAGGAATTTTCTCTAGCCACGGAGACGGGATTTGGTCCCAGTTGATGGCAATAGGCTCGGCCACTATTACATGGTACTTAAACGTAACTGGCGAAATATGTAGGTGTACTATAATTGGGTAAACTTCTACCTTATCCTTCAGGGTGATGTAATGTTAATTGATGGTGAAGAGATCTGAACAAAACGAAAATATTCTGGCGTTATGATCTGGATCAGAATATTCTCACTCTGCACTCTTAATTGGTATTGGATTCTGGCTAGCTCGTCGATCATAGGATTGCTTTGTTGGTGAGGTGCTACAAGTCTACAATGTTTTATGCTCGGCAGCGCACGAGATTTAGGCTTCAATTTCCATGACTGGCTGCGTTATTGTGTTTTCAATAGAAGTTTTCCCAGTAACAGCTAACAGCCTTTACTGCCCGGTTGATGGCATATAGACTCGCCCTTATTACATGGGAGTCTAAATATAAGTATTGAAATATTTTTAACATATTCCACCACTATACCCAACCCGTTGGAGAATACAGCCATGATGTTACCTACATCATATAGTATCTGCTCTCCCAGAAGTCTTTTATAATGATGAAATTCCTATCAACTCACGGTCAATTAAGGCTAGGTGGGCGCGCGACACACGGCGGCTCGGGACAGGCCCGTTCAGAACCGGCCTGTCCGAGCCGCCGTGGTCGTTTTTAATTTATAGGAATTAAGAAAATCGTTTTATCAAGTCAAACCCAGCGAATATGTCTATAAATAATTAGTTTCTTCAATTTAGTACAAAAATTAAATGTAAAATATAAGTAATATAGTCATAATATTGAAAAAAACGTACTAAAAAGGGGTAATTTTACGATTTTTTTCTATCGAGTAAAGTTCATCAGGTCTTGCAACTGAATGCGATTTTGACTTGACAAGATCCTTATCTAATACATATATTTTTTTTTAAATTTAAAACACTACATTCTTTGTTTCAGATGGTTTTAAAAAAGTTGTGTCGCGCGCCCACCTAGCCTTAAGAGACAAAAGCAATAACTACAGATTAATAGGAGAATTTTCTTCCTTCATGAATTATTGCCTTGAAGCCTATTCCACTTGTGTCCCCTTTGTGTAATTATAATTAATGGTCCAAACTAACTCAACTGATTTATGTAGATATACCGTCTAGACACTGGATCTAGATTAACACGCGTGACAATGACTAGATTAATTAACCGACCCAAGTTTAAATCAGAACGGAGAATTTGAGATTATTCAATAAAGGACAATTATTCAGGGAGGTTCGGTTAATCGAAAAAATACACTCTGTATTGAGCGCGCTACGGACGGTCTATACAGGATGTTAGAGACGCGCAAACTGAAATCATGGATTCAGCACATGATTCTAAATACCCAGAAAATATTTTTTTCTTCGTTGAACAAAAACTGCTGTAGCCATATCACAAAGAGAGAAAACGGCAGTTTTCTTTGAACAGTTGATTTTAGTCGTTTCATACAGGTAAAAACATAATGTGACAGTTCTTTTTTTACTCCGAGAATCATAATTATGTTAAAATTTTGCGCGTCAATGTCCCGAACGTCCTGTATACAGTAGTTGGTAGTGTCGGTACACATTATCGTCGCTTTGCCAATTACGGCTCCGCGTAATAAATCTCGATGAAAATATTGATAACGCCGTGACGCATCGTGCAATGAATTACGCGCGTAAACAACGTGTATAGTAATTTATACCGTTTATGTAATTAATTCGGTTATGGTGTGTTGGGGCGTGCGGTCGAGGAAGACCCCAGGCTCTGTGGCAATCGAATCAGGACGCAGACGGCCGATATTATCTAGCTTACTGCTGTATCTGTAAGGGTACGGCGGTTTGCACTGGCAGTAAGGCCAATTGAACATGAATCCGCTCCAATAGTTCGCAAATGAAACTCGCTAACGCAGGGACGGTTTGGAACAGGATACACAAATTTTCCTCCCCTCAAAGTAGAGACACAAACAGTTCTAACCTCGGCCATCTCTAGCAAATTATTATTTGCCCATTAGTGCGCGGACAATTAACATTCCGGTTGAAACGAAGCGCGACGGACGGCAACCGGGCGGTAACCGGGCGGCAACCGGCCGGCCGTCGCTCCAGTGCGTCGTTCCTGCAATCTGCATAATGCGCGACACTCATTTACCGACCGTTTGTGAGCGACAAATGAAGCGAGCGCAACTGAAAATGTTTAAAACGTCCAACACAAGTAGACCCACGTCTTTGAAATCCGCCGCAGGTACCCAGATGTCAACCGCCGCTGGTTATTTCTGCGCGGCCGAAACGCAAATATTCGCAAAACTGTGGCATGTCTAATAGCGCGTGAACCCAGTGATTGTTCGCTTGGGATGCCGTCCGTTTATTTATTTTACGTATCGATGCGTTCTTTGTGGAACGCTTGTTCGAATTTCATACAATGGAACTTTTGGAAATGAAGTGAGCTTTTAAATGAAATTATTATTGAATGTGACATCGAGTATTCGAGTCACCTACTGTAATGGGGTTTTGTGATTTACGTAACAGTAGATAAGTGAGCAGGTATCGCTAACAGGATTTGGTTTTAACCAGCAGACGATAATAACTCTAAGTGCCCGTACACCGGTTGAGCCACGTCCAGCCATCATACGTATTGGATTTAAACATTAGTAAACTCAATAGCATGTGACAGAGCGCCAGTCTTCCCAGCACCATTAAAAACTATGGCCATGCAGTAAAAATACAATTTTGGGGATAGGTATAGGTACAAAATTCAATTGGCTTTGAAAAGTTTCGAATCAAAATAAAAACGAAGTACCTGTTTCGTTTAAAAAAAACAATAGGTACATACATAAAACAGATTTAGAATAACAAATAGTCCCAAACTACTACCTACGATATTAGAGACAGATAGGTACAAAAAAAAGTTTCGATGAAAACGAACTCTGTTCTGGTGAAATGGTAGTAAAGAACATGTTTCACCAAATCACCTTTACACCAGACCTTTACTCTTCTTCTTAAGGTGTTGATGAAAATCTGAATTCACTGAGAGTTGAATTTAGAAGTTCGACCTTCAATAGAGTCTAGTAGTTCAGGACAAATCAGCTAAGTATATGAATTTCCATCCTAGCAGGTTTTCCTTGCTTCTTTATAGTCAGTTTTAAGACGTGCAGGTTTGCTTAGACTCTCTTAGCATACTAATATCAATTAGGTACTGCGGGAGATTATCGAAGTAAGGCACAGTAGCAGTTAACATTACTTTCTGTATATTATACGTTATAAAAAACCGGCCAAGAGCGTGTCGGGCCACGCTCACTGTAGGGTTCCGTAGCTTCCCAGACCATTAAAAATACCAACATTTTTCGTCAGCAAAAATAACTTTGTTTTTCATAGTATTTGTATGAAAAACAAAGTTATCATTTGCGTTTTTTTGAAAAAGTGCTATATAACTCAAAAACTATTCAACTCATCAAGTTGAAAATAATTTTCCTAGAAAGTTCATATAAAGGTCTACTTCTGTGATTTTTTTCATATTTTTTAAACTTATGGTTCAAAAGTTAGAGGGGGGGGGGACACATTGTTTTTGACTTTCGGAGCGATTATTTCCTAAAATATTAATATTATCAAAAAATGATTTTAGAAAACCCCTATTCATTTTTAAATACCTATCCAACAATATATCACACGTCAGGGTCAAAATTAAAAAAAAAATCGCTCCCCACTTTACGTCTGGGGGAGGTACCCTAATAAAAATGTTTTTTTAAATTTTTATTTTTGCACTTTGTCGACATGATTGATATACATATTGGTACCAAATTTCAGCTTTCTGGTGCTAACGGTCACTGAGATTATCCGCGGACAGACAGACAGACAGACAGACAGACAGACAGACAGACATGGCAAAACTATAAGGGTTCCGTTTTTTGCCATTTGGCTACGGAACCCTAAAAAGAACAAATCGGTTGCTGGTTTGCACAAGAAGAAAAATTTTGACAGTGACATTGACAGTTAAGCCGAGAAACGGCGGGAATCTATGACATAATTATGTTGCGTTCCATTTCTTACAATAATTACTAATAGGTAATATTCCAATAGTTATTAATACTAAAGACAATACCTTTTTTTTTTTTTTTTTTTTTAGGATGGGAAATCATCAAATGACTTCTCCCACTCTGGGCGGAGCGGGAGGGAGTGTCAGACTTTTACTGACTAAAACCCATCCATGTTCCTTCCTCGCCCTTTACGTTCCGGGGCCGCGGTATCTCTTTCGAACAGTCCCGCAACCCCGGCAGGCTTCGGCCCTTGCGGGCCCCTCTCTTATGCTGACATCTCTTTGAGGCGCGCGTGGAACACGAACGCGCCGTCGACTCGGCCTGTCGTCGTTAGACGGACGGACGGCTAGCTAGCCCATAGCCAACCGTCCACAGGCCCGCGTCTACGGTGGCCGGTAGCCACCACGTGGCCCCCGACGCCCGGTGCGTCTCCCGCGGCGGCCGGGAAGAGAGGATCTCTCCCTCTCTCGTTCCGCCACCTCCTTCGCTAGCATGACTGCTTCGCAGAAGGAGGTGACGGCTTCCCATTCCGTCTCGCTCCGGACCATGGATTGAACCAGGGCCGGACGCGAGAGGTCGCCGCCGCCGATCGCCGCTACGAGGACACGGCGGTGCTCCGCCCACGCAGGGCAGACTTCCACCGTGTGCTCCACCGTGTCCTCCGGTCGATCTTCGCAGTGGAGACACCCGGGCGTTTCCTCCCGCCCGATTCGGTGCAGGTACCTCCCGAAACATCCGTGTCCGGTGAGAACCTGCGTCAGGCGGAAGGTGAGGACGCCGTGGCGCCTCTCCAGCCACTCCTCAAAGAGGGGACTTACCGCCACTATCGTGGCGTGCCCTGCACGGGGTTGCGACAGTCGCTCTCTCCATGTCGCCATGAGATCGCGCCGGAGGTCTGTCCGCTGAGCGGCAATTTGCCGCGGCAGCGGAGTTTCTCCCCGGCGTAGTGCCTCCGCGCGCCAGTCGTGCAGGCGCGCGAGGACTATCGCCTCCAGATCCCATGGCGGCAATCCAGCAAGCAGGCCCGCTGCCTCGCGGGAGATCGTGCGGTACCCACGGACCATCTTTACGGCCACCACTTTTTGGGGCGCGTTCAGATAATGGGCGGCTCGCCGCCTCAAGGAACGCGCCCACACTGGGGCCCCGTAGAGGGCCATGGACCGCACGACCCCCGCGTAGAGCCTGCGGCAGGAGGCGTTTGGCCCCCCAAGGTTGGGCAGGAGCCGCCTGAAGGCAGCCCCGGTCCGTTCCAGCCTGGGGGCCAGACGTCGGAAGTGCTCCACGAAGTTCCACCGGCTGTCGAGGACGAGTCCTAGGTACTTCAACGTCGACTCGACGCCGATGGAAACCCCTCCTACCGTCAGTGTGGATCCCGACGGTGGCGCATTCCGAGGCCCATGAAAACACATGGCCTCGGACTTGTGCAATGCCACCTCGAGACCCAATTGCCGGATCCTCTCAACGACTATCGCAACCCCGCGTGTCATGTTTTCGGCCGCCGCCTCGTGCGACCTCCCCTGTGCCAGCACCAGGGTGTCGTCTGCGTAGCAAACGACGCTGACACCACTAGGGAGGTCCGCGCGCAGCACCCAGTCGTAACCGATGTTCCACAGGGGCGGTCCCAGAACCGATCCCTGTGGGACACCGCACGACATCTCTCGCCGGTTCCATTCTCCGCAGCGACTGGGGTAGATGACGGCCCTGTCCGTCAGGTAGTCCCCGACCACACGACGGAGGTAGGTCGGCACCCGGTGATACCGGAGTGCCTCCCTGATGCAGCTCCAGGGCAGGGAGTTGAAGGCGTTGGCGATGTCGAGAGACACCGCCAAGACGACTCCGCCCCGGGATATCGCATCCCCCGTCGTGAGGGCTCTCACGCGCATGATGGCGTCCACTGTGGAGCGCCCCTTGCGGAAACCAAACTGATTCTCCGCAAGATTCGGCCCCATCCCATCAAGGTGCTCGGCGAGGCGGTTTGCAATCAAAATCAAAATCAAAATCAAAATCAAAGCATTTATTTCAAGTAGGCCAATAACAGGCACTTTTGAATTGTCGAAACAAAGATGAAAATTAAATGTAGCTACAGTCCCAGTCACAAGACATAAAAACTGTGAAAGTACTGTAGTTGCCCATTCCCTAGCGTAGATCTCTATGGAGAAGAACGGGCAAGAAACTCCATGGACACTCTTTTAAATCAAAATATTGTTACAAAATCTTGGTTACATCATTCATGTTGAGATGTTATATTATGTGAGAACAATGTAGCAAGATGTGCACGTTAAAAGTGTCCATAGCCAAACAAAAACAAAATACAACTCAAAAACAAAATAATTAATTCAAATAAACCATGGCGACTAAGAGATGACCAGTCACAACTGACAGCGCCCATTCACGCACATGACGCATGGATCAGCACCATTCAGCTCAACCATTTTGAAGGGAACTAAATGGTCCGACACACGCGCCATGATCAGCGAGACATTTGAGTGAGCATGACATACTCTCAACCGCCAGGGCACATTCAAGTCAAAAACTAAAGTAGGTTTCCAGTGAATGATAGCTTTCTAGTACATAGTACTCACACAATATGGGCTATGCGTTTATATAATATTAAATAGATTGAATCTATACAATGCAAAGATAGTTGTACAATCTTCAGCAGCTCCAACAATACCATTTAATGCTATCAATTTTTGAGCCCCTGTCCTTGTGGAGCAGGACCAGCATTGAGCCAAGCATTTTTATCAGCGATATAATCGCTCAACTTGTAATATGCTTGCTTACATAGTGTGCGTTTAATGCATGTTTTAAATTTAGTCTCATTCAGTTCAAGAATACTTTGTGGAATTTTATTATAGCATCTCAAACAGTACCCCATGAAAGATGAGTCTACTTTAGCGAGTCTAAAGCCAGGCTGAACTAGTTGGTCCCTATTTCTAGTACTGTAATTGTGTCTGTCGCCTCTTTTACCGAAAAGATGCAGATTTTTTCTAACGTACATTATGTTTTCGTAGATGTATTGGCAATGAACCGTCATGATGCCAATATCCTTAAAAAGTTCCCTTAGAGAATCGCGCCTACGAAGATTGTATATGGCTCGGATGGCTCTTTTCTGCAGAATAAATATAGACTCAATATCAGCAGCCCGTCCCCATAGCAAAATACCGTAAGACATTATACTATGGAAGTAACTAAAATAGACCAGTCTAGCGGTATCTACATCAGTGAATTGACGGATTTTTCTAATGGCATATGCTGCTGAACTTAAGCGCCCCGCAAGAGATGTTAAATGAGAACCCCATTGTAGCCTTGAATCAAGCGTAAGCCCCAGGAAAACCGTTTTATCTACGAATTCGAGTTTCTCTTTATTCAATATTATCTCACAATCACTACTTTTAACATTCGGTAATGAAAATCTTATGCATTTAGTTTTTTTTTCATTCAATACCAAATTGTTTGCTGTGAACCAATTTTGGACCTGAAGTAGGGCATCATTCACGTCATCTAGATTTTGGGCCCGTCTATTTATCTTAAAAATTAGAGAAGTGTCATCAGCAAACAACACCATATTTTGAGGTTGGTGTTTCAACAAATAGGGTAGATCATTTATATATACTAAAAAAAGGAAAGGACCCAATATTGAGCCTTGCGGAACCCCCATTTTTACATTCAAACCCTGTGAATTAACACCATTTATTTGAACATGTTGTTTTCTATCGCTCAAATAAGATTTTAGCAGGCTAAGTGCAAGTTTACCCAGTCCGTAATGCTCCAGTTTCAAAAGTAATGTGTCATGATTTACGCAATCAAAAGCTTTCGAGAGATCACAGAAAATTCCTATTGCGTCTTGGGACTCTTCCCACGCAGCAAATATGTGCTTTAATAGGGTTACACCGGCGTCAGTTGTACAACGTCCCTTGGTGAAACCATACTGTTGATCATGTAAGATTCTGTTGGTGTTAAAATGATAAAGCATTTGATTAAGCATTACTTTTTCAAAAACCTTGCTAAAAACTGGTAACACGGATACAGGTCTATAATTATTGGAATCTTTACTGTCCCCGGATTTGAAAAGAGGTATGACTTTACTGTATTTCATTAAATCCGGGAAAACTCCTTGGTCTACACATAAATTAAAAATTAAAGCTAAATACGGGGCTATGGTCTCAAGTATAGATGTACAAACTTTGATAGACATTCCCCATAAATCTTCGGTCAGTTTGATTTTAATTTGCCGGAAAGCTTTAATAACTGTCATAGGGTTAATGTGTTTAAATTTAAATTCAGCCAGGCAGCCAGACACATTCGCCTTTAATAAGCCAATTGAGGCTTCAGGTGAGGAATTCAGAGCCTCCGTAGTTTTTATTGGTATTTCGGTAAAAAAATTAACAAATTCTTGAGCTACTTCCTGATCAGAGCTTTTAGGACCACATGCTGTATCTAATGTAAAGCTATTATTACGTATTTTCTTTCTGTTAGTCTCGTTATTTATGACTTTCCAAACGGTCTTTATTTTATTTTCTGCTGTTTTGATCTTGTTGCTTATGTGCAGGGCTTTAGCAACCTTGCAAGTATTTCTAAAAATCTTTGAATACGTAGCAACATACTTGCTAAAAGTTTCAGTGTTTATAAAAGGCTTAAGGCTATAAAGCTCAAATAGCCTTTCCCTACTTTTTCTGATACCTCTAGTTGCCCAATCACTAAATATAAATTTAGGGCAAATACTCTTTGTCTTCTTTTCAAAAGTTTTGTTGAATTCCGTGTGAACTAATGAAAAGAAACGATCATACAATTGATTTATATTAATATCCTCTTGGCTCATTACACTTAACTTGTTCTGTAGGGAAATATTATACCTATTTAATTTGCAAGAAGTTATATGTCTAAATTTAATCTGAACTTTTTGTATTGGAGTTTTACAACTAAAACTTACAGTTTGTCCGCTATGGTCAGACGGCAAACAATTTATTATGGCTTTATCTAAGTAATCACAATCGCAGAAAACATTATCTATACAAGTAGCAGAAGAAGTTGTGATTCTAGTGGGTTCAATAAAAACGTTAGTCAAGTCAAATGACTTAAAAAGATTTAATAACCGACTGCTATTTGAATTTTCTTCTAAAATATTGATATTAAAATCACCACAAATTATTGTAGCTTTATTACTGGCTGCAAGTTTTGCCAGGACATCTTCCATTATTGATTCAAATATGGAAAAGTTTTGATAGTTTGGGGGTCTGTACACACACACAATAACATGCTTATCTAGCTCAACACAGGACAGTTCGACGCAATGTTCAACCGAGAGACCTACTATGTCATTACGTTGCTTATATTTAAAACTATTTTTTATTAATATTAGGGAACCTCCACGAAGCATAGTTTTACGATTAAAGCAGCTACCCACCATATAGTTCTCATAATTAATAAGCATTTGGTAATCCTTTAGCCAATGTTCAGTAAAACAAATAATGTCAAACTTACTACTTTCTAAAAACAATTCAATTTCTAATAATTTCGAAGAAATGCCTTGGATATTTTGGTGGAATAATTTTAAGGTGTTCTGCTGAGGCCCTTTTTTACTAACTAATTGAGTGCAAGAAGGTACCTTGCTGTTGGTAGGATTAACAAAAATATTGTTAATGGTACCTTCTGTTGTCTCACTTTCTAGTTTAAATTTATATTTGAAGTGAGGCCGGAGACTCCTGTGCCATCCTCAGACGATAAGACCCTATCACTAATAAACCCTAATTGAGAATTTTCCACGGTGACAGATGGATCCTCCTCAGTACAATGTTTGTAAATATTTATAGCACTAGTGCTATATTCATTTGTGCCAGTCACCTGTACATTAGTAGAATTACTAATCGTCGCAGTGTTAATAATATAACTAAACTTAGACATACTATTTATGTCTGTGTGAATACTATAAGCTAATAGCCGAGCTATTTTGTGTCTACATACAATAGGTAGATACACCTTACCCCGTGTCGACTTAAGATTACCAACTATAGTGTTGATATCCAGATACATAAGCCTGTCACTATAGTGACCTACTAAAAAATGTACATGTTTATTCAACATATGTATATAATCGTTTTTCCCACTACTTAAATTTTCAAAATATGGAAAAGCACACAATATGATTTTATTACATCTTAACTTTAGCAACTCAGAAACACAGTCGGTGATATCTTCCTTTTTTACATTAGAACTATTACCAACACATAGAGTAATGGTAGTGTTAAGATAACAATCATTTTTTATTACTGATGCCATTACTTGTTTGTAGCTTGACCCTGGCATGCAATAATTTTGGGTACAGTAACTCAGGTTATTACTGATCAATTTACCTAGCCCTCTACCCATACTATCAGAAAACATAACTGAATGATGACAATCATTACAATCAGGTGAAACAAAATGACTAATCTCAGGCTGTACTACTTGTGAATCATGGTTTTGATGGATGATAAAGTTCTGAGCACTCACAGCTTGAGACGGGTCCTCCGTTGCCTCAGGCTGGAGGGCATCAAGACTGGGTTCACTCCGACAAGTACAATGAGTGTTGCTGAGAGTCAGCAAGTCCACTTTGTCAACCAACTCATTTGTGACAAGAATATGCTCCTTAATTTGTTTTTTAGAGCTTTCATATTTATTATATAAAGATTTTAGTGACTCATTCAGTGCCTCAATTTCAGATTGTAAGCGCTGAGTGTCTATTTCATAAATACTTGTACTGTCTTCTAACTTAATTTGATAGTTATTTAATCTATTAACAAGAGAAACACGTTCTTTCCTTAATTGAATATTTTTGGAACAGTGCTTTTGTTGTTTCTTGTGTTTATGACATTTTTTAATGATTTTATTCAATCTTGCATATTTCTTAATTTTATTTTTACTTACTTTATGGTATGAATTATGTTTCAGTAAGGAGTCCTCTGTAAGGTCTATTGTTATGAGGGAATGAGGGTTACAATTTGTATTTACTAGTTCGTTGTACAAATGATCAGTTTCCATAACCTGAGTACGATCCTGTTCCTTTTTTAAATTTAAAAGTTTAACATTAGCATGGACTAATTCCTCCTCTAGGTCCCTAATTTTACACAAAGCCTCCTCATATAAGTTGCTGCAGCTATGGAACCCATCCGTGACCACCCTTAGGTGATCCCGCTCATTGACAACATTCAAGTAATCCTGATGAAGGTCTACTAGCTCCCTTTTTAAGCTGGAGTTTTTGCTGTTAATATTAATGACCTCCTCCTCACTGTCTTCTCTCTCCTGCAATAGCTGTTGGCATTGGAGTTTTGAGTCCTTTAGTTCTTGGAGGGCCGTTCTCAATTTTAGCTCCATATCCTGAGCAGTAGCCTTACGGGTCATCACAGGCATGGTTTCCGGATTGGTTTCTGAAAATTGGAAATAAGGAAACGGTGAGAACTAATAGGATAGACCAATTAAGAAAATTTAGAGATGAAAGGGAGAAAAACAGGAAAAAAAAAAAAAAAAAAGTTTACTTTACTAAAAGAAATGAGGTAGGCTGCTGTATTACATTAACAAGATTGATATTAGCCGACTGAATTATCAATTTAATTACATAAATAAGAATTTTACTATCTTATGATTTTACTTTTTCCTAACGTGGGTAGATTGTTTAGACTAAACTCTTATGATTTTTTAAATATTATTAAAAGTAGTTAAGTACCTATTAATTTAATTATAACGAACATATTATGCTTATAAGGACTTATTAGGGACATATATTATGTGTGAAGTAAGGTTTGAAGTGGATGTTTTTGTCTGGGCAAGTGTTTTCGTCCTCGATTTTGCTTCCACAATTGTCAAGCAAAATGAGACATAAACGTAGCCGGTGTGTGTACGGGAAGTTGCTCAGAGCTCTGAGCAGTGTTAAAGTGATGTTTAGTATGTAAATAATACACCAATAATAGGTAAATTAAAACGGAATACTCCCCCGGTTCGAAGAATTCAAATCCACAGTCCAATAGTTGACAGCCGGTACTTGATTTATCGAATTATCGATTGTTGCGAGTTATCACAATATAAACAGGTCACGAACACTACGTGTGTCACTTTATACATTGATTCTACTATATAGAATAGATTTAAAACAAACTAAACACAATAAATCAATTATTTTAAAATAAATTAACTACGAGGCCGTTTTTTCACGACCTGTCGCCAGTGTTGCCGTGTTATCAATTACTCTCTCAAAGAGCTTGCCCACCTCGTCGAGCAGCACGATGGGCCGAAATGCGGACGGAGAGTCCGCAGGGCGCCCCGGCTTTTGGATGAGGACCAGTTTCCCCGTCTTCCAACGAAGCGGGAACTGGCCTCTCTCCAGGCATGCGCTTAAGAGCCCTTTCAGTCGGGGCCCGAGAGCCTCCGCATCCGAGGCCAGGACCCAGGCTTTGCCAGGCAAGCCATCGGGTCCCGGGGCGGTATTTTTTGCCTTGAGCCTCCCTACCGCCACTCTCAGGTCTACCCCAGTCACTTCCGGAGTGTCGTCGTCGTCGCTTGGGTCCTCTTCCGGCACCGCAGGTGGCGGAGCCATAGGCGGGGGCGGATGTTCCCCCCGCGAGGGGAACAGAGCGCTCACCACGTCCTCCACGAGGTCAGGCCGGAGACTCTGCGTCAGCGGGGGAGCCCAGGTGCGGAGTTTATTCCGCACCATCTTGTAAGGGCGCCCCCACGGATCTCTGTCGAGAGTCTCCAGCATCTCCAAGCGGGCCAGGTCCCTGGCCCGCAGGACCGCCTCCCGGAGGGCGGTCTTCGCCGCTCTGTATCCCTCGTACAGCTCCGCCTCAATGGCTGCCGCATCCGGCGGGCGAATGCAGAGCCTGCGATGCCTGGCGTACGGGCGCCGCGCAGCAACACACGCCTCACGGAGAGACGTTATTTCGCGCGACCACCAGTACACCTGACGTCGGGCGCTTCCTGGCCGGACTCGGGGCATTGCCACGTCACAAATGTCGGACATGGCCTCCCGGAACCACTCTGCCTCACTATTAACGTCGGCAGGCCTGTCCGGTGATGTCACCCAGGCCTGCACGATCGAGGCTTCCAGGAGGAGCTCCCGGTCTAGCTGCTTCAACGCCCAACGCGGACCACTCGGGGCCTGTTGGACCGGCGCGCTTGAGGACTGGGTGGAGACGTCAAACCGGATGTACCGGTGGTCGGAATAGGTCTCCACCCCCTCCATGACACGCCAGTCAGCGACACGCGGTGACAGAGCGGGGCTAGCGAACGAGATGTCCACCACCGACTCGCCCCGCATCCGCACACACGTAGGAACAGAACCCCGATTAAGGACGACCAGGCCCTTCTCCAGGGCCCAGTCCTCCACCATCCTTCCCCGCACATCTGTGTAACGAGAACCCCAAGCCAAGTTCTTGGCATTGAAGTCCCCGAGGACAAGCACGGGGAGGGAATGGTTTCCGACGACGACACTCAACTCTTCCAGAGAGTTGTGGAACTCGGCGAGAGTTCGGCTCGGGGAGAAGTAGACTCCCACCACGACGATCTCCCCGAACCGTGCTGCTACGCACCCCCGACCCCTCCTGACATTTTCATGGATCGGGGTACCGGCGGCGGCCGATGACACTATAGTCACTGAGCCGTCAAGGTCCGCCACCCAGTCTTCCCTGGGCAGGACAAAGTACGGCTCAGCGACCACAGCGATGTGTATCGACCACTGCGCCATGCTCTGGAGCAATAAATCCTGAGCACAGGCGCAGTGGTTGATGTTCGCCTGGAGGAAGCGTAATGGCGCCGTTATTGGCAATCCATTACCGCTTCCTCCCCCTGGGCCCCCTGTGAGGGCCCCTCCGCAGGCGAACTTGTGGTGCTCGGGGCGGCGGCGGTGGCGACAGCGGCAGCGGCTGTGGCGGTCGCGGCAGCGGCAGCGGCGGTCGAGACGGTGACGTTGGCGGAGGCGGCGGAGGGCCTTCCTCTGCCTCTGGCTCTGGGCCTAGCGGGTGCAGCGCAGGCCTTGCTCCCGGCGCGGTGATCGGCCGGCTTGCGAGCCGCCGCACATGCAGGACAGTGCGGTGCAGCGCTGCAGGTCGCCGACACGTGGCCGGGCTGACCGCAGCGGAAGCAGAGACCGCTGCGGTCAACCTCTGAGGCGCACTGCACTGACACGTGGTGTCCCACGTGGCAGCGATAGCACCTCAGAGGTCTGGGCTCAAGCAGTTTAACCTGCGCTGAAACCCAGCCCACCAGAAGCCTTCGGCCCTCGACGATAGTTTTGGCCGCCGTCACGGGGCAGCTCACCATTACGGTTCGCATTCCCGTGGGGTCCGGACGTAGGGTGCCTGCCTTGACCTGCTCGGCGGAGCACCCCCCGGACCTAGCGATGGCGGCCACCACCTCCTCCTCGGTGACCGAGTCGTCCAGACCCATGATGCGCAGGTCTGCGCACCTGACGGGTCTGGACACTCTGGCCTCGTCCGCGTTTAGGGACGCTCTCAGCTTTTCAGCCAGAGCGTCAGCGGACGAGCCGCTGGTTTCACCGGGGATCTCCAGCATACGAGCCCCCGTTGCGGTGACTTTGAGCCGGAGGCCCCCGGTGATCCCGAGCTCCCCGAGGTTCACCGTCTCTTTTGCCTTTGCCAGCAGGTCGCGGTAGGACACGCCCCTCTTCTCCGCCTCCGGCTGTAGTGTGATCACTACAGCTGCGGTCTTTGGGGCGCGAAGCCTAGCTGCGACCTTTCGGGCCCTATTCTGGCGCTGCCGCTCCTTCTTGCGGGCCTTTTTGGCCGCCTTTCGCCCCCTCTGCTTCTCCCCGACTAGCTGCCATCCGGCTTCAGCTGTGGGAGGTGTAGGGGGCTGGGGAGGCGGCAGCGACGGCTGACGTGCCGCAGGCACTGGCCCACCCGCCACTGGCGCTGGTGCAGGCACAGTTGCAACCTGTGCCGCTGCCTTGCCCTTGCCCTTCTTCCGGCCCGCCGTCTTCTTCTTAGCCGGCGCCGCCGCCTGTTTGGCCGGAGTCGGCTTTACAGGAGGCGGGGGCGGCAGCGCAGCCCTGCCGGGGGGCCGACTGGATGGGCCCGGAGCAGGTGCAGATGTAGCAGCCGCGTACGAGACCGTGCTCGTGCCCGCGGCCGCCCTGCTCGCACCCAGGGGAGGGCGCAGGACAATTCCCTCCAGGACGGAAAACCGCGCCTGGAAGGAAGCCAGCTCCTTTCGAACCAGGTCCAGGACCTGGTTTTCAACCGGCACAGGCTGGCTTATTGTTTGCGCCTGTGCCCCCCCACTTTGAGGTGCCACGTGGGGGCCAGGCTCCCGTAGACTGGCCAGGTCCGCCTGGAGCTTCGCATTCTCCTTTTGGAGAAGCTCCATGGCGGCCGTCAGGCGGGCCACCTCGGCCCGCAGTTTGGCCAGCTCGTCTCCCTCTGCTGTGGGAGGGGGAGGCCCCGCAAAATTGGCCTCCGCTGCCGCCATGATGGAGGCAGAAGCCGCGGGTATGGCCCTGAGTTTCGACGATGCCTTAACTTTCAGGGCCACCGTCCTTATGGCGGCTTCCACCTCCTTGGTGAACCTGGCCTTACGCTCCGCTTCGGAGCCGCCAGGTGCACCCGCCTCGCTGCCAGACCCGCGGGCTGATGTCGTGCCGCGGTGGCGCTTCTCCTCGGCCGGTTTTGCCGACCTCTCGGAGGCAGAGGCCCCCCCCCTCTTGCCTCGGATCCCCCCGCGCTTGCTGGTGGGGATCTTGCGAGCAGAGGCCATCTGCCCCTCCTCAGAGGACGACGACCGGTCGCCGTCCTGCCTGGGCCGCTTACGGAAGAACTTATTGTTCTCCGCAGCAGCCCCGGCCCTCTCGCGGCGGGAGCTCCCTGAGCCTCCCGCAGCGCTTGCCTCACTCGATGCGGCGTCGGACTCCGACCCCGCATCCCTCCTCACCTCTCCTTCTCCTTCTCCTCCTTTGCCGTTGCCGGCGGTTTGTTTTTTGTTTTGTTTTAAATATTTATCCATTTTGTTCCCACGAGTTATAGAGGAAATAATCGTCCGCCCAGGCAGAGCCTTGTACCTGGGTAAGCCCAATACTGTAGGGTGTGGCCGGTGCCCTACAGGGGAGGCGCTAACGACTGGAAACCCTCCAGCCATTCATCCTCTCGCCGCGCCTCAAAACTTAGGATTAGGTGGTTTTTTATCTTAGAGGTAGCCTTCCTCTGGGCCAGGCAGTTAAGCCAAGCCCCCAACGGTGGCATTAAGCATGCCTCCGTTCGCTGTCCGGCCAACCCGGCTCAGCGAACCCGCCGAAAGTTGTCTCTCCTAGGAATGCTCCTAGAAGAGAGACAACGAATGCCGCGTTGGTGCGCCTGCACCTCAGCGGCATGGTCACGTCCGCTGTGCCCTCTGCTTAGCAGAGGGTCACGCGGAGAGACCCACCATCGGTCCAAATTGGACCCCGCTCGTGATGCCAGACTCATTGGCCGCGGCAGTGCCAATCCCAAGGGATGAGAATTTCTTCTCATTCCAAGAGGAAGGACACTGCCGCGCCCGGGGTGCACCGGCCCAGCGGCTGCTGTTTCCTCCAGACGTATCGAGAGGAACCAGCAGCTGCCGGGCACACGTGGAGGACTTCTGGCATCGCACCCCAATCTGGCATCGCACCCCAAGGTGTGCCACTGCCTCACCGTCGCCAGGGAGATAAGTTTCAAGTTTTCGAATTTCGAAATCTTTGCACGTTGATTTTATTGACTGAAATCTTAAATTCGCTGACAGACAACGAACAGCCTAAACCGGGTCTAGAAACGTGAATATGTTTACAGGATATTTTGAAAGTTCTTCTCCCAAAGTGATTACTTACATAAAAAGAGGATGAAAGTTTAAATGGCAGCTCGTCATTTTTACAGGTGGAAAATCATCGGTATAAGCTTGTATTAAACGTAAAGTACATAGACAGGTTCAAAATAATAATCAACAGATATACGAAATACATAGTTTGCTTTTTTCTATAAACAATAGTAAAAAACAACATCAAACTACGACTCAATCTCAAATCAAATCTCTGGATGAAAACTTTCAGCCATTTATTTTGATAGACTTACTTTCTATCACAGCTACGCCTGATAAACGAAGCCAGTGTAAGATAAAGCACGTTTTTCTTAAAGGTGCCAATTCACTTTCACTTTGAAGTTTGAAGAACTTTTCAGTCAAGACTGCAATTTACATTTGCATTTAAAGATGGTATCTCCTTTCATACTATTTTTTTTTTTTTTTTTTTAGGATGGGAAATCATCAAATGACTTCTCCCACTCTGGGCGGAGCGGGAGGGAGTGTCAGACTCTTACTGACTAAAACCCATCCATGTTCCTTCCTCGCCCTTTATGTTCCGGGGCCGCGGTATCTCTTTCGAACAGTCCCGCAACCCCGGCAGGCTTCGGCCCTTGCGGGCCCCTCTCTTATGCTGACATCTCTTTGAGGCGCGCGTGGAACACAAACGCGCCGTCGACACGGCCTGTCGTCGTAAGACGGACGGACGGCTAGCTAGCCCATAGCCAACCGTCCACAGGCCCGCGTCTACGGTGGCCGGTAGCCACCACGTGGCCCCCGACGCCCGGTGCGTCTCCCGCGGCGGCCGGGAAGTGAGGATCTCTCCCTCTCTCGTTCCGCCACCTCCTTCGCTAGCATGACTGCTTCGCAGAAGGAGGTGACGGCTTCCCATTCCGTCTCGCTCCGGACCATGGATTGAACCAGGGCCGGACGCGAGAGGTCGCCGCCGCCGATCGCCGCTACGAGGACACGGCGGTGCTCCGCCCACGCAGGGCAGACTTCCACCGTGTGCTCCACCGTGTCCTCCGGTCGATCTTCGCAGTGGAGACACCCGGGCGTTTCCTCCCGCCCGATTCGGTGCAGGTACCTCCCGAAACATCCGTGTCCGGTGAGAACCTGCGTCAGGCGGAAGGTGAGGACGCCGTGGCGCCTCTCCAGCCACTCCTCAAAGAGGGGACTTACCGCCACTATCGTGGCGTGCCCTGCACAGGGTTGCGACAGTCGCTCTCTCCATGTCGCCATGAGATCGCGCCGGAGGTCTGTCCGCTGAGCGGCAATTTGCCGCGGCAGCGGAGTTTCTCCCCGGCGTAGTGCCTCCGCGCGCCAGTCGTGCAGGCGCGCGAGGACTATCGCCTCCAGATCCCATGGCGGCAATCCAGCAAGCAGGCCCGCTGCCTCGCGGGAGATCGTGCGGTACCCACGGACCATCTTTACGGCCACCACTTTTTGGGGCGCGTTCAGATAATGGGCGGCTCGCCGCCTCAAGGAACGCGCCCACACTGGGGCCCCGTAGAGGGCCATGGACCGCACGACCCCCGCGTAGAGCCTACGGCAGGAGGCGTTTGGCCCCCCAAGGTTGGGCAGGAGCCGCCTGAAGGCAGCCCCGGTCCGTTCCAGCCTGGGGGCCAGACGTCGGAAGTGCTCCACGAAGTTCCACCGGCTGTCGAGGACGAGTCCTAGGTACTTCAACGTCGACTCGACGCCGATGGAAACCCCTCCTACCGTCAGTGTGGATCCCGACGGTGGCGCATTCCGAGGCCCATGAAAACACATGGCCTCGGACTTGTGCAATGCCACCTCGAGACCCAATTGCCGGATCCTCTCAACGACTATCGCAACCCCGCGTGTCATGTTTTCGGCCGCCGCCTCGTGCGACCTCCCCTGTGCCAGCACCAGGGTGTCGTCTGCGTAGCAAACGACGCTGACACCACTAGGGAGGTCCGCGCGCAGCACCCAGTCGTAACCGATGTTCCACAGGGGCGGTCCCAGAACCGATCCCTGTGGGACACCGCACGACATCTCTCGCCGGTTCCATTCTCCGCAGCGACTGGGGTAGATGACGGCCCTGTCCGTCAGGTAGTCCCCGACCACACGACGGAGGTAGGTCGGCACCCGGTGATACCGGAGTGCCTCCCTGATGCAGCTCCAGGGCAGGGAGTTGAAGGCGTTGGCGATGTCGAGAGACACCGCCAAGACGACTCCGCCCCGGGATATCGCATCCCCCGTCGTGAGGGCTCTCACGCGCATGATGGCGTCCACTGTGGAGCGCCTCTTGCGGAAACCAAACTGATTCTCCGCAAGATTCGGCCCCATCCCATCAAGGTGCTCGGCAATACCTTAGGTAACGTTATACCCAACGAAATACTACTCACAAGCAATATTACGAGTACAATCAAATTAAATCCTATTACTGGTTTTCATTGTGATTAAAACCATTTGAAATAAAGCCTTTAATACCCAAATAGATTCTGTTTAGTTACTACCCAATGGGTTTATGCACTGTAAAGGGTGTTAGTTTCAAATGCCTTGCTTCAACATCATGGAACATTTTTTTTATGAACTGCAAGCCAGGCTTCTTATTTTTGTGGAGCCTGTATCCACTTCACTGTTACCAGTGATTCATAGTGTTGCCTCAGAAATAAAATCTGCTTACTGTACGTTCATTGTTGTCCTCTGATTTTGCAGTACTGTGACCTTTATTCGTGTTGACATAAGGTTTATGATATTGGAGGTAAAATAAGTAGTACAGCCCGGCTAGCATGGGCAGGGGATAATAATTTTATCCACCGGTTATTTCCACTTTTGTTTGAATTTTGTCCCTTGTCAGTGGAAATAACCGGTGGATAAAATTTTATCCCCTGCCCATGCTAGCCGGGCTGGACTGATAGTTTTATATCCTAGTGCTCCAGGAACAACTTCAGAATCAAGGACTGCCATGAGATGAAACTATGTTTCATGATTTCACCTAAGCCTAATCAATAATTCGTCTATCTCTCCGTTTATTTATTCCTTTCCACATATAAACTGGAATATTACTGTGTTCTACCATATTACCACCTGTGTTAGCAATAGAGTACACGCCATATTAATTAATAGATGATTGGTTTAGTTATCTCAGTTCGGTGTATGTGAGACATAGTTTATGTATGTGAGAGTATACAAGCTTTGTGGGCCCAGTAATTGAGTTTAGTTAAAGTTTTTGATGAAGGAGTATTCATAATTTAATTATAAGTAATCAAGGAGGTGGTGAGGGCTGCTAATGAATTCTTTTGGTGTGCCACTGCCTCACCGTCGCCAGGGAGATAAGTTTCAAGTTTTCGAATTTCGAAATCTTTGCACGTTGATTTTATTGACTGAAATCTTAAATTCGCTGACAGACAACGAACAGCCTAAACCGGGTCTAGAAACGTGAATATGTTTACAGGATATTTTGAAAGTTCTTCTCCCAAAGTGATTACTTACATAAAAAGAGGATGAAAGTTTAAATGGCAGCTCGTCATTTTTACAGGTGGAAAATCATCGGTATAAGCTTGTATTAAACGTAAAGTACATAGACAGGTTCAAAATAATAATCAACAGATATACGAAATACATAGTTTGCTTTTTTCTATAAACAATAGTAAAAAACAACATCAAACTACGACTCAATCTCAAATCAAATCTCTGGATGAAAACTTTCAGCCATTTATTTTGATAGACTTACTTTCTATCACAGCTACGCCTGATAAACGAAGCCAGTGTAAGATAAAGCACGTTTTTCTTAAAGGTGCCAATTCACTTTCACTTTGAAGTTTGAAGAACTTTTCAGTCAAGACTGCAATTTACATTTGCATTTAAAGATGGTATCTCCTTTCATACTATTTTTTTTTTTTTTTTTTTAGGATGGGAAATCATCAAATGACTTCTCCCACTCTGGGCGGAGCGGGAGGGAGTGTCAGACTCTTACTGACTAAAACCCATCCATGTTCCTTCCTCGCCCTTTATGTTCCGGGGCCGCGGTATCTCTTTCGAACAGTCCCGCAACCCCGGCAGGCTTCGGCCCTTGCGGGCCCCTCTCTTATGCTGACATCTCTTTGAGGCGCGCGTGGAACACAAACGCGCCGTCGACACGGCCTGTCGTCGTAAGACGGACGGACGGCTAGCTAGCCCATAGCCAACCGTCCACAGGCCCGCGTCTACGGTGGCCGGTAGCCACCACGTGGCCCCCGACGCCCGGTGCGTCTCCCGCGGCGGCCGGGAAGTGAGGATCTCTCCCTCTCTCGTTCCGCCACCTCCTTCGCTAGCATGACTGCTTCGCAGAAGGAGGTGACGGCTTCCCATTCCGTCTCGCTCCGGACCATGGATTGAAATCAATTAGTTACACTATTATCAACCCAAGAAAAGTATTAAAAGGTAATTTCAACTACTGCTTGTCGCTTAAAAATAATACTAAACTGCAATTTTCTATGACAGTTCAAACGTCCGTGATTGTCGCGACCATACTTTGACGTCATTTATCAAAATCTACCTTGTTTACATCTATTTTTTGGCCTTAATAAAGTAATTTTACTAATTGCATGTGCTTTATTCAAGCTAAAATTGCGATAACGATATTATAATAAAATCGTAGTGCAACTTTACCTACATTTCAAATAAAAGTTATTTTCGTTATCGAGGACGACGTGTTTTGACTTTGAGAGTGCATTCCGTTTCACCAAAAACATGCTACATAAAACAATAAATTGTAAAATAAGTGATGTAAGTATAAGAAACTTAAACAAGCGCACCATAATGTTTATAAGCGCCAATACAAGGCATTATAATAAATAAAAAGTTTTTAATAAATAAGAAGTAGGGCATTATTCACGTCATCTAAATTTTGTGCCCGTCTGTTTATCTTAAAAATTAAGGAAGTGTCATCAGCAAACAACACCATATTTTGAGGTTGGTTTTTCAATAAATAGGGTAGATCATTTATATATACTAGAAAGAGGAAAGGACCCAATATTGAGCCTTGTGGAACCCCCATTTTTATTTTTAAACCCTGTGAATTAACACCATTTATCTGAACATGTTGTTGTCTATCATTCAAATATGATCTTACCAAACTAAGTGCAAGTTTACCCAGTCCGTAATGCTCAAGTTTCAAAAGTAATGTGTCGTGATTTACGCAATCAAACGCTTTGGAGAGGTCACAAAAAATTCCTATGGCATCTTGGGACTCTTCCCACGCAGTAAATATGTGCTTTAATAAGGTTACACCTGTCAGTTGTACAACGTCCCTTGGTGAAACCATACTGTTGATCATGTATGATTCTGTTGGTGTTAAAATGATAGAGCATTTGATCAAGCATTATTTTTTCGAAAACCTTGCTAAAAACTGGCAACACGGATACAGGTCTATAATTGTTAGTATCTTTACTGTCCCCGGATTTGAAAAGAGGTATGACTTTACTGTATTTCATTAAATCAGGGAAAACTCCTTGGTCTACACATAGATTAAAAATTAAAGCTAAGTATGGGGCTATTGTCTCAAGTATGGATGTACAAACTTTGGTAGACATTCCCCATAGATCTTCGGTCAGTTTGATTTTTATTTGCCGCAAAGCTTTAATAACTACCATAGGGTTAATGTATTTAAATTTAAATTCAGCCAGGCAGCCAGACACATTCGCCTTTAATAAACCCATTGAGACTTCAGGAGAGGAATTTAGAGCCTCCGTAGTTTTTAATGGTATTTCTGTAAAGAAATTTACAAATTCTTGAGCTACTTCCTGATTAGAGCTTTTAGGACCACTTGCTGTATCTAATGTGTAGCTAGTGTTACGTATTTTCTTCCTGTTAGTCTCGTTATTTATGACTTTCCAAACTGTCTTTATTTTATTTTCTGCTGTTTTGATCTTGTTGCTAATGTGCAGGGCTTTAGCAACCTTGCATGTATTTCTAAAAATTTTTGAATACTTAGCAACATACTTGTTAAAAGTTTCAGTGTTAATAAAAGGCTTAAGGCCATAAAGCTCAAATAGTCTTTCCCTACTTTTTCTGATGCCTCTAGTTGCCCAATCGCTAAATATGAATTTAGGGCAAATACTTTTTGTCTTCTTTTCAAAAGTTTTGTTGAATTCCGTGTGAACTATTGAAAAGAAACGATTATAAAATTGGTTTATATTAATATCGTCATGGCTCATAACACTTAACTTGTTCTGTAGGGAAATATTATACCTATTTAATTTGCAAGAAGATATAGGTCTAAATTTAATCTGTACTTTTTGCAATGGTGTATTACAACTATAAGTTACAGTTTGTCCGCTATGGTCAGACGGCAAACAATTTACTATGGCTTTATCTAAGTAATCACAATCGCAGAAAACATTATCTATACAAGTAGCTGAAGATGTTGTGATTCTAGTAGGTTCAATAAAAACGTTAGTCAGGTCAAATGACTTAAAAAGATTTAATAACCGACCACTATTTGAATGTTCTTCTAAAATATTGATATTGAAATCACCACAAATTATTGTAGATTTATTACTGGCTGCAAGTTTGCCAGGACATCTTCCATTATTGATTCAAATATGTAAAAGTTTTGATAGTTTGGGGGTCTGTACACACACACAATTACATGCTTATCTAGCTCAACACAGGACAGTTCGACGCAATGTTCAACCGAGAGACCTACTATGTCATTACGTTGCTTATATTTAAAACTATTTTTAATTAATATTAGGGAACCTCCACGAAGCATAGTTTTACGGTTAAAGCAGCTACCCACCATATAGTTCTCATAATTAATAAGCATTTGGTAATCTTTTAGCCAATGTTCAGTAAAACAAATGATGTCAAACTTACTTTTTTCTAAAAACAATTCAATTTCTAATAATTTGCAAGACATTCCTTGGATATTTTGGTGGAATAATTTTAAGGTGTTCTGCTGAGGCCCTTTTTTATTAACTAAATGACTGCAAGAATTAATAGTACCTTCTGTTGTCTCACTTTCTAGTTTAAATTTATATTAATATTTGGAGTGAGGCCGGAGACTCCCGTGCCATCCTCAGACAACAAGACCCTATCTGTAATAGACCCTAATTGAGGATTCACCATGGTGACAGATGGATCCTCCTCATTGCAATATTTGTAAACATTTATAGCACTACTGCTATATTCATTTAAAGTCACCTGTACATTAGTAGAATTACTAATAGTCGCAGTGTTAATAATGGAACTAAATATTTCTAACATTATCAAAAAAGCCAAATCTTCATATTAATTTATAATTTTCATGTTTTTAAAATACACCTCTTTCCAAGATACAATTTTCCGGCGCGACCTAAATTCACGATTTAATTTTCAGTCGTAGGCCGTTACGTCTTCATAAGTCGCATTTTTAATCAACAAACCCTCAGAACTCGCTAATTTGAATAACGGACAACGCAAAAGGGTTGTTTTAGGGATCCTCACTAATAAATGTGAGAATGGTGGCGGTAATAGCTTGGTGTAAAGGTTGGGTCAAGAATCGGGTCTTGGTCTCGGTATCGGTATCGGAGGTCAGTCTAATTTGAACTGAGGTGCCGCCGTTGTGTCAGAGATTATATAGTTGGTAAATTCGTCTTCAGTTAATTGCTCTATTTGATTTACTGTGATGAGATTTAAACTTGTTATAAAGCTGTGCTACAACCGACTTATCGATTGCAGTTTACGAAGGAGTGCTTGTCCAAAATACAATTACATACTTTGACTGTATTTTATATTATATTAATATAAAGCAGTATTTATTCTCATAAATGATAACTGAGTATCGTACACTAATTTGCTAATTACTTATATATCAAAACAGACAACAACCAACCAATAGCGTTCCATTTGACTCGATACCCAAACTGAACATTCGAAACCACAATCCCGAAACTAAACCCGATACCGATACTGAATCCCATCTCTACGATGACACTCTAAAACTGGGCCATTAGCATTTTAAACGGCATATGTTATTGCTCTCAAATTGTTGCGGATCTATTAGTGAGTCGGCCACGGATGCGCAGGATTAAGCTGTTTAGCTAATAGCCCGAGGGCCGCTGAATGTGCGCTGAAAAGCCTATTTCTCGCTACTTTTATTAAGTAATAGAATGTTATGGGTATTGTTTACTAAACTGGCCGTCTGCGAAGCAAGATCGGGCAGTGTGCCAGTTGTTGAGACTTTTGAAATGGCTAAAAAGTTGAAGACGGGAAGACGTTGTTGCTTGAGATTTTGGAAGGGGAATAGGGGCTATTATGCGGATTTTCGTCCATAGTATTGTATTTCATAACTCGAAGGCAACTGCGGTGGAAACCACTGATGAAGAAACGATTGTATATCGCTGAATGTTCATATTACCGATTATCGCTTCAGCTGGAACTCCAGTTTATTTGTTCAGTTTACTCGTTCTAGTTGTTAATCACTGGCTGTGAAAAAGCTACCTCACGCCACCTATAAAGTATATTCAGAATTATCTAAAAAAAATTTTTTCCTAATACATTTTTCCAGAATAAAATAAAATAAAATTTCTCTCACAAAAAAAGGCTCTATAAACCCACCTACCAATTTACACCACTCCATAATTAAACCCGTTAGCACACAACTGCAGGTCTACCTACGGGCCCGCCATTCCGCGCGGGCGCACACTTGGCCGCAATTTTTCCATCAACGGGTGGCCGCCACAATTATGCGATTTGCATACCTATCGCGGCCGCCACTCGACGCGACGCGTTTTTGTGCGCCTACCCGCTACGCCCTTTCAGTGTACACCGGCTGAAATAATTTGTAACTACATGAAGGGAAATGGTGGCTATACAAAGAGAGGCTATTTCAAATATCTTTTGGAGGGGATAAAATTTACAGGCAGATATAATAAGCACTAATATCTGTAGAATGTACAGGGTGTCCAAATGAAGGCTTTTACATTAATACATTGCTAAAAATCGGGACTAGAATATAAAGATAGAGCCAATTAGATGCCTATTTGTCGCGCACAACTTGTAGCTGAAGTCTTGAAAGCAGGTCAAGGCGTCCCCGGGATCTTTCGAAGAAAGACATTTTATACAGCTTATGAAACTGTTTAACTTTAATCCCCGAGCTAACATTGTTCTAAAAATAACTATTGTGAACCAAACTGGAACGGCAATCATCATCATCATCATCATGGGGGTTTAGGTTTCCGCACTTAGTCCTTGAAATGGACCATTGTGCGTGAGCCATGGTGGCCGATTACTCCAACCAGCCCACCTCCCTCCATCAGCAGATTAAACTTCCCGGTTTCCTCAGGACATCTGCAAGTGATCCTGGTGTTCCCAGGGTCTCTTCGCGAATCTTCGTTACGCCTGTGCACTCCAAAAGCACATGCGCCACCGTCTCCTCCGCCTCCATGCACGCTCTGCACAGGGGACTGTCAGTGATACCTAGGGTGTGGAAGTGTTTGTTCAGCGAGCAGTGTCCAGTGATGGTCCCCGCCACCAGACGCAGGCTATCTCTGTCCAGGCGCAGAAGGCGCCTGGTCAGCTTTGGATCCAAGGATGGCATAGCTTCCTTGGATTGTCTACAACCTGGTGCCGAGGCCCACCATTTCTCTGCTTGTAATCGGGTGTGATCCTTTAACCAGTTCCTCAGCTGCTTGAAGGGAATGGGCACAATGGGCTCGGGTCCGTAGGGTTTTGTGCTGGATCCTCTTCTGGCAAGTTCGTCAGCCGCATCATTGCCGAGTGATCCACTGTGTCCTCTGATCCATTGCAGAGTTACCGTATTGTGATTCAACACCGTGATTTGTTCTAGGGCCTTGTGGCATTCTAGTATTAGTCTCGACGTGATCTGGTTACTCTTTAGGGATTGAAGGACTGAGGCACTGTCGGAGAGTATACGAATGTTGGTATCCGTAACCTCCCTGGCCGCTATAGCGTGTGCTGCTTGGATAATGCCTACACACTCTGCTTGGTAGACAGAGTTGTACCTTCCAAGAGATTTTGATATTTTAATGTTGAGGTCGTCGGAGAACACCCCGACGCCTGTCCCATCGTTGGTTTTTGATCCGTCAGTGTAGATTCTTAGCTCTTTTGTGCCTGAGTAGTCGCACAACTCCTCTATGAGCTCTATCTTGTAGTGTTTTTTGAAGCAGTGAGTTTTCAGAGTTCTGTCGATAGGTGATGCCATCATCGGTTGTTCTTTGATTGCATCTTCTTTGATGCGTGTATGTTTTATTCTAGAGTCGTTACTTAGGGTGCCGGCTAACTCGAGTCTGAAAATCGCTACGGCCGCCTCCTCTCTTACGACGAGGTGTAGGGGTGGTAGCCCCAGCATCACCTGTAGGGCAGCAGTTGGTGATGTTCTCATGCTGCCGGTGATTGCCACGCAGGCAAATCTTTGTAGTTTCTCAAGGTCCTTTTGGGTCGTACTTAGGTTGGTCCTGGGCCACCATACTAAAGACCCGTATGTGATAATTGGTCGGATAACTGTGGTGTAAAGCCAGTAGGTGATTTTGGGGCTTAGGCCCCAGTTTCTCCCGAGGAGTCTCTTGCATTGCCAGAGGGATATACTGGCTTTTGTGATAATGTAATCCGTGTGTTTTGCCCAGTTAAGCTGTTTGTCCAAATAGATACCCAGGTATTTGGTTTCAGTCGATAGGCTTAGGGTTGTCCCAAAGAAGCTTGGTAGTTGCAACGTTGCCAGCTTCCTTTTCTTTGTGAAGAGGACGAGTTCGGTTTTGGTGGGGTTCACTGCTAGTTTGTGTTCCTTGCACCAGTCTTCTACTATCCTTAGGGCCTGGCGCATAAGGTTACATAGTGTGTTTTCATGTGTACCGTTTATTATTATAGTCAGGTCATCGGCATAGCCCACCGTGTAGTAGCCTCTGCTATTGAGGCGATTGATGAGGCTATCTACTACGAGGTTCCACAGTAGTGGCGAGAGGACTCCTCCTTGGGGGCAGCCCTTCGCCACTATGGCTCTAGTGGTGTCGTTTACCTTAACTTGAACCGCTCTCAGTCGGAGCATATTTGTGATCCAGCCTCGCAGGGTTGGGTCCACCCCTTGTTTCTCGAGGGCTGCATTGATGCTATAGAAGATGGTTTTGTCAAAGGCGCCTTCTATGTCAATGAAGACGGCTAGTGACGAGCATTTGTGTTCTGCACATTCGATCCTGGAGATCACGCTATGCACCGCGGATTCTGTTGATTTCCCTGTGGAGTACGCGTGTTGTTGTTTGTGAAGTGGTCTTTCCCTAAGAGGTCCGTCCCGAATGTGTCGATCGCAGAGTCTCTCGAGGGTTTTCAGTAGGAAGGATGTTAGGCTTATTGGCCTGTACGTCTTGGGTTGTGTGTAATCTGATTTGCCTGGTTTAGGAATGAAAATGACTTTCACCTCTCGCCATGTAAGTGGAATATAATTGTGTGCTATGCAGGCTTGATAGATGACGGTCAGCCATGGCGTTAAGACGTCTACTCCCCATTGCAGAAGGGCGGGGAAGATTTCGTCTAAGCCTGCGGATTTATATGGTTTGAAAGTCCTTATTGCCCATTTTATTCTTTCTGCTGTTACTATAGTGCGGGCTCTGGTCCAGTCTTGGTCATCTGGTGTGTGCGTTAGCTCAGTTGGCCAGGTTCTGTCCTCGGAGAGGTCGCAGTCTGGAAAGTGGGTTTCCAGAAGGACCTTACTTGTCTCGTGGTCCGACTTGGTATATGTGTTGTTTGGGGTTTTCAGCGACCCGAGGGCGCGGTCTTGATCGGTAGATAGGATCTTTCTCACGCGTGCGGCTTCGCTGTTCGATTCGATCTCTTCACAGAACCTCCGCCAGGCCGCCCTGCTGGCGTACCTGACTTGTCTTTTGAAGGTGTATTGTGTTTTCTTGTATAAATCCCAGTCTTCTGGTAGTCTGGAGTTTTTGGCTTTATTAAATTGTTTGCGCATGGTTTGCCTGAGCTTACTAAGTTCCGAGTTCCACCAAGAGTTGCCCTTTGTCTTGGTGTTGGGGTCTTTTAGTTTGCAGCAGGCGTGGTAGGCTTCGATTATAAATTCCGAGAGTTTTGTTACAGTGTCTTCAAGTTGTTTAGGATCTCTTAGAATTTGGGGCACTTGGTGCTGCGTTAGCAGGGAGGCCAGTAGTCGTTTGTAGCCGGGTACGTTGGTACGGCGTGGGTTGCGTCTGGGTTCGGGTTTTTTTATACTAGCCACTAGTGAGAAGCGGATTCTTCTATGGTCAGAGCAAGAAGGCTCGTTGGATACGTGCCAGTCAGATATAAGTTTTGCCGCGCTTTCCGAAGCCAGCGTGAGATCAATAATTGTTTGTCCGCGAGATGTGACCCAAGTGGGTTCCGAGCCGCGGTTAACGATGTTAAGGTTAGTGGAGAATAAGTATGTGCATAGTACCTCACCTCTAGCGTTGGCTTTGTTGCAGCCCCAAAGTGGGTGATGGGCGTTTGAATCCGTGCAGATGACCAGGTCCAGGTTGGCGTTTTCGCAGTACCTTACCAGGTCGGTCATCTCTTTTGGTGGGCAGTCCGCGTCCTCGCCGGGCATGTATACCGAGGCCAGGACGATATCAGGTGCATCACCGTCGGTTTTGATCCTGACGGCTGTAAGATCTCTGGAACATAATTGCGGGAGTGTGGTGGTGGGTACATCTTTGGGTATATAGGCGCAGGTTCGTGGTTTCTCTGTACCTTGTGTGTCGAGGATTAGCTTACCTCCAATGTTACCAAGGCCACATATTCTGTTTTTACGGATCCACGGCTCTTGGATGAGTGCAATGGTTCGGGGTTCCGTCTCCAGTGTCCTGCGCAGGCAAGCAGTAGCCGTCTGGCTATGCTGGAGGATGGACTGGATGATGTTTAAGGGACGGGATGTGGGCGGTAGTGAGGTGGAATTAGGAGGAGACTGATCCATCGGACGATACCCCCCCCCCTCTTCCAGCCCGTGCTGGTCCTCGTGCAGTGCCGGTGATGACGAGAGGAGCCGTTCCGTCCACCCTGATGGTGAGGTTGCCAGCCTCTCTGCGTCGGCATCAGCCATCGCCGTTCTGGCCATATCCTCCTCCAGTTGAGTCATGGTCAGGTCGATGTCGGTCGTTGCCGGTTTGGTCTGTGTCGTGTCCGTCTTGGTGTCAGTCTGGGTTTCGGAGGGGTGGGTATTGGGGAAGAAGCGCGCGTATATCGACCCAAGAAGGTACGATACTCGTCGCTCCTTCCCCAACAACTTTTCGGCTTCGTCCGGTGGGATACCTAGGGTCAGATAAGTCCCGAAGTTTTCCCCACCGACCGAAGTCGCCCTGTATAGGGACTAGGGCATGCAAACCGATAACCGATAATCGATAATTTATCGGTTATCGGTCCATTTTGACAAAACGATAAATATCGAAAACAAAAACGATAAATACCGACAATCGATAATTTTGTATAACGAATTCTAACACATTTCTGAACGAAGGTTCGATGCGTCCCTGTTCCCTCGCCGCGCGCCATTCTTTCCCGCTCCTGTCATTTGTTCATTGTGCAATTTGTGTGTGAACGTGAACATGTCGATCGTGGTCAACGAACGTGGTGATCGTGGTCAACTGCTAACAAAGCTATACCGATGGCTTCGCTCAATTAAGCCAACTAGTGTAGAAAGCGAACGTGTTTTTCCGCAGCTGGAGTGCTATGTAATAAGCTGCGGACTAGCCTAAATGACAAAACTATTGATTGTTTGTCATTTCTGCGGACATATTTTCAGCAGCAAAAAAAATAACAACAATACACCCTAAAAAATCTCTTTAAAATGTGATTATTTCAAATGTGATCTCTTTTAATTATAATACAAAATAATATTTTGATGCTAAGTAATTTAATTATAGTGCATTAATCCTTGAAAATATTTTCTATTATTTATTTTTAATGTGATCTCTTTTAATTATAATACGAAATTATAATATGTTAATTTAACTATTGTATTAATCGTTAAGAAACCTTGTTAAGATGTCTGTTTAAAATTTTATGACTCAGATGTCTTTTCACGAAATTATTTAAAGTTAATTTAATTATAGTAAACATTCAAAAGTTTCAATATTTGACTCGTAATTATTATATTATTTTGAAGAGTCTAACTTTTTTAATAATTAAGCAAGAGGTTTCTAAGATTTTATTTAAAAGATCTCTTCAAGAAGAGTTTAGTGAGTAAATCCAAAATGTTATGTTACATAATGATTAAGAAATACAAACGTTGATTTAAAAAAAAACCTTGTTTTATTTATTTTTCAGTATATTATATTGTCCTTCATTTTAGGTAAGTAATTGCATCAGTTTATCCCTTTATTTACATGTAAAAAACAAGTTTTTGTATTTTTTTAATAAAAAACGATAATTATCGGTAATTACCGGTTTTTATCGAAAAAAAAAACGATATTTTTCATTTTATCGATTATCGAAATTTTTCGATAATTGCATGCCCTAATAGGGACCACCTACCGACATCGTACCAGGGGTTCTGGCATTTGAGTATTGTCTGCAGCAACTCTACGTCCCCATTATATCTGGGTACGAAGAGCGCCACTCGAACTCGGGTCGGTACGTCAGACTGTCTCATGACAGTCAGTGTCGCGTCAGTGTCCGGCAGTCGTATTTTAGGGACGTTCTGAGTCAGCCAAGCCAGGGCGTTATCGTCCTCGCACCATATGTGAACCGTGCCTTCCGCTACCCTTGGGTAGCCGCGGAAGGCCGGGACTTTGGAAGGGTCGGTGCGACACGTCATCACAATGAAGTCCTCGAGCTTAGTCTTTACAACCTCGCTCTCGGCCGCCGTCATGTCTCGTGATGGAGGTGAGAAGCAGATCGCTATGCGAGTCGCGCAGGAATATCCTTTGTGGCCCGCGCGTAGGTTCTCTGCTCCCCTTGAGCAGTCTGGGTTCTCAAACGTTTGGCGTCCCCCTGGAGCATACTTGGCGAAGCCGTATCGTCCGGGCGCTCCCGCTTCGCCGCTCCCTGGCCACTTGGACCTGGTTGCGGTTCTGTGGGACCCGGCTTGGCATTTTGCGCCAGGGATACCCGGTTTAGGAACCGAGCCCGCTTGCCCCGTTTCCTGGTTCTGTGTCGGTCGCCAGTCATCCCGTCCCGGTTCCGGTCGCCTGCACCGGATGGTCCTGGTGCGGGCAGTGACTTCTCGCGTTTTGTTTCCCCATCGCGTACTGTTCCCTGCCCGCTCGTTTCCGCGTCCGACTGCTGCTTGCGTTGGGTTTCCCCTTCGCGCACCTGTAGCTGGTCGCGTACTCCCTTACAACTTCCCGTTTGCGCATCGCGTAGACTATTGCCTTCGCGGGCTTTGCGCAAACGTTTGTTGAGTTCTCTCTCCCTGTTTCGGAGTTTTCCGCGCTGAGTCTTCAGCTTGCGGACCTCGTCCACAGAGATGAACCCAGAACCACCAGGCTCCGCTTCCTTTCCCGTCGCGAGAGAGTCTAAGTCCTTCAACCTTGCCTCGATCTTCTCACGCTGGAGTGCCAGCGTGCGGAGTTCGCTGCTAAGGCTGGATATTCGCGGGTTGTCGCCGTCATTGTCGGGATTGTTTGCTGCACTGTTCCGAACGATACTCTGTTGCCAGGCTATCGTGGAAGGTGTAGCGTCAGTCTTAGTCACATTCTTTGCCGCGGTAGTCGCGGCCGTTGTCGAGTCAGTGGGCGCACAAATTGCAGCCGTGTTCGTGTTCGTGTTGTTTGGCGCGTGAGCCGCAGCCGTTGCTATTGGCGGTGAAACCGCCTTAGGCAGAAAAGTGCCCCCCCCCCAGACTACGGTGGGGGCAGACCGACGAGTCGGTGTGGGATTCCCCGGCATTACCGGGACCCACCTGGGGAATATTATTTTTCCTGATCTGCGACATATTGGTTTTGGTGGGCTTTTTTGGATTTGAGGTTACCCTTCCTCATGGACCGAAGGGATAAAGGGGAGAAAGGAGGGAGGGTCTGGGTGTAGGATCATGGAGGATGGGTGAAGGATTGCCCTAGGCCTGGGATCTTGGCTTTCGGGTAAGTGTGAAAAAGCGCCCGGGGGTTTTTGTTACGTCTATTTCTTATGGAATTAGACCAAGAACAGGGTGGCAACCTCGTGAAGGTGAATCCCCCAGACTTGCCTTGAGGATCTACACGACCGTAGCGCTCCCCCTCAAGACCCCGCCACCCTACTGTCTCTGAGGGAGACAGTAAGGTAGGCCTGCATCTATACTACCAAGCAAAGCATAAGCAAAGCATGTCGTTGTGCAACCGCGAAAGCATAAATACAGACCCCCCCCCCCTGGAACGGCAAACATAGGTAAGAAATCAAAATCAAAAATCAAAGCATTTATTTCAAGTAGGCCAATAACAGGCACTTTTGAACTGTCGAAACAAAGATGAAAATTAAATGTAGCTACAGTCCCAGTCACAAGACATAAAAAACTGTGAAAGTACTGTAGTTGCCCATTCCCTAGCGTAGATTTTTATGGAGAAGAACGGGCAAGAAACTCCATGGACACTCTTTTAAATCAAAATATTGTTACAAAATCTTGGTTACATCATTCATGTTGAGATGGTATATTATGTGAGAACAATGTAGCAAGATGTGCAAAGTGTCCATAGCAAAACCAAAACAAAATACAACTCAAAAACAAAAAAGTAATTCAAATAAACCATGGCGACTAAGAGATGACCAGTCACAACTGACAGCGCCCGTTCACGCACATGACGCATGGATCAGCACCATTCAGCTCAACCATTTTGAAGGGAACTAAATGGTCCGACACACGCGCCATAATCAGCGAGACATTTGAGTGAGCATGACATACTCTCAACCGCCAGGACACATTCAAGTCAAAAACTAAAGTAGGTTTCCAGTGAATGATAGCTTTCTAGTACATAGTACTCACACAATATGGGCTATGCGTTTATATAATACTAAGTAGATTGAATCTATACAATGCAAAGATAGTTGTACAATCTTCAGCCGCTCCAACAATACCATTTAATGCTATCAATTTTTGAGCCCCTGTCCTTGTGGAGCAGGACCAGCATTGAGCCAAGCATTTTTATCAGCGATATAATCGCTCAACTTGTAATATGCTTGCTTACATATTGTGCGTTTAATGCATGTTTTAAATTTCGTCTCATTCAGTTCAAGAATACTTTGTGGAATTTTATTATAGCATCTCAAACAGTACCCCATGAAAGATGAGTCTACTTTAGCGAGTCTAAAGCAGTCTAAGACAAAGTCGAAACCATTAAAAGGTATCATTATTCGTCGCTATCAGCAAAAAATTCAAATTTCCGGCAAGCATAGTGCAAAACGGTTCAAAACACAACACGTTGGAGCACAGGTTTATTGGATTTTAGCGGAAATTTCACTCGCACACGGGCCTAAACGAGCAAAACAGCCGACACTGTTTGCGAATCACCTCCGCATATCGAATTTTGATTCCTGATTTGTATCGGCACAACCGCCGACCCTATAAATACGACGGCACGCAGGATGCGCAAATGGAATGCAAAACGCTGCGGATGCTCCCGGACACACCGAAATCCGTTGTACGGATAAAACTTCCATACATATGCCGCCGGAAATTTTCGGAACAAAAATACTACACAATAGGCACAGTTTTTCGGACACGCAGCACACTGCATCCGCCACATTGTTTTTACGTATCATATCTACGCGTAAACCGGACCCTATAAAGTTGCGCTAAAAGTTTATCTTGAAGTCCGCGCGGCCCTCTCTGAGTCTCTGCAATAACCGATCCTCGGAGGAGCAACGCAAACACTCGAAACTTACTCGATGCTATCTTGGATGTCCAATTGAGTTTCATCTTGTGCCGCTCCTCCATAGAATCCTAATAAACCCACTTAGCCGACAAACTACTGGTAGCTTTGTCTTTTAAAGGAAGGACTGTAAGAAGATTGTCGGTGTTGCATCTATCAGCAATCTCGTTGTAACAAAATTAAAGTCGACTTTGTAATTCTAAAGTCGAATCTCGACTACACTCGGATCTCCTTGCTAATTGTTGGAAAGAGGAAACGTAATAAAAGTGCTAGTCTTTGAAGCAAAGAAGCTGCAATGCCCCGAGCGCCTCGGAGGAGCGCATTTTAATAAATTAAAACTGCGCAAAATTCCCATTCCAATATCATCTTATTTTCTTTTTTGCGCCGGGTCTGGAGCTCTCTCGCCTTACATTGATTCCATTTTACTGAAAGACCATCAATCTACCTACCTACTTGAGCGTATTAAAAACATGCCGTATATTTTCAAAGAGCGTTTTTTACCTACCTCGGTGGTAAAGTAATTGAAATCATTCGGATTCACTTACACGTTGGTGGACAAACGGCCGCCCTAACGTTTGCGGTCCAGTTCACGCTTAACGAAATGTAGCTGCCGGAATTGAGATAGCATTCGGGCGTACGTTTAGAGACTGTATACAGCTGTGATACAACTATGCTTTCAACGAAATATATTAATTGAAAGCCTAGATGCGGCTTAAAGACCGTGTGTATATTCAGTTTCCGTTTAGTGTCAGTCGATAATTCGGGCTTACTGCCTTTGAAATAAGGGTTTCGAATTCTGGACTTGGAGTTAATTAACTTAGAACTTGTAACTAAAGAGATGTATGCTTAGAAACTGTAACAGTACAATCATGGCAATTGTTCTCTAAATTCCAGGTCCTGTTGATATCACTGGAGCTGCTTGCATCGCGGAGTGGCGCAGCGGCGCTGGCGAACTGCCCCGGTGGCTGCAACTGCAATGACGAGACCCTCGTGGTAGTGTGTGAGGAGAGCCGCCTCGACGTCCTGCCTATCGCGCTGAACCCTTCCATACAGCGGCTCATCATCCGCAACAACCAAATCAAAACCATCGACAGCTCGATGCAGTTCTACGCCGAGCTGCAACACCTAGACCTTTCCCAGAACCGCCTTGTCAACATACCTACGAAAAGTTTCGCATATCAACGCAAACTACAAGAACTACATCTTAATCATAATAAGTTATCCTCAGTGACAAATACAACTTTCCAAGGACTGAATCAACTAACAGTTTTGAATTTAAAACGAAACTTCTTGGAGGAACTGACAAACGGAGTTTTCACTACCTTACCAAGATTAGAAGAACTGAATTTGGGTCAGAATAGAATATCGAGGATCGAGCCCAGAGCTTTTGCGGGCTTATCAGCTCTGAGAATCTTGTATTTGGATGATAACCAACTAAGTTCAGTGCCGACTACTTCCTTCAGTCTCTTAGGAAGCCTGGCAGAGCTACACGTAGGTTTGAACGCGTTTTCCTTCCTGCCAGACGATGTCTTTGCTGGTCTCAATAGACTGACGGTATTAGATCTCAATGGTGCAGGACTCTCCAATATTAGTGAATATGCATTCAGAGGTCTTCCAGGATTAAGAAGTCTCAATCTATTTGGAAATAGACTACTCACAGTACCGACACTCCAGCTGTCTGGTCTTACCAGATTAGAGGATTTGTACATCGGACAAAATGATTTCCTGACACTGGAGAGCCATTCATTCAAGGGTTTGAAAAATCTCAAACTTTTAGACATCACTGGCGCTACCCAGCTCGAGAGAATTGAGAAAGGAGCGTTCGAAGATAACATCAATTTGGAAACTATTGTTTTGGCAAACAATAAAAAATTGGCAATCATAGAAGACTGCACACTTTTGGGCTTACCGAAATTGAAGTATGTTTCTCTGAGAGATAACGCAATTGTGACATTAAGTGAAACAGTGTTCATTGGGAAGGAGTTAAAGCAGCTAGACCTTACCGATAACCCTATCTTCTGTGATTGTCAGCTGCTATGGCTCCAGCAGCTGATGTATGATAAGAGTAACTTCACACAACTCTACTGCGCCAGCCCCGAGCACTTGAAAGACAAACCTCTAAGAAACCTGAACGCTGAAGACTTGGGCTGTGTCCTTCACGATACACGACAGCAGACTATAATCTGCATCGTAGTAGTTGCATGCGTGGCCACCATCGCGACATTAGTGTTAATACTGTATAGGTACCGCAAAAGCATGCAAGAGAAGCTGAAAGACTACAAGTGGAACAAGGGGCGCAAAAACCTCGAGTACCACAAGCCTATCTCCACGGAGGAGGACTGCATAGTGCGCGGCATCCACCCGTCGCAGTACCCCGCCCCCCCGCACACACCCGGCCTCAGGCCAATTCCTGTGACGGAACTGTAGCTAGAGCTTTACGCCTCCCCGAGCGTGTTCTTCATGTCAGGCGGCCAGCAGGGCTCCGCGCGGCGGCCGCAGCGCTCGGGGGGCGGCGGCACGCTGCCCGCCAACGGCTTCACGTACATTGGCGGCGACACGCGTCCGCACCAGCCGCTCACGCTCAATAATGGCGCACCGGCTCATCACCTCAACAATGGCTCTTTACGCTCACTACCAGATAAAAAGAAAAACCGCAACGGGGTGGTGTGCCACCCGGAGAACTTCCAGCGCAACCTCGACACGCGCTACTCGAGGAAGCAGGAGAACGGCTACATGCGCAACTCAGAGACCATCATTGGTTTCCCGCGCAACGAGCGCGAATACGAGCGCGAGCGCGCGGAGTACAGCGAGCCCGAGTACTCCATCATCCCGGAGGGCTACGGCCGGCCGCTGGACGAGTACCCGCGCGCCTGCGCACACTCCAACACCTTCAACTGTTGAGCCGCGCGCGCGCCTGTGGACTCTCTCAATCGTTTGTGATCTTGTAATTCTAGCAATAAATCTTCATTCCATTAAGTTTTCTATGGACGGAGTCAGTCGTGACGGACGTAGTGCTCTAGAGCGGTTAGTGACATTAGTATTTCGGGTCCGGTGTACGTTCGACCAGTGAGGACTATCCTGTATCGTATTCGTTTTAAAAGAGTACCTTATTTGTAAATTATAAATTTAAGTAGTGATGGATCTATTTTTCAATGGGACGATGGGGGCTCGGAGCGTGTGCAAGTGAGACTTCGCACGAGACAACGGTACAATGTACAGACTAGTCGCAGCGAGCAGGGGGGCAGAGCCCGAGTCGGGCCCGCCGGGGAGCCCCCCTATGATGTACGTCATAAAACATTGTGATTTGTAATATTTTCTACCAGTGCGGTGGATTTTGTATTTGATTTTGTACAAAAAACCATTCCATACGATCTTTTTAATGTCTAATATTTTATTTATAAATGAATAAAGTAAGTGTGCGTTAAATAAGACACCAATATGAAAAATATTAGAATTAATGAATGTAAATATATTTATACTATATTGAGATATTTATAAAATTTAATACAATCTTGTTCTTCTAAAAATTATCATAATATTATTTCGGGATATTGTATTGTTTGCTATAATGACTGATATCCTAATTACGAGATTTCTTATGTCTGTCACTACCTACCTATAATTAAATACATACTTACACTACATTCTTATTGTGTAAAAACGAACGCACCCATTATTTCTAATAAGAACACATCTTCGAACACTTATAAGCTCAATCCTAATATTGTATGTAATAATTTATTAAGATTGAAGTAAACGAAGAAACACGATGTCTTATTATTGTCATTAAAATGTACCTCTATGTTAATTATTATCTTTTTGTTACCTATTTATTTAAATGTCCCATAATATAAATGCAGTGTGATCTATTCAGAAACATATAGATAAATAAAAGGCACAATCAACTGAAATTACCGACACGATGCATACAAATTAATTTAGCTCGTATTAATTAGTTTAATTGCAATCAGACATAAGTATTGCTTCATTAACATGCCAAATTCATACGAATAACTAGGATTTAAAGGAACCAATTTAAAAAGCAATCAGTTAAACTAATTAGTATTACACCCCACTTTTTAAATGGCAACCCAGAACCCAGAATTATAAATTTTCTGAACAGATCACACCAATTACAATAATGTGCCTCTGACGGTAACTCGTCGTTAACTGAATATTTTCTGTAAACTTTTTCTTTTTATGATTTTAACTCGAAATGTTCTTGCCATATTCCAATAAGGCATGATGGTAATATAAAATAGGTATTTGATAATCACTTTTATTTTGTAGGAAACGTTTAATATTTAAAGTTAAATAAATGATAAAATATTATAAAAGCGTCAGTTATATTGCAGTTATAATGCTACAAGTTACGGAACTGTAACATTTTAGAATTGTGATAAGAGCAAGCTTTTATAATAAACGAGGTTAATTAAGTCGCTAGATACCTTCTTAGTGCCATTTTTGTGTCTTCTTGGATTATGGTCGTTTTTTACTCCAGTTTTATATACCCACACGACATACTTACCTGAATTTTGGTGTTATTGAGTTATTGTAAATATGGAGAAATTAAAGACTAAGCAATTAAGGCATGTGTTAGTGCCTAGTGAATGCCTAAAAAAGTATACAAGAAAAATGATGAATACATATGAAAACATTGTGATTAGTGTACTCACGACATTGTAATAGAAATCATCGGTCATTTCTGTACTTTATTGTAGTTATTACCTACATACAAACTCGATAAATATAACATACCTCAAATTTAATCGTGTTTTATTTGTTGGCAACCTTTAAAATAGACCAAGACTGAATATCTTCAATATTATATTGATCGAAGCTGAATATAAAAAAAAACAGCCTTATACTCAGATCCTAAGTAGACCCACGGCCGTGAGAGCAAGACAACACAATACGTTCCTGGGTTCGATTCCCAAGCGGTGCTGAAAGTGGGCGCTCATGCATAAGCACACTCACTCATACTGATATCACTTCAGACCACCTGTCATGTCTAAGTGGATAAATTAATGAAACTGTTACTGGGGACAGGTTTTAAAATGGTTCGCTACAAAGAAATCTCTGTGGTCAGATCGATACAAGGAGAACAGGCAAACCACTTTCCCGTATATTATAATATAATATACGGGAAAGTGGTTTGCACAGAGCATATACAGGAAAAGTTTTTAACCACTGCGTAAATTTTTTTTGGTAGCTCAGTGTTAGTAATAGAACACATTCCCATTTTTAGTTTTAATTTTTTTTTTTCAAATTTTTCCATCTTGTCCCATTTTAAAATAAGCATAACATGGACATAATTTAATTGTAATACTGTGAATGAAAACGCGCTGGCTGCTGACGTACGATGTATCCTAAGCCCATGAAAGTATGAAGGAAAAATTGGAATTACGTTTACAATTAACATATCACAGCCTAACCTTAAAAAAGTAGCGCGAAACGGCGGTCAGTAACCGTTAGCGCGTAGGTAGGTAAGTTTACGTCGGCGCCGTCGCATCCAGCGAGCGCACCTACAAAACTCAGCTGATCTCAGGTTGCCGGTTGGGCGACCGGTCGACGCGTGAGTCGGTCGACCGGGCGCCCGACTGGCAAGCGACCATAAAATAAGTTTATAGGTAAATAAGTCTCGTAAGTGATAACTTTATTTTTTACTACTAACACATATCAAAATAAAAAATACGTGTCTATTAAAATACATTCAAGTTTATCATGTCAAAATTTGCGCACTGGTTAAAAACTTTTCCTGTATTATATGCTCTGTGCAAACCACTGACTGGCAGTATTGCGTTCAAAAAGTAGTGCTTTATTTGTTAACAGCGCCATCTGTATTTGAGCTCAAACACTCAATGCATACCACCTTTTATCATACCTTTAAATGTAGATGGCGCTTTCACACAGTGAATGGCCGTCTGCATGGTTATCTTGGCGCTTGACAGGGCGAATTTCGCCCCGTCCATAGATAATACACCAATACAAGATAGATGCGCAACTCTGGTTTTCGTTTTTTAAACTGTGTAGGAACCTAAACTGTTAGATGGCGCTGTTAGTTTTTGTTCAACCAAATAAATACAAAAATTAAGTAATTCTTGACTGAGTATTCGAACTTGTGAACTATTATTCACAAGGCAACCGCTGTCACCGCTAGCCTACTATTTCACTGACAAGTAGTCTAAAATAGCTGTTCTCGTTATGACAGTTGTAAGCTGTCAAACAGTTGAAAAGTTAAACACACAGATGGCATCACTATCTATGAAAATTTGTTAGAAACCTATGTATGAAAGTTTCACCCCCCTGGCCCCGTCTGTATGGGACGCAAGATAACTGGCTCCTGGCTCAATGTTGGTGTATTTTTTTTTTTTTTTTTATAATTTGTTTTCTACCGCAGACGTGGGGGTCCGCGCTCTTGTTTACATTTTATTAATTGTTTGATGAATTTAAAAGAAAAAATTAAAACTACGATCGTGCTCCATCATTGGACACGTTACATTAAACTAGGCTTATTATTAGTAACTTATGATCTACGTGAGTCCACCCAATTTTTTTTTTTTTTTTTAACCTTTACAGTTGTTGATGTTTCCTTAATAATTAAAATTAACAAAAATCTACACCAAGCTATTTTGACTGCATGGCAATGTGAGTCGACCGGCAGCAACCGTCGGCACCCGTTCACGGACATGACCTGCACATCCGCGCCGCTTAGCTCAACCATTTTGTAGGGAACTTAGCGACCGGATGTGCAACGCCACCATCGGCACTGTTTTTACGTGAGTATGACAGACTCACCCTGCCATGCAGTTTTACATAATCTATTTTTGGTAACAGAGTTGTTTGGGAGAGGGATGTATTGGCTTTGGGTTTTGGGGTTAGGATGGGGGTTTTTTTTTTTGTTAATCACGTCGTCTGATCAGGGAGTTCGCTAGCCTGAGCAAAGCTTCCACAACGACTGCGTCTCGATGCTGCATGGCCGTCTTCAGGTTGTACTCAACGACCGTTTTAGTTGGCGCATCCATCGCTCTCTTCGCAAAGCGGCCAGTGGCGTCATCGGCGTCGTCGGTGTAATAGACGCAACTGACTGTATGTCTCGACACCGCCACTACCGCGTGGGAGATGCTGTCGTGGATTTGGAGTCTCCTAGACTTGGTGTTGATGATAATCACGCTGTCGAAGGTAAGACCCTGGGCCTCGTGGATGGTTAGCGTGCGCGACCCTTCGCCGGAGCCGTATGAGCTTTCTCTTCTTGCGTATGAACCAGAAATAGGGTGTTTTGGGCGGTGCTTGGTATTTGCGCTCCTGTGTAACCTTTCACGCTCAGAGAGTGGACCCGCGACAGCGACAGCTTGGAGGAGTATATACCGGAGTATATCTCGCTCAACGCAAATGCCACATCCATCGGATTGCGGTGTGTGCAGAGCAGCTCCTGGGTGATGCCAGCCACCAGATTTGGACGGGTATACCTTAACTCGAAAAGGTTCTCTTTGTCCAGAAATGGTAGCTGGTTTATGTCTCCGATGAGGACAACCTCGCTTGCTCCTGACAACTTGACTGCCATTACTATGGCCCTAAAATGGTTCATAAGAGCCTCATCCACCGTTAGGCGGTAGCATTTCTCTTCTTTCTTGAACCCGTTGGCTAAGATTGAGGCCATAGTGCGCACCTTTGTCTTTACTCGGTCTCCTAAGCGGTGCGCGAGCTTCTCTCTGAGGTATTTGGCAGCTTCGGTCGTCGTGGTGGCGACAACGTCATTCTCCTCATCGAAGTGTTTCACCACCCAGGTTGTCTTGCCGCAACCGGGAACTCCGTTTACCCACCTGATATTGGGCACCGTCCAATTTCCCTGAGATGCTGTGTTGTCTGGGATCCCCAAAATGGACTGTGCCATTTCAAGGATCTTATCGTCCAGCATGATCTTGGTACATTTGGCGGTAACCACTATTGGGTCGTCATTTGGTGTTCTGAATGTTATTTTTCCCATGCGTTCCGTTTCCTCCTCGTCAAGGGTCACAAAACCGTTCTTTGCGCTGTAGGCTGCCATGTACGACCCTGTCATTTCCCCTTTGATGACTTGGGATTTAACGTTGTCGTACACAGCTGCCTCTGCTTCCTTGAGTAGTACCTTTAGCAGTCCTTCTGTGTTCCTTTGAAAGGTCTGCAGGATCTTCTTGCATGTCATAAGGTTGACCTCTCTGGTCGCCCTCACGATTGCTACGTACTCGAGGAAAGCGCTCTTCACGTGATCTGTGGTGCCCGAGTTCATTGCGAGGACAGGCGGGCTGACTTGCCCTTTGTCGGCTCTTGTTGGTGAAGGCTTCCGTTGGGTTGGTTCTGATGGTGGCTTCCTGAAGAACCTCTCCACTGCTGCTTCTTGTTTCTCGGCCAGTGATGCGCGGCTGGTGCTTGGGAGCAGTGCTTTCAGGAAAGTGCCGAAGGCTTTCAGGCGACTCCTCGACCTGGCTTGGTCCTCTGGGCTGGTGGGGGCACTCTGCTTCTTTGCAGCTTTTTCGGCGGCTGCCTTCTGCTGAGCCCTCTCTGATCCGCTTTGTGTGGTCGTGCTAGTTGTGGAGCTCGTCGCGATGGCTGTTGGGTCTCTGGGGGCTTTCAGGAAACTTAAAGTTTCCCCTTTGTCCTCATAGACGACAACCTCATGTTGTTCCGAGGCTTTTAAGCAGCCGAAGCGGTCTGCGACGTCTCCTCTCTCTCCTCCGACCTCCATCGCGTCAACGCTTATTGTGCGGGCTGTGACTGGCACGTGTTCTCCGGCCTCCCTGATCTTTTGAAGCAATGAGCTTGCCTGAGCAAATGAAGTCTCCTCCTGCCACTCGAGTAGTGCGATCGTCTTTCCTTTGAATCGCACTAGACGGCATCGGTGGGTGGCTACTTCCACTTGAGGCAGTGCGGCGTACTTACTGCCTTTCACGCTGGTTTTGTGGTGCTTCCGTTGATCAAGGCGGCAAGGCCTGGTGAGATAGTAATACGGGCTGCAGCTCGGCTTGAACCTATGCAGAAGCTTATGCCTAGCTTTTCTGTGTCTCTGTTCATGAACAGAGCGACACCTCTCAGCCTGACACCTGGGACTCCATCTCCTCCACATGCCAGGAATTCCGTGATGGGCATGGCGCTGGGCGCTGGTTGTAGGCTAGCTTCGGCTGTTGCTGCTTCTGCCGCTGGCACTGGCCGCTCGTTGGTGTTTCCGTGTGTGTCTCGTGTAATGGTGAGGCGTGTACGTGTTATGTTTTGTGTTGTTGTTGACTGTGTTGCAGTTGTTGTGGTTGTTGCTGTGGTCGTGACTGTTCGCCTAGCAGATGTTAGTCGGCTTCGACTTTGTGAGGTTGCGTCCGTTTTGTTAGCCTCTGCTGCGACTATGGCGACTTTGCTTGCAAATGCCAAGAATGGTTTTCTGGTAGCCGGTCTCCCCATGATGGTGTGGAGTATGGACTGGCTCAGCTGGGTTTCGATCTTGACTTCCAGCTCCATTCTGTCGTGACTGAATCTGGGGCATTCAAAGAGTAGATGCCAGACGGTTTCGTCGCAGCTGGGGTCACAGACGCACGAGGGACTATCTTTGAGGTGAAAGCGGTGGAGATACGCAGAGAATCCTCCGTGTCCTGTTAGGACTTGTACATGGACCGGTGTGAGAGCTGCGTCTCTGAGTGTTCTTTTTGCCGCTAGGACGTCTGGAAAGAACACTTTCGTGACCGATCCTGTACTCGAGGATTCGTAGCGCACCTGCCACTTCTTTATATTCCCCTCCCGTATCTTCCTTCTCACGAACGATACGGGGACCTTGCTGTAGTCTGCTGTATCTTTTGTTAGGGCTGCCTCCTTGGCTAGCTCGTCCGCTCTCTCATTTCCGGCGGTTCCCACATGGGCCTTGAGCCAAAAGAGCCTCACTTGTCGGCCTTCTTCTCTGATCTCGCGGACGCATCTCTTGATTTGTAGTGCCAAATGGTGAGTGACGGACGGACTCCTCAGCAGGTCAAGTGACGATCTTGAGTCACTTAAGATGTTTACGGAGTCCGCACTGGATTCTCTTGCTATCCTCACAGCTCTGAAGAGAGCGTACATTTCCGATTGGAAGACCGTGTTGTGGCCGTTGTGGGGCTCCAGGCCAAATGTGCTGGACTTCGACTCTTTTCCATTTTCCCACCAAGTTAGGGCAGCGCCGACTTTCCCCTCTATCTTGCTGCCGTCGGTGTATATTTGGGGACCGATTACTTGATGAGTTTCCAGGGTCTCAGGAGTCAATTCCTCTAGGCGTGCATAATCTGTTGTTATGAGTAGCGCTGGGTGGGGGTTTTGAGAGTGGTGCACGTTGCACTCCAGCTCGCGGCCAGGCGGTATGAACTCTTGGGAATGCCCCTTTTTGATCTTGAAATGTTGGTGTAGGTATTATAGGCAACACCTCTGCCCCGCAAAAAGTCTACAAGCGTGACGTTTTTAATTATGGATACGAGCTACCAGTGGCGGCGTGCCTACCAGCCAACAATACTTCAGAAACCCCAACATCATGAATAGTAGTAGGTTATAAAAGAAAGCCAAGCTTGTATAAAAGTAACGCCAGTAGCCCAGTACTAGCCACAGTAGTCACAGTAGTGCCGTGAATAACCCAACCAACAACGACCAAGTTTGAATGGTTATAAAAAGGTGGCTGCATAGTATATCGCAACTTTGAGAGGCGTTATGGGCAGTTGTAAAGATACCTACTGTATGTGACTCAAGCTGGCTGGACAATTCTTCAAAATAGCTCGCACTAGGTCAATAGGGTTATGTGACGGCTAAACACCCTTATTTCAGAATTTGTGACGCTACAGGATCTTAGATAATCGATCGAAAACGTGTCCAGCCAGCCAGCTTGAAAAACCACTTTTCGCTGGTCTCTCAATCTCGGTAACGGAAGTGATTTTGACGACTTTTTGCATATCAACGGGCGTCACATAATTTTGTGACAGGCATCGAGCTAAAAGTTTTGTGATACGTACAGTGGTTTAGTCGAAAAATGCAAAAATCTGTGTCCAGCCAGCTTGAATTTACGTATAAAACTTCTGGCTGGCACTTACGAATCTTAATAGCGGTAGCGTTTTCGAATATGACTCCTTTACTAACATTTAGTGACGCAATGAGACTTCAATGAGTGACAGTAATAACGTTTGATTTATGGCGTCACATGTAAGGGTTTACGAGAAATCAATAAAAACTTAATGTCCAGCCAACCTGAGTTCAAACTGGCTGGACACATGTATCTCCGCTGCCTGATGATCTACAACCTTCAAAATGTGTTCAAAATTTTGTGACGGGGACGATAATGATAACCTGAATTTGTGACGGAGAAACTTTGCGTAGTTTCAAAGATAATGATCATTTAAATTTTCCCTTACAAACATCCATTAATATTGTGAGGTGACTATATTTTTTACGTAAATAAAGAATTTCTTTTTAATCGACTAATCGGCCGGTAGTAGCCACGCCTGCTTTGTATTTGATTTCCCCGTGGGAATAAAAGGTTTTCCTGCAATAAAAAGCGTAAGTATGTGTTAATTCAAAATAATAATTGACTACCAGCGCTGCAAAAGAGAGCCCACTTGTATTTTGCGTTTAGTTCATTATTTTAGGTAAGTAATAGACGTTCTTTATCTAAATCACCTAGCTAACTAGGTAGTACGTACTAAAACCAAATGTGATTGTATCTTGTCATATGAATCAATAATGAATAGTTTACCAAAATACTTTAATCAAAAAATGAAGACTGGTGCTGTGATTGATTTTGTGTAAGAATTGTCTTTTATAAATAAGTATTGAAGAATACTCGTACTTTAGTATATTCAGCTATATACATGATTAAAATGACGACCACCGACTTCATTTGCGCTTCAAACACTTAGGGCGGTGGTAAAAACAACGTGGTGGTACAAGGCGAGGGTTACTGAAGTGCAAATGGAGTTGATCGTCGTCATTTGAAACGCTGTTTACGTACAAATAAATAAATGTGATTTTATTTACAGAAAACATTATTTTTTCATTTAAATACCTTAGAGCATTAGTGATCCTGACACATTAACTACCATGTATTCGTACGGTCGAACAAGCTAATTGGTTTACAGTTTAACCCACAAATTACATTGTAAAGTGTAAACCAAATAGCTTGTTCGACCGTACTTACCATGAAAAACACCAATACCTACTACTACACTTTTGTCTATACGAGTATCTACAGTTATTCTTATTAATATCACCAATACACGGATTTTCGTCCATTAAAGAAAACACCATAAAATATACTTAGTCCTACATAAGACCTACATTATTGGTAACCCTACTGCAGTGTTTGTATGAGAAAATTTAAATGATCAATACAGGGTGTAAAAGACCTCTTCACGAAGCCGTCAACCAAGCATTCTGTACACCAAACTAAGTAACACTGCGCAAAAATAATTGCTGGGAAACGAAATTTTTTTTTGGACCTAAAAAATAATCAGATTTTTGTAGCGCGCAATGATTAGCGCGCTACCGACTGTTCCAATGTGTGCGTTGTGCCTACACGCCACACTGCACACAGCCAGGCGGCGCGGCTCCGCCCACCGCGCATTACTGACGCTACTCAGCGTAGGTACCTACTTACCTAGCAAAAAGTATTAGATAAATTAACTTCGATTAAACTCATCATCATCATTTCAGCCGAAAGACGTCCACTGCTGGACATAGGCCTTCCCCCAAGAGTCGCCACATTGACCGGTCCCGTGCGACTCGCATCCAACGGATTCCCGCAACCTTCACCAGGAGGTGGAGGTCTTCCGCATCGTCTTCCGGTTCGCGGTCGCCACTCTAGAACTTTTCAGCCCCATCGGCCATCCGTTCTACGAGCAATGTGTGCCCCTTTGATTCATAGCTTTTCAATCTTAACGCTAAGGGCTTAAGGGTCAAAACTGGTTAACCGCCGTCTGTGTCAAGTGTTTGTAGATAAGATAGGATGTGGTGACGATGTGATTGTCGTTAGAGTTTGATTTATTATTGCAATTTTGTTAATCATCATCATCATCCTATTAATGTTCCCACTGCTGGGACACAGGCCTCCACTCAATGAGAGGGAATGGGCTATAATCTACAACGCGGGCTCAGTGCGGATTGGTAGATGTCACATGTCTTCGATTTTTTGGTTCTAGGACATGCCGGTTTCCTCACGATGTTTTCCTTCACCGTTTTGAGAGCAGCGGTGATGAAATAAATTACACAAAGTAATACCTACGCCTGTCTGGGTTCGAACCCACGACTTACTGTTCGTAAGTCGGTGCCGCCACCACTGGGCCACCGCTGCTCAATTTTGTTAGTAAATATCAAAATTATTATGGAAACTTTTGTAAACATTTATTAAACAACTCATCATCAACGTTTAATGTAAAACATCTGAAACCAAAAACCAAGTTCAGCCGTGCTGACGGTTGTACAGGCGCCAGCAGGTCAACCTACCCGAATCTGCCAAATTTTGCCAATCGAACGTGAATCTTACTTCTTTGTAATAAAGTTGAAAATCTTTTGCAGCAATTTGACCGATTGTGGTAACATGATGTGTGGCGTCTGTACCTTAAGGCTTGTAGTTAGGTATTATACGGCCGCTCGAGTTCAAACGTTACCGCGACACGTGGCGCGGGCGGCCGCGCAACGTGGCCCCGGGAAGGTACGTAGATATTGCAGTACTACATGCGTAAAAATACTTAAATTAAACTAGGTACCTACTTACCTACTGACCATCACTGTCGCTGTTATTCAGGATCGGTGCCCTCTCGCCTCTCGACACTCACGAGCTCTGGTTCGAACTGCCGACCACCCACGCGGAGACAGACGCGCGCTCGCGTCAGCGTGTTTTCATGAACCCTCTCTAGGATTCCTTCTCGCTCTGACCGCTGCTTCAGTTCATCAAAAACATCAATGATTTTTTGACGCATCTCAGCAGCGGTCTCGCAGGGGCGGTCAAACACCCTATCCTTCACGTAACCCCACAAAAAGAAATCCAGAGGGGTTAAATCAGGTGATCGGGCAGGCCAAGCATGAGGTCCGTACCTCCCAATCCATTGGTCTCCGAACAGCCGTGTCAACTCTTCACGTACCGGTCTCACGATGTGCGGGGGCGCACCGTCGTGCTGGTACCACACGTTTCGCCGGCGCTGCAGTGACATGTCGTCCAATGTTTCTGTCAGGTAGCCCCTTACGTGATCGAGGTAGGCAGCTCCGTCCATTCGGTGTGGCAGGAAAACAGGGCCCAGAATCTGGTTTCCAACAATGCCTGCCCATACATTGTGTTTCCATCTAGTCTGGAAGCCCGTTTCCTGCATTTGGTGCGGATTCACGGAGCACCAATAATGTGAATTACGACGATTCCACATGCCGTTGTTGGTGAACGTGCTCTCGTCCGTGAACACAATGTTCTTTACGAATCCTCGATCCTGCCTAAGGAGCCACCTGCAGTAATCCATGCGGCGTATTGCGTCGCCTGGCACGAGTGCTTGCACACGATGGACTTTGTAAGGCCTCTGCCTATCCCTCTTCAACACCTTGTGCACAGTAGAATGCGACACTGAGTGCCGAGCGCGATGGCCATGCCGCCTCCGCAACACTTTGGCCGCTGTGCGCACGCCCAATCGAGGGTTTTCACGTATCACCTGCAGGATGGCCTGTTCGGTCGCGGATCGTACTTGACGGCCGACTCCCTCTCGAACAGGTACAATAGGCTGGTTGTCTAGCAGCCGCTGCACTGCTCGGGTGAAAATACGTAAGTCTCTTGGCTGGAACGCGGTCGGGTACTCTGTTCTGTAGAACCTACGAGCTGCGGTGGCATTTCCCCGAGCCATCCCGTAGCAGTACACCATGTTCACGTATTCCCTTGCAGTGTATTGGTGAAATGGCATGTTTAAAAATCTCAAACACAAACTACACACAACACAAGTACCTACTTAAGACAAAACACAACACAAAATACACACTCAAAGGAAGTCGGTTAAAAAAAACACAAAGTAAAAGTTTTCGCGAAAGCTATCAGACATGCACATTCGATGACATAAGAAACCAAACTAGGTACTAAATAAAAAATAATCCTTAAAATCTTCATGAAATTAGGTACTTACATTTCTTTGTCGGAAACTACACACACACCACATCGCACACAACTACATACACAACGTCGGTTTGTAGGTCCCGACTCCCGAGGCGGTATCTTTAAACATTTTCGGCCAAATTTTCTCATCAACCAACATTTTGTGGTTTAAAATCATTTGGAGAAATCCGAAAATTTTCCCAGTGAACCTTGAACCTAATCTTGTAGCGATAAAGTTCAAAATCTTTAAATAATTTTACACTCGTCTCCGGTGCCCGCGCCGCTGTACCTAATGCTAGCATCGATCGATTGATCGATCGATCGATCGTTGATGTAGCTAGAATTCCGTACCTACTTCCTTGCAATTTTATGATTGACGCAAATTTAGACATTTTTCCCAAGTGTCTGAGTTTGTTGCTTTCATGAAGTAGCTAGTAAAGGTACTTGCTTTAACTAAAAAAAACATACTTTCCGAGTTTTAATTTATTGCTTAACATTTTCACTAAGGTGTAAATTATTCAGTAAATGCTGTTCAGTTTATTTAAAAACCTGCTCTAAAATGATTTAATTTGAAGTAAGTTAAAAAGTATGAGTGTTATTGATATTAACTAATTAAGGAAACAGATAAATTCTCAGTCATTGGTTTAGGTTAAGGCATTCCTGTACCAAGCACCTGTGAAAAGACGTATCGCACACGTTTTAATGTATGGCAGATTACTTTCAAAATTTTTCAAGGAATTTCAAAACTTATCTTTTGGCAGGGTTCAATGATAAAACATAACATCACGCCTGTAATCCTCGAAGGCTTAGGCAGGGGTGTACCGAATAGTACACTCACATTTCAAACGTTATGTTGCCCAACTAAACCGTTTTTATGGTTTGTATGCGCAAACGGAAAAAAAACAGTATTAAAAATACAAAATTAATAACATTTCTACTTGAATCTGCAGTTTTTAAATTATTTGTTGTGGGTTCTTCGATATTGCAATTCGGTATCTCAAAAATCCGCAGAGTAAACTTGTGTTTAAAATCGCAAAGCAAATAACCCATACTTAATCCACGTTTTTTAAAAACATCTGAAATCAAAAACCGTTTAATGCAAAAAATGTCCTTTAATCGATCAGCTGAGTACGCCGCGCGGGTAGGTTACCTACCAACACGGCCGGTCACATTCATGCGTTGAACTCAAATGACTCGAGGTCACGCGCGCCCCGCGGACACAGCTGATACCGCGCGCTTGTGTGCGTGAGACGACCGCGGCGTTGTCAATGTGTGTGTGCGCTTGGCTTGCGCGTACATTGCATTTCGTCAACTTCAAACGCATAATTTGTTAAGAAAATTTTAAAATTTTGATAATGTTTGTTTGGAAGAAAAAATTGTGATGACGCTTAGAATTTGATGATGCAAAAAAGTAGAAAAAAAAAATGACACTTTGACCCTCAATATCTCCGGAACCTGTGATTTCCCAGGTATTGTCTAGAAGAAAAAAATGATCCCATTGATGGGCAGAATATGAGGTTTTCGTTTTCGTTAAGAGGTCTTTTACACCCTTTATGTTTGAAACTACGCAAAGTTTCTCCGTCACAAATTCAGGTTATCATTATCGTCCCCGTCACAAAATTTTTAACACATTTTGAAGGTCGTAGATCATCACTCAGGACCAGGTAGGCTGGACATTAAGTTTTTATTGATTTCTCGTAAACCCTTACTTGTGACGCCATAAATCAATAGTTATTTGTGCAACAAGAGAGCAAAGTCGTTTTTTGCTGCGAGTGCTGATTTTGAATCCTGAGTGTGGCGAGGGATTCAAAGGCACGAGATGCAAAAAAACTTTGCTCTCGTGTAACACACATAACTTTTCACTTCAGCAGCGAGAACACTTTAGGAGATAAAATAATAAACAGGAATAGATTGAAATAACTATTTATTGTGAATCAAAATAATTAACATTGTAGGTAATACCAACTCAATAAAATGGAACATTTTTAAAGTTAAAAGTAAAATTACTGCAAATTAAAAGTAACAGAATTATTTGGCAACGTTATAGTTGCATTGAGTTGAGTTTGATTATCTGGGGTTAAGGTTTCTGTTTTGGTGGCGGACTGAGAAGGAACTACGGTGAACGTTGGTGACTCTGATCGGCTTTCTGTATAAGTACACTGTGCGTCGTTGGAAGTGGATGGGCGTGGGTAAGACCAAGGATCCGAGGTCGAATTCAGACTTATTGTTTCCACTAAACGCTTACAGATTTTCGACTTATTTTCTATTGAGTCTTCAATATAGCCTTCTGCAACCGTATTGGACTTTACCGCCGTGACGTTTTAAAGTGGTGAGATCGGCTCCGGAATCAGCCAAGAGCGTTGCCGAAGTTCTCTGAAAGCAGTGACCCGTGTATAGCCGAGGCTCTTCCAGTTTTAAGAAAGTGGCAATTTCTCGCGGTATAGCACCTATTTTATTTACTCCCATAGACTGTCTTGAGCGTTTATTATTACGGTATTGTATGATGGTCGGTTTTTATATTGGCTGGACGTAAATTTTGATATTTTTCTACAATAGTTACATAATCTTCGCGTACGACAAAAGACCTGTCAAGGTTCGTCTTCGTATTATTCAATTTTACTAACAGTAATTTATCTGAATGCTTTTCGATATTATTAACTGTTAGCTGTAATAGCTCGTTATTGCGACATGCTCCACTAATTCCTATGATCAGTACAACCTGTAATGAAAATATTACATATTAAAAGACATACGTAATGCTTCTTGCAATTTTTTTTTAGTTAGTACGTAATTCCGAACGTGTTTGTCTTTGAGGTGGAATTCCAAATCGGAACTTCGAAAGGGCTGGTCTTTGTCTCTCTCTGTTTCTAATGGCGGGAAAGAGATAGAGTGTGAATGTTTCGAATCGCATGATTAACCCAAGGCTGAATAAGATATTCGCGGCTTTCTGAAAACAAAAATTAAAAAGTTACTTTGTCTCACTCACTCAGTGAGCAAAATCGCATTTTGCTCCATAGTTTTGCTCTCTGATTTCAGGCAGCAAAACCTACATGTTTGAGCTACTGAAGTGAAAACGTTATTACTGTCACACATTGCGTCACTAAATGTTATTATAGGAGTCATATTCGAAAACGCTACCGTTATTGAGATTCGTAAGTGCCAACCAGAAGTTTTATACGTAAATTTAAGCTGGCTGGACACAGATTTTTGCATTTTTCGACTAAACCACTGTACGTATCACAAAACTTTTAGGTCGATGCCTGTCACAAATTTGTGACGCCCGTTGCTAATCAAAGTCGTCAAAATCACTTCCGTTACCGAGATTGAGAGACCAGCGAAAAGTGGTTTTTCAAGCTGGCTGGCTGGACACGTTTTCGATCGATTATCTAAATTCTAAGATTCTGTACAGTCACAAATTCTGAAATAAGGGTGTTTAGCCGTCACATAAAGTGCCCTGTTTGAAGATTTGTCCAGCCAGCCTGAGTCACATCCTACTGTGGTACCAACCAATGATAAGTAAATCTTTGGGGCGCCTCCTGAAGCACTAGAACCTTTATCTTGAATGTATTAATTTTTGTTTAACATCTTTTAAATGTGTAATTTTATTTTTGCCCCATGCCCAAACGAGGCATTTTTATTCGATTCAAATCAGTATAGATACAAGTGATTCTGAACATTTACACGCGAATCTTCCCGGTTATTTTTAAGGTTCTACTTTTATTTTTGTTTCTATATTTTCTTTTATTTTATTTAATATTTTTTTAAGATTTATTTTATCTTTGCTAATTTGGTTACTAATTCCTTATTATTTTAATTAGATTTAATTTGGGTATTTTTTTTTTTTTTGTGTTGTACTAGATGCCACAACAAAATAAAACGATAGCAAGTTCACAGCCATATCGATTTAGACGACATCTTAAATTTAATAGTTCCAATCTGTCCAGGGTCATTGAACTTAAATAACATCGTAATTCAGCTAAAAAAGTGACTCAGAGGACATTGACCTCAACCATATGGCAAAACCTAGAGCAAACCTTGCAGGAATACAAAAGGAAAGACAAATAAATTGTTCATTAATTAATTTATTTATAGTATGCAACATTTATTTATTAACATTACAAAATTGTTCAGCCTTGTGATGGGAGAAGCCGGTTTCAGCCGATGCGCAGATTGACATGATTTTGTAAATAAATAAAAAGATATGAGTTTTAGGCGCCTGTGTCAGAAATGGAATATTATGAGTAGTTTTCACATAATTATGCTGTTCACTGATGCTTTATAATTAAAACTTCTCCTCTTCAAGACCGTGTTTGAAGAACATCATGATGGGGATTTGTGTGCCGTCAATATCTCTGTACTCCATCATGGCGACCATGCCATCGCAGTCCATGGACTCTCCAGTGAAGAACTGGAGCTCCTTAAATCTACCGAGGATGTCCTTCATAACTTTGTTCATGTTGGTCTTGAAAATATTGACCTGGTCAGGTGCTTTCTCTTCCAATTGTGCAACTAATCTGGAATTAAAGCAGATAACATGTTAGAAACATTCCATCTGTACTAAACATGGTTTCTCCCGGATGCAAAGTACTATTATCAGTACTGGAGTAAATTAAATTATAATAACTTTGATAGGTCAGAATAATAATAAATTTGGTGTCAGCCCCCTTTCATGAACAATCATTACAGAATGAATGTTTTTTCATAAAGGTTATTTGCTTTGGCATCAATCGCTCCATAGGAAGTCATTGAGGATCAACCAGTGGTATTAGATGATGCACCATGAACTAAAAACATACAGTAAGGAAAATAAATGGTGTGGTTTGAGGCAAGTGTTAGTTTCAGGAATGCTGAATCAATAAATGTGGCAATGCAAACAGTATGCAATATCAATTTTTGCTGTGTCATTATTATGGAGGCTACAGAGGAAGCAAAAACAAGTTTGACTGCACTGTATATGCGTTAAAATAACAAACAGTTAGTACATACAAGGAAAATGCATAAATTCATCATTGATGCATGGCTTACTAGATCTTACTAAACACTGATCAGTTTCATTGAGTGTGTGAGTGAGTTTTTTCTAAATTCAGTACAGATCTCAGATTTGGACATCTATTTATGCAGGCAAATTTCATACCAATTGCAAATCTAGGTTGAGATTTAGACACACTAGGTCTCAAAACACACACCGAATAGAAGCAAGTACATAATTATGAATTAATGTGAGAACGTTTGTAAAACACAACTAGGTTTTAAATATTATTGTTTTGTTTTGCATGACCATTGTGTTGTGAACAGTGACAAATTATATACAGCTTTGATTCAATATTTCTAAATATTAAACAATGCCTTTGAACAGAATTATAATCAGATATCTTAGGAGATACAATCTGATAACGAGGATTAAATCGGATTACATCCAAGATACACTGGTTATATTCCTTTAGATAAATTGTATTCCTTTGTGCTATTAAAACCAATGCAATCACTAACAGCTGAAATTATCTTGAACTTAACCTACACTGATATGCTGTTAACATAGACATGCCAAAATACAGATAAGAACTTGATTACATAAATATTGATCATGCCATACTTAGCATGCTGTCCACATGTACAGAATAATGTGTCATAGAATTATTGTTTAGACTTTAGAATAAAATATCATTTATGAAAAAACAGGCCAATACTTTCTAGAACAATCTGACTTTGAAATGAAACAAAGAAACAAGAACTGAATGACTTGTTTATGCTGAAATCTATGTGCATATTTATCATCATACATACTTTCAGATGTTACAATGTGCATCATTTTTATCTTTGAATGACTCACAATGCACTTCATGAGTGAACTTTCATTAGTGCAAAAATAACACATGGCATGACTAAGCTCTAGATGAAACAAAATTTGACCAATGAGAGGGCAATGCAGTGTTACAGCAAATACATGATTGGCTGACTGCATAACGCTTTCCTCCTGAAAATCTAGTGACACACCTTGTTGAACCTAGTTTCAATTACCTAGCATATGTTTGCAATAACCATCTTCATTCACTAAGACTTGCCTACAAACCAGTAGCACTTTTCAATGAATTGCACCATTGACTGAACTTGATCACAATTTGAAGTAATAATCACTGAGACACTCACTTTTTCATGTAGTCTTTGAGGTATAATGTGTAGGATTTCTTGTCACCGAAAGCGTATGTTTCGACAAGCCTGTGGTTCAGGACTATGTCAACACCACTTTCGACTGCAGCATCTGTGCCTTCGTCGGCTTCCTCAGCCGAGGGGTTGAAACCTTCGATTTTAATATCGCCCTGTGCTCTCGATACCAGTTTGCCGGTCACTTCGTAAATTACTTCATCGACCAGTTTCATTTTGTAAGTGTCTGAGAACATCTCATCACCTGAAATAAATAAATCATTACATGAAATCCATAGGCACACATTCCCTTTTGTATAAAATGTAGATGTGGCAGTAAATTCTGCAAAATTTGATGATGAGACATCATCACATCACTGTCCGACGAAATGTCAAAATCACTTATCAAAGATACACACTATAAATGAAATATACACGTATACTTTATAGGAAAAACGCAATAAACTTAATTACCAGTAATAATATCTTTATAGATTCTCATTTTGATGGATTAGAGGCGATTAAAAATAATAAAAACCGAAACAACGGCTTCTTGCCCCAAGAACTTAACCGGAAAGGGCTTTGAAAAGAAAAGACGGATGTGCTTAGTGTTGCCAATATTTACTTGATGAAAACTGCTTTGGCAAAAATATATACTTTGAAAATAACATTCTTTTTTTTTGTATAGAAAGAAAAACAAACAAATCCTTGGTAAAAACAAAACTTTGCAATTATGTAGGTTTATTTGGTTAATGTCTAAAATATTTTTTTTACAATGTCCCAAAGGTTTACTTCTTTGTTTCCACAAATACTAACCTATTGAAAAAACTAAACGCATTATTAACGTCATTTCAGCTTTGGTTTTAGCAGTGCAGGATATAGGTGGCGCTTTTAGTCCACGAAAAAATGGAAGTAGTTCTTTACAATTCTAATGTTTGTCGATTATGTGGAGAAGAAAATGATAATGGAAACTTATTATATTCATGTGAAGAAAATAGTCAAAACTTAAGTGAAATAATTAACACATATTTGCCAATCAAGGTAAACTATTTTTATTTATTGTGATTTGTATTGACTTCAATCAATATGAAATTAAAATGGCTGACAAAAGTACGAATTAACATTTTGTAACTTATATCTGTAATTTAATACGACAATAAACAAAAATATCGGAGAAAGACACATAAAAAAATAATTACATAATTCAGATCATGGAGTTTAAATCCCATAAATAAAGAAGGACATTTTCAATTTGTCAAATGTCAGATTTATTAGCATTTCAATCTGAATTAGAGCTCGCGCCAAGTTTGTTTTCTTCGTAGTTTTTAGAAGAATATAGAGAATAAAAATATTAAAACATATACATAATTTACGCTAAACGTTACCGTTAATATGTAATTTTAGGTTGCTGATGATGGGCAGCTGCCTCGTACCATTTGTCCAGGATGTACCATACAGCTGGAAGCCACCGTAGAATTCCTAACATTGATTATAAACGGACAAGTAAGTAAGCTTTACATTCACTTTTCTATGACCCTTGTAGCCCTGGCTGAAGGTATGGGATTTTATTCAACAAGCACTGTTTTCTAAGATGACCCACTGACAGAACATATACTCGTAAAACGCATCTATATTCCAGAAAGTAATACGTGAACTTCATCTCAGAGAGAAAGAATACAAGAGAACTTTACAAAATCCCCCTACGGAACAAGAAATTGTAACGGATAAGATAATTTATGAAGGTAAGATAAAATACAGTTGTAATTGCTCTGGAACATATTAGCACACAAGAATATAGGAATATTAGAAAATTATATTCATAACTTCATTCTTTCAACTCAAAGCTGCTGAGCGCTAGCTTGAACCACTGAGATATAACCATTTCTACCATGCAGTCTGTTGTGAACCAATTTTTTACAAATTCCAGTTAATACAGGCGATGGAGTATACCAAGTAGAACACCCCATTTCCTTACAAGTGGCTGGAATTGAAAAGCCAAAACGCAAGAGAGGCAGGCCTCCCAAAAAGCCTAAGTCTCCGGAGGAGTTAGCGAAGGAAGCTGTTGCAAAGGCACAGGTAGTAAAACATGTTAAAAGGCAAGACAGGGAAGATGAACCAACTGGGAAGCGGAGGAGGAAAACCCCAACAAGGTTCAGAGAAGCCGTTCAGGTAATTTTATTATTTAAAACAAATTAGTTTGTTTTTGGAAACAAAAGATGTTGACATCTTGAAAAATATTGTATTAAACTATTAATAGTAATTCATTGAAGACAATTGGCTAATCAAATAATTTAAATTGCCTGTTATTGTAATTGTAAATAAACAAACAATACAGATGTATATTTGGAATTGTAATGCACTCTTATGACACTTCCAATTATTTTAAGTATTAGAGCATTTCACTCCATTCTTTACGGAAAGATGCCTGTTTGAATCTGCTTTAATCTAAATGCCAATTACTTACTATACAATATTAAAGTAAACAACAAACTTAACGGTGCCTTCTAGGGTAAAGAGCTTGAGAGAATATTCAAAGAAGAAGGAGTAACAGATGGCGATGACAGTGAAATTGACGTGAAGATAGAACAGCAGATAAACGCAAAGCCATCTGTCCCTAAAGAACCGGAAGTTATTGGTCACCTGGAGGAGTCCGGTGAACTGGTTGTTGTTGTCAAGGGCAAGGGTCGTGGAAGGCCTAAAGGTAAGTTAGAACTTCCTACCTCAAAATAGAGAGAGTAAAAAAATATAGAGTAAAATAAATTAGTAAAATATAGAGAGAGTTTATGTTTGTGCCGAATTCATGTTATGCCAAAAAAACAACTGACATTGCCTAGAACAGCAATGAGCTATCTCAATGAATTCTTCTCTACAAAATTCCAGGTCCCATGACGCCAACTCGCAAAGAATGCGCGATATGCGGTATGGAATTCACCTGCACTGGCCGATACATGTCACACGTAGCCCAACATGGCCCAGTGCTGTACCAGTGTGGCCAGTGCTCCGAGACATTCACCACGCGGCTGCACTTCAACAACCACCAGAAGGAACTCGAACATACTGGACAAAATATTATACCGTGCAAGAAGAATGTTGACAGAGTTAGGGCTAAGGTGGGTTTGTCTTACTTATTTCCTTTAACTGATGCTTTGGATTCACATGCACAATGGTCCACTTCAAGGACTAAGTGTGGAAACCTCCATGATAGATAGATGCTTTGGATAAATTGAAGAACTGTCTCCATGGGACCAACATAGCAAATAAATCAGATGCATTTTGGTTGAGTAAAATTGAAATTTTGTATGGATTTGCAAAATATTTTTTTCGCGATAATGGTGATAGTTGCATGGAGCAGGTTGTTCAGGTTGATAGTCTGACCACATCCTTAAAAATAACCACAGACCATAACTTTCTGATACATAAATATGTATAACTCACCTGCTTTGGCTATATAAATAAATAAATAAATATATCTTTAAAATACACCTGATGGTAAGGATGTATTGTAACTTATGTCATTGTGTTACTATGGTTTCACATTTCCTTTGTCATCAAACACACACGCGGCGTTGTAAATAACGCGCAAATTATGTAATGGCCTTGAGTGAGCTACACAAGCAACACGCATCTTGCGACAACGCGACACTTGCAGAAAATTCCTCATGAAAAAAAAATGCACTTCGCATCTTGTAAACTTCATCTGGTAAACTAAAGCTGTCATAGCAAACTGAATTCACAATATTGACAAACATGCGACCTCATGCGTCTTACGTATGTTTTTTTATCGCGAACTCCGAGTTAAATTACCAAACATTTATCATTTCAGAAAAGTGACAAAGCAAGAACTGAAACAATAGTAATACCAGATCAGCAACCACAAACAATGAAGTCGGATACTGTGAAAATTCTAGAAAACGTGATATTACCTATGCCTTTAACAACCTCTTTGCCGGATTTAAATCCTCAGCCAATAGTTATTGAGAATGATGTGAATGGGTCTGAGTTTCTGAAGACTGGCCCTGCTATTGAGATTACCTCTAGTCCTAGTATTGACAGTGATGTTAAAATTGTTGGTGAGTATATCACTCACTACATAATATCATTAGATAACAAAGTCCTCCGCCGCGTCTGTTGTCTGTCTGCTCGCGATAAACTCAAAAACTTCTGCACCGATTTACATTATGTTTTAACCAGTGGATAGAGTGGTTCTCGATTAAAAATCGGGCGGGCGAAGCCGCAGGTATCAGCTAGTCTAGAATATGTAAGATATAATGATGATGATGAAGAGAAAGCATTATAAGGCCTCCTAGTCCTCCCACTTGGAGTATTGGTGAACTGATGAAGGCTGTGGGAGTCACTGGATACTAGAAGCACACAATTGGTAGACATAGCGACACTTGGGGGAGGCCTACGGGCCGCGGTGGATGTCCTTTGGCTGATATAAAAATGATAGACGCCTTGCACACAACTGGAAAAAATTAAACAATTTGTTTTAATTCCAGATTCGACCACAGATGTTGGGACAGAGAAGTCTGATGATGTAGATATAGTAGAAACAACTTCGTCTGGGAAACCCAGGTTGAAGTGTAACCACTGTGACAAGACTTTCAGTAGTAAACAGAGCAAATCTATGCATATCAAGGTAATGTAGAACGAATGGTTGTCAGAAAACTGTTCTATCAACTTATAATATTTCCAAAGTTTCTACATATTGTATATCTGTTTTTTGGATAAAAACCCTGTCTTATCCGAAATGTATACCAATGACATTGCCAAATAAAATAAGGAGATAAAATATTCATGAAAGGAAAATGTTTATGAATTTTAAAATGCATGATTTTTGTCTTAAATTACCACCATTTCCCTCAATGTAACAAAAAACGTGACAACACCGTCACGTTTTAAAAGTTTGCTAGAATTCTCTGTACAAGTCTGTTCAATCGTCAAATTTCTCGTCAACTGTTTGCATAAAACGTAATTTTCCGCGAGGCGACCCGGACTGGCGCCGCCCGTACCTTTGTGTTGCCATGTAAGTTTCCTTATTTTATTCTTATTCTTTATTGCACACAAAAAACAACAAATATACATATTAATTGCAATAACACATTACATTTTATTTAATTATCATTGAGGTATTTTTTGTACTTGTTATCCTTATAGGATTACATAAATAAAATCTAGTCCCGATACCAAATAATACTGACGAATCGGACAGGGTTTAACAAATGTAATAGATATATGTATTCAGGTTGTCGATTTAAGGTGGACGCATACTTATCCGCGCCGAAGGAATCGACCGCCGAAAGAATTTTTTCTCATAAGTATGACGTCATCTATTCGTCCGATTCTAAAATTCGATTCTTTCGGCGCGGTCGATTCCTTCGGCGCGGATAGGTGTGCGTCCACATTTAGGCACCTTGAACGGGGATAGCTTTGCAAAGCCTTTTGACTGCCAGAGCATACGCGTGCCCTCCACGCCAAGCCACAATTTCACCTACCATTTTGTCACATATTTGTGTCGTTTCTTTGCACGCTTATGTGACTATGGTGACCAAACGTGTAATATGACGGCTAGGCTAACCTTGAAATATCTCTAAATCGCCCCCTTGAATCATAGTAAAAAGTTTAAAATCAAATTAAGTTTTTTAAACCTAATAGCATTCTGCAAGAACAAGAGTTGAAATTATAGCTTTAGCACGGTAACGCTACTTTCGATAGCACTATTACAAGGTAGATAGCAACGGAAATTAATTACACTATATTTGGTTCTTGTTACAGGCGGCTCACCTAGGCGAGCGTCCATACGTATGCGGCGAGTGCGGCCAGCGGTTCGCGTACCCGCGCTCGCTAGCCTTGCACGCTGTGTCGCATCGACGACGCGCTGGCAATTCTAAGGGCTACGCTTGTGATCTGTGTGGGAAGGTAAATTAACTGATTTAATTCACCAATATTTGTAGAGCTGAGGACTTTTATAACATTGCCGTTTGCTGTGCCTAAAGCTTATGGTCAACACGCGAAAGCACTAGATGACCGAAAATCTGATTGTTGTCTAGTTCTGGGACGATGTTTTTTTGCATGTTATACAACGGCAAATTAAGTGTTATATTCAGTGGTGTCAGAAAAACTTCTACTTTACGCTCATTTCCTAAATAATCTCTTAACATCGACTCAACAGTCAGCGTTATCTTTACGTAATGTTTGTCTTCCATTGCAGGTCCTCAACCACCCTTCATCAGTGGTATACCACAAGGAGGCGGAACATGCGGGTCAGAGATACGTGTGCAACAAATGTGGCAAGTCCTTCAAACACAAACAGTTGCTGCAACGACATCAGCTGGTGCACTCGCAGGACAGGCCTTATAATTGTAAGGTAAGCTAACAACTCTGGTGAGATTCGACTATTCTTTTTGACTTCGGGCCATTTGCTAGTCGGAGTCGCGTATGAAAGGTTCCGTACTATAGTAGTAGGGGAGACTTTTTTTCTTTTTTTTTTTTTTTTTTGTTATTATAGTGGCAACAGAAATACACATTCTGTGAAAATTTCAACTGTCTACCTAATACGGATCATGAGATACAGCACGCTTACAGACAGACGCACAGCAGAGACTTAGAAATAGGGTACGAGTACGGAACCCTAAAAAGGCTATCGGGATCTATATTAGTATCGGCAAGTCCCTTTTAAGAAGCACCATACAGTTCTTTCCGAGCGGAGCCTGACACATACAACTTTGAAAAACATAACATGTTTAAAACCTAAGCCTTTGGTTCACAGTTATGCAGTGCCTCGTTTAAGACGAAGGCAAACCTGCTGAACCACTCGCTGCTTCACTCCGGCGTCAAGAAGTTCTCGTGTGAGATATGCAAGCACAAGTTCGCACACAAGACTAGTCTCACGCTGCATATGAGGTGGCATACTGGTAAGACAAATGCTAAATACTAAATATACCAGTATATTGGGCTTATAAATGAGAAAAGAGACAACCATAACATTGTTTTGTACCATAGTTTTACTCACAAGTATTTTAATTGAATTATTTCAACCTCCTTACATATTAATAATGTTGGTTTTTTAATCAACAACTATCTTGTTAAAATGGTCCATGTCTTGACGCTTTAGCGATTACAGAGATGAGTAAGAATTCTGTTTCCTTTGCAGGTCAAAAGCCGTACTCTTGCAACGTTTGCGGCAAAAGTTTCAGTCAGAAAGGCAACCTGTCGGAGCACGAGCGCATCCACACCGGAGAGAAGCCCTTCCAGTGTACCTTGTGTCCGCGCAAGTTCACCACCTCCAGCCAGCATCGCCTGCATGCGCGGCGGCACAACTCTGATAGACCGTTCACGTGCGCGCATTGTGGGAAGAGGTATGATTCATCACCATTATTCTCCTGCTCTAATTTAATTTATTTGGGGCTTTTTTCAGCCACGATATTCAAACAAAACGCCATCTAGTGAAAAAAGGCTGCGGGATAGGCGACGGAATTGCCTCAATTCTGTGTTTATGTAGTGTGGTGACGTGTAGAATGGGCGCCTGCACCGCTGCGGGGAGTGCGGCCGCAGCTTCGCGGAGCGCTGAGCGCTGTTTATGTAGTATGGTCACGTTGTACAGCCGGCTCATGCCGCAGGTTCGTGTCGCGCGGCTCGTGGGCGGCGCACGTGCGGCGCGTGGGCGGCGGGCGCCTGCACCGCTGCGGGGAGTGCGGCCGCAGCTTCGCGGAGCGCCGGCCGCTGTTTATGTAGTATGGTCACGTTGTACAGCCGGCTCATGCCGCTGGTTCGTGTCGCGCGGCTCGTGGGCGGCGCACGTGCGGCGCGTGGGCGGCGGGCGCCTGCACCGCTGCGGGGAGTGCGGCCGCAGCTTCGCGGAGCGCCGGCCGCGGTTTATGTAGTATGGTCACGTTGTACAGCCGGCTCATGCCGCAGGTTCGTGTCGCGCGGCTCGTGGGCGGCGCACGTGCGGCGCGTGGGCGGCGGGCGCCTGCACCGCTGCGGGGAGTGCGGCCGCAGCTTCGCGGAGCGCCGGCCGCGGTTTATGTAGTATGGTCACGTTGTACAGCCGGCTCATGCCGCAGGTTCGTGTCGCGCGGCTCGTGGGCGGCGCACGTGCGGCGCGTGGGCGGCGGGCGCCTGCACCGCTGCGGGGAGTGCGGCCGCAGCTTCGCGGAGCGCCGGCCGCGGTTTATGTAGTATGGTCACGTTGTACAGCCGGCTCATGCCGCAGGTTCGTGTCGCGCGGCTCGTGGGCGGCGCACGTGCGGCGCGTGGGCGGCGGGCGCCTGCACCGCTGCGGGGAGTGCGGCCGCAGCTTCGCGGAGCGCCGGCCGCGGTTTATGTAGTATGGTCACGTTGTACAGCCGGCTCATGCCGCAGGTTCGTGTCGCGCGGCTCGTGGGCGGCGCACGTGCGGCGCGTGGGCGGCGGGCGCCTGCACCGCTGCGGGGAGTGCGGCCGCAGCTTCGCGGAGCGCCGGCCGCGGTTTATGTAGTATGGTCACGTTGTACAGCCGGCTCATGCCGCAGGTTCGTGTCGCGCGGCTCGTGGGCGGCGCACGTGCGGCGCGTGGGCGGCGGGCGCCTGCACCGCTGCGGGGAGTGCGGCCGCAGCTTCGCGGAGCGCCGGCCGCGGTTTATGTAGTATGGTCACGTTGTACAGCCGGCTCATGCCGCAGGTTCGTGTCGCGCGGCTCGTGGGCGGCGCACGTGCGGCGCGTGGGCGGCGGGCGCCTGCACCGCTGCGGGGAGTGCGGCCGCAGCTTCGCGGAGCGCTGGCCGCTACTGAAGCACATGCGCAAGCACTCCGGCGAGCGCCCCTTCCGCTGCCCGCACTGCCCGCGCGCCTTTGCCGACTGCTCCAACCTTAACAAGCATAAGAAGGTATGTGCACCACCAGAACATTTTACAACACAAGTACTAAACGTCATCGGCCGGCTTTCACAGTTATTCCACCTGACTGTAACAACTCATCATATCATTACATCTGATCAATTGGATTCATTTTAAGATTGAATAAAATAACAACCTAAAGTTATAAATCACATGTTGCATTTACTTCAGATCCGTCAGCTTTTGGCACAATTACGTTGTTACATTGCGACTTCAAATTTTATCATAATAATCTGTATTGGATCTGAAGTTAAATGCAACAATCTTTTAGTATGTGAAAGAACTTAAAAAAAATACGATCGATTATCGACCACTAGTAACAATAGTTTCTCCCTTACAGCAAGTCCACAAACAGATCAGCTTACTGGCGAACGCGAACCAACAGCAAATACCTGCACCCATGCCTCTGAAGATGGAACAGCAACAATCTGATCTCATACAGCTAGGGGAACAAACAGTTGCCTTGCCTGAGACCTCGCCCGGCAAGCTGCTACAAGAGGCGACGGAGGACGAGTTGGAAGAGAGAGTGATTTATGTGACCTATGACGTGGATGGTGCTGAGTCGCCTGCATTCCATATACTGGACGCTGATCAGGTCAGTGGTACTTGGTGAATTGTGGATGTTTTTAAAAACGGCAACCCTCATTTGCTAAAATTGTAAATAATTATAGTAAACTGTCGAATGGGGATGCACACTGTGGAACTAGCAAAGCTGGTTCCAAGCATCATCATTTGTTGAAAATCAAGGAATGTCATTTCATATTTAAAATACTTTGACCTCATTGGTCAGATTGATACCAGCAATGGTGGCGCCCTCTACAATTAGCTTTTAACGGTCATCCCCATTCTACGATTCTTTTGTTTCGTCCTATTGCCAACACTTGATTAGTAGTGGATGTAGTCACAAGCACAGAGCATCAGTATGTATTTGTACTTACCCAAAATAAAAACGATTTTCTCGTGGAATATCTTGTAAGTTTTATCCCTATTTCATAATATGGGCTCGAAAATACTTCTTGTGACAGCATGAAATTGCAATCAATAAAGTAAGAAAAAATCACTACAAGTTTCTAACACAGTTTACACATACTGGTGCTTGTTACTGTGCAAGATGGTGGTCTGTCTTTCCACACAAAACTTGAAGATTTTCACATCATAGCCCATTTAGATAGATTTTCTCTAATCTTAATTGGCTACCTTTTAATTCCAGGCAGCAACTCTAGAAGAAGATAAGGTGCTAACAACATGCGAGCTGTACTCAGGCCCCTCCCTGCTCGTCCCGCAGCCCGAATACGAGCAACTAGAGCTCGAACACGAGCAACTAGACCTGCAACATGAACAACTCGAGCAGGAGGAGTTAGAGCAGCTGCCTGAACAGCTTGTCTTGGAAGGACATGACCAAAATATGCCTGTAAGTACAATGGTCATTATCAGTCTAGAACAGTCCACTGCTGAACCTCGGCCTCTTCAATCGCGCATAAACTCAACTCAATTCTCGGTAACTCTCAGTCGCTAGCCAGCTACCCTGCGAAGATCGTCGTTCCACCGAGGCTGAGACCCATCTTACGCTTGCCGATTCGTACTCTAGAATTTCCCTTTTTCTCTTTTGAATCATCAATTGGCTCTTATCCGTACTAATATTATCCCACCAAAAACATTTTCATGTAAAATGTTGCCAAGACGAGCCCATATGACTCGCACTGTCAAAAAGTTATCAGATCTCATGTAGAGCCAAGCTTCTAACACTACACGCCCTAACTCTACAAGGCCTAACTTCACAAACTCTACACCTTAGTCAAAATATGTGGCTTGGCCATTTCGCTACATTCACATCGGCGTAAGGTGAAAAATTAATTCACTGTTCATTACTTTTGTGTTATACATACAATAGTTCTTGTAGTAACGAAATTTTTTTTTATTGAAGTATATGTCTCAATACATTCATTCATTCATAATAATATGTCGATTAATTTTTTTTTTTTTTAACAAGGAGTACCTATACATATATATATCTGGGGGCATCAAGTTTTATTTAGATTATTAGATTAGACCTCTAGCGTCATCAAATCAAAATTAAAATTACAGGTCTCATACAAACTCCCATCCCCTAGTTTAAGGGGTTGGGGGATGAAAGTTACCAGTTTTATATTTTTTTTGTTGTTTGTGTGCTAATACTAGCTTACATACGAAATTTCAGCCTTCTAGGACATTAGGAAATACCCTAAGAATTTTTATGATCATCAGTGAGTCAGTGACGAAATCAGCGTTTTTTAGATATAAATAAAATCTGAAGTATAGAAGCTAATGTAATTAAAACTTAATATGTTCAATAAGTCCGCTATTGACAATATATCCCGAAAATTTTGTTGATCTAGCATAATCCAAACCCAAGTTATGAGGGTTCAAAAAAACGACGAAGCGCTTCGAGAAAAGGTAGGTAGTGCCCGTGCGCTTCGCTTCGCTCGTCTTGGCGGGGGCACTACCGTGCCCCCAGATAAAGGTGAAAGTAACTCCTCTGTTGTCGGCTCAATTAATCTTTTGGCACACAAGTAAAGTTTGACCTGGGCCTTAAGTCTGCTGTTACATTAGTGTCAGAATAGTCTATTATTGACTTCATAATTGTTGATATTGACAAGTTTGGTAATCTACTAACATAAGGCGTCATTATAAATTTCCAATGGTCAACCACTAATACTCCATTGAAAGAAATGGCATCGAATGGTAATCTCGTACATGATGACAAATGATTGACTGGTGCTATTTACGAACTTCTTACTACTTCAGATTGCTTATAACACTAATAAATAGTAAATAAAATGTAATCTGGTGTTATATTAATGGCAATACGATAATGTCATTGTAACACAATTCTATTACTAGACCATTGACCAACCAATGATTGGTCATTATAAATTTAGCAGGTTACAAACTTTAAGCAAAATGACAATGGGATGAGAATAGGATCGTGTTGGAATAACGAATTTATAAAAATAGCAGACTTAGGCCCCTGACTGAGAACAGGGGATACTTTTATTCCCAACCAATACGCGAGCCGGGCTATGATACACTTTTTTTCTTTTATATTTGTAGGTGACGGATGAGCAGGGCAACCCGCTACACTTCACGATGCAAGATGGCACGCGGCTCGCCATCACTTCTGCCGACGGAAAGTCTTTGCAAGTAAGTTGTTCAAACGTTCCCCAAACTCCAATAGTGTTTGGTATGCAATAACATGAGTATTCTATGCCGAAATACTATGATTTCCTTTATTTATCTGTTCTACACACACAGTTCTTAAAACACAAAAAAGAAATGCTGTATTTAAAAAAAAAACCTGACTTATTTTTTTTTTACTGCAGTCGGTTTTTTGTATTTCCAGGACTATTTAACTTTTTATTATACGAGTTTTCTTTTCAATTTATTTTAAAATAGGTATATTATTGTAATCCCTTATTACGTACGGTCGAACAAGCTATTTGGTTTACAGTTTAACCCACAAATTACATTGTAAAGTGTAAACCAAATAGCTTGTTCGACCGTACATACAAACAAGTCAAACACTTCTTTTGGGTTTCGCCACAGTCGGGTGAAAATCATTTAAAAATGTTAATATTATGAATGATGATACTTATTTTAATGTTGTTTCAGGTGATAACTCAGGATGGTCAAACCATACCGGTCGAGATTAACGGATATGCAGATGAGGAGGTAAATATTCCATTTAAAATTAGTGAAGATCTAACACATCTTTAATACTTATTTATTATTCTGCATAGATTTGAAGATAATGACGAAAAACGCAGACCCTTTAAGACATGCATAACCGCCACTGCTGACTTCCGTTTTACATACTTACTTTTAAAGTTATCTTATCTTTATTTTCAGGAGGTTGACAATCCCGACACAATAGTTCACCAGCTGAACTTACAGAAGAGCATAGACTCCAACGTGTCGTCGCCTGTCACGCATTACTTTACCATTGTTTAAATTAAAATGGTTCTACCGTTCCTCTATGAGAGGGAGTAGACAACACAACGAGGGCCCAGTGCTGTTTGGTTGATTTTCTAAATAATACTAACTTATTGATTACGAAGTTTGCGTTTATAGGCTGGTGTAGCGATGTAAAGTATCTGTATTTATTCTATAAGCGATACCACGCTGTATTCATTGTATGTAGAAGAAATGGTTACCATATCTAAGTGAAGTGTCTTGCCATGATTATATTATGGCAAATTATTTTTAATGATGATTATTATCGACGCGTAGCTGATTACTTGCGTCGGTTCGGCATAGTTTACACGAGTTGAGTAGCTAATAATTATTTACTTCTCACACCGTATGAACCACAGAACAAAAGAACTTCTTTTCCTATCCTTCATATATTCTTATATTGTTTTTCTTATCCTCCCGATTTGTATTAGAACGCGTGTCACCGCTTGTCTCCCACTCTTTAACTCCACTACAAGCAAGAGACCCATACGTACGTGCATTACGCACACAAGTAAAATACTCACACTTAGATCGCGAGTTTGCTATTGATTGTCACACTAACGCAAAAACTGTGCTTAACGTGCACTCACCGCACACGCACAAAATAAGAGCGGGATTTCTGGTCAATCGAGATATGAGCGTTCACTTATATGAGCGGCGCGCCTGCACCGCCCACAAGGCCATTCTAACTTCTTTTATCTGTTCTATGGTATGAACATGCCAATATAATGTATTGGTAAAAGTGAGTAGCGCGTCAAGGTACTAGACTCGTGTAAAGCCCTGAGCAGACGAAGGATTTTTGTCCGCCGTATAGACATGACCGTTCTTTCGTGTTTTCGTCTATTGGTGGGCATACATTGTTGGTTGTTGCAAATTGTTCGCGGACAAATTCTCCTTCGTCTGCTCAGGCCCTAAATTAGACATATAATATGCGACCATGCCTACTCGGGTATGAGCCAGAGCTAGTTTGTGAGGGTCTTCATTATGATAGTATTTATTTTTAAAAGGTACGTGAATTTTAAAGAATAGAAGAGAATGAGTGTTTTGTGATTCTTCACATCTCTCCAGTGCAGAGATATTTTATATTTAATCTGTCACACAATTATGCTTGTAATGCGGCAGAAAAAGCTACTCTACATGTATCCGTATGTCTTTCAAAATTACAAGCAGTGTCCAAACGTTATTTTAATAACCTCTCTAAATATTTATAATTATTAATATAAGTTGCTAACTTCTTAATTGCTCGCAACGTTGATTGATGGATCTCTTTTTAGATATTATTAATTTTAGTTGATTATACGTAAATTATGATTTTAATAGTTAATTAATTGATGGAAATAAACAACTTATAAGTTTTCTGAAATGTCGTCGCCAATGTAACACTAGTACAATAAATAATTTAGTCACAATTTTTTGGCCAATAGTTTTAGACAGTATTATTGTAATTCAATTTAATATAATGATAATTGTTATGTAAATATGGAATAAATAAAAGTTAATTTTATATGATTAAATATTGTTTTATTATTCTTACAACCGCAACGTGCAATACAGCTCTGTGGTGGATCTCGTTGGAATATGCGATTATGAGAATATCGTTTCACGTCCACTCGACGCTTATACCTAATGGTGTGCTCCCTCACCAAGTCGTCCCAAGATTCGATTTTGTTCGGAAACAAGTGAATCTGAACTGTTTATTAACTCATAATGGGGTGGGCAACTGGGGAACTAATGGCGCTAGCATCGCTTGAACCAAAACATCGTCATTGGTTGAAAATCTGTCAATGTCATTTTATAATTCAAAATAGTTTGACTTCATTGGTCAGATTGGGTCTATGCGGTGGACGCGCCATCTACAATCAGCTTTAACTTGCCGACCCCATTCCCGGTGAGGCACCATTAGGTAATAAGGTCTACAAAAGATTGCCGCCCCCCTATTTTTGGCGGGATGCTATCATTTTTGAGGTTTTACACTTAAGCACGTGGGAAAAAAAACTACCACAAATTTTGCCGCCCTAGGCCCGGGCCTACTCGGCCTATAGGGAAATCCACCCCTGGGTATAAGTAGCGGGTGGACGAGGAACGATATACTCTGAATCGCATATTCTAACCAATTTAGTAATAATTATCTTTTAATTACACACCGTAACTTGTCGTGTACGTTACCCTAGCAGGAAAGTGTCTCCTAGAGTTATCTGAGTGGAACGTATAATTAGTGCCTTAGCTGCTGTAAATGTGCCCCCACATAAAGAATTAGTGCCTCTTGTAGTTTTGGAGAAAACTGAAAAAACGATTCCTGCTAGGGTAACGTTTTTCCAGCAGGAAAATTCTAAACGAATGATCGGAGAGAAAAAGATTGTGCATGGCCAGAGAGCTTATATTAGGGCCAAAAAGTGCCCCCAAAAATGAAATTAGTGATGTCCGTGACTACCGCCGGACCACCAACGCCAACCGCTTCCATATTGGGTCAATAATTTGTACTCAATGGGTACCAATTAGTACCCGAACAACAAAATTGGTACCTTAGCAGTTTTCGAGAAAATCGACTTTGAAGGTAGTCACGATCCCTTCAGCAGGACCACCATGAGCGCCGAAAAATGGGGCATTCTACAGCTATTCTAAGTATACAAATAATTTGTACCCATAAATGTGATTCATTTCGTAAAAAAAAAACAGAACTGAAACATTTGTATTTACCGAGAAATCAACGATGATAACTTCGTGCGCTCGTTCAGCAGGACCAGAATGTTGATTTCAAGTTTCAGGCACTTGTCGCTTTCCTCACACCTACATAGACAATTTGTACCCAGGAACATAAAATTAGTGCCCAAAATTCAAAATGCGTTCCTCAGTAGTTTACGAGATATACCATGCCATTGGTGGGGTGGCGGTAGTCACGGTGTTAAATTTTCATTTCAAGATTTCCCTATTAAAAACTGTGATTTCTTCCCAAATTGATACAAAAATTTGTACCCATAAAGAAGTTATAGTGACCAAAAATTCAGATTCCCAAGTGTTGTATTTTAAGAGAAATTAGCTTTCATTATTTTTCCATACTAAATCTCCGCGTAAAACCCGACCAAATTAAGTTGTCATTGTCAATGGTATTACGGCCCGCTCCGGCTTCGTACGGGTTTTAATTTTAGACCTTCCCGGTGGATTTTTGTTCCGTAAATTTTCCGACATTCAAACCTTGTCCTGGGGGTTTCATTTTTATTTATATAGATTGAGGCTTACCCGTAACAAACAGCTCAGCTCAATACCACCTTCAACAAAGTCGATTTTCTCGAAAACTGCTAAGGTACCAATTTTGTTGTACGGGTACTAATTGGTACCCATTGAGTACAAATTATTGACCAAATATGGAAGCGGTTGGCGTTGGTGGTCCGGCGGTAGTCACGGACATAATTAGTGCCCCTTCAGGTTTTCGAGATGCATTTCTTGCTGGAGTAACGTTTTGCAGAATCGTATTTCTCTAAAACCATTGCATGTGCCCCTGTAGAATAAACATACACGTGTAGCTCTTAATTAGTGCTCAATTAGATTTGAGAAAATATTTATAATTTTCAAGTTATCGCGATTTTATGAAAACCTGAAAAAACATCGCAACGCCTAGACAAGTTATAAGCTCGCTGAAAACTGTATTCGGTCCTGGCTAGCCGTGTCTTAGCACGATGCGACATCGTATCGTGTTTATGTGTACCAGCTGTAAGGTTTGCCCCATTAGCCTTTCAGTTAGGTGACGCTTAGTGTTAGTGAAAACGGGCATTAGGCATTATTGTCTGATAAAATCTTTGCCAGACACTTATAGATAAATTTAACACAAATGATAGTAATAAACGAAGTGTTGGTCGTCCAGCGAAGAGATGGGCAGACGATTTTGTTGCTTTTGCCTAATATCCTGGATGAGGTTGGCACAAACAGAGGCCTTCGATATCGTTACAAGTGGCGGGAAACATCTGGACCCTAGGGACGTTGTTGGAGTTGTGGCAGTAAAAAGGGGAGGGCTACACCCAGCAGTGGGTGATTCTGGGCTGATATGATGATGATGATGATGGTGATGATAACCACCAGTGTCTGAATTCGGACTGGATGATCATGAATAGTAATAATAAAAATCTTGTGTAGGTTAACTATTAGACATTTTTGTTGAGAAACAAGTAAAATTAAATTAAAAAAAACCCCCGACACAATGTACTAAAAGTTAAATAGGAAGTAATTCGTTAATCCGCCATTTTGTGGCGGCGGCCATCTTGGACTGATTTTTATGAAACAATAGCTAAGAACACTCCCGACTAATTCACCATTCAAACAAAAAAAAAACAATAAGTATCAATATCGGTTCATCCGTTCGAACGCTACGATGCCACAGACAAGACACACACAGACACGTCAAACTTATAATACCCCGTCGTTTTTGCGTCGGGTGTTAAAAATATGGACGTTGTAGACTTATATACTTACCATGCTTACGACGACGATAAAAATCACTCTACAATCTGTAATTTGGTCGATTCTTCCGTCGACAAAACCTGTTTCCACGGTGAGCATGCTACGCGTGCAGGAAGTCGATGCTCTCTGTGACAGGGCCCGCCTCACCAGCCTCACACGCCTCACAAAGCGAGAGAGAGATCCCTCGAGGGCAAGTGTTGCCCTCCCTGAAGCAGATGAGTGCTCTGGCTCCAACATACGTCGGTCAATCCTGTACTGCCGCTATAGTAGAGTGCAATTACACAATAAGGTGGAACGAACTTTATAGTGGGCGGATTTTCATGGGACTTTTTTATTGAGTTCCTAGAGGAGTGGAAAACCGCTCGCCTTTTTTTCTTTGGAATATTTTATTCCGTCGATGTGTAACTTCAAATTCGACGAATTCATATTGTACAGTAATAGTGTGAGTTCCGTGCACCCATTAAACGCTAATTTGGTCTGTTTCTTTGTTCATTGTGGTCGATCTAATGTATATTTCAAGTACGTTTTGAAAATTTCCTATTTACTGCATTTTTTTTTTAAATATTGAATTTTAAGGCAAAGATTTCTTTTGAAATTGGTAACTGTTTGGAAATTGGAACTGGATGTGAAGTGACTAAAATTCATTCGCAATAATCAGGAAATCGACTATTAAAAGTTAAAGGCTATTTTTCTCAAAGCGGCGAAATTTTTTTTACGTTATTCTCCACTCCTCCAAAAACTCAATAAAAAAAAAGTTAAGTTACATGAAAATCCGACCACAAGTAAACTTCGTTCCACCTTTTGAGTATTTTTTGTCAAATTGGACTCGGGCACTCGGCTACTACACGGCTGATTTTGTTTTTATCTTTACGACGACAAACACTGGCAGTAACAAATTATATGCGTTACTAGTGCCACACTCAATTAATATTTGGGAAATAAAACAACAAATTAATATGAAATTCAATATTATTTCGTTATGGTTTTAAGTAATACAATATATTTGCATACCATATACTATCGGTAGTATATTATTGATGACCAATCATTAAACAATGAAAAATGATATTCATCAATTCTCCTTTAACATTCGTTTAATAAATAGCTGTATACAAAAAAACAATTATTTACAGGATAAGGCAGTACAATTACCACGTAAAATGTGCCTTGTCTTACTTTTAGCTATACAAGCAGTAAAAAAATGGGAATTGAATTAACATTGAATGGGGTCAGTTAAACAAATCTTAGCTCCAGTCAACTTGAACGTAATCACTAACGAGTTATTAAATATTATAAACGAATAAGCGATATTATTAGTTTGTGAACTTGTTACTTTATGTGTGAGGAGACAGTTCTACTAAAACGAAATTAATGTATCTAAATTAACGACCGTAATCTGACATTTGGCTGTTCTATTTTTGAGACAATTTAATCAATTTTGGAACGTATCGACCATCTCACTAATACATATGGCAAACATTGCGATTATACACTGAGTAACACATTGGAACTAACGCAGCATTACCAGCGCGGAAGCGATCCGCCGACACTCTGACACAAGTGGACACTGGACACTGGACACTGGACAGTCGGACGCTACAAGCTCGACACGGAAACTAATTACAACACAAACACGCGTCAGCGACACATCACTTACGAATACAGAACCGATTGAAGCAAACATAACAAACTCGATTCGAGCCGACAACCTCCCTAACTGTACAATATGACACAGGCACCGCAGGCCGGCCGTCCGCCCTCGCGATTACCTACAATTGATTACTATGACTCGAGACTGGCGAGGCCGGGCGACGCGGCCGGTACAGAGGCCCTACTCCCTATCCGTCTCTCTCACTCGCACTCATCTGCAGACGTGCGCGAGAAAGACGGATAGATCAGAATATACGGACGAAGCGTTAGGGAGTAGGACCTCAGAACACAATCGGTCGACAACACACCTTTACACAAGCAAAATTAACATAATTTTCATGTTCAATAAAACAGCTTCCGCCGAGGAAAACGCACTAACCGACTTTAAAATACAATGTAATGGACACTGGCACTATTGCCCTACCATAGCGTTTAACTGAAGAGTAAAAAGGCTTGACTCGACTGCCGCCGGCGACTAGATAATGGATTCTTTAAAATTTAGTGTAACGTCTATATGACAAGCGCCATGTCCTTCTTGCTGGGGAGTTGCACCTTCTTGCCCTGCCACAGCGAGTTGTGTATCGTGAACGCGTCGATCGTCACCGTCAGGTGCTTCGTGTGCACTTGCGAGAAGCATTTGCTGCCCGAGTTGTATCTGGAATTTTACAAAAACAACATAAATCAGTTTGAACATTTTAGCGCTGCGCAGTGGACATGCGTTGGACAAAACCATGTGGTTGGTTTGTGATCCACATTAATTATGGATCGAAAGAACTGGAAGTCATGGAGGAGAGGTCTATACCCAGAAGCCCTTATAACCTAGGGCCTCTTGATACGCCACTAAAAGTTTTATAAGACATGATTATACCTAGGCTTATTCGAGTCAATTATTAACAAAATCCCATGTTGACTCAATTCATTGCTACCGTTAATGCCTCATTTACCTTCACTTTTCTCAATCTTATGCTATTTTAGTCACTTATTCAGTGTAATTGATAAAAATGTAAACGCCAACTTACTTGAAGAACTTATCGAACATCCTATCATTAACGTGTTTGGGTCCCGTCCCGTACAGCTTGGTGACCTGTTCAGTGTCGGGACAGTAGCTGTACAGCGCTCTGAACTGGCAGCCAGCGTCGCGGAACAGTACCAGGAAATGCTTGCTCTCTGAGCGAGCTATCTCTTCCAGTACGCGGCGCTTTGCTTCTGCGTTCACGGCGCCCGGGAACACGCAGTACTCCACCGCGTTTAGCATTATGCCGCGATTTGACTTCGATGATGGTTGCTTGTAGAGTCGCGGACCTGGAGACGTTGGGAGGTTAATATTTGCGGCAGAATTTATCATAATTTGAGTGTCTAACAGGCGATGATATAAATTATATTTTATAAGCCTATTTTTGATGTCGGTATGTGTAATTCGCAAAGTAATAAAAATTTCAACGCTGTTTGAAAAAAAAAAAAAAAACGGTCAAGAATTCTAGATCTATAACGGAATTGGTTCTACTGTGGATTGTTGGTGCAAAATAAATCCCAAACTTGTGTCAATCTAATTTTCTTCATTGATTTACTATAATAGTTGTTTTCAAAAAGGTATTTGTCACTGAAGCTTAATACAAATAGATCTGAAAGTAACTCCTCTCAGCTATGTTTAATGTATGTTTATTTACAGCTAAATTAGTAGTACAAAACGATGTAAAAATGCACAGTGAATGCACAAAGTTAAGTGCCGTGAGTAGTAAGTGTTAATCTCGGTGAGAAAGCGAATTCGAAGCAAGACACAATGCAGGTTCGTTAGATCAAATGCTTCGCAAAACCATGCCTTATAGTTAGATGGCTGACAGTTGGCATGACATCGCTGAAATACGGTGTTTTCTTCAAATTCTTGAGTGATTACTGTGTCGTTCGTTCTACAACGTGTAACAGAAATGTTTGGTCATATTCAAGTGTGAGGCAGACAGGCTTACAAACTGGACAATTTTCTCCATTGGATCGACAACGTAATCGCGAAAAAATTAAATCAACACCAATACTAAACTTCAACTCGCGACTCAAATGTATGGTCAATCCTCAAGTCAAATGCATGGTCAATCCTTGACTCAAATGTACGGTCAACCGTCGACTAAAATGTATGGTAAATCCTCGACTCAAATGTATAGTCAGTATAGTCACTCCTCGACTCAAATGTATGGTCGATTCTCGACTCAAATGGTTGGTCCCATACATTTGAGTCGAGGATTGAAGTTTTGTATTGGACAGCAGTTTACGATGTTGGTCCCATAAATAAAGTTGTTCGGTCTGATGATCTGTAGCCCACCCTAAAAAGGCCATAGACTTCTGTTACACCTTTTTACGTGTTGGTGGCAGACTAGCTACCTACTCGTAGTAATAGTATAAGGACCTTTTTGACCTTTGCGACTTCTATCGGAGCTTCCTAGATAAACAAAAATTCGCTGTAGTCAAGTATTGTTGGGTTAATTTGTGGTTCGGTTTTGTGGTTGTGCATTTGTAAGTTTAGTGTTTACAGAGTTAGTGCTCCGTTTTATGTGTGCATTTATTTGGGTCATTTGTTGTCAATTCAGAGTAATGTAATTAAACATTATTTTGCTGACCATCGTAAATCCGTTCTTTTTCGTTTTACACAACTATGAATATTGGCGGTGTCTAAACATTTTTTTTTTAAATTAAGTGACTAGTGTAATCTCAGTTCAAAATTTATTGTGATTCCGGAAAAATCACTGTTGTCTGAAAACACTAGTTTTTTATACACAGTTTTGAAGTAACAGTGAATACGAAACTTCACTATAACTTGAATATTTTTTCATTTGTAAATACTACATTCTGAAATCAACTTAATAACTTCACGTTCAAAGTTGAAGTTTGCTTAAGACTAAGAATAAGGTCAATAAGAATAGAACAGATCTCACCTGAGTAGTCCATGATGGAGGAGTGCGTGGAGGAGACGTCGGAGGTGTCGTCTCCGGGTTGGTGACGTCGCTTGCCGATGGCGCCGGGCAGCGAGCCGGGCCCCGAGGCAGGCGAGCCCAGTGTCCGCACGCCGGGCGACGCCGCGCGCCGGGGCGGCGTCGCGCGCCCCAGCCCCGAGTCTACGCAGTGCGCACCGGGACGTTACTACCACGACCCATCAGTCGACATACGCGACCATCCACACCAGTACCCACATGTATGTTATACCATGGCCTGACCTATCGTCTTATAGCGTTCGTGTTAAATTCAGTTAATTAAGAATCCTAGCTAAGGATTACAGCCCGTTCTCCAAAGAAACTCGTATAACAATAGTGGAGATATGGGGCTGACTGTATTATAATTTTAGGGGAATAACTTTGATATCCCGTCCCCTTCAATTCAAGTTGTACTGAACTAGTTAGCTGCTGCATAATCATCTGCCTAGCCTAATCCTAACTTTGTTGGGGTTGAATGTACCAATATTTTAGATGGAGCAACTATTCAGGGTAAATTTTTCAAGAGGGCATAGATGGGCAAATCCGAAACTATACGGAATAACGAAAAATAGTCAAAGGAGTCTCGAGCCCGATTTCGATGAAAATTAAAACTACATCATCAATCAGAAAATCAATATTCCTAGCCTGGAATCAAACCCGATTTTTTTTAAACTGGCTAGAAAATTTGATTTTTCAAAAATCGAATTATGAAGTTTTAGTTTTCATCAAAATCGGGCCCGAGACTCTTTTGAGTATTTTTCGGTATTTTTATTACTAAATAGGCCTGCTGTTGACCTCGATCACAACTGATGGAAAGCGATGGATGAGTTCTATGATGGAACGGCCGTGCCTAGAATATACCGCTATACCTCATAGTTTCGAATTTGGCCGTCCACGCTCACTTTAAAAATTAATCCTGTATATCTGACCTCCACAGCCCAGCTGTTGCCTTATAGCATTTCTATTTCTTAAATGGTCTGAGTCCCAGCTACGGGAACATTAAACACTGATTATGTTGTTTATTAATTAAGTATCTTAGCGGTAAAACCTTTCTGCTATACTGTCCTTTTAATCCAATTTACCCTGAACTAGACAGCTACTGAAACTAGGTTTTAATATGTTGACTTTTACATAACTCATTATTTATTTTTGATCGAGTTAATTTGATAATAAGTATACCAAAATACCCATGACTGACTAGAATATGTAAAGCTTTTAATTTATATCACAGATAGATCTATTTTACCAATATATTAGGTAATCCTCCTGTTAGGTCAAAGTTAATATTTTATACGCTAGCATAGGATTAAAAATTAGTATAGAAAATTATTCTGCTAATACCTATATTCCTTCCTCTAACTAAACTCTTTAATTTCGATAAAAGAAGCGTAAAATACTAAATGTGTGTCAAAACTACGTATACAGGGTGTTGTCTACTACCGCTAAGCAAAACTAAAAATGCAAAACTGAACATAAGAAGCGACATTTTGTATTTTACGCATAAATACAAACATGATAAACATATACATACGAATTTTGTAATATGTATACTAATTGGTCTAAAGATGTAAACACTTACAACCATAAATATTATGACGATGTATTTTATTATACAGGGTGTATTCCAAAAAGCTTTTGAACTAGTCAATTTACATTCTGATTTTAAAATACAAAATCTCTGATTTTTTATTTACTATAAATATAACTCGGCAATAAGGACATTATCGCCCAAACCATGAATGAGTTTAAAAGTACCAGTCCAAAATGATATCTCTTTGTTATATTATGTGCTGATATCATAACTTTAGAATCAAATGTAAAAATAACCACATTCAAGCTTAATTAGGTTTAAACATACACCATGTATTATTATCACCACGATTTTCTTCCATGAGGTAAGCAGAAATCCAAGTGGTCTAATCTAAACCTACCTAGACTATATTAAAATCACTTGGACAGAAGAAAATGATTGCTAAACTTGGATTATTTTATAGCTCTTGGGGGGGAAACACATGCATTATACCTTTTCCTTACCTTATTTACCCAACTTACAGAAAAAAACTGAAACTAATATCGTTAGTTTGGTATTAAGTAATTACTTAGTCACTTTGAAGAATTAAGATTGTTGATAGTAGACAAGTTTTAAGCAGAAAGGGAATTTTCGTAGAAAATCTTAGGACAGAATTAACTGTTAATTATATAGAATTAACCACGTATATCCCTTGATAGATTATTGACGTATTATATTAAAACAAGGTTGTAAAGTGTTTAACCAACGAATAAAGACGATGTCACACCAACACCAAGATATAAACATAAATATAAAAACATGCGCTAACTCGGACTGAGTTACCCGACCATAGAGTATGATACCATAACCGAATAAGCCTCTGTACACAATGGGCCATGATGGATAAATTGCAACTGTAACACGGGCAAAAACTCTTTTGTTTTTAAGATTTCATCGCCCTTATCGTTGGAGTAGCTTTATTGAGACTTGAGGTGTTACACATGTCCGATCCCAGCAGATTCAGCATGTATCGGGACTCGGGACAGACAGGGCGGCAAATTAGAATACATATTTTGCCGCCCGGAATTGTGAGTAGCGTGCCCTATGAAATCATAAACTTAAATGTGTCCAAAGTAAGGCCATTGTGTATAGTGGTCGTAAATATAATAATAATAATAATAAATTATGTATTACTTATATATCGCCGATGACCCAAATGAAATAAATGTGCACAAGACGAAAGAACGCAGACGACGCGGCGCAATGTGGCGTGGTATTGTGAGATCTATGTCTGTAGAGGGCAACTGATTTATGGCATCATTGAATTCAACTGATTTATTACATCTTTGAATTCAGTTTTGATATATTATGTAATCATTAGGGTTAAAAAGAAATGTGGGCACTTCTACTTTACAATAAACTTTTTACTTTAGGCTCGTTTTTGTGAATAACAAGAGAACGTTTTGGAATTTCTTAATATTTTTTTAAAATAACAAGAAAAAAAAATCTTATTTCGACTTATTAAGTACAGAATAATAGGTACTGGTGAATGTCGCCCCATGCTACAGACACAGAACGTTCCCACGGCGCACATTGTCCGCGCCGGCCGCTCGAGCAACAGAAAGTAAACCCAACGCACCACAAGCGACAGCACAATATAGACCCGTCCTTACAACGTGAGTCAAGCCTTTATCTCGTGTTTACAAACTGCTCTTACCGCACAAATTCATAAGAGAGCTTGACTTCCGTCCCGCCTTAAAGTTACTCTGGTAACTCGTATATTTAGACCTTCCACGGGAAGACTGAGGTTCCTCATTCACGCGCTCTGAAATGTTTCCTAGACATGTCATCTCGCAACTCTCATGCAATGCGAACTCCATTCTGTTATGTCAAATGCAGCATTCGATGTATTGCGACGCAGACGCGTCAAGCATGCATCGTCACACAAGCGAGCCTCGATACTCTTTACACAATATGGCAAACAAAATTAATGCTATACCGCGATAATAAAAAATTGTATCACATCACTTTATGTATTTACAGTTCGGGAACCAATTTAGTAAATACGCGGAAGGTCTAGAGGGCGTATCGAAAAATTTGGAAAAAAAAGCTTTTATGAAAATATTGTACCACTCAAATTCAAATTGCAACTACATATTATAATGGCCAAAAAAAGGTATGAAGCATACATTTTGCAGTTTGGAGTGGTGTCTATAAATCTATGCGATGCTGAAATCATACACATATAAAATAAATCGTTGATAAATATAAATAATTGAAATCGAAGCGTTCTACTAAAACCAAAATGGAAAGAAGCGCCTTCATACACACTATGGAATATCTGGTCATGTTGACCTCACAGTCCGGAGTTCAATTGTATTTCAAGCAGAATTATCGGGATATAGCTGTTTGTGATACAACTTCGGAACATTACAGCTTTTATTTCGAAGACATGAAAATTCTTATCACCCTGAGACACTATTTCCAAACTCGATATCGATATGGAGTGGTCCAGGGCAAATTTTCATGTCAACAACACAATAAACATTGACAGAAAACGAATGATTTGTTTTGATACCAAGTATTTTTTAAATACTTGCCCCTTCATTCATTACGTTACTTCGTGGAAATTCGCCTAATCATTCCTGCTATAATACGCGATATCAAAACAAATCACATAAAATATAAAATGCACCGATACGTTTACAAATAACAGCGTCTATTGACCAATCAATAACTCTATTGGTTGGTTTACATGACTTCGTTATTCGTGAATGTTCGGCTAGCGAAGCGAACGCCGAGTGTTAGTGTGGCGACTGCGAGCGAGCGAGAGAGCGAGAGGGAGCTAGTTCCCGCGAGTAGCGTGCGACAGAGACAAACTCACCTCGGGAGGTCTTACACGAGCCGCGCCGACCGAGCGGACCGCTCGACGCGCTGCCTGGAGACATACCGCCGCGCTCTTCTACAGGGGATTCTGAAGATAACATCCCTACATATTTAGCACAAATAAAGTTATTTTATGTGTAAAATGTGTGTCTCTTTATTAGTGAAAAATTAAGGAAATAATAAAAGCTAACGATTACAAACATGCTTCAAAAACCGTAGTAAAAGCAGTACGATAAAGTAAAAGCGTTAAGCGCTCCAAATTGTTTGTTGGAACAACCGACTTCAGAAGGTAATTTATTTCACGTCACTGTCACCGGTGATGCAAATAGACGATACTATACTATGTTTTGTCCCCAAGTTATACAGGTAAGGGCAATCTAAATAGTGCCGGCCCAGAACTGATGTTGATGACTTTGCAAATATCAGGCGGCATTCAATAGTTTCTGCCTGCCCCGTTGTGGAAAAGCTGTGACTTTACTATACTATATAGTCAAAAATCGTCTTGAAGTAACGTACAATCTCCCGTAACTTCTTAATTTGTGATGGAGATCATTATACCAAAAAATAGGTAAGTCCTCATCGCTTGTTCCGACAAGCACATTAACTCGTCCTGCATTCCCTCTTACCTCTGTAGAGGCCGGCCCTCTCGGCGAGACTGTCCTGCGAGCCGCGGTAGTAGTCGCGCCGCATGGTGCCGCCCGCTACACACAACACAACGTCAAGCGAGCTCGAGCCCTACCAGCCCTACGAGCGGACCTATGCTGAGCTTTGTTAACTTTGATGTAGTCTCACTATGTTATTATTATTATATTTATTGATATTATGTTGATATTGGTATTATGATGAAATTGGTATTATGTTGAAATTAGTTCTTTGGCCAAAGGCGTTAAAAGCGATTAGGTTTAGCGTCTGGAGTACGCCAACTTTTTTGGCACACTTGTTTTTTTGCAATGGGCGCGGGATTTTCACTAATGTTTGCTTTTTAAATGTGCCTAATTGATAGTTGTAGGGGCCGGATTAAAAGGTAATTACTAATTTGTTTTAAGTACTAGATCATATCGGATAGTTCCGGATAATTTCTCACTCGGCCAAACAGTATGTATGCATTTATCGAAAAAGGAAGATAAACTCTCTTTAAAGGCTCTCATAGTTGTTTTAATTATCTGAGCATATTTAGCAGGAATGAAGAATCAGCAAAAAAAATCCCGTCAATATGCTTATTGAATTCAATCTTTTTGAGACTACATCATAAAATGACTGTCACACAATATTAACATATGGCAACACTCAGCATAACACAACTCGTTTGTGAACATAAAAAGTGGCAGCATGCCAGTCGGCAAATTAATATTGTAAAAAAAAGGGAAAAGCTAACATTTAGTGCAGCTTCAAAAAGTTAAGGGAAATTAGCAAAATGTAATGTGTTCAGTTCAGTATTGAAAATTAATTAATTATTTTTTTAATTGATTAAGAATTTTTTCAAACTTAAAAACTCCACATAATATTGGGTGTTTCGTAAAATTACTTGTTTTTAAAATGTCAAGTGTAACATGGAACAATAGTAAAAACAAGCAAGTGTCCGCACTGCTAGGCGTGCTCAACGTTGTACTAGAGGGCAGTGCACAACAAACATCGTGCGGGACACAACGTACGGTATTGGTAGTAGACTGATGTCATGTGACACATTGAGCTATGGAAATTAAGAGACATAAAAGGTGTGTTTTGCATTGCAAATTGCTTAAGTTATAAAGATCAAAATGGGAAAAACAATTTCAGAAGTCTACTGATCTTTGATTTTAGTCTTTATTTGGTTAGTACTTACTAATATTTAAATGCGATTTTCTCGTGAAATAAGTAGATGCTTGAAGACCTATTTCACAAAATACTGAATAAGTACCAAAAACTTGCTCAGTGTTGATAGTAATGCTCGTAACTTTAAGTACGATATGTACGTATAACATAAAGTCACTTGAATATTGCTTTTTAACATTTCCAAGTCTCAATGTGTCATTACCAACCGCATACCGTATCCGAGTAACAAATACCTGTAAGGTTGGTAGAAGAGGGCTGTTTAGTAGCCAGCATCCCTTCCGCAGCGTGTAGCGCAGAACTGTCGACGTGTATAGTCTTGGGCCTGGCGCGCGCCGGCAGCTTCCCGCGCATACGTGTCGCGGGCCCGGCCGGTGTGGGCGCGGGACTCACGCCGCCACGGTTCAGGATCTCCAGGTATTCAGACTTGTCTAAGTGCTTGCCCTACAAAGTTGGGTAGTCATTTTATATATATGGGTAGAGAATGTCTTCGAAAGGAATATGGAAATAGTTTCCAAATCTGAAAAATACACCACTAATTTTTAATTAATACAAATACTTAAAGGGCTTGTCAAAGATGGTCTTGTTATTATATATGTGAAGTCTCATATAATATTGATAAACAGTAAAGTTATTAGCGATTGTTTATATCCAAAAATGTCACTCAATGTATAGAAATATGGTACAGGACATTTCATTAATCGTTTTTACGACCATCATCCGTCATTCAGTCATTCATCCGATCATCGTAGCGTCATTCAGTTATGAGTTTACCAATTATGACAAATTTTCGTTTTTTTTTTTACTTTTGACTTCACAAATATGATCAGTAAAGGGTACGGATACAGCCCCATTATTTTGTAATAATTAAAACTTACGGGTGTATAAAAGCGAAGTAATAAAATAACTTAGGCAACTATTACTGACTGTGCGTGGTGCTAAGATAATTGCTGGAACTAGTATTAAACTCATTTGTCAAACTAATTGACTCAAATGTGACCTTCGATCAATAATAGTACTAGATTCCCGATCAGCGCTTCAAAAACGGCCCGAAAAATAAGACCACAAATACTTTTGTGGTCTTATTTCAAATTAGTATGGTCCAAGCATAGCCAACATTAAGACGTCAAAATGCCGCAGTGCGAGTTCAAAAACTGTGTAAAAATACCACCATAACACCTAGGTTTTGGAAGAAATATTTTTCTTTTGGTAAGTTTATATCATTAAGTGTTTTTCATAAAATAAAAACAATTAAATAGTTAATGAATTCAAACAGCTAACATCATAATTGTTTGGCCAATGTTTGCTACAACGCACCAACTATTGTATCAAACATCGACAGTTCTTGAACAGGGAACGCATGGAGTAGTGTTGTTATTTTTATTTATCTTTTTTCTAGTGACCCATTTCGCTGTGCAGAATGGATATCTAATGTCTCGAAAGAAAAAGGAAAAAAAATATGCAACCCTTATAATGTTATTAATTAACTTACCTAGATTACTATTCCAGATACTTTTGTATAAAGAATACGCCGAAAACACGTTTCTTGATTCCCTTTATTTTTTTAACTTTTTTTATTGCCTATTCGTTGTAATAGCGGCAATGTAAAACAGTATTTTTTTACCTTTTTGAATCGATCAAAAATATTTGCTACCGTACATACGAAACTAAAAAAACATATTCTGCAACTCTACGTCTTTCAATACTGTTCTAAATATTGAAATGTCATACCAAAAATTGCGTTTAGTTCCACAATAGAATAAGCACGAAATTGTAAACAAAATGTTTTTGACCTAAGAACCCGGACTTAAGATTTATTTTAGAATAAATATTTTTGTACTGATGACTTTTTATTTTCAAGCTACATTTTAAATTTGTTCTTTTAATCCTTTCTTCGATGAAAGGACTTAAATCAATATATTTTGCAATGGTAATTAAACTTTACGCTTAAGCATTAAGGTTTATATTAAACTGTAGGTTGTTCAGATTATTAAACTTTTTGCTATGAAATGTAGATGTTTGCGTGTGTGCAAACGTGGCCACTTGAGCGACGTACTTTTGTTCCTGATCCTTAATCTAGTACTATTATTGATCGAAGAATGTGACAGTAAAAACTAAGTAAACACAAATAGCAAAGCAGCAGGCTACACATAAGACGCGTAATCAACTCGAACCAAGATTTTTTATGTCCATGCAATCAGTCAGTTCAGTAAGAACGATGTGATTCGATACTACGTTGGACTATCCCCTTTTACTGTAATAGACATGGAGCATTCCGCGTTGATGAGTGAGTCACACCCATAATTTATCATCCTACAGCAGTCCACTGCTGATAATTCCCTTACGCACTAATAATAGGGTAGACGACAAAAATATAATAATTAGTCTGACAGATATATTATCAAAAAATATTTGACCAGTATTTTTTCTTATGTTACATAATCGTAAACCAAAATTGACGAACATTCAACGCTTTTAAAATTCTCAATACGTCACGCGTTGGTATAGTTTTTAGAGTTCTGACGTCACGAGCCCACTCCCGAGTTTTGATGCGTTTTATCTTTGTCAATATTCATTGATTTACAAAAACAAAAAGTACGTGTTCATTATTTTCCAAAACTCTAGCTGACGGACTAAATATATTTGCAATTACCTACCTATTCTAGAAAAAGAATGTTACCTCTCTCTCCGCCTCCTCGATAGCCTTCTTCAACTTGTACTGGTGCAGTATGGCCTCCCTCCGACGTGCCTGCTCCTCCTTCCGCGCGAGCTTCATCTCCTGCGCGGCGTCCTCCCTCGCGCGCCGTGCGGAGGCGGCGGCCTCGGCTCGAGCTCGGGCCTCGTCGGCGCGCTGCCGTCGTTGGAGCGAGAGGAGCATTATGCGCTCTTTCTTACGCTCCATCTCTTCTGCTGAGTTCTGGAATTTTGAGGTGGGATGTTAGTTTGGTATTGTAGAAAAACATGGTAATTGTCTTTAAAATGGATGATCGCGTAACAGCACTTTTCAAAAAAATCAAACAATTATCGTCTTGCATTTGAGCAGCAAGCAATTGATAACTTTCCGAAAATCATGGGCGCATTGAATGAAGGTTTAATATTTATTGCTTTGAAAACTGTCAACCACGAAAAACCATCACTGCAGCTATGGTGAAATCATGCAGTGGTAATACTACTTACTATTTATTTTTTTCAATTATTAGAACACGCTGATCTCAATTAATTGCATAAAGTGAATCAGAAAAACAGTTACAAAGCAGAAGAATAATATATCAACACTTTGAACAAGGTAGAATGATATTAAAAACGACTTACCGGGTCAGGATTCAACTCGCCGATGAGTAAGGCGGCGGGTTCCGCATTGTTGGCGCGTTGGGGTCGCTCTCTAGGTGGCGTTTCTCTGCGCTCCGAAGAAACGTCATTAGATCTCATCGGTTGCTCCAACCCTGTACTCCTGTGGACCACGAACTCGTCTTCTCGAGCCGGCTGCAATCTTTCATTCCACGTATTCTCAGGACTTCTTTCAGGACTAATATCGGTAGATCTTTCCTTTTTAGGGGAGCCTCGTTTCGCCCGCAAAGGAGGCTTCGGCCGTTTCGGCGCTTCATTATCAAAGGAGATGTAGAACCCTTTCTCATTCTGTTCGCTGACGTCGTCTTGTTCTAGCTGTTGGAAGGAGTTTCTGCTGAGGGAGGGTCGCGTGGGGGAGGGGATGCGGTAGGTGCGGGTGCCGGACGAGATGTTCAGTCTGTTGATGCCTTGTCGGAGGGCGTCGTCTTCTGCGTTGCCGATGAAGGAGATGTTCTGTGGCTCCATGTCGTCGGGCGGCTGCGCCTGCACGGGTGTGTGCGCGGGCGCGTGTGAGGGAGTGTGTGTGGGAGCGTGGAGCTGCTGCAAGCTGACAGGTTCAGGCCTCCGCTGCACCTCGGGCAGACTCCCCTGTCGCTGCGGAGTCTTCGCTCGTCGCTGCGGACTGGCCGCCAAGGGTGGCGACTGCGACACGTACTGGTTAGGGTTTATCACAGTGTAGCTTAAATGGTTTTGTGGTTCTCGAATGTTCTCGGTTCCGTTCTGGTACCGGTCGTTATTGTAATGTACTTGGAAGGGTTGTGACTGCTGGTTGGTGCGGTCGTGTAGCACGAAGCCCTGAGGTCCCTGAGGTCCCTGAGGTTGCCAGTTCCTCTCGGGGGGAGGTTGGGGAGAGGGAGACTTCCACGTCCGCTGAGGAGGTTCCGGCGTGGTGGGAGCGAACTGTTGGTGTTGCTGATGCTGTTGTTGGTGATTCTGTTGGTGTTGCTGATGAAGCTGCAAATATATATTGGTATAATGAGCGAGATTTTACTAGATGTTTGTCAATTTTGTACATTATGCAACCAACACCGGTGCATAGCGACGACTTGCTGTAAGCTTGCGACCTGACGCTTAATTTACAGTTAAAATAAATCTGCAATCTCCTCGTTTATGTTATTTAAACCATAACTTATATTACTAAGACAGAGATTTGTCTGCTGTAAAGTCACAAAGGGAATGTAATACTCTACATTATTTAGCTTACACATTTTTTTCATTCAATTTCACTATTAATAATAATACTAATACATCAATAAAACGACTGAAACGTGCAACCGACCTGCCACCCTCGCAATTCAGTATCTTGTTGGTGTTGGTGTTGGTGTGCATGTTGCGCCCACGTGCGGCGCGGCGGCGGCGTCGCATCGTGGAGGTAAAACTGTTGCCGTCCATAGTCCTCTATATCCCTATACTGATTGTTGTACTGCGGATACTGTTGTTGTTGCTGTTGTTGTTCGTAGTTGTAAAACTGTTGTTGTTGGACTTGCTGCAAGTGTTGTTGCGGTATGTGCGGCGTGGAACCGAAGCTGGCGAGACCGGGGCGGGACACATTGTGCTGTGAGCTGAATTGGCTGTGCTGCAATGTTAGGCGGGAGTCAGCGATGTGTTGGCGGGAGGTGCGTTTCACAATTTCTCAAGAAGCTACTTTATTGTTGGTGTGTGTTGTGATTTTTATCAATCGTAACCTGAATCAGTATGAAACGAAACATGCTCGTTTTTATGAGACAGGCGTATTAAAGATTAAGCCTATTATATCAATATTAAGTATTTCTCTCATCAAGTCTTCATGAAGAGAATGATGGAACATGAGGGTTGCAAAAGCGTGAAAGCAACCGTCATTTTAAAGGATTCATTATTCATAGATCTGTGACATTATTCGATGATTAGAGAATTGTAAAACGTAACCTCAATAATATGTATAATGCATGTGAGTGTGTGATTACATATTGTGGGATGAAGCGCTGAAACTTGATCAAATTACAAATCAAAACTTAGTTTAATTCCACGCAGTTATTTAGGTTAGCTGTGCTGTTCTTTTATAAGTATTTATTTTTATTTGGATGCTTCATTTGACCATTAGAACTGGTCTCAGATATTAGGGTGTGTTTGGCTACGTTTATTTCACTATGGATGGATCACACGAAGCTATGCGAGTGAAAATTCAAGTTCGAAGCAAATATATAGGGTTGAGTTTAGTTTTCAACATAGGAAGCAATGTCTGAAGTTTTTAAAACAAACCCTGGCTCCATACGTTGTTCTCAACATTTGAGCCAACATATTGAGCCGAAGTCAAACAAAATTTACACGAAAACTACATTACTATCCTTCTGAATGCAGTGACAGATAATCTTCAGTCGAACTTGTCATTTCAAACACAAAACACTCTTAAAAGGCGGCAATACCATAACTTTAATACATTCAACTCACCAATTGTGGAATGTTGGGTTGATACTGTTGTTGATACGGCGACTGCGGTAGTTGTTGCATTGCCTGCTGCGGCTGCATTTGTTGTTGCAGCTGCTGCATTTGTTGCTGAAGCTGCTGGATTTGTGGCTGCTGAATTTGTTGCTGCTGAATTTGCGGCTGTGGTTGTGGAATCTGCGGTGGCTGTAGCTGTGGTTGTTGGAACAACTGCTTGGCTTGTTGTTGTTGTTGCAGCTGCGTCTGCTGGCTGGCTAGCCGCGCGATGTCACTCTGTATGTCCTGCAGGCTGGAGTTCATTCTGTAAGTGACGTGCAGTCACATGGTATTGGATTTTAAGCCAATATTATGTTGATTTGACGGTGTGATTAGTGATGGTTGTAATGAGTATTTAGACTCTATGAAGTTTTTGAAGTTTTGACTCAGAGAGATTTTTCTTTTTTATTATTAAAAGAGTGAAAAGAACACGGCGCATGCGAAACTATAGTACATATGAATTTATGTTGATACTGCACCGAAGTATTCATGGCTGGCAAACGAATCTACAAAATTACATGAAGAGCTATTATTCCAGCAAAGAGGTATCCATTTTGTCGTGAGTTTGTGTACTTACTTGGCAATAGACTGCTGGTACTGTTCTAGTACTGCGTTGTCCACTGCGTCGCGCTGGCTTGGTGGGTCCACCACCAGTTCCTATACACGACAGACTCTTTATGAGCATATTATTTATAGCTAACGTGTGAAATAATCTCGTGTCGATTAACTTTATAACCGCGCCATAAGAAGTATCCATACTTATAATAATAAGTTACTCTCTTTGTTACCTTTTCGCGACTAAACGGCTGATCGGATCATAATGAAATTTGGCAAGGAGATAGATTATATCTCTGGGAAGGACATAAGATCTTTTTTTTTATTACTAAGCGAACGAAGTCGCGGGCTGTAGCTAGTTGTAAATAATTTTGCCAGACTAACTTTCAAAACGCGATTACTTGCTAGCATCTCATCATCTCGGACGGAACTAAGATATGAATACTATTTCGCTTATTTATGCTATGTTGCTGCGTAAGACTATGTAGCCGGCAATTGGTATCCTATGACTTGGTGTCTTACCATGACGTCTGACAGCGTTATTGTTTTAATCTTACTCCAGAGTGGGAAAGAGATGGCGCTAAACGTCCTTAATAGCTCAGTCTCTTTCCAACACTGTAGTGACATTAAAACAATACTGTTTTAAGATGTCATGCATGGTAGGGCCCGTTAAGTATAAATTAACTCACAGCGGTTTTAAAGTTAATCAATACGCGATATGCTTTATCGTAGTTAAGGGTTTTCACAATAATTTTGTTTCTCGTCTTCATTTAATTTTTACTGTCTTGAAGCTTCACATTGTCACTGCTTATCACATTTTCTGATCTCTTGACCGCTCTGCATGCATTTAATTACAAACTCATGCCAATTAATCATTTACATTCGTGTTTAGTTAATTTTGAAATATCCCTTTACCAGTTTAAGTACAATATTATGTTTCTATCGTGAACGATGGCCAATGCAACGAAATCAGGAAATTAACTAACTGATATTATTCAGTTCGGACTATTCAATATTGTAGGATATACTGAGTACATCAATTTATCATTGAATTATGAATACTACATGGGATTTTAACAACACAACTGGTTAAATGCGGGAGTACAATTAAATAGAATAGCGTACACTTCTGCCTAACCCTTTAGGAATTACAGGCCTGTTGTTATTTTAGATATTTACAAGGCAAAAGATAATCCAATAAACAAAAAAAAACAAATAAAGCTACAATGAACGTAATCCCAAAAATAAAGGTGAGTGATCAGTGACACCTTTACACTATTTTCACCCCAAGCACAAAATACATCCCCAAAAATAACAACCACAAAAGCTTGTAACAATCCGTTGCTGTAACAAAACCCGTATCGTTGCATCACCCATAAAGTTACATTACCTGTTGCGGCGGCAGGTCCTGCTTGGGCTCGTCATCAGCCGGCGTGCGCGCACCCTTGCCCTGCAACACGCGCGTGCAACCGACACCGTAACACAAACGTTGCGCAACACTGTTGCAGTGTTGCGTGTTATAACATGCTACTGCATGCTGAGTGTTGGTTGAGATACATCAGGGAATGATGGAGCGAATTTGTGTACACATCATTTTTTTGTGAGTTTTGTTCATTATCATTTACAGAAGAGGTCACACAGGGCAACGTTGAAGGTGTCATTGTTCCAGTGCGAAAGAGATGGCGCATATAGGATCATCTCTTTTTTTCGTACTGAAACGATAGTCACTGACTTTAATACATTTTACAAGAATTTCTATAAATGAGGTAGTACTTCAGGATATAATTTTGAAACAAAAAAAGAGATATACCCCAACCAACGGAGTCATGCTTACAAATAAGTGTAATGTATGGGTTTCCTACAAATTAATGTGCTTCTTTAAAACGTGAGTCAAATGTACCGTGAACTGGATTGGGATGTCTGACATTATAAATAGGAATCCATTTACCTTCAAACGATTTCTGTTGTACTAAGATTGAATATTAGAAAAATATGATTGCGCTGCAAATTATTTATGAGTTCGATATAATAATGATCTTGGAAAAAGCAGCCTCTATTATCTGACTAGGCTTCAACGTAGCTACCATATTTTAAGCATTTATTATCAAAATTACAAATTGATAAGGCGAATTTTAATGAAACCAACTTAAATTGATACTTAAGAGTACTTTTATAAAGTCAAAATTTAAATGGTTCAATGTTTATGTATCAAGAAGCCGTGTAAGCGTGTACCGAACTAAAATCTGTACAAAATAACGATAAAGGAACATGGTAACAAAGTGATAGTAAAAAAAAGTAATAATCAAAAAGGTCTAAACTAAACGGAAAGGGCTCAACTCTTGAACCGGCCACTCACCAAGTTGGCCAACTGGTATTGCAATAATGTATCCTAATGAAATAGAAAAAAAAGTATAATTTATATATCCGTTGGTAATATTAGAAAACAAATTGACAGAAGAACATAATGTTAGTAACATTGTGCTGTATTTGAACGTATTTTATAAAACTTTTTGTTGATACATTCGTTTTATAAAATACATTCTAAAAGTGTGTGTAGTCTGTTAAACAGAAACATTTAAATAACAGATATCAGAAGTTATTATTTCACTATTAATCATTTATTAACTCTAGTTTTATTGCTAGAATTAGTTATAATTTTGTGAAACTACTGAATTACTAATACACTAATTTATGCTCGGATTAAACTCTCCCCAATTTTATTTTAGTATTTCTTTTAAATCTATCTACCAAATTTTCTCACTCACAAACTAATAAAATCTTACTCGACTTAGATGTCAGTGTGAATGGCGTAAAGACAGAAGCACTAAAGACGCCAATTCCACTTTTAAAGACAATACAAAACATTTAATCCGTCTACCTCACACACAAACCTATGTTTTCAGGATATCAAATTCTCATCAGACCATGTTTGCATTTAGTAATTTATGGGGGTCATTCGGGGGCTACGAGATAGTAAGCCTTAATCGCACAATTTCAATAAACTCAAAGACACTCATGTGAAAAGCAATAGTTTTCATACATCTACATCGTTTGCAAATAGCACCATTATCCGAGGGCAATGATAGAACCGCCAAAGACGTGCGAAAAAAAAACGCTAATTAATGTAGCGAGCCTTTCAAAAAAACATGCGGGACCGCCGATAGAAGTGAAAACTAAGTAATCTACATCTGCTAGCCGTAGTGGATCGGCTACGAGTGCTACGAAGCGTTAGGTGACGGTCACGCGAGTTCCATGATTTTTGTTCACCCAAAAAGTGCTCAACGCGCCTAAAGAAGTTTCCTCTTCAAAAATTTGATTCACTGGCTTTTCTTATTTGCTGAACTATCACCGAAATAAAGACCCTGATGAGAATTTGACATCCACAAAATGGTCCGCACACATGACACATCTGGAGTCTGGACTCACCCTAGTGACAGCCTGCAGGAAGGCCTGCTGCCCCAACTGCTGCCTCTGCCTGTTGACGGCCATCTCCATCCGTCGCTTCTCCTGCTCGATGCGTCGCCGTTTCTCTTCTAGCTTGAGTCTTATGTTGTTCAGTTGTGCGGCCATCTGTCCCCCACTTGAAGTGTTCGATTCGTCTGTTAGGTCTTCGCCATCTGTAAATAGGAGGGGGTGAGTGGCTGTGTTTGGGGGTAATGTTCGAGAGATTGTGCTTGGGTTTTCCGGGTGGTGTAGTTTGTAGGGTGTTAGATGATTGGAAATCAGTGTAATTTTTGTTGTATTTGTCTGGCGACACAACTGTAAGATTAGATGAGAGAAGTAATCCAAGTTTTCGCCATTTTGCCTCTTCGACTACTAGCGTAGGCGATTGCACCGCCTCGTTGCGCCCTTAATAAGTATGCTGAGTTAAAGACGCATCTAGACGGGATCGTATTGACAACGTCGCGGTGATGCGGCGTTTATGTCGCGTTCGACAAACGTCTACGCTAGACCGGTGTTAGATGCGAAGGCACCATGACAAGAAAAGGAACGAGTCAAGTAAGAGACTATTATTCTGAAATAAATCTGGCAGGCTTCAATTAAGTTCCACTAGGCCCCTAAATCAAGTGGGTTGAGTAATAACACTACTAACTGGGGTGATTTTCTTGTTGCATGAACTGTTGTTGCCACGTGGTGGTGTTAGCGGGCGGCGTCGCGAACGTCGTGCTCTTCCGGCGCTCGCTGGGCTCGCACAACTGCGACTGTACACCTGCACACCAACCGACTACCGTCACCCACTCACATACAGGCCAACATTCACTTCACTGCCATCCTTACAGGGAGTGAAAAATACTAATAACAAACTTTTATAAATGTTATAACATTAACCTCTTTCTTCGCTGTAATAGGGTAAAAAGAACGAATGCTGAATTATTGAAGACTGATCAAAAATTTGGTGTCTCGTTCCAAAATCAAATAGTCGCTGAATTAAAATGTATGTATATGTTACCGTAAAATTGTCAAACACGTTAGATTGTAATCTCTCTAGCGAGATTGTAAACTCACAAAATATTGTCAACTGAACATACTGCTTACAATATAACGCAATATTTTTCGGTAGATTGTAATCTATCGAACTGAAACCGTAATATTGTGAAATGCATCGACACATGACAATCTTTCGAGTGTTTACAATCTCTCTAGTTATTTTACAATCTAACGGTTTTTACAATGTGACGCTGACATATACAGGGTGTTAGTGTGAACACCGTTATCCTTCAAACCAGGGGTTTGGTTTCATTAGTAGAACCTAAAACCAATGAAAAAAACCACCTTTTTTTTTGAAAAAAATCCACTATTTTCTTCAAGATCATTTCACCCTAATACACTCGGAAACAGCTGACCGCCGACCGGGTCAACGACCGCGCCGCAGCCCGCGCGCCCGCGCAGGGATCGAGTGAACAGTGAGTCACGACCTTACCTCAGTCGGCCAGCTGTCGCCAAAGCGAGTCCACGTCGCTCGTCGGAGCGCGCGCCGCGCGCCGAGTCCTAAGTTTCTCACACGTAAATTTAGTGCTATGCCTTACACAAGTCAACAGTGGACCGTAATGGTACGGCTTTACGCCATCGCGGGTGATAAATATCCTGTACGAGGCTCGTAAGATGTATGCAGACATCAGATTCTCGAGTGCTCAACAACCTAAAATGTGTGAATTTTGAACAGTAGGTAAGTTAGTAGATATTCAATCTGTCTAAGACGACCCACTGACCTCTGCGTAAATTTAATCGATGATTTTTAACTGTACGTACATAAAATTGTGATGAACTTTTTAAATACGCCAAAATACCTACTCAGTAGTTTGGATTACTTTTCATTTTCTTTGTTGTCACATAAAAGTTACATTTAGACTCGTCACGCAACACTCGAGGTAGGTATTTTGCCAGGAAAAGTTGCATTTATCAGGTAATGTTACGAGAATTCTGTATGTAGATAGATGCGTCGACGGGCGGGCAGCAATTAAGTCACTCGTGTAGTCGGGCTAGCCATGATTTCGGGGACATCGTCGGATAAGTTAATTTAATTTTTTTCTTAAAGAAAATCCCTTATCCAGTTTTTTAACTCGGTCCTATATTTTTTTATTTATGTCAACTACCCGTGGTTTGAGTGACAACGGTGTTTACACTAACACCCTGTATAAATGCTATTTTGTAGTTGGTTCTAAAAATAGTACAGATTAACAAGTACTTTCACCCCCTAGAAGGATGATTAATGAGTTCAAAGTCAGCCTGTAGGTCATCATCACACTACGACGCAAGTTGTAGGACATAATTACTCTACAACTAACTAAACTGGTCACAAATTTAGAATTTGGAATATGGGAATATGTGGTCCTTAACGACAGACTGTAGTTACTAAATAAGTGCTATTAATAATGTTTTACCGAATACAGTGTGCCGTTAAACTCAAGCGCAATCAAGGCGAACATTCAAAGCGGTTATATTGGCCGTTTCATAAAGTGCCGCAGAAGCGAAGTCACAGGCTAAGGAATGGGAGAACAAGCTTGTTTACACACTGGTAACGCTGCAAGTTAGTTTAGTCTTTTTTTTATACTGTAACAAGAATGTTGTCCCATCCGTCTGGAACAAACCTGTCTGGTCACCATTACTCCTGATTTTATTGAGATCGGCGAAGCTAGTTTTGGTCGCGTCGCCGTCAGTCGAATCTCTATCGTTTAAGAAGAACCCATCGCCTCCGCCTTTACTGGAAAACCCAAAGTTCTCCTGCCTCTCTCTTAAAGTAATAGTATCACTGCTCAACTGCCGTCGGATAGGGAAGTACGGTTCAGGTTCTGTGGTTTGTGGTTGTGAGTTCTGTCGCTCGACTTTCTGTCGATCTTCCTTTTCGGAGCCGTTTTGGAAGTCGCCGTGGAAGAATTGTATTGAGCCTCGGATGTCTTGGCGGGAGGAGCGGAGAGGCGGGTTGTAGTCGAGGGGACCTGCGGAGTAAATGATAAACAAATTAATGAAACTTCATGTCAATCACTAAGCTTCAAATTCACTTGGTGGCCTGTTAACTTCAAAAGTGCTTATTCTGGAAAAAACAAAATGTTCAGCAAAAACCTCCGGTCTTCGGTTTTCAGTAATCATTATCATATTCATCGTCCCACTGCAAGGCATATTCCTCCTTTAGAGCATTTATGCTCTGCCTTTAAGGTAGAATGATGAAAAATGCCTAACATATACCGCACCGACCGGAGAGACGGTTCGGTTATGTGGGGCTTGCACGTAGCTAGCCTAGCCTACGATAGCCTCAACCAGGTGTTCGTCTTTCTATAGGTCTGAAATGTTTGCCATCAGCAAGGTGCTCCGATAGAGCTGATTGACCACAGCTCGCCTCTCGTTCATCCAAAAATCGCCGTTCGTATTTCGCCAGTCGGCTATTTCTCCAAACTCACCAGAAGGCGCCGAGATCTTCCGAACATTCGCCACAGTGGCCAGTTCCTTCTCTGGGTTCCGTCCAGCGAAGTGCAGTCGATCCTGAGACCCTCCGAAGTTCTCCACGGTGAGCTGCGAGTCATCACTGATGGACGAGCGACGGGAACGACGTCCGGCGAATGAGTTGTCGCGTGTGTCCATCCAGTTAGATGGTCGGCCGGCCGCTGTCATGTTTGTTTCTAACACTGTCACAAGAAGAATTTTTCAATTAAAAATGGGTACGAGCAGATCGGTAAAATATATTCAGTTTGTGACTTAAATTGAGACAACAATCGGACATTACATTTTGTTGTATGGGGATGTTAAAAATGAATTTGTTTCAGGTTTTGGTATCACGAGTTCACGACAATAAACGCCAAAGGCACAGATATTATAATACTTCGTACAGATACCCAATCCCATACAAAGAAATGACACCTCCCTAAGTCAGGTTATTGCTCCGGTTATATTCCTTCCTCCATATTACAACAGATGACAGCACCAGCGCATCACTAATTGCCACAGATTGGAGTTTTACAACGCCATCTAGGAGTTCACCTCGATACTGGGTTGTTTCGATACTAAGTGGCATTGCATGTACTAGATGGCGCTGTTTTATATAGATTCTTACCATCACCGTGCGTTCAAGAACGAGTAGGTAGATAATAACAATACAACAAAAAATGTCGGCGAAACATTTTCCTTTGTGTGAGTGAGTTAGCAATATTCACGCTGCAGCGAATGGTTCTTCATGTGTTTTTGAGTATTTCGATACTTAAGGTGGATGCTCCAGGGAAGCCTGCGAAATTCAAATTTTCTTACGTTTTTTGCAATTTGCAGGCCAGTGCTAGTTTGTATGTTGATGAAAATATCGCTCGAGACTGTAAGACATATAAGTAAATAAAAAGGGAAAGTTGAAACTCTGCGAACAGCAAAGTGAGGCCCGTCAAATTACGTCTCGCGGCTTTACCTTTTTATTTGGTCTGAGCCTGTATGTTGAACAAAATAATTATGATTCGTTGCAGTAAATCCGTAACACGTATCTATTTACAGAATTATAAGTAATTAAATCGTCAATACAATCCCATTGAATATCTTATTCATGAAAAAGTCATTCAATGGGATTAGATTACTTAAGGTGAAAGCGTCAGGGGGCCCGCGACATTCAAAGTTTCCTTACGTTTTTTGGAATTTACAGGTCAGTGCTAGGTAGTATATTGATGAAAATATCGTTCGCGACTACAAGACATATTGGAGTTACAAAAATAGAAAATGTCGACTGACTAATGAAATATTGCTAATATGGTTTATTTTTCTATTTGTCAATCGTTTTGACCCGGTTGGAAGATTCTTGTCAAATAATGTTTTTTACGTATTAGTTTGATTATTTTACAGCATAGTAGAGAAATGCATAACCAAATTTTGTAAAGTAAGTTAATTACATTTCAGTTTAAATCGGTGAGTGTTTTTGCTTTGAATTATCGTATATGCATTATTATTATGCTACTAACTACTGTTTCAATTGGCTAAGACAACCTACACAAACGTAACAGGATATTTTATTTTTTAAATTTACTTAATAATATATTTTTAGCTACATCTTATTAGAATGTTCTATTCTTGACATTATTAGCCCTGTATGGAAGCAGAATTGGAAAAAAGTTATTGGTTTGGAAGTTATGAGCGTATCATCTTTGGGCGTAAATAAAACGTATTTAATATGAAAACGAAAAAAAGCGAAACCATACAGGGATAGATTAGTTATTAAAAATGTCAAATAACTTTAGTTTGAACAGATACATTCATAGATTTTTCATGATATCCAGACTACCAAAAGTCTGCATAGAAAATTTCGCGCGCCCGGTTTAGTTGTAAATCGCATTGCATTTCGCTGCAAGTTGCCTCCCCAGTCAGTGGAGAAGACGGGGGGCACGCAGCACGTGTGTGTGCGCAGTGTGTGGGTGCACACATGCTTGGTTTCCGAACTCGCGCGTGCTGTGCATGTAACTGGTTTTGTTTGCTATCGTAGGTAGGCATGGCTTGAACTATGGAACCCGATATTTCTTTATTGATAGTTCGTGTTGAATTTAGAATTTGTCTCTAATTTTACTGACCCTGTCTTTGGACTTTGGATTCCGATTTGATATTGGTTTACAATTTGGACTTGTTGCGTCAGTGAAGTGATCTTCAGCAATTCAAGAAATTAATTATGGGTACCTAAGTGGAATCTTTTATCTTACTTTGTAAAATTCATGAGGGCACATGACGTGACTTTTATTAACAATAGGTTAGACGAAAAAAGAAATTTGTCCGTCAGGTATATTATAAAAAATATTTGACCCGTATTTTTCTTTTGGTACATAAATCAAAATTGACGAAGATACGACGCTTTTAAAATTCTCAATACGTCACGCCTAGGTATAATTTTTAGCTAGTTCTGACGTCACGAGCTCCTACTCCCGAGTTTCGATGCGTTTTATCTTTGTGAATATTCTATGATTAAAAAAAAAAAACTATGTGTCCATTATTTTAAAATACTTTAACTGACGGACTAAATAGATTTGTATTTTTTGATACTGTCGTCATTCCTATTCTAAAGTTTCACGCGCATTTTAGAATTATAAAGTACCGACTGCCTACATCAAATGCAAATAAAGAAACTATTCCTGCAACAATGACTTTTTCTGAATCGTAAGTTCTTTTTCGTGCAAACCTAATTAAGGCGCTTAGACGAGCTAAATTAGCAAGACTATTTGTGGTGGTTCAAACTTCGTTTGAAATGCTGTTAGAATAAAGTTCTAATCAGCTTGCACTACAAAGTGGTTGTTACGTCAGCCACTGCGGGCCAAATAGCGCGAAATGAGTGGTTTCGATCGATTTACAAAAAACCTATTGATTGGATTAAAAAACTAAAACAGTATCATGCTAATATATTGCTTGTAGAATTATTTGCCAAAAAATCAGAATGATCGCATGCATATTAGTATGTTTTTTATTGTTTGAAAGATATTTTTAGAGGTAAGTTCGTGATTTCTTTTTATCGAGCCAAATTAATTGTATTATGTTTTCAACGCAGTATCATGCTAGCATATATCCTGAAGAATATCATATATTTTTCTGGTCTTGTTTATAGCAGTGAATCATATACTTTTAGTAATTATAAAACTCGCGTTTAGCTCGTGTAATCGCCTTAAATGACGATACGAATGCCGTAGCGGTAGTGAGACTGCCTTACGTTCTTAGAGTCCCAGGTTTCGAATCCCGGTAGGAGCAAATGTTTGTGTGATGAGCAAGTACATTATTTTGTTCCGAGTCATGGATGTCAATATGTACGATAGGTATGTATTTACAAACAAAAAGTATCTATGTATACTACATAGATACTTTTTGTTTGTCAACTACCTGGTGACCACGACACAAGCCTCGTTGCTTAGTGTGGCACTAGATGACGCTGTGTGTAATGTCCAGCAATATTTTTACTTATTTTCATACCAATTTTTTAATAAAAAATGTATCTTCTTACCGATCATCACAATTTATAATCTCTCAAGTTTTAGGTATTTTATAAGTAATCGGAGTTTGTTGTCGTCCGGTGACATATACCTACCTTCCTTTTTTTAGGTGCTTTGCGGATATATCAATACGTACTGCAAATGTAGAAAATGCCCAAGGCATCCGCCGCAGTCCGTTTTTGTACATAAAGTTTTAATAAATAAATAAATGTCGCCAAGAACCTACGTGAAGCAAATATTGTGGGCAAGTCCTCCGCCTAGTCCCTGTGGTTACACAATGTATTGTTGATAACTGTATACTAAGAGATTATTGTCAACGCTTATTGTACTATTGACCGCTATTGTAAATAAACAGCCAATACTTAAACAATTTACAAAATAACACATTTTTTTATTTGATGAACCAACAACCAGCCTCACAGTCACATCAAAGAAAAAAAATCTAATCAATGAAATTATTTGTTGATAATAACAATATCTACCTACATTATTCAACGTATAATAATGTTCACGCTTTAGCAAGAGAACTCATTGTCACGTGGGCAAAGTCGCAGGTAAGTATTATGTAGGAGCTTGACCATTCATAACAACAACTAGGTAAATTGGGTGCATATTTATTACGTTTCACACAGTGATAATCCTAAGTTCTAACACCTATTTGTTTGAGTACATGTTGTCATTCAAACATGAATCACACGGCCGCCCGCGCTGTCAATTCAATGAAGTCGCGCATGTATGCCTCACTCAGGGTCAGGAGGCTAGAGTACCTATATAATTATGTTCTGTGGTCAGGAGTGCATAAGTGACTATTGTGTACGCGCACTAGCTCCTTACTGCTCATCACAGCGTCTATCCCTTTCGCTCGTGATGTCGGATGAGATGGAGTCATGAATTGACATTGACAGACAGAGTAACTACCTACGTGTAGAACGTTTCGTGTTATGTAAGAAATAGTTCCGCGTTTAATAAAATGAGAAAAATATATTATTTACCTTGGAAATGTTAAAAGATTTTTTATATTTCTCTAAACAGAATACATTAATGTTGTTTTAAAGTTTAAATTTAATTAAAATGAAACAACTAAACGTAAATCAGTTACGATTGTGGTAATATTGAATGTGATAAATTGAGTAAAACGCCATCTATTGCAAACAGCTCTAACGAAAATGATTCACAGATGGCTGACTTTTGACAACTTTATCAATATAAGGGTACGAATTAAGTAAAAGGCTTTCTTTATCTATTTTGTTGAAATAACGTGATTTATGAGCGTAAATAGATAGATTAGCGTTAAACAAGGAACTTTTGATTTTTGCTAATCTTATTTCTTCCAAAATCTACCGTATAACGCATTTTAGTGATTGTTAATTTCATTACTGCTACCTATGCTGCCATCTATTGTCTTTTTTCAAGACTATTTATAATTTGTTCTAGTTGAGACCCCATGCCAAAGGGAAGCATGGCCGGATCAACTTCCACCATTTTGTATTTTTTTTTTCAAAGTAGCGGCCACGCATTGGACCTATATTAATCGATAGCCGGTATCAATACAAACAAGTTTTTCCCGCTTTGCGGGGCAGTATTTCCGAGTGCAGGTTTTAAAGGAACCTAACTAACCTAACGGGGGGGTGCCCCAAGTCCCGTTTATGGGGGCAGAGATACTTCCGTATGTTCAGTTGACAATAATTCGAGACTTTACAATATCACTAGAGAGATACACGTTATATTGTAATATAACGGATTTGACAATTTTACGGTGACATATTTATGAAGAAAGAATACTAAATAATATTGAAGTTCTTTCAAACTGTTGGCGCTTCGAAATCGAAAAAAAAAATCATTCCACAGACACGGGCGCCGCCCCTAAATTTGGCGGCGGCGGCGTGGCAGTTTGAAGAGGTGTTAAAAATTTAACTTTTCTTAATCGTAAAACAAAAAAGGGGCTTTAATTTTTCTCCATGATCTCAGCCATAACCACTATTTCTTCGGCAAACCGAAGGTGAGTCATATACTCGCCACTGACGTTGATGATTAGACCTCTCCAGTCCTGAACCTTGAAGACATCCTCCAGTGCAGCAGTGAACAGTTTCAAAGATATGATGTTGCACACCTTGTTGCAGGAGGATATTAGGTTCCGAGGTCTGATCCTTTTTTTGCTGGATGGGAAATCATCAAATGTGTCCTCCCACTCTAGAGCTGGGCAGAGCGGCAGGGAGTGTCAGACTTTTACTGGCTAAAACCCATCCAGGTCCCTTCCTCGCCCTTTATGTTCCGGGGCTAAGGTATCTCTTGGCCCCCGACGCCCGGCGCATCTCTCGCGGCGGCTGGGACGAGAGGTTCTCTCCCTCTCTTGTTCCGCCACCTCCTTCGCCAGCATGACTGCTTCGCAGAAGGAGGTGACGGCTTCCCATTCCGTCTCGCTCCGGACCATGGATTGAACCAGGGCCGGACGCGAGAGGTCGCCGCCGCCGATCGCCGCTACGAGGACACCACGCAGGGCAGACCGAGACCGTGTGCTCCACCTTGTCCTCCGCGAGATCCTCGCAATGGAAACACACGGGCGTTTCCTCCCGCCTGATTTATGCAGGGGACTTACCGCCACTATCGTGGAGTGCCCTGCACGGGGTTGCGACAGTCGCTCTCTCCATGTCGCCATGAGATCGCGCCGGAGGTCTGTTAGTTTCCCCCCGGCGTAGTGCCTCCGCGCGCCAGTCGTGCAGGCGCGCGAGGACTATCGCCTCCAGATCCCATGGCGGCAATCCGGGAAGCAGGCCCGCCGCCTCGCGGGAGATTGTGCGGTGCACGAACCAGCTTTACGGCTACCACCTTTTGGGTGGGTTCAGGTAATTGGCGGTTCGCCGTCTCAGGGAACGCACCCACACCGGGGCCCCGCAAAGGGACATGGAACGCACGAAGTCTGATCCTGAAGTCGAACTAACATGGTGGCGTTTTTGTACAAACACTTCAACACCTCAAAGTAATGATACTCGATTTGGCACTGTTGGAGAGACTGCAGTACGGCCCAAGTCTCGATTGATTCGAAGGCTTTCTCGTAGTCCTAGAATGTTGAACAGATAGGCAAGTCGGTCTTCTGTATAACCAGATTTGATTCAATATCCCGCACTGGCACTGTTTCCTCGGAAGTTTGGTTAGGAATGATGAGCCATTGGTATTTTTGGCAAATTATCCTATTTTACAACTTCTCGCACATAAGATACAGAGAGTTTACTCACACCAGTATTTATTAAACTTGACATTTTAATATTTAACGTGGTAAAACTCAAACAAAATGACATGTACGAGCTGAACTCACGCCGAGCCGCAAGTGGCGGAGGCGGCGCGGCGCCCATGTCACCTACAGATTTATAGCTGAAAAAGAATAATAATCAAAATAGCTAGTATACCGTTATCGTCATCCCTCCGTGCCATGGCGGCGAGAGTGGTGACATGCCTGGGGCGGTGCACGACGAAGTCGTCCCGTGCGGGACTGGCGGGACTGGCGGGACTAGCGGGACGACGCTCCGGCGTGGAGCTGGACGAGCGACACGCCATGCGGGACCGACTGCTCAGCGACGACGGGGAGCGCGGAACTGTGTACATGACAATCTACTTACTAACGGATAAACAATTGTGGACATATATGATCAGGCTTCAAAATATCTGGAAAAAGTAGCAATTTTTTTTTAAATTTTTAATCCTTCAAAAATAACAGTCTTTTTTTGCACTTTTTAGGTGAACAAAAAAACATGGAACTCGCGTCATCCTCACCGAACGCTTCCATAGAACGGTTAGTCAAAATCAACCTTATACCATTAAGATAAAAGTTGATTTTGGGTTACTTAGTTTGCACTTCTATCGGCTGTCCTCAAAGAGTGCCCCGTATGTTTTTTTAGTTCTAGTACGAGGCGGTAAACTACATCGATTTTAATATTGACACTACACATTTGCTTGGTAAGTCAACATCAAAGGTCATCATTGTTATGTCGAAAATAATATTGTAAGGTATTTTTAAGCCTGATCGTAAACGAAACAAACACATTCAGCATTCAAGAAAAATAAAAGAAACACCAAACATCTACTTGGATCTAAATCACAGAACACCTAGAAGTCATAAAAAAACACTTACCTGATCAAAAATCTATTTGCAACAAAAAAGTTCAACATGTCAAGTTTTAACTTACCCATTTCCCTGTTCAGCATATTATTAGTATAACTAATCGGCCAATAGCATCAAGCTCATCAAGTCTTACTAACAAACAAACAAAAAAAAACGGAAGCTACTGAATTTTGTCTATCAATCGCGCTCTTGGCGAAGCCACTACGATATTTTGAATCAAGTCTTAATCCACTAGTATTAAATACTAAAGTAGACTAGCAAGCCGAAAATATAACACGTGTCTTCTTTCTCTTTCTAGTCGATGAGTCATATTATCGTCTGAGTTAAAGTTCGGTCAAACCATCGTGGAAGTATTGCGGACTGGCTGGGGGCCCTGACAGATAGAAGAGTACCAGTATCTGTCAGTGTGCAGATACTTCAGTACATTATCATTCTGTCAAAAGTCCGCATCTGAGGCCCTACTCTCTAACGCTTCGTCCGTATATTCGGATCTATCCGTCTCCCTCGCGCACGTCTACAGATGAGTGCGAGTGAGAAGGACGTATAGATCCGAATATACGGACGAAGCGTTAGAGAGTAGGGCCTCTGCAGTTCGTCCGTATCGAAATTACCGGTAATAGGTAAGTACTACAAGTAAATTTGAACTGTAAAACTTGATAGCCTAGGTCTACTGTGCTGGCATCACTACGACATAGCTGGGAGCCGTGCGGACATAACGTCATCGACTCCAAAGTGCCTCAAGAAAGCGTTAAAGAATCCCATGCAAAAGCGCTAGTTCCAAAGCCCAATCCATGTAAAAAGGTGTTTTATTCATATTACCATAAAGCACAATATTAAGTGAAACGTGAAATAATAAACTCACATTTAGTGGTACACCCTATAACACAAATAGACATTCCATTTATTACGACATTTTGTTTGACACACACACACGCAAACGAAAGAAAAACAACAACTAAACGCATTTGACACTGTTTTTTTTTGTGGGGAAGGCAAGTGCACACTTAGTTTTCTAGATAACTGTGATGACTAATTGTGAGAGGAATTGTTTGATGGTGTGAGAAGTTCACAGATGTATGTATTTACATAAGAGTACATACTAATATGTTTTAAATAACACCCTTACGTGTTTTGATAACAATGAGTTGTACGTGATTTCGGTCCCGTAAGTATTGTAACCGAATAGGTTATACCACTCAAGTACTGATATAATGCTGACTCAATAGTTAAACCCGCAAACAAAAGATAGTCTTGAAATGAATTCTCCCAAAATGATGAATGATTCTTGATTGTAAAAATATGTTTCTGTTTAGTCCGTCGGTTAGATTATCGAAAAATATTGGATACGTGTTTTTGTTTTATCAAATTAATAAAAAATTACGAAGATAAAACGAGTCAAAGATCATGAGTGGGGGCTTGTGAGTACTTGTGACGTCACTTCCCAGTAAAAAAATGTACGCAAATGTGACGTCACACGAGTTTTCGACGCAGTGTCGCATCGTCTTCATTTTTTGGTTTTCTGTGTTCAATATTTTTTGAAAACCTATCTGATGGACTAATTAGACTTTTTTTTATCTACCCTATTGTTGTCAATGAATCGTGACACCTAAAAGCAAGACTAGAAAGTGTTGGTCCGCCTTCCCCAGTAGTGTAGTAGTTGCGCAGTTGCGACGTCGTGGTGACGTCACCTGCGAGGGTACCTGCGAAGGGCGGCAGCGTGAGGTCGTCGACCCCGGCGCGCAGCTGCGGGATGGGGTGCGGCGCGGGCGGCGCCAGGCTGCGCACGTGCCGCACGCCGTGCACGTTCCCTCCGCCCCCTCCGCCCCGCCCCGCTGCGGACACCACACCACCACACCCGCTCAGCGCTATCCTCTATCCGCTATCCGCTATCCGCTATCACCCTGTCAGCGTCCAGTGGGGACAACACGACAACACGACTTCGTGCCATCTCATGAGATTTGATAAATAATTTTGTGCGTCGCGCTCGTGTACTGATACATCCCATTATAATGCATTTATGCGAAGCGTATAGGCTCCGATTGCAAAGCGAGACAGGGTGACAAACAATAAGAACGGAATTTCATTCAGCGAAGCGTTCATTCGTTTTTATTACTAAATCAAACTTACCTCACACACGTATGTAACGATATAATAAAATAAAGTGTATTTTACATGTAATTCGATAATAAATACATTAATATTCAATAAAACATATTGACAATTTGGTCTTTGTAATAGTAACCCCAAATGTGCCTACAACTTAGTATTGCCAGTAAATAAAATTAAGCATTATTAAACCATTTCCGTGAAGGTTTAATTTTTTATTAATTTCTAATATTAGTAGGCAAAGAATCTTTGATATTATGACCACATACTCCCATTACTATTTAGCATGCAATACGGAGGGTATAACTTGGATCAACTTGGGTTGGGTTGGGTTTAGTCTCATAACTCACCACTTCCGGGGTATTTAACAGATTTGACCGGATGAACTTCTAGCATATTGAAGAGATCGGCGAGCATTGCTACTAAATTTTGACGCATTGACCTGGAAAAAAGAAATCACAACAATCAATAAATGTGACCATTCCCAACTTTTCGGACCACCGACGTGCCTAGAATTGAAAATCAAAAGGTTTACAAGACAACTACCACCAACAAGTCACACAAAGACAAGACCAACATAACTTAGGACATCAGGGTGGCGCTGCATGCTAAGAAAAACGTCATCCACCAATCAAATAATATATCAATCGTAGTTCCAAATACCACCGCGTCTCAAGTTATGTTCGTCACAAAAAGTAGTCATACCAACCCTCTCATATAAGTGACGTCCTCAGGCATCATATGGAACACATCATGTGGCAGGGCTGTCCGACAAAAATCATGAACCAGCATAAGATTATGGAGACAGTCTTGTATGGACGCCATGCGGCCCACGCGCACAGCCGTCCGAGGTAACGCGTCGGGACAGTAGAAGGAGATCAACGCCGCGAGCGCAGTGCCGTCGCAGATTTCTTGGAGACTTTTCAGCATCGGAACGTGCGATGATGTGTCCTCCTGAAATGTAGGTTGTTGTTGAAGTTAGTTTGCCGAAAATTTTTTTTTTTAGAAGAAAACTGAAAATTTTGAAACAAGTTTTAGCGCTGTTTGACAAGATTGACAATACTTCAACAAACGGATGGATTCGAAGAAGAACATTCGGATCTTTTGAAAGAGCGCTAGAGATAATCTGTGGTCATTGTAACGTTACATCAAAATAATATCTAGAGATACCCATACTACTAAAGTCAAAGAGTAATATCAAGTTGTCACTGTCAAATGCAAAATGGGCCCAATGAGAATGCCAATGAGAGGATTTTGGGTTTGTCTCCACCGATCACAGTATCAGATCACGTTAGCCACGGATCACAGCGAGTTGTATCCACTGAATAATGGCAAACCAATTTCGGGATTCGATGAAGAGACATCCTACCTTGTTCGTAACAACTTAGAAGTTTGAATGATCTTTTCTCAATCTCACTCCTAAGTCAAAGTCCTCCACTCCCAAGTCATTCTAATTGAAGGTCCTACCTCGGCCTTGTTGAGCGCGGCACACGCGGCGTTGATCCAGCACAGCAGCCCGTCCTCGTGCGGCGCGCCGGGAGTGTTGCTGAGCGGCGGGACGCCCGCGCCGAACCGCTGCGCCGCCGCCGCCACGCGGTCCGGGGTCACCACCTCGCGCGCGTATAGCACCATCAGTGCTTCTATCACAGCCATGTGACCGCTCTGGAAAGAAAGGGAAGATTTTGTTAGACATGGTTCAGACGTGCTTTTTTCCTATCAGATTGCCAGAATTTGTATCACATTTAGTATAGCCCGTGCCGTTGTTCAATATGATACCAGTTGATCAGTAGGTAGTATTTACTAATTATCGGGCAACGGTGGAAGGGCGCAATATTGGGATAGATTCGGATATGCCCATAATAATTATGGTCACACTTTAACAGTTATTAATAAATTATTCCTCAGAAGCTTGAAAACGATTCCATTAGTTATCAAGCAAGCAGAAATATCTACCTGTTAAGATCATCATCGGCCTATTAATGTTCCCACTGCTGGGACAGGCCTCCTCTCTATGAGAGGGAATGGGCTATATAATCCACCACGCGGGCCCAGTGCGGATTGGTAGATGTCACATGTCTTCGAATTTATGGTTCTAGGACATGCCGGTTTCCTCACGATGTTTTCCTTCACCGTTTTGAGAGCAGCGGTGATGTAATAAATTACACAAAGTAATGCGCCTGCCTGGGTTCGAACCCACGACTTACTGAACGTAAGTCGGGGCCGCCACCACTGCGCCACCGCTGCTCTCGAAATCTTGCTTGGGAATCTGTTAAGATAATTTCCACAAATACACACATATTTATGCAAACAACATTAATATGCACTACCGATTCTGATCAGCAGCACCGATTGGTCTATAAATTGTAGCCATTCATTCACAATCATATTAAATCCTACATAATGAACAAGTATCACTTTGCTCCATATGACTTAGCTGATCTGTTTAGAATATGTTTACATTTCATTTGTTAGAAGTCTTGACCAAGTTTCTACATGTTTATCCACACCTGCATTCACGGACTAGAAAATAATGGATTACTGTGTCATTTGTGTTTTCACCCTAAAGGAAAACATGCATACTTAAAGAAACTGTCACTTGTAAGAGCTATGACAATAGATGACGTAATGCGAGTAATTCCAGATAGAAACTGTTTATCATTCTCCACGATATCTGTCGGATTTACATTCCTTAGAAGTGTGTTTATTTTTGTGATCATTGCTAAGACTTGATAGCATCGAAGGCTTGATTTCTCGGTCACACGTACGTTATGCAAAGGACTTGGGAAATCTAATCTAGGGAGGCCTTAGTAGTTTTAATTGATTGTTACATTAGTTTAGCTTCGAACACTTCGTTCACACTCAAGGGAGGTTGAAACTAATTGAATGATTGTTGTTACATTTGGGTAGGTAGGTAGGTGTTAGGTAAGACTTTTATATCTTGCTGTATTTATGAGGTATGCAGAAAACAAACAAACATCGTAACATATGCAATGATAACTCATAATCGTAATACTTGCATGATATCTGCAAATATTTTCGTACTATTTGATTGATAAGATAAAAATGGAGTCTTATAGATATTTTTTCCAGCTAACTACGAATACTAATGAGATAGTAATTAATACAAGAGACTGCTCTTGCGACGATACGACCCTAACATGCTGATGATCATAGGGGAACCGAATTAAATCAAAGTAATACAATAACTTAATATTTTAAATGCTGAAGTTTGTGAATTTTTGTTACTCTTTCACACAAATAAAACCTGATAGGATTTGAATAAAATTTGGCACACAGCTAGTTTATAACCTGGAAGTGTGGTATCATAACCTGGTGTTCTTATATGTGTTGTGTTAACATAAGACACTATTTTATCTCAGAAGTACTGTACGATCAAAACTGTACTGGGCAATTACCGAACTCTACGCGGACGAAGCCGCATAAGCTAGTATATACTAATAATATATTATAAAGAGAAAAGACTTGATTTATTACGTAGTTAGGATTTATCTCAAGAACGACTCAAACGATTTTAAAAATTCTTTCGCCGTTAGAAAGCTACATCTTTACCGAGTAACATAGGCCATAAATAATATGGATATCATGCAAATTAACCGAGTTATCACGATTTTCGCGGACAAAGTCGCGAGCGAAGGGCTATGAAATAAAAAATCCTTCATGCTTTCAGTCAGGCAGTCTATGATACCTTATTAGATTTCCAAACCGATGATAGCCAGTTCTTACAACAACTTAATAGTCTACATAGCTCACAAGCCAGGCATTTGCCATTTAGTTCTTGTAAGCGAAATAATAGGTCCTATTGACGATGCTAAGCACTATGCACTAGGTGTCGAAGCAAAGTCCGCAATAATGCATAAGTAATGCCCAGTAGTCGGTCCGTTATAGACAACGCTTAGTAATCTGTTTACTTGACTAAACCAGCTCAGACTGTTACTACATATACGTGAGTGGAATTCCAATCGAGATAACTGATATATTCTGTGTTTTCCTTTCATTTACACTGCTCAACTTAATATAGTTATTTGTAACGGTGCTAGCCACTGCATGGGGAAGGTATGAACAAAAAAAGTATCTATGTAGTATATCAACTATCTGGTGTCCACGACACAACCCTCGTTGCTTAGTGTGCACTAGATGGCGCTGTGTGTAATGTCCAGCGATATCCATTATTTATTAAACAGGTATTACTACTATAGAGGAATTTATCCGTAGGAAGATATATTCGAATCGTTAATAGTAGGACAACCAACAATTATGATGGGATTTAATTGTTTCTGCGTTCGAACCAGTGTCACAAAGAGCACGAGGAGGAATGGTAGAATGATTGTTCATGGTACTTGAATCAACAATTATTCTTTCAGGAGTGTTAAGGCGCTTAGACGAGCTAAATTAGCAACTCTATTTGTGGTGGTTCAAACTTCGTTTGAAATGCTGTTAGAATAAAGTTCTAATCAGCTTGCACTACAGTGGTTGTTACGTCAGCCACTGCGGGCCAAATAGCGCGAAATGAGTGGTTTCGATCGATTTACAAAAAAACTATTGATCGGATTAAAAAACTAAAACAGTATCATGCTAATATATTGCTTGTAGAATTATTTGCCAAAAAATCAGATTGATCGCATGCATATTAGTATGTTTTTTTTTTATCGTTTGAAAGATATGTTTAGAGGTAAGTTCGTGATTTCTTTTTATCGAGCCAAATTAATTGTATTATGTTTTCAAAACAGTATCATGCTAGCATATATCCTGATGAATATCATATATTTTTCTGGTCTTGTTTATAGCAGTGAATCATATACTTTTAGTAATAATAAAACTCGCGTTTAGCTCGTGTAATCGCCTTAACTGTTGTAACAATAGTCAGCATCTAGACGTCTTGAGACTAGAGGTCATTCATAGAAATACTTATATACTCGTATGTTTCTTTTACGAGCTGTTGCCCGCGGTTAGTCGGAAATTAGTCGTCAGGAACGTGCTATCGAAATAAAATAACCTTTGCTCTAATATAAACCCCGCTATGGTCTACCTGCGTCTCAAATTTTATAAAAAAAAACCGTTCCCCCATTTTGTCATAGGAATGTATAACGTTCAGACCGACAGACAAACGGAAAGACACACGAACAGACAAGAGTTACTCATATAGATATAATATAATTTTCGTGAAACTTCAAACACGCTTTGTACCAAAACTGCCGAATTCAAAAATCATTTCATAAAATACATACCATTTTGAGAGGATTAGTTTGTATGAGCACAGTTTCCGTGAGCGCGCAGTCGGGCGGGTCGGGTACATGCACGCCCTTCCTCGCGAAGGTCTGGAGTATGTTCCAGTGGTTCAGACTGTGGTAGTTGGGGTCGGAGTACATGTTGGCGAGCGCTAGGCAGTAAAGCTCAGCGTTCGCCAAACCTCCTATTATAGGCGGCTTGAGGTGCTCTTGGTCCTGGAATTGAAAAATTTTGTGGTTAGGTAAGGTTTTAAGGTACATAAGGTTGCAAATGCTGTAGCGGATACTCAGAGAAAATGGTACCAAAATAGACAGCCAGCCTTATACATAGATGTACAGACCAAAACCTGTTTTTCATAAATGGTACTCTGTGTGGTTAAGATATTTGCGCTGTAAATCGATTCGAAGTATAACAAGAATAAAAGAACGAAAAAATGTATTTATAGTAGGTTACTCAAATATTAGGATATACCACTGATCATAAATCGAGGGATAAACTAAGCTTAACGAACCAGTTTGCACGCATCTTGCGCAGATCACTGGGATTTACTATAAAGTCGGTAGAAGACTAGATAATCCTGCTCTTACACCATTGATTTATTACCTACACGAAGTAAATAAAACACCAGCAGACACCTCAATACCCTTTCCAAAGAGACGAAAAGCAACAGAAGCCACTGATGCAAGTGAATTACAAAACAACCGAATAGAACCATGACCAAACGCATTTATTTGCACTAAAAACGCAACAGTTCCCCGAATGGGCTCTAAACTCACTTCACTATAGATAATCTAAACTTAGTCGGTGCACTAGAAATAATACTGTCGTTAAAGTTCCAGCTCTAAATGAGAACTAGGGCTTGGCACACAGATAACTACGTAACTTTGGAACTTTATGTAACTTTCCCTAGCAGAAGATATGCCGCTTCGGGAAGTAAGCCTCATAACTTGCCAAGATTCTTTGCAATCTTGATCCATACTTGGTTAGTTAGAAATTAATTAAGAAAGCTAGGAATCTGTCGCATTAAACTCTTTGGAAAGGATTTTTGGACTCTCAAGTCTTGGTTGATTGTGATATAACCTGGTGGAAAGCAAAGGATAGAGACTACGATAGCACAAGCGTACGCAAAAGATGACTGTCAATGGGAAAAGGAGGGAAGAAAGAGTCCTACTGTACAAAGACCCACCCAATTTAGAGGACCAGCGCAAAATATTTCCGAGGAATTCTAGTAATTTCGGACGGTCTAAAACGAAATTCCTCACTACGACAGGGGTCTTCATAATAACCCACATGAATTCGAATAGAAACGTTCGCAATGCACACAATGTTGGGAGCGCTGACTGCGCTGATGAGCCCTGAATCTAGATCAATGTTAGGTCACGTCCTATTTTTAACGGAGCCAGCTACTTAGCACAAAGCAGTGCTTTTAAGTATCGTCTCGATAAAGATAGCCTTCTGATGGTGTCTAATGGAGATTGTGGGTAGAACGCCCGAAGGACATGATTATGAAAAGTTTATATCGTATCTTATCTCATTTTGAAAAGTGTTTTCATGTTTTATCTGCGTCATAAAATGTGAATGTCAAGGACGAAATACTAACGTTCAGAGACATCATTTGTAAACAATAATATCACAAGCAAAACGTGAAGTTCGCATTATTTTAATGAAGATTCTCAATGTCAAGATCGCTTGTATAAAAACAAGGCCTTAAACAAATAAGTATGTTTATTCATAATACTGTTATGGATTTGCAAATTACAATAAATAAATCTTCATAATAGACTTCCAGGACAGAGTCATTGAAGAATCTATTAATAAGTTAGTAATTAAGGGTGTGTAAACATGCGTCACATAATGGGGTGAACACATTAACCTTGGTAGAACAGGTGCGGCTAGACCAGACGGTGTTATTATGCCAACATTAGTAAATAACACCCCTAACACACAGGCACTTTCATAAACTACAAGCTTGACATTTGCTACCAAACCGGTATCGAAAGCAAAGCTTTTAGAGGAACATGAGCTTTCCACCTGTGCTAATAAGTCTTTAAATACTCTATCTCCTATGTAATTAACGAAACCAGTAATTTTTTTATCTTCAATTTAAAAAATAATCCTATCCAGAGGTCAGTGACTTTCAGCATTTAAATATTGATTACTAAACGAAATAATTACATAAGAAACAGAATTTTAAATAGCGACACTGTCAACAATCCTAGATTCGGCAACGCGGCTTAGTCCAGTAGATTAGGCAAACGAGTAACGACCAAAAACTGGTTTTATTGCGAAATCGAAGTTTTACAACATAAAATTACCATCTCATTGACCATGAAGCGTTGACAAACGCAACGTGTGAAATATGGCAGGCAAATACTGGCCTCAATAGCTCTCACTTTTAATCTCGATTCTTATTAACCCCGTATCGATATACACGCAGACACAATTACCAGTGAATGGGTGTTCTTAATGACCACCACGGTCTTGATTTTTATGACAGACATTTGACAGAATACTTAGAACCAATATTGTGCAAAATGGCCATTTCAGACCGTTTCACTCATCAATGACTAGTAAATGTCTGAGTATTTCTAAAAGCTTGTCGGATAGAGAAATGTTTTTCTATTCAGAATATTGTGTAGTGTAAAGCTAACACAAGATTATCTTATTTGAGCAAGTCACTTCGAATAAATATTGTATTAGACTACAGTCGATTCTCAACTAAATTCTCGCCCACTGAAGCTAAATTCGGAGCCCATAAATAATTCAGATAAGACTAGGGGATCCTTGACCCGAAGGGCAACATGAGGAATGTGCGATGTTAGGAATAGAGTTGCACATTTTACTCAAAACCAATTTATTGACGGTGTGTAACCACATTGATTTATGGCGACAACTGATGACCAAAACCAAGACTGTTTGTACGAACACGCATACTGAATCTAGGCAGTTTATCGAATTAACAGTATTTGAAGGCAGTAGCCATGTCAATACATGGACATTGCAAGTTGAGCTAAACTTCAAATTAGAGACGCTAACAAGGAAAGTTCCACATAAAGGTCAGTCTAATACAGTTTCTTAACAATCCCCAGGCGACACCCGAAGCTATTTCGCAAATATTGAACTATTCGGACAGACAGCAAAATCCCATTAGGTACAGGATCCATTCACCCTTTGCACGTACCGCCACGTTGAAAGAAAACAATTCTTTACAGTGTCGCAAAACTTTGTACTATCAAGAATTTCGGCAAAGAATGTTATTGTTGGGCAGGTCATTGATCGAATTACTGTAAATACATTACACTAATAACAACATTGGTACAGACGAAAAAAGACGTAGAAGTAGCAACCAGACTGATAAAATTTCGAGGAGAAGTATTGAGAGTTTGCTGTTCGAGATAGAATCTGCAGTAAAAGTAAATTGTCCGAACAAATATTACATAGAGAAAAGTGACAAGACATGATTCATAGACGAACACGCCACTTTCAGTAGAAAAATACATTCCTATGTCTACGGACATAATCGGTGTTTTCAGCGCCTTAAAGAGCCACACTTAAAACAAAGAGCTCTGAAACCACTGGAACTTGTATCGATTGTATCGTATAGCTATTACGTAATAATAAATTGAAATAGATTGATTAAAGGTCTGTGTGGGCGACATTTGCCAAACAACTTTTAGTTCGTTGAGTTTATTGATTTATTAGATACAGGATTTGTTGATCAAAATAGCCTGTATAACAGGACAAATTCATCACGACTCATGGAGTGCTTAGTTTTGTTGGATTTTCATGAAAAAAGCAATTCAAAAGCTCTAATGATTATATTTACAATCATTGCCCGACTGAGTATTGCAGAGCAAGCATTACCATAATGTGAATTTTAAATCCTTATTACATTTATTATGACCAACAGAGCGTGAAGCTCCAATGGAATACCTGCAGCCTCTGTAGCAGTTTCCTTTAAAGTATTGACAAAAGAAACACGTTCTTTCCACAACTTGAAACATGAACGTGTACACATGATAATGCCTTTTCAAATCCTATCCCGTGCAAAATTTCGTAGAACAACTGCAGCTATCGGTATCTATTCGCTATTTGAATCAAGTGCTCTCAACTAATTAACTTATCTTCGGATCGGATCATTCACACGCTCGTGAGAACGACGTCGGGCATCGTGCCATCTACCGAAAGAAACTTCACCGACTTTTTGAGCTGTCGAGCTGGTTTCGCCCGATGATAGTAAAATAGTAGTCTTATTTGTCTCCAATGATGTATTACTCCGACATTCAAGTTATTTCGTAACAACAGGGAAAATATTCGCAAAAGTTTTGCGTAAAAAGAGCGTGAAACATAATGGAAGCTGTAATTCATTTCCACGGATGGCATATCAGATTGTATGATCAATTCGCGAGACAGTCGCAACGGTTGAGGCACAAACAAAATCTCCCGATTGGAACATCGTCTTCGAGGAGAGCCGTTTTGGAATTGAATCTCTTTTTTCTTTTCCTAACAGATAAGTGGAAACGCAAACGTGTTCTTACAACCCGTATACCTAACATTTTGATGATACGACTGATAAATACGAAACTCTAATAACAGCCGATCATAAAACCCGATGAAAAGCAATTATGGCGGGTCCACAAGTCTTCTCAATAATAGAGCAGCAAGCAAACTAGTAGGAACAGTTATTAGCACTCACTTTCAAAGAGCACCACCATTCACAGCGTCTCAATTAACACGAAACATGTGAGTACCCCTGATTAACAATTCCGATGAGATTCTAACTTGACGTGCACATAATTAAGCGACGTGAACGACAAAAAGACGCATCGAGACGGCGACAAGCCGACGACAGTGTCTGGCTGCAAACGCGGGTCAAGGAGAAAGCTGTCGATGCCGGCGACAAAATACCACTATTTCATCTGTAATTCGCACATTTCCTTCAATTCTCTCCAGGTTCCAATATTGGTACTGTTTGGCGGAGAATGTTAGCGTCTCGTTGGGGTGATAACTACGACAGGAAATTGCTTTTCTCACCTATTAGCGTCAAGATATTGCACCTTATTTATTTTCAGTTCGAACTTTGCAGTAATTTTACGTAATAATGGTTGAAGGCAAGAACCAATAAAGTCACAGGGCACCGTCGCCAAATAAAGGCAGTGACCATTACTTAACGTAATCTGCTTTACAACCTTAAATTATTTAAACATCTTATTTTGGTCTCGTAAAAGCATAATGTTATCATTATATTTATTAGTGTCCGACCGAAACAGGATTTTCAGCCGAAACCGAAACCGAAACCGAACCTTCGGTCTTGGTCCCAGTTTCGGCCGAAACCGAAACCGAAACTTATTTAAATTTTTATAGCATGTTAAATCTTTTGTATTTTTACGCGTATATAGACAGTAAACACGTCTAAAAAAATAAAATGCAACAATTAAAGTACCTATGTTTCAAAAATATTTCTTAATTCATAAAATACTGCTTTTAAAAAAAAATGGCAAATAGGATTCTTTTATTTTTGTGTCATTTTTAGGGTTCCGTAGCCAAATGGCAAAAAACGGAACCCTTATAGTTTCGCCATGTCTGTCTGTCTGTCTGTCTGTCTGTCTGTCTGTCTGTCTGTCCGCGGATAATCTCAGTGACCGTTAGCACCAGAAAGCTGAAATTTGGTACCAATATGTATATCAATCATGCCGACAAAGTGCAAAAATAAAAATTTAAAAAAACATTTTTATTAGGGTACCTCCCCCAGACGTAAAGTGGGGAGCGATTTTTTTTTTAATTTTGACCCTGACGTGTGATATATTGTTGGATAGGTATTTAAAAATGAATAGGGGTTTTCTAAAATCATTTTTTGATAATATTAATATTTTAGGAAATAATCGCTCCGAAAGTCAAAAACAATGTGTCCCCCCCCCCTCTAACTTTTGAACCATAAGTTTAAAAAATATGAAAAAAATCACAGAAGTAGACCTTTATATGAACTTTCTAGGAAAATTATTTTCAACTTGATGAGTTGAATAGTTTTTGAGTTATATAGCACTTTTTCAAAAAAACGCAAATGATAACTTTGTTTTTCATACAAATACTATGAAAAACAAAGTTATTTTTGCTGACGAAAAATGTTGGTATTTTTAATGGTCTGGGAAGCTACGGAACCCTACAGTGAGCGTGGCCCGACACGCTCTTGGCCGGTTTTTTTTACCTGAAAGAAATCAGTCATTATAAATTAATAATATCTCACAGATTAAAATACAAAAAGAAAAACCACTAAGGTAAACATACCTATGGCAGTCATTATTAAAAGGAAAATTAATTCAAGTAAATAATGAAGTATAACTAGAAAACTTTCACGTACAGTACTACTGTACTACGGGTCCGAATTGACTAAGCACCTGGCGTACTAAAGGGAAAAAATGCGACATGACTGAAGGTCATTCACGGTAACAGTTAAATCACCGGAGGTAGTTGTGTATCGGATTTACGGGGCGGCTCGAATACAGGTACAAAATTGAATCCAACAACAATTACAAACAAATAGAGTAATGTTTGAATCAAACATCACAGGTCAACAAACATCACAAACAACAAATACACATCTTTTAGGGCGCCTTCAAATTTCCCGCAAAGTGCCACGCGGTGGCAGCCAGCGCTACAGCGCTGGCCACCTCGCTGCTTGGTTTATCCATATAATTAAAAAACGCACGACTGCAGCGCTGCAGCCGCGCGTCAGTTCACGGATCGACTTTATCTAATGATTCTATTTTATTACAACTTACAACCTATTTATTTTCCGCTGTAGGACAAGACTCTAATGAATGCCATAAAATACATCATCATGAATCAAAAGTAAAAACAAATATTTACCTAATAATGTTTGCGCGAGAAAAACCACAACCTCAAATCATCACGATCATGCTGGCTAGCAAACACAATTGGCAATCACGTTCACTCACTCAAAGTAAGCCGAATGATGCGTGACAATAGGCTTGTTAACTGAAAAAATCTAATTAGTCCGTCACTTAGATTATCAAAAAATTTTTGCCCCGTATTTTTTCTTTTGTCACATAAACCAAAATTGACGAAGATACGACGCTTTTAAAATTCCCAATACGTCACTGTTCGGTATCATTCGTAGTGAGTACTGACGTCACGAGCCCCCACTCCCGAGTTTTTATGCGTTTTATCTTTGTCAATATTCGTTGATTTACAAAAACAAAAAATACGTGTCCATTATTTTCCAATACTCTAACTGACGGACTAAATAGATTTGCAATTTAATGATGGTGGAAACAAGCCTATTCACGAACACCTAGTTTCGGCGGGGCCGAAGGTTCGGCCAATTATTGGCCGAAACCGAAACTGTGGCCGAAACTAGATTTTTTGGCCGAAACTAGCCGAAACCGAAACCGAAACCGAACCTTCGGTCGGTCCTTAATATTTATACCTGAGAAGAGAATGAATCATAAAATCTGAATATGCTGCAATAAGCCAGTACTTACGATGCTGAATCAAACTTATACAGCTCAGTAATGGCTTTGACTCATTCATTCATCGAAATCTAACAGCCTTTAGCATAAAAAACGTGTGATTTTTGTATGGACATTGAAAATGTTGGTCAACAAACTTGCCTCTTTAGGCTCAGTATTGGTAATGATTACATAATATTTATTTTTATCATTATTTTGACATTTAGAGAGACAGAGATGAATGTTTTTAGATAAAATGGGACAGTGTGCTTAACGTTACGCAATCAATCAAATGTCTCTAAATCTCCAGTAGCGAGTCATCTTTGAGTAGAAATATGGTTACTTACATAACCATTAATTAAGTTATTAAGAAACTAATTTCCAACTTCTGAACTAACTTGAAATTGGGCTAACAGAAAATAATTATTTAGAACCGATACCAAAGGTTTGTTTTAAACTTAGCGCAAGTTAACACAAAAGCTAAGTATCCGTTCTACTTTGACGAGCATCCTAAGAAAACACTGAAGCGTGGCAACCTGAAATCAAAACCTAGTCCACCGTTTAATAAACACATAGGTACAGTTACCGTGAGGTCGCTGACACGAAAACAATTAGTATTGACGAAGGTAGAAGACAATATTTGTACTGACAATAAGGAAAATGTTATATCATCTTCAGCATGGAAATGCAGTAATGGTCAGACTAGTATATAATTAGACACTAAAATAAATCCGGAAAACCATCATCCATGTGTAATAAAACCAGCTGAGTCACCGGCGAAAAGAACAAAAGATCACCAGTTTCCCAAAGGCGGAAACGACGTAGACTATTTTTAAAGCGACGCGACAATTTTACCTTTTGCCTCTTTCGGAACCGATGCACATTCCAATTTCGACTCTATGTCCTTGACTATCGGGAATTTTCCTCGGAAGACAACTCCTCAAAAAGTAAAAATATCCTGGTGCAACAGTCAGATGAACGTGCGTTCATTAGGGAATATTTTCGACGTGGAAATCGGTTAGAGACAATTTCGATGAGCCAGAACACCGCGACTTAAAACATTTCAAAGGGACATTTCTGTTATTTATATAGAATGAAATCGGTTTGTTGGAGCACTAAATCCAAAACAAGGAAATGAATCCAGCGATTGTTTAATCCATGAAAAACTGGATAGTGATTTCATTGCGTTGGCCGCTTTATGTCTTTAAGATATAGAGTTTATTGTTACAGCCATCTTTATTGGCCAATACTAAACGTAGGCCTCAGGAAACAATTGGCCAACGCTTTTTGTCAATGTCTGGTTGTCGAACCCTGAAACAAAGCAATATCATCCAAGTAACCTTTGTCAGGGGTTCAACCAACTCAACAATGTCTACGAAAATTTCAAAGGAACATTCGACGCTAGCTGAATACGCATCAATCCCCGATTCACCCACGCATTCAATGAACAGTTATCTAACATAGATATTAGCAAACAATAGTTAATTCAGATGATAGAATTAAATTATTGCTATTACACATTACTCAAATGAAGCATGACTCCATTGAGATCAGATTGTAATTTGATTTTATCTTTCTTTTGACCTATATACGAACAAGTTTTTAAAGACTTTTTCAAAGGAACTGAATTTTGAAAATAGAAAAAGTTTGCACCAATCTAATATCAACCTTTATCATTTTAAAACTTTTAACTGCTCTAGAGTCTACTTTAAAAATCTTTTCAGCATGGAATTATAGAAGCGTAGGCATACAATGTAAATTGGAAATCTGTGAACCAATCCCAAGAGAACTTTAGATTGCAGTGTTCTCATGCCCTAAGTACAGATATATCCGATCCAAACATAGTGGTCCTTGAACTCGTTCGCAACAACAATCGTTAATGGACATCCGCTGTACACCAATGATAAATGAACAGGCTTCTTAGAAATCATCGGAGAAAGGCTAACCAAACAAATCATAATCTCGGACAGCTATTTGATTCTCTCGTTTTAGAATACGTGGACAGCTAAAATAATTGCTTGTACAAATCCCTTTGTTAAAGTATACAACACAGTTACTAATCAAGTCTAGTGAATTAAATAAATGTCAAAGGGGTTACGTAATCAAGATAACGATGAAGACACTTAAATCCTAGATATCATCTTAACTCACGGTCTGGCTCAGACAGCCTTAACTCTCGAAGGTTATGAACACCTAGAAAATTGTTTCTTTTTGTCTGAGATTAAGAAAACTATTTCCAATCCTCCAAAGAGAAAGATTTCCAAGAAACGTTATGTCATAGACTGCGGAATCACAATTTCGTTTCATAGCCTCAAGATTATGTTTCCGAATCACTGAGAACTCAAAAACAGCGTATCGCCTTACATTTCTATTAAGATTCCGCTTCTTTCTCATCACAACCATTGTGATACACGAAAACAAACCGCCGCTGGGTCAAATAAACTCATAAGGACGTAATAACTAGGGACACTCCTATAAGCACATTGTGTTCAGTGCTGAAAGCTCGCGTGACACTAGTTACCAACCCCAAGCAACTGTGGCGGGATGGCTGCGATCAATATTGTACCATGTTCATGCTGAACTTTTAATTCAAGGGCAGCCTTTTCGAGCTGGCAGCTGATAAAAATGAATTACGTATGAAGGGTAAAATCGAAATTCCCGATCGATTAGGCATTAGACATGATTGTGGCTGGTTTGGCATTGGTTGTCTTCGTGGGGGATCTGCTTTCTTTACGGTCGTTTACGAATCTTACGAGGTTATGGGGCTTTCGGGGTCACCAAAAACCGACGGTATTGACTTTACCCCAAAGAACTGTTCCTACAATCTTCATGTCTCCAATGATAATTGCAATACCCGTTGAATTTCAATGAAGTATAAAAAAAAACAATATTGGATGTGGAAAGACCAACATTACATAAGCTCCACATCTACACTAATATTATAAAGAGGAAAACTTTGTTTGTTTGTTTGTTTGGTTGTAATGAATAGGCTTAAAAACTACTGGACCGTTTTTAAAAATTCTTTCACCATTCGAAAGCTACATTATCCACGAGTAACATAGGATATATTTTATCCCCGTACTCCCACGGGAACGGGAACTATGCGGGTGAAACCGCGGGACGTCCGCTAGTGGTACATAAATCTGATATAAAACCGGTCATGAAAACTTTAATTTGCACAATTTCGCTTTAACCGATTCCGTATAAGGAAATTGAACTTATTATTATGGCCAAATCTACTCTGCTCAGAGTAGATTTGGCAATTTAACTTTATCAAACCAAATCAGCACGATTTAACAGAAGCAAGGCGATACAGACAGGAATTCAGAAATAAATAAACAATGAAATGAAAATGTAATACAGAAAATCTAGCTAGCGTAGCAGCCGGCTGAAAAATAAAAGCGGGTCGAAATGAAAGGTCAATCTTGTAGGCGGTCTGTGGAGATCTACCGCAGTAGGCAATTTCCCTTATATTAGTCGATGGAGCAGTCCGAGCGAGGGAAACTAATCTCCTTTATGTAACAGATTCTATTTTCTGTCCAAAGGCGAATGCACTTTTATTAAAAGCAATTCAATGTTCAGCTGGAGTAAAGTATTCCAAAATAAATGATCTCATACTTCGCAGCGGTAAAGTAAAACGATTGTGTAATAGACACTGCATATGCTATAACAGTTCTGAAATATGAACTCTGTCTTCATTTGGGACAATATCCGTGATCTAATCAAATACAACGCATACAAGAGTACGATCAGGTATAAATAATTCGAATCATAAAACTGTATAAACATACAGACTTCGAATGTGTTTATTATCTTTAGTCAATGATGAGCGAGGAAAGATATAAGCAAAAGGAATATTAACTGTTTACAACAGTGGAAGCATCTATTAAAACCGAGTGTGGTTGTATACAAACGTATAGGAGTACAAATGTAGTGGAAATTCAAGTTGAGAAATGTCTGAACATTGACCGTGTTTAGGGGCAACGTTCTTTTATCTGTTTCAAAGAATCTAATGTTGTGATTGCAGTTAAAATATTTCAAGAGATAACAGCAACGATTCACGTTAACGTCGAACGGCATGTTTTTCCATACTTTCGTATATTCGTCACGCTTTCTTAGGGTAAATACTGGCTCACTCATGGTACTTATAGGACCCAAGGTGGTTGATAATGCTGGTGTTAATATCCAAGTGCCCGTAAGTATAGGTTGGAATAACCTGGTTACGGTAAGGATTGAGCGGTTAGAGGGCAATGCTCTACGTTAAATACGTGTAGGAAATGGGCAGTAACTGGCTAGCGTATTGCTGACCCAAAACTAGGTTCCGCATTTTAGCTTCTTTACGAGTTTTAGGATAATACGTCACAATAAATGACAGTTGCGCAGCTAGTTCGGAAACCGCTAATAGTTTCCTCGAAAACACAAAACCTTGCGCGAGGCTAAAACTACTGACCCTGTGACATTTAGCCGACATATATGACTCAAATATTAATTCGACGCATATCATATGAAACGGAATAAACGATCCGTAAATAAACTCGGGATTTAATTGTGACCGCGACGGTACAAACAGAAAAGTTGGCAAACAAAAAGTTACGTCTAGACAGTTACAAAAGGCAGAATCCGGAACTAATCAAAATCAGTTTTTTTTTTTTGAAGAATCCGCTTTACCTTGTGCTATTCAAAACAGAACTTGATTACTATGACATCTTTCCTCATCTTTCTATGATTGAACTGAATAGTGATTGACGAGTGTAGACTATCGACTCCTTTCACATTTCCTTTTTAGGTACTGTTGCTGTAGAAAGAAACTCTAATGTAGTTACGTCATGTCTAAAGTCTACACGAAACGCTATCGTAATTTTTGTTGGCCTAACTATCATTACTGCTCAAATTCAGGGTAATCATTGTTGGCAAAAACGCAAAGGGAGCCTTTTGTACAGACTATAATAGACCTTTTTTCTGAATTCGGTTTTAACATGGTAGGTTCAAAACATCATTAATTGAATGAAATACACATGAAACTAACAACTTTAGAAATTACTAGAAACTCGAAAAAACTCAATAACAGCTGTAATCAAAGCATTACAATTACCAACACTACTTTAAAACCGATTTGATCGACAGGTGTATGGTTTGACATTTTGGACATCTGAGCGTGAGAAATCAAGGAGAAAATGTAATTGTCTCGAATTTCGGAAACAATAGGCTATTGTATCAAGTCAAGGACAATGTAAGGCTTTAATGAAGCCTACAATGATATTATTTAGCGTATTTTTTTTCAGATTTGTTTGGTAATTTATGTGGAAAAACGGCATTGAAGAAAATACGGGGTCTAAACCACCTCATCACGAAGCCGTCAACCAAGCATTCTGTATATCAAACTGAGTAAGTTTACGCAAAATTATTGCTGGGAAACAAATTTCTTTTTGGGGTGAAAAATCATGTTTTGTGGTAAAAATCATAGTAACGCACTGAAAAAATTGTCCTGATGGATGGATTAAATAGTACGGGGTTCGAGGAGGAATTTAAATTAAAAATCTTACAATAAAAACTTGTATTTAAAAAAAATCTTGTCAAAAAGTTGTAACTTTGACCCCCAATATCTCCGTAACTAGAAGGTCCCAGGTACGATGTAGAACAAAAAAATGATCGGAATGTCGAGGAGAACAAGTGTCTTTCGGCTTCATTAAGAGGTGTTTTACACCCTTTATAATATGAAAGTTAGATGTTAAACTCACCTCATGATCCCTGTAAAAGGGCTCTTGAAGGTTATCCGGGACCCTGTTGTTGAACGCCTTCGTTAACAGCCATTTAATTGATGCCCGTTGCTTCGACTGAAACAATACAAAACAAAACAACATTATAGCATCAAGATCCCAATAAAAATAGTTTAGTGTCCATTTTCAGAGTCAAACATTGGTATTTTTCTCGGTAGGAAGTTTTGAACAGCGGTCATTAATACTTTGGTCGAATAAACTTTATTAGCTCCTTCACCAAGCCAAGGCTCAAAGCGGATTGACCCAGACTATTGATAATTTCAACCTCGACAGCATATAAAATCATAAACTAGAACAACGATGACAAACTACTCCTATCTTCGTCAGACGTCATCTAACGTTAACGAGGTAATAATTGCAAATAGCAGTTCTATTGAGCCAGTTGTCTGCTGTCGATTGCTACAATTATTGTCCACCGTCAACCACTGCCGCGATATGGCAACGTCCGCTTATTGTGATCGCATTGATCAATAAGTGGAACCGAATGGTCCTTGTCCTAATTTGAGGAGTGCACTATCATCACTCAGTACTCGTTAATGTCATAGTAGATGGATTGATTGTAGAGAAGTTCAATTGAATTGACTTGGGCGTAAACGACCAAATACGTCAACGCATGTAACTGTAAATTAGTCAATTGCATTATGGAAATTTATAGTAACATTCAGTTAGCGTTCGTGTTGTTACAACTGACGTTCGTTTTTTACGATTCATAACGACAAAGTTCTATAAAGCACAAATTTCGTTCATCATACGTTTTACGTCGCATGAGCTTACCAAACGCGCCTTAAGCACTTAAATAGCATTACTTCATATTCCTGATAATAAAACTTACATCATGAGACAACATAAAAATGATGTCATAAAATGTGACCGCGAGGACCATAATCCATTTGTGAATATTAAAGTACAATGTCAAGGTGAGATAGATCTGAATAATCAAATAAAGCTGTTGGTGAGTGCATAGATGTCGAGAGCCCCATCGCATCTCTGTATCTTCAAATTCGTCATGCAAGTGGGAAAGCAAGCACGCGAACCATCACTCTCTGTTATTAATTTACTGTAAAGTAATAGTTAAAACATGCAAACGCATCACGATGCTGAGAAATCCGTTGTGATGCAGAATTTTAATAACACGTACGGTTAAGCCACACGGCACGGTGAAACGATTCGAGGATTTCAGATTTGTATCTTAATGGAGATATTAGAAACTGTACCCATGCACTGCTAGACATACTTGGCAAATGAAAGGCAATAACATTGTAAGGTCTGTCACAGGAATATCAGTCTACAACTTAAAACTTTACTACGGATATCAAAGAGTTACATCAAAACCCCTTCCGAACCAGCCCGGAATCACAAACAAAAATAAAGCTACGTTCAAAGCGGAAACATAAGAAAATGTGTCTGAAACATTGGAAAGAGACGGAGCAAAAAATGAACAAGATGGGCTTAGCTATCAATAACAGTATCAGAACGTCGACAAATCATAAAGCTGAAAGGTCGGGCGCGTGCCGGAGCATGCGACCACGGTTAAAAATAGTCCACTGCACGGAGACACTCCCAAATAGGAAGCTACTTGGACGGGCTCGATCAAGAATGTCACAGTAAACAACTGTTGAATCAAAGATTAAAAAAGTAAACCAATTTTTTTTTTTCTTTTAATTTGCTTTACTTAGCCTCACAGTAGGTAGACACACGTTGAAAGTCTTTGTTTAAGTTAAATGAGCAGCTGTCTACGAAAGCAATAGATGGAAGATTGATGTTAACAATAATTAATTTATCAGAATCTAGAATAAATTACTTAATCTGAATGAATCGAATTGATGTCAAATGAGATTTATAAGAAACTAATTAACATGAACAGACTTATCTCTTAAAAGCAGAAAGAAACAGTTAATAAGATTTCGTTCATAAATGATTGATTGGCATTAAATCCAGTTGAATGTCTTTGCGTTGGTGTAAATAAAATATTTCTTCTTCGAATTAACGAGAACTTGGAAAACTTGAAAAGCTTGTCGTGAGAGCTGAACTATCCTTTCACTAAACAAAGAATTCTCTAATAAAGCAGTAATTAGCACCACTGAAAATATTTGAGACACCACAAATATTGAGCAACTCTGAAGATTTTCTGAGATGATTATTAAAACATTCCAGTTGGAACGTCAACCTTAAACGAATTACCGAGGTCCCACGAAGGGGCTTGTAAAAATACTGGTCCAATTCTTTTATTTGCACTGAAAACTAAGGTAAATAGGCCAACAAGACTAAAGTAAACCGTTATAGCCGCCTACACCTGTAGCTGATAATATCCCAGGAGAATGTCGTCGGGTCGTTAATCTTGTTCCAATGCAATATTAAATCAATCTTGTGTATATTTTAGCCGAGCAGAACAAAGGCTTGGTTCAGCAACTACATCAAGGGAGTCCGCTTAAAATTAATTACATGAATTCAATTTAGGAGCTACAATAGGCTTTATTTTGCGGTCTAAAGTCTATGCGCTAGATGCACGTAATCTAGAACCAGGATAAATTTAAATATTCGTTTTTGCAGGCGGTAAGCTAACAATCCATCGCGTTGATTACTACTGCAAATCTTTCACATCAGCATTTTTTTGCTTATTTGTTGCAGCTGTTAAATCCAAGCCGTTATACACCGCTCCGACGGCATTAACTTCACTACTCATGTTCGTTATACCATAAAGTAAATATTTAATTGCACCGGTATGTCTTCGAAATAACTTACTCAGTTTCTATAATAATAATATTTTACCAGTTTATTATTAAAACAGGCGCCAATATGGCGTACGTACACAGCTGGTGACGGACGTAGTGGAAACCTTTAAACTGGTCTGAATATAAATATTTTGATGTCAATTAGATATCAGCCGACCACTATGATTATGTATGTAAATATAATTCGCTCGCGAATTAATTAACATTTTTAATCTGCCAAGAATCTCGTCACCGTAGAAAATATTTATGTAAAACCTTGCCAGTAAGAAGAGAATGAAACGCATGTGCAGATGTGGATGTCTTTCATACGGTACTTTCAAATTTATATTATCCCTTGTGCAATGTACTTAAAATTAATAATTTCATATCCATCATCAGTTCACGGTATATTAAACTCAAATTGCTTTTCATCTTGCATTAATAAAACAAACGTATATTTACTGGAGTTGGGAGAACTGTATTCAACAAGTGTATAGTGTTTGCCCAGACACTCACAGCCAGATGGAAGAGAATTCAATTCAATTCTAAGCAGAGTTCACACATTTAAAAAACATAAACACAGTCGGGGCAAACTCATTCAATTTGCAAGCGTAAGGAGCGTTTCGCTCGTAAAGAGCGACTATTAAGTACTTTCATACACCACGCTATAACATATAGCAAGTGGAGCGGGCAGGCCACTCTCTACACTCAATTCTTGGTGGTTAATTGGTGTGCAATTAGCGAAGTCGTCGCTGAACACACATTTCACTCTCTCCAGTTTTAGGTGGTACCTACGTCGTAGGAGCGGTGCCAGCAGCGGCGGTGAGGTGGTCAGCGTCGGCTCATTAGTGCCATCGACGTCGCTAACGGAAGAATGCACTTCCTGCGTGGTTGTCAACTGTAACCATCACAGATTAGCATCAAGCAGCTCAGCTCAAGCGGAACTCTAGACTAGACAGGTCGACGCTACATCATCGATGCTTTCACGAGCAGATGGCTTGCTTGCTTCATGAATTATTACGCGATCGTTTAAAGTACACACACGCAGTGGCAAATAGTGATTTCAATGGAAACCTGTTTTGAATGCATGCCCTCAATGCCTTTATCCTTCACACGGATTAAATTGTTTTGTCGGAGTAGGACCAACTGCACTAGTGCTGTACTCGCTTGACCCGCGGAACAAAGGGCAATGGTAACTCACTTGTAATAGTATCTTTTCCTTTTGTGTATAAATGCAGTATGCGGAGAAAATATTTGATGCATTTGGACAAAATAAAGATCTAAATTCCAAACACGCAATTTTCCACTGACTGCTTCTTTGGAAATATCGGTTGTTACCAACCAACATGCAACGCATTAAAAAGCGAGTAAATTCAAGGAAGTTGCCAAAGCTTCAGAATTGATAAGAAAATGGGTAAATAACAAGATAGAATCTACGAAACGGGGTGAAGGTTCGTTGCAAAACAATCGTGAACAGTTAACCCGAGTCGATTATCGTCGATTCGGATCGGAGGCTCGCGGGCCGCAGCAGTCGATGCGTGGAAACTGGAAAGGTGCGTTGGCACCTGCAGCCCACGCGATCCGTTGAGGTCGTGCGCCCACGCAGCCCCCACACAAGCTCGACGGCACTTAACTTATGGCTCTGAAGCCAAGAGCTCTCTTCTCCACCATAAGAGCGAGAGAGATGACATAACTTAAAATTTTGCCACTTCTGCTGGGATCGATCAAACTAGCTAGAACCAAATATGTATTCAGGCTGTTAGCTAATATTAGTTTGCAAACATTACATAGTGGTTAGATGAGCAGAACCTATGACTTAACGAGAAATTGATTTTAACAAAGCAAATAACGATTACTTACTCCAGCCATTAAATACACACGTAATTATAAGTAAAACATGAGTTAGAAAGCATAAAATATGGACAAAGCATTTTTTCGTCATAAAAACTATAAGGGACAAATTACAATGCTATATCGCCAACGTTATGAAAAGGAAATTAAAAAATAGCGACAAACAAGGCAAGAAAAATAAAAACTTTCTTATTGACTAATGAACGAATAAATTTCACATCGCATGCCTAGTAATTACATCAGACAGTGTACTTCACAAGCCATTGCATTCTGTAATCCGTATGTTTTGGAATTTTAATAGGTCAGCCTGTCTCGACAAAAGATATCGTATTCTATGCCCTGCATCTGCTGACAGCGGCTGCTATCCAAGCTTTTTTTATGAACATTGTACATACAACTTTTTACATTCATCTTAAATATTCACCTGCTAAAGCCAGCTTCCTCGATACAGCTGTTAATCGAAACACAAAAGATAAGTCAAATAAGGTCAGACTTCAGATACAAGGTGAAAATTCAAGGAAGGAACATCATGAGCTCGAAACGGCAAGCTCACGATGCATACCAGCAACACATTTTATACAAAGTCAATATACTCGACAAGTTTGACGAGACGTGATTCATGGGTGACCAAATAAGGTAGACGAGCGCGGCGCTGAGAAAAAGAATTATTGTCCCTAAGAACTTTTCAATTCTTCCATCAATACATATTCATTGGAAGCAAGCTACTAACATGGTCAAACGACCGAGTTAATTCTATCCACCTGAATGGAATTTTGCAAGGCTCCTATTAAGCACGATTGGATTACCGTAATTGGTATGTAGGAAACCAATAACTGGAATCACGAAGTCTAAGTCGAGATGAGTTGAACCTCGAGGTTCCAAGTACTTACGAAAGTATAAAAGAACTTTAACATCGACTGAATACAATAGACAATTGAAACGTGACCTGCATATTTGTACAGAAACATTAAAACGCCAACAATTTTAAAATTCACGATGTCTCGCTCAGCCCTCAAGTTGCAGGAAGCAGGAAGCTTTTTGAATTTGTACATAATTAATTTCATTTGTGTGTGTGAAACTGTGAACGGTCATGGCACAGATACGGGCACTGTCATAGTGGAGGCAATCGTAGCATTACTGAGGTTTAGCTGCTAGCGGAACTAATGGAACACACAATTAGTTTTGCGGTGCAGGAAATAAGAAATGATTTGCCCTGCTCTGAGTCACTTCGATCCACCTGACCGAAGCGATGGTTACTCAGACTATTTCTGCTTAAAATGAACGTTTTGGCAAAAAAAAAAAAAACAATAATAGGTGATGATAATAGCCTTGATACTGTTGCTGATGCATAAATAGTTTTTTTTTTTGACAACGATTTATTAGATACCTGAAAAAATAAGACTACTACAATTCAATCTGCATGTTGTTGAATACGGAAATTGAAGGGTAAGATATTCAACCCCGAGGATGCCAAAACTGAAGGAAATAAGAAAACCGTAGTCGGAAACCGGATTTCAGCAACCAGCCCTAATTCACACATTTTATACCAAGCAGAGTAAGACACGTGATTGAATTTACAAATCATAAAATCTAAACAGCGGAACACTACCATTAGGACACTAAGAGCAGAAATGTCAACAGATCAGTGATGCGATGAAGTCATAACTAGTAAGAACTATAAATATATCAAGCCCACGCAGCCTCGATTACACATTAAGTTTATTGTAGAGCAAATTGCTGTAAGCTGTTCTTGACGAGACATTTTGGGACAAAACACGTACCAAAACTGGAAACTAAAGAAGACTGGAAAAAATAAAATCGACGTTGAGAGACAAGGACATTTTTTACAGCCACCCAAACAATTATATCATATTCGGCAATTACACTGATGACTGTCTCTGATGGTACGGATGAAAATTTGTATCAGCCACACGCGAACGATGTTAATGAAAATTACAGTGGCCTCAGAGCCTACGCTGATATTAACGTAGCACTGTCAAGGCTCGTTGTGAATGCTTCCATATAGAAGTGGGAGGAAGTTACTGTTCGTACTGATTCAAAATAAAATAACATCACACAAGATCCTCTAAGATTGACATGAAACAAACGACAAAGAAGCACTTATCACGAGTTAAAATATTTGCGTGTCTATCGTCATTGTTGTCAACGATAGCAAACGCTGTATTTAAGGAGAAATCGTCATGTCCGATAAGTTATCGCACGGTATTATCCTGTATCTCCTGATGTTCTTTCTCTTGATAACGACGAGAAACTCTTACCTATTATTTTATCATGAAACAAAACGAATTCTTTAAAAGATTTAGATTTAACTAACTATATCCAAGTCCCAACGTATGACCCAGTTGGAACGTGCAGAAGCGAGATATCTCGGTGAAAGTCGGAAATGTGGCGCCTATATGCAAAGGGAGCAAGCAACAACGACTAATATAAACATTTCGTAACCAACACTATTATGAGTACAAAACGTCGGACGATCGATATGACCGTCGGCTCATTCGGCTATTTATTAGACACTAACATAGCCCATTACGACACAGCTCGACCAAAATATTGATAAAAAGTATTACTCGTGTCGAAAGTAGCTTTATGTGAACCGAAAACGTTGCGAAAGCGCTATTTGTTTGGCGTCTCCAATATGCGAGCCCCATTTTTCGCGTTAGATACAATTCTGTTAAGGTAAATAAGCTTGTAGGTGGCATCAGCATTCCACGCACGAATTCTTTGATAACATTGTTGGTAGAGTACACGAATATTAAATAAATAGTAGACACTGATGAACAATGGTAGGCGTCGTCTGTGCCGAGCTGCCGACATCTGGCCAAACGGCCCAAAGAGCTTTTTACCGCATAACTTCGCCACACGCGACGTCACAAACAAATGTGTGACCTAAAATTGCTTTTACTACATGCGATTTTCGGGTGTGTACTCGATAGTATTGCGTTTTAATTGTAACATTGTAAAACAATAATGACCTACATTTTACATAAAACCAATTCAATGATCATAAACACTATACTTGAAAAACGCAAAATAAAAACTAGTAGTAAAAACAAATGCTATGGAAGCAATTGGCCATTCCAATATTATGCAGGAGAAGATTTGTTTCATGTTGATACTAAGACCTCTGCAAAAAAAAAACTAGTAGGCGTGGAGAATTCGTTAATCGAAACAAAAAATAAAATGTTTAGATGTTCAAGGTTTCAAGACCAAATAGAAATTCGACGTCTTCATTATAATACGAAGCGTGGAGGAGGTATAAAGAGATCATCGAGGTAGTGTTGGGTGCAAATGTTGTGGGCGATACATCAAGTTTGTTTTCCAAAGATCTCCAGGATGAACATTTTCCGAAAATACGTCTGATGTCGATCGATACTTAGAAAATCAAGAATTATTTGAACGTATGCACAAGTATGAATATTTTGTATTTGAAGATAGGCGAAAACGATCTTATTCATACAAAACAACAATACAAAAGAAATCAAATTGTGGGAAAGAAAACTTTAACCAAGTAAACAAGACTAAGTTTATTAAACAATAAAACATTAAGCGGCATTTTAATAACAATTAAAATATTTGTCTAACAAATCCATTACTTAGTGGAAAGTTTAATGTCGATTCCGTGATTCTCGATAGCATCACAACAGATCTCAAGCAGCAAGCACAATTCGATTCGGTACTCAACGTAACACCATAAAAACGTGTTTATGGCGAGTTTTTACCAAGTTCTAGAGTTCTTATAGACAAGAAAAATCATTGTGACGAAATATTCTGACAGTTGAAGTTATATTTCAAAGTTTGCTAGATTAGAGATTAGAAGCTGGACGGAACAAGTCAATCAACAAGTAAGTACTAATAGGTAGATTAGTAGACCATATTAGCATAAATGTTAAATGAATAACTGTAAAGACAACTTAGTTAATAACCTGGGAATCCTGTCTGTAACTTTCATAACAGCAACATAGTAAATGACGAAACTGCATCCGAACTACCAGACGCCAGTTACTTATGCATGCACGGCTCGTTTTCGAGATTTCCCACGGATGTTGCAGCGCACAATACTTGCAGTTTGCACGACATTACCACTTGCCATGGAATCCGACCCACTTGCTCAAGAATCCTTCGCATCTTCACCAACACGCGTGAAATGCGCTTTCTCAGAATACTATTGGGACCACGCCGTGTGATGTTTCGCGAACTCTGGAAGCACTAAACGATTTCCCGCCGACTCCACTACCCCTTTATTATTTCCTGAGTGTTTTCTGTGCGTTCCGTTCGATTCTGCATCGAGTTGATATCCATTCCTATACTTCATTGTACTCAAGATACTAGAGGAAATATTAACTTCCTTTAATAATAAACAAGTGAGACTTAAATCTAAAGCAGGTAAATATGTTACACTCGACTAGAGATGATTGCTACAAATCACTCGCCGCTATTATAAGCACATTAGAAACAGAAACTAATTTCAGTCATGATGAAGCATTTAAAAGCCTTGATCTTGAAAACTGAGAAAAAAGAGCGTATTGTAAACGTTTCTGAGACCGCAAGTTTTCCTACTCAGCAAGCAACAAGTTTTATATGGTAAAACGGTTACTCAATCCGTATAATACGATATCTTTGTTTTTTACCAGAGCAGCCGTGAAAACATTCCTATGAATTGAAAAAATGTGCGCTGGCGCAGACAGGAAAAATATCGTGCATTGGCATAATAATTTGAAAAGAAACGACAAAACTGTATCCACAATACTTTCGCAAATTGTCCAAAAATAGAAATAAGACCGTTACACTCGTCACGAATCTAAAGAAATGTGAGTGTTGAAAACAGTTAATCTTTTGTTCAGGAACTGTCAATCAATTCAAGTTTTCACCAGCTGAACATTAGGTAAAAAAACAAATATTTAAAATAGTAGTAATGATGCGAAGTCCAAGCTAATCGTCAGCTTGACTAAAAGAATAGAATTTGAAGTGGCAACACCAGATGCTTTTCACGCCTAATTGTTCGTTTTCACAATCTGCATCGCAACTTTCGAACAAATAAAATTAACCACAATAAATAAATGTACATAACAAGTGCATGAAATTGGTATAACAAGCTAATTTGTATGCAAAATGTCAGATGTTAGCGATAACAAGATAAAAAAAGACAGTGAAACACGATAACACATCTCGTCATGAGAGCTGCTTAGTTTTGGAGAAAGTGATGCTGTAACCTTGAAGCATCTATTACATGCGTGTTTTATTTCCTTGTCTAGATTTTCTACTATCGATGTACTTACAACTAGAAAAGAGGTGTCTGACGAGATGGCGAGTAATAGAGAAATAAGTAAGGAAGAAGAAATGCTGCTTTGACTCCAAATAAATTGGGATAAGGGCAAGAGAATATTGATGAGTGAGACTTTACAAACTAAAATTTGCCCAAGGAGAGGATACAATCAGTTAGTCTCTGATTAAGTATGATTAATGAAATCACGGGAAGTTCGAGTAAGTTTGCGGTAAGACATCTGGGTTCCTCAGTACCTTCAGTTAACAATAATAAGAAGGTAACAATACAGGACGGAGCATGTTGAATGTTCTGTCTTTTGAAAGTCTTCCCACTGCCCCATTTGTATGTCAAGACTTCTGTCAAAGCAGTTAGTAATCTATCAAGTACGTGATAATGCCCAAACGCTGCATTTTGAACAGGAGTCATTGTACCCAGAACAGCTTTGACACACAGTTTTTGTACTACAACTCGTATGTTTTGAATTTGTATAACCGATTGAGTATTTAAGGAGCTTTGTTCGTGAATGGTGTCGGTTCCATCCATTCAGTTATACATCGCTCTCAAACAGTCGATTGTTAGCATGTGATTTGTACAAACACGTTGCCTTCCGGGCGTCAATTTCACTTTTTGCAATGACGTCATGTTTGTTACCATTAACAATATCGTTGACCAACACCGACACGGCCGACCAAGCATTTGTACAAAAATTCTAATAGATATAGTTTTAAATTAGTGTCGCTGATAATTGGAGGAGGTTGAAATTAATTGAATTCCAAATAACTGTCGAGTTGGGAATGCAATTTCATTCAAAGTATCAGTAAGGAATAAAGCTGTCAATAAGACGATATGTGTGTGAGTAAGAGAACGGACAATTACTTCAAAGGGCAAAAGATATTTTCTCTTCATCATAGACCAGTCCCTAAAGCCATGTTTTAAAAAAAAAAACAGCTTCGAGTTGAAAACCCGGTAGCAAATACAGTTCTATCCCTTCCTTGACTCTGTTAGTACCTATCCTACCTCTTTGGGTGTATGTGAACTGTCTCCCTGACGCAGCAATATATTTAAAAGGGACTCCAGGATACAAAGCTGCCGAACACGCAAGATACCTGCTCATTTGTAAAGTTAATCTGTTAGAACGTCGCGATTTTCCAGGGAAGAATTTAAGAACAGCCCGTTGATCGCTGACTAAAAGCAATAAAGAATGTAGAGACTTTATGATTAAAATAATGCATAGGCAGGTAATGACAGGGTGCTAACTCATAGTCTATCGTTGAGCAGTAATTCATTTCCTTCCTCGGAGAGATGGACAGGTAATTTACCTTTTATGTTTTATTACAAATGAGAATTACATGAAAACTCAGCGTACCTGACAAAATAATACGGCTCTATGTGGGTACAAGATTTATGTTTCAAAGATATGGAGAATTATAACAGTATTTAACGACTGCATGTTCTGCTCTCTCTCAAGTTTCAAATTTCAATTAATTACTCTTCCGAAAAGAGAGGTCAGTGAAAAGATCTAAGCAAAGGACAAACTACTGCGTTACTTCCATAATTACTTAGTAGTTCCGGGGTGAGGAATTAAGAAAAGATAGTTTTTCTGTTTCTGCATATCTTAAACAACACAATAAAACAGACACGCACATTAAACTAAGCGAGCCGCAAAGAATAAGACGACTCGAACAGTTACCGTGCAATAATCTCACAATAACGAAGCATTGAGAAGATTAGCCGGATCGCAAAACACATGTAGGCACAGTTCATAACAGATATGTTTTGAATAGGCAATTTCTTCACTGGCATGTAATATAAAGCTCGACCACATGAAAGTAATCGCGCGAAGCATTTCTCTTATAGCTTTCTCTGACCATCATAGCGAATGTGCCTCAATACCTGTACTGAAGTTGACACGTAACCGCATTCCGGGTTAAGTAATAGCTAATAACATTTTTTATTATGTGCGGAATGAAAATAGAATTTGGGAGTTGATTAATTTTATATTGTGCTTAGCGGTACAGGCTTACATTATAAGCATGAGTCTGCACAAGGCTTTTTGTCTTTGGATAACGTGGTTGAGTAAGAGTGACGAGGATTGCGATTTATTGGAGTGGCTTGTCATAATCTGAGTTCGAAAGTCCAATGATGAAGAGAATGAGATGATTTTTTACGGCAACTTTCAAATCCAAGCATCTAATGGGGCCATAACGGACATAAGAGATAAATTATAACAATATGGAAACAGGACAAACGACGCAACAGATGGCGTAACTCAAGGATAGCAGGTCGTCACAGGCAAAAATAATGTTTCCCTGACGGTTTGTTTGGCACCGATGATTAATGTTTGTATTGCCTATTTATACTCTGTACTACTAACAATTAACGCCTTTACAGTCATGTCATTACATAAAAGGTCGCATTCAATTTGTCAGTACATTTAAACATAGGTGGCGTAACAAATGCGCTACGGTGTTGCAGATAGCCACAGTTAAACTCTGCCGGAAATTCAGTAAAGCATACCTGATAAAAGAAATCAAGAGATTTCACAACTAAATTACAATTTCACCTCAGATATAACACTTAAGTAGCGAGTGTGACGAGTCTAATTAATATTTTCTTTGACACTGCGATTGTTGGACGTTGCTGCATACGTGCTATAATTATGAAGAAATTCTTTAGCAGACTAATCTGGGAATGTATCTTCACTGCGATCCGTACACTTGCTGTAAGAGCGTTTCTAATCTTTGATCGACGTCCGCCTTCGATTGTGACTGCTTAAGATTTATTTCGTCTATTCATTTCACTTTGATCATTTTTGAAAGTATTAGTTTCATTAAAGGCGTGGGTAATAAGTTTTGTTTGTAGAGCTTCCATGTTGCGTAATGCTTATAGCTATAGTTGCCAGTGTTACTTCACCGGGCTACCTACTTAAATCGAAAGCCGAAAAAACTATGAAGACTTTTAGATGTATTTGCATGAGCAAACAACTGGGTGTCCCCATTCACAACGGCGCACTTGGAGACAAATACAAAAGACATATAGCAACAAAAGGTTACCAAGGACTGTTCAATCAAGAATGCATCAAGCAATTAAGATGAGAATCTGATCTAGTTGGAGATAAGGAACTTAGCAAATTACAGCCTTCCGGACAAGGCGACACCAACATAACATTGCAAAATCCAGTCGTGTGGATGTGTCTACGTAAGGCAACCGTAACAAGGTCCTCACCATATAAGAGGTCCGTGGGCGGAAGTATGCACCAAGAGGTGGCACCACAATGTTATGCCGTGTCGCAACATGTCCGGCCTCTGCTGGAACTAACTGTGCCAAATACTGGCGCCTGCTTGGTTGAACACATAGATGTGGAATTCAAGCGTATAATGTATCAAAAATTGAATGTTTATTTAATGTTCCAACAAACTGGTTTTCCCAAGATTTTCGTTCGGGCTGTGAGAATTTTTTTTCGTCATCTCTCGATAACTTTAATTAGATTCTTAGGGCAAACTTGTCGACCTCGTTTACGACAAAATGAGCATTCCAACAGCCACTACTACGAGGTGGTCTAACTAGTTTATGTGCAACAGATAAACCGATTCATTCTCGTTACTTTAGCGTGAAATAAATCTTTTTCATAATTTCTCGATGCGGATCATTTGGTGGATCAGTTTCGTTGCAATTTTACGTTACGTTTCTCTTAAAATGTAACGCGAAAGTCTGACATCAACATCAATAGCTTATTCAAATTTGTTTTATAGGAGTTTAAAAAACTAGCGGGTGGGAAACGAAACCACGGCGAACAATCGCGGTAAATTGCTAGGTACTCTCCATTTCCATTGACAGTGTATTATTATCATGGCGATCGTATTGGATTTGCGGCGTTTTCTCTACGCACCGATGCGGGCTAATACAAGAAAGTGCAAAAGAGGAAGGAAGGATTGAGCGAGCGTCTGTAATCAAGATTCCGTCCAGTTACGGAAAGCCTACAAACTCGTCAAAGAATGCGGTATTTTTCCAGCATTGTGAGTCTTCAATTGTCGTTTAGTGGAACGTTCATACCAATTTGAATGGACACAATTCATATTAATTCGGGTAAGGTAAAAAGCGGGTAAGCGCTGTCTGATCTGGGTCGGTAACCACAGAGTGAGTGATGCGCTCCTTTCGCGGATGGTGATCAACGAGCCGTGATCCGCTAGAGATACAGCCACGGTCTGTTGGTCTAACCTTGGCCGTATCCATCCCGTACATACCCCAACAGATCAGGGTGACATCATCATCGAAAAGTATTGTTCTAATGATCCGTATGAGGCCAAGGCCGGATTTTCGATCGATGCCTATATTACAGTGGAATAATAAAAAGGAAAGTAAGGTTGATGACCCCACCGTGGACGGCTACAGTCAGTAGACTGATGGATTTGTCCGGATTCTTTTTTTAGCTGCCATAATGCGGTGTGCTGAACTCAGCCGAACCAGTTTCAAGATTTTGGTAACACTGCGCGCAGCGTAGAACTCAAGCAATACTGGTCAATGAGAAACGGTCTAGTAATAATACAGATTTCGATATCCACTCACGAACACCAAGAGTAGGTATTTTTTGCACAAGTCTGGTAATTTTAATACGCACGTATACATTCTAATATTTCTAATGGAACTTGTAGAGCGAAACTTTCTAGTGTTTTAATTTTTTGTCCAAAATTGCAGACAGTTTGATAATTTTCTGCGCACCGTAATACATTCCTAACAAGTGAGTAGAAGAGATCTGCAGGTAATGGTAAACTTTTGAATGAACTAATGAAGTGCAGTGGAAACTTTTGGCATTGATGTCAATCATGCTATCAAAGAAGACGCATTATCGGCTATTGATTAACTTACTAGTAATACATAACTGCATACCTAAGCCATATCGATTATCGTATCGCAAACAAACTTATCAATGGCATCGATTCATCGCGCGGATTGTTGTACATTACAGTCACACCTCAATAAAGTATAACGCATCAACAAGTCATTACCGTCAGCATTCCAAACGCATAACGTTATCATTCATCGTTATGCTTAACTGTTCCTAACAACTGGGATCTTACCGAGACGGCAACGGAGTTGCTGGGTCCGACCCCTGCTTCAGCCACTGAGTGTTGTCCACCGGGCACGCTGAGAAAGCGGCGGAGGGTGCCATATCCTGACGCTGATGCCACCATGGCTACCATAGTTAATTCACAATCACAGCACAGTAACCACTGGTTCTCCTTGTGACATCACTCGCGGGCGTGTTCGATAAGTTCGCGGGTAACGCGCGCACGGCGACCTGCGCGCGCGACGCGTTTTCAACTGCGCGCCCAACTCGGCAGAGAGCGCGCGCCCCCTACCACGACACCAACAGTCAACAAGTTCGGACGAACTTAGATAAGCGCGTTAGTTTTGTTTGCACTTCCGTCGTGACTTTTTGGGTATTTTGAAAGATTTCCTTGTTCAGACTTTTTTCTATTCTTATTTACCTATCTGATATGCAAAGGAACGGACTACAGATGATGAATACTTTTACAAAGTTCTACAACTGCCATATCTTATCAATGCAGATTTAGCCGCAGTGGTATATGACTAAGTTTTATCTAAGCTGAATAATTCACCAATTACGCTCAAAAGATCACATCAGTACTCAAACAACAATTTAACCAATGTGACATACTTTTAAAGATTGACTAATGTGTGCACAGACTGTTTACATATTCTCAGTAACTAACATACAATATTTTTAAGTCTTCCATGTTCCATGTACCTAAAATTTTACCAAAAAGATTTGTTTTAAGTGACTATTATACTGTTATTGGTTAGATGATTATCATGACAAACAATCATTTCTCCTTGTTTTGAGTTATGAATTCCTGGTTCAGTCAAGATGAACAGAATCAATGAGTTCCATCTTCGCAGTTTCCATAGGAACTCACAATTCACTGGAATGTCATTTAAGTACAATCAAATCTTATAGTATGGATATGTCACCGTAAAATTGTCAAACACGTTATATTGTAATATCTCTAGCGATATTGTAAACTCTCGAAATATTGTCAAACGAACATACTGCTTACAACAAAACGCATTATTTTTCGTGAAATGCATGCGATGGTTGTCAACTCACGCGCTGTGGAGGGAAGGAGGGGTCCCCCTTGCTCAGTGGTACAACTCTCATGAAAAGATATTGTACCACTCCTGAGAAATACCGATTAATATAACCTAACCTTAAAACACTTTATATTCCCCTAAAATGCGTAGTCGACGGAGCCCCTATTTCTAAGTGCAGGGTTTAAAGGAACCTAACTAACCTAACGTGGGGGTGCCCCAAGTCCCGATTATGGGGGCAGAGATACTTCCGTATGTTCAGTTGACAATATTTCGAGAGTTTACAATATCGCTAGAGAGAAACACGTTATTTTGTAATACATATAACTTATTTGACAATTTTACGGTGACAGATACATAGAGAATACTTTATTTCCCAAGTTGTCAAACAACAGCTATTATTAGCTTCTTACATAACAAACTTGTAATAGTTGAGCCCACTGCTTACCCAAATAATATAATGTATTTGTAGGTACTGTACATGATTTCAAAAAGCATTGACCTCTCATATTATGTCTTACTTCTAGTTGTTAGCTTAGTCGCCAATTTGTTGGGGTGTCTTTCCAGCTTCCCTTTATATGTCTCTGTAGTGTTGTGACTCTCTTCCTTCACCGTGCTCATCCCCAGATGATGGTGTATTTCTGTGGTAGTGGTGAACCATGGGACACAGCATAGATTTCTGAGGATCATGTTCTGCATCCGCTGTATTATTATGATATTGGAGTCACAAGCGCTGCCCCAGAGTTGTATACCATACATCCAGACAGGTTTAAGGATACTCTTGTATATGAGTAGTTTGTTGTCTGTACTGAGTTTGCTGTTTCGGCCCAGTATCCAGGAGAGGCGAGTGTATCGAAGTTTGAGTTCTTGTCTCTTAGTTTTGATATGGTGTCTCCATGTAAGGTGTCGGTCTAGGTGTAACAAATGGTTTAATTTATTGATATGTCTAGACAATTACTGTAGTTGTGTTCAGTTAGATTGGCAGCTGACCTAAACAAAGTTTGGAAAAGGCTAGATTGGTGATGTTGGTCAGACAACCAAGGATAATATACCACTGTAACCTAAGATCTCCCGCTGTATACCTAGTACTTGGAATGAAATAGTATCAATCTTGAATCAGTGACTTTTATGAGTCACAAGCTTTGAGTTGAGTCACAATCGAATGTTGATTATTTAATTTGTACACATAGGTACTTAAAACAAGACCTTTTTTTGGTAAACAAATAATATGAGTTACAAACTGTTTAATTATAAAACAGATTCATAGTGATTTGTAAACAATGCCACAATATTAAGTGATTATTTTCAACAATGTCTAACAGTGACTAAATCATTATTATGAAAGTTACATCCAGTTTGTATTGTTGAAAATAAAAACACATATTAGATGAAGTTTTATAACTTAACACAGGTTTGATCATTTAATATCTTTAACTTCTTTATAATTGGCATGGATAACTTTATGAGGCGACTCATTCTAAGAAATTACTTTCAGTTCAGGAATAAAGTAAATTTTCTACAACATGGCAGATTACTTTGAACTATTCAAGAATATTCTAAAGATAGTAAGACTTTAAGGAGCAATACAAAGACACACACACATATAATCGTGTGATATGACAAATAAGGCTCATAACAATGTTCTAATGCCAATAATTTATTCAGTCAGTGTGGGCAGTCACCTCCAGCGCCCACCACTTGCCTTGATATGTTTTTACATCATTGAAACCATGAAGTTTAATTAAAATTAACCAATTGAATCATTGTGTACAGTAATTTACTCAAAATTATCTTCAAAAAATCATATGAACATCAAAACATGCATGTTCAAAGTACATGTTTTACTACACAACTCACTGCAGTTGGCAAATTCCAATGCAAATTTCACAAGCACCAAGGCGATATGAGTAAGCCAGAGGTGAAATTATTAAAAACCGGCAATTATCTGAGTAGCACTCACCTGTTTTGTGTCCACACAGTCACTGGCCTCCATGTTGGCATGTGTTCTCTCCTGCCGCTCCATGACTTAGGAAACATCAGAATCTCTTATACCATTTACAAGGCGTTATAAAAGCACACAATAGAATACTAAACATAACAATCGCGATGGGCTCAACAATTTTCAACGAAACAATGTCAGCGATTGCACTTAACACGTACTGCACTCTATGTCCGTTTCACCGATACGATCGCAATTTATCAAAAGCAGTCACTGTTTTAAACACATTTTAACCTTTTCAACATAATCACAAAGCTTCAGACTTGTTTTTTTTTACTAATATACGAAAAATACAGTTGATCACCATCTTAAAATTTTCACACATTCCGTCATCGAGGCCGACTGACGGTCGCTGCCCTACGGTAAGTTTCAGTAAACGCATACTAACTTAAAATGTCAGCGCAAGAAAACTAGAATTTGCAATCGTAATAATGAAAGTCTTACAACGATGTTTGATATTGTAATCCGTACTGTTTAATCTATGTACTAAATTGGTTTCATTTGTTTGCTTCTTTAATTTAAAATCAAATAAGTGTGCAGCAATTAATATTCAATCAATGAAAAGCACGTGAAAAGGAACTTCTGAAAATAAGTTTATTGTGCCATCTATTGAGTTTCTTCTGTAGTCGCCGCCAGATGATTTGAATTTTGAAATACCGACCTACTGCGTTTTGATAAAATTTAGTTAGATACGAAATATTTTTATGCTTCTAATGCTATGCAAAAGAAATGCAAAATTTTACTAATATTACTGACAACAAAAATATAAAATGAATAGTTGATTAAGATTAAACTAATCAAAAGACCACACAACACATTTAGTTTTACAGTAAAAGTTTAGTACAAGCTGTAAGATTGTAAGGTAAAATAAAACTAATAATTTTCGACGTTTCGTCAGATTAGTAAATTAAAATGTGGAATAACTAAACGTTGAAATTATTGACAAATTGAATTGACAAGTCAAACGTAGTGATTATATACTCTGTGTGACAAGTGAGAAGTGATTTGACCACGGCTGTGACAGCTTTAGTTCCAAAGGGTCCGTTTTGGCGCTGGCGTAGCATCGCCGGCGCCATGCCGCCATCTTGGTTTTGTTTTTAACATTATATACTCAAGTGTCATAATCAAATGACACTTGTGTATATAATACGCTCATTGTCAAAAATCTTCAGAGAATTCTGAGTGTATTTTCCTTAATTTTCCTCGTATTTTACTGAGTTGAGATACACAATTTCCTCTGTAGTTTGAGACAATACTGATTGTGCATGTTAAATGTGCGATTATTCGTCATGGGAATCCGAAAGTGCTGTTTATGTGGTTGCAATGCAACAGTGAGTTTTCCCAAGAACAATGAACTTAGAAATCTGTGGATGCCTTCTTATTGCCAACAAATTCCCTCCTCATTGGACTCAGGAAACGTGTCTATGAAAAACAGAAGAAGTTGCTTAAGGCGTTCCGCTTAGTGTAGCTGGTGAGTTTTGTTAAACTTATTAGGTTATGTAAAAGTCGTTTTGTTATAAGTACTCAGATCAAGTAAAAAGAGGACTATTTTTTGATTACTTGATTTCAAATGTTATAAGCATTTTTTATTAAAACTTCAATCAACTAGAAACCAACAGAACGTAAAGAACATATAGCGGACATATACAAAAAACATAATACAGAATGTACCTATAGGGAAAACATAAAATCAACTTCGAAATACTAAAAATTACTGTATTAACTGTATCAAATATGTTTCCAGGGTGGGATGTAATACTTGAACATAATTATTTCAAGGAACAAGATGCGGAGGATGTACATGTACTACAACTGGTGTGTATGGTTATCTAAATATAGTCCCATTTATCAGTATTATTTTACTATAAGTATGAGTACAACTCGCCAACCCGTCTTGAGCAGGCATGGTAATCAATGCTTGTGCCTTCTCTGTTGAGAAGAGGCCTTTGCCCAGCAGTGGGTCAGTTATAGGCTGGTTTTATTAAAATGAGTACAACTTATAATAATATGTATTACAGCAATATTACTCAATTTTTCAGGGTGGTTGGTTGGTTGGTACAGTTGATCATAATTACTCCGAGGAGCAAGATGACAGTGTCATAACATCATCAGTTTTGATTGGAACGGCAGGTATAGACATACATACATAAATATCTTCTAATGTTTTAATTTTAATCCAATACAGGAAATAAGAAATTCCCTCCACTGTGGCACCCTCAGAAAATATTCTTAGCAGTGTGAGGGCTCCTTAGAGCCCCATAACTTTTGTCATGTCATCACTTAAAATTGGACCGAGTTGTGCCAAAATGTTCCAACCCACATATTAATCGAAATTGAGTTATCTATACTAACCAATCTGAAATGAGCCTTATTTTCATGTGGCAAAGACTCATTTTATTATCTGCTCCCTAGGAAAAGATATACTGAAAGTATCCCACTCCACATCTATGGGGTTTTTGAAAAATAAATTGCGGAAATGATTCATGTCTTTTGGAACAAAATTTTTCTGGTAAATACAAATCGGTTTTGCCACAATGATTCAGGTACACTTGAACCCTTGATTTCGACATTGAAGAGGATTAGTTCTGTTAAGACAGATAAAGTTTCGATTTCGTTTTTTTTCTCCACAAATTTATTATGTACCTCAATAAATTAATTAAGTTTTATTATTCATCATCACTGTTTATATGAAAAACTTGCGTAGATATTAAACTGTTCATAGAAGTGATTTGGATCATTATTCCAAAATTAATTTTGACACATTGTCATACAAAATTGTTTTTTGGTGAAATGATCCAGACGATATTCCTCTCAATATCTTAAAAAGTAGCAGCGGCTGTATATTATAAAACATACTATTAGAAACCATATTCATAATTTCAAATATTGATACTTTCATAGGTAACAAAATCGGCATGATTAAATGGAAAAACATCGTCTGAATGTTTAAACTGAAATAACTCAAAATGTGTTCATTGTGGGCTGGAACATTTTGGCACAACTCGGTCCAATTGTTTGTTGTGCATCAAGCTGATGGACCTTTTTTTACTTTATTAATGTACATTTCTTAGTTGTTGTGGCAACTGCGAGGGCTATAATTAACAGTCCAGCAACGTAACATCTCATATACAAAGTGTCTCCATTTCTACAAAACTGGTATTTGTTTACTAATGTGTTCATTATTCTTATTTTCAGATAAATTACATGGTCTAGATTCTGGAGCTACAATGGCCACAACAGCTGAAGTTGTTGAATTTTTTGATGAACTGTTTGACCGTGTTAATGGCTATCCTGGTGGTGGAAAAAGGAGAAAATTAAGACGAGCTGTAAAGAAGACTCACTACAGCATTCTTTTTGGATTGACGCGATCAAAAAAATTAAATCAGTTAGTTCAAAAATGTTTATACAAATATAAAACCTATAAATTATCATTTTTATTTTATTATGATTACCTGCCCGGCTAGCATGGGCAGGGGATAAAAATTTTATCCACCGGTTATTTCCACTGACAAGGGACAAAATTCAAACAAAAGTGGAAATAACCGGTGGATAAAATTTTTACCCCCTGCCCATGCTAGCCGGGCTGAACCTCAAAAATAAATCAACTATAATATGAAGGCGCCATTAAAGTATCGATATCGATGAAAAAGTCGATATTAAAGAACATCACTAGTTATCGATAAGATTCCTGCAATCACTATTACACCTACATACATAACTATTATATATATACTTCTGTCAAAACCCCGATGGCTACAACAGCGCCAAAACGGACCCTTTGGAAACTACCAAAAAGTCACTGTCGTATCTGTAGCTAGCTACTAATATAGTAATCTGTGGATTTGACTGACAGAACAATTTGAGATTATGATGAAAAATAAATAAGTAATTTTCGTTATTTCGACTATGCCGCGCGATAAAAGTCGGTATCGGGATAGGCGAAGTTCTTCATACAGTTCCGAGTCATCCTACGATAGGAAGAGATCTAAAAGCAAGCACAAACGTAGATCAAGATCCCGAGATCGATCGGAGTCAAGTAGTCTCAAAAGAAAGCGGTCTACTTCGCGATCTAAGCACAGAAGGCGGAGTTATACAAGAAGTCTATCTAGGGATAGATACGAGTCGAAGTCTAGGAGGCGATCTTCTTCGAGATCTCGGTCGAAGCGAGACCGATCGCGGTCATTGTCGAGTTCTCGGAGTAAATCTAAATACAGCAAGAAGAAATCCAAGAGGTCGCGGTCTTCTAGCAGCCGGAGCGGCTCCTTTGATATAGGCAAGTAAACTTAAGTTAATCCTTCTCCCTTAAATCCATCCAAAGGCATTCAAAAGATTGCTTTTAGTAAAAAGTACACCCTGTGTAAAATTTTACGAAATATCTATACTTTGTATTGTGTTCATAATTATTATATAAACTTTTCATCCTTTAATTGTATGAGCAAATTTTTGTATAGGTAGATATGTATGCGATATAAATCAACCTATTCTAAATTTATAAATCTGTTTCCCATATTACAGAACGCCTACCCCAATCAAAGAAGGTAAACCTAGATGACACTGAAACTAAATTGGAGAGAGCAATCAAAGCGGCCGCTGCTGCAGGATTGACTATGACCAAAATACCTACATACGAGTACAAGGAGGTTGAAATCAAGGAGGATATGCCCACAATACATGACAGGAACCTCTTGGCCGAGTTGAACACCGACTCGTTTGTTCCAAAAACCTTCACATCTTCAAGGAATAAGAAACAGTCACAGAATATTGTTATAGATTTGAACTCACAAACTGTAACTGTACCCGACTCAGATATAAAGGTCCCAAGTGATGATTCTATTATTAATTTTGATGTAAGTTGTTCTGTTTTCTTGGTGACCCCATCTACACTAACCTCCATCAAACCTTAACTATTTTATGTTGATTCTGTGTTTTATTACTAATATTTTAACTGGAAACCTTGTTAATTTGACTGCCTCATTTCATCTAGTGGTTGCAACCGTGACTGCTGAGCAAAAGGTTCTAGGTTGAATTCCCAGGTTAGGCAGTGTTATCGTATCTTGTCCATCAGGAATTTCTGAGTAGGACCCACAGAATCTGGATTTATACCTGTATGATGGCAATAAGCACGTCCCCTATTGAATGGAACTTACATAACTGAAGAAATGTACTAGATGTACTAGTTCTATCTCTGCCTATTCCTTCCGGGATAACAGGTGTGATGATATGATGTGTTTTGAAACCTTTTTGTTTTTTATATTATAGTGAAATCTATGTATTTACTATCATCAAGCACTGCAGATGTGTTTTCCTTACTAATAGGCAGATTACCATTCCACCAGTTATTTTGAAGTCTTTATTAATTTTATTGGTTTTGCAGGAAATACCAGATGAAGCAGAACTGAGGGAGATGTGGATACAAAAGCTCTATCATTATAGAAAGAAAATGATTAGAGGAGAATTATAAGCAAAGAGAGAAAGAAGTATCTAGTAAAGATTGGGTTTCAAATAGGAATGAATAAACAATTACTGTTAAATTCAACTTATTATATTTTAAATACATTATCATTCCCACATTTCTTGTTTTTTATTTTAAACATTTTTATACAATAACTTTGATCTTATGTTTTGCAGTGTGCTTAAATTTCAAGACATTGCATCAGATTGACTGGATCAGCACTGATGGATGGTTCTACGAACCATTTCCTCTTTGTATTGTAAGACAACCATTCTCTGACAGTTCCGTGTTCAGCATTTAAAAAATGACCCTTGTGCAGCAAGGATTAAGATTGATTATTATTTATACAAACCATGATTATATTCTAACACTTTATTAGCAATTATAGATAATATATTGATAAAACTTCATATTTCAATAACATGTAATAGGAGTGTTGCAGACCCATCTGTTACAGTTACACCAACTACCAAGTAGAACCAATAAAAACAAGTAACAACCTAAATTACTTTTATTGAACACATTAACATAACCGGCAGCCGCAACTCACAATTTCAAATGCTTTGTATCTACTAAGTCGTCTATATTTACAGTGACTCGATGGCTCAAAGCCCTCAGTCCCTGGTGGTGCCCTCACATGTTGTTCCTCTCTCGCTGAATACGAGTGCTGTATGTCCGTGATACCAGGTTCCACGCATCCATATACCTGTCCATACACATCGCAATACATTTCTGTTCCGAATTGTCTAGGGCTGTTCCAGGTTTATTGATGCACTTCTTGAAACATTTTTCCGACATTTTCGTCAGTAATTCCTGTGCGTTGGCGATGGCAATTTGCTGTTTCACCTGATCCATCAATTCCTCTTTTTGTGCGCCAGAGAGCGAACTCGTGGACAAGGTATCCATTGTTGAAATATCTTTAATCTTAGATTTTAGTCAGATGATACAATTTCCAGAATTTAGTAATAATATGACAGTATAACCTCAAATTTCTAAGTGACAGCGAGCGAGTGAAGAGAAGAGGAGACAAGACCATAGAGTTACTTTACACCAACAAAGACAAGATAACCGAAAAGACAAATGTTGCTACATTTTGAAAATTTTATTCCACCAAGAAACCATAACGAATGAACTTATTTTAATTTTCAGATTTGGCTGTAATGTGTGTACTATGGGACTTTAAATTTAGCGATTTATAGAGCACTTTTCATTAAGAAATTTTTTCTGTTTTAAATAACTGGAAATAGTGGACGTAAATAAATAATTTGTTTTACATAAGAAGTCAGATCTAGGTACCAAAACAAGGAATTTATGTACAGAAATGTATTGAGACATTCTCTTTCGGATAAATGAAAATCAAAAGATTTTAGCTTCATTGGATGACTCATAAATAGTGAAAAATGATATAAAGTACAATAAATATGCCAATAGTCGTTGGACTATTGTCATATTTATTGTACTTGTACAAGAACTTCCCTCGCTGGTGCTGTCATCATCATCAAGTATGCAGATAACAAGGCATACAGTACAAGATAGCTACCACTGTCATACGGTGGCTCATCTTGAGAGAGCCTTTCAATTATCCCAGCTTGTGGAGATTGTTATTGCTCCGGTCGACTTGGGCTTCAAATCGAAATTTAGATTTTGTATAACTTAATTGGCCGTGGACACGTGTGCTCTGGGACGTTGCGTTTAGAGGTTGCAATCGAATATTCGAATTTGCTTTCCAAATTTATATTCGAATAGTAAATAAATATAAAATCGAATATTCGAATACTACCAAAAAATTACTTGTCTGAAGTTTATGTTGGTAGAACTTAAAGATTGTTGTTGGCAAAACTGATAGACGGTATACTTATTTTATTTTAGTGAACACTAAGTTCATACATTTTAACGATAATTAGATGATGATTCTATTCCTGTTGTTATGTTACATTACTTGTAAAGTTGCAATGTATAAGACAGCGATACATTTTAAAAACCGTTAGATTGTAATGTAACTAGCGAGATTGTAAACTCTCGAAAGATTGTCAAACGAACATACTGCTTACAATAATGCGCGTAATTTTTCGATACAGTATAATCTGTCGAAGTGAAACCGTAATATTGTGAAATGTATGCAATGCGACGGACTAAGTATGAGTCCACTCGGTGTGGAGGTGGGCAGGGAATGGGGGGATCCTCCCTTGCCCCATGGTAAACCCCAAGAAAAGATAATGCACCTGAGACAAACCAATAAATATAACCTAATCTCGAAACACTTTATATTCCCCTAAAAAACGTAGTCGACGGAGCCCCGCTACGCGGAGCCCCTATTTCTGTCCGCAGGGTTTAAAGGAACCTTACTAACCTAACGTCGTCGGGGTGCCCCGACAAGTCCCGATTATGAGGGCAGAGATACTTCCGTTGCATGCGGTTTCACTTCGATAGATTATAATCTACCGAAAAATAATACGTTACATTGTAAGCAGTATGCTTGGATGGACTGTGTTAAGAAGGATATGGTAAGAAAAGAAGTGTCTGATGAGATGACGAAAAATAGAGGAGTATGGAAGAAGAAGACATGCTGCGCCGAACAGAAATAAATTGGGATAAGGGCAAGAGAACGATGATGATGATGCTCGTTTGACAATCTTTCGAGAGCTTACAATTTCGCTAAATAGATTACAATCTAACGGGTTTTACAGTGACATATATATGTCACCGTAAAATTGTCAAATACGTTATATTGTAATATGTCTAGCGATATTGTAAACTCTCGAATTATTGTCAAACGAACATACTGCTTACAATAAAACGCATTATTTTTCGTGAAATGCATGCGATGGTAGTCAACTCACGCGGTGTGGAGGGAAGGAGGGGTTCCCCTTGCCCAGTGGTACCACTCTCATGAAAAGATACTGTACCATTTCTGAGAAATACCAATTAATATAACCTAACCTTAAAACACTTTATATTCCCCTAAAAAGTGTAGTCGACGGAGCCCCGCTTCGCGGGGTCCCTATTTCCGAGTGCAGGGTTTAAAGCAGTGTTTTTCAACCTGTGAGTCGCGACCCCCTGGGGGGCGAAGGCTCATTAGGTCGCGAAGCTTTTATAGGGAAGTTGTAAAAGATTGGGAAAGCTACTGCAGTGAAAAAAACGATAAAGTTTAAAAAGTTTTATTAGGAAAAATGTTAACTAAAGGATATTAGATGGAATTATCTATTGGCGACGCATTCGATGTAAAAAAATGTGTTTTACGTACTTAATTACGTATTTATCCGAACCCTAATAATGAAAATGAATAAATATGTTGGATTGAATATTAATTTGTCATAAAATAAAATAAGTACCTACATGAAAAAAAAAGCAACGGGTCGCGAAATATTTATTCATACTAAAGAGGCCGTGTCATGAAAAAGGTTGAAAAACACTGGTTTAAAGGAACCTAACTAACCTAACGGGGGGGGGGGTGCCCCAAGTCCCGATTATGGGGGCAGAGATACTTCCGTATATTCAGTTGACAATAATTCGAGAGTTTACAATATCGCTAGAGAAACACGTTATATTGTAATGTAACGTGTTTGACAATTTTACGGTGACATATACATTAGAATGCATCGCATTTGTCAATTAAAAGAAAAAGTATGAGTTTTCATTGACAATGTTTTGTTTGGTTTTAATATTATTAAGTGATTTGTTTTATAATGGACGAACTTACGACTTCTTAATTTGTAAACTTAGAATTGTTTTTAATTTTGATGATTAAGTAAATAGTTATTGTGCCAGGTTAACTAATCTACATAAAAATAGAGTTCTTAAAGCAATGAAAGCTGAAATTTTAAGTACTTTTTTATTTTTTGAAAAATATTCGAATATTCGAATAATATTCGAATAGCACTAAAAAAATATTCGAATATTCGAAAATCAAATCTATCGAATTTTTGCAACCTCTAGTTGCGTTAGAAGGCCTCCCAATACTTAGGTGGACGACCTTGAGAAGGTTGTGGGAATCCGCTGGATGCGAGTCACACCGGACCGGTCATTGTGGTGACACTTTGGGGAGGCCTAGCAGTGGACGTCTTGCGGCTAAAATTACAATGATGATGACGTGTGCTCAGTCAGGTGCCCGAAAATTCGTTGAAGTTGTCATGGCGTTTCGGATAGTACCTACCAGAGTAGTATTTCCTTTAAAGTAGGTACACACGGCGACGCATCAAGCTATACATTTTTAGTATTACATGGGCTCGCTTTGTGTAAATTTCCCTCGCAATGAAAGATCCGCTCAAACAGGTTTAGGGTGTGTAATATAATTATGCTGTAAAAACATATAGTATATTTTCACTTGAAATAAAGTTACACATCATATAATTCTCATATGCTATAAAAAAAATCGACGAGCTCGTGGCTAAATAATAACTGTCGCTCGGCCGATCTTTAGGTTAAGCCATGCTTGCCTAGGTTGGTCAGTGGATGGGTGACCACCCTTGCATACCGAGTTTCCTCCGTGCCTCGGAAAGCACGTTAAGCTGTTGGTCCCGGCTGTCATTTGTCCATCTTTGGCAGTCGTTTCAGGTAGTCAGTGGCCCAAAAAGGCTGACAACCAGTCTTACAAAGTGGTATCGTATTACTCAGTTTTAACTGGGTTGTTGAGGTCAGATAGGCAGTCACTCTATGTAAAATATTGCTATTCAGCTGCATCTGGTTAGACTGGAAGCCGCCCCCAACATAGTTGGGAAAAGGCTAGGCAGATGATGATGCTATGCAAATAAATAACCTAATTTAACATGTCATAAGAACTTCAAATATTTAGTATAACGTTCACTTCAAATAATTTTCAATTTGTTTATTGCTGTTTTAATAATTATATCGTTTAGTTGACCCAACTTTCATTTGACTTAATTTTTATATTTACTCATTTTCAGCCAAAATTCTGTTATGAATAAGTAATGCGCGCTAATGGTCACTATTCTTACCTAACCTAACCGGGTGAGGTTACCAGGTGATTCACCAGCAATAGAGAAGATCTGGCACTCGGCGGTCGCTACCGCGGTACGCTCGCGCCGCTCGCTCGCTTTTGTGCGCTGATGGTGACTGTTCTAACCTAACCTAACTCAGATGATTCACCAACAATAGAGGGGATCTGGCACTCGAGGGGGTCGGGGGGCACCACGAAAGTAGCAGGCGTTTATAGTCCAATCAGTTTTTGCAAAAATTTAGAACACAAATCGATAGTAACAAAAAATTTGGAATGAACTACTCGTTGCAAATTATATTAAACGTTACTATAATATACTAACTGAATATTAGTTCAAATGTGCATTATAGGAAACGTTAATTAAACCATCTAATATTAGGTAAACTGAAATTATATCAATAATTCATTATAGCTTGATCGGGCGTCGTTAGAAAAAAACATATTGTTGCGTCGACCCCAAGTAACATAAGACAAGGGCAGGGTAGGAGGTTGATGATGGTGATGGTGATGATGATGATGATGATGATTGGTCGTCGTGCGTACCAGTTAAGGCTCCTGCCTGCTGTCTATACTGCACTACTGATAAGTTCAAGTGGGAGTTAATCATGATACTAAGATACAACTGCCAACAAAAAGAGTTTTACAAATAATAATTGTTTTCATTTTTAAAGAACGAAAAGCTTAAGAGGCCTGCGGAGCAAGCGTAGTTCATACAAACGAAATAAAAAAACTAAACCAATCAAACAAAGGTCACCGACTTCTGAAGCTAGTAATTTTTCACTTAAATGCAATAAATAAAACCGACGTTTAAAACACTTATGTGTTTTAAGTGTGTGTGTGTGTGTTCTTAAATGTTTTTAAAAGTCGGTTTTATTTATTGCAAAAAAGGTTTTATGCCAACCAACTCAACCCAGCGTAGTCCTTTGCAAATAATAACTGGAAACAGTTTTTTTCCTCTCAGATGGGTAATTCCTTCAAAGTGGCAACTTCTAATAAAAATCAAAACGCGAGTCAATGAAACTAGAGCTGCCCGACGCACATTCTTGCTATTTTTACGGTTTTTGTTTTCACTGGTACTAACGAGAATGCAGGTCTTTGATTTTGATTTTGACAGAACACTGATCTGATTTGACACCTCAATTTGTAAACAAAACTTCTGCTCGATTTATACGATTGCAGGAGGTAATTAATGAATCGACAGCAATGGAATATGTAGAAGAATTAGCCAGCTCGTTATCACACGATGAGCTTCTGGAAGTCACTCAGTCATCACTTAGGACTTTAATAAGTAACGATTCCTTATTAAAGGACCTTCCCAACGATGTTATTACTGAAGAAGTTTTATCTCTGGTAAATAGCATCTTACAGCACATCATTCTCTTGCCCTTATCCCAATTCATTTGGGGTCGGCGCAGCATGCCTTCTTCTTAAAGCACATCCTACCACAATACAATATAAATTTTGTGTTTGTTGCTTAACCCTTGTAAAAAAGGCGTGCATTTATGTTTGTTGGTTTATGGTAATAAAGCTCTCATGAATATAGAGAGCCAGATTTGTGTTACATATAATGAGAATGGTAATTTATGTGAACTCAAGTGTAATGTAAAAACACACCTTAAAAGAATATTTATTTCAGGTAGCCGTAGAACATGGCCAGTCAATAACCATTTATATATCAAGGGATAGTGAACCGACATTAAAAGTTATTGTAAGTCAATTGAATTTAGTTCATGATGTATTTTTTATCTAACTTTTGAGAGTGTTAAGTTAAATCAAATATTTACAGGTTACTCAAAATGCAACAGTCAAAGATCTTAAGAAAGCAATCAAGCGGCATTTTGAAATATATCAAAGGCGTGCTGGCATCAAGACAACAATATCATGGAAGTATATCTGGAGAACATACAGGTTGAACTTCGACAGTATAGCTTTAGATGACGACAATGCCCCTATCCAGGAATACGGAGTTACGAATAAAGTTACACTTACATTCAAGAAAAAGAAAGGAAAGCGGAAATAATTTATCCTCAGCTTTTTTATAAATGGGCCTACTATTGACCTTAGTCACAAGAGATGGTTGGCGAAGGAAGAGCTAACCCAAAAGAAGCCTATTAACTCGCAACTAAAATAGATTTTGGTCAAAAGAACTTGGGAACACTCGAGACAGGCACTGGAATTCCACTGCTTGGCTGTGCGCATTATAAAAGATGTAGCAAGAATAAAGCAAAATGCTTCCTTATGAATGGAACATCTATCTAATCAAATAACTTGGGCCCTGTAGAAGACCATATTGATAGTGGTGTCTTTAGCGTCATTAGGTCATTTAAGGTCCTGGTGTAGGAATAAATAAAAGAAGGAATGATTTATAAAAGCATTTATTTATATCCTGTAATTATAAACTAAGAAACCATACAGGGTGTAAACCACCTCATCACAAAGCCATCAACCAAGCATTCTGTACATCAAACATAGTACCTTTACACAAAAAATATTGTTTCGTGGAGAACTCAATGTAACACACTTATAACGTTGTGCTGATGGATGGATTGAATAGTATGAGGGTCGTAGAGGTGTTAAAAGTAAAAATCTTTCAATAAAAACTTGTATTAAAGAAAACTCTAGTCAAAAAGTTGAAACTTTAACCCTCAATATCTCCATAACTAGAAGGTTCCCAGGTATGGTGTAGAACAAAAAAATAATCGCAATGATGGGGAAAACAAGTGCCTTTCGGATTCGTTAAGGGGTGTTTTACACCCTTTAGTTGCTGATAAAGTTTTACATTTAATGCTCTATTGTATGTCTTAAAATATAATTTGTTATACTTTTAACCTATTGAAGCCGGAAGACCTAAGAACAAAAATAGTATGTACTCTTTATTTATAGAATGTGGTAATACCTACTGCATGATATATCTCAATATACAATCAAACTACCCTAATCTGGATTAAACAATATCATCTTGTAAATATTGCTGAACCAGAAGTTTCACTTTGGTGTGAATGCATCAGAGCACATAATTTGTGCAAACTCATGTTTACATTACACATTACAACAATAGTCATAAAATAGAATTGTTAAGTTGTCTAGTTTTTTTATTATTATTTTAATAATAAACATCAAACAGTAGCCAGTAATAAGATACTGGTGTATTGCTATCCTTATAAAATGTAGTTCACAAATACACTGAACATCCAACATAATTATGGTGTTAATCATGTGCATGCAACAAAAGTTTGTTGGTGTAGGTGCATACTCTGGTTTGTTATGTTCAATAAATATTCATAATTTAACAAAACTTAGAAGAGTTGTTTTATATGTTGGGCTCCTTGTACCTAATGTACTCACCGCATGAGTACCTGAACTACGCGCACGCGGAGCGTGTTACCTAAAAGAATACTGGCTTTAGCATACAACTTCGTTTGCTTGGAAGTAAAAAAAAACCTCTCCATGAAAAAATAAATCTATGATCTATGATGCTGGGGCTACACTATCGCGATAACGCGAAGATTTGCGTTGTCGCGACACGTCTGGCCAAAGAATTCGTCCTATCGCGATAAACTTCGCGAATACGAAAGCCCTTCGCGCCGCTGTCGGTAAATTGCCGCACATCAAAGGGTTTTGTCGCGACAAAGTTCGTGCGTTTGGCTACACTTCGCGCGCTCTAGTTGACTGCGATACTCCGAGAGGTTTAAACGTGTTTGATTGAACTTGTTAATCACGGATTGGAATAATGAGAGGATAAGGAAAGATGCAGTAAATCATTTTTACCCGAGTGCAACCGCCTCTTCCATTTTTTCCCACAAATGAATTATCGCGACGTTCTAGATTATCGCGACAGTAGCAAGGTTTTTTTCAAGTGTGGCCAAGCACTTCGTCATAGAGCGAACACGAACTTTATCGCGACAACGCGAACACGAATCTTCGCCTGCAAGTCTGGCCGTAGCATGATTCGACTTACAAGTAAAGTGTCAAGTGATGTTAAACTTCCGGGGCATTAGACTTCCGTTAGGATGAAATCACATTTGGAACGGACCGGTGTTTCCGAGTGTGTCTATCTCATTCTGTCACGTAAAGGTGTCATTTGCTGGAGCGAGAAGTCCGGTGCAAGCTTACACATTAATTCGCATCGGAAGGTACATTTATGCTGGGGCTACACTATCGCGATAACGCGAAGATTTGCGTTGTCGCGAGTCGACACGTCTGGCCAAAGAATTCGTCCTATCGCGATAAACTTCGCGAATACGAAAGCCCTTCGCGCCGCTGTCGGTAAATTGCCGCACATCAAAGGGTTTTGTCGCGACAAAGTTCGTGCGTTTGGCTACACTTCGCGCGCTCTAGTTGACTGCGATACTCCGAGAGGTTTAAACGTGTTTAATTGAACTTGTTAATCACGGATTGGAATAATGAGAGGATAAGGAAAGATGCAGTAAATAATTTTTACCCGAGTGCAACCGCCTCTTCCATTTTTTCCCACAAATGAATTATCGCGACGTTCTAGATTATCGCGACAGTAGCAAGGTTTTTTTCAAGTGTGGCCAAGCACTTCGTCATAGAGCGAACACGAACTTTATCGCGACAACGCGAACACGAATCTTCGCCTGCAAGTCTGGCCGTAGCATTACGCGCCTTTGTATCTCCGACTTTAGTGAGTTGTAAGAAAGTGACATGAAGGGAAAAAGATGGAAGAAAATCCTGAGATTTGAGTGTAAATGTGATTTGATCCTTAATAAGTAAAAGTGAAGTAAGTAACATCATAGTTTTTTGAACCCTGGGCTGAGGTTTCAAAAAATTGCAGATGAGCAATATGCTTAGCTGAATGAAATAATAAATTTCTTTATTTCTAAAGCTGTTCGAAGTCGGGCTGCGGCGGGGGCTCCTGCGGCAGCGGCTCGAAGTCCCCGAGACTGTAGTGGGGCTCCTCGTGCCGCGGGGTGGCCAGGGGACGGTCGTACGTGTCCTTCAGTAACTCTTGTTCATGCTGGGGAATTAATGTAGGGAATTAGTGTTTTTGTTAGATCATCAGTACTCATCACTGTCAAGGCTTTTTTTGCCAATAAGGGTCGTAGCACACGTATCAACTCGGAAAGGGATCGTCACCGCCTCGCCACCACGTAACGTAAGCGGATCAGACCCTCCGGCACGTCGACTCGGCTACAGCTACCCGACACCGCGCTTACGGCTCGCCGACCGCTGGTTGACGGCTAAGCGGTACTAGTTCAATCATTATAAAACATGAAAACGGGTATTTATCGCGAATTTACCTTTAATTTAAGCCCGACGTTTCGACTGGATTGCACCAGCCGTGGTCGCGGGGAGCATAGGTACCTAATACACTATATAATACAAGATAGATACGCAACTCTGGTTTTCGTTTTTAAAACTGTGTACCTCAACTGTTAGATGGCACTGTTAGTTTCTATTCAACCAAATACATACAAAAAGTAATTCTTGACTACTGATTCGAACTTGGGAACTATTATTCACAAGGCAACCGCTGTCACCGGTAGGCTATCTACTTCACTGACAACTCGTCTAAAATAACTGTTCTCTTTAAGACAGTTGTAAAACAGTCAAACAGTTGAAAAGTTTGTGTCCTCAAACACATAGATGGCAGCACTATCTACCCCCTGGCGGGAAGACTGAAGTATTCGAGGTACCGCGACAGCAAAGTGAAGGCGTTTATTCAACTACCCTCACTTGATCTTCATAAATGTTAATTAGGGCCGGTTCACACTAGGACAGCACACTACACTAACAGTGTCCTAATATTGTGGCGATTTCACTTGAAATCGCTTAAAAAAGACAATAGTTCAACCATTTTTAATCAGAACGTTAAGTGTAGCGAAGGGCCAGGACGAAGAGACGTAAGCTAGGGTACGGAGAGCCGTAAGCTAGGGTACGGAGAGCCGTAAGTTAGGATACGGAGAGCCGTAAGCTAGGGTACGGAGAGCCGTAAGTTAGGATACGGAGAGCCGTAAGCTAGGGTACGGAGAGCCGTAAGTTAGGATACGGAGAGCCGTAAGCTAGGGTACGGAGAGCCGTAAGTTAGGATACGGAGAGCCGTAAGCTAGGGTACGGAGAACCGCAAGCGCGGGAACTGCAAGTCGACCACATACCGCACCGCGGTTCGTGAGCTTGTTCCGAGGCGAGGCGATTACGTTACGATTCCGATGAGTGTGCGTTGTAGTAGGGAGTCTCATAATTATACAAATAATTGTGAACGGCTCGAATTGATACGATGACGATCCCTTTCCGAGTTGATACGTGTGCTACGACCTTAAGCCTGACACTGTGGTGATAGATCGATTGGAGTTTTGATATAGTAGTCCCGCATGACGAGAACCTCGTGAAAGCAGAGAAAGATAAGCAATACAAGTAAACAGATCTGGAGACATCCAGTACGTGAGTACAGCAGTCATTGTGCCGATAGTCGTGACTCGTGCTTAGCCAAGCAAGAGCCTTCTCAAATGTTGGTCGAGGTTATTGGCCAATGGCATTAGCCAATAGCCTCGACCAACATCTGAGAAGGGTCTCGCTTGGCAGCTGGATCAAGGGCTTGACTCAGACAGCAGTAGTTCTGGACCGGGCCGCGATGTTGGCAGAGTTCTCACCTGGTCGGACTGCAGCACGGAGGGCGGCGCGAGGTCGTCCAGCGACAGCTGCGTGTTCAGTACCGAGGGCGGCGCGTAGTCCGACATCGTGCGCTCTACTGTCGCGGTCGGCTGTACCACAAATATTACTAATTATAACGTCGATTTTTATTATAAGGTTCATGGTTGGGTTTGGCGTGAGGATACTACTAGGGTGTTATATAAACCAGGCTATGCCTATGATGTAAGGCCAAAGACTCCGTAGCTGATTTTACGTGAATGATCGAAATGTAACGTCAAACAATCAGTTTAGTTTTTCCTTGAAACAAAACTGGGCGTGCCGGACGCCCTAAAATGTTAAGATTTATTTTAACCTTCTAAACGCCATTGTCACATATACGTGACTAGCAAGCGTGTACCTTACGCTAACGTCACAAACATGTATCAAAAATGCGATGCACTATAACACAAAATAAAAAGATTATTTGGAATCCCAATATTATTTCATTAAGTAAACCTAAATTAACTGTAAGCACTTTTTGTGTGGAACATCTTTCCATTATAATCTGGAGAAGGGCGTTGGTGGCTGCGCTACAGTTTATACTTTTGCAGCTTCCATCGTTTTACCTGTTAACCTTGTGTCGTGTTATTGTTCCGAAATAAACTTTTTATTTATTATTATTTGCCGTGAAATCGTGGCATCCAAAAGGTTAAATTAAACGGTAATTGCTTGATATTAGACGCAAAACGAGGGATTCTAAGTATTACTTTTCGTTAACGTAAAACTCACCGCATCAACAACCGGCGCTGGAGTATCCTCAGCCGGTTTCCCGAGTGTGACGGCTGGCAGATCCTCCCCGGAGCCGACCGTGTTGGCGCGCGCCTCTTCCTCTGACGCGTACGCAGACTTGTGCTCGCACATCAATAAGTGAGTCAGCATGTCCGTTCCTGTGGATATTGAAATAAGATACATCCTCTGCCTAGCCTTTTCCTAACTATGTTGGGGTCGGCTTCTAGTCTTACCGGCTGTAGCTGAATACCAGTATACCAGTATTATATTGAAATAAGATTATTTTAATTAAAGACGATTCTTTCTTATTAGAGAACTAGGTTCTGCCCGCGACTTCGTTCGCGTGAAGTTTTGATATCGCAACGCATCGCCTGTTCAACGGAAACTTTTCCCGCTTGCAACATTTCTTATTGCTGCTCCGCTCCTATTGGTCATAGCGTGATGGTATATAGCCTTCTTGGTTTTTATTCGAGCTGATAGTTCCTGAGATTAGCGCGTTCAACCAAACAAACAAACTCTTCTGCTTTATATATTAGTATAGAGTATAGATTAGTATAGATTTTTTATCTACTTCAAAATCTGAATGTGGACCCCTGACTACGAGGAGCGCATCTGTTACTTTCTTCAAATGCGCTTTCAGTGTTTCCATCTTGCCGCATCTATTCAGTTATCCACTTTTATTGCCCTGCATAGTGCTACTTACTCGAAAATCTTTTGAGCTAATACCATATTATCATGGGCAACGTTTGAGTGATGTAAGTGTGGTCGCATAGTGGCAGTATCGGTATCTTCAGAAAGCGTATAGTTTAGTTACGTACCAACAGTAGTGTTGTACCCGCAGACACAGTGCGAGCGGTACAACGCGTCGCGAGGCGCGTCCTCCAGCGAGTGCGGGCCGGCGCAGTACCCGTTGTGTCGCAACATGGCGCGGTAGCACGACGTCGCGTACGAACACATAGTGCACCGAGTCGTGCCTCTGGAACGTAAATAATCGTATAATAATATGTCAAGAACATGACATATCACACCTGCTTCCCTGAACGGAACCTATACTATAGTAACAGGGGGCTAACTTTTTGCCATCTATCCGACGCTGCCATAAGCTAGTGTTAAATAACGGCGTTTATTTATGTACTCACAAGTAATGTTTCTCCCTGTCCAGAGGTGTGTCACATTCCCTGCAGAGCATGCCATCCGGTAGTACGAGGGTCAAATTTTCAAACGTGTCCGCGATCGTGTGGTTAGCCGAGTCCTTTACCGGAGGACGGGCTTTGTTCTGTAAAGGGAGTTCATTTTAGTATTTTGACATCAGAGAATCTTTTGGATCAGAATGTAGGCTAGAGAAAGACCAAAGGACGATGATGTTGATATCAGAGGATCTTACTATCAGAGATCGTAACGTAAAGTGTTGAATATAATCGTAATGAATGGGAAAGGACTCGAACGGAGCACATGCCAAAGAAAAGGTTGTGTGAGGAGTGATATGAAGATAAAAGGGAATAAATGATAGTGTATATGATTGTGGTGTTGACAGGGGAGCGTGAAAGGCAACCTGTTGCGCCAACATGGCAACCGGCCATAGGAGATGATGGATTTCCATACAATATGTTGATTTTGTACTTACCCTAGGTTTGGTAATCAAATGCTCTTCAGAGCAGAGTGGAGTTGCGCCTTCAACAGTGATGTGGTCACGGACTTGATGTTCCTTCAGTTGACCTGGAATTAACGAATAAATATTTTCTTAATTCACGTTACAAAAAAAAATGCTGCAATGATATTTAAGTACACTAATACATCAAATTATTACTATAACGCATTTTAATTCGCGTACTGGTGCAAATAATAATAGTTTTTGTTTCATCGAAATCTGACCAGGATTTCCAAACTTATACTTAGCGTTGTAAAGTTTCACCGCCCGATTGCGGGTGATGCGGGGTGTTTTTTAACCGACTTCAAAACGGAGGAGGTTCTCAATTCGTCTGAACTTTTTTTTATATATTTTAACTCTACGAGTGTTTACGTTCATAAAATTTGATTTGTTAATGCTTTGCACTTATTATTTCAACTCGCAGTTCACCGCGTGACGTCACGCATTAGTCGGATTTTGCCGCGAAAGCCTTATCTTAGTAATTTTTGCCTTGAGTTACCTATGTTTTAAACACACTGATAACAAAACACATTGGTGTGAATCATTGACCTTTAAAAAAATAAGATTCCTTTTGGTGACTTACCAAGATGGACAAACTTGAGCACGCATCTGTTGCAGCGTACCTCCATCTCCTTATCCTGGTGTTGTTTCAAGTGTTCCAGGTACAGCACTACGTTAGCTGTCAGCTCATGGTCGTTGGCGTATACCTTAATGACCTGCAAAGTAAGATGTCATTGTAATCATTTTTTTCTTGTACTTCAATGGGTGTAAAAGTAACCTTGACGAATCCGAAAGATTCTCCCCGCCATTGCAATGTTTGTTTTGTTCTAGACCATACCTGGGAACCTTCTAAAAATATTTCGAGTGCTTCAAATTGAGCCCTACCGTAAAACGTGATTTCTCACACCAAAAAAAAAAAACGCTTTCCGGCAATAGTTTTGAAGTGAAAACTTCTATGCTCGTTTGATGCTTAGTTTGATGTACAGAATGCTTGGTTTGATGTACAGAATGCTTGGTTTGATGTACAGAGTGCTTGGTTTGATGTACAGAATACTTGGTTTGATGTACAGAATACTTGGCTTGATGTACAGAATGCTTGGTTTGATGTACAGAATACTTGGTTTGATGTACAGAATGATTGGTTTGATGTACAGAATACTTGGTTTGATGTACAGAATGCTTGGTTTGATGTACAGAATACTTGCTTTGATGTACAGAATGCTTAGTTTGATGTACAGAATACTTGGTTTGATGTACAGAATGCTTGGTTTGATGTACATAATTTTTGGTTTGGTGTACAGAATGCTTGGTTTGATGCTTAGTTTGATGTACAGAATGCTTGGTTGGCGGCTTCGTTACACCGTGTATAGAGCACGTTATCCAAATCAGAAATGAGGAATGATGTATTTACTTTAAACGATTCAGAAACAAACCTTTTTATGTAATTTGCCTATTTTTTTAGAAGGCTTGGTGCTTACCGCGTAAGTCCGCGTATCATAACGCGGTATTATTGTAAACTATACCTTTAGACAGTAAGGACAGAACACAGTGTCGCCCGTGCAGTGAGCTGTCCTGTAGTGGTCCGCAATGGCTCGGTGTGATGAGACGCGGTAGTCGCATACGTCACAAGCGTACGGTAACTCGAGGGGCGCGTGTGTCTTCTGCATGTGGGAAGCCAGGGTCAGCACGGCTGCGAAGCGGACCTGCAGGAAATTATGATAATATAGTAAGGTATCATAGTCAAAATTTATTAACTTGAGACAGCTCCCCAAAATGTTCGCCTTTACTTTTCGCCGGGAAAAGGTGGCACTGTGCTCCTAAACTGTCAATAGTATTATATGCCTCTTTGTAAATTCTGGTATTTTAGCTGCATCCGTTAAGACTGGAAGACGACTCCAATATAGCTGGGAAAAGGGAAGGCAGATGATGAAAACATTATACCGCTTAGTTGTCAGATTATCGGGCGAACAGCCGAGACCAACTGATTAAAGAGCGTACCGAGGCACGTACAGGCAACCATCTTCGGACAGACCTCGGCAAGCCTTTGGTGCTTAACTTTGAAAATCGCAACTACTTACCTATTTCATCATCATCATCAGTGTTCCCACTGCTGGGACACAGGCCTCCTCTCGATGAGAGGGAATGGGCTATAATACACCACGCGGGCCCAGTGCGGATTCGTAGATGTCACAGTCACTTGTCTTCGAATTTTTTGGTTCTTGGACACCTCGGTTAAGACGGACTTACCTATTCACAACTGCCTAAACCTATATAAAGTTGGTGACTCACCTCACAAATGAGACAGGCGTACGTGAAGAGTTCCGGCGACTTAGTATCGGCGGGGTGGTTGTGCTTGAGATGCATGTCGAGCTCGTCCTGTGTGGAGAAGCGCGAGAGGCAGTACACGCACTGCGCCGGCTCACACTCTGATGTCGACGTCACGGCGTGCCCGTACAGGTGCGACATTAGGGATATGTTGTCGTTGTATTCCAAGTGGCAGACTGGGCACTGTCGGGTGAGACAAAGAAGTTGAATTATTTAAAAGAACACACTTGTTTCTATTATTTTCTAATTTAGGCGAGTTTATTGACTGTTAAGAATGAAGAAATAATGTAAATTTTTGCATGCCAAATGGTTAAATTGGCTAGCTTTGATATGTTGGAACAACTATTGTGTATCATCCATATTTGCAAAATAAAATTCTATTCTATTTAGAGAAGATTGTCACTCTCTTATGTTTGTGTTCGCCGAAAAAAAAGAAATCTTGAATACGGTTGAAGCATCGATTACACGCGATAGGATTCTCGACTCGCATAGACGATTTTCGAAAGCGAAACCGCTTTATAAAATTGACAGCTTCTGTGAGTCTTTTGTGTTGTCCAATCATATTTCGAAAAAATTGCTGCATGGCATGGGTTAGATAGGCGACACTCGCCATGCTATTATGGCATTCGATAATAACCTGTAGAACATGTTTTTGTTAAATATTCACCCGATTTCACCCTACAAAAAAGCGACAAATCCCGAACATTAGTAATCGATTCCGATTCAGCAGAGAAATTATAATGAACTCTTTTAAAAGGACTTACCTCCACTGCTATAGCAGTCTTCTTAAAGTCTCCATTCCCACCAATCTGCCCGAAGTAATACCGCTCCATGGACACAGTTTCTTCTGGCTTCGCTTCTTTCTTGATGTTCTTCAGAGGAATGTCGTCCAAGTCATCATCCACATAAGACTTAGTTTTGTTTGTGCGGCGACTTCGAGCTGTGGTGGGCTCGGAGCTGCTCTTGTCTTTGGAAGGTTTTTCTTTCTCTTCTTTGACTTTAGTTTTCCGGCTCAACGCTAGGGGGATCTGTTGGCGGTAGGATTGTGAATGGTTGTTATATTGTTGGAAATTTTTATTTTTGTATCTTTTCGATGACTGATTTTCAACGACTCAAATTATTATGTCGATGTCAAATAAAATTCATCATCATCATCATCATTTCACCCTTGAATTTGACTAGGATGTAATGCGATACCTTGTATACACGCACACAAAAAGTCTATTGACCGAGATAGAATCACACTTTATCGAGCTCATTTATTTAGGTTCTCGAAAAGGTTTCAACCAGGGGCGTAGCTACCGCAGTATCAGCTGTATCGATGATACGGGAGATACAGCGCCCCACAGGGCCCCCTAGTAACGAGGGCCCTGATGAGGAATAAAATCACAAAATCATTTCATAACCTCAAATATTCTATATGATAAAAAATAAAATGAAAACATCACAGTATTCACAGTCCAGAAAGCTCCAAATGCCAGAATGATATTTTCCTTGCAAAAGTCATTTGTTTGTTTGACATTAATGATTTACTCCTCTTGTCGGGCTTTGCCAAAGGGCCCCCAAAAAAAGTTGATACTGGGCCCTACTAGGACTGTCTGCTTTTTTACACAACAATCCAGTGTAACTGACCTCCTCATCATCATCTTCCACGTAAGTTGTCTTCTCCTTCTTCCTCTTCTTGGGCGGCGGCGAGGGCGACGGTTCCTTCTTCTTGCGGCCGCGTTTGCCGCGACCCGTCTCAGCGACCGGTTCAGGTTCCTCGGCCTTATCGCGTTTCTAACAGTTTGGAAGAGTTGTGTGATTAGTTTATTATGTACGGTCCACCAAGCTATTTGATTCACATTTTAACATGCAAAATACAAATGTAAACCAAATAGCTTCGTCGACCATAGGTACTAGTTTTCGCTGGGTTTCACCCTTGTGGCGATAGAAAGATTATCTCACAGCTTTGTTTTAGTAGGATAATTTAGACCCAGACTATCTTTTATTTAGAATTTAGATAATCTAGGAAGATCTAATAAGATTTCAGACACGGGGATAAAATATCTATACTTATAATTTTAAAATGAAAAAGTAGCACTATCTTTCTGTCTACCTTCTCACGGCAAAGTAATTTTGACAGTGGTAGACCACGGCTTAGATTAGGACAAACATAGCATATTTTTTATCCCGCTAAGGTACTCTCACTTTGGATTTTTTTTTGTTTTTTTATCTGACATAAATTTCAGTAAAACACTACCCTCCTCAGTAGGCTAAAAAAGACCTCATAGGTATGTATTAGTCCCTTACCTTGCCGCCAGAGGGATACTTCCAGTTCTTAAAGGGATTGGCTGCGATCTTGTTGAGGCGCACCGTGATGGGATCCTTGGAATCCATCTTGCTCTGTTCCGAGATGTGGATCACTATATTGTCGAACGCCTGGCCAGGGGTTATACCATACCTGGGGAATTGAAAATATTGCTATGAAAAATAAAAGCTGATCCAAAATCAAAAGACATGCCTTTTTTAAGTTGTGAATCAGCACTTTTTGTACGTCAATAATATTTTTGTACATCAAGGATGAATGATTGGGGATGAGGGGGGGGGGGGGCTTCACCAATAGTCTAGTTTCCACCATCAATAAATTGCAAAACGAATTAGTCCGTCAGTTAGAATATTGGAAAATAATGGACACGTATTTTTTGTTTTTGTAAATCACTGAGTACTGACAAAGATAAAACGCATCAAAACTCGGGAGTGGGGGCTCGTGACGTCACAACGCACTAAAAACTATAGCACGGCGTGACGTATTGCGAATTTTAAAAGCGTCGTATCTTCGTCAATTTTGGTTTATGTAACAAAAGAAAAAATACGGGTCAAATATTTTTTTATAATCTAACTGACGGACTAATTAGATTTTTTTAGGACACAAGCCTATTCTTCTAGCCGCGGCAAAGAGGTGGCGGAAAAAGTCTCTTCAACACATTTGTCTGTTTTGTAGGAGATGAAGTAGATACAATTATTCAAACTTCTTTTACTAGATATTGAATTCTAATAGATACTGAAAACACTTGTCTGGTTAAGTCACTGTATAATGCACTGTAAAGACTAGTACAGTGTATGGAGCATAGCAATATAATATTTTTCTTGAAAGTTACAACTTATTATTTATATCCTCCAAAAAAATCTCACAAAAACTCCTACCTCTCTCTCCAAACCAGTTCATCCAAGAACTGCTGTATAATCTGCCTGGACAGCAACGACAAGGTGTTCTGGAACATTCTAGGCACGATCCTTCTCAAGTACTCCATGATATTGGCATTGCTATTCCTCGCGTTCGAAGCATCAGTATGGGCAGACGCTTGTTGGACGTTCTTAAAGCCCATTGCCAGCAGAGTGCCCTTGTCTACCGTCAAATCGGTTAGGATTACTGAAGACGGGTGCACCCAGGCGGTTAGAGGTTCCAGGATCTTTTGGAAGCGTTTCTTGTAGTTCTTTTCGTGTTCTGCTAGAGGTTCTACTGCGCGGAGGCGGATCTGAAAAGAAAAGATAGATCAGGTGTTTGCGCTAAGCTTATAATTAACGTGTATCAGCATTGTAGGTATATACGCCCGGGTGTGCCAAATCAGGCTTACCCAAACTTGTGTGAAACACGCCTAACCCTAACGCGAAAGAATAGTAAATCAAAGCTGCTTACATCGTGAGTGTGAACAATAATGAGCGTCTGTTATATGGGTTAAAGATATAATTAAATCAAACTAGCAAAAAAAAAATAACATCTGAAGACAATGAAACAAAAATTCTTCAATAAATATTCAACTCACCAATTTCTCAACAGGATCCAGCACGCCCAAAACTTCAACCTTCACCTGCCTCTGTGTTCCATCATGACTCGTCGTACCCAAGGATATGACTCCGACCTCCACTTTCTTACCCGACCCACCAAGTAACCCCATATGCTGATGAATGGCTGACGTGCAAATAGCTCTAAGCCAGGTAAACAGCCCTTTTACATACAAATTGTCCACTTTGACCCATTGTACCACATTCTGAACGTTAGTCTGACAAGCCCAGTGGTATATCAACTTGAGGAGCACGCTTGGAGGAAATGTAGCTCCTTCGAAGATTGAGCTGGAGTACACGGAGACGAATCTTGTGGGACAACACTCTGAGATCCAGACGTAGCCGCCTGAGTACGGGAACTTTGATACGTCGGAGTACATGCCTGGAATTAAAGATTGCGTGTTAGTTTAGGTCACGTAAGCGAATACCCATAGAGTCCATTTTCCAGCGTTTGAGTTGGCAGTCGACTTCGGTGAAAATTATTTTGATAGCATCTCCTTCTTTACGTGTCGACGCACTCAAATTATGTTAGACCAGTATGTAGACATCAGCACAGCTCTAATATTTGCTTTGATAGAATTGAACAGTGCTTTTGGAAAAAACAATAAGTCTTTACTAGAAAGTGATAATTGAGAAATTGTCGACGTAAATTGTTATGTTTGAGCTAGTAATAGAATAGGCCCGGCATACAGATTGAGGAGCAGCCTTATGTGGTTGTTTAGTTATGTTTGAGCTAGTAATGGAACAGGCCCGGCACACAGATTGAGGAGCAGCCTTATGTGGTTGTTTAGTTATGTTTGAGCTAGTAATGGAACAGGCCCGGCACACAGATTGAGGAGCAGCCTTATGTGGTTGTTTAGTTATGTTTGAGCTAGTAATGGAACAGGCCCGGCACACAGATTGAGGAGCAGCTTTATCTGTTTGTTAAGTTTTTTATGCATTCAGGTTCATGAAGTTCAAAAAAACTATTTGATTACCTTAATCAAAGTAAACAAATACATGGTACTGTATGGCCATAGGTGTACCTAATAGTACACCAGCCACCACCAGCTATGTTTAAAGTCCCATGTAATAGGGGCGACCCTATTGCCATCAACCGGGTACAAAGCCAGACTCCGTGGCTGCTATTGAGAAATTCTTGATAAAAAACTCAAAAACACTTTGATTCGGGAATCCAACCCAGGACCTCATGCTCTCGACCATTAAATCCATGAACATTCATATTGATAACAGCAGAAACATCACTCACCAAGTTTAAGCTTATTCCCGGCATGTATAACGCACCACTGCTCGGAGCGCACCAGGCCCTGCTGTATGAGCCACTCCGTGAACTTCATGGGCGTGTGCATCAGCACTGACTTCACTTTGCTGTCCAATGTGGAGCGGTCTGAAGGCGCCGCGGAATCCTTCGAGCGAAGGTACGGCCGGGCTACTACTACCAGTGACGGGAATGTTTTGCCTGTAGGATATAAAGGGATAATTTTAGTATTGTCTTCGGTTGAAGTGCCAAAAAACTGTTATTTTCGCAAATCGTTTATTTTCTCGATTCTATCGTATAAAACGCCTAAATGTAAGGCTAAAAGAGTCTTGGTGTAGGTAAAAACGATGTCGAAGGAACCCATAGGTTAGGTTAGAACTATGACCAAAGTACGTGAGAGCCGAGCGAGCGCAGCGAGTGGTGCCGCGCGAGCGCTGCCTCAAAATTGGTGACCCTAAGACGACCCACCTTGTCTTCTTTAAAATTAAGGGTGCGATTTTTTTTTCAAATTACTTGGGCCCTTGGCTTGTGTGTATGGTTCAAATATGGACACAATAAAGAATATTGGTGAAGTGAACAGTCGAGTTGAGATTTTTGCAATACTACATAACGATTAAATTGCCAATAAAACTGCTATAAGCATGTAAAAAAAAACATTACGAAAGTTACCTTACCTACAACTTATGAAAGACAAACTTACCTTGCAATTTATTGAACGACACCTCCCTAGAATCAGCAACGTTCTTATTGCCGTCATCTTTAGTGAGGTCGACGATAGCTGTGGTCTTGGTAGCACTGCCGGTGAGCAAGCCGCCGATAGCCGTGGCTTCTGACGGACGCACGTTTGTGACCACGCTGTGCACATCTGTGGGATTTGGTGAATCATTATATAGAGTAATTATAACAACAGTTTGGAAATTATTAAGGAAGGAAAGAATTTTTCAAATCGGTCCAGAAGTTTTAAAGTTTTTTTCGTAACACACAGAAATACATTTTTTTCCCTATTATCCTTCTTTATATTTGTTATTTGAAATACTTGGTGGTGTCAGACGGCTACTTGATCGTCGAGTCTGCCACCACTGGTGGAGGATGCCACTAATTAAGTGTCATCTGCCACCAGTGGTGGCAGAATTCGGGGCAGATGCGACTCCACCGACGCAACCACCATCAGTGGTGGTAGATGCGACAAATAGTTGCAACTGCCACCAGTGGTGGCGGACCGGTGGTGGTAGCCGGGAATAAAGGTTTTTATTACTAGTATAGCTATAGATGTGGCACTGACTAGGATTTGAAATACTTGTTAACATGTCAATGAGATCTACTGTAAGTTAGCCCTGTTAATCTTTCAATGCTAACACGAATGTTTAGTTTGCAATAATGTCTCCATACATAATTAGATGTTACCTACGACCTTGATGTCATGTGATCGTGAATGTCGGCAATTATGTAACGTGATTGTTCCGCTCTGTAGCTAATACAGGGTTTAAACAGACCCTCCCGAGGCCCTCGAACAAGCATTCTGTACATCAAACTAAGTAACTCTACGCAAAAATTATTGCTGGGAAAATACTTTTTTTTAGATGAAAAATTACGTTTTAAATGTGACGCACTCATACGTTGTGCTGATGAATGGATTGAAGTAAAAATCTTCCATTAAAAAATTAATTGAAAAAAAAAAACTATCTCCGTAACTAGGTTCTCAGGTATGGTCTGGTAAAGAAAAATATCGCAATGACGTGACGGGAAGAGCAAGTGCTATTCGGTTTCATTAAGGGCCTATTTATAGGGTGTTTTACAGGGACGAGGGACATATTGAGGGAAGGTATTCAGTATTCGATTCTCAACCCAACTGCAAAATAATTACTTACCTTAATTTTTGACATAATTGTCTAATATAATACATTACTTATGGACACCGAGCGCGCAAAAAGTGAACTCTAGGTGTCACGCGGCAAAACACGTGCCTATCCTGAGCTCTGTGCGCAAACTCCGCCCCTTTCCATATATTGCGTTTCCGCGTATCGCATAAACCCCAACCCCAACCCCGCTTACTTCGCGATATTAAGAGTGTCCTGTAAACGTGTTCTTGAATATTGGGATAATGGTTCGTGCTTAAGTGTTATCTAATAGATAGTGTGCGAGGAGCCATTAATTAAGCAAGGTGTCAATCAACGACTGCGAACATTCGGTCAGTACCTAGTAGTAATACCTAGATATTTGCCTGTCCAAAGCCAGGTTAAAGTATGAAGGGAAAATGGATTAAACCTAAAAATTGAGGTCATTGACCCGCACACATGTTCTGCGATAAGCGCAACACCTAGCAACAAATGTCAGGAAACTAAAAAGGAAATAGGCTGGAAATATGAGGGAAGCACAAATGGAGCAAAATCACAGAATGGCACCCCAGGAATGGCATAAGGAAGAGGGGAAGACCCTGCCAAAAAGACGGGAGCTCAACCTGGTCAAATTCGCAGGTGTCACCTGGAGTTAGGTTGCCAAGGACAGAAAAAAAACTAAATGCATAAGATTTTCATTACCGAATGTTAAAAGTAGTGATTGTGAGATAATATTGAATAAAGAGAAACTCGAATTCGTAGATAAAACGGTTTTCCTGGGGCTTACGCTTGATTCAAGGCTACAATGGGGTTCTCATTTAACATCTCTTGCGGGGCGCTTAAGTTCAGCAGCATATGCCATTAGAAAAATCCGTCAATTCACTGATGTAGATACCGCTAGACTGGTCTATTTTAGTTACTTCCATAGTATAATGTCTTACGGTATTTTGCTATGGGGACGGGCTGCTGATATTGAGTCTATATTTATTCTGCAGAAAAGAGCCATCAGAGCCATATACAATCTTCGTAGGCGCGATTCTCTAAGGGAACTTTTTAAGGATATTGGCATCATGACGGTTCATTGCCAATACATCTACGAAAACATAATGTACGTTAGAAAAAATCTGCATCTTTTCGGTAAAAGAGGCGACAGACACAATTACAGTACTAGAAATAGGGACCAACTAGTTCAGCCAGGCTTTAGACTCGCTAAAGTAGACTCATCTTTCATGGGGTACTGTTTGAGATGCTATAATAAAATTCCACAAAGTATTCTTGAACTGAATGAGACTAAATTTAAAACATGCATTAAACGCACACTATGTAAGCAAGCATATTACAAGTTGAGCGATTATATCGCTGATAAAAATGCTTGGCTCAATGCTGGTCCTGCTCCACAAGGACAGGGGCTCAAAAATTGATAGCATTAAATGGTATTGTTGGAGCTGCTGAAGATTGTACAACTATCTTTGCATTGTATAGATTCAATCTATTTAGTATTATATAAACGCATAGCCCATATTGTGTGAGTACTATGTACTAGAAAGCTATCATTCACTGGAAACCTACTGTTACGAGCTGGGTATGAGATAAATCAATTACTACCGATTAAACAACACAATAACTTTATTAATCAAAAAACAATTTAAACTTAATCACAAGTACACTACAGTACACTACTGATCACTATTCACTTAGATATCGCACTTCAAGTTCACTTCGATTCGCTTCGATGGTAGCCAAAACAAGACTGACTGTCGCGGCCCTGAGCGGTCTATTTATACTCGCCCACAGACACACCAGAATAACCTCGAATATTCTAGAGGGTCATAGAAAACACTAACAAAAGAGTAGGTAGGTAGGTAGGTAATTATTATTACTAGCTACTTGTACAACACAAACAAATATGAACCGTATGCCCCCTAGGCGTACGGTCGAAATTCTAATGTATTTTTATAAAGAGGTCGCGAGTTTGTAGGTACCTACCCAACTTTGAAAGTAATAATAATAGAAATCTCTCGAAATTCCAACGTACACATACTGTAATCACGTGCTTTCTCGAATGTTCTAGTAGGTCCGATGTAACACTGCCCCCTCCTTAGACATGCTCGTCCCGAGCATCATTAGTCCCGTAGTATCGCGCCAACCGGTCTACATGCACAATCTTAGGCGCACCTCGTGGACCCTTCTGTATTCGGTAGGTGACATCGTTGATCCTAGTCACGACTCGGTATGGTCCATCCCATTTTGCTTGTAACTTCGGAGACTTCCCCTTGCTCCGCACTGGGTTATGCAACCACACCAGTGAACCCTCGTCGAAACCCCTACCGTTTGCCTTCCGATCATAACGGGTCTTCATCTTCTCAGACATCTGTTGGCCGGATTGTCGGATATGCTCATAAACATCGTTCAACTTATTACGCAAGTCGTTCGCGTAATCTGTTACACTACATGGAGCATCAGGGGGAGTTCCAGTGATTAAATTAGCAGGTAACCGTAATTCCCTTCCAAAGTTCGCGAAGGCTGGCGTCACAGTCGTACTTTCGTGGACTGCACTTCGATAAGACAGAAGAAACGGCTGTATGTGCTTGTCCCAATCCCTTTGCCGGCTTTCCACGACCTTCGCCAGATACCTCTCCAACGTTTGGTTAAATCGTTCCACCATTCCGTCAGATTGTGGGTGGTAAGAGGTGGTTCTGGTTTTATGGGTACCCATCAATCGACAAGTCTCTTGAAATACTTGCGATTCAAAATTCCTTCCTTGATCGCTGTGTATTTCTAAGGGTACCCCAAAACGACAGAAGACTTCCTGAACCAATTTATCTGCGATAGTTGTAGCTTCTTGATTAGGAATGGCGAAGACTTCTGGCCACTTTGTGAAGTAATCCATGACCACCAGGAAGTACTTGTTTCCGCTCTCACTGACTGGAAATGGTCCCGCAACGTCAAGTGCTATCCGTTCCCAAGGGGCTCCAACATTGTATACTTTTAATGCACCTCTGCTGCGTGTATGGGTTCCTTTAACGGCCGCACAACTGGTACATTTACGGCACCAGTCCTCCACGTCATCTCGACAGTGGATCCAGTAGAAGCGTTCTCGAATTTTTAGTAGAGTCCTTTTTACCCCCATATGTCCTCCTGAACATCCATCATGGTAGAGCCGTAGAACATCCGGTACCTGAGCTTTAGGGACAACCATTTGTAGATGACAGCTGTCCCCTCTAGCGTTTTCCCATTTACGGCACAAGACTCCATCCTGGATTACCAAACTGTTCCATTGCGCCCAATAGCTCTTCGTGATAATCCACTCGAAGATCGGTTTGATGTCCGAGTCATTTTGCTGAGACTTTTTTTTTTTTTTTTTTTTTTTTAGGATCGGAAATCATCAAATGACTTCTCCCACTCTGGGCGGAGCGGGAGGGAGTGTCAGACTCTTACTGACTAAAACCCATCCATGTTCCTTCCTCGCCCTTTATGTTCCGGGGCCGCGGTATCTCTTTCGAACAGTCCCGCAACCCCGGCAGGCTTCGGCCCTTGCGGGCCCCTCTCTTCTGCTGACATCTCTTTGAGGCGCGCGTGGAACACGAACGCGCCGTCGACACGGCCTGTCGTCATGCTGTAGGGTCTCCTTCCATTCATCGCTGAGATCCGTTCTAAGCATCCTCACGGGCACTACTTCCTTAGTCTCTTGCCTGGCACAGTGCTTACAGTCTTCAGGACAAGGTCTTCTCGACAAGGCGTCTGCGTTACCGTGAGTTCTCCCACTGCGATGTTCTGTTACGAAGTCAAACTCTTGTAGTAGTTCAATCCATCTCGCCACTTGCCCTTCTGGATTCTTGAACTGTAATAGCCACTTCAGTGCAGCATGGTCAGTTCGTAGTAGGAATTTACGTCCTACCAAATATTTACTGAAGTGCTGCAATGTCTTTACTACAGCGAGTAGCTCCCGTCTTGTAACGCAATAATTTCTTTCTGGTTTCGATAAAGACTTGCTGAAGTAGGCTATTACAACCTCCCGGTCTCCTTTCCGTTGAGACAGCACGCCCCCAATTCCAGTATTACTTGCATCTGTGTCAACTATGAAGTCATTTTCAGTGTCAGGATATCCCAAAATAGGTGTATTGCACAGACGTTTCTTTAATTCCTGAAATGCGACGTCGCAGTCCTCGTCCCAACAGAATTGCCTCTTTTCCTCAGTGAGTTTGTGCAGAGGTTTTGCAATGTCGGCAAAATTCTTGACAAACCTTCGATAGTAGGAGCACAAACCCAGGAATGCCCTGACCTGTGTCTTGTCTTTCGGAACTGGCCAATCTTTGACGGCGACTACTTTTTCTGGGTCTGTTTGAACACCTTCCCCCGAAACTATGTGTCCTAAGAAGTTCACTTGCTGTCTGAAAAACGAGCACTTCTTCGGGCTTAACTTGAGATTTGCTGTTTGGATTTTTGACAGCACTCGGTTGAGGTTTTTAAGGTGATCTTCAAATGTACGGCCCACGATTATTATGTCGTCCAGATAGACAAGACATGCGTCCCCAATCAATCCGGCAAGTACTTGCTCCATCAGCCTTTCAAACGTCGCAGGAGCGTTGCACAAACCGAAAGGCATAACTTTAAACTGCCATAGCCCTTTTCCTGTTGAGAATGCAGTTTTCTCCTTGTCCTTGGGGTCTATTTCTACTTGCCAGTAGCCACTCTTCAGATCAAGTGTGGTAAACCACTTCATACCAGTCAGCGTATCCAGTGTGTCATCGATCCTAGGCAGTGGGTAGCTGTCCTTTTTCGTGACGTCGTTCAGTCGCCGATAGTCCACACAGAAGCGCATACTGCCGTCCTTTTTCTTTACCAGGACCACAGGAGAACACCATGGACTCGATGAAGGCTCTATAACACCGTCCTTCACCATTCCCTCAATCATGGTTTCCACCTCTTTTTCTCGTGCAACTGGCAGTCTTCTTGGTCGCTGACGGATAGGTAAATCGTTACCTGTATTAATCTGGTGCTGAACAAGTCCAGTTCTCCCTATGTCAGCATCATCTGAAGAGAAAGTGTTGGCGTACTCAAGTAACATCTTCTTAGCCTTCTCCATTTCTCCTTTAGTTAAATCGCAGTTTTCCAAAAGCGTTGATACGTCAAATGTACTACGAATTTTATTTCCGGTAGGCACATCTTGCAATTGACGCATCCAAGCTACTTCCTCGCAAGTGCCGATCAAGGTGCCCTTCTTAATCACATGCTCCTGGTCGCTTGGATTCAGTATGCGTACTACTGAGATGTTGGTGGCCTTTACCAGAGTTCGTGCCATCTTCCATGGGAAGTCATTGTTCAACCTTTCTATCAGAACACTTCGATCTTTTTGTCCAGAATTTCGTGGCAAACAAATTGGCACAATCGTTTCTGATCTGTGAGGAAGAACAATCTTCTTCAAGCAGTACACTTTCCCTGACGGTGCACCTTCCATGAAGACTTCCTCTGAACCACATTTCAGTACTCCTTGATCAACGTCGATCTCACAACGATATTTCCGCATGAAGTCCAAGCCCAAGATGCAATCGTCCACTATGTCGGCCACGATGACATTCTGCTTATAAAATCTGTCACCCAATTTTAACTCTACCTCCTTCTTGCCTCGGACGTTTATGTGCTGACCGGTAGCTGTTAGTAACTGTATACGGTCGTGCTTATTGAAGTAGTCCCCAAGAAACCGACTTGCTAGTTTAGAATTGACGACCGTGTGAGAAGCTCCAGTATCCAACGTCAGTTTGCATGGCGTTCCATTGACTTCGCCTTTGATGGTCAGGCTGTTCCCGTCATATGCTTGCGAGATCAAGATTCTCGGGGCTCTTTCAATACCAGCCAGCACCCGCCCCCCAGTCCTGGCATTTACTCGTTTCCCTGCTGTGGCTGGGCAGTCACTTCAGCCACTCTTCCCTGCTGATCTTCTCTCGGGGTGCTGCGCTTAGGACAGCTGGACCGAAGATGACCCCTTTCTCCACAAGTGTAGCACCTAGGACTATACCCCTGTGGGCGGTCGCGTACAGGTGATGCTACAACTTCCCTGACACGGTGCGTTCGGTGGTCTTGCCTCACTGCCTCTACTTCTAAGGCATGGGCCAAGGCGTCCTTCAAGGTCTCATGATGCCCAAGTCTCACGGCAGCTCTAACTTCTAAGTCACGTATTCCATCAACGAAGGCCTGTACCAGATTTCCATCAATTAGTGCAGGGGCAGACTGGTAGGCTTTCCGAACGAGTTTTTCAACTTCCAGAGCCCACTGCTGTAGGTTCTCGGCACTCCGTTGAAAACGGTCCTTCAACTTAGCACGGAATACGTGCTCCAGGTGCGCGTCGCCGTATCTGGACTCCAACGCCTCCAGCAGCTGCTCGTAGGTAACGTCCTTGCCGAGCGCCTCCAGAATAGTTAGGGCCTGGTCTCGGAGGCCCAAGGTGAGCGCGGTCATGGCTTGTGGTTTTGTCCATCCATTCGCCTTCATGACGGCCTCAAACTGTATTTTGTACGCCGACCACGAAGATGTGCCGTCAAATGGAGGCACTTTAAAACCACGCGAAGATGGTGCAGCAACCACCGAAGTTACAGCCCCGCCTTCTGTCTTCAGTTCGCCCAAAGCCTTCTTTACCCCAGCAATCTGAACTTCGGCCTCCGAGATGCGATTCTCATGCTGGTGGACCTGATCTTTCATCACTTTCAGGTCCTTGCCGAAAGTTGCATGCAGATCCTTGATGAGGAGCATCTGCTCGTCTTGGCGGCGGACCTGTTCCTCTTTGTCTCGCTGCAACTGCTCTTCCAACCGGCGAGCCTGCTCCTCTTGACAGCGTGCTTGCTCCTCTTGACGGCGAGCTTGCTCCTCTTTATCTCGCTGTAACTGCTCATCCAATCGGCGAGCCTGCTCCTCTTGGCGGCGAGCTTGCTCCTCTTGACGGCGAGCTTGCTCCTCTTGACGGCGAGCTTGCTCCTCTTGACGGCGAGCTTGATCCTGCAGCAGCGCCATTAAGGCTGACAAGTCTGGCGCCACTGATGCTGGAGAAACTCCGGATGGGCCAGCGACTGGCTGTGACGTAGGCTGGACACCACCCGGTATCTGTGTCGGAGATTCTCCGAACCGCCGTTGGTCCATGTCCTGCTGTCGCTGACTCCTGGTACGGATACCCTCCGTGTCGTCCTTTGGTAGAATTGGCATAATTTATCTCTCACTTCTGACACCAATTTGTTACGAGCTGGGTATGAGATAAATCAATTACTACCGATTAAACAACACAATAACTTTATTAATCAAAAAACAATTTAAACTTAATCACAAGTACACTACAGTACACTACTGATCACTATTCACTTAGATATCGCACTTCAAGTTCACTTCGATTCGCTTCGATGGTAGCCAAAACAAGACTGACTGTCGCGGCCCTGAGCGGTCTATTTATACTCGCCCACAGACACACCAGAATAACCTCGAATATTCTAGAGGGTCATAGAAAACACTAACAAAAGAGTAGGTAGGTAGGTAGGTAATTATTATTACTAGCTACTTGTACAACACAAACAAATATGAACCGTATGCCCTAGGCGTACGGTCGAAATTCTAATGTATTTTTATAAAGAGGTCGCGAGTTTGTAGGTACCTACCCAACTTTGAAAGTAATAATAATAGAAATCTCTCGAAATTACAACGTACACATACTGTAATCACGTGCTTTCTCGAATGTTCTAGTAGGTCCGATGTAACACTACTTTAGTTTTTGACTTGAATGTGCCCTGGCGGTTGAGAGTATGTCATGCTCACTCAAATGTCTCGCTGATCATGGCGCGTGTGTCGGACCATTTAGTTCCCTTCAAAATGGTTGAGCTGAATAGTGCTGATCCATGCGTCATGTGCGTGAACGGGCGCTGTCAGTTGTGACTGGTCATCTCTTAGTCGCCATGGTTTATTTGAATTAATTATTTTGTTTTTGAGTTGTATTTTGTTTTTGTTTGGCTATGGACACTTTTAACGTGCACATCTTGCTACATTGTTCTCACATAATATAACATCTCAACATGAATGATGTAACCAAGATTTTGTAACAATATTTTGATTTAAAAGAGTGTCCATGGAGTTTCTTGCCCGTTCTTCTCCATAGAGATCTACGCTAGGGAATGGGCAACTACAGTACTTTCACAGTTTTTATGTCTTGTGACTGGGACTGTAGCTACATTCAATTTTCTTCTTTGTTTCGACAATTCAAAAGTGCCTGTTATTGGCCTACTTGAAATAAATGCTTTGATTTTGATTTATTATTACTGTTGAATAAATAAATAAATATTTTACATAACTTAGATTAAAAAATTGTATTATTACTGTTGAATAAATAAATAAATATCACTGGACATTACACACAGCTCCATCTAGTGCCACACTAAGCAACAAGGCTTGTGTTGTGGACACTAGATAGTTGATATACTACATAAATACTTTTCGTTTGTAAATACATACTTATTATACATATAAACATCCATGACTCGGAAACAATTAAATGTCCATGCTCATAACTCAAACATTTGCTCCTACCGGGATTCGAACCCAGGACCATATATAAGAACGTAAAGCAGCCTCACTGCCACTGCACTATTCGAGTCGTATTCGGGGGTCGGGTTAAATGGTATTATTATATTATTAAATAACTTACTAGAAGGTGCGAGAGTCTTGTCTTTAGTCTTGGTGTTCTCTTTCTCTTTTTCTTTTTCTTTATTCTCCTTATCTTTCTCTTTAGCCTTTTCCTTTTCCTTCTTCTTCTTTTTAGGCTTAACTTCAGGCGACTTGTTCCTTTCCGGAGATGGGGAGTAGTCACGGTCATCTTCAGTGTTGCGTGTTACTTTCTTTGGACGACCTGGAGAGAATGGAAAATAGGTTTCGATATTTGGGTACTTACGTGTATTTTTAAAAACACTAGTTTGCGTGCATGAGAAACAAATTTATTTATTATTTATTCACTCATCATCACTATCATTACAGGATTGCCCTAATTCAATAGTGTGGCTATAATCATTAAGCCCGCCTCTGTACTATGTGCTTGAAGTGTTAAATAAATAAATAAATCAAGAAATATATGACTAACTAACTAAATGAAGCATTACATTGCTTGATAACAACATTCACAACACAAGGTCATTTTTAATCAAATATTATTTATAACAATTTTATGAAATAAATAAATATAAATTAATAAATAAATATCGCTGGACATTACACACAGCACCATCGAGTGCCACACTAAGCAACAAGGACATTGTGTTGTGGACACCAGATAGTTCATATACTAGTAGGTACTTACTACATAGATACTTTTATGAAATAAGCTGCCAAACAACATAAATCTATCTTACCTCGTTTTCCAGGTTTCTCCTTAGAAATAGACAGTGAGCGAGATCTAGATCTGATAATCTCAGCACTTTGACGTTCCAAATCCTTCAGCACTGGTTGCCTGCAAATTGAAAGGTTAAGTTTTAAAATATGACTCAAATTACAAAAATAATTGAAAATTTAATAAAGGAACACCCTACCAATAGCCAATTTGTTATGCAACATGGGGAATTCCCCAAATTGGTGATTGAAACAACAACAAATCATAATTGAAACAACTGTTGAATAAGTGGAAACAGTTTCTTTGTAGTAGGCAATAGTTTGATGGGTTATTGTCATGTAAAATAAATAGCAAACATACACATACATTTGTCCTTATTATGACAATTGCAAGTTTTGTTGTTAATAATATTTTTTGTTTACGTCTCCCGCTTTTATAACAGGAAAACAAAAATAAATCTTAGTATTATTAATTTTATTTTTCTCTCATGTTATCACTTACTTTATTTTTGTGAATGCTGGTTAACCTGTAATTGGCGACTGTGTAAGTCCAAGACAGTAAAACCTATGCATACCTAAATGCTGAATGCAGAAACTATATCTTAAGGCTGATGCTCCAAGGTAGCCCTCGAAATTCAAATTTTCTTAAGTTTTTTGCAATTTACAGCCGCAACCAATATGTTTATCAACATACAAATTAGCACTGCCCTGCAAATTGTAAAAAACCTAAGATTTGAATTTCGTGGGCCACCCAGACGCTTTCACCTTAACAAATAAATAAATTGTGCCCAACTTACTTCCCAAGTAGCTGGTAAGCTGTAAACTGGTCTCCATTGTACACAATCTGTCCTCCAGTATCCTTGACCATATCATCCAGCTTGTTCTGAATACTCTTGTACTCATTATCAGCATTCTTATAAGCTTGGAGCTGGATTTCCGACAGCTCTTCCTCCCAACACTCCAGCTCCAGGGTAGGCACGTCAGGGCCGAAATACGCGCGCTTATACAAGTCGGCTTCAATGATCTCCGGTTGAGGGGGAAGCACAGGCGCCACCTCCTATAAATGATGGGAAGGAATTATGGGTTAGATTGTAAGCTAGATGTTTTTTTGACAGTGTCGGTTTGTTTTTCATGAAGTTAGGCTGTGTAAAAGAGATAGGGACGCAGCTATGATTAAATGTGATTGAAGCCGAAGTGACCCTGGACAGGACGGGACGCATGTAAACAATAGACATTACTATAGGATAAATTACCTCAGTATCGGTTTTAGGCTTTTTTGGTTTCATATTGTAGGTATTTTAGACGTGCGCATGCAAAATCTACTTGATTTGTATTGTATTTATCTAAAAATAATAAAATATTGAACCACTGAAGCACAAAACGCCAAGAAATATGACAGAATGAGAAATGCCAATAACACAGAGTATATAATCACTACGTGCCAATAATTCCATAGAGACCAGAGACTAGAGACGTTTTTAACGTTGTTTACTTACGATGAGCACAGGCAAAACATTGTTTTTGTTGTCGGAGATTAACGGTAAGTAAATGGTTAACAGCGGATTTCAGGCCTTGATAAAAGAATATTGAGTAACCAGCATTCAGGCAAATCAAAAAGTTACCAAATTACGCTGGCTAAAAAGCAAAAAAGAAAACTCACAGTTGCATGCCGAGAATGTCAGTCTAGTGATAACCGGTACTCAAATAACCGTAATCTAAAAAAGAGGAACGCCCTCTAACTAAATTAAAACACAAAAAAATGACAGTGGAACAAATAAGCTAATTTGTGATGAAATTGTTTTACCGAGTGAAAAGTAGTTGAAACGGGTAAAAACAGCTTTGGAAAACATGGAAGCCGTTCCAAAATTACCCATGATAAGTTTTGAGCTGAAGGTGACCCACGAGAACACGCATTTTGGACCAAAATTAAAACAGGTAAATAGGTCTCGTAATCTCTGATAAATTTACTTTCAGAATTTCTTTGTCACGTCTTTACGTTGTATGTTTTTTTCTAGTACATTGCGGAAGCTTATAGAGAAGATCCGGAGAGCTACAGCAATGAGATACATCAGTTGGAAGGTTTGCGGTCGGCGGCCGTACGACCCACGATCGATTCTGCGGGGTTGAGTGCCCTAATCAGATATTTTTGTCAGTTGCGGTCGCTACAAAGCCGATTCCCGATGGCCAAAGGTCAACCTGCTGCGTGTTCCTTCAGCTGGTAAATTGAATTAACAGCCACACCACTTTATTTAATCCCTATTGATTTTTCTTTTATTGTTGAATGAATCAACTTGTTTACATTATGCCTACATGACAGTATCATTGTCTGATAAGGAGCTTATAAAATCTTGTTTTGGGAACGACTATAATTATTTACAAGCTTCTTTGAATATAGTTACTTCAACATGAAAGATTAAAAGCCATAGAATAATGAGTCACCTGGGAAATAAAAATGAATAACATTACCAACAGTTAATTCTCACAAATGAAATCACACTTTTTACACTTGTTTTTTACTTTTTTCTAGGAAAGATTTGTATGCAAACATGAACAGAACACTAGCAGACTTAAGGTTTGAAATGGCAAACATCTTGTATAACATAGGAGCGCTGCTCACACAGCTCGCTTACTCAGAACCTCGGAACACAGCGGACAGCTTGAAGTCAGCTTGTACGCAGTTCCAACAGGCTGCGTGGGTGTTCCAGTACTTGCGAGAACAGTTGCCCCAACCATCTGGGGTTGATGTGTGTCCCGAGATTATGAGGATGATGCAAGAGATATGTTTTGCGCAGGCTCAGGAGTGTATCCTTGATAAAAGTATTCAAGATACAAGGAAGCCTAGTGTTGTTGGTAAGTTTGTAACCAAATTAAAAAACTGTGGTGGTCCATGCATAGTTGTGGGGTCTACACCCCAAAGGTCCATTGGTGCTTCAAAAATTAAGATAAAAGTACACTTCCAAAACAGAGGAGATTCTTTACAATTTATTTACATTTAATTATAAAGTATTTAGAATTTTAGACAATGAGTGCTGAGAATTACTTGTGGGAAACTCCATAAATTGTGTTTTATTGTTTTGTACAAAATACGTTTACTTCAAAAGTAATTGACAACTGTTTATTAAAGTAGTGTAAACATAGAGTTTGATTTACATTAAAATCACATAGCTCAGAGAAAAGATTTAAAGCAATCACTAAATAGAGAAGTATGATTTGTGAGAGCAGCGGTGGCCCAGTGGTGGCGGCCCCAACTTACGAACAGTATGTCGTGGGTTCGAACCCAGGCAGGCGCATTACTTTGTGTGATTTATTTCATCACCACTTCTCTCAAAAACGGTGAAGGAAAACATCGCGACGAAACCGGCATATCCTAGAACCAAAAATTCAAAGATATGTGACATCTGCCAAACCGCACTGAGCCCGCGTGGTATATTATAGCCCATACGCAAAATACGCGCTTTGACGTGGAGTTGCGGACACCAGCCCATTATACAAAACAATACAGTAGAGAAGCATGGTTGAAGAAGACATGTTGCGCTGACTCCAAATAAATTTTATTAAGGAAAAGGCAGGAAAATGATGAGTTCAGAGTAATTAGCCAGAGAAGTTCCAGTATTTGCTAAACTGTAATTGCAAAAGCACAATATGCAAAATATGTGCTTTGACATGGAGTTGCGGACACCAGCCTGTAATACAATACAATGCTTATGTGACATAGTGTTAAAGTATGTAAAAAATCACATTAAATAATATCTCTTCTTCATTTACAGGTGCTGTAGCAACTCAAGTGATGTACTTCTACAAGAACTCGTTGGCTCTACTGGGCCCGTCCAATGGCATTGACGTTGTACATGAGATTATTGGCACCAAGTTATACAACTACTGGCACAGATACCTTTCCTTCAAGTATTCTTATGTTGGATGCGTTGTTTGCTTGTATCAAGGTATGTGTCTTTGTAACTACTTGTATTATGTCCATTAAAACATGAGATTTTGGTACATCAGTTTATTGCGCTGAGTAGCACACAACAAATGAATGTTTTAAAATAACAACCTACCCTCGACTTAGCAAATATTTTTAATAAAAGAATATTTCGCAAGTATTGAAGGTACCTATGTTGTTCCATGATGACAGTAACTTTGCATACTCAAGCGTGACTGCTGAGCATGCGTTCTTGGGTTCGGGAGAATTGTTATTGGGTTTTTCCATTGGAAATTTCCAAGAAGCATTCACGGAGTCAGGATTTGTGCCCAATTGATGGCTATAGGCTCACCCCTATGACAGCGGACTTAAACATAACTGGCCTAAATGTGGGTATTAGTACTATTAGGCACACCACTGCCTAACCCCGCAAGGCTCAGGCTTGATGTTATGTATTAAGAGAAAAGTTTGATTTGAGGAAAACAAAAATATGAGGATGGAGGAAAGTAGCACAGCTCAAAGTATTCTAATTATACCCATGCCTTTCATGCAACAGTCCAGGACATCTTCCCGGCAGCCTGATATTATCTTTAAGGGATGTCATTTATGTAAATGATTTATCCATTCTAGTGTAGAATTGAGTGTATTTCAGCTAGATAAAAACTTCCAAATAGGACCTTGAATCCTACACCACTGTCATTGTAAAAAGTGTGAAAGGCAAATAAATTAAACACTACTATACCCGCATACAATGAATGACGCGACGCATGACATGTAGATCATTGATCTTGTGACATATCTAGATTATTACCCACAAATTAGTTCTATTGACATTTGTTTATGACATGGTAGACAATGATTATGATTGTAGATAGATCCAGCCTGTTCCGTCTGATTTAACCTCGAGATTTTAAACTCTCGGTGTTGCACCGAGGATTGAGAATTCAGCATCTTCTATTTTTTTCCAGTTTTCATCTTCCATTCTCCCCTCAGACCTCACGTCATTATTTATTCCTTTCTTTATCGCACAGGTCTTTCTCGGCTTAATCGAACTCGACTTGACTCTTAAACGACGCCTAAAGGCACTTGTTCTTCCCGATATTTTTTTAGTTCTAGTCTAGACCATACCTTCTAGTTACAGTGTTATTGAGGGTTAAAGTTTCAACTTTTCAGAAGTTTTTTTAATACAATTTTTACTTTATTAACCACCTTCACGACCCCCGTACTATTCAATCCATCCATCAGCACAATGAAGAGTGATTTTTCAGCCCAAAATGAAGTCAATTCTCATCAATAATTTTCGTGTAGGGTTACTTAGTTTGATATACAGAATGTCTGGTTGACGGCTTCGTGATGAGTTTGTTTACACCCAGTATGTATGCATGATTGAAAAAAAACTACATTCAACCTTAAGCCTTGGCCACTAGTAAGAAGAAGGAACATATTGCACACTATAGAATAATATACCCGTAGATATTCAGTATGTCACTCTCCCATACAGGTATGCACGCAGAAGAACAACAGAAGATGGGTGAGCGCGTCGCTTTCTACCAGCAAGCGGTTGAAAAGCTAGTGGAAGCAAGAAAGCTGACCAAGTACATAGAACCTACACAAGTAACGCAAGAAGCGCTGACATTCACCAACGATGTCGTGGAGGGGAAGCGCAAAGCTGCGAAGAACGAAAATGAGTTCATTTATCATGAGGAAGTGCCGGAGAAGGATCTGCTTTCCGATATGAAGCCTGTATGCCTGGTGAAGGCGCTGCCGATCAACTTTAATGATCCTGAAGTGAGTGGACACTACCATCATCATCAGCTGTCTAGCTTTTTACAACTATGTCGGGGTTGGCTTCCAGTTCAACCGGATGCAGCTTAATACCAGTAGTTTACATGAATCACCTGCCTATCTGACCTCCGCAACCCAGTTAGTGCTGGGTGTGCTGGGTGCGATGCCTCTTGGTAAGACTGGTTGTCAGACTTTTTGGGCCACTGACTACCTGTAACAACTGCCAAAGATCTGAAATAAGAAATAATTAAACCTACTTGAATAAAAGCTACCAAAAGAAGACATAATTAGACCTACTAGAATAAAATCACTTTGTTAAATATGTGATGAGGAAATAGATTATTTATATACATTAACCTATTATTTATAATAGATTGATTCAGGATTGTAGTGTCCTCATTAGTTTTACACCTCTCGGATGGATTACCTGTAACTAGTATTCTGATACAAATTTTGGGTAACACAGATAAGTGTTAAATGTGTCATTCGTTTTGGTGTAGTATACAAATCTGAACAGGAGAATATACAATTATATTAAGCAAAGTAATCTAGATACCCTAATCTTTTTTATACATTCGAGCTACACAACAGGTCTGAAAGGATCTGGAAAAAAAATATGCCGTGTAGTCGCTGACGGCGTGCCAGACGTAGAACAACATTTTACCTTATAATATCACTATTCCCTTTCCAAAATTTTTACGGCTTCCAGTCTAACTAAATGCAGCTGAATATCTATGTAAGAGTGACTGCCTATCTGACCAATACGGTCGGCACAACTCGTTTTTTTTCCATTCTCTGTCAACCGTCATTCTATGGGTATGGTCAGATAGGCAGTCGTCTATCTGACCACAACCCAATTATCTGAATTCATCAACTGTTCCTCATTCCCAGGTGTCAGGTACGGACGTGTTCTCTCGCCTGGTGCCGATGATGGCGCACGAGGCTGCTTCGGTCTACTCGGAGGAGAAGGCGCAGATACTGCGCAACATCGTCACTATGGTGGAGGCCAAGAATACGGAGCTCACTGAGTTCATGTCTTCCTTGCAACTGGACCAGTTGGATGTCATCGAATCTGTTCAGAAGTGAGTTTGTTTTTTATTTCCGCTGATTATGTATTATTGCCATGTTGGTATTATATGTTGATATCAATAATACATAATTACCGGATAACTCGACTTTTTCTTAGATGCATAGTGATTTTAGTGCAATTTGCTTTTATGTAATCATATCACACAAATAGTAGTGCTTTTATCACCCAACTTTTGATTCTGATAGACTAGCTTCTGCCCGTGACTTCGTTCGCGGTAAGTTTTGATATCGCAACGCATCGCCTACTCAACGGAACCTTTTTTCCGCTTGCAACATTTCTTATTGCTGCTCCGCTCCTATTGGTCATAGCGTGATGTTATATAGCCTATAGCTTTCCTCGATAAATGGACTATCCAACGCAAAAATATTTTTTCAATTCGAGCCGGTAGTACCTGAGATTAGTGCGCTCAACCAAACAAACAAACTCTTCTGCTTTATAATATTAAGTATAGATAAGCAGTGTACCGCTTATTATGGATTCCAATTTCAACAAGAACTGACTGGTGGTAAAACCCACATTGCAAAACGCACCATTAATCCCTGAAGAGTCTGTGGCAGAGGTCTCTAAAGTATCCTAATTTTACCATTTATGTTAAAATAACAGTTATGTTGGAATAATAAGCGTGCCGCTGTGTTATAATTTCCATTTTGTGACCGGTAATCTGCATTTAAAGTTTGAAGTTACCAATAGTTTGTATGTGATATGTTTTTCAGAGTACCTCAAGAGATCGTGGACCGTTGCGCGGCGATGAACGCTAAAGCTGAGATCATACAGACGCTGGTCGACTCAATGAACAATCTCGCTGAAATTATTAGCGATGTGGAGGAATCTTTGGGCGAAATCAAAGAAATTATACAGGTATGTGGCCTTTTGCATTTAATATTTGTATGGATGTTATGTTGGGTGTATTTGTAAAACTTAATGCTTCTCTGCATTCTCATGTTTTAGATGAATCTCTTTACTAATTTATTGAATTAAATAAATTAATGAAGCGATTGACGCACTTACCTAAGTGTTTATAAAGCGAGATTCGCCAAGCAATTTACTTGAAATACTGGTTTGATGGCTTTCTTCTCTCATAAAATACTTAAAAAATGTTTGTTCTCTTTCCAGGAAGAGACAGCAAAAGAAAAGGAATACCAGAAGGTGATGGGTCCCCGCCCCCCATCCATAGTCCAAACGGAACTGTCGCGCGAGTACCACAAGTACCAAGAAGCTCACACGCGAACCAACGAGAGCAACCAAGTCCTGCACAAAGCTATGACGCTACACATCGCCAACCTGCGGTTGTTAGCGCAACCACTAGATGTGCTGGAACACAAGATACCCAGCATCGATAATATTGGTAAGTGAATTTAGTGTAAATAGGTATGAGGACTGTATCAAAAAAATAAAAAATTAAGTTAACACAACAAAGCAACCTGTCCATTTCTACTTTTTTCTGCCCACAGTTGGTCTTGATCGAGACACTATGTCGGAAATGCGTCGCGTAGTCGGCAAAGTACGTGAGATGCAAACACAACGGGACTCCTTGATACAACAGCTAAGGGAAGCTGTGACTAGTGACGATATCACTGCACAGCTGTTGGCAAGGAACAATGAGCCTAAAGAGGAGATCTTTAAACAGGAGCTGAAGAAACATAATCCTCAGGTCAGTCAAAACGTGCAGCTCTGCCATTGATCAAACGAATTTGATCATTTGTAACTTAACATGAAATGTAACACACGCTGAAACAATTTCGCCTCGTTGTTGGGTTACATTTCATTTTGCATTCCATGAGTCTGGACGGCTCATTCGTGTTACATTTATCACATTAATATCCCTTTAATAGAAGATATATTTATCTAGCAAGTTCAATCTAAAATAATAATTCTTTCTACAGATACAAATCATAGAAGCAAACCTCGCAGCCCAAGAGAACATCATCAACAAGCTAACTTCAGTGTATGCGTCTTACGGCGACTCCAGACGTTTGCTGTCCGATGTGCTGAGGAAACGAGAGGGGCTTATTAACGGTAATAGTTGTTCTAAGATGTTTTAGACTAATTTGAGCCGTATGTAAAAGTAGCTACGGTCCTTTAACAGTTATTTTATCTCTGAGAATAGTAGCATAACAGCAGACTTATTGAACGAAAATAAAGATTGCTATGCTTTTGACGAACTTGTCAGTATATTATTAAAAGCAACTTTATGTTAAAGGGAGTAAAGATCTGTGTTATTTGACATTTGTCTTCTTTCCTATTCGTTGCTGTTTCTCTTCTAAGAGATTTGCCATTGAGGTTCTTATGTTCCATGCTACTCGAAAGTTTCATACTTCTCGAACGTTCCATATTTAGAACGTGTTCAATATGTATGGCCAGAAAGGAGACTACAAAAATGATGAGTAATGGAGAAGAATGGATCAAAAGTCGTGTTGCGCCGACCCCAACTAGTGGTTTACAGTTTAACCCAAAATTACATTGAAAAATGTAAACCAAATAGCTTGTTCGACCGTACATTGGGATATCATTTCAATCAATAGTTTATTTCTCTCTGTATTAACTTAAACCTTTCTTTCTAGCTCTCATCACATCTTACGACACATACGAGGAACTGCTGGGGAAGTCACAAAAAGGACAAGAGTTCTACAAGAAGCTGGCGCATAACGTATCACAGCTACTGGCTCGCCTGAGATCTACCTGTCAAGTACAGGAAGAAGAAAGGGCTCAACTGCTGAACAAACACACGGGAAAAGGTAACATACTGTCTTTATCATAGAGATAGTTTTACAATAAGTTGAAGTATGACGTATCACAATTGCTACCTCGCCTGAGATCTATCTGTCAAGTGTAACAGAAGGAGAGGGTTGCTGTTGGGCTGCGGGATTGTTCAAAAGAGATACCGTGGCCCTGGAACCTAAAGGGCTAAGAAGGAACATCGATGGATTTTAGTCATTACAAGTCTGAAACTTCAAAAATGAAAAGAGCGGGAGGGGGGTGTCATAGTGGACCCTATGGATTAATTACGGCCCACTCTCCCTCCGTAACGTTGATATTTGCAGGGCACACGGTTTATAATTGGGTGAAATTTATTATGACACTTATGGCCTGCCGAAATAAACAAAAAAATCACAATCGGTGGGCATGATCCTTTAACCTTTTGACCGCTATAGTCACATATATGTAGTGTGTGGGATTCGAAATAAACAAAGAGATAACTTTAATTCTTGAATTATTTAATAAATTACACGTCTTTCATCTTTAATCGTCGTCCGTCGTACTCTCTATCATATCCTCAGCGCATCCGTCTTGACACACACAGTGTTGTCACTCCATCATCTTATATTCCCTCATTCAATCAGTGTTGCCACTTTACTCACCTTACATTCCCACATACAGGGTGTAAACCACCTCATCACAAAGCCGTTAACCAAGCATTCTGTACATCAAACTAAGTACTCGTAACTTTACGCAAAAATTATTGCTGGGAAACAACTTTTTTTTTTGAGGTTATAAATCATGATTTGTGGTAGAACTCAATGTAATGCACTTAAAATGGATTGAATAGTACGGGGGTCGTGGATGTGTTAAAAGTCAAAATCTTACAAAAAAAAACTTGTAAGTATAAAAAAAAACTTGTATAAAAAAAAAACTTGTCAAAAAGTTGTAACTTTGACCAGCCTTTCGGCTTCGTGAAGAGGTGTTTTACACCCTATATACATAAGTGACAAGCACGCGCGTGCCCTGTACACCAAACGACACAAATATGTGACAAAATGGTAGGTGAAATTGTGGCTTGACGTGGAGGATACGCGCGTGCGTTTATGCTCTGGCAGTCAAAAGGTTTAAGTTATTTCAACGACACTTTATAACGCACAACAAACTCCCCAGTGTCGACCCCGACGCCCACATCTCAGTTGAGCCCCACACTGCCCAAGTTGTCGGAGGCGTCCATCTCGTCCAGCCAGGCCGCTGCAGCAGTCGCGGCCGCCGGCGGCTCGCGGAAGCTGAAGGACTACCTGCCCTACATGAAGAATAGGAACAGTCGGAGCGTTACGCCACAAGGTAACATTACACTTTATCATCATCATCATTATTTCAGCCGAAAGTCGTCCACTGCTGGACATGGCCTCCCCCAAATGTGCCCGGTCCCGTGCGACTTGCATCCAGTGAATCCCCGCAACCTCATCAGAAGGCTTATTAAAGTCAAAAGTCTAACCCTTACTGGGGCCGTATGGTGGATTACATCTCATTCCCTTTCATAGGGACCTGTATGATCTGTGTGCCAGCAGTGGGGGGTAACATTATAGGAATATGCCTATGCCGGCAGAAAAAAAGCGTCGAAAAGAAATGCTCAAATAACTTTTTTATTTTTGCTGACGACCCGACTCGACGCAGTTCTACACCGCGCCCAAATGTGGTAAAAAGTGAGCGAGTCAAGCCGATTCCTCGGGAATATGTATTGTCTTCCAAGACGGTCTATCGGTTAATTCACATGGCGGCTGGTAGGTGCCCATGTTTCTCTCTACTACTTTGGTCCACAATGGGCCTGCTATTTATTCACTTCATCTTCCCAGCCTGTCAGTGGACAAATCATCATCATCATCTAGCCTTTTTCCAACTATGTTGGGGTCGGCTTCCAGTCTAACCGGATGCAGCTGAATACCAGTATTTTACATGGAGCGACTGCCTATCTGACCTCCACAACTCAGTTAATACTGGAAAATACGATACTAATTAGTAAAACTGGTTGTTACAGGTAGTCAAAGATAGACAAATGTCAGTGGACAAATATAAGAATAAATAATAATGTATAGAAGTAAAAAAATAATTTTAGTGGCGAGTATCTAGCAATGTTTCTATGGACTTACCATGATGAAAATGTTTGTTCCAGTGGATCCCATACCTCAGGACTCGTACTATCCGGAAAGTATCTATCCTACTTCTGTACGCCCGGCACCGGTTGGCTCTGAAGGTATGTCAACATAACTATTCTATTCAATATATTTGCTGACTTGAAAAGAAGGATAGTTTGGTGGCATTACTCATTTTTTCCTATTTCAATATCTTCTACACAATATTTTATTTTATAACTTACCACCGAATATGCGTAGTAGCATTATCCCCTGTAACCGCAACACAGCAACTTAAAGAACAATAATTTGTTGCAGCAACCGACGTAAATCAAATGCAGTTACCGGACGGCGTAGTAATGCCTCCCCTACAAGCCGTGCCCAGTCCGTACGACCGGTACATATACGGGCCGGAGTCCGACCCTTACAGCATCCCCTCCAACTACTTGTTCCCAGCAACTAGCAAACCATATGAGAAAACATCACACGAAGACATGAACTACGGGTATTCCACGTACACACCGCCACAGTTTTCAGCTCACTCCTCTGAACAGCAGATCTATACGAATCCGTGCTATTCAAACTCTTATGGCGCTCAGAATAACAGCACTATTGTTACAGACTCGCAGAATTTTTCTACAAATGTCAATGTGAATCCTAATCAGACTTACGAACCGTATATGAACCCGATGGGGGCTATACCCGAGTCTTCGATGTCAGTAGCGTCTGCCTACAATACGTCCAACCAGACGGACATGGTCGCGAACTTCGCTCAAATGCACGTGTCGGCTACAAAGGCGGAAGAGTTTGGCGCTGATTATACGCAGACGTTCTACAGCGTACAGTACCCGAATGTGTCGAGCCCTGGATCGGCCCCTTATACAAGTGCACCACAGAATTCTAACACTAGTTTGGGGCAATCGCAAGTACATTCTGACTATACTTCATTGAACTACCCATATGCTAGCGCTGCCGACCCTGCCTTTAGTTACTCTAATACATATCCGTCAACATCTCAAGGGTATACCTACAGTAACGCCGTCACATCGACGACTTCAACCATCGATAGGTCAGGCAATTATCCTTACTCATACCCGTCTGAAGTAGATTCGAACTACAATCCGGGTTTCGCACAATACGAAGACTTGGATAAACCTATAAAATCACATACTACAGGTCAAGCGCTATCCTTCCAACCATCGTTCCAGAACTACAGTTCAAATGTACCTAGCTTCTCAAATCAACCGGAGACCTATAACCCGACCAGCACTTACGGTAACACTGAACAAACAAACACAAGCTACGGGCAGTCCTACCAAAATCATCCGGGTTATAACTTCAACGCTTCAACGGGGCAGTATGAATACAGCTTCGGTTCTCAGAATTCGTATACGGGGTATGATAGTGCTGTGCCTGAGAACATCAACTATCAGCCGGCGGATAAAGACACGAACCCGAACTGGCAGCAGCAAGGGATTTACACGAATGCGGGGAAGATGGGAGGCACGTGTGAGACAGTGCAGTCGCCTACTGACAACTCGCAGATTGTGCCGCAAATGCCAGCGGAACAGCCAATCAACACCCAAATATACTATAACAATAGTTACGGCTACCAGCATGTGACGTCACCAACCAACGAGGTACCAGCCCCTCAGCCTACCAACGCTTACCAACAACCGGTTGCTACGAACCAGGCGGGCTACATACAAAACGTGCAGTCCCCGCAAGAACAACTCTCTTATAATACCAACCAAGGTAAGCTCTTATAAATAACTTGTACCAAAAATAAATATTGTAATTATTTGTCAATAAACGTATTTACACTAAAAATGGCATTTCATTCGACAGAAGTGACGACACCGAAAGAGGTTACTGAGCCAAAGGTAGAAAGTAAGTCAGAGGTAGATGATCAAACTCCTTCAGTAGCTCCTGCAGTTGTAGAGCAAATTGTACCGGAGCCACCTACGGTTCCTATTGAAGATAAACCTGAACCTCAAGAGGTCAAATCTAAGGTGACTGCGTTCGACTTGTTGTCCGACATCGACTTTTCAGTAGAAATGCCGCCATTAATGCCCGAAATTAAAGTGCCACAAATATCTGAAAGTGCCATCCGGAAGCCGGTGGTACCTAAAGTGGAACCGGTGAAGAAACCACCAGTAAAGGAGGAAGTCATTGAGAGGCCTGCCAAGAGGGATTTGTTTTCCGACCCGAGTTTATTGAATCAGTTTACTCAAGAAGTGAAGAATTTGCAGAAACTTACTGATTCTTTGACTAACAAAACGGCCAGTGGATTGACGGTGTTGGATGCTAAATGGAAGACTTTACAAGACTTCCAGGTAAGTGTCTCTTATTAATGTCCCTTTTCTGATATTCTGTTTGCTGTTTCAATTTTAATTCATTTCGGGGCCAGCTTTTGTGATCGCTTTTTGCTGTTCAATTGTTACATAGTTACAATTCGTTTCTTTGCATATAATATAATTTCCAGTTTATCCAAAAATACTCTTCAAGGATTTTAATTTTAGTGCAATTTATTTTGGGGGTCTAATTCCAAGTTTTTGACAAGTTTTTTTTAAATACAAATTTTAGTTTATTTCAAGATTTTTTTAAACACCTCCGCGATCCCCGTTCTATTCAATCCGTCTATCAGCACAATGTTTTGAGAGCGTAATATTGAGTTCTACAACAAAACATGAATTTTCACCCCAAAAAAAAAGTCGTTTCCCAGCAAAAAAAATTGCGTAAAGTTACTTTAGTTTTATATTCAGAATGCAAACGAACGCAAAATAATTTTATTTTGAGTACCATAAGTTTTAAAAGATGTTACAAAACAGGGCCATGGGCTTACAGCTAAAAACAATTATGGACCCTGTAAGGGCACAACAATAAACAAGATTAACATAAAATTTTATGTAGTTAATTAAAGACATTATTTATGTAATAAACTTATATGCTGAGAGTAATACTAATTCCTCTCTTCCGAACTTTCAATATGGGAAACATTGAAAGTTCGAAAGAGAGGAATTCATACACTCTTTTTTGTAACCGTTGCACAACACTAGGATTTTTTTCTGTATCGTGGATGCGTTTACAAACGTTTAAACTCACATACCCGAAATCTACCCGCTCAGTCTCAGCGCCAACCGTGCCGTCAAAAACCAACCACTAAAACCAATACATGTGCTTATGCATGGGTGTCTATGTTAAACAAAACTATAATTCTCACTCTTCACTTGTAGACAAAGGAGAACATGACGAGGTCCAAGACTATCGCGATGCAGCACACACACGGTAACATAGTGACTGAAGTAGTGCCTTTCGACGACTCGAGACTCACCCTTAAGTCTAATCCCGACGCGTTCATCAACGCCTCGTATTATAAGGTAAGAGTTCAACCAAGCCCTTAGTTTTTTTATAGAGGCCTATTCTGTCCCACTGCTGTCCAAAAACATCTCCCATGTCTTTCCAAATTTGTTGATCATTTGCCCACTCCGACCAATCCAGATATAGAGCCTAGATAGTCACGCCAGCGTTTTTTGGGCCTGCCTCGGTAACAATTTTTAATCAAGTAATATTGTGCTCCGGTAAACGATTTACTAAAACTGACACATTATGTGGCAATGAAGTTAGAAAACAAGAAGCAAGAAAATAACTGTAAAAGCATAGATATAGTAAAAGTCCCTTCAAAATCGGTCCAGTCGTGTCGGAGATTAGACGGAACAGACAGACGGACAAAAATGAAAATAACGTATTTTTGTTATATGTACTGTTTATACTTTCATATGCATTCAGTAAAAAGCTGTTATTTCGGAAATTGCAAACAGACATTTCAATTGTATTTATTTGGCATGGTATGAAAGCAAGAAACTACTACTTCAATTTGACAAAATATCGACGTTGATTTTTTGTCTCAAGATATCTAGTAATTTGATAAACTGCTTTTCAACAACTTAGTGATAGAGTAGGTAAATTAATTAATTAGTGTTTTTGTCGAACACGTAAGTTGCCGAAAATATTTGCTTCGATAATTAATTATAATTGTGATAATGTGTTGTTGACGTTCTAATAATACTTACAATAGCAAAAACAAATGACAGCACATGCATCAACAAGTGGAAAATAAAATAATCTATTTTGTTCATCACTCGTTTTAGTTTTTAAGTTACTCATTTTAGTTTTTAAGCTGATAGTCCTGGCTGTCTTTTCAAGATCTTGGACAGCTGTTACAGGTTGTCAATTTTAACAAGAGGCTTTTTTACCCAGTACTGACTGGGTTGTGGAGGTCAGATCTATAGGCATTCGCTCTATCTAAAATTTTGGTATTCAGCTTAGGAAGCCGACCCCAAGGTCGGCTTCCAGACTAAGCTGAATACCCAAAATTTAAAAGACAAAAGTATTTTGTCCAAAGTATGTTGCAATCGCGTATTATAATCACCAGCTTTTATTATTATAATCACCAACTAATGTGTCTACTTCGCTAACAAACACAATAGTTAAACAATGACGTCATTATACTATATTGGTATAGTTTGGGAAAAAGCAAGGCAAATGACAACTCGTGTTAGTTTTTAAAGCCAACAGCTGCCTAAATATTAATCATCTGTTGTTACATCTTTTGGTGTATTAAGCACTAAGGCGTTGCAAATCTGAGGTGCAATATACGCACTCGCTGAGTTGTCGCATGTGTTCGTTAAAACCGACGACGTGAAACATACGAAGTCCATCCCTTTGTCTGTGAATCCCGTCCGAAGCGGCCTGGCGCCATTGTTTAACTATTGTGTCTGTTAGCGAAGTAGACACATTAGTTGGTGATTATAATAATAAAAAGCTGGTGATTATAATACGCGATTGCAACATACTTTCTTTTCTAAACATGTTATCTTTGTTACAGCAACTAGCCCCATGGTGCATCCCTCTTGTGATATCTAAGAACCCTAGCGAGTCTCAATACAGCGTGTTCTGGAAAGCAGTATTGGAGAATAAAATTAGCTGTATTGTTTGTTTGTTAAGTGAGATTGAGGTAAGCACCAGTTAAAGTTACTGATTTGTTTAAACATCAATGACATTAAATGAAGTTTCTCGTTCGTCTGTCGCGTTGGTCTAGTGGTCGCAAGTGCGATTGCTGAGATCCTGGGTTCGATTCCCGGTTCGAACCAAATGTTATTTATTTATTTAACACTTCAAGCACATAGTACAGAGGCGGACTTAATGCCATAGACATTCTCTACCAGTCAACCTTTGGGTGATGCAGAGACAAGCAGTGGTAGGTGTACATCTGAAAATAATTTTATTAATACTAAGATAAACTACAAGGCTATATAAAATACTATTATTATGTATATGTCACCGTAAAATTGTCAAACACGTTATATTACAATATAATAACGTGTTACTCTCTAGCGATATTGTAATATCTCGAATTATTGTCAACTGAACATACGGAAGTATCTCTGCCCCCATAATCGGGACTTGGGGCACCCCCCCGTTAGGTTAGTTAGGTTCCTTTAAACCCTGCACCCGGAAATAGGGGCCCGCGAAGTCGACTACGCTTTTTAGCGGAATATGAAGTGTTTTAAGGTTAGGTTATATTAATCGATATTTCTCAGGAATGGTACAGTATCTTTTCATGAGAGTGGTACCACTGGGCAAGGGGGACCCCTCCTTCTCTCCACACCGCGTGAGTTGACTACCATCGCATGCATTTCACGAAAAATAATGCGTTTTATTGTAAGCAGTATGTTCAATTGACAATAATTCAAGACTTTACAATATCGCTAGAGATATTACAGTATAACGTATTTTTACAATTTTACGGTGACATATATAAATACTATAAATAAATATCAAACTACGAGTATATTTTACTGTAAATAGAAATTAACACGGATTTACTAAAATAAACGACAAACAATGGAGAAAACATTACTGTTGTGATGAACCTGCCAGTTTCTTGCGAATGTACTTTCGAACTTTAATCTTGAAAGATAAGCGATTGGTTGCCATCCTGATTTCCTGGGGAAGCGCATTCCAAAGAGAAATACACTGGACAAAGAATGATCGGTGAATGAAGTCAGTGATCGGGGTTTTCCGTCAAACCTGTCACAGTAGTGGCCTCGTAGTCTTAATTTGTGCCCCTTAACATAACTGGCGAAATTGTTCTTGTCTAACAAAAACTCTTTTCATCAGATGCAAGGCAAAACCTACTGGCCAACAGCCAAAGGCCAGTCCTTAGACCTGTCAGATGGACTGAAAGTTCTCCTAGACGATGTAATATGCACCGTGCATTGGACTGAGAGGAGACTGACGGTGACCAGCGGGAAAACCGTGCTGAGTGTCACGCATTACCAGATCAACGTGTTTCCGGCCAAGTAAGTCCTAGTGATGTTGAAATTTTTACCTTAAGTCTGTGACGTTAAAGTCACATCTTGCTTGCTCATGTCCTTCAAGTCTTAGACGATTTGATATGCACCGAGCATTGGACTGAGAGGAGACTGACGGTGACCGGCATTAAGACCGTGCTGAATGTCACGCATTACCAGATCAACGTGTTTCTGGCTAAGTAAGTCTTAGGGATATTAGAATTTGAACCTAAAGTCTGTGACGATAAAGTCACATCTTGCGTGCTCGTGTTTATCGAGAGGAGAGTGACGGTAGCCGGCGGAGACACCGTGCCAAGTGTCACGCATTACCAAATCAACGTGATTCTGGCCAAGTAAGTCCTAGTGATATCGGAATTTGAACCTTTTGTGTGTGTGATATAAACGTTACGTAGAGTGCATGTGTGAGTGAGTGAGTGTGAATGTCATGTGTCACTGACTACACAATATTCGTTTGTCCGGCAACCGTGCGGCGCGGGTATCGCAGCGCATATCGACGCCGCACTGTTGCTGTACCGCGCGCTTTGTATGAAAACAAACGAACGTCCGTACGCAGTACGACAAACCAACCAATTTAGACACAAAACGTCTAAATTGAAAGCGCCCTAAGTCAGTAGTATAAGTAGTAAAACTGCGATACATAGACTAGAATTTCAATTCTCAATATAGAAAATTAAAGAAACTCTAACTAGAGCTTATAACGATTTTAATAAAAGCTGGCAACATTTTTCTTCTAACAGTGTCAATTTGTTTCGAAAACCTTATTTCTGGTTAAATTAAATTCTCTTTATCAGCAATCAAATCAGCGACTGAATCTTTCACTAAAGCAGTTCTCAGCCAAAAAACCATGCAACACTGTACCTTATTACCGTAACACAAAGCCCTAAACCTCATATCAGAAAACCTTCTTTAGAATCAAAATATCACGAATTAATTTTAGAATTACAAGCCACAACATCATGAAAACATTGCGTGTATTCGGGACCTTACCGTTAAAAAGGCAATTCTCCACTTAAGTACCATACTTACTCAACTAATGCGTTTATTGTACCATATAATTTAGGGACCAAAGAAATCGAGTAGCTTTTAAGACAGTTATTTCATTTGAATAATGGTTATTGCAAATTGTATCAGACATTTTGATGGTAAATTAGGACTTAATTTTATTAAGCTTCGTTTGTGTGGTGTCTTTAAATTAACAGTTGCATGGAGGTCTTATGTCTTGCTGTCACGAAGTAGTAAGAAACTATGGAATGATAACTTGATGTACAATCTATATTTGCATCAGTAAACATAATGTAATGTGTACAGTCAAAAGCACCAAAATGTAAACACTTAACAACTTTTGAAAGTGTTGTTCTTCTAAAAAACTGGAAAATAAAAAGCCTCGACAGATAAAAAATATCTTGAAATTATACTTCACCCCTGAAATATTTAAAACGGGGGAGGGGCATACTCGTGGGCCCACTACTAGACAAATACCTGTGAGCGAGTAACTTATATAATCAATAGCGCACTTACCCCCGAATACTGAAACGTCACTCAAAATGTAAGAGCTGCTTAACATTTGAGAAGCTCCTAAACTTAACATTTTGTATGGCCAAACGTCATTTTTGAGTATCTGTTAAATGTAAGTGTTACTTAAATTTTGAGTGACGTTTCAGTATTCGGCCGATAATCTTGCAGTAGAAAGATTGAGCGTTATTGCGGATCACTACATATTATAAAACTAAGTCGCCCGCCGCGTCTGTCTGTCCCTATGTATGCTTAGATCTTCAAAACTACGCAACGGATTTTGATGCGGTTTAATAGATAGAGTGATTCAAGAGGAAGGTTTTAGTATATAATTTGAGGGCGGGCAAAGCCGCGGGCATCAGCTAGTGTATTATAAATTTAAGATTGCATGAGAAATAGTTTCTTTTTTTTACTTTTCTGATTAAAATTTCATGTTGTTACGAACACAGTATTCTGGAACTCATATTTTAAAGAAAAATATCCTATCCTCCAAGTTACAATCGTTATTTCTTGCGAAAATTGCTTTTAGGAAGGTGTAATACTTATTGGTCTTTGTGACTGTGCCTATTAAATAGATAAACTAATTAACGTTATGAAAATCACGTCACGTAACTTCTGTCAGTCATCAGTCACCTCATGACAGAAGTTGTCCTTAGGCATGCCTTATTGATTTGGTCTGATAACCACGACACTGCAAGCCCATAGTGCCCAAGCCTGGCTAAGACAAGGTCTTTATCTCTCGGCTGATATGATGATGATGCTATTATGAGCATCACTTTAGCCGAAAAACGCCCGAAGCCCTTTTGGCACATCAACAAGTTTGGATTACCTACATACGGTCACAAATGGGTCTCATTCAATTTTCGGAGATCATTCGCGTTGAGTACTCTTTGGGTGAACAAAAATCATGGAACTCGCTTGACCAGCACCTAACGCTTCTTAGCGCTCGTAGTATACATCAGCAAGCTATTTGTCCCAGACAATTACTGTCGAGGCAGGAAACACCGCTTACTGGCTGTTCCAACTTGCCGTACTGTTGGACACTCGTAAAGTCACCTATTCCCCATACATTAGCCGCTGTTACCGCTCTCCTGAACTCAAACACAGATCTTGATGTGTTTGCGAATGAATGGAAGGTATATTATAAATACTGTCAGAATGTTTGAACTTTCGTGAGAAGAATGCATGACGGTGTTAAATAAATTATTTGTTTAAACTAGCTTCTGCCCGCGACTTCGTTCGCGTGAAGTTTTGATATCGCAACGCATCGCCTGCTCAACGGAAGCTTTTTTCTCGCTTGCAACATTTCTTATTGCTGCTCCGCTCCTATTGGTCATAGCGTGATGTTATATAGCCTATAGCCTTCCTCGATAAATGGACTATCCAACGCAAAAAGATTTTTTCAATTCGAGCCGGTAGTTCCTGAGATTAGCGCGTTCAACCAAACAAACAAACTCTTCTGCTTTATAATATTAGTATAGATAGTCTAATTGGCTTCGGCCGTTCTATTTAAATAAATAAATAAATATCAGTAAAAAAATATACCAGTAGCCGATCCGCTACGGCGTAGCACCACTAGACGTGCGCGGGGCACAACCTGTATCAGATATAGCTATTACTTAGTTTTCACTTGCTGCAACTGCTCGGTTATTTTTTCTATTTCCACAATCATGTTTCTCAACAGGATCGTCTGCTCTCCCCTGGTGCTGCTCGCAGACAAGATCCTCAGCCAAACGTACGAGGGCAAGCTGAGCAACCAGCTGTGCGGGGCGTGGGTGCAGTGCGCGGCCGGGGCCGGGCGGAGCTCCGTGCTCGCCTTGTTGCTAATGCTCATGTGCCAAGTGCGAGCCGGGCAGCTGGCGCTGTGTGGTAAGTGACTCTTGCAGATGGGTATACCGACGACAAACTAACGGCCATTTTCAATAACTTACTGTTCGGTTTCAATAGGTATCTCTGTCTGTTTGAAAATTTGCTAACAGACTGTTAGAAACGAAACGTCACAGAAAATCTTTGTTTGATTTTTCTATGAATCAAGTGGCGACGCGACGTGGATAGAATATTTCAAGCTAGTTTTGTTTATAGAATTACCTACAGCTGCGAGACGTGACATTTATTGACAGTTATACGTAAGTAAGTTATCGAGTCTGGCAAACGAAAGTAGACTGAAAAAGCGCGGCAAATTTAAAAAATCTCAGCCTACTAACCCCAAAATTTGTATGAAGTACCCGGAATAGCCTGACTTGATACTTTACAGTTATTTGTTTTTTTGTATACAACAATAAGGCAATTCATCTGGCAGTAGCCAGCACTCCTGGAGCGCAATAATATCACAGCTGGCGCATAATTCTCACACACCCTCAATAGACCGCTTAATACTCCTGCAGTTAAAACTTGCAAATCGGACAGTATTTTTACTATTCATTAGTGTCGTGTACAGGGCCGGATTCAAAGGATTTTTCCTTTGCACGTCTCTGATTGTAGTGCACAAAACGTCGGAAAATAATATTCTCAGGCCAGATTTTCTCGTCTAAAAATATTGGTACCTTTGATTCTGCTACATAAAACTTGTACGCGTCATAGTCACACACTACTACACACACACACACATACACTACTGCTTGACAGCATTTGGACAGGTTAAAAAATGGGAACCTTTTTTTTGGATGGGAAGTCATCAAATGACTCCTCCCACTCTGGGCGGAGCGAGAAGGACTGTCAGACTTTTACTGACTAAAACCCATCAATGTTCCTTCCTCGCCCTTTATGTTCCGGGGCCACGGTATCTCTTTCGAACAGTCCCGCAGCCCCGGCAGGCTTCGGCCCTTGCGGGCTCCTTCCTTTTACGGTTTTTGTTGTATGTAAAGTCGTATTTTTAATCAAATGAAGCAAACTGAAGTTTCGAGATGTAAATCATGTCTACCCGTTATGATCCAAACCAAAGAGACATTTCGTGAATGACAATTCACAATTCGAAAACCAGCTAACTTCGTTGCTATAAAATACGACTAGATAATGTGATATTGTCTGAATAAAAAAAAACAACGGTACCTATTCTATAATCATTTTTATAATTACGAATCCAAACAAAGTATCAACATCAAAGCGTCCTGCTAACTTATGAAACACAACACAACACGTAAACAATCTTGTTTCTGATTGAACTAGGCGTCTTTCTCCTGTTGTTTTTCTTCAAACTTCGAAATCATGCAAAACAACATCTCCCGCTTTCCACTTTTAATCGTTTTATTCAGGTTTAACTTGAAAAAATGCTCTTTAAAGGTCCTTAAAAATCGACAACAACACGCCATGTAATTTTGACAAATTGAGATTGACATAAAATAAACATTGCCATATTTAAAAGTTTGCGAATAATTCGAGTGTCTACTTTCATTTACCAAACTCTAGAAAACAGGCCTAAGAAGACAGTAACTTGCACACAAATGTTAAAAATAACAAACTCATCCAGCAGTTCCAAATGTGGAAGAATCCTGCGGTCGCATTTTGTACCTTCTAAATGCCTTCCTTGCTCATGCAGGGGTCATTCTGATCCCTCTTTCAATGTGGAAGAAGGGTATAGAGGTCCGGTAGTGCAGGGCACTGAATGGACAGGGTATTGGGCCAATATAACCAAAACGTACCATTTATAAAATTTCTTCGGTAGCTGTTCGTCGATTCATCTGTTGGGTACCAGGAACATCAGAGCAAAAGGAGCTATGTAATTATGAGCGCTTTATCTTCAATCGCGCTAACCGTAAACGGATATTACCCAGGACACAGTCAGAAAACGGGACTTTCCAACTAGTCATACGACAATCTTGTCATCATATTCTAACAAAGCGTAATTGTTCCCAGATATGTTAGACGCTGGGTGCCTAAACTTGTACACTCATAGAAGCAACGTTTTAGAAGACACCAAATATGTAGCAGACGCGTATAGAACTGCCCTGTTTTACGTCCAAGGAGTTCTGTGTTCTGGTAAGTTGGTTGCTGATTTTTTTTTTTTGTAATGCTCGTTGTCTGACAAAGACCAGGCAGGTTTTTCTTCTTGAAGGGCAACAATCTTTTTTTCTGGAGTATTAACTTAAGAAGTTGATAAGATCATATCATCGGATTCATCGGAGCCAGCCAAGAATTGTGTGATGCGACATTTATGCCCACTGTTATCCACCGATAACCAACTTGAGTGTTGGTTCCAAAATATCCAAGCATTAGATCAATCGCTCTTTGTATTTGTAAAAATATATGCAATCAATCAATTTAACCTTATCCTGGCATACATTTCGGTTCATACCCGAATATTGTCTGAACCTATCACTTAATTACTTTTTTAAATTATTGTAAACAAACTAATCTCTGGTGTGGCCTATTTAAGTGCCCAACCCTAATTTTATCTCATCTAATCAGATCTCTATCTATACCTTCAGTTAAGCTCATTGACGCACAAGATAGTAAACGAACAGATTACACATGTATACACTTTGTTTTACACCTAAATACAAGCTACTGGTAAAAACGAAGTATTAATAAAAAGTAATTAATTTGTATGATTCATTTTTATCAACGGTTTATTTGATAACAACTCACGATGAACCGAACAAATGTTTTTGGTAGTTTCTCTGATTGGATCAGTTGGCTTTACATATATTTTTATTTAACTAGCAACATAGAGAACGTAGACGCTTCGACGCTGTTAGAGGCAGAATAGTCAATGTTTACCTTCACGAAGCCGTTAACCAAGAATTCTGTACATAAGTAAGCAACTGTACGCAAAAATGATTGCTGGGAAACGACTTTTTTGTTTCTGGTGATAAATCGCGTTTTACGTTAAGACCCAACGTAGCGCACTGAAAATGTTGTGCAGATGTGGATGCCTTGAATAGTACGGGGGTCCTGGAGGTATTTAAAAAGTAATCGCAATGACGGGGAGAACAAGTACCTTTCGGAATAGGAAGAATTTATTATTACTGCCGTTTTTAGAAGACATAGACAGTGCAGTGATTTTGTACTCTGGGGCTTGTTAATCGCCAAAAGAAACTATTTCAGCAGATTGTATTAGTTGTTTTATTGTTTGTTTGATATGTATGCGGATGGAAAATTATTGTTTATGATTATTAGTGAGATCATATTTCATAGCCTCGAATAACAAGACGTAATCGGGTCTTCTTGGGAAAATTCTTGGCCAAATACGTTTATTTATACCAGAAAGTTTGATATCTCCTACAGTTGACATTCCAATAACTCTTCATATTTCCTCCCAAAAGGTACAACAAGTTTCAATGGCGAGGCAGTGTCCCTACCATCAGGCGCAGCGGTACTACCCCCGGTAACTCCAACCCCTACTAACCCCACAACAGCAGGCCAGAAACCCACAAAATTCTCCCGGGAATCTTTCGAGGAAATGAAGCAGTCTCCAGGGTTGAAAAGCGGAGACATGAAGGATCCCCTCAACTTCCTCGATCCACTGTGGAGTTTGAAGAAGAAGTGAGGTCTATCCATTCGTTCAGTGAACGAATGAAATTTGTTGTTAGATGACGTCAACTGACAGCGAAACAGTGCTGCATGGTTCTTTTGGCGCTTGAATGACATTGACAGGCGCTGCCAACCGTTAGTGGAATTATATAATGAATTTTGCGTGTCAGCTCCGACGCCTGACTGGAGTTTACTCCTAAATAAATAATTAAAACTACACAAATTGACGTTTGATTTGAAAGGACTTCTGAGCCTCCGTCAAAGACTAAGTCTGAGCTTCATAGTTTAGGATAGTCTTTGTTAATGTTTGATTTTACTACCCATCTATTTTTCATACCTTGCGCTGTATATGAAACGATTCTCAAGGAGTAACTCCAAAAAAACGGAATGGCGGCGTAAGTGCCTGTTCGAAAGCCACGCGCCAAAATAACCATGTAGCACTATACTCAACCCGGGGCGGCCCGTTTTTGTATGTCTTTCGGACCTCACGTATTAAGAGTATTACTTAGTATATAGTAGACCATGGTTGAAGTTCGCCTGAATGTTGCGGGCCCAGAAAATTCTAGGTTGAGCACCGCTGATGTAGATAGGGCATGCTAAAATTGGACAAATTTATGTTCGTGATTTTCTTCGCCTTTAACACGTTGTGCCGAATATGTATTAAAATGTTTTAGGTGTTAGTTACTTAATCTTATGCTTTCCAATTATCATTTTAAAATTGTAAAAGTATTTTGTAGAACGATGTTTAAGTTTTAGATACGTATTTAGTTTTCATAGATATTAAATCACAAGTTTTATGGATATCATTTTAGGATTGATAATATTTAATTGAAATATTCCATAAATTACGTGTATTCTTAATTTATTATTAATATTTTAAAATGTAGATAGATTTTATAATTCACTCTTTTTCATAAGCATTTCAATTATCACAAAACGTCACAAAGTATGAGTGAAAATAGTGAAAGTCGATAACGAGTCAAAATCACGAGTATTTTTGATTCCGATGCCTTTAGTATTATGTTATCAAAATGTTGCTAATCATCGATAAAATTGTAGGAATGTGATTTTGCAAAAATACCGCAAAGAACTTCGATCAATAATAGTACTAGATTAAGGATCAGGAACAAAAATACGTCACTCAAGTGGCCACGTTTGCACACACGCAAACATCTACATTTCATAGCAAAAAGCTTTATAATCTGAACAACCTACCGTTTAATATAAACCTTAATACATAGACGTAAAGTTTAATTACCATTACAAAATATATTGATTTAAGTCCTTTCATCGAAGAAAGGAAAAGAACAAATTTAAAATGTTGCTTGAAAATAAAAAGTCATCAGTACAAAAATATTTATTCTAAAATGAATCTGAAGTCTGAGTCCTTAGGTTAAGGCGCCTATACGAGCTAAATTAGCAACTCTATTTGTGGTGGTTCAAACTTCGTTTGAAATGCTGTTAGAATAAAGTTCTAATCAGCTTGCACTACAAAGTGGTTGTTACGTCAGCCACTGCGGGCCAAATAGCGCGAAATGAGTGGTTTCGATCGATTTACAAAAAAACTATTGATTGGATTAAAAAACTAAAACAGTATCATGCTAATATATTGCTTGTAGAATTATTTGCCAAAAAATCAGAATGATCGCATGCATATTAGTATGTTTTCTATTGTTTGAAAGATATGTTTAGAGGTAAGTTCGTGATTTCTTTTTATCTAGCCAAATTAATTGTATTATGTTTTCAAAACAGTATCATGCTAGCATATATCCTGAAGAATATCATATATTTTTCTGGTCTTGTTTATAGCAGTGAATCATATACTTTTAGTAATTATAAAACTCGCGTTTAGCTCGTGTAGTCGCCTTAAAAACATTTTGTTTATAATTTCGTGCTTATTCTATTGTGGAACTAAACGTAATTTTTGGTATGACATTTCAATATTTAGAACACAGTAAGTATTGAAAGACGTAGAGTTGCAGAATATATTTTTTTAGTTTTTATGCAAATATTTTTGATCGATTCAAAAAGGTAAAAACATACTGTTTTACATTGCCGCTATTACAACGGTAATAAAAAAAAACTTAATAAAGTTAAAAAAAATAAAGGGAATCAAGAAACGTGTTTTCGGCGTATTCTTTATACAAAAGTATCTGAAATAGTAATCTAGGTAAGTTAATTAATAACATTATAAGGGTTGCATATCTTTCTTTCGAGACATTAGATATCCATTCTGCACAGCGAAATGGGTCACTAGAAAAACGGTAAATAAAAATAACAACACTACTCCATGCGTTCCCTGTTCAAGAACTGTCGATGTTTGATACAATAGTTGGTGCGTTGTAGCAAACATTGGCCAAACAATTATAATATTAGCTGTTTGAATTTATTAACTATTTAATTGTTTTTATTTTATGAAAAACACTTAATGATATAAACTTACAAAAAAAAAATATTTCTTCCAAAACCTAGGTGTTAAGGTGGTATTTTTACACAGTTTTTGAAGTCGCACTGCGGCATTTTGACGTCTTAATGTTGGCTATGCTTGGACCATACTAATTTGAAATAAGACCACAAAAGTATTTGTGGTCTTATTTTTCGGGCCGTTTTTGAAGCGCTGATCGGGAATCTAGTACTATTATTGATCGAAGGCAAAGAACTAAAAAATACATCGTATTGGGTATTTCAAAAATTTAATGGCTCGATTTTAAGGAATATTCAAAAAATATTAGACAGTTTAACTAGATTTTGTACATGTATTTAAAATTTTCTAGGTACCGTGTTTTTCTAAATTCAAATTAAATTGTTAGGTACTTAGGCACAATTAATGATAAAAAGACAAAAAAAGATACAGTAAATAAGCACAGGTTGAACTTGAGCTTGTTAGGGTTGTCAGGTGCTAAATTTTCCAATAAATTGCCACTTTTGATGAGCGTTTTTTGTCATGGCAACCTGATGTTAAGGTTCAATTTAGCGCCTTTATAATTTGGTAACAATGTTAGTCCAGCTTTTATTTATCATTTTTTATTGACACATCATAGAATACAAAAAATGAAATTAGCTGTTGGTAATTCGAAAAACTGATTGTTTATTTTACATTTGGAAACAATTGCACCACAAATTGCATTTAACGTTAAACTTAATTAAATCGATAATTGTTGTGTTCCTGTCATCTTTAAACGATTAACAGAAGCAGAAATATGGTTTATATGCGTGAAGCCTTAAGGGGGAGCGCCAGAATAGCCCGCGACAATCAAATTTTTCCACGACCTGCAAATTGCAAAAAAAAACGATAGAAATTTTGAATTTCACAGACTCTCATTAAATGTTGTTGTAGTGATTTGTGCTGTAAACAAACCTTAATCGTAAACAGCCTGAAGTGATCACTTTAAGTATTAAAGTCTGCACCACAATAAAATGACAGTAATATTAGTAAAGCAGAGTTTTGATTGATTTTGTGTGGGTTTTAATTTGAGGAAGTAGGTGCGTAGCAATTTATGAGATTATCGCTTAATCCTTAAGTTTGGGAAATAAACGTGCTTTAAATGAAAATGTTTAAAGACCGTTTCATTGTAAGTACGTCTTGCGCGTTCTTAAGAGGGCTATCACCATTCTTCTTGTATTTGGGTGTTTAACCCTCTAATACTCGTAAGTACAATCACACATGTAAATTCTCAGTTTTAGGTTCATGTTCACCAAAAAGATGACGGTCTGATTATCTGAAACAGCTGTTTAAAACACATTTTTGAATGGGAACATGTCACAGTGACAGCTGTTTTTAGATAATCAGACCGTTATGTTTTCGGTGAACATGGACCTTAATGCGTGATTATGGTTTAGGTATGGCCGCAAAATTAAAATAATATATGCCCGAGAATGTTTAATAATTTAGGGAGTGCTTAATTTTTTTTTTTTCTTTGATTAGGGAGACTAAAAATACTTAAACACAAGAACAATTGTGATAGCCCTCTTAATTGGCATTGAGGACATGGAGTCCTTTTAAAATTTTTAAGGTTTTTTTTTTTAAATAATCTTTTATAAGCATTTTGATTTTGCTAACGCGCACCCACAACTGTTAATAAGGCTCAGTTTAGATTACAAGCGCTTGATGTAACGTCATGACACAGAACTCCCTTAATGTTTCAATGAAATAAAACTTACAGGGGAAAACGTGCGCAAGCGCCTGTTTTCTAAACTCAGCCTTATTGTATTATACTTTTGATTTATTTTTGAGTTAGGCAATGTAAGGTGGATATTATTAATTACATTCCTTGTTTAATTTAATTTTAATAATAAAATTGTATCAATATTATTCAGTAAGCCTAATGGACGCGTTTTGGGCTACAGATGCATTAAATAGTCTTAGACAATATTGTTACAGGCAGTGTGTGCAATGACTGGTAAATATCAAAATTGCTTATTTACTTGGTGCGATAGTTATGCAAAGCAGCTAAATTGTTTAATATTAGATCATTATACATTAATTGTAGTAACATATTTGAATTTTCATACATTTTAATAAAAGTTGATTTTGTATTATTAATATTAAAAGTGTAACGAATAATGATGAATTTAATATTTGTGTAGTTACTGATATTCATAGCATACTCAAATAAATAAATTGGACTGAGATATTATTGTTTTATTACTGACAACTTCATTTACCTATCTTCGAGTACCTATTATGATATAATCGCTTAGCTAATAATCTAATCTAGGATTCCGATTTGCGAAAACGGATATTAGCTACTCAGTGCTGATCCCAGAGCCGGCTACTTGTGTTAGGAAAATCCTGAAGAAAATAAGAGGAAACTATAGGAAGTGGTTCCGGGGTAGGGCGCATCTTATCGCGGAGGCTGCAGGCCGCGCGCCGCCAGTCCGCGCCGCGCTGTCGCCGCCGCACCACGTGTCACGTGTCTCAGAGCGCCGCGCGCACGCGCCAACGCGATCGCGCACCACCAAAACATTACAACAAAAAAAAAATTCACGCCACCCACTTGCCAACGAAAAGTGACAGTGACGTTTCGGGGGAGCACGGTGACAATAACACGCATTCGTATTATGTAGTTTACAAAAATTATTTACGTGTTTTAGTGAGAAATTTTCAGTGGTACGATCAACTGGTGAATTTTGTGCGATCGATAGTTGTCGCAGTGGTTGTGTTGTTGGTTCCGAGGATGGATGGTAGCCCGGCGGGGTAGGCGCGATGATGCGCAAGGAAAACGCCGGGGCGACCGGCGGGACAGAGTTCTCGCTGGATGCGTCTGACTGCATCAACTTGGAGCAGATCCTGCGGGCCTTCAACTCGACTATCAGTGAGGAGCACGCCTGGGCGCTGTTCTACCAGGCGGCCCGCACCTTCCAGAAGTGCCTGACTGATGGTCCCTCCTGTTACTTAATAGCAGCACCACGACATGTGCTGCTCCACAAGGATGGCACCGTACATCCCAGCACGCTGACACATCCAGGAGGTCAGTAACATATCTGATTTCTAGTTGACCTTAGTGATGAACTCGGATACTTAAATATTTTATGACCAAATTTATAGATGCCTAAAACTATGTTTATCGGACACGTCAATAAGGGTTTATCACCAAACTAAATAGTGATAAGAACAACAAGGTACCTACTTCATTATTTATTTATTTATTCATTTATTAAAACACCGGCTATCGTTGTGTAGCAGTCAGCAATTCCACCCAATCAAGTTTTATCAGGAAGGTACAAAATCTTTGGCATATTAGCGACCTTGCGTTATCAGTGAAGTGGCATCAGCAGCGTGAAGTAACCTACCCATTGTTTCTAATTATTACTTAAATTATTTAAATCAGACCGTTTCATGATAACATATTGTGACTTATCAAGTTCACTACCACAGCTCATTAGTGATAAAAAGTTGAACAAAACTCATTATTTTTAGCCACATTATATTTTTTGCCAACTGATTTAAAAAATCCGTTGACCAGTTCTTATCAGCACTGATACTGTGTATTAAAGTCCACATCATGTGTAAGCATTGATAGTTATCCATCCTACTACTCAAATCTCAAAATTGCTAATAATTTTCTCCACCTTCCATCACGACGTACAGTCAAATCATCAAAGACAACAGCTAGATCTTGAAAGCGTCTTTAATTTCCCAACAGTAAGGGCTGTTTTCGTGGTGTTCCTGCTAACGTGCGCTTGACCATACCTACCCGGAAAGATCGGCGTCCGATACTCAATTCTGTAGCATGCTAATAATCATGCGCAGCACCGCGCATAAAACCTCCCTGGACGCTATCTGCACATTCTTAGGCCGTATCAAGGCATTCATCTATATTTTACGAAGAACTTTAATAAGATAAGTAGTGTCTATGGTCTTGGAATTTCTATGAAGAAAGTCATTGATTGGATTAGCTTCGGACAGGGATTATATTGAGCGGAATAGTCGTGTTATCTTCATTACAAGTTGTGAATGGGACAAATACTCTTCAAGACCTTCCCTTGTAACAGTTTGTTGGCATTAGATGGACTGGCAACCTGTTATTGCTATGCGAGATAATATTGTTATCTAGACTTCTTGGTTCTGGACCTACCGCATCGCTTATTACTTGGTAGGTATCCTGACTCTGTTCTTGGCCACGTCAATCATACCACATCACAGTCACCTGTTGTTTATGTGAGTTCTCCATGTTGCCGTACTGCAATTGGTCTTCTGCCTATCATCATGACCTGCCTAGCCTTTCCCCAACTATTTTGGGGTCGGCTTCCAGTCTAACCGGTTGCAACTGAGTACCTACTCGTACCAGTATTTTACATGGAGCGGCTGCCTATCTGACTTCCTCAACCCAATTACCTCGTACTGGGTAATACGATCGCTTTGGTCTATGATCTTCCGCTTATTCGCTTATGTGAATCGGTTTTAAAATTCTGTCCAGTGACAACCACTCCCAAAACATATTTCCGTCTCCAGTTATGACGCTATTTTTAAGCCTGAAATATCCAGTTCTCTCGGGACAGCTTCAGAACGTACGTGGGTGATCGTCTTCCATACATAAATGTTGCATCAAGTCTAAAGCTTTTTTACTGTCAAACTCGTAAATGTGTCAGTCATTGCTCCAGTTCTCATTGGCACGACATTCATATGGGTATACGAACAAGTCCAAATGAATAACTTACCAGAACCATTCTGTATCGATCCTATGCTTACTCATATAAGTTCCTTTACGGACGTTCCCCGAGATTCAGGTCTACGTGCACGTTATTATTTCAGTAACGTAAGTCCTTCCCTATTACGCCCGGTTTTATGTCCGTACGTATTTTTGTTTACTCCCGAAGTTTGACCTGGTTACCTTGAAGAAACTTAATCTAACAGTCTTGATACTTGGCCAAAAGTTTTCTTGATAATGCTGATTAGTTTTGTAACTAACTTTTGTGATCTTAATCGTACTAAAACTAATGTTATAAATCCTAGATTGTGAAGTTTTGTGTAGAGCTTAAACGATGCTTTTTCTCCGGATATATGAAGTAGTTGGTCTAGTGGTCGCAAGCGGCAAGCGGAATTGCTGAGCATGAAGTCCTGAATTCCGTTCTCAGGTCAGGCGGTGTTATTGGATTTTCACATCAGGAATTTCTCAGTAACAGCCACGGAGTTTGGATTCGTGTCCGATTGATGGCAATAGGCTCGCACCCTATTACATGGGACTTGCCTAATGTACTGAACAGCTGCTTTTTTTTCCCGATTTCAGGTTTGGTCCCATAGTAAAAGATGTCACCTAACTAAACGGGGGCGAAATGTGAGTGCACTTTTAGGTAGCGCCTCTGAATAACACTTCAAGAATTACAGGCGTGATGTGTGTTACCTCTATGTGCTTCATAAAAAACACACTAGACCGGAAGGTCACAGGTTCATACGAAGAACCGTTCAGGTATAAAATCGTCTGACTAAGAGCTAACAGGATTAGCAATGCGTCGCCTTTCCAAGCGTTACTAACAGGTTTCATTCAAAACGTTAATGTGTGCAAGTTTAACTTCGCGTTAATATGTAATTGGTAAACTGTACATGCATTTAAGAAATTATGTGGGTAGGTACTGCCTTGTTGATCAAGAGGGATCTTGGGTTTGATTCCCGGGTCGTGGAAAGTGTTATTGTGTTTTTCCGTTAGGAATTTGTCAGTAGCAGGCACTGAGTCTGGATCTGTGCCCCGTTGATGCCAATAGGCTAGCCCCAATTACATAGGACTTAAACATAGCTGACGAAATGTGGGTGTACCTACTTTACGTACACTTCTGCCTACCCTTCCCGGATTACAAGCGTAATGTTCTGTTGTGCAATATAGGTAGGAAAACATAAATAATCTGCGTACCTACTCATTTCTTACATTCTTCCCTACAAGTGTAAGCCTATCTTTGTATTGAATACGCCAGAACAGCTGTATCAAATAACAAATGCCTAATCAAAATCTATTGGAAACGAGTCCACTGTCCAGTTCTCATATGACCCGGGTAACATTTCATGTGACGCCTTCACACAAATAAGTAGTCGGTTCCAGTGATTGCTAGGTGTCGAGTAACAATTTCCATGTATCTAGAATTCTAGACCGAATAGTGCATAGGCTTTGCACCTTATCGGTCCACATAGGTTTGAACTGGGAGGTCCAACTGCCCGTTCAAGATATTGTGAGAATCTGTGGTAACGTTTTTGGATTATGAGTAAACCTCGTTGATCGAGTTTTTTTATTTTTTTTTTATTTGGGACAAGCCCGTTGCAATATTCCCAAACCACTGAAACTCCTGAAAGAACAGTGGCGACCACCAGAAAAGCGCCGAGACAGTGAAGCTTGACGAAGTTCCAGAGAATGAATTTAACTGCATTGGATCCCGTAACGAAATTAATCAGAAAAGTACAGCGGAGGAGTAGGAAAAAACCGTAATTTCTACTTCCCTCCATATCAGCAGGAGACAGAACGAAACAAGACCAAAAGCCAAAGGGACGAATACAACTGGGATAGGCCCAGTTGCCTAGCATCACGGATAAATATTAACATTAATGGGATCGTTGATCGAGTGTTTGCAAGAGCTACAGCAGAACACGAGGTCTTGATTTCGGTCCCCAGGTCAGGCACTGTTATTGGGTTTTCGATCTAGAATTTTACCAGTAGTCCGGACTCTGGTTTTGAGCCCGGTTGATAGCAATAGACTGGGTCTCATAGGATTTAAGCGTAACTGTCAAAATTTGGGTATACGTTCACCTCTGTGTAATCTGTCGGGGATAAGGGTACCTACCCATGTTTCGGCTATTAAGTCCCATTTGATAGGGGGCGAGCCTATTGCCACCAACTCGGCCCAATCCAGACATCGCGGCTGCTATTTTCCCGAACAAGGAATTGAAATCAGAATTTCATGTCAGCAGTCGCTATTGCGGTAAATAGACTAACGAGGCAGCAAGCCAAACTAATCGATGAACATTGCTTGACCACATCACATGACCTCATAGGTGACCTTTTGCGACATTTATAAAACAAAAGAGGGCTGTTAATGATCATCACGAACGTGTCTCGCTGAAAAAAGAAAATTATGCAAAGTAGACCTTGAAAACGAGATGGGAAAACGCTAACAAAGCCGCACAATATTTTCCGGAAGACCTTTCCAGAACAAAACGCCTCCGTGGTGTAATACAGTCGTATTTATCACTCGCAGACTCATAGCTGGTCATAACCCTCGGCTGCCACACATAAAACATCGGGCCGCAGGTTGAGTGCCCCTGGAAACCGACAAAACCCGATCCCACCCGACACTCCCCGAATGCCCGACACCAATCATTGCTGACAGTGACAGGCGCTCATACATTGTATTGCCTTGCAATTTAACCGATTTTGCATGCATGTTTCTATTAGGCTATTTACCGCTGACCCATATTCCTCAATGCTTGCTAACAAGCCTGTCTCTGTACTCTAAAGTGACAAGTTTTTCGCAGTCAAGATGTCAATTGATTTATTCATGTTTGAATCGAGTATTGCGCAATGTTGGTAATCGATTTTCCGATGTTAATTTAGATTGTTTGTAGGTTAAGGAGTCAATTAAAACATTATCGTGAGTTTTCTCGAGAATGTTGCGACCTGATTGTTTTATAGGTGTAAAACTATCGCCTAGCCAATATTAATGTTGGTCATTACGGGAACCTATTGTTGTTTGGTTTTGTAAAGTGTTAGCCTTGAGGCTGTAACCTTTTGCATCTGCTATATTATTATGTAATTCTGTGTCATCTACAACCATAGACAAAGAAAGAGACATGTTAAACTATGTAAATTCAATACTTAAAGAATGCACTTTTGCATTTTAAAATACCTAGATGCAAGCAATGTATCGGTACAACAGCTGTGACATAATACCTACTCGTATTTATAATGTTTTCATGGGAACTTGAGTAAGTATTTGTATTTCTTTCAGTTCAATGTGCGGCGGGACTGTCTTTCCTTTTAGTTTCGTTAGTTAGTTAGTTTAGTTTCTACACATTATTCCACCATATTTTAACTGCTTATTGCAGGTTTTATTGTTTAAAGAAATATCTGCACCTGCTTTTCTGCGCTGATTGAAAAATAAACCGGTTTAGACTTTTTGTCATCGATCTAATTTTGCGTGAAACCTAAAAAATCTCCGGAATTACTAACTAGATTAGCCTGTGCTGTAGACAAAAACTGTAAATATCATACATTCAAGGTTAGACAACGTTTGGTCTCTAAAATGCTAAGTGCACAGAATCGTTGTAAACTTGTAATGCTTACCGTCGCCCGACCGGCTAGTTACTAAACACAAACAATACGTTTGTTTATGTCGATCGCTACTTCGTCACGCGAACAATAGGTAATTATTTAAAGGATCATTTGTATAATTGATTACATTTTAGCGCTTTTAGGTGTCACGATTCGGAGAAGGGTCTTTAGATAGCTTAGCTTTGATTGACAGGTAAAATAAACCGTCTTGTCTTCTAGATTTTGAATTTGACGCAAAGTGGGATTTGCTATTTGTGTTGCCTTTAAGGGAGACTGCTCGTACACCGTATTAGACACCATGACCGTGGTATGAACGTATCAGGCAAAAAAATAATCCTTGAACTGAAAAGTATGTTAATATGCCCACTAGATCGATCCGTCACCTGCAACCAACACCGTGGCGAGCCATGCACGGAGCGTATCGGCACCGGCAAGATATTCTCGCCCTTTATTATTTCTATGTTCTCGCCAACCATTCAAAATTACTATGTCATTCTCAACGACTAGACATTCTAGACGACGAATTGCAAGTGCAGAAAAGAAGTTAAGAGATGCTCCGCAGCCACAAGTTTCTACTGTAAGGTATAATAGTTTTTAATGTGAATGTTAAACTCCGTTTTCTTGGATCCTACTTTTATAACTAGTGCGAGAAGAAACTCGACTATACTTCCGGAATATAATCTTCACAATAAATCAATTAATTATTACAATAACACAATTGAATAAGCACATCACACAGAGCACATGTGATGCTCACGCGATCTTATGTTAAATATCGTAGCATTTCATTGACACAATAATGTGACAGTGGTGCTCAAACTTTTCCCGCAAACCGCAACGCCCCATTGCGGGTTTTGTCGCAGACTTGTAGCTAAGTTTTGACATAAACGCCATTTTCCTTTGAAATTGTTACGTTTTATTTATGTATTAAGGGACACGCGTGTTACGGCTTATCGTGATAATTAGGGCAATTGAATATTATCCATTTTATGAGAGCTTAGGGACTTAAGAAATGGTTGTTTGCAAAACAGGTAATATGTATTGGTTCTCATTTAAACACAGTACTTATGTAAAATTAATTTCAAACTACTTAACGAGGAAAATCTTAGCATTTTCATTCTTGTTCTTGCACTCACGCGTGTACGGAAACTAGACCCAAAAATCGTAGATACTTGACACCCAACATTACGCACTCGGTTCAGGTTCTATTGAGCCAGCCCTGTCTTAAAGAAAGGAGGTTTTTGTTGTGCTCGTAATCTTCAGTTCACTATCAGGATGTTTCAATAATAAAAAAAAACGGTGAATGTGCTTGCTCTCTCATATTTTCCGGAAAACTTGCTTCATCACGAACGGCTTTAAAAGAACCTACCATCGACTACAACTCCAACATTTGATCATCACTGCACGCTGTACAGTCAAGTGCACTGTATCGTTAGTTTTTGCGCGCAGTATTCATGCGGCCGTATTGTTCTGCCAGAAGAACGTTTCACCCCACACGCGTGGGAAACGGGTCTCGGTCCCGGAAGGTCTTGGGCTGCGTTCAATCGACACTTTTTACATTGCGTGTTAGAGAAATGTTTGTACAGTCGAACAAGATATTTGTTAAACGGATGATTTGGAACTGATTTGAAGCCATAGATCACAGAGACGCCTTGGTCTTCGGTCTTGTTCTTTGGTTGATGTGCTTTGTGTTACAAACAATGTTTTACTTCGGATTTGCTTTCATCATCATCTAAGCCTTTTCCCAACTACGTTGGAGTCGGCTTCCGGTCTAAACGGATGCAGCTAAACACCAGTATTTATTTTACATGGAGCGACTGCCTATCTGACCTCCACAACCAAGTTCGGATTTGCTATACCATTAAAACAAAAAACGAACTTCTGGAAGGTTAAAATTACCTATCTGTCACAAGACATCCCCAAACACGACAAGGATTATCTCTTGTTGTGTTACCACATGGAAATGTCTTCGACCTTACTTAACTCAATTTCAAGAACGATGGCATTATACAATAGCTTGTTCGACGGTAGGTATATCTCTCAGTGCTGTTAGGTTTGTTGAACTGCTGCAATTAAAAGGGGTGTGTAATTCTGCAAGTGTTTGCCAATTCATCGGATGTGGTTAGAATGAACTGGTTTAATAGGCATGAGAATTTTGATAGGTGATTGAGGTCGTTATTGACCACATGTATAAAACGTTCAAATCAATTATCTTGCTATTAAGAGCGATAACAGTTACGTTTTTTTGTTGATGATATGTATTGGAAAAGTATTATTCCGATCGCATTTAACGTTCATCTCTAAAAAACTGGCTTAAATAGTTATTATGAAGACTTTAATAATCGAGTTATTTACATGATAAAGGCTAAGGCAATCCCCTTTCATTCTTTTTTTTTAATTCATTCAAAACTGACATTTTACACAAAAGAAGTTAACCCTCAATCGGCAACAGTGGGTCACTAAGACCCTTTCAGTGACGCTTATGACACCAAAAATAAACCGGATTATTGTTTAATACTGGGATAATGTATTTTACGGCCGCATAACTGTATTGTAACGATTTCTATTTTATTAGTAGCACTTTGTACTGGACTACATTTTTCTGCTTAAAACCGGCTGTTTCTGTTATTTATTAGTATACGGTAATAGATAATCAAAATAACCTCAAAATGGACATGGAATGCGTTAAAAATTGTAACATAAATGTAAGAAAAAATGTCTTGGTTTATTAAAAGTTGATAGATGAGCCGCTTGATTAGTAACGTTTATTTTTTTCTCGATAAGTAGGCATGTATGCTAATTTATTCGGATTGATCGGTGATAAGTGGTCATTGTAGCCTACAGCGACATTTTTGGGTTACAAATTCCGATACAGTAATTGCAAATATTTCTATTTGGAACGCGACTGGTTGGTAGCATATATATTCTATAGCTAGCTTAGTACATGGGCATCGTTTATCGTTTAATAAAACACAGTAGACAGATCTTAGTTTACTTCGAGATAAAGAATGATTATCTTCCAAGTATATTTTCATTTATTTATTAATTAATTAATTAATTAATTTATTTATTTATTACAAAATCCACAGCTCTTTACAATTTTAACCTAAACTATTTTAACTAATCTTACAGCCAATTAAGGATTTACAATTTAATATCTATACATAGCTAAGAATACAACGTGTGAAAGTGTGTGTGCCTGAGGAGTTAAAGTGGGTGTGCGAGTATGTTATAGCAGTGTGTGTGTGTGGTGATTGTCTTTATGCCTTCTGTACAACCCCATGTATTTATTTATTCCGTTTAGATGTGTTTGTTTTTTTATAATCGTGTTTCAATCAATAACTCAACAACGAATTCCGGTGTCGTCGGCCCTAAATCAATTAAAACGGAGGCCTAAGAGCCAATGATGGCCACAATTAAATACCATTCGCAATTTATTTCCCAATCATAAATTAAATTTCTTGTCGCGAATAAATTACAGGATTCCATCTTAGCAAAAAACATGGCGGTTTCTTTGATTGTTGTGTTCGTTACAAAAAGCGATCAACATTGGTATCCTTTTTGTGAGTTCAATAAACAGAATTGCCCTCCTCGGAACGGCTTCCGAACGTAAAAAAAACTTACAATAGAAATAAACGTAGCCATTCTAAACCATAACACCTTGTCATACAGCCTATTTATGTTTTTTTTTCGTTTACCTACCCATTTTCCTGGAATAGAAGAGGCTACAGGTAGGTTGGCTCTCGAGGGAGTGAATGACATTAGAGTAGACACGTAAAGTGATGTAATTCGACATCGGCCGAGAACGAATGACCTAATGAAGCATTGAACTGGTTCAAATGGAAGAGCTTGCAAAAAAGTAACGAAGAAAATTGGATCAAATAGATACGCAAAAAAGGCAAGAAGAAAATAGAGAACACTGAATATAGGAGGCGTTACGAGGCACAAAACTGACAGGAGATTATATGTTGAGATACACAATAAAATCGAAAGATAATTTTGTAATTACAAGCGTGTAATAAACTTGGTGTAACTTTGTATTTGTATTTAACCCCTAGGGTATGCAATTTGCTTAGCCTTTTACTATTTATTTGTGCATACAACGTAGCGGGTGAAATTGCGCGCACAAAATAAATAGTCAACATAGCGTTGAAGTGTTGACATTCGCTGAACGGACGTTTGGTTTTGATGGCTCTGTCAATATTCTGGAAGGAGTATTAGTAATTGAAGGGAATTTTATATGCTTCGTTTGGACTTGTGTGTACTCCTATATTTTTAGTTTATATTATTTGACACTGCAGTTTTCTATAGCCAAAGAGTATTGATGGATTGCGTGATGAATGATATGAAAGAGAAAGGAGAATATTACGCAGTGACGTGTGACAGGGGAGAATGCACGAAGAAAACGTGTTGCGCCTACCCCAAGTAGAATGGGACAAGAGCTGAAAGATGATGACACAGTTTTCTATCAGGATTTAGTTAAAATAGTAATTTATTTTTAGAGACGACAAACGACGATTTAGGTATTCTTACTGCCGAGCCACAAAAATGTTGTCCCCAAAATGTTATCCTAAAAGGATAGTTAAAGGTTACGATCATCACAAGTCAAATTAAATTAAAAAGACTTAATGTAGGTGCTAAAAGTTAAGTAGAAAATAATTCGTTAATTCGCCATTTTGTGGTGGCGGCCATCTTGGATTTTTAATTTACCATAGTGTATAGTATTCTACTAGTCAAGCCCTTTGATTTGATACCCATATTGAGGGAGTTGTTGAATAAATATGTAATCTGCCATTTTGTGGCGGCGGCCATCTTGAACTTTTTTTTATCAAACATAGCTAAGAACACTCCCGACTAATTCACCTTTCAAACAAAAAAAAAAACAAAATCAGACCGACACACACACACACAGACACGTCAAACTTATAACACCCCGTCGTTTTTGCGTCGGGGGTTAAAAATAATGGCGTCATAACGCGCTACTATTCCATTTAAAAATTGTTCAAATTGTAGTGATCGACAGTTAAGATCTATCAAAAAGATACAAGCTAATTTTACTAGGCCAATAACAACTGCACTGCGATGAATTCACAGAACTGCAGATATCGATCGAAACAGCGCAAATTATCCTACGTTAGCTTTTCAATTAAGTACCTACTATTGTGTCAAGGCTACAATGCATTTATGGTGCTCCACTTTAAGTTTCATTTCTCCAATAAAGATTGATTAAAAAGCTCTCAATCAATACTAGAAAGTCAACAGGGTCCGTCCATTGTAATAAAATTCATGTTTGCTAGTGTCCACTGACTCCACAATGTGATCGTGTTCGCACGACTTCGTGACCCGACCACACCCGACCTCACCCGAACTGAGAGGATGACACCGCCATCTATTGTGAAAAGGAAGACAGTTTCTTGCCATTGAAAAAACTTTTTGCACTTCATAGAGCTTGACTTTTGAATAGCCGAGAGCAAGTTTAATGTTTTTTTAGACTTTTTACTATTGAGATTTTATAATAGTAGGTTATGAGATCAGATAGTACCTAAAGCATGAGCAGATAAACCTGCTTTAGTCCTCAAAAAGTTTGGCAGTAGTTTCAGTAGTCGTGACAGTGACTGAATTCGTGATGAAGATGAAAAACTTTCTTTCCGTCTCGGGTTTATGTTCAGCGCATCTTTAATAGTGAAAACTGCTCGTTTATCAAGGCTGTGTAATGACCTATTAATTAATTACCTAAGTTGCTGTTTTACTGATTTATGCAAATTAAACAAAAACAACACACAAAGCTCAGCAAAATTAACAGCAACAAATATCAACAGCAAAAACATTATTGTTTATGAAAAGCTAAATTATTTCGCTAACTGACGTTTAAATATAGTTTGGTACGTTAATGAAACAATGGAATACGCCTGGAGGATCAATTGTTTGAACAGCTTTTGTTTCAACTCAAATAATAGCAGCTTACTTACAGGTACTTTTTGTACCTAAGTAAGGTCTATTCATATCCTTGTTTCCAATTAATGTTACGTCCACTTAAACGAATATCAACTTTACGAAAGTATATATTAAGTTGATTTTAGAATGGGTTGTAAATACTATTGAAAAAGTCATGAAAACGTGACGTAGCTTGTTGTATGTGATGGTACCTACTTTTGCATTAAAATATTTGCGAGCACATTTATGTGAGACTAAAATGGTAATTTTACATGAATCATTGATGAATCCCATGTTCATACGTAACGTTTATAAAAATATTCAAAGCATACATTCAGTGACACAACATTTTCCACGTTTAAAACTCTTTCAAACAATTCAAATGAATAGCGTTGTTATTTTCCAAAAGTAGTTTTACCTACAGAAAAACTATTTACTACCTTATTCTTGACTATAACTTTTGCCATCTCAACTTGCCCTTTGTTCATTAATACTGATTTGTTCTAAACTATTAATAGCCCAGAGAAAGTCAACAAACTTCTTAATAATGTCTTTATTCTGTCAATAACAAAATTAGTTCTTCTTGACTGAGACTTATTTCGTAGAAAAGGCAATTAAGAAAAGATAGTCTTTGTCGATTCTTAGATAATTTCTTAGCTAAATCTCTATCTATATTGCTTTGTAATACACTTAATTAGCTTGTACCTATTCAGAGAAAATACATTGTTGACAAACAATTTTATCATACTTCTAAGTACTTCGGAGTCGTCACCATTTTTTAGTTTACAAACATGACAATAGTTTCCTAAATGCTGTTCAACAAGACAACGAAAATACTTGCTTTTATAGCTAAATAAAACCTGAGCAGGTCTCAAGCCTGTGATACTCGTATACTCATCAGCCGTGAAAAAAATCAAAAGGCCCTTGTGATTGGTCGATCAGAATAACTGCAACTTATCAATATAGACTGAACAGATTATTTTGAACTGACTGTAACATATTTTACATTAGATGACTGCCCACTACACCGTATGACCGTACCATACCATGACCGTGCTATAAACGTTTCAGGCACGGAAAAAACATGACACAGACTACTATGTCCGCGTTATCCGCGTAACATTCACGACCACGTGCAATATGCAAACGGTTCCCGCAGTGTTGGTACATTGGGGATATTTTCCGTTTTTTGGGGACTTTATGGTACGGTAGCTCCTTTAGGGCGAACTTTACAAATTGATGAAAGCGTTTAAGTTTTAACACATCTAAACTGCGTTCAATAACCTTCGTCATTTAGATCGCGTTGAGTTTCTTTAGTGAAATTTTCTTTCATTCGGTTAAATGTTTGAGCTGAGTTAAAACCTTTACCTTACTTCCTAAGCTTTCCATTGTTGTAGCAAACTGCAAGCTGTACCTATAGTTGTATCTAAGATGGGGTGTCGACGTCCTTGCAGAGCCAAGGTCGATCGATACACCGCCAGCACGTGACGTCACGTGCCGCCATTTTGGAAGATGACGTCACTCTTCTGTAAATAAACGCCTTTCAGGAACGTTATTGGTATAGTATTGTAGTAGGAGAGCTTTTACGTTTACTTTGTCGTGAAAGATTGATAAATGGTGTTTTCGTTGGAAAAATATACTACGTAAGTACGCACATGTTTTGTTAGTTGAAGGTGGCTACTTGGCATGTTGCCAATAAGGTAGGTAGTACGGGCGTGAAACTTTATGTTTTACGGTGCTGAAGAAAATTCATGGATGGAAATACAAACAGCAGTTTAGTTTTGATAAAACGGCTGTCATGCTCTTATAGTACTGTCATGCTCTTAAAGTACCTACCTTTTGACAGTTGAATGGGAAAAAATTATTAATGAAATGGGGTTGTAGGACCCAAATGTTGATGGTCTGACACAGGCAAGACTATTAATCAGAAAAGGATACAAAGTTTTAAAGCGTTGCAAATATTGCGTGGAAAATTGTACTCGTCGAGTAAGATCCTTGAATATTTGACTAATCTGTACAGTCGGCTATCTGCATATTCTATTCGTCTGAAGGTTTACCTACTTATAAACTTAGACGAACTATACTTAGTTCAACGTGGGCGTCACGTGATCTCACACATTCCCTGTCAATTGGATTACTGGCTGCACATTCACTTTAAGGGCAAAGACACACTTTATCGTCTCCCTCCTTTAGTAACTCGTTGTTCATGGTTTTTGGTTCCTACAATATTTGACTAAAAAGCATAAATTCCTATGGGGGCAGGCAACAGGCTTGTAATCCTGACACCCTGATCCCTGACTCCTGTAATCTTTGGAACTACTGATCCGTTGACGAAAATTCTTTCAATTTGGGAAGCAACATTACCTCCGAGTGTTTTAACATAGGTAACATTTAAAACGTTCCCGTCGGGTAATCGACAATAAACCGACCGACGTCGCGAGCAAAGGCTAGTTCATGATACATCTGACGCTCGGTCCTTTACGTCTTTGCAAATACAACCGGAGCTTGGATATTTTTATCGACACCGCTACGAGTATGTGATCTTTGCCTACCATATAAAATTTCCGTAACCACCAATCAAAAGACAAGTTTTTCTCCATTCTCCATAAATTATAATTCCCTAGTGATGTGCATAGCTCCTAAGTCGTAGGCACGCGTCTAACACTCGCGACCGGTTGCCATCGCGTCGCGCGCAATTACGCGATCGATAGTACCCTTCCTTATTTGCTGGGACATCCCTCCAGGCACCTTATATGCGGTGAAAGCTATTTGTACTTGATAATTAATTATCGTCCTACTTGATGAGCTTTTTGTTAGAAGAAAAACTTGATCAGAAGTGCCGTCACATACCGGCGGAAGATAAGATGTTTCTTCGTAGTCCCATCTTCCGCTAATTTCATTATTCTTAGTCAGTTTTGTTGGCATAAGTTTAAGCTTCTGGTTAATGAAGAAAAAGTCTGATTTCAATGACTTTTTAGAAGGGCCTTTTTTGGCCTCGAACTTGGGGACATCTATTCATAAAAGTAGTAAACCTTTTCTTCAGTGTTGGTTGAATTATTCGTCGTTTTCAGAGTGTTATTTAGAAACCATTAGCGTTGCTGTGGTCTGTGCGTTTTCAGTTGTCAATTGAGGTGTACAAAATTGTGCACCTCAATTGACAACTGATCTCAATTAAGTTGCTTGTTACACGAGGATACAACTTTTTTCAAAGCTTGTTCCTAAATAATACCTCTTTCTTTCCGCATGCCACAAGCCGCTTCTGTTCTTTTTCGTAACACCACCAATTATGCTGTAACATTTTTGGTACAGCACCCGTCAAATTATCAATTGTGGAGGATGATCTATCAACTTTCTAAACTAATAGCTGTATGTTTGTGTAAGTGCTATTATCTGGTGGATAACGAGCGACCTTTGATTCGGCTAAACGTCTTAGATTATCTGGTATGCGTCACTATCATGTAATGCCAGGCTGCCCGGTGTGTTGTGATTGGAGTTGTCATGTTCTTTACCTGTGTGAATCTTGTGATCGATGGGAAACTACATGTTATCTTAATCCAGCGTTAACTATCACTTTTTGTGAAGTAAAGTCCTTTATGATAAGGTTTATGCAATGATTTAAATCATGAGATTCACCCTGCCGCGTCAAAAAATTCTCGAAGTTCGGTGAAAAATAAAACTGTCTATTTTTGTCTATTCATGCTGAATTTTGTATTAATTTTTCACAATTCACTGCCGTACATAGTCATCCCCAAAGTTCTACGACAACATCTGATTTACCCGCTGTGTCTCAAAATCTGCAACCTATTTTGGGGTATTTCATGTTCTGGTGCCAAAATTGTCTCGAGATAGGGGTGTTCTTATTTGGCACAACGATGTTTCTTTTATCTTTTACGTCGTTCATCAACCGGAAACTGGCCACAAATAGACGTAATTCTGCTCCTTAAAGTACCATAAAAAGTGATCCGGGTCGGACATAACGATACTTTATAAGGCTTTAAATATTTCGTTTATGGAGATTATGAGAAAAATGGTAGGAATTTTCTTGTTAAGAATTCCTAAAACAAAACCTGATGCAGCCAGCTCATACATGCATATTCTGAAAGAAATCGATGCTCTGAATCAGCTTCAAGCTATGGATTGAGGTGTTAGCCGTTCGTGTTCCACGCGCGCCTCAAAGAGATGTCAGCAGAAGAGAGGGGCCCGCAAGGGCCGAAGCCTGCCGGGGTTGCGGGACTGTTCGAAAGAGATACCGCGGCCCCGGAACGTAAAGGGCGAGGAAGGAACATGGATGGGTTTTAGTCAGTAAGAGTCTGACACTCCCTCCCGCTCCGCCCAGAGTGGGAGAAGTCATTGATTTCCCATCCCAAAAAAAAAAAAAAAGGGTTAACGAATTTCAATATACATATTTATATAAGTTATTTTTTGTGTGCTGCCGAGCGCATTGTCGTCGATGCTGCCGCGTGCGATATGACGGTTCTGAGCGAAATGAGCACGAAAAACTGCGTTTTAAACTGTCTGTACTATTAGCACGTTTTGCACATCATGTGCCTCTCATAATACATCGATCATATCATCACCCCAGCAATGTCCTGCACAAGGTCATGACATACAATACCTATAAATACCTACACGTTAATGACTGCCACGTCATCCCTGACATGTATAATATTGAAATCATTGTGAAATGTGCATATCAATTAAAAAGATGCCACATATGCCTTATCTTCAGCTCGTTAGGTAAATATTTTCGTTATCATTAATATGAATAGGTATTTATAGACTGGATTCCATAGGTTCTAAGTACAACATGCACGGGTGACTCGATCCCCTTGAACCCTCTTGAACTCGGGTCCACAACCATTTGATTCAAATGCTTGGATTAAGAAGCTGTAAGACTACAGGCTTGAGATTTCTATTCATTCAATCATTTTTGCTTTGTTGTTTATTGGTGGTTATCTATCTTTCCTTAATCCTGGTCATTTGTTTTTAAACGTCTCAATTTACTCTTTCTTTCAAAATTTGTTGGCCTAAATCTCACATACTTCCCGGGCAACGTATGTGGCAGCTAAAAGTTCCTTTAGCTTCGTTTTGGGCGAATAGAAGGCAGGCTCCCCATTGCTCATAATTTCGTTTTCGTTGTCTAAATAAATACCTTATCAATTTTTAACTTTTTCACATTGACTTTTGAAATTCACACACTCTTTAAATTATGTTTTGGTTTTACAGCTCCTCAAGCTGCTAATAGTAAACTGTCAGTCTTGTACAGACACCACGAAATGAATTCCTTTCATATTTTCGATTTCATAGACAAGTTCAATATCTGCATGTCCATCAGACAATACACTCAAAGCTTTCATCTCCATACAGCTACACTGTTCTGTTATTTTAATTGACTTGCGATCTTTCGGTCCGGACCGAATCGTTAGGTAGTGGGAAACAATACACTTAACGGTTGTATGTAATTGAAGTTCAAGGCCCGTAAACTGTACGCCGGCTGTAACGTTTACATAATACGTTACGTTCTCTGTTTTAAGTCACTTTCATCCGTTTAGTTACGAGTGATAAGGTTTTAACGGTGGTGTATTCGTCACTTGTGACGAAAATCGACCGTATAAGACGGATTTTGTTTAACCTGTAAAAAGTCGCTTAAAACCTGGATATTCGAAGTGGACCTAGCTAGCCGGATTAATTACAGTTTGGGTCAGCTCTTCGGTAAGTACCCAATTAGTTGTTCGCAGACAGGGTTCAAAATTAAGTCCCTAATTTAATTAACCGACTACGGCAGATCCTAAATAAGGGTTCTTCATTGTTTCATTGAAAATTAAACCATCATCAATACCATTTCTGTCCTTTGCATTTCACGATTAGAACCCTTCTTCATACTCCAAAATTTGTCTATTTCTATAGAATCTATTATTTCGTATGGCTATTCATCAGAAATCAATTCAGCTCTCATATAAAAGGTGCTGTAATTATGTATTATGCATATTTACATCATCTTTCATAATCTACGATTCATTGCGGATGGTGCAATGGTGGCATTGCGTTTGCTTCACTTTCAATTTTGACAGCTTACAAATTGCGTGCACCTGTGATGCAGCTTCAAAGATTAAGTAATAATTTGAAGATAGGCATAAACTCCTGAACTCTAATGTTCAGTAAAAGAAATTGTGTTTCCTATCTGGGTAGGATTTTATGAGAAAAGACGCGTATCCGGTTTGGAAAAACGCCAAGTTCTATTAACTTTAATATCTGGTAAACCACTAAAAGTAAGTTACAGATAGTTAGACTCATTTGATATCTGTTTCTTTTATTCCCATATTAGTATTAACATGAGAATCTACATGAATAAGCATGTTTTCTGAATTGTTTCTTAGTTTTACAGCTTGTTGGTAAAAGGCCTATAAATTCTAAGATTATTGTCTTTATATTCTTATTAGTCGCACAGTTCCTAGGGATTCCACGGCGAGCCACAAAGTAGGCCTCCGACTTGATGCAAAGATAACATTCTCAGTTAAATAATGAATGAACAATAGATTCTCACATTTTAACAAGCCAATCCTTTTCTGGCTTACTCTAGGGAAATCCGACTTGCTAACGAATGCAATCATATTTTTAATGTGCTTAGTAAGTGGTTTACTTTGATTAATAGAACGTGGCTAAATTGTGATTAATGAAGGCTTTACTAACCTATTGAGTTTTAACGAAAACCGAAAAGCGTTCTATTTCCAATTTCTTTTGAATAGGCACATTCCATTGGTGTGAAAGAGGGTAACCATTCATTTATCACATCTGGTCGTATTCTATGGCCGATGCTCACACACGTATGAAACATTTACCATCTTAACTCTTAAGCAACACCCATTATTTTACCATGCTCATCGATATATTAAGTAATCCAAAGATGCACTCCCAACATGCCATCGAATTAAAAATTATGCCCTGCACATTGAGAAATTCAGTGCGTAGAACCGGAACTTTATATTACGAAACTATGTTTATACCGTGTAATGATGCATTTATAAATTGATGAGCCGGCCTTTCTCGATCGTCGAATTAAAATGAGTGATGTTTCGAATGATAACAATGACATATTTATGGACGGTGTTCTGTGGAAATCCGACTAGAGATTTCCCATTGCGTGAATGCCGCACGCTGATGGCACTTTGTTTTAAATTGTTTTTGGTGGCGCCATATTGGGTCTGTGTGACACGATTCAGAATCTTACCGCTATGAAGAGTAGTAAATATAAAATACCTTTACCAGATTTAGCGGTAGAGCGGTAGACAGTAGGTAAAGTTTCAATTTTCTTATCAACATGCTGCAATCTTGACAATAGCCTTTCCGATACAGATACTTTCCAAGTACCTTCGTCTCCCAAACATTGTTCGTACCCGATACTTTATTAAACGTTACTGAACCAATATTTATTACCGTAGCACTTATTTGTTCAACTTTTTTTGATTGGGAAAGTCCATTGTAGCCCCGGGTGTCGTCGGTTACCAGGGAACCTGTTTTAAAATCTCTGTTGTAGATAATTTAATGAAATTGTGAGTTTCGTAAGAGTTTGCCGTCTAGAAACGCGCCCCATCCTTTGTGTGGGAACCAATGGAGTTTAGTGAGGGACTTATGAAGTTTGTGTTTTTCAGAGATAAAAATCTGTTGTAGTGGTTGTCTTGTTGTGCCACTTCTTTGGGATTTCTTCCCTAGAAATTAGTCTTGTCTTAGTCTTTTGCTGGTCTTAGTCCCTTGATTGAGAGGCTTATGGAAAAAGTTCGTCAATAAGTTCCGTAGTTTCTTGTTCTTCTTTATTGTTTTAATCATTCGTGGGAATGTTATCTAATCCAGTGTTTTAATGTAGTACAAGGTTTCCACGTCCATTATCGTAAGCTTTCATCTCTCATCAAAATTATTTTAACATCGTTATCTTGATTCCATAATCATTTTTAACTATCCTGTCTTCTTTAAAAACACAGTCATTAAAAATACTGCCATAATTTATCCGATACGGTTGTTTAATGAATAAATGTTCAATCGTTAATTACCTTTCTGTTTACTTAATAGTCGATGATATGACTGTGTTAATTATTTAATTACGTCAATTACATATTTTCATTTGATTCTTCATTAGCTTTAACATTAGTCGGTAAGAGAACATCACTAGTGGTTAATAGTCAAGCGGCCTGTGGTCTACACTGTGTAAGTCTTTTATTTTCGTAGTAACTTGATGTAACGAGCTTCTATCGTGGGAAACTCGATGATAGGTGCAAATTTCTACCAACGCAAATCGTACTGATGGCAGATAAGAAAAAAAGTGCAGTTTAACTATCCTAAACGCTGCTCGCTCTTTGTTTCTTTAAGATCCATATCACCGTACAGAATACGTTTCATTTCCTTTTGCGTAACAATATCTTTTATTTATTCTCTTTTATATAATGCATGCAAATTCGGAGCTATCGATTTTGTGAATCAAATGTAATGAGAGTCATTGTGGTTGTTTAAACTGTGCTGTGTTAGTGAGAAAAGTTTTCGTAACAGTATTTGTATTGTGTTGTATAGACATATAAGTGTTGTCATTGCTTTCGCGAAATTTGAACATAACAGTCGGCAACTTTGATGTTTGGCCTCTTGGACTGCCTTTTATGGAATTCAATTTCTGTGGTTGTCTGATTGGTGTTTAATACACATACATACATAAACTTACGCCTTTTTCCCATGGGGGTAGTCAAACACCACAGAATGCTACCTTATACGATCCTTTGTATACTCTTTTTGCCTCGTCCACGTTTGTGCAACAAAGTTCTTCAGAAAGTTCAGGTCCGCAGAACTCGCAATCGGCGGCGCGCGGCGTGCGTGTATGATGTACTAACGTTGTATCTTTGTTGCTTTTCCTTCCGAGTCATTGTACAGACTTCATGGGAATCTCAAACAACTGTTTGACAAAAATCTAGATTCAAATTAGTCTCAGCCCGTTTAAAGTTTTACATGTATGCCAGTGCAGCTGTCAGTCATGCCGTCATTCGCTTTGCATATCCAAATTTGACACAAACTAGTAGGCGTCGGTTTTTGACCGTTTTATGGTTTTACTTCCTTTATCGTCCTGTTCTATTGTCCGAAGATAAAATCTAAGCGACAAAAGATTTTTAATTTACCAAATTCGTGGCGCTTGTAAACGTCCGTCCGCTAAATTTATTGTAGAGGCCTTTAATTGTTCCGGTAAATGGTTTAAACTAAATGAGAGAGGATATAATAGAATCTGTAAAATAGTTTTTGTTGATTGTGATCTTTTGTATCGTGATGGTATCTAGTTTCGTCTATGTGTTTGTCTGCACCATATAAATTATACATGAAGTGGTTGAACTGGCGTTTGTTATGGTGATCCATAAAGACTTGAATAGCAGCAGTAAATTCTTCATAGCTTCTCTATACTCCATTTATTAGACTAATAAAGTTATTTTATGTATTCTATAGCTGTTCTAAAAGCTCGTATTGATCGCGACAGTTTCATGATATTTTTATTTCTTCAACTAAAAGAGTGATTGACAGTTTGTTCTCATAAAAACATAGACTATTAAAGAGTTAGGTCTTTAACTTGATCTGACTTCTGCCACGGTTCATCGGCTTCTAGCAAACAATTAGACACGCCAACTATATTTACTTTTTTTGCGGACAAATATAAAGCAGTACTAGGTTTTGCTTTTATTTCCAAAATTTTTAGTCGTCTGTGTTGTTTAATGTTTGGATGATCAACTGTCATACCGACGGCGACGTTCTCATTCTTTATTCATATTAATTCCTGTATATCCGCTGGTGCAAAGGATATCCTGTCTTATTATATGAATGTTTTGAGATAAGCGAATTTAATCAGGGTTATTAAATAACAAGTATGTCTTTCCGTACATACGAGTAGGACTGCAAAACTTAACCATGTAAAAATAGAAACTAAACAAGTTACTAAAGAAAAAATCTTATCGAGTTGATGCTGTGTCGGAGAAAAGAAGTACGTTAGTAAAACTACAAAAGCCAGTTTAGGGTAGAACTATCAGAGCGCTTAGGAGATGAGACGACACACTGTTTTTTTTTTGCGCCTACCGGTGCCGTTCATTTCATAAAACGTGCAGCAACGCAGAAAGCGACACAACAACAACATTTATATCATTTATCTAGTTTATTTCCGTCGCATGTGATACTTATATCATTATCACGATTGATTTTCACGTGGCCATTATCTTTGAGCGTCATCACTCTCAGATTCATTCAATCCTTTTCGAAAGACTGACAGCCTGTCACCCCGAGTTTTATCGATGAGAATTTCAGCTACACGATAAGAAGGTATTTTTAAATTAATGTAAAAAACTGATTATTTAAAGAAATTGCATCATGGTGAAATTAACACAGAATTACCCAACTTTTTTATAAAATATAAAGACAAGTGGACAGGAAATTCGTATTAAATAATAAAGTCTCTGTTATAATTTAAAAAGCATCCAATATGTACTCGGGTATTTTTATCTTTAGCACAAGGACGTACATAAAAGTTGGCCTCAGATATAAACAAAGTGTAACCCTTACACTTGAGACTGATAAACTTGGATAAGAGACCATTTTGAAGGATATTCGAGAACACAATAAAAATACCTAAACGGATAAAACAGGGTAACAAGTTCTGATCTCATTTAAATTTATTGGAAGCAGATAGCCGATTACTTAAAACAAATAGATGGTCAGATTGTTAAAATTGTAACATCAATTCTTAATTTATGATTAGAGACCGCCACAAGGCTATCTGATATCGGAGTATTAGATTTGACAATATTTTAATCGATGGTACTTGACTTTACTAATCAAGATCTTGATTTGATTATCAAAGAGATAATTTTAGTGGTCACTGATTCTTTAATCAGTTAGGCAAAGGCCATCGCGCTGTCTCCAAACGGAATAGGCAAAGGAAATATAAGAATTCTTACCAAATCTTTTAACAATACTCGTCTATGTAGACAATACATGCAAGTATAATAGAATACCTAAACTAGATGTGTCGCAACATCGGCGTACGCGCACCGCTTCAAATCCAAGGCCGCAGTGAGCTGTCAAACGTCATTGAATTATGATGTATGTATTCATGTCAAGGACACATTATTGTATACTATGCACCACCTACGACAATGTGCATGCAAAAGAGGCTTCGAAGGAAAGTAAGAGAGCATGACTCATCGTAGTCTAAAATATAGGAATCCAATACACAGGACAAGGATTTAAGGATCCGGCTGTCGAAATTGCAGTAGGAAAATCTGTAGAAGATAGCTTGCTTACTATTATCGGTATAGATTATACCATATATTCGGCGTACTTATCAACGTTGATTTCATAATCACCACCAAAGACCACAATAAAACGACTCCCCGCTCCAAATTCTCCCCAAACAATAAACTAGGACGCAACATTTTTATCCTGTCACATATTACTGAACCATGCAAGCCATATTACGAGTTCAACAACATACCAAATCACGATAATAAGGCTGACAATGCAAATTGTGTCTAATAATAGCGCCTAATCGCAGACACATGATTCAAACAGTCACAATAGGTCCTTTCTCCTAACTAGAGCGTAGGTGTACCAACGGCCTTGGGGACCACACTCAGTGGGCGGGTGGTTGACATTTTGATGTGTTGCATACTCGCGAACACATTGTGATGGCCCATCGTGGCACTTTAGCTCCGCTGTCAGCATTTCCCGGGTTGAAAGTTCTACAGCCCGCCTACAAGGCAGGTAATGGGATGTAATTTTTCTTCTTGCTTAATCTTTTGTTGCAGATTCTTTATGTACGTCTTCGCAATGGGCCTAACGGTTACGTGTTTTCTATAATGGGGTTGTTTAACTTACGCAACTTTATTGTAGACAAAGTTCTGTGTGACCATGTTTGACCTAATTATTCGTGCGATCGGTTCCTTCATCGATGATATGGCACGTTTTGTACTTGTCTTCTGTTCTTCACTTTATAAATGCGGCATTTGGAAACATAGAATCAGATAAAGCATGTTGATCGTTAATTTCTTGGGAACAAAGCTCAGTAGGTACCATCATCTTCATTTAAAATGTAGCTGCAGCCTTGCAGAACTGCAGGCATGCAAATTGGCGGCACGTGAAGGCAATTAAATAACCATTTCCTTCTTTACTTACGAACCACTTTTTCCCTCGTTTTCCTTCGCGTGGAAACATTTGGAGTGAAGCCAGTATAATTCCACAGTTAATCTTACTGCTCGACTCTTGTCCTTGACTTAATTCCACGGTAATAAACTTATTCCGTTTTCGTTTCCCAAATTACCTAATGGAGAAATGCGAGGTTACTGTTCATATTTCGTGAAAAATTGAAGTTTTGTTTATGTTTTTATGTATTTCGCCAGGTTTCCTAGCTTATCATTAACGAAATCTTGGCACAGTTTTTGAATATTTACCGAAGCTAACCCCAAAATGTAGGCTATTCGCATTACCTTTTGAACACATTCTTTTAACACTTAACCTGGAAAATCTCATTCGCTCGTATCACACGAGGCAATTTCCTTGTATTTTCCCGGCTTACACATAAGTCCCCCTACAAAATCATTTATCATAAACACCGTGTATGTAAATATTTATGTATAAATGCCTATTTTTAAATCCGAGAAGACAGTTTACACGTGATCGAGATAGCCATAAATAAATTGTACACGAGTATTCGTAGTATCATGCTGTGTGATAATGATTTCCGTCCTCCTCAGATTAATACCATCATTAGTTACATTTTACTTAATTTTCGTTTCCCATGCCTCTTCATTAAGAAAACTGTTATGGTCGTCATTTTAATGTGGAATTAAAAAATACTGGCTGTCATCTTCATTTTCCCATTCTCAAATTTGTTTGTAAGCATTTTCTAAATTGTAAATCTCATTTAATTTTGCTTTTCTAGTAATTCTTTTCAAGCAGTAACAGCACGTTACGATAGGCCAATTGCCCGGAGGATATTGGAGCAATTTTTCAAGTTTCTCATTACCAGAAATTGATGGTCTCTCAAAGCGTTTACAAAGATCAATAACATTTGTGTACGTGACCGCGGCGCTTTGGTAACCGAACACAACGAGGCGTAAGACCGAGCGCCGAGCGGCAACCGACGACGGGTGGTAAGGTAACACAATACTCACTATAACCGCAAGGACGGTGGAAAATGCGAATCTCTGAAAAATCTGATTCATTCATGAATAGATAGAATCGTGATCTTTGATCTCTAGAATGAGCACTCTTTTCTAAAAAGTAGTAAAGCAGACATAGGTAGTTCTTTTTCGATTTTGAATTTGGTGCGGCTCGTTTTCTGAGTTCAAATTGAGAATCGGAAATTAAACATGTTATGCGATTTTATACTATGTGCATACCAATGTAAACTTGACCTGCCCTTCCTGTGATTATGGTAGCCTTACTTAGGTGTAAATTCCGGTCCCACATATGCTGTAATACACATTGGCCTGTGTGACCTGGGATCGATTAGATAAGTAAGACAAGACACCGTAGCCTATGAAATCAAAACGTATTCCACCGACACTGTCCTCTCCGATGGCACCGGCAACCCCTAGGAACACAATCCTACAAACTGGTCAAATAATATTACAACACATTCCAAAGGCTACACAGAAGAAACCGATTAAAAAGATAAACAAAACAGAACACAAGAAGCAGTCATAGATCTTTGATGTACGCGATTGGCGGTGGTGGCGTCACAAGAAATCGGACACAACGAAGCGTACAACCGCCGCAGTCGACGGGTTAGTAATGCGATACAAGAAACCGCAAGGACGGCGGAAAATGCGCATCTCTCAAGTATTATAATTTAATAAAAATAGACGATACTGAGGCGGTGTCTTTGCTATTCGCAGGCTGGTTTAACACGTTTATGGAATCAGCAGATAGATATTCCGCTGAGAATACATCATTTCTTCAGGTTTTGATATCCAGTGCTAACAATGTAGCTACTCATTTAGTTATATTAATAGTCGATGTATCAATTTCTACTCTTCATTATCGAGTCCCAATTTTTACATCTTCGCATTTAGTGTTACTTTCACTTTCTACAAAATTTCATAAACGTCTTTATCTTCAAAGAAATATTCATTACACTATTAAATGGTTTGATTTGCTGTCACCCTGAGCTCGGTCCAAAGAACGAAAGTAACAATACCACACCGTACATTAATATTTCGGAGACCATTAATCATTTGTAATATACACACGTCTGAACTGACATTGTTTAATTAATCAACACTTAGTTAATTACCACAACTTGCAAGGAGCTTCACTTTTTCTACTAAAATCTTTAACGCCACAAAAAACTTAATTACAATAGGTTCATCTAAAGTTTCTAATCAAATGAGTCTGCGAAAAGTTTTCGCTTTGTCATTCATTAAAACGTCAATGTCAAAAGCCAAATTCTCGTCAACTAAAGATAAACGCAGACCATAACAAACGATATCTTCGTAATTTAAGCAAGATGAGAATGACTGGAGATCAGAGTGACATTTGTCTTGTAATTACTGCTGGTAATTCCAGTAATTTACCATTTGATCTTCGAATAGCAAACGTTATCGGCCAAAGTCATGGTCAGTGTCATGAGTATTGTTCGCTTGTGCAATTTTGAGCGTTCTCTGATATTCCATTTGAAAAAAGGCAAACTTGTCCTCAAATCCATCGTTATTTAGTGGGTTATTGGCATAACTTATATAGTTTTAATCAATTATACTCACCTTTTGTAACCAAATTGTCATTGATTTGCTACAAATTTAAGACTTTGAAGGGTTAAGAATTTAGCACTGAACATTCCAGTCAGCCTTGCGTTGTGTAACGTTTTCGTAACTCGGTTATCTAATTAGCACCTTGCAGTTACTGTTTCAGACGGTGGATATCTTTTAGCGATAAAAATTTAATAATTATAATAAAGCGTCGTTACTGTTTACAAATTTAATAACGTTCCAATGTCATTAGACGTGTTGTATACTTTTCCCACATCCAATGTTTGTTTAGCTTCAACGGTTTCTTTTGCACTTTTGTTTTCTTTTCCCGTATGTTTAGTGATTATTAAGGCTATTTTCGTCGCGGAAAGTATCCTTTCTCTTTTAACATCCTTATCTCGGCTTACGTTATTTTGCTCCTTTTCGCGACCAACGTCCGCTTTAGCTCTTCTGTTAACGAACTTAAGTGATTTCGATTTGTTAAACGGATAATTGTCAATTCCACGATCACTCAGTTATCCAGTAGTTTAACGACCGTCTGAGAATTTATCAAGTGACACATCTCCAACATAATTTCTCTCTAAGGTCGTATTAATCTTTCTGGAGTTTTCTACTGTTTAATCGTCTGTTGAATCATCGACAAACAGCTGACCATTCTTCCGTAAAAAATCAAGTTCAATATTCAAAATCAATGTCGCTTGGATCGTTTATTTTTTTCGTCCGGCGTCCGGCGACCGTTACGTCATTGACGCTGCGAAGGTAATCCGGCAGACAGCCACCCGTGTCGCCCGCCCGACTTGTTCCCTCTTGCGTAACGTTTACTTACTCCCCTACACACTGCAACTAAATAGGTTCATTAAACGAAAAAGGGTTCCAAAAATTACGACTGCTCAAAACTAAAACGGCAATTTCAAACAATTCTCAGTTCATTACGGTACTATTGACAAGTCTTTAATTTATCTGTTTCTTTTATCTGAGAAATTCTCTCTTTATAAAGAACCATCGGAGTGTTAATCAATGTTCTGTTATCTACTTTATCTGTGACCAGGTAGCGTTCATATCAGTTGCCGAGCGGCTTTTTGTCTTGTCCGAAATCGACCGTGAAAATTGATGGTGTCATGTTTTAAGACAAAATAGTAAAAAGGTCTTCGTCGTTCGAGATATTTGACGCTATAAAATATCAATAGATAAAAGTGTTCGCTATTTTGATTGATCGATGTTGTGATTAGGCGGGTTTTTCCGTGGGATTGACGCAAAACATTGTTGTTACATTTGTCGCAATAGCTTGTTCACATAATGCGAAGAATAAATAAAATGGATTAATTAAAATATTTAATTGGACGTGAAATTGGTTAGAACCGTGCGAATGACGTCTTCATTTGTACTCAAATATGCAAATTAATCTATCAGGTTGACATTAGGATGAACCGTAATTTAATACAGATCGTAAAAGTCCTGTTGTGATTAGCAGAGGAAGTATCGAACCGTAATCCTCACCAAATATAAGTGAATTGACAATACTGATCTTAATTCTTTACTCATCCGAAACAGCTTAAGGTGAAAATGAATGCACCTGTCATTAACTTCAAAATCGCAACACCTGAATGTGACCAAAACAACATTAAAATTTCTCTTTCGGACCAACTTACAGGTTTATAATAATAACTAATTTACGTCCAGCGCCAACAATTATCAGCAGAAATAATTCTCGTTCCACTTGTATTACTTTCTTCGAGGCATCGAGTAACGGTGCTTGAGCTTTGTCTCAAGATTCAAGGCTGAAGTGGCCCTTACGACGACATGGCAGAAAGTTCAGAAGACCTAAGAAAAATGCCTGAACACATATAGAAGAAAGTTAGTCTGAATCCACTTATTTTTAAGATAAGAGAAGAAAGGATGAATTCTACTTCAACTGTAGGGTTACTTTCAGCATTAAGGCAACGCTATTTGCCGTCTTAAGTTGTTCTTTATCAGTGATATCATTTAACTACTGCGATCTTTGCAAGAGCTTTAGACATTTTTCTTTTCCTGGTCATACTTTTATATGAACTGCTTTATACGAAGTTGTGAAGAGTAGACTTTCTGTACCTTCCAATGATGTAGACTGGTTGGTAGCAAACTGTAACGGTTCGATCATTCGTTTGTAGATGAGTTTTTAATTCCTCATCCACTGTTCGAGTTTTAGCAGGGTTATGGTTGATGATTCGGTGCGGTTCTTATGTAAGGTGCCAAGGTTAGTAAGAAAGCAATAGAATTGGTTAAACATGCAAAATAACTTGTCTTTGAATAATGCAGCTACTAATGAATATAAAACATTATTTTATGCAGTATAATTTACAATCATGCTAATAAAAGTCATACATATTCTAGAGGATACAAAATTTAATAAAAAAAATATCATAACATTTATTAGGATGGAATCCAAATAAACGTGTGAATTAGTCATCATTATCAACACTACGATACTCATCGGGCATTCTCTTTCACCTTTACCTCGTCTCTATAAAGCTGTCAAAGAATTGAGTCCATCTGATGACAGGTGGTAATTATAAAACACCCGTTGCTGTATAATATCCGACTTTTTTCAATGTCAATGTTGGTTTTACCGCTTCGAGACAGCTGTTCGCGTGCTAAAACATTCTTGTTTCGATCTGTTCTGGGATTAGTTTCCTCCATCCAAGATAATGGAACTAGACTCAGCCTGTTTTAGAAATAGACTTCTTGGTCACAGATCAAGATGTCTACAATGTTTTCATCGATATTCTCATTTCACATAATGCATAGCACCTTTCACTACGTTTATATTGTCGTACCCATAATATTGAAATTGATTCTGCTAACATTTAACGTCATCACCTACTTTGCTAAACTTTCGTGCGAATGACCGTAAAGAGATCGTAATTTCACTTATTACTTATCACCTTACATTTTCACTTGGATTTAAATAAGTAACCTAATTACGATACCTCTCTAATTACGATATTTTGTTAGTACACATCGACGTTTCCTTTGCCAATAAATCTCTCACGTTCTCATCGTTAAACCTGCACTTGACACTGTTGGTCGTCAGAGGTTAATCTACTAAATTTAAAAGTACTTCTTTGGCTTCGACTGTTTCGTTAGTAATAGTTTTTTTAAACTAGCCGTTACATACTGCAGTTTTATCGAACGGCTTGCGTGAGGTCCGACAGAAATGTTGACCATTTCTGTCTCCGCCGGTGTCCCAAATACCAATTATGAGGTAAAATTTATAGCGTCGACTGCAGCTCGATTGTCATACATCACGAAAGTGCTGCGGTCGGATTTTACTTTTGTAATTATCCGTCGCGTGTTCTGTTTTTTAGAATTCACATTCCTAGTGAACCTACACGATAGTCTGTTTTTCATAGTCATAATTATTTTTCTTTATGTTTGCTGCAAAATTGTGTCAAATGGGTCTTCGTGGAATAAAGTAATTTTGTGTGACTTAATTAAGAGCTTTGACATTTACATGTTTCCATTAGGTATATGTCAAGTTTACTGTATACCGCAATTCCCCATAGGTCTGGAGACAATCAAATTACTGCTAATAGCTTTAGTACTTTATGTCACTGTTCTAGGATGGGCTACTGTCAAGGTCTAGCGGTTAACGACCTTATTTATTAGCTCGTATATTTATTACTTTCTCTTGTTTACTTGATTGGGAAGGAGAGAGGCGTCATTTATCGTCGCTTCCTTGCATTGCTGACAATTACGACTACTGGCCATAAGAACTTTATTGAATTTTATTTTCTTCCTTACTTGACTATTATCGCCATCAAGAATTATTTCCGAGTCATATGTAACCATAGTTGTTATTCATATTTATTATTGTCTTCTTTATCCTTTGCAAATTGTAAGTACACATTATCACCTTCGCTTTGTTTTTACCTCAAGACCTCAACATACTAACCACGGTCGTCATTTTCCCTTTCCGACTGATACCGCGAATCCCACCATGACCATTAAATGGTTTAATGTAAGTAGAGTAACCCCATGGTACCACGGTGTCCCGTGGTGCGTGACGGCCATGTCCTGCGAATGTTCCCATGGGACTCAGGTGCCATTGTAATAAACTTCTTTTGAATTATTTATGGGATCATTGTTCGCCTTTTACGGTCAGATGATGTTGTAAATTACTTTTAGGAGGTTTCTCGAACAGGAACTTAAAGGCTTTTATGTATTTTGTTTCTTATAAAGTAGTTACTTTAAGGATCAATGTAACTTGGGTCAAACTAAAAGGTTTTGCTTTGTTTTATGAAAAAAATAACAAGATTGTAGGCACCGGAAGGATATTGGTTCCCACGGAAATTGAGTTTGTTGTGAACTTTCTGGTTGGTATGCCAACGTAGACGAAGGAAGGAGTAATACAATTTCCAAATGATCAATATCAGGTTAACATATCTAACCTCGGTTTATTCATGGAATTTCCTAATGTTAATTCACTTCTACAATCTTCAGATTATCTTTTCCACGGTTCCGTATAATATAACAGTTACTAATAGTTTCTCGTTTTCTATAATTGGTACTTAGTCGGAAACTAACGCTACTAAACATTGGAAATCAGCAAGACGTTTAATTACATTCATTACTTTCAGCATCTTTACGATTCTCGTGTATACGCCAAGTTCGTGTTACTGTATCTACAGTTCTGTTTAGCACAACAAATTAGCGAAATTACTCTCTTCGCAGATAAACTTTACGCTTTAAACCTACCAAGTTGGTTACAGCATCTATATTTATAATAACAAACTCATTGTGAACTCTACTGTCTTCATCTAAGGTAGAATCTTCAGTGGTGTTAGGTTTGTTCTTGGCAGTTGTAATTTTGTTTTGTTGGGTACACGTTTCACGGATTACCATCTGTTTACTTTCATGCTCTTGCAATTGTTAGTGCAGGTCATGTCATAGTATTGCGCGGAGATCCAGCGAATGCTCGGGGCTCTTGGGGGTCACCAGCTAGCGCTCTTACTAATTAATACCTATTGTAATTAATTACTTATGAATTGCTGTCTTTCGGAAAATGTGCGACTTTGACTCTGCAAGTCCTAGCATTGCTGCTTTTATTTTCTCACTAAATTATTGCCTGTTTAATGTTTTTGAGATACAAAGAAAAATAAATGTTTCTTTGTTGTTTTTTTTTTGTGAAATTGCTTGCAAAGTTAAAGTAACAAATATTTTGCTTTCCGTGTTTTCCGCTTCTAAAAAGATTAATTGTTATTCTTTGTAAGTTGCTGAACGATGTAACAATCGGATTACGAAGTAATTAAAATGTAGGTAAGTCGAGTTTCTTTTTGTTCATAATTATTCTAAACATTAGTAAAGTTATTTATTATGCGTGGGAGTTCTTGCGTTAAAACCTAAGTAAACCGAGTAAAGATATCTAAGTAATTAAGTACAGTAACATTGCCTAGGAAAATACGTTCTTCAGTTATAATCACAAATCATGCCTGTAATTCTCGAAGGGACCTGTAATCACACTTAAATTTCAAGCTAACTTTAGTTAGTCCCACATTATATAGACAAGCGTAGTGCCACCAAGCAGGTGGTAAAAACCCAATAACACTTTGCTTGACATGGGAATCGAACCGAAGTCCTCAGTTCAGCAGTAGCAGCCACTAGAACAACGAGGCGGTTTTCATACAACAATCCTTGTTAAATAAAACGTAAACATCATTTGCTATGTATGCAGCGCGGTTTAATAACACAAAGTTATTCAAAGTTTTCTCAAGTAAATTAGATTTTCTAATTTCTTCACACTTAAGTGTTGGTGTAATTTCGCCATGTTTAAGTCTTTTCCCTTATTTCTTGCCTTCGTCTAATGTGGTTTTAGTTAAATGTTTCGTTATGTAGGGCGTAGTCATTATCTTCAGGTTTGAGTGAATCTCCAGATCACCTCATCTGTGATCCAATTTATGATATAGTTTTTCATCTTTATGCGGAAAAACTTTAACAGAAATAGTTGCTAAACCTTTGTTTTTTTTTCGATTGGGTTTCACGTTAACAGAATTGTTACTTTTAATTATTTACGGACTTTACGTGTTCTATTCCAATCGATTGCACAAATAATATATTTATTTCTTGGTGAGCTGATTTGTGATCTACTTTAAAAAAGTAGCTCAGTTTAACCTAAAACCCTTCGGAAAATTACTCTCTCTATAATGAAAAGGCTAATTAAGTTCGGCTCACATTCTTATTTTCACTGACACCCTTTCTATTTCAAGACATTCTCCGTATCAACCATTGTCTGCTATTTATTTCCTTCACCGATTTCATCTTCTCGATAAACCAGTCATTTACACCGCAGTATGAAAGCAATGTTCAATGAGAGTGCCGCAAATGGCTCTTTGCCTCCGTGGCTCCGTCTAGCGAATTACCTGCCATCTTTAACCATTGTTACTAAGTACCATGTTTGGTCTCTTTGGACTCATCTCAGTTTAAATTATGACCTTCGTTGGACCGATCCGATTTAATGGGTGAAATTTTTGCCTTCGTATGATTGACTATGTTACTGTTACTTTCATCTGTATTCAGTTTACGTTCGGTTTTGTTTGAAGTACTGCGATGACGATCCGTTTTATCAAATTCTTTTACATGATTTTCTCTTTGAAGTGGAAACGAGGATAGTTACTGTTTTTTGTGTTTGTTTGTTTCCTTTCACCCTATCTACTTTGTATAAAACATACAAAAAATACCACGTGAAGATACACGGATACGACAGCCTTAATTTAGCTGGGTCAAACATAACCACAGAACGGTTTTAAGTTTTTTAAACTAAAATGTGTGCTTTCCCTACTTTTGGCTTGAATTTGTGTCTACTATTTTGTTTTGCTCTAAAACAGCGAACGTTGGGATCTAATCTAGCGTACAGTAAATCCGATATAACAGTTCTCTCGTTGAGTTGCGTGTACGAAACAGTTTGTAGTTCGGCTAATGGTTGTCAAGCACGGAAGCGGCCGATCGTGGACCTTTAACCTCTCAGCAAATTATTGGTATAAATAATAAAATTACGACTTTCTAAACGGTTATTAAGAGTCACTTAGCACAGTTTTGGACAATGTGATGTAAAGGTAGGTTAGTGGCGTCTCGTTGTTTGGTGTCGTGACGCGAACGCGCGCGTTTTTGCGCGTTCAATCTCACTTTCACGTCATGTCCTTATTAGTCGGATATTGTTCAAAATTTCGATTTCGTTCGGATGCCGCGGGCACCGGGTCCGATTATGTTCTAAAATCGGAACAGTAATAGTTTCTTTGTGCCTCGTTGCGGTTGAATGCTTGTAACGCATTAAGGCTCGAAGCAGCTAGTCTTCTGACACGCGATTTTAGTGTTTTTTTTTATTTTACATAGCTAGTGGAAGTCTGAGATTCTTTCCAGTGCATTAACCCTTTCTTATATGGCTGCAGTTTATTTGCATTGCTAGAACTTGTACTACGTAGATATTTTGTGTCAAATGCAAAATAATTTTAAGGCAAATATCAAGTCAACAATTATTCACAAACCCGGAATGCAAATAAGGAAGACCATGCAGTTTCATTAATTTTCAAGAATTGGAAGGTGTGAAAATCAAAATGTCATCGTCACTAGAAACGAAGATGACAATGAATTATATTATCTTGCTAATATAATACGGAAACTCTATCTTCTACGTAGCAGTATTGCTTGACCCTGGCAATGTGCGATAATTTGCAGAGATTTGTATCTTTGAGCTTTTCAGCATTGCATAATTATTTCGCAACATTGTATAAATTAATTTCATTGTATTTACTGAGGATCCTTGCTAAAATGCTAATTGAAGCTTGTAGGTAAATTCAGTATTGCTTTAACCAGAAGAAGGTTGGATGCGAGATGTGACCATGGCTTTATACTCAGCCCTTCTTCAATCTAGGTAAGGGCGTTGGATCGTAGGTCTTGCTAGGTACTTTTTTTCTACAATCTGGTGTAATAAAGTCTACCTGGCTTTTACAGGCCCAGTGACCGTAGGTGCCTCGTGCTTAATTTACAATCTATTCCTTTTCTGCTGATTGACTACTCCTTACCCACAACGCCCACGAGACAGATCTAGGTCTTACATCAAGTTAGACGTGTATACCGCTGTCCATTGATCGCTGCAGCGTTTTACAGATGTAAAGCGCACCAAGGTGTAAATTCTCATATCAACTTTGCCGAGCTTCTCGCTCCATTTATGTCGCCATAAAACTTAAGTAGACGGTCAAGTTGAAAGGCGAGTCGGCTTGCTCCTCTGTGCGGTGTAATCTCAAGAACCATTAAGTTTTTAGAGGTGATTTGCATCCTACGCATTTGTAGGAACGTTATATTTTGCAGGTTACTTTTACCTATCCCATGGAAAGACAAGAATGGGAGTTCTTATGTAGTTAAACTTTTTGCTGGTCATGACTATACTTTGCTAGCTGTATACACCCTTTCTTTTAAAGGGCAGTTTATATATGTCACCGTAAAATTGTCAAATACGTTGTATATAATTGTAATATCTCTAGCGATATTGTAAAGTCTCGAATTATTGTCAAACGAACATACTGTTTACAATAAAACGCATTATTTTTCGTGAAATGCATGCGATGGTAGTCAACTCACGCGGTGTGGAGGGAAGGAGGGGTCCCCCTTGCCCAGTGGTACCACTCTCATGAAAAGATACTGTGCCATTTCTGAGAAATACCGATTAATATAACCTAACCTTAAAACACTTTATATTCCCCTAAAAAGCGTAGTCGACGGAGCCCCGCTTCGCGGGGCCCCTATTTCCGAGTGCAGGGTTTAAAGGAACCTAACTAACCTAACGGGGGGGTGCCCCAAGTCCCGATTATGTGGGCAGAGATACTTCCGTATGTTCAGTTGACAATAATTTGAGAGTTTACAATATCGCTAGAGAGAAACACGTTATATTGTAATATAACGTGTTTGACAATTTTACGGTGACATATACATAGTTTTAATTAACACTGAAAACGGGTGTTTATGGCGTTTTCTTACAACCACCATGATCACGTATAAACTGAAGCTTGATTGCGGGTGGGTATTTATGAGACAAATTGGTCTACCTGGCTTTCTTGTTCGTTTTTCGTGTTCATGGTAAGCATTCCGTAGCATTGGGCAGAAGCGCACACTGCTTGATAGACAAAGGTCTCTCCTCTCATCATTCGCCCTTATACTCGATCCTTGACGACTTCATCCTACTGCTACCTGCCACCACATGAAGATTGTCACTTTACCTACTCTTATTATAATAATATCTACTTTTACTTTTGTGTAAGTTCTTCCTAAAATGTAAGGTGTGTTCAGGCCCTAACTAACCAGCCCCGTCGCCGCATCGTCGGTCAGCCAGGAAGCGCCGGCGCACGATCACCCAGGGCGTTGGTTTTTCGTGACCCACTGTAGATCTTATTATTGCCTCACTAAATGAAATTACGTGCCGCTTAACCGTTAGTGTATCGAATGAACTTTTCTAATCAGCTCGACCAGTGTTGCAAAAGTTTTAGTTATGCAGGAGGTTAGGAAGTGTAAGATTGTGCTTCTAATTTTTTGAAATTGCGAAATGTCATAGGATTTTTCGTACTAAAATTATCTCAGTAATAACGTCAAGGTCTTGATGTAACTATATGTAGCGCGAAATTTCGCTGACCACTATTTCTGTTGTTATTCATGAAACTCAGGTATCAAGATGGAGCCGGTCAAGTTTCTTGCAAAACAACAACTTGCGGAGGAATTCAGAACAAAGGATATGTTTCCTGTCTATTGTGACTTTATGTTGCATCTTTGCAGATGCAAACAAATAAGCAACAACTCCCAAATAAGGGTTCATTTTTCAAAGTCAAAGTCAAAATAATTTATTTGCAGTAAATGTGGTACAAAAGGTGGTAATCAAAACTTTTAGTGCGATGACACATTTCGCCATAAAAATAGCATGCAAATATTAATAAACACAAACTATAATACCTATTTCTAATTTTAATTATCTAGACACAAAACAAAACAACAAAAATAACAATTATAATTATACCTACATACCTACTACAAAAGAACTTTTAACATATTAAAGTATCTAAGAAATTCAACAAATATTGTAAGCATAATAAAATTTATTCTTTAAATATAAAAACCTAACATCATAAAACCGGCCAAGAGCGTGTCGGGCCACGCTCACTGTAGGGTTCCGTAGCTTCCCAGACCATTAAAAATACCAACATTTTTCGTCAGCAAAAATAACTTTGTTTTTCATAGTATTTGTATGAAAAACAAAGTTATCATTTGCGTTTTTTTGAAAAAGTGCTATATAAATCAAAAACTATTCAACTCATCAAGTTGAAAATAATTTTCCTAGAAAGTTCATATAAAGGTCTACTTCTGTGATTTTTTTCATATTTTTTAAACTTATGGTTCAAAAGTTAGAGGGGGGGGGACACATTGTTTTTGACTTTCGGAGCGATTATTTCCTAAAATATTAATATTATCAAAAAATGATTTTAGAAAACCCCTATTCATTTTTAAATACCTATCCAACAATATATCACACGTCAGGGTCAAAATTAAAAAAAAAATCGCTCCCCACTTTACGTCTGGGGGAGGTACCCTAATAAAAATGTTTTTTTAAATTTGTATTTTTGCACTTGGTCGGCATGATTGATATACATATTGGTACCAAATTTCAGCTTTCTGGTGCTAACGGTCACTGAGATTATCCGCGGACAGACAGACAGACAGACAGACATGGCGAAACTACAAGGGTTCCGTTTTTTGCCATTTGGCTACGGAACCCTAAAAATGGGTAATTCTCTACAATTCAATTCGATAGTGATATGACTCATGTAGCAAATGTTGGATTTTTAGAGTGACTGTCCATAAACTCGTAACTTTCAAAATCGAATATGGAAAATGATCTCAGATCTTGCTTGATCGTTATGGCAAACACGGAACCTTGATCAAATTGCACTTGACTATCAATATCTGTATCGCTGAATTTAAAATGTGAATTACTCGTTTCACTAGCGGAACTCAGCGATATCGTGGAAATCGCAAGCGCATTTTCTTCAAGCGTCGTTTTAGCGGCTTTCCTAGAGATCAGGAGAAAGCATTTGCCTTGCGGCCTATTTCTATCCATATCTCTGTCACATTACAAATTAACTTTCGAAGCTTCTGCTTCGACATGTGATCAGTCAGACGTTGATAACCGCTCATTGAGTGACGCTGAGAAAATGTGGAAAAAGTTGTTGTACAGCCTAGTAGTTTCGACGACTCATTTGTAAAAAATAGTTTAGCTTGAGAGGGAAATCTATGAAGTTTCATAAAATTTAATCGTGAAAGTCTAGCGAGAGTTTGAGCTGTAAGCTTTCGCTCTATATTTTGCCTTAATAAATTATAACACACGATATATTGATCCGGTACAAGATGAAATGTGGGGCATACAAATATTTCCTTCGATGTGGAGAATGAAATCGCTACTGCCTTCAATGTTCACTGTACGTGTCCATATTTCCTTTCCAACATTGACAACTGTGTTCATGTTTTTCTCAAATACATATTTGCGTGTGACAGACAGATAAGCGGACACTGACATGTGTTGATAATATCTGCATGTCTTGGGCTGCACTGATGAAATCATATGTCTCTTGCATTTTGTTTATCTTTGCCATCTATTGTGTTGTTTATTTAGCCTTAGGAACTTGAGAACATAGACGGTACTTGAGTATCAGTTGGATGTCCTTTGAATAGTGCATAAAGGAACCCTTGACCGAACAATTTAAATGTAAGAGGCCAATCATGAATTAAGACCTTTTTACAATTTATTTATTAAAAGTAAAGTCTACATTAAATAAAAACCGGCCAAGAGCGTGTCGGGCCACGCTCACTGTAGGGTTCCGTAGCTTCCCAGACCATTAAAAATACCAACATTTTTCGTCAGCAAAAATAACTTTGTTTTTCATAGTATTTGTATGAAAAACAAAGTTATCATTTGCGTTTTTTTGAAAAAGTGCTATATAACTCAAAAACTATTCAACTCATCAAGTTGAAAATAATTTTCCTAGAAAGTTCATATAAAGGTCTACTTCTGTGATTTTTTTCATATTTTTTAAACTTATGGTTCAAAAGTTAGAGGGGGGGGGGACACATTGTTTTTGACTTTCGGAGCGATTATTTCCTAAAATATTAATATTATCAAAAAATGATTTTAGAAAACCCCTATTCATTTTTAAATACCTATCCAACAATATATCACACGTCAGGGTCAAAATTAAAAAAAAAATCGCTCCCCACTTTACGTCTGGGGGAGGTACCCTAATAAAAATGTTTTTTTAAATTTTTATTTTTGCACTTTGTCGGCATGATTGATATACATATTGGTACCAAATTTCAGCTTTCTGGTGCTAACGGTCACTGAGATTATCCGCGGACAGACAGACAGACAGACATGGCGAAACTATAAGGGTTCCGTTTTTTGCCATTTGGCTACGGAACCCTAAAAACAGATATACTTAAAGGAAGAAGAGTGAAGGTATTTCTAAAACCAACATGATGCAACTCACATCGATAAAGAAAGTTATAAGAGATAAGGTATTTTGCAAGCGAGCAAATAAGTACTGCAAAGTACCGCTGACATCAAAATAGGTTCAACAAGTTTCTGAAGTGAAATAATTACTAACACAAGTATACTCAAGTACAAGTGCAGACACAGTAGTAAACACCGAACAGTTATTAAATGATAAGAATCAGACGATATCTCGATAAGTTTTACAGTTTTCAAGTAAACACTATCAAGAATGATGAAAATAAAGTTTACGATCGATTGTTCTTAGATAATCTGTGGTTATCTGATCGTTTCCACGATTTTGATGTTATAATCTAATTTGAAATTAGTAGTTGCGTTGGTAGTAGTTTTGTAAGATATAATTTTATTATTGCTCCTAGCTTTATAGTGTTTTGCTACTTTATTATCATTATTGCTAATAAAGCAATAACAAGCAAGCATCAACCTGTCATTCTGCTCCTAGTGTTGCTACCCTATTGTCTAGTCCACTTGTATGGATATACTCATTGTGCACTTACAAATGAGCGCGCGATTCGTCATCTGTGAGAGATAAATGACTAGTTTTGGGTTCCATATTGAGTGATTCGACTGTGGGATGATTATGCGTCACTGGGATTTCTGTTACTTCTTTTTTGAAATACCTGAAACTACTTTATTTAGACTGAGAAAATAGCCTATTCGACTTAGGTTACTTAGGTTAGGGTTAATAAAATTGTCCCCTTTCGTGATACAATGATATGCCACACGAAACTAAGAATTTTGTTATCTTCAAGGTCAAACTCACTAATAGCATGAATAAAAGGAACCCTATAAAGGTTGACGGCGAAAAATGCCGTAATGATTACATTAGTTTTAGCACTGTTACCCCACGTAACAAAGGTTAGTTCATATTTCACACAATAACAGTTTCCGGCACGCATAGTAGCCACACGATACGTTTATTATCTGAATCACCTTTTATTAAAACAAGAACCCTTGTTTTAAACTTGCTTTCTGATTCAACAGTTCCAATGAATTTTATTTTAGTCTGATTTCGTTGAGAAGACTTTGGAATTTTGGATTTGAAAATGTCGATTGTCCGAAAACTTTTTTAATTATTGCTTCCAAAGGGAGAAATTCATAGCTTTGATGTGGATGTAATTGTAAACGAAGGAGGTTTTACGTTTGCGAGAGTATTGACTGGTTTTACGTCATTGGTGGCCTTGCTGTCTCCATTAACATGTTGACAGTCTGTGTCACCAAAGTGCTACAGATAGTGCTAAATGGTGGCAAAAATCAATAGATCCCATTAACGCAGGGTCGAACGTACGGCCTTGAGCGGCACCACTATCAGCCAAACAAACTGCTCCACTATACTTATCTTATCACCATCAACCGCGCATTCAGGTCAAGTGATGAAACGCCCTGCTTCGTTTGTGTGTCTCCTATGCCGATTAATTTCAGATTTACACACTTTTAATACGTTTTTAGGGATTATGTCTGTGTCACTGTTGGCCCAAATAGTTTCGAAGAGAAATCTCTTTAGGAATGCTTGGCGCAGGTTAATTAAACTCGTGAATATTCATGATCTTACTTTTAAGGGGTGAACGTAAAAACTTTAGTATCTAGACAGAATCTTAATCATTAAGTCTTGTAAACAATTTCGGTTTCCGCACTTTCATATTAATGGAGAGGGGTTTAGTCTGAAGCTGGTGTACTGAACATAATTACAGGAGTGAAATAGATAGCCTAAACTGACTAAATAGAGAAGCGAAAACATTATACGTACTAGAATATTACCTAAGATACTTCATCGTAACAGAGTTTTCCAGACGGTACGGTGCCTAAAACTTTGCCTGTTATCGGAACGATTATGTAATGTCATAACTGTAAAGTAATCAAGAGCACTTCTGGAGTATTAGTAGATTTCACGTGACGATAATATTTCCTCAAAACAATGAAGTGTTTGAATTCGCGAGTTTGTTTTGGTAAACTCACACGCCAGCACGCCTACGTCTTTGCTGCGTCGCCTTCGTCTCGCCGAAACGGGACAAATGGTCTTGTTCAATTAATGTTTGGACTGTTACAGTGTTGTACAAAACATTTTCAATGTGGGTTTGTTTATTGAAATGTTCGTAATTTTGCGGTGTTTCGCGATTTAGGTACTTGACATTTTGCGATTACGACTTGAAGGTTTCTAATTCCTCTGTGATGGTCGTTCTCATTGGATTCTGGTGTTGTCTAATTAATTTTGGTCTTAAATTTAATATTGGATTGTTTGTTCCAACTACATACGTTACAGGCACAGCTAACATGGCAAATACAGAGTATATATTTATTTCATTACCTAACCCATGTTCATTTGACGTTTATGCGTGACATTTACTTTATTGGACGTGATAACTTTCAATTTCTCTCTTACGACTTCTGATGGAACTTAATTACTTAGGCATTAGATCTTCTTTATCTTTACTCAGATCAATATAGCTAATAACAAGACTAATTTGATAAAATCTTGATTGCCATTCGCCATTAACACGTGAAAGAAATAGCTTGAATTAATTTACGGAAGCAATTTCAAAATGAAATAACATTCACCTATGAAAAAGTTATGTAACTTTTTACTTTAGTTTGTGGATAAAAATATATTATTAATTAGCTTCCTTATTAGGTCTTCAGTGTGAAGTAACTTTCTCATTTCAGATCAATTTATGATTTCTAACGACTTTAAATATTCACAGGAAATATTTTTTTACCTCTTTTTAATTACTCGTTTTTATTTTGTTCTTTATAGCAGCAGCAGTGTTCGTAATTAAAATGTATGCAAATATAAATTATGAAATCCATTCATTAATATCCTCAGAACAGTTATTCATAATAATAACAGACAATCAATGTCTCTTATAATTTTATTTGAAGCTAAAGTAACATCAAGACATTGCAGTACAACAGCCAAATGCAAACACGGGTGTGACTGAGAAATGATAACGTATCTCATATACAAATGAAATGCATAAGGCAACTGTTTGATTTAGAGCAACACAAGATAATGGAGTACACGCCGACAGAGTATGAACATTTTGCATCTAACTATGCAAAAAAAAAGGCAATGATGTCACCAAAACATCAAGTGTTTGGGTAGCACAGTTTGAGTGTTGTACTCACGGCAACTCATTGTTTGCCGTTCTCGATTTTAAGTGTGTACTTTAGGAAGTGACATAGAAACGGGTGTGAATAAAATTTTATAGATTCACTAGAGATTATCCGGACGCGTAGCTAGTTACAATAGACTAGTAACAAAACGAGGGAAAGGACTCAAAGTAACTAGAAATTTAAGATTATGTGTATAAAGGAAAATTATTAATGAAAATCGGCATACATAATGATCACATTCACGCTTTCTACCTCCAGAGAAGCTTGAAGCAGAGGAAATAAAATCTATGATATGTTACGGACTACATTGTAATGGTGTTAATGCTTTAACGGGGGAAAACTGGTGACAGGCTGCTAATCCTTAAACCACGAACAGTGGGTAACTTGATCCTAAATCTTAATGTATTTTAGCAGTAGGTTCTTACAGAATGCAGACTTAAAAAAATGAAGGTAGCTAAAGGCTTTAAATCCTACTTATTACCTGTCAATCAATAGATGTTTACTTCGTTAATCAATTCACAAAAAAGACAAGACAAAGTAACAGGAACTGCGCACAAAAATAATCAAAGTTTTTTATCCAGTAATTACAATTTAGTGAAGGATTAATATAAGGCAAGGACTTCTAGAATTTGGACTTACAGTGGGCGAGTATCGAAGCTTGGTAAATAAAAATCAGATTGTTGAAACATAACACCTACTTTGTTAGACAAAGCAGTGCCGTAAGCATTCGATAATATGTGGGCTGAAAGCCAACGATAACACTTATTCTCTGAATTGACTGGTTCATGATAAAAGTAAAATGATATATGGGCGTTGCAAATTTGGCAAATGATGTCATTAGCATGTCAGCAATGACCGAAGCCAAAGTTGGAAAGATCAGGGACACAAATTGCGAATCGGTCAATAACTACAGTATTTTATTGAAACAGCAATATCTGAAGCACTCAATGCAAGATCAAGCGGTCCTATTCTATCAACAAATACCAAATGATTTGCTCAAGGAAGTCAATGAGTTGCATTGTCATTATTTGATGAGCGTGGGCATTTGGGCAAGTGTCATTACACTTCCTAATAACATTTACATAATATTGTCAACGAAGGTCAATGTCTTGCTTGTTATCTACCTACACTATATCACTTACAACCCTCTTCAAGGTTACGTGTGTTTACTTATAAAGAATTCGTTAGGTTTATTCTTCCTCTATTGTACCATTATCATGATTTATTTAATTTACATCTGCTAGATCAAGAATATTGTATTTTTTTTCGTGTTCAGTATTATTTATTATTTAAACCTGCACCGTATTATTAGCATACATTCGAACAGCATTGCACTCTAGTGCTCTAGATTTGTACAGTATTCATCATATATCTTCTTAAGGTTTTATAACCAATGATTTTATGAGTTTTAAGGGGTTGATTCAGAACCTGAAGGAGGACTCGCGGGTTTACGGGAAGTAGAAGATCTGGAGGGAGACCTTCGTCCAGGAGTGGGGCAGAGCAGGCTAAATAAAAAAGGGAATGTTGATTTACTGCTTATCTACTTCATTAATACTTTTTTCTTAGATTTACTCCTTAACTCATATATAAATATCAACAGCGTTTCGATATTGTACCTCTCCACCGATCGAAAAAACGTTAATTCAAAGTTAAACGTCCGCAAACTTATTACATCTTACGTGTAGCTATTCCTTCTGTCGGTCTGTCGGTCCTCGTTGGAGCATAAATTGATTATATTCATCATTACGAGGGATCCGTACGTGATACTTAGGCTTCTTACGTGACGCCATCTTGCTTTTTGCCACCGCCCTGTGTTTGACACTGGTTTTGAGATAAAATGAGAATTTAATACAATATGTTGTTTTTTATTTGGTTTTTGTTAAACGTTGTCGTTACGGTTGGTTAGTGTTCACGTAAACGATGATGATTGTTTGGTAATGATGTAACTTTAGCTTTAAATACATTGTCAGAATAAGCTGTATTATAACTTTCAGTATTTGCATTTCTTTCTTAGCACTTTCGATGCGTATTGCCAGGCACTGCGCTTCAAATCAATTTATTGTTCTTGAATTAGAAGTAACCTGATTAACTTGAACAACCTGAATCTATTCAACCCGTTTGAATTCAACACCTGTGCGTATCCAACAGCTTGTTTCAATTCTTAAGACTTATGTAAATTAACTTCAACTTGTTACAAATTTAGACACAATACAACGAGGCGTTGAACTACTCCTACAATTCGATGAAACGGTAATCTAAACGCGAATATTTTTTGCATAATCAAGGGAATCAGATCGTGGAACGAGGCCCATTCGGTGGAACCTCTTTAATCTTCAAGTCTCCGCCACATATTTGCCGTCGCCATTTCAGGTACAGTTCGCAAATTGTCGATTCAGAGAAACGCGGCTGTATTTAGTTCAAGTTTAAAGTTGTCCAACTGCATCGGCAAGTTGGTTATATAAAAGTGTAATGTGTTATAATGTTATGCCAGGATGGGTTTGTCACGAGCTTGCGGGGGTGAACGCACTGCGCAAATACGTTCGCTCCGTTAAAATAAATCTTTGTACGTTTCATTATTTTTCATTACTATATGCCCCGTTGAAGATACTGTTATTATATACGTTGTTTCTATTTCGCGAACAATTATTTTTCTATTAGTGAACCACCCAGGCGATACAAGCTGCATTAAGACTACAATCGAAAGCTGCGATTTGCATGAAAATCAGATCAGTAGTTTTCAAGATGCTGGCATCCAAACGGCTCTATGTTAAGATGATTGATCACCGTATTGCGAATCTTCTTACAACGACCATAGTCTTCTGCGTACTTTGAAGTGTGAAAGGAAAATGTAATAGAATAATAATTAATGTACAGGTTATCTGTTGGACAGCGGCGTCTTTATGTTCATCAAAGTTAATCCAAAGATAACGGTCGAACTTAATGATCTCTGAAGTCATTATTATATTTAGATGATAGCTGAATTGTAAATAATAAGTCGTGTGCGTATCCGCATGTGGGAACACGTGAAACACTGAAACAGTTTATGATAGGTATTGCGAATTGTTCGGCGATTCAGCAATTACTAGATAAAGAGTTTGCCAAGGAACCACCAAATATTGAACATGACGTCGTCTTATATCAGAGTGGCGGAGAAATGAAAATACAGATATTAATAAATATTCGGAAAGTCATATTCATATTCCTTTTTGTTTTGTTTCACAATGTTAAAAAGGTGTTTATAAAGGCTTACTGCTAAGAACAATATTATGGCCCCTGTTAGGGCACTACAAAGCAAGTCCAGTGGTCTTCCAGAGACGATTCTAATCTAACACTAGTAATTGATTAATATTGGATCTTTCAGGCAATTTATCCAGATTGGTTCTCGAATAGGGGTTTGTGTTGACACGGCAAATAGTACTTATGTAACTAACGGTCCAAAGATTGCCATCTTACCTTCAAGTTATATTGAAGTAACTCAAGTCGCTACCGTTCGGAATTTTGCCCGTCATTGTAAGGGAAATGGCTTCATACAGACTTCGGCGCTTTCTGCGAACCAGTTCTCATAACCCAGATGTATTAGCGGTATAGTATCGATGGGTTTTAAAGTTTATTAAGTATTGAGGTGGCGTTTTGTTCTTAGGAAACGTACCGTCCCGGTTCTTGGGTATTGTAAAATTTGATGAGGAGCTCGTTGCTTAATAATAACACCCGCTCGGGTCGATCTTAAGGTTAAGCCATGCTTGCCTAGGATGGTCTGTGGATGGGTGACCACCGATAAGTAATGCATACCGGTTTCCTCCGTGCCTCGGAAAGCACATTAAGCTGTTGCGGCTGTCATTTTTAGATGTTTGCCAGTCGTTACAGGTAGTCAGTGGCCCAAAAAGTCTGACAACCAGTCTTACCAAGGGGTATCGTATAACCCAGTACGAACTGGGTTGTGGAGGTCAGATAGGCAGTCGCTCCGCGTAAAATACTGGTATTCAGCTGCATCCGGTAAGACTGAAAGCCGTCCCCAACATAGTTGGGAAAAGGCTAGGCAGATGATATTTTATTAAAGAGAAGTTAAGTTCGTCTGTCTCTTGCGCCACTGCGATCTGATTGCCAAGTAATGGCCAAATTAACGATAGTATATCATATTAATGTTCTCCATTCATTGGATGCTTATTCCGCAGGATGTTTACTCGGTTACATGATGACTGTTACAGCAATAAGTACATAATAATGTCATGAATAATTTTCGCCCGTTACGAATTTAACTAAAGGTTCGATGCGTGACCGCTCCCCATAAAACGAAAGGTCAATAGCATCAGTGCTGGGTTTAGTGGAGGAGTTGCAAAAATGTTCGCGTAGGGTACTTTTTTATTTGGTTTAGTATAGTTTTATGGGTAGTATTATTATTTTCATTACTTTATCTTGTTTTGGAGTTTCTCAATTAGATTGGTTTTTTGTCTCTTTCGTGATTGGTTACGTAATTTGAAGGCTTCATGAAATAAATTGGGACACTGTCTCTTAATTGATTTCTGACCTTTAAAGGTTCTACGGCTTCCCTACAATATATTGACGATTGTTGACCTTACATCTAGTTTATTAATAGGTACTCATTTGATTGGTTCGGTACACAAGTTTTTTTGCTTGCGTAACACTTACGGAGTATGACTGGAAATTAAGACAATAACATAAGCCTTCTTTTCAGTACTTCAGTACTAAATTCACCTACAGCAATCACCTGCTGGACAAAGGCCTTCTCAATCGCACGCCACTCAACTCGATTCTCAGCAACTTTTATCCAGTTGCTTTTTAACTATACTTTTCTTTTTAACTTTCTGTGGCAGAGCTCAAAAGTAGCGTAAGGGTTGAACTTCATCTAGCAGTTAGGAATCTGCTGCCGACCGCATCATCGATGCTGGCGTGTGCAGTGCATAGCACTCCCGCTCATTTTCTCGCTCTAGCAAATTACGGTTTTGAGCAAAAAATGGATAGGAGTTTGGAAAAGAGCGATTCCGTGAATTTTCCCTTTGATGAAGTCGAATCAAATATGAGTCACCACAATTCTACTGTAACATTTTTTGTACCAGTTTGTATTGCAATATAAATAATCCGCGCATTCACCTGTTCACAAAGATAGCCTGACGTGCTTCTCGTTAGCGACGGCTCGTAAAATGGAACGTACCGCAACTGCTCTTAGATACACCAATAGAAGCGAAGTGCGGTGATAGGGGAGACTGTGTTTGTCTGTCTCAGCCGCTCATCTTTAAAATTACTGAGCCGTTTTTGAAGTACCTACCTAAACGCTGAGTTTTTCTTTTTTTTGGAGAGGTTTGGAGGTTCTGGTAATCTTAGCTCATTACATCTATAGATTAGAGATGGATTCTGCCAGAAACGTCATCAAAAGTCTGGTTTCTAATCTTCTAAGGTTAGTCCTGCCTGATCTCTAAAAGTGACGACTTTTGAGTTAGGTGACTCTTTCTTCCATAAAATATCATTAATTTACAATTTAAATAACCTCTGAAACTTTTAGCTACGTTAAATAACAAACTAAGGTCGAAATCCACAGTTACGGTACGAGCGTACCTAAAAATTCAGTTAGATGGGCGGACAGGAAGTGACGTTAAAATTGTCTGAAACCGGGTCGGGCCGGGTCGTTTCGCTAGTGCTGCATGCATTGATTGTGTTATGTGTGCACCGTGAAATTGTCGCTAGGTCGCTGAGGTCGATGACCGGTTGACAGGCGGTGATTCAACGAGCAGACTTTTGATTTTTAGAGGAGGGATTTTGTGGGGATTATCTCGTGAAAAACATTTGCAAGGTTTACCTTTACTTACATGTTTTAGTAGCAAGAGGTTTTTACACCTTTTCCTTGTGAAATTTCGTGGTAGATAATTGACGCAGTTGCACAATCTTAAGAAGAAGTTTCAAACCGTTAGTTCCTCGTGGCTAAATAATAATAAGCCGTGCTTACCTAGGTTGGTGGATGGGTGACCACCTTTATATATCGAGTTCCCTCCGTGCTTCGGAAAGCACGTTGTTGGTCCCGGCTGTCATTTGTAGATCTTTGACAGTCGTTACAAGGTAGTCAGTGGCCCAAAAAGTCTGACAAACAGTCTTACGAAGTGGTATCGCCCAGTATATAACCCAGTGTGAACTGGGTTGTGGAGGTCAGATAAGCAGTCGCTCCATGTAAAATTCTGGTATTCAGCTGCATCCGGTTAGACTGGAAGCCGACCCCAACATAGTTGGGAAAAGGCTGGGCAGATAATGATGAAAATATGACTATTCTAGCAGTTACTAAGAGTTACTTACGGAATGTATTTTGATATGAATGTTACCATCTAGTTTGAAGCAGTTTATGTGCCTTAGGTCCATGTTCACCAAAAAGATGACGTTCTGATTATCTAAAAACAGCTGTTTAAAACACATTTTTGTATGGGAACATGTCACAGTGACAGCTGTTTTTAGATAATCAGACTGTTATCTTTTCGGTGAACATGGACCTTCGTCGTCAGAGTTTTGAATTAAATTATTTGTTGATGGGTAACAACAATACACTCTTTACTATTTACAAGATGATGTTAGGTGACTGCCTCGTTGGTCTAGTGGTAGCAGGCACGACTGCTGAGCGTCCTGGGTTCGATTCCCGAGTCGTGCAAAGTGATATTGGGTTTTTCCATCAGGAATTTCTCAGTGGCAGCCACGGAGTATATATTTGCGCCCGTTGGATGGCAAAAGGCTCGTTCCCTATTACATGGTATTTAAACATAACTGGCGAAATTTGTGTACTATTAAGTACACCTCTACCCAGGGACTTAAAAACACCTTCATAAAGGTTACAGAATTATAAGTGTTCCTTACATGTTGAATAGGCTTGTTAACTGAAAAAATCTAATTAGTACGTCACTTAGATTATCAAAAAATATTTGACCCGTATTTTATCTTTTGTCACATAAAACAAAATTGACGAAGATACGACGCTTTTAAAATTCCCAATACGTCACTGTTCGGTATGATTCTTAGTGAGTACTGACGTCACGAGCGCCCACTCGCGAGTTTTGATGCGTTTTATCTTTGTCAATATTCGTTGATTTACAAAAACAAAAAATACGTGTCCATTATTTTCTAATACTCTAACTGACGGACTAAATAGATTTGCAATTTATTGATGTTGGAAACAAGCCTATTGGTAACAGAATCAAATATGCAACACTTATGAATGTGTTTTCAATGTGTTAACCCAAAACACTTACAAACGTGTAACCGTAACATATCTGTAACAAATATAAAAGATTTAACAGTGTTAATAAGTGTATAACAGGTAAACTCAGCGTTGCCAAATTTACAATGCACTTATTTATGGTTAATAAGCATTAGATAGCCGAAATCTAGTCGTAGTCTGTTGTAAAACTGATTATTTCAGTTACACATGTTAACACTTATTAACACATATAAAAGGTTACAGTTTGGTTCGGTAACATTATTGTATCTGTTACATCTAAAATTGTTTTTCTGTTGAAACTGTTTTAAAAACAGTGTTAAAACACACATTATTACGGTTACAGTTTGTGTCCCTGCCTCTACCTAACGGTTCGGGGTTTACATGCGTGATGTTATGATGTTAGGATGTCATTCACCGTATAAAAAAATTCTCTTGTTAGGTCACCATAGATCTATGTACTTACAGCGGTTGATTACGTACACGACTATGACAGTTAATAGAGTGTGACCATTTTGTCATGGTATTCGCTATGTGGGGATGTAATGTGACTCGTCTTGTTATCGTTTTTAGGGCATAACGTTGAGCGAACTGAGTGATTCTAAGCTAAAAGTTGACGAGTCATCTTGGCGATTGGTTTATGCTTCAGAGCAGAAAAAATCGCTATATGAGGGTTCTTACAGACATTGCCAACGATACACTGCGGTGCGGTCGGGGTTGACTGCAAGCGTCGCCACCCGTCGACGGCAGTCGTCGACAGGTGGCGACGGCTGCAGTTTATCTGCCGTTAGCAACGTGCCGCTCGTCTATAAGAACCCTATTAGGCGTAAGGGAAGATTTAGGTTCTGTAAGCTTTTGGAACTTTCGTAGCGTACGGGACATACAGTTCCTTTTTGCACTGAAGTAAATGACAAAAATCTTGTCATCCACTGATGACAAGATTTTTGACACATGAATGACATTTGCAATATTGTTAGAAGATACTAATAGTATGACGGGAATAGTAAAGTCGCTTTAAAGTTTAAAGGTTTTCGATAGGAAATAGCTACGACTTTAAATGATCTCGGAAATGATGTAGAAAAGAACACTTTGGCCTTCTTTTTTCGTATATTCCAAGTAATCTTAACAAAATTACATGCTATTTTTTCAACATCATACTCATTTTTAGGGTTCCGTAGCCAAATGGCAAAAAACGGAACCCTTATAGTTTCGCCATGTCTGTCTGTCTGTCTGTCTGTCCGCGGATAATCTCAGTGACCGTTAGCACCAGAAAGCTGAAATTTGGTACCAATATGTATATCAATCATGCCGACAAAGTGCAAAAATAAAAATTTAAAAAAACATTATTATTAGGGTACCTCCCCCAGACGTAAAGTGGGGAGCGATTTTTTTTTTAATTTTGACCCTGACGTGTGATATATTGTTGGATAGGTATTTAAAAATGAATAGGGGTTTTCTAAAATCATTTTTTGATAATATTAATATTTTAGGAAATAATCGCTCCGAAAGTCAAAAACAATGTGTCCCCCCCCCCTCTAACTTTTGAACCATAAGTTTAAAAAATATGAAAAAAATCGTAAGTAGACCTTTATATGAACTTTCTAGGAAAATTATTTTCAACTTGATGAGTTGAATAGTTTTTGAGTTATATAGCACTTTTTCAAAAAAACGCAAATGATAACTTTGTTTTTCATACAAATACTATGAAAAACAAAGTTATTTTTGCTGACGAAAAATGTTGGTATTTTTAATGGTCTGGGAAGCTACGGAACCCTACAGTGAGCGTGGCCCGACACGCTCTTGGCCGGTTTTTTTGCTTAATGTTTAGTAACACAAATTAAAGCGATTATTTCATTGTTACAGATGACAGCAGCAGAGAAGAAGTTTCTTCAGAGCAACAGGTATGATTACGAGTTATTATAGTTTTAATTGGAGCTTACTGTGTTGTTATCTTAACGGTCTGTTCACACAGTGAGAGATGAGTAATTGATCTGAGCTAGATATGTGCAAAGCTGAGGTGAAGTTAAATGTCAGATTCGATGCTAATTTGGGAGGCCTAGTACAAAGTGTGTTAACACGACCGTGTTCAGTATATCATTCTGAAGGGTCTACCCTTCATAGCCGAACGTTTTATGATATAATATTATTTTGCATACCAGCTGACAGCATAAACTTCATTTCGCAGAAAATCGTTTGGCAGATACTCATTTCTTATACGTTCAAAACTCATAATTTTGTAAGTCAGAATCATCTTTTGGCATAAATTTCATATTGAGAGTCATCTAAACTATCATATCTCAGAAAGTTTCCATTTAGAATCATCTTTTGGCATACATTTCATACGCATAATAATGGATACACTCATCTATCACATCACAGAAAATTCATAAAATCAGTTGATTGTGAACACTTGGTTTTTATTTCCTTGTAAGAAGCAGGCAATCATGCAAACGAGCATATTACGTGCATGTAGCAAGCATGCAGCATGCAAGCAGGCATGGTTTCTGTCACAGCTCCGACGTTGCGGGGCTCCGGCGGTTCCACGCGAGCTTATAGTCGCGAGCGAGTGTTACAACCACCTGCTCCTCAACTCGCGGCCCGCCTCGCCCCTCCGCGCCTACTACTACACTCTAGGTACTCATTCACGTTGACTCGCGGGCGCGGTGGCGGGTGCGGTCACGAAATATCAAACATAAACACATAAACGTGCGGTCTAAGTAGCGGGCAAGCTAGCGACTGGCGCGCGCGGCGGGCTCGCGGCAATATCAAACGCGTGAGATGTTTGTGTGTGTTCACGTCGAACTAGCGGCGGAGCGCGCGATTTACTCGCGACGTCAGGTAAGTTCAACCAGTAATGAACTTGTCGCTAGAAACGGACTCGCGCAAACGCCTGGCGGCCAATGTGAATACGAACTCGACACGTCTCCGCGCCATCCCCCGGTGCCGCGCCCGCGCGTTCCTTCCTACGTGAACAAGTACTAGGGGTAGGGCAGACATGTCTTCGTGGAGTCGGTTTTGGAGCGATTGGTATCTGTCACTAACTTTTCTAGCACAACATATTGACTTTTAATTTTAAATTGTGTGTTATGCCAAATCAATTTCGGAGCATCAATATTCTGCCAAATAGATTCTGAACCCATAGAAACTTTTCGTCGGCTAATATTAAAAACAAAACAATTGTTTCCCACAAAACTGCAATACCTACTCGGTCGAAATTTTTGGGACAGATGATTTAATAGTTAGGTATTTATCCAACATGTGAGGAAAGTTCGTTTTTCCTATGAGTTTTGATTTTGAGTCTTGAGCGAACGAAGGATTGAAAAATAGAATCACGAGCGCAGCGAGTGATTATAAATTTCAATCCTGAGTAAGCGAAAGACTCAACAAAACGAATAGCAAATGAACTTGCTCACATGTTGCATACAAAACTTTTCACCACTCCCAGCAAGAAAGTATTCAGTCATCATAGGTAAATAAATTAATGTTTCTGAACTTATACACTTACAATAATTTGATATTTTTTTTTTAAATCATTAATCTTAACTTATAAATATTTCTACCCTAAGCATAAAATTATTTATTTTTTAAAATATTGTAGCAAACCTTCTTTATAACCACTAGCGACATATGTTAAGTAATAGGGATACTACTTAGTGCCGCCTATTCGACACTAGATGGCGCTGTACGAATACGTCACGATCCTGAATCGCGGTGTCAAGATTCTCCGTGATGTATTGACATCTGCTAGTATATTATTTTTTTTTTGAGACTGAACTAGCATTTCATTCGTGGATTACGTCCTTTTTGAAATGATCACACGAGACTGTTAATGTTACTGAACCTGCGTATTTTAATAAGACAGATTGTCATTTTATGAATTAGAGGACCAACAGTTCCTAACCTTCGTCCTTCCTGGGAAAAGGTTTTCGGGACTCGTCCTAATTTGTACACTTGTCGGAAATGAATCTTGATCTTTGTGCCGGAAAACGGTGACCACATCCTCCACCTTTATCCTAATATCTTTAAAACTTAACTTAAAAAAATCAGGCAAGGTTAGTTTCTGAACGGGATCATTACTTTCCTCACTGTTTCAGTAGAGGAAAGGCACTTCTTTCGTGCGGGAGTGGTGAAAAAAATAAAACATCGACGAAAACTTCTATGTGTTCAGAATGAAGTACTGAATATGCGAAGTCCTTTCCCAACTGTATTAGGGTCGGCTCCCAGTCTAACCGGATGAAGCTGAATATCAGTAATTTACATGGAGCGACTACACAATTTTTCATCAAAATTGATTAATAAAGTGCCCTGCCATATATATTATAGCGGGAAAACATTGAGATAACTCAATCAACACGCACAGTCGGTAAAACAGTTGAATCTAGGACCTTCGTCATACTTGTTGGTTAATATTTAAAACAGTATTTGGTTTCGCCTGTAAAAAAGAGTGTTTTGCATTTAGTGACAAGGCCCTGCACTGACGCTGAAGACGTTATGTAACTTTAACCAAAAGAAACGATTGTCATTTTAAGTGTAAACATGGCCCACTCTAATTAATCGAGTATTTATAACAACTTGATTAGATACCGTTAAGTTAAATTTATTTATAACCTGGTAATCTTTAACCCAATTCTTGCACTATCTCCTGATATCAAACGACTGCATTTTTTTGATGACACTATTTCATAAATCCTGTATTATGTGAACCAATAAAATATTACGCACAATGATGTCGAAATGTTGTATTTTTTTATATCAATTTCCGTAATTTTACGAGTCAACGGATATATTGTAATCTGCGTCGAATTCAAACGTTTAGATTAGGTTACTGGGATGACACATGTCACTTTAAATTGTTTTGATTTACGCACAATAAAAATTGAAAATGCTACTTCAGCTGTACAAAAATTTTGACTACTAACACGTAATAAAAACCTGTCATCCTATTGATATTATAAATGCGAAAGTTTGTGGGTATGGATGTGTGGGTGTATGGATAGATGTTTGCTACACTTTCAGGCAAAAACTACTGAACGGATTTGGATGAAACTTTGCACACAGATAGTTTATAACCTGGATTAAAACATAGCATACTTTTTGTCCCGGTAGTAACATCCCATAGGACAATTATCAAGCATCACATGGACGAAGCTTCTGGCAAAAGCTATAGTTTCCTATAGATCTTCAATCAAATGTCTTTTCTATAGAGATGCAGGATCACTCCTCAAGAAACACAGGAATTGCCTTCTCCGCAAATCATTTCCAATCGAAACAGTCTCTGAATAATACCTCCATCAGCTACTACCCTCATTTCCATCCTCCTAAATCCTCCACATTACTTCACCTTATTTCTCGTTTACCCATCAAAATAATTCACCTTATTCCTTATAATAAATTCACGAGTACGTTGCCATACGTCGTTCCAATTCCCCCATTCATCCTGAACAGTGAACCGTCAGGTAGAGGACCACCGGTACCGTGTAGAGAGTTACCCCACACGATGTTGTCCTAGTCGCCATTTGTAAACTTGTCTGAACAACGGTTAACCTGTATTGTGTTTGGACGTAGGTAAATCGATTTAGGGTTATCTGGGTGAATATAGTTTTTATTCGATATTGTTGGTGTTTGTTGTTTGGAATTGTATCACTAGGTGTCTGGTTTCTTTAAAATTTGCGTTTGTAATTATATCATCACCACTGCAATCCCCGAAGGGATCGACAGAAGTGTTCCTGATAGTACACCCACATTTCGCCCGTTACGTTTTAAATCAGTATTATGGAGCAAGCCTATTACCATCAACCGCTCACAAATCCAGACTCCGTTGCTGCTACTGTGAAATTCCTGAAAGAAAACTCAATAACCCTTTGCTCGACCCGGGCATCGAACCGAGGACCTCAGCAGTCGCGATTGGCAGTAAAAACAAAACATATTTAAACATACATTCACGCTTTTCCCCCATGGACTTCCACGGCAGAAATGAAAGAAAATAACTTACAGTCGTATAAGGATAAGTAATTTTCCTCACTTACTACTGAAGATAAGGGGGAAGATTTCTTGTTTCCAACTAGGTCATCTACTACGAGGGTGACTTATGTGACATAAAAACCCTGAGAAAACCCCTTTCATGGAAAAAGCGGTGCTCTTCTAAGGCTGGATGTTATGTTCTATGCAGAAATAGTGAAACAGAATCTAACAGTTTTGAGAAGAAAGTACGAAATTATAAAAATAAATTAAATATGCGCATTCATAAAATTTTACACTTAATTGTAACGTTACTCAAGGACGCGTATCGTACATAATTTTGCACGGAATTGTAAAGCGTGAACGCAACGATAAAAGTATGAATGAAATCGTTCCACGTTTGAATATTGTGCAAGCTTGCGTACACTCGTACAGTTCCGAATTTATTATTATACTATTAACATAATTATTTCTGGGCTGTTAATTTTCACGCAAGTGTAAATTGTAACTGTCTTGGTTATTAAAGGGTGTTTTAAATATTATTATAATTATAGTAAGCAATGTAAATACCCGTATAATTGTAAAGAACAATAGACTTTTATGGTTCAGATGATACCTAGTGCAAAATTAGGATGTAAGAAATGATGTGCGGATGCTATATAGCCGTCTTGCTTGTTAAAAAAATATACATAGGTACCTGAAATGTCATAAAGTTTAGTACCAATTTACGAACATAGAAGGAACTAAAACAAACACTCGCATACAATTTACACTGACGTGACGTGCAAACTTAGCACGCCACAAAACTAACAGTAACCTACCGTCTTCCACTCACAGCTGTTGCTCTAACAAGTTGCAAGACAAGCCGCTGCGCGAGCACGTTGCACGACAGCTACCGCCATCTGTTGGCAGCAACAAACATCAATCAACATGATAGACGCACTGAAACTAGGCCTGAGAAATCCGCTCCGCTGTATGAGATGTTTATTTCGATACTAACTTTTATGCGAAGGTTCGTCTACTTTTTCTGGTGTAGCGTATGGGATACATTATGTATGAACACAGTTATCCTGTACGTTATTGCTGGCCGCATATGGGTCGCTTATTCGTGCATTATGTATTCTGAGGGAAGTGTACAGTTGGTGGAGTATTAAAGTATTTTAGGCAGATGTGTGGCAACGCCCTAGACGCCCTAGAAGGACATACTTTGACCTTATTGGTGATGTTCATCAGAAAAGTCAGGCACGTAGTACGCGCTACGAGCGTGCGTATATGACAAGACGTATGATCGTGGACGAGGCGAACAAGGAGTATGTAAGGATCCCCTCCACTTTACATACATAAATACACTCAACCCATTTTACCCATGGACCAGTCGAAATCTGCTAAGAACACTCACGTGTGTCGACGTTCCTTACACCCTGTATGTGAAAGAAAGATTGGTGTTACCGAAAAGGAGATTTTAATCTCATAATAAGTTTCTAAGGAATAGTACAAATTAGAATGTACAAAGCAACATTGACCAGCGGATTGAGTGACGAATTGGACACAGCAGGCATTTTAACAAGATCAACGCAAGCTAATAAGTATATTGGCATTTCGTCCATAACCTATTACATGCAAACTTACCGAAACACATAATCAAATAAACTGTCTCAGCAAATTTGGTTTGAAAAATAACTAGACAAATAACGTCTCAGCGATTCTAAATTATATCAAACAAGATCTCCAACTCGCGTTACAATGAGAATTCTCATCCGTGGGAATGCACCATTTATTCAGCTACATCTCAGAAGAAATAACCACTAACATACGGAGAATTTCACGTTGCTTTATATAACACTATTCAATCGCGACCAGTTCTCAAGGATACCAGCGATCTGGGTTCAATCACTTCGCTCGCGGTGAATGAAATACAATCCGACCGAAAGTGGTAGTACAATAGTCCATAACACTAATAACGTACCTATAACACGTTTGAAATTAGTAAGGTTATACAGGAACCGTTGGGCTAGTGCTGTGCCGCCGAACTACTTTTTGCGATAAGCATCGATAGCAGCGAAAGTGATTCGATCGTCGTTATCGATCCCGGGGTAAAGGCTGCATTCTCTCGCTGTCGAACGCTTGGGAAAAGTATCGAGAAATATTTAAGTCATTTGATTTTGTGAAGTGATTTAAATCTTGTAGACCGGTAATGATTATGAAGTGGAAAGTTTACTGTAAAAGTTAAGATATATCGATCGGAAATATATTCTTGATTCGGTACTAGATTGTAAGATATTGCTGTCAAAGATAAAATGGTAAACACAAGAACAAGTGGAAAGCGAAAAAACATGGCAAAATGCTCGCGCCCTCCATTACATTGGACTTAAACATATCTAGCGAATTTTAGTTGTACTCCTAAGTACATTTTTGTTTAAACCTTTTAGGGTTTCAGGCGTGATGTTATGGTATTTATTATCACCTGCCTATAGCCTTTTCCCAACTATGTTGGGGTCGGCTTCCAGTCTAACCGGACAGCTGAATACCTGTATTTTACATGGAGCGTCTGCATATCTGACCTCCACAACTCAGTAGCACCGGGTAGTACGATACCCCTTGGCAAGACTGGTTGTCAGACTTTCGGGCCTCTGACAACCAGTAAAGTTTAGTGCAACTAATATTTTTTTTGTAGATTACATTAAAAACACCATTTGTAGCTTTACTTATAAAGTTAAAACCATATCCAATGATGCATGAAATTCAATTACCAACATTTTGCTAACGACACAAAATTGACCGCATTCATGAACTCACCATATTTCCGCTAATTACATTATTCAATTCATTGCCCGATGCTTGTCATATAAATCTTTATTTTCATGTCCATTCCCATTAACTTAATTATAGTTATGAAGCTGTTAGTAATATGATATTTCCTCGGAAGTCTCGGACCGTTTTAATTTTAAATGTCGCATGTAATAACCCTACCTAATCGGCATGCTGTAAGCAATCTTATTCAGTGTTTACTCGACTATGGTAAACAGAAAGAAGGTTTTGCCTCTTAACTAAATGTTTTATTTCTTTCTAGCATAGTTCAATTAGTACTCAGAGTGTTTAAAACTTCAATTTGCAAAGCAAATGTTTTATTAGGAGCATTAAAAAACAACATTCATTTTTCTATTTACAATGAGCTATATTATGTATCAGTATTACATTTAGCTGCATTCCCTGCCATAAAAGAACTCTTTCTATTATCATCTTGTGAACTGCAATTTTCAAATTCGCTTAAAATTGCACCTTCAGCAAGAACTCATAAGAAATGTAAAGACTTTGCATTTTCAAATGGTTTAGAGATGACTAGATAATGGCTTTTAAGCATTTACTAGACAGGAATAAACGACTAGAAATAAAGAATCAAATTGCTCGTTAATTTGTCGACTGCTTCAATCTGAGACGAAAAAGTTTCCATTAAAAGACCCTCTGCAATAAAAATTTTGCTTAGTCCAGAATACTTTGCACATTGCTACTCTTTAAAAATATCTTTGAAACTCTAAAAGGACTACAAAAGGTTTAAGCAGAATTTACCTTTTACTGGAACTGTTGACAACTTTCGTTTAGCACCAGGTCGTCGGCCGGTCTTGTTATTTTTGTTTAAAAGTAAGGTCCCGTACTACCGGACAATATTTCACTACATGTTCAAAAAACGTTACAAAAAAATGCACGTTCTTAGCACGGGAACTTAATTTTCTTTAAATTATCTTAATTTTGGTGTTATAGCGGTCAAAGTCAACATCTATGAAAATTTCAAGTGTTCAGCCGTGTAATTGACAGACGGACGAACAGTGGAACCTTGGTAATAGGGTCTCGTTGGCACTCTTTACGTATGGAATCCTAAAAGCTACTTTTGTTTACAATACAGTTTAGCATGTTGAATAGTGTTAAAAATAATTTACAGTGTTGCAGTGCAAAGTTAAATGGTTATTTAAATTGTGTTAACAGTTAACATGAAAGCCTGTTTTGTGTATGTTCAATTTTTTTGTAGCTTCTTGTAATTCCTTTTATTTTTCGTCTTTGTTTACTTCAAAGTATAAAGAAAAAACAGATGAAATGATGGGCAATTATAAATTAGATGTAGAGCTTTTGTCGGCCTAAAGGCAAACGTGTAGCAAACAAAAGAATTAGGTCGCAGTTAGTCTAACAACCTCAGGCAAAATCTTTCGTAAAGTCTTCTAGGCTAGTTTCCACCATCAATAAATTGCAAATCTAATTAGTCCGTCAGTTAGAGTATTGGAAAATAATGTACACGTATTTTTTGTTTTTGCAAATCAAAGAATATTGACAAAGATAAAACGCATCAAAACTCGGGAGTGGGGGCTCGTGACGTCAGAACTCATTAAAAATTATACCAAACAGTGACGTATTGAGAATTTTAAAAGCCTCGTATCTTCGTCAATTTTGGTTTATGTAATAAAAGAAAAAATACGGGTCAAATATTTTTTGACCTAAGTGGCGGACTAATTAGATTTTTTCAGTTAACAAGCTTAATTTCACTCAACATTACGTACATACTTTTAAGTCACATGTCAGTCATAAGATTTTGCTCCCCGAAGGATTAGATAGAGGTTTTCCTATAGCGCACTCCTATTTCCTCAGTTATGCTAAAGTCCCATGTAAGTAGAGTGTGAGTCTATTGCTATCAACCGGACGAAGATCTGAAGACAAGGCTGAAAAAATCCAAATGGCATTACCAAAGTAAACTATGCCTGACCTGAGAATCAAACCCGTGACCTCAAGCTCAGGAGTTGCGAACTAGCGACCAATAAACCAAAGCCGGTCCACTGCTATCATTACCTTCCTAAGAAGGGTTTAATATCTCCACATATCTACCGTTATTATTCATCAGTTGAGCTCTTAGTGTGGAAATTATCGGAGCCGCAGCAAATGAGTAAGTTCATAGATTAGTGTTCGAACCTGTCCGCGACTGGTTTACGCATTAGATGTGACATAGAAGCCTTATTAACTGAATAAATACTTTGCCTCTGTTACGAGTTATTACCATCACTTAAAACATTATGCATAGGTATCTTATTAATGTACTATCATGGCGTTCTTGATTGATTACTGTACATTGATGTTTAGCGAAGTGGTGATTAATTTTAGCTGTGACACCTCTTTCCTAGTTTCCTGCTTCTGTGGGTCCCACAATTTCTAATTCTTTATTGAGGAAATCATTATGTTTAGTGCAGCGTTTAGACTGTACGTTTATTTCATATGTTTGAGTATTATTTGCTAAATAATTTTGCTTAAACGGCCTCATGAGATATCCAGTTGAGCGTAAGTATTAAACATATTGTCAGCGTAATGTTTCCGTAATATCATTTTTAATGCTTGTGGGATTTCCTTCTCCTGATATTGTTTCTTCTTCTTTCATATTAAATGGTACGTCGTATCAAATAACGTAGGTCCAATATATTCTTGTTTCTTCTAATTCAATAATCATCATCATTCTATTTGGGGTAGGCGCAACACGTCTTCTTCTTCCATTCTCCGTCAGACGTCACGGCATAATTTCTCGACCTGAGACGCATAAGGTCGAATATCGAGATCAGACCAAAATAACTTTAATAGCCAGCTGAAACCAGTATCTCGCGCTCTTTCTAAGCATATAACAATCACAATTTTATATCTTTTTGTTCTGATGTTACACAAATGCATAAGGTCGAATCTGTCTAATTTTTTAATTTATATCGTGGAATAAGGCTTGATAGCAAGTACAGTATTTATGCTTAAAATATGAGTTTAATTAGAAGGTCGAACATTTACTTCAGTTTTTATGCTTGTAAATTATTTTACGCGTAAGGAAGGGACTATTTTGTCATTCGACTTTATGCTACAAAGATTGTTGGTAAAAATAATACGTATTGTCAGATAGAACTTTATGCCTCCTGAAATTAAATAATCAGATGTCGGACCTTGAGATATAGTGTTATGGCTCGAAAGTTTTATTTGTTTGGTTAGGGTCTACAAACATAATTCGCCCTTATGCCTTTAAGAAGTGCTATTTTATCGTTGTACAGAAATGCCTATGTGAAGAAGAAGCACTATTCCATTGACTTCGTGACCGCACACCGACGCGATACAATGATATCGGACATTATCGCCGGACACTCAGCCGTTTTTCGGCGCCACGGTGGCTTGACCTATCAGAGCACAGCACCGGGCTTGTGCCACGTGCTTTATGTTTACAAGTTATTTCCTGAAGTTGATTAAAATGAATAATATTGTATTTATTTCAGACCGTCCGTTGCCTAACTGGAAATCTCCAGGGCTGGAGGGACTGCACAACTTCTGGCTAAAATGGTTCACAAGGTCACACGCTCGCCTGGCGACCCTATTCCATTAAAGTCAGGGTCGCCGCCAGAGTTCCTGACAACGGGTATAACTAACCTGCTCTATAAGTCGGGTAGTATCGGACAGTCGATAAAATTCTAAAATCCATTTTGAGAACTAAAATTAGCAAACATATAGATGACATTTCTGTCATGTCCATTTCTCAAAATGGATGTAGAAACGGGTCCCGTGGTTCTAAGGACCGACCTACTGATTGATATAGCCATTAGTCAACAGGTTCGCTGTTCCCGAAAGGATCTGTCGACCCGTTGGATAGACTATAAGAAGGCCTATGACTCGGTGCCACATAAAATGGCGCAAGAGGGTGCTAGAGTTGTATAAAGTTGATGCAACTCTGCGCACCTTCATGTCGTCACACGTCATACACGACGACATGGAGGTCCTTCGCTATCCAGGATGTCAAGTCTTGAATAATCTTAGCACACTGCTGGAGGATTCGGTCTAGGTTTCGCTTGCGGAAAGATGGTTGGGTTATATCTCAGCTCCTTTACATGGATGACTTGAAACTCTTTGCCCCTAACGATTTGCAACTGAGTGAGCTACTGAAGGTAACTGAAAACTTGGGATTTTGCGGTCATGCATGTAAAGCAAGAGGAAATTGTGGAATCTCTGAAAACCCAGCTCTCAGATTTCATAAATCTTAGATCCCTCTCAGCAACAGAAACCTATAAATATTTGGGTACGTCGGAAGCGCTGGGCATCAATGTTGCTGACATGAAGCAACTGTTGAATGAGCGCTTCTCTGGCCGCCTGAAAAAAGTATATCATAGTCTTTTATCAAGTGGAAATAAGTTGCGTGCCTTCAACGGTTGGGTCATGCCGGTTTTGATGTACTCTTTCGGCATACTCAAATGGACTCAAACAGAACTAGACGCCTTTAATACGAATGTCCGTAAATTGTTGATGGCATATCGAATGCATCACCCACGTTCTTCGGTTATGAGACTGTATATCCCGCGGAAGTGGGTCGAGACTTAAACGCTAAGACTCTCCAAAATCACGAGTTATGCAGCCTCAGGGAATTTTTCCTAGAAACCGATGTGGAGATGCATCGAAATGTGGTTGCAATAGACAAGGGCCTCACCTCACTCTCCTTGGCTAAAGAGAACTGACGCAAACCTCCCGTTCTTGCCACTAACGACCGCAGAGTAAGGAACTTCACGGACGGTTTTTCTGGGCCCTGCAGGGACCCGATGTAGGTAGACTTATCAGCGTCCGTAGCCCGGCTCCGTTCCGGGGACCTAAATGGAGAAACCCGAGGGTTGTGTGTGCAATAATGGATGAAGTTATGATGACGAATTAGTACCGGAGGTTTATTGTGAAGGACGGCATGGTTGATATTATGTCGGGCATGCCACCGAATCCAGGCGAATCAATCCGTTACATTGTCTCGTCTAACTAATGGCGACTATTTACATAGACACTATCTTGTAGCTAGGATTATCCATCAGCAACTTCCTCTAAAATAAAACCTTGTGGAATCGGAAGTGCCCTACAATAGGTACGTGCCCAACCCAGTTCTCGATAGTGGCAGTGCCACATGGTACTGGGATCAATCCATCATCACTGACAGAACTATTGTAGCCAATAGGTCTGATATAGTGGTGGTGGATTGATCAGACCGGCGCGCAATGATTGTTGACATAACGGTGCCGCATGATGAGAACCTTGTGAAATCCGAGAAAGATAAACAAATCAAGAATGACTGGGCTCGCGAGGTTGTTGACAAGTGGGAAGTAGACTCAGCAATCATTGTGCCAATAATCGTATCAGCCTACGGTTTAATTACCAAGAGCCTCAACCAATACCCGAGGAGGCTCTCGTTAGGCAGCTGGATCAAGGGCTTGATTCAGAAAGCGGTACTTCTGGACACGGCTCCTATTGTTAGGTACTTAATAATAATTAATTTAAATGCCTCATAAATAGATATGTAACAAGATCGGACGTAACTTAATTTCTATTTTTGGTGAAACATAATGTTACATGTTTTAAAAAAGCTTACAATACCCATTGAATTTACCAAAGAATTGCAGGCATAAAGTTGGATCAGAAAAAAGAATTAAAAGGATTTGTTGTTTAATAACTCTGTACAAGCATAAGGTTGGATGTCACCAAAAAAATAGTTTTTGATTAATAAATGTTATTATTTTACTGTGAATGGTTTTATTACTGTACTCATACAAGGGCACACGATTTATCTAAAATATAAACCTATTTTTGTTAGCCTATTCGATAATATACAAAAGTTTTGACTCGATTTTGCCTATATCTTTCTTTTGGCTCTCCTCGAAACTTGTCAAATTCTACATCAGACCTAATGCGTCTCAGGTCGAGATTTACTCCTTTCTTTTCACTCACTCCTCACACAAACCATCCATCTTTTCTTTGGTCTTCCTTTCCCTCTTCATCAATCGACATTCTTGCTCTTTTAATCACATGCGTTTTATGTCTCTTCACTACATGTCCATACCAATACAAACGACTTGTCTAATTCAATGATATTATCATATGAAACCTTCGTAACCATGTCAAATCGTCTGAATCCAACTTCCCCAACACATCTTTTATAGAGCTCTGCCTGAATCATGAACAGTACTTTACAGTGGTTTTTATGTAATAATTATGTCCATGTTATGGTAATTTTTGTTTTTTATTTGACATTGCGATTAATGGGTCGTGCAGATGAGGTAACATTATCATCGCGTTTCCGCTGATGTTGTTTGTGTTTCCTGGTAACAATTGTTTCCGGTTCGACAATATGTTTGATAGGTTTGAAAATTCCACCGCTCTTATATTTATTTGTAATAGCAAACATATTGGACTTTTTAATTGTATTAAGCGTAGCTATATCTTCCAATACTTAGAAATTGTGTTGCAAAAATTCATAGAATCTACTTTGAGCTACATTTTATACAACAAAATGGAATTCGTGACACAAATAGCAAAAACTGTATCTTGAAGTTCATTATTTTCTCATTAAATTCATTCCTTCGTAACTTTGTAGTATTCATACTCATAGTCATCTTTACTTGTAACAACCTTTGTAGTCGGTTTAAACAATCGTTATTCGTGTTTTCAGAGTCAGTTAATTACTCGGCATACTTCGCATTGTAATGTTTAATGTCATAATTTGTAACATCAAATTCCTCATTATTAAAATCTTTGATATTACAGAGGTTATTGTTCCCCACGGCTCACTTTGCTGACCCCAATGATGTCTAAACGGCTTGATGTTATTTATGCGAGTTAATTCGACACTTGCATGATATGTTGTATTATCGTCTTTAACTAGATCTATCTCTTGTTTGTTAGTTATATCATTGTATAACTACCTTATAGTCGGTCAAATGTCAGGTATTTATATCATTCAGGTTCTGCCAAATGTGATGTGACTATAGTTAGTTGGTCTAGTGGTCGGAAGCGCTATTGATCGTGCTGTATGGGGTTATTCAAAATGTTATGCAGCCGGTTCATCTCCTATGACTTGGAACTTGGAACAACTGGCGAACTGTGGGTGTACTATCACACGTCCATCTAACCCTTTAGGGATTACGGGCCTTGTGTTATGTTATGTTATTTAAGCTTTGACAAATCTACGAGCGATGAACTACTCTCATAAGCTAGTTACATTACATCATCAGTATTTATATACGTCATAGTTCCAGAACGGTCGGCTATCCATTAGTGGGGCGGAAACTAAGTGTGTCGTGCCTTTCTTCCTGTGCTGCGTTAGAACCCACTGAGGAAAACATTTCAGCTTTTACCGACATTTCTCTCTTTATGTTTTGGTTCTTGTTTACACACATATTAGTTGTAAAACGTTTTTAGTTGCTGCTGCATTATGCCACAGCTGGGAATAGTTTTTATTTACATACATAAAGTTTGTAATAAGATTTATTATACTAGGAATATTTAGTTCCTGTTTCTATTTCCCACTGCTGGGAAAAGGCCTCTCCCCATGACTTTCAAGCTCTTACGATCTAGGAATAATGTGGAGCATAGTTCGTTTCATTCTTGATATGTGGAAATTATCGGAGCCGCAGCAATAATAAAATTCACAATAAATTCAAATCAGGACAGTAGGTTTTTCTATTGATTTGCCATTTGCATAATATGATTGGTAGACTAAACAAACATTCCTACCAAGTCAGACATTCAGAATTCTACAACTGCTTTAGTCTACAACCAAAGTAATGACATACTTCCTCTAAATACCGTTTGATATCTTGCTTAATTATTATGTTTTAAATCAGCGATCCACATAATAACGCCTTAGCATATAATTAGTACACATAAATATTAATCAAAATTATATAAAAATATCTTAGCTAAGATTAAATAAAAATTCTAACGCCGAAAGGTGATTTAATTAATATAACCAAATTCTTGTGTATAATTAACAATAAAACACAAGATTTGAACTTTGGACAGTTATGGTAATAAACGGTTGATCAGATAAACCTGTTGAATTGTTCAGGTTTTGGTTTTTGGGTCAAATCGCGTTCGTCAGACTGTTGACAGCAAAAACACTGAGGAATCTGTGTCTAATGTCAAATTTTTGAAGGTCACTTATATAGTAGACTACCTACAGTATTTCTGGATGTTTATTTAAAACTGAACCAGATTTAGACTAATCAATTAGGCCATTAAAAGGTGCTTTTAAACGTCAAACTTTACATGGAAATGAGTTAATCCTAGTTGACCAAAGGTGTATTATGTCATAACCATAAATCTAGCCATTGGAATAATTACTAGTCTTGTAACTTTAGTCATTTAAACTGATTCGATGCGCTTCAGTAAGAACATCGGATCAGTTTGCAGAATACCAGAAAGAAGATTACCACCCGCGAATAGTAAAAAAACTCCTGCGTACAATATTACCACTTTGACTCTAGTCAAAAACAAAATACGACATTATTTTATCTAATGCGTAAGATTACGACTAATGCGCACTGATAAGCCTAGACTAGTAATTTATATTTAACTAATAGGTAGTTACGGTAGTAGCCTCGAGGTTTGCCAGTATAAACTTGACACAGTTTCGGAGCTTTTAACGCAAACGCTATCGTACACGTAATGGTATCATGCTTGACGAGTTTTTTTAATGAAAGCACAGTAATGGAGGCGCGGAAACTTGAAATATATTTAATTTTATTGCTTTTTACTTTTTCAAAGTTAAAGCTTTTGATAGGTTTATCGAATTAAATATGTAAGTAATTATCGCAATACCTTTTTGAAACATTAGACGCGTGCATAAAGTTTTAGAGTCACTGTTACCAATGACGGGCAAAAGGCTGGGGCCAGAGTACCATCATCAGCAGTCCAGTCTTGGACAGTGGATATAGGCCTCTCCAATTGCAAGCCACTCCACCTAGGATGAGAGTCCAATCGCAGATCTACCATCCACTTGGCGGACATCGTCTGGCTGCACCTAGCTTGAGTACATCATGATTTTTTCCATTTGAATTCACTTTGTGACATATAACTTCCATGAAATATAACAATTGTACAATTAATTAATTATTCGTTGAAAACTATGATGGTGCAATAGTAAGAATTACTTTTCACAACTTGTCATAACATTATAGATAGTTTTCTAATTATTACATGACTGTGTGATAGAGCACAGCATATACTACGTTTTTCATCGTTTATATATGATATTAAACGCGACATCGATGTTTATAACACCTATAAAATAATCCCAATGGCATTTTAATATCAGCATGCAATTACCTCAATAAAAACTCATTAATACATTTACTTGATTTCCAAGAACCTTTAATCGGTAGCCATCTATGCAAGCAAAAGATTATCAAGTCCCGATATCGTTTGATAAGCTTGCAGTAAACTTAGTGGTGTTTGAACCACCGTTAGCTGTTGATAGGAACTTCTAATGATTTGCAGGCTTCGCAAGCACAGTTAGATTGTTCCCATCGCCTTCCACGGCGGGCTGCGATCACCTGCGGGCAATCAGCGGCTCTTCGTAATAACCTGATAAGTTATTGCTTCTGTTCACGTAATTATAGGCTTTATACTCTAAAGTAATGGATGGTTTAGCGAAAAAATTGGGTCACGCCATCAGGTTTCGATGCCCGTGAAATTGTGTAAAGAATTTGCGCGAAATTAATGTGAAATGTTGGTATGCAGTTATGGACTCGATGCATGAAATTAACGGGGCATGGTTATTATATTTAGCTTATTGATTATTCAGTTATTTTGTTAGACGAAGATTTAGACAGAAACCGTAGAATTTACAAGCAATGCTGAATGAGGTGAACGATTCCAAAATTCGAAACACTGATATAACCATTCACATTGTTATAGTAGCATAAAATAATAGTAAAGGACCATTATTGTATGCTATTATGATCATGGGAAATTAAACAGGCGTTAAATTCCATGTTTTCTTTACACTCGTAAATGCATAAAAGATAATATTTCTCCGCAAACGATTAAATTACGAGTAGATATACGTTTGAATCCAGCCATTAGAATTGCTAACTCAATGTTCGTATTGAGGCCCAGCAATGTGTTAATAGAACATTTCGCAGCATGACCACTTGTAATGAATATAATACATAAAGTGTCCGCTCAAGAGTTACTATTATCAGTCTTGTCACGCCCAGGTATTCTGACGTTAACTTTATTAACGTGAGCACCGATTTCAGCATCGTTAAATATTGCATCAACTACTTTGATTTTGCCTTTATCAAGATTTACTGCGGAAGGATTTTGTACCCTATTATTGTTTACGTTAAAGTTTGCTGATACTGTCACATCTCTATATATATCGCTAAACTTATCGTGATTCGTACTATTAGTATTGTTAGAATTTGGTATTCTCAAATGTTCTCAAAAGATCACTCCCACGGTAGGCGCTGTTATTATTGTCCGTTGGGTCCCCTGAGACAATTCTTGACCTTGTTCTAAATTTTCATGTGATACGATTTTGGATTGAGAACATTCACTGCGTGTAGTTGGCTTATTAATAATCTTGGTTCTTGATGCTATACATTTTGTTCAAATGGTCTTTAAATATTTGTATTACTTCTGCTTTCAGCAGCAGTGAATCACTTCGTTACGTCACAATCATTTCAGCTTTGTTCCACTCACTGTTGAATCTTCCTTGGTCCGCGCAATTCTCAACCAGATCTTACCCGCGATCTTCTAAATTTTATTGCATATTACCTTACATATGATTTACTTGAAATTTTATTACAAATTTGTATATCGTGCCACACAGTTGTATGACCGTCAATTTCCCAGCAAGCACTTCCCTCAATTTTACGACAATTTCTTCAATTATCTAAACCTCATTAATAAGATATCAGAGTTTAATAGTTTTACCGTCGGCTTCCGATTACCTCATTATTGGCATATCTGATGCTCTATAAACATTTTACGAAGCTGCATAACTTACCACTTGATTGCTTAGATTTAAGACGCAGATTAGAGCTAATGCTTCCACGCCGCGTTGCTCGTGGCTTTCATTGTGCTAATTAAAATGTCTGTTTTGTAACAGTGTTTAAAGAAGTATTTTTAAATTGATTAGAATTTGGGACATTTTCGTGTCTTCAATTATTTAGACGGATAATACCTCTGGTAAAAGCGTCATTTAATTAGATCCTAAATGCATACTTCATAGTTTTATCTTCGTCATTATCCATAGCCTGAATTCAGCTAGTTCTGGGTAAAAACTCTTTTTATTGTGCCAGCCCCCGAGTTCCTGTGCCACCCAACTCAGGTTTTTCCCCCGGTGGTAACAACATCCTCAGCCCATCTCGCCACTGGACGACCAACATTTCTTTTTTCCTCGGACGCCTCTCCGCCATACAGCTTTACTCCACCTGCCATCATAATTTAAATGCTTTATCTTTCACAACTTTGTCTCAAACACAATAGGTATTACGAGTCTTGAATCTTCAGTTTCACCAACATCTTTTCCTAACCTTTCTTCTTACCCGCCGATTAAAAAAGCATCCACTCGTAGTAAAGCACCCACTGCTACTTAATTCGCGTCGTTGATCGAGAGCGCTGAACTTTCGCGGGTGATAAAAAGCGAACGGCTAGCCTTGACCGTGCTTGCGCTTGCGCAGCCGTAGCTCATTCGTCCGCGTCGCCGTAGCAACGAACTTATTATGCTAATTAATTGATACGTCTTAAGAAGTTTTGAATTTGTCGGATTTTTTACGTGTTTAGAATTGATTATTTTTGGGTTTAGTCAAGATTTGGGAGTGGGAAGAATGTGCATGATTTCTTCCCACACGAATATAGGTTTAAAGTTTGATGAATATTGGATTAATGATGTCTTACGTGTTGTTTATGTTGATAAAGCACATTTTAGTTCAGTATTCGTTGTAGATTCTCGAGGGGCCCAAAAACTTCATGCTGTTTCAAAATTCATAGTAAAACATACCTAGCTTCCGATATCGATTTCAGATATTTGATTGGAGCAATAAAAGCATATAGCGGTAAGCCTGACCCGAGTTCATTAGGTTACCCTGTAAAAAATGAAGAATGTGGAAATATTAAAAGTCTAGACTTCTAGTGTTGCGACGTAATAAACTTTGATTCTATTTTAAAATCATTTTCAAAGAAGATACCCGCCTCTACTGATGAAGTAGTTATTAAATAAAATTATCAGAAAAGAGTGAAAGGGCAGAGTGTGGGTGTGCGATAATTTTCCTCTCTCGGTTACGTTCAGTTCATTAATGAAATAGTTATTTTTAACTACAAAGGTAGGAAAATCTGAAAAGCTTTTCATAATCAGCTTGATGCAAAATGTTCGAGAATATTGTTATTTTGGTATTTACGTGAAAACGTGAGGTAGGGGAGAGTGGCAGTTAATCGAAAATCCATATTTAAGGAGGATACGCTAGGGTTGCCTTTAAAATTCATTTTTTCTTATGGTTTTGCTATGTGCAATTGTGCAGGTCAGTATCAAGTTGTATGTTCATTAAAATGTGATTCACAACCGTAACAACTTACAAGCACAAATTTTGCGGCCTACCCTGGCCTACCTTATAGTTACTTTATTAGATAAATATTGCTCAAAGTTTTAGAAAATCTAAGTTCAGCTTGCAATGCAGCAGGCAAAATCAGCTTGTAATGTTCCCACTGCTGGGACGCAGCTAACTTCTCTGTGTATTAGAAGGGCTTGTAGTAAAAAAAACCTGGGAGCAGTGTTGGTTGGTGGCTGTCACAAGTTTTCGAATTATTTGGTTTTAGGATATGCTAGTTTCCTCTTGAAATTTTCCTTCAACGTCTTTAGAGCAGTGTGCAGTGGTGTTAAGTTGTCTCTCAAAAAAATGTTGCGAAAATGGCGGAGTGAGTTTTGTTTTGATGATCGTTATTGCCAGTATTTAAATAAAAACTTGAAATTATATTAGTGTTTTATCTCTGTAAATATTTCCTGTATCTAATCGAACTTTACTGTGGGAGGCCAATGTCAAGTTCTGGTTTTGCCCTCAATGATAAAGGGAATTTACTGTGAATCAGAAATAAATTGTAACATGATAAGTAATAAACTGTTTATGCATGTTGAAATTAATTTGATAAAATATTATACTTAATTAATTTGTGACATTTAGTTCTGTTATGATAGTAGATATCTTGGTAACAGTTTATTAATTTACTTGTAAGGATATGGTGTAATGTTTTGAGGTGGAACATAAATAGCTGGTAAGAGATGTAGTGCATTTCATACAGGAGACGATGGGCAGTCATCAAAGCCATTCGTCTCGATAACACGAGAACTCGTGGTGGATATCAACTTCTGTTGGTAGTATTTAGGTTTAAAGATCAGATATTTATTTTCAGAAAAGTCGCAAAGTCACTTGACACACTCGTCGCGTCATTTGTCACTTTTCCCTTGATGCACATGAGAACAGAGTAGCTAATGCTAATATTAATATTAAGTTCGTCACTAAATTAAACATTGGTTTATCCAATCATCCATCCAGAGCTTCAGTTTGTTTTTGGTCCTTTGATACGAATGCCTCTCGTTTCATATTTTGTATTCTTGGTAAATAAAACTCGATTTTGAAATACTTGAATTTGAAACCATTACACTGATTACCACTAAAACAATGAGTCCAATTTCAATGAATGTTCAGTGTTTATAAATTCAATTTTGCATTTTAATACTGTGACGAACAATTGTTTTCACTTTCGGTTTAGATTTAACTAACAAGTGAACGTTCAATAAGTGGGTTTCAGTAAAAGTATTGCTTATAGTATTTAAATTTCACCTGTCCTTTCAAACAATGAAGTTTCTAACATTATGGCTGCACTAGAAATTGTTTTGTAGAAAGATTTTTACCGATACGCTACCGAAAGTGGTACTTACTGAAAATCTTTTGACATGGAAATAAGACTTTCTTTTTTGTTATTCTCTTGATTCTTTTTTGTCATAAGGTCATCTATTGTACGAAATAATTCGACCATTTATTACTTTTTTATGGCATTATCTTTTGTAGAAATTGTAAGGTTGGGGTCAAAAACAGGGGGCGTGCCAACTGCCATCAAACTGGCACAAATCAAGACTCCGTGGCTGCTACTGAGAAATTCTTAATGAAAAATCCCAAAAACACTGTGCCAGACCTTTTTTTTTTTTTTTTAGGATGGGAAATCATCAAATGACTTCTCCCACTCTGGGCGGAGCGGGAGGGAGTGTCAGACTCCTACTGACTAAAACCCATCCATGTTCCTTCCTCGCCCTTTACGTTCCGGGGCCGCGGTATCTCTTTCGAACAGTCCCGCAACCCCGGCAGGCTTCGGCCCTTGCGGGCCCCTCTCTTCTGCTGACATCTCTTTGAGGCGCGCGTGGAACACGAACGCGCCGTCGACACGGCCTGTCGTCACTAGACGGACGGACGGCTAGCTAGCCCATAGCTAACCGTCCACAGGCCCGCATCTACGGTGGCCGGTAGCCACCACGTGGCCCCCGACGCCCGGTGCGTCTCCCGCGGCGGCCGGGAAGAGAGGCTCTCTCCCTCTCTTGTTCCGCCACCTCCTTCGCCAGCATGACTGCTTCGCAGAAGGAGGTGACGGCTTCCCATTCCGTCTCGCTCCGGACCATGGATTGAACCAGGGCCGGACGCGAGAGGTCGCCGCCGCCGATCGCCGCTACGAGGACACGGCGGTGCTCCGCCCACGCAGGGCAGACTTCCACCGTGTGCTCCACCGTGTCCTCCGGTCGATCCTCACAGTGGAAACACCCGGGCGTTTCCTCCCGCCCGATTCGGTGCAGTTACCTCCCGAAACATCCGTGTCCGGTGAGGACCTGCGTCAGGCGGAAGGTGAGGGCGCCGTGGCGCCTCTCAAGCCACTCCTCAAAGAGGGGACTTACCGCCACTATCGTGGCGTGCCCTGCACGGGGTTGCGACAGTCGCTCTCTCCATGTCGCCATGAGATCGCGCCGGAGGTCTGTCCGCTGAACGGCGATTTGCCGCGGCAGCGGAGTTTCCCCCCGGCGTAGTGCCTCCGCGCGCCATTCGTGTAGGCGCGCGAGGACTATTGCCTCCAGATCCCATGGCGGCAATCCGGCAAGCAGGCCCGCCGCCTCGCGGGCGATCGTGCGGTATCCACGGACCATTCTCACGGCCACCACTTTCTGGGGCGCGTTCAGATAGTGGGCGGCTCGCCGCCTCAAAGAACGCGCCCACACTGGGGCCCCGTAAAGGGCCATGGACCGCACGACCCCCGCGTAGAGCCTGCGGCAGGAGGCGTTTGGCCCCCCAAGGTTGGGCAGGAGCCGCCTGAAGGCAGCCCCGGTCCGTTCCAGCCTGGGGGCCAAACGTCGGAAATGCTCCACGAAGTTCCACCGGCTGTCGAGGACGAGTCCTAGGTACTTCAACGTCGACTCGACGCCGATGGAAACCCCTCCTACCGTCAGTGTGGATCCCGACGGTGGCGCATTCCGAGGCCCATGAAAGCACATGGCCTCGGACTTGTGCAGCGCCACCTCGAGACCCAGTTGCCGGATCCTCTCAGCGACTATCGCAACCCCGCGTGTCATAGCTTCGGCCGCCGCCTCGTGCGACCTCCCCTGTGCCAGCACCAGGGTGTCGTCTGCGTAGCAAACGACGCTGACACCACTAGGGAGGTCCGCGCGCAGCACCCAGTCGTAACCGATGTTCCACAGGGGCGGTCCCAGAACCGATCCCTGTGGGACACCGCACGACATCTCTCGCCGGTTCCAATCTCCGCAGCGACTGGGGTAGATGACGGCCCTGTCCGTCAGGTAGTCCCCGACCACACGACGGAGGTAGGTCGGCACCCGGTGATACCGGAGTGCCTCCCTGATGCAGCTCCAGGGCAGGGAGTTGAAGGCGTTGGCACTGTGCCAGACCTGGGTATCGAACTTAGGACCTTACGCTCAGCAGTCGCCTCTCCTTCTTTAGGCCATGTTTAGCTTTTCCTTCAAGCTGTAGTTTTAAAAAGAGAAATAAACATCCATATCCTTCATATAATACATAATATTCTGACCACTGATTACCGATTACACGGGAGTGGCGCGTGCGACCCCGTGGCTCGAAGCGCGTCGTCGCAAGCGCAACGATTTGCACGCCACCAGAGTAAGCACCATGCGCGACGGTTGACTTTGAATTGTGATTACGATTACCGCGATCTGTAAACAGGTTTTAGTTGTATTTATTGACTCATGAGTGTTTTTGGGGATTTCGTCATCTGAGTTTTAATAAATATCTACTTATCCGTGTGATTTAAATACTGTAATTGCAAAAGACTGTAATTGGAAAAGGCTAAGCAGATGATGAATTGCAAAAGACAGAGTAAAAACGTACACGAAAACATAACATTCATAATTAATTAGCACAAAGCAGTTTAAATCTTTGAAAATCCTTTACACTTATGAAATTACTATAAGGTAGGTAGTCAATCTCAAGCGTCATCACCATTTTTACTGACTTTACGCATTGCTGGGTATAAGCCTTCTTGGTTTACTTTTGATACTCGTTCTACGTGTATACCTACAGACTTATGTGATAGCCCCCATACAAAAAGTATAATTTCCCCTTAAAGTGCTTTCAAAATATAGCATGATATTATCAATTTATTCCCTTCGTGCAAGATAATGCATGATATAATATTAACGTTTTCAAACAACTGTTTTCAAAATCGTGATAGATACAGCCCACAATCGCAAACTAAAGTTTACTTTGTAATAGAACCACAGAACAGTAATCAAATGTAGTGACAAGAGACAAAACTACGAAAGCCACGATTTCACTTAAATTAGTCTCAATAATTATGATGTTCTACAATCGAGCCAATAAGTCTTTAATCGAGCAACTATAAGCCTTTGATCGAGCCTATATGCCTTGAATCGAGCAAAATATGCCTTTGTTTAATGGTAATGTGCCTGCGCATGTAATTCCCTCGCGCCGTGGACGAAAAATTCCATCTTCTGTTTTTCCACTTGGTTAGCGTGGATGGGCACTTTGTAAAGAGAGACCAATAAATAAAGTCATCAATCATTTTGGATTGAGATTTAGGCATTATTTTTATACAGCCATTCAGTCTTCCTTTTCTCTGCGTCTTCTTAATTATGATAGTTTTGTGTCTTATAGTAGCTAACCTAAGTTCTTGATTTTGTATTTTATGCAGATTATAGCAATCGGCCTTCTGGACGTTATTATCTGGTGTAGCTCGACACCGGTTTCTTCCAGATGCGGTGCAATTGTTCTTAATAGACTTCTCTATATTTGGCGTTTGATTATTAAACGGCTTAAGTTGTACTAGAAACATTTACAATACCATTTTATTATTTCCTACCGTCTAAATGCTTTCCTCTTCATCAATTAAAGCTTATTCTAAATTGTCTCCACTTATCTAGATTTTAACTATTCTATTTCAAAATGCCCTCAGATTGTCGTATTTCTCTTCTTAATTGTCATTTAAGGACATAGTTTACTACAATTTTCATAGTGTGTAATAGTCTGCTGCTTAAGTGCATACTTTAAACATTTGTTCAAATTAATAACATCCCTGTGTCATGTGAATTTACTTTCATGATGATCTGCCGACTTGAATTATTTTGTCGTGTGCTGATTATATTGTGTGCATCTTAAACAACAAAATGTTAATGTTATTTATATTGTTTCAGGTAACTTCAGTCTCATTATCGTCTACTTCAACAACACTACTATCGGTCAGATAAGTATCAACTTTTTAGTTAACACCACTTTATACTATATAATCGGCCGCCAATTACACAATAAAAGAGAAATTCTTCAAAGTAGCAGGATTGCCTTACAGTGCAATAAATAAGGGAAACAAAGAATTGGACTTATAAAATGCAAGTCCGTGACGACCGTTTTCCATTCCTGCAATCATTCTTCTTATCTCACGTTCTAGCCCAACCATTAGGGTTCCCTTGCCATTGCCAACGCGATTGACCGGTTTGTCAATAAATATAAATTGGTCACTATAAAAGTTGACTGTTGAGCTTCAATTAAGGTTTATTCATGTTTTACTGTTGATAATGCGTATTACACATGAAACGTAATTCAAGTTATTTAGAAAGAAGATGCAGTTCGATTAGAGATGTATTTATTTTTAATAGTGTGTTTTTCCATTGTAGGTATATTTTTACCACGTTTTAGTACCTGATACCGTTTATTGTGGATTTCATGTTTGGTTAGACGGTGCCATCCCACTGCTGGAGAAAGGCCCCTCACGTGACTTCCAAGTTCTTCGATCCAAGGCCAATCTGGACCACTGGTCGTAAGAATTGCTTATAATATTATGTCGTTCACGTTAACTTCGATTTTGTGGTATCATTTTTTGATTTTATTTTTGCTGCATTGATTTTCTTGGTCGAAGACAATTTCAAATCATAATTATGAAGTCAGAGATAGGTTAATATTCGGTGAATTCGTGTAATAATAGAATATATTTGCCATCCATTCTTATTTTTTTTTATTTGTGTTCAGTATGTTGTTATTTCTATCACACGTTCAGGAGCGTTGACATTGATACCAGAAACAGGTGCTATTTCCCAAGAAGCTTAAAATTGATTGCAACCTAATTAAAACTTGTTGCTATAAATTCTCCTGCCTCTTGAGCCATTTCCCACGGGATCTAGTTACTACTACCTTCATATTATAATCCCTTAACCATTATACATTTTATCGTTCAAATATTGCTAATTAAATACTGAATGTATCCTCATTTCACACCGTAACTGGAGAGGCTCGTGTCTTTCGTTATTGCTCGGATTGGGGCCGGCAAGATTACTTTGTTAACGGTGTACGCCGCGCCCTGCCACCGTATGTGTGTCGATTTACTACGTGCCGACTAACTAATTAACAAGTAACATGAATATTTTGATAATGGCTTTAAAAGCTTTATTATGTTTGACAAAGTTAACAATAAAGGGCCAAGTATGTCGAAACATTGGCCGCCCAAGTCGTCCGACTAAACTTGGCAAACATTGTTAATTAGTTACATAATAAATACATTTGAGAAAATACGACGTTGGAAGTATTCCGGATCCACATAGTTACGTAAAACTTTATAATACTATCAAAAGCAAAAGAATCCATAATGTAGAATTCACATAAGTGGTCAATCAGGATTCCAAAAATCTAATTAAAATTAAAAAAAAAAAAATACGTAAATTGCTGTAGCCTTGAAAATCCTTCCACTAGTTACGTCTACTAGTCAAAATATGAATTTATGGACACGAAAACAACTAGTTGATCTCGTTTGTTGTTTTCCGAGACATTCAATCAGAAATTATTTACTCATTTGAATTTAAATGAACCGTTTTATAACTTTCAAGTGACTCAAATCAAGTCTAACGTGTTAAATGATGTCACAGCATTTGAATTAATTAATTAATATAAATGTAGATGATCTTATAATTTGTATTCGTGCTAAGCTGACAAGTTTATATCTGGAAGATCACCAAATATATCTTTAGCGAATCTTCTCAAGAATTCTGCAAGCTTTGAGAGGAAAATCCCGCATCATGTTGGATGATTTTCAATTAAAGCAATACTCTCACAATTTTCACTAAGAAGTAGGTACTCTTAAATGTTTCAAGTCAATGATCTTAAGTGACATAACATTGGAACTTAGAGTAGCACTTTGCTTATATGGAAATCGTAGAAATTTCCTTATTCGCGAGAACCTCAATCATACTTGTGCGCACTCACGGCACTTATATATGGAAATTCTCGCTTTTCAATCCGTATCCCTTCAAATAATTTTCAACGATTCACTACTTAGAAAAGTTAATATCATTGGATTCCGTCAAAAGTACCGGAATCTTCATTCAAGATTACTCTTTTAAGTAAAATGTTATGTTACTGTTAGGAGTTCCCCAAGGTAGCATCATCGGTCCACGCCTCAAACTCGTGATCAAAGATGGTTCTTACTAGTGAGGTACGTAGTCACGTGGCGGCGACGATGGTAACCACAATATTAACACCAGTGATACAGATCGGGTGATATCTCGACCGCAACGCTTCCTTGTTACTTCTCTTTATTGATATGTTTGTGTTCCGGAGTCAAATGATTCATAGATGTTTGTAATAAAGATTGTAGATCCCTTGTACAAAACCACAAGGGACTTACTTATTTTACAGTTAAGTTAACACAAGGGTTTTTGCGAAAATCAACAAGGATTATAGTTGGATTATTCTTAGAATTCGTTAAAATCAGATTGAGTCGTAAATACTGAAAACGATTTTAAAAACACCACTAGGATTACTATTCACTCGACTGTAATAAGAACATGCTAAAGCTTTCGATAACTAGAGCAAAATCCTCGGCGAGTTTGCACCGAGATGCAAAAATATAACAATTTCTCATGAAGCGTATTCAAATTATGAGCAAGTAAAACTGGTTATATTTGCGCAAAGTAATTAGGATTGAGAGCACTTTTGCTTTCATTACAGGCTATAAGGTGTAAATAAAATACTCGCGGTATAGTTTTATTCTTTTGTAATTTCGTTGGAAGCAGGTGTAATTTCTTTGATGATGTGGTGTGGGAATTAGACGAAATAATAGACTGGCAATTTAATATTCTTGCCGAGTTATTACGTTCAAATTTTTATTGCGATAGTCTTGAATTAGTTCGAAGTCTGCTACCGAAGAGCATGAATTACGTGTAATAGGCTATGTGTGGGTTCGTTGCCATCGATTATTGATGGAGATCGTGAGTGGAAAATTGGCAGCGAGTCCGGACCTAGGATTAGCAAGCTTGGTTTCAATCATGCTTCGGAGAGTTGGTTTCAAAATGTTTGTTTCAAGGAATTTTAATTTGCCGTCGGATTGATTCTATTGAAGTCTCCATAACCTACTTGACAGATGCTAAGGTACCAAATGCAACAGTAAACCTTTTCCAACATGGCACCTACACTCCACCATTTTCAACTCGGTTGTCACACTTATCTTGGCCATCGTCACCCAAATCGTTGGTTTAACACTATAACCGACTTTTTCTGTATCATCTTCATTTATAATTCCAAGTTGTTCCACATACGAATGGAACAGGTTTTCATTCGACGGTTTACGCCGACTGCGTTTCAACTATGATTTGTGTGCGCGGTTTTTTACTTGAAAAACGAATCAACGCGACCGGTTGCGGCCATTGATATATATCGGTGATCTTGGATTATGTAAAAGCAGGATAGTCCATGCTGTATCATTGAAATTATAATAAAAATGTAAAATTTGCTCCTTTAAGTGTTAAGGAAGGATACTTTCGGGGATTGAATAATATTATTTTTTTATAAAATAATTCTCATATTAATTTCTATGTTACACTAGCCTTTTGCGGAACTCTGTTTTTTTGCAATGATACGAAACAGCATGTCTAATTCAATTAACTTGGGTGTCAACAGCTAATCCTCATCAGTATAATCTAAGATAATATTCAGATTATCGAAAAACCAGTTTGGACGACCGTTAAACTTATCTGATCGGATTTTAACGTATGCCCGATAAGTCTAACCGTTTGATACGATACCAGTTTTCGCGTGTATACGATAATAGATCAATATTTGCATTGTTACACTTCACTTCATTCAAAGAGTAGTATGTAATTGTTTGCTTTAATCTCTTGTCAACGGGAAAAGTAACTGTTGCTATTTTTGAGTAATTAACGTCGTTTAACTTGGGTTGTTTGATTTTATTGTTATGATGATTTTGAGAACAATAGGTTATTAGGGAAACGTGTCTACTGTCTTTCATTATGTGATTCCTGGGTACTCTTTTCTGATTAGCTGTCGTCAGTGGCAGTAGATTTATTTAATGATTTTTGTGCTTAATTAGTGGTGCTGGCTGGATTTATCAAATTGTGGCAATTTGGGAGAGTATGTTTACTATGTTTGCTATGTTGAGTATGCTTACAAACCGATAGGATCCTACGGTTCATCTTTAACCGCTGCGGCTGGCAATAAACATGATGTTAAAGAGAAACAATGACATAGAGTAAGTAACTTTACAAATCAAAAGTGCTTATTAAAGACCAACAAGTCATCAATACAAACAATAGATCACCTTATAGAAATTTCCCTAAAGGCCGCACAAATGTCACTCGTTGCCCACAAGGGGATGTCCCGGAGGTTAACTAAAGTTTAACCATCCATCGATCGTTAGCTTTCCATTACTTTGCATTCTAAAGGTTGTTACTTTCCAATGCGTTTGTTGTGTGCGATCGTATCGCTTCGCTATCGCTACGGACGACTATCTTCGCCCCTTTGTGCGTTTATCAGCAAATCAACGTGTGGGAAGTTCGTGTTATGTTATATTTGTCTTGGCGGCAGTGATTGTCGTGTGTCAGCTATCTGTTTGTTGTTCTCTTGTTATGTCTAGTAGGTGTGACTGTTGATTTCGTTTATTAATTCAGTGGAATTGAATTTCAATTCTTTATTATGTTTGTAAATGATGATGATTCTTTTGTAAGCAATTTGTCTTCATCTGTGCACATTTTATTTTCATTCGGATATCCTGTAGATTGCAATAGTATAGTTTGTGTTTTAATGCTTAATTACATACATACTAGAGAAGCTTATGAAACATCGCAGACTATTAAACTGGGAGTTTGTATGAACATTACAGCGCCCAAGCTTGTTACACATCATTATCATAGGAAGCTTTACGACTAGCATGGGAATATTTATGGGGTAATATCTCGCTTCCTCTGTTATTACTGCTCACGGACCCCGTACATTGAAATTTGCTGATATAACTCATGTGTTCACCGTTAAACCAACAGCAGGACATGGGAAAATTATCACGTTTGTAAGATAGAATTATGACTGGCCGTAGTACTTTATTTGCGTGATCGCCTTTACGACGTGTAGTTGTAAAATGGTAATGGTTTGGTTTAACGTTGAAAAATGTGCAGCAGAATAGAATTGTGTCCAGCGACATTTATGAGAGTTCCAGTGAAAATACGGTCAGGTCATGGAATTCCCCAGGTGTCGTAAACGTGACTGAAGGATAAACCTAACTGTAGCAACATTTACCTGTCAATTAGTGATGTTATATTGCCATCACTGGTTCGCACGCTGAGATGTTGAAAATATTTTCTCTGTATCAAAAACTTGGTCTAGTGCTAATCGAAATTGGATTGCAGCATTGAACTGTCATGTTCCCTAAGCAAAAAAGTGCTTCAATAATATTACAGAAATTATGCCCGTCGGACAATTTTGTCCATGATAAATAGAAACCGTAAACTACATTAACTTTTGACACGGCATCAAGAGCAAGAAATCGATGATTTTAATAATACAAAAGTTTCCAGAGATTCAATAAAATTAATATGCCGTTTTAACAATTTTTAACAGTAAAGTTACAGATAACATTAATATGGCTTTTATGAGCAAAACGTTTTTAAAAACAAGAACAGCTTTGTCAAACGCTTAGATCTATAATGCATTCATATAAATAAAAGACATATTTTATAACAGAACTGTCGTCTCAATTAAGCATTTGCGTTGAGATATTTATGGGCTATATAAATTAATTTGACAAAGATGAAGATTTTGGACCTAAATGTAACAAATTAGAGGAGTACCGTTAGTTTGGCTATAAAACACTAAACACCAGTCTAGCCAATTTCAATTCTTCGGTCATAAAACCAAAATCTTCTTTCCACTTTCTTAAATTGTCGTTAATTAGACAATATATACACTACTTAATAATTCTATATTTAAAATACTGATCCAAGAAGATGAGAAGCTGCCAGCATCTCCAACTTACAGCCTTCAATGACATTCACAATAATAAAACCTCTGTGGAGTCATATATCTATCAAGATCTGGTTATACCAGCAGCTGATACTGGCCATCAAGAAATTCTTCGAACACAGTTAAATAATACACACTACGTAATTCCTACAGGTTTGTTCTGTAACATACCATAAAATTAAAGTTCGCATTCCGTCGGCAGTAATGACGATGACTGTTTTTGCGACAAACGCTGCAGGTGACACGGGGGAATGGCGAGCAACGTGCGTGGTCTGAGCACCTGCCTTGGTAAAAATAGTTTTATCAAGATCTATATTTAGTAGGCGGCTGTCGTCTGCCCTTTGTTAAGGGTTGTTTTTTTATTGTTTGCGAAATGGAGAGAATGCGTTACTGTTGTAACTTTTGCGGATTCTTTCTCATTCATAGTTTTATACACTTCTCTACTTAAGTTGAACTCAAGTTTGGAATTCTAGCTCTAGTTTCGTTCCTTGAATGAGGACGAATATTGCAGTATTTATCTCAATTTTGCACTCTATATTTCTATATTTGTCCCTACCAGAATGATGTACTATTTCATGCACCTATAGCACCCGTGTGCACATCTTTTACTGCAGAATATTACCTACTACTTACAGTTAAACTAGTTTCACGAATAATTAACTACTATTGGCATTTCATTAGATATTATACGTCCGTTGTTAGAAGTAGTTCTATTTATATTATTTTCCTTACATAAACGTATTTCTCATTTAATTTCGCATCAGTCATTCATAATGCCGTCTCTGAAATACCACTGCGTCAATATTCTGTTGTGTTGGGAATCCAATTAACGGATGACCCGTGTTCCGTTGATTTGTTCTCTACAGGGTTGGATGTTCTTAAATAATTAATGAGATAGTTGTAAACATACGAGTGGAATTGAGGATCTACAACTTGTTTTGAAGGCAGTTATAAAGTGAACTTTGTTTTAAAGGTGTCAGGATTGGAGCAAAAGTTCTGACCGGATTTTCGAAAGATCGTAAGAATTTACAAAGTGTAGTATCGGTAATACGGATCATGAATATCATCAACTTATTCTCATGTTTGTTGAGTTCATGTAATATCAACCCTCTTGTTATTAAATATTCCGTTTCATTGAACAAAACATCCCGTCTGCCATCCTCCGCTATGCCACGAACGAAAGTAAATTCCTGCCTTTCCGTCTGAGCTAATCGTCTATATTTAGCGTCTTCAGCAGAATTCCGATGCCTCAACCTTATCTCGGTACTTTCCTTCCGTGCGGTTCAAGAATGTCAATTAACAATTACAAACAGTCGCAGTGATCGGCGCAGGCGCACGCTCTTAACTATCATTACGAAGAATACCGTATGTCTGTCTCTTTGTTGCTGCTATTAAGTTTTTGCTGCGGTTTTTATGTGTCTCATGTCGATTCGCTGGCATTCTTGATTTAGATAAGTGGGTATAGAGTACGGGTTTAGAACGGGGTACCTGGAACAAATTGTGAAGTCTTATTAGGTTTCACACGGGAAGAAAACAAAAAGCAAAGTTAAAAAAAGACAAGTGTGTCGAAAGACGAAAAGACCAATTGGTGACAAATGATACTCATTGTTGTTGTCATGAACGTAGAAATAGAGCAAATAACAATCTCACTCCATTTTTCATAATTCCGAAACCACACCACTCAAAGGAATCAAATGAGAACCTTCAAATATATTATTTTCAAGATAGGCAAAGTCGGGCCCTACAGCTTGTATAAGAGATAATGAGGTTTCATGAATACCCATACGGAGTTTAGCATTGAGCATTTTGCTTAGAATGCGACGTTCTCGTAAATAAATAGGAACTGATTAGTTCGTTTAATTGGAAAATGTTGATGCTAAACGGAGACAAGGCAGATACGTATAAAACCTTCGCTTTTTGTTTACTTTGTTTTTAGTTTGTGGGTAGGGTTGCCACGGTGGAATGTATTAGGCCAAGTGGAAATTATGTTTTTCCGACTCCTCCGCTACTCTTTTCTGATTAATTTACTTCCGGGATCTAAGACAGTTCATTTGTCTCTCGCTGACTTTGCTGAGTCTTTCATTAGTTGCAGTCGTTTTGGAATAGTGTGGCGGCTTGTCCCAAAAATAAATGATTAAACTAACTATATCCTCAATTGGTCCTGAAACAAGTATATTTTCGTTAAGTTATTGGTGTCGTGTAATAAAATTGGCACAGCTCCATCAAACTTCAAATAAACCATCAACTAAAATATGCATCTTATCAAGTTGGGTCGTTTTGTTCAACAGTAATCATTTTTCCATAAATATAATCAACCATAAGCTTAGCTCTTATTACGCCACCATTCGTACTAGTTTTAGCTTGTACAAGAAAAGTTATGGAGACAGTACTAAATGCTTTCAATAACGGTGTTTAGTTCACTCGAGTACCGAGGAAAGTGCTTGAGTACTTCCTATCCTCATCTAGTACATGTTGGTTTAGTAACAGCTGTGTATTGCATTCCTGATTATGTCCCATTAGAGTTACATTACTGCCAAGATACTATCTATGGCATTGGGACTTGCCATAGATAGTATTTTCGCTATCTTCATCATGATTATTTTTGTTGATGTCAATAATTTTGTTCAAATCACCTGATTTATTTATATCCCTACTATTCCCTACCATCACCTAAATGCTTATTTCTTTCTCTATTCTTGATTTTCTAAGATTGCAGAATTCTGTGTATGAATTCCACACTTAAAATATCAACTCGTCATCCAATATAATCGCTAGAAATGAACTGGTATTTCCATTTCACATATCTGTCTCCTCATATTTATTCAAAATCTTATTCCCATATTTGATCCTACCACGTTTTCTCGTTCTGTATCTCATTTACATCTAGACTAAACACGTACATATTAATAGTAACGTTTGTGTCTACTACCAAGAGTGCAGAGCAGATAGAAATGGACTCTGTAGCACTAGTCTTAATTCCAGCAATTGTGCTAATCGTTTAGAAACCTAGAGAGGGCGTTAACTGATCGTAAATAACCATTAACCATTGGTTTTAACATTGACGCTTGTAAGCGTCGGTTATTATTGATATTAGGAGTTTCATTTTGACTAATACACAGGTTAGTCACCCACTTTCCTAGATTTTGTAAAATAATAGATTATTAGTTGGAGAATAAGTTGTAGCTTGTAACTTAGGGAAGGTTAAGCTGTGTTATTTGTATCTTGTTGTTGGTCAGTTGGCCTTGTCGTTTCTGGTTCGATATTTAATAGTGGGTCGTGTCTACTTCTTCCGCTGGTAATCTTTTTTAAGTGACCGTTCTCATCTACAATTATTTCTCCACTACTTGCTTGGTCTATTATAATTAATCATGATCACTTATCAATAATTTAAACCTGTTCACGATTTGCTTTAATTTCATGATTTTGGAGGTTCCTACTTTATTTTCCTTCATCACTTCGCTTCATCATCATCATCATCTCAGCCGAAAGACGTCCACTGCTGGACATAGGCCTCCCCCAAGTGTCGCCACATTGACCGGTCCCTTGCGACTCGCATCCACCGGATGGATGGATTATCACTAATATTAAATATCTCTCGTAATAATGTATCGTTCACATCTGGCCCGAATTAATTTCTGCCAAAACGTCTTACTTCTCAAAATGAAGATCTATTCGGAGCTTATGTTCATACTTTACCTCCGTGTTTTATTACACGTAAAATATTCACGTTCGTATCAATATTCGGCGGTAGGTCAGCGACCGTTATTCGTCAGTAGCTTTTAGGAAACCACTACCATTTGTTTTCTTATAAATCTCACATAGACGTCATCACTAATGCAATCGAGACAGAATTAAAAGATTTCATTCACACAAATGTTAATACTTCCTCATATTGCGATACTCCAAAAAACGGAAATATTATTATTATAGGCGATGAAATAAATTCCATTTAATATATCCGATTCATAAGAAACCGTTACGTGTTTTATTTTTATTGAATTGAAACCGTAAAACTGAAACAGTCGGCTGAACGTCGACATCGAAATGTTTTCAATTAGAATGTACCTACTGAGGAATACTGGAATTTTAGATATTAAAAGAATACAGTTAGGACAAGACTTTTTGTTTTTTGCTTGGAGTAGTAATAGGTACTTCAATTGAATTCTGGGAAAACTAGATATTCTACTTTAGCAATAAAAAAAAATACGGCTTGCGGAAATACTTACAGAAAATAATACGTGTAAAATAACTGTAGATAGATAGGAAGAAATGAAAAGATAGTTTACATAGTTCATCCAAATTTTTTTCAATCTTACCCCATGAATTATCTGTTAACCTAAATAAGAAACACGTGTTGGAATACTATTTATTTAGTTTCAATTCGTTCTGGAATGCTGATTTCCCACGCGATCAATCCGTTTTTCTATTCGCCGAACATTGGGACTATTAAATTATTCAAGCTTAAAATGGATTAAATAAAAATTCGACGTAACATAATAAAAATCGGCGGATTTTAATTTTTATAAAGAGCCGTCTTGCATTGCATCAGCCAATAACTGGCAATCGGCTTACTCTAATTTATGTAAGATTAAAATAAAAATGTTCTTTTTATGGCACTTGTGCGATAATTATCGTTTATGTTACCACAACACATTCTTGTGGCCATAGACAGTGGAAGTGTATGCCTGCGTGGTAGGGGCCGCGTTAATGCGTTTGCGCATGATACGAGTATGAGATGAGAATTTATGGCATAATTTAGTCAATAATGTGTGTCACCCAGTGAACGGTGCCGCGATGCATTGTACGTAAAAAATGTGAAAGAAAGTAGTATTTTTCGTGTTGAATCTTTACTTCGATGAATAATTTTACCGGTAAATTGCAAATGTAAGAATCCTTATAATATGTTGAGATTATCTTCTGTTTGTACCTATTCTTAAGGGGCCGGCGGAGCATGCCTTGTTCATACAAACATAGGTAATGCCAAAATTATTTGTAGTCAAACATATTCTTAAGGTAGTGTGTATTTATTTCGATGGTATTACAGAATATCTATGTTCACAAATATATTTTTCGAAACAATGACAATGATATAAAGACGAGATATGATGAATTTTTTTTTATAGATAACTTGTTTTTCTCATAACTCTTATTTAAATTAGTTTCCATTCAAAATATATATTTGGGAACCTAGATATTCTGTAATCCAATCAAAATAAATGCAAACTACCTTAAGAATATGTTTGATTTACAAATAATTTTGGTATTACGTTTGTATGAACTACACATGCTCCGCAGGCCTCTTAAACTACTGTACTATTTCATTCAAAACAATACAGAGGGTTAAAACGCCTCAACAATCTTAGGGCTACCGCACACTACAGACAAGACAGACTTTTGCATTACAAAATATATGAAGATGCGCACACTTGAGACAAAACGTCTCGTAGACAAAATTGTCTCATACCTACAAGAACTACACCACGACAAGTCTGACTACCGATTGTCGGCTTCCCTTTTGTATGTATGCGGGCGCGCACATCTACGACAAAACAGTCTAGCGATAGGGCATCGAAAAGTGGGTAATCGGTTACGGGTTTTTTTTTGTCCAAAACCGGGTTTTCGGGTTTTTTTTCATTAAATGATAAATTATGTTTATTTTGCAAATAGGTTTTACAGAGACTTTTACACGTTTTTTTTTTTAAACTAGATTTGGCCGGTGTTTCGTACCTGACTATACTCTAAGGAGAAACAGTCGAAACAAACTCAGAGGTCATAGTCTCTTTTAAAGTCCTGACATTGATCAATGCACATGAGGATTATGCAGATTAGTATCTGAGATGGTCTTTTCAAATACAATATTAAGACTAAATGCTCTTGCTTCATTTATTAATGAACTAATACAGAGGTTATAATATTGACCAGGCGCTCGACCAAATGGTGGAAATCTTTAGGGAGGAAATGCTGGACGGCCCAGTAGATTCTTCAATACGCATTGGTCTCAGGGTGAACTTAGACAAAACCCAGGTTCCACGAACACGTCACCCCAGGACCTATTGTTGTCAATGGTGGTCCTCTCGAGGTTGCTCAAGAACATAATTTACCTCGAGCAAACTGTACAGTGTGTTAAGAACAACATTGAGAAGACTCAAGCTGGGCTGGGCAGCATTCGTCGTTGGATCTTGTCGTTGCGTATTCTACAGAGCCTAAAGACTAAGGTTTTCAATAAGTGCATCCTGGCTATTATGACTTACGGGGCCGAAACGTGGACACTCACGGTACGGCTAGTCCATAAATTCAAAGTCGCTTAGAAGCAATGGAGCGGGCAATGCTTGAAGTCTCCCTGAGGGATCGCATCGGGAACGAGGTGATCAAATACTTTTGTTTTAAAAACAATAAATATAATATTTTGTAATAAAAATTATATCTCAAAAGAATAAATTCACAATAAATTGAAGATAGAAAAATATTCAAATGAATATTTGGGTAGGTACTTTCGAATGAGAATTTTACCAATTCCACAACCCAAAAAACCCTGTAACGTATTTTCTAGAATAAATTATAAATAAGATTATTAAACTCGGGAGTTAGACAGTTTTTAATTACTCATATTTTATTACATTTTAAACAACCTACGATATGTTGTTGCGTGTTTGATCTGTAAAATTCACAGATCAATAATGATCGATTTAGAAGAGACCCAAAGACCCGGGTTTTCATACGGCAGAACCGGTTTATTATACAAAGGAAAACCCGGAAATTCCCGGGTCTTTGAGAACCGGGAAAAACCGGTTCGTATGTGACGGTGACGTACCTCCTCTCTAGTAGTCTCGTCCGAGCCAAAGAGGTTATATGGAATAGACAGCCCTCTCTTGAGAATTTTGAACACCTTTGCTGGACTGTGTCGCCCTCTGGTACTATATCCCCTGAACTAATCTCTAAAGCTTTAGGTGCGTACTTAGGTACCTATACATCCATACCTTATTATTGAATAGGTATTGCTATGGGTAGGCGGGTAATTTGAAATGTAGACCATATAAAATTTAGTTTTATAAACATTTTGTATTTGTTCGACAGCATTTCGTGCTAAGTTCCTGATGAACGTATAATAAGAATTCACAAAAAAAAAGCAAATACAGCTAATGTTACAGAACGTCACAGAATAAAAACTATGATTGTGTTAATATTTGAGTCATTTATTGGTCTGGAGACGTTTATTATAATAATCTTGAGCATACATTTTTGTTTCATCCTCACCATCGAATGTAAGCTTTCCTGCTAAAATTCGATTTGTTGACTTGCATCAACTATAAATCAAGATATTTATTGTTATATCTGTAAAGTATTCTTAAATCTTTTCTTTTTGTGTTTCACATTTGAATGGATACTGCACAATTGTTTTTGTTACTGCTTTTATTTATTTTTTATTTCAGCTTTCAGCACATCAGTTTTATATTATGAAACACATATGTCACCGTAAAATTGTCAAACATTGTTCCGTTGCATGTATTTCACAATATTACAGTTTCACTTCGATAGATTACAATCTACCGAAAAATAATGCATTTTATTGTAAGCAGAATGCTCAGTTGACAATATTTCGAGGTTTTTGGTTTTTACAATGCTACGCTGACACATATACTTTGTATACTAAGAAAACATTCTTCCAATTCTTCAGAGGGACAACGTAACAACGTTTTGTCAGGATTTTTTTTCTTTAAAGGAATTATTATCATTTTTACTGCGTATTACAGTTTTTCTGCATGCTTTGCAGTTTTTTATTATATTATTGAGAAATTTCCCCATACCATACACATAATTTCTGAAAACGTTTTCTCAATGTGTTTGTTTTGCTTTCAATGGGTTACTAATAATTTAGGTTATACTGAATTGTCTTACTATTCCTATTCATTCATAAAACTTTGAATCTTTGACAGCTTAACATTGGGTAAATGAGGGAATAAACAGTTCTATGAGGATAAGGGTAAAATTCTTTGAAAATATTTACAAAAATTATTATTAATTATTATTCTTGGCTCAATTTTAATTAAAATCAACAAGGCGATTTAAGCAAACTGGTGATGATTGGCGTAAGCACCATCTATGCCATTATTATGTACTAAATCTCAAGTTTACGCGGATATCATACAAGATGGTGGTGACTTCTTGTCAATAATTGGACGCCTACGTCAAGTAGTGCAGTGCCCCCCCCCCTTGCTTCATCGTGGTTAGGGCATGCTATCCGGACATTAATTGCATTACTATTCGGATAGTACGAATTAAACGGATATTTTTTGGTTTATTATTTTTTCGATTTTAACGTGTTCATAAAGGTCGATTGAATGACTTTTTCATGAAATAGTCATTCAATCGACCTTCATGAACTTGGAGGGTTGTATTTGAGTGTGATCAAGCAACTTCTCAGCTGCTTGAAAGGAATGAGTACAATGGGTTGGGGTCCAAAGGCGTTTGCGCTGGATCCCCTTCTGGCGTGCTCAGCAGCCTGCTGCATCGTTTTACTGTGACCTTTGATCCATTGTAGTGTCACCGTGTTGCGGTTTAGAACCGTAACTCGTTCTAGGGCATTATGGTAGTCTAGTTTTAGTCTCGAGTAGATCTGATTTCTTTTTAAGGATTGAAAATCTGAGACACTGTCGACGAGTATACGAATATGGGTATCCGTAACTTCCCTGTCCTCTATGACAAGTGTCGCTTGGATAATACCTACGCACTTAGCTTGGTAGACAGAGTTGAGCAATATAAGGGGTCGTTGCAGAAGACTTTGACATCTGTGCCGTCGTGGGTTCTTGATCTATCAGTTCAGATCCTTAGCTATTTTGGACCTGAGTAGTCACACGTCTCCGCTATGAGTTCTATGTTGTAGTGTTTTTGAAAGCAGTGGGTTCGGTCGCTGGGTGATGCCAACATGAGCTGTTGTTTCACAGCATCCCCTTTTATGCGTGTATGTTTGATTTTGTATTTTGGGTGCCAGATACTTCGAGCCTAATAGTCGTCAGGGCCACCTCCTCTCTTATGGGGTGAAGAGGTGCTAATCCCAGCATCACGTGAAGTGCGGGAATGGGTGATGTTCTCATGCTACTGGCGATTGTCACGCAGGCAAATGTTTGTAGCTTCTTGAGGTCCTTTTTGGCCGTGCTCAGGTTGGTTCTGGGGCCACCAAACTAAAGAGCCGTATGTGATGATTGGTCGGATGAATGTAGTGTATGGCCAGTAGGTGATTTTGGAGCTTATGCCCAAATTCCTTCCGAGCAGTCTTTTGCATTACCATAGTGCTATGCTGGCTTTTGTAGTGATGTAATCGGTGTGTTTTTCCCACGTCAGCTGTTTATCCGAACAGATGCCCACTTGCCCAGGTATTTGGTTTCAATCGATCGGCTCAGGGTGGTCCCAAAGAAACTTGGTGATTGTAGAGTTGCCAACTTTCTTTTATTTGTGAAAACCACGATTTCGGTTTTGGGGAAGGTTTACTGTCAGTTTATATTCCTTGCATCAGTCCTCTACAATATTTAGGGCTTTACGCATTTTATATGTTTATAATTATGTATTTATTTATTTAAACTTCATGTACAAGAGTGGTACATAGGCGGACTTCATGCCACAAGGCATTCTCTACCAGTCAACCTTTGGGTCAAATAAGACAGTATTGTGTGTGATAGAGTACAATAAAATTAAAAATACCATTAATTATGTTACAAGATGTCACTCATGTTTGCTATTTTATGACTTATTTCGTTGCCTACATAGCTATGATTATTTTATTTTTGCCATGGTTCGTTATACTGATTACTGAATATCAATGATTGACAAAATTGTGGTTAAATTTTATTTTTATCTATCCTATACAATCCGCTTTATCAGTATTATCCGGATTTATCCGGATAACGTTATCCAAGTATCTGGATACTAAAATGAGCGGATAATTGCATGCCCTGGTCGTGATAGACCAAACAGTTTCGTTCTAGGTGTGCGATGTGTCGTAGACAAGACTGTCTTGAGACAGACTTGTCTATGTGAAGCAAGTCTGTCTCAAGACAGTCTTGTCTGTAGTGTGCGGTAGCCCTTATCAATTTGTACAAAGATGTTTACGTGCATGCCTTTAAACGGAACGAACCCTGCCATCTTATTTTTCCTCAGACGTTTCCACATAACATTGGTTACTGACAGTGGCCGGGCGGCCTCCTGTCAACATCATTCAAGCGCCAATAAAGCATTGTGGTAGGAATTTCATTCAACAATAATAGACGGGTTTATAATTGAATACTTTTAAAGGGGCTAACATCCAAGATTCGATTTTGTACCGACACAAGTGAATCTGAACTGAGGGATCCCGTAAAGTTTCAGAAACGCCAGAGTCAGAATAAATTACAAAGATCTAGATAAGAAATAAAATAAAAACAATGGAATGCATCAGCTGTTAATATACTTGGAACTTGTAAAAGTCAAGTGAGGTAATTGTGTTATAATAATTGTATACAGCATACCTATTAATTACTGCAACGTTCTTGCGATATCTTCGCGGCTTGCGCGTGCCGGCTGCAAGTTGAATAAAATTAGGCCCGGTTTCCATCAAATTGGAGTTGACCGGAGCTGAGCGAAGCTGAAAGGAGCGGTGCAGAGATGGTCACGATTCGACCAGTCAAAGGAGAAAAGAACAAGGACCACTTTCAGAGAGAATAAGTTTTTTTGGTCCTTTGTTATTCTTCGTCCTGTTAGAAGGCCAGTGAGTGCAAACGCACCAATACGTCTCGCACATCTCCTCTCAGTTCCGCTTGGCTCCTAGCTGAATACTTTGTAGTAAACGATTATCTACTTTGTTAGATATTACCCCTTCTTGTAACTGCTGCTGCATAAATTAATATGAAGAATAACGGCAGGTTGAATATTGTTACACAACATAAAATTACCACTTTTATGATGTCGTAAGGGTTAATTTGTTTTTAATTAATCAAAGCGTTTTTGTTGTCTTTGCTCGCCAACAGCCACCGCGGACTATTTCGGATGTGAAGTAATTTAAATTGATTTTTGGCGTTCTTTGTCAAATATTTTTGACCAGCGCTGAAAACTGGTAACATGCTATATCTTCAATGAGCTATAAAACAATCTGCTACTTTTCGTACAAAAAAAATAATGAATGAAGCAGTCCCATTAAGAAAGCTTGGAACAAAAGGTTGTCTTATGATTACCCTTAATAGCAAGGAGTCCCGAAGGGTCCCACAAATACTTACAGCGGAACAACCAGCTTAAAATAACTCAACAAAAAATGTTTCAACTAAAATTCCTTCTAAACTACCCATATCAAATTAAATTATACGTATTCCATACAAATTAAGGCGTGGGAATGTAGTTTTTTTGCGAGCAGCCGTGACCGCGATTAGAAGGCTTTATTCTACAAAAAAACAACTAATTATGTAGCTTCACACTTCCATTTATCGTTAATTTTGTTAAAAGGAAATCTAGTTTTTTGTTGTGGCCTGAAGCTGTTTTACGAGTGATTGATTACTGAAATTGTATCGAATGCTGTTAATACGATTTCGAGAAGAGCACAACCATACATACTAACAGACGCAGGTGTTGGGAAGACTGAAACTCTTTTTTAAAAATACTGGTCCTTATTGGCTACTTATGACCAGACTTTTTCTATAAAATAGAGAGAACGAAAATGTAAAAACGTAAATCTCTAACTTAAATACACAGTTTCTGAATGTAATGTTCTACTGAAAATATAAATTCAGTAGTAGAAGGTAATATGACCGTACTATGCATTCCTTTCAGTTGGAAAGATCTGTCTCCGGCGAACTAGTAAGCCTTAAAATTTTAATAAAAGGAGAAGTTTCGATTTGTTGTACAGTTTTTCTATTTTAATGAAGCTTCTATGATTAACAAAACTTTTGACTGACACTCAAGTTGCAAACGTCTTATTATAAAAACAATTCAAGATAAAATTAACTAGGGTTGGGTACCCACTAACCGCTTGTTTTCAAAATTAATATTTAAAAACAAATAATAGGCAACTACTCTATTCGGTAAATAAGTGCCCATTACCCTTTATTATGCAGATGTTTAAAAATAAATTGAGGGTCGAGATTCCTTCTGATAAATATTGCAATTATGTGCTATAAAATCATCTTGATCGATTTCGTCGATACCTTTAGTACTTAATTAACTATCTAGGTAATGCTCTATTTTACCCTTGAATAAACCCTTAGTATATTTTGAACCAGTTTTGGTAGATAGAATAACACACTGTAAGCAAATTTCATGCATTCACAAATAACAAATAGGTAGTAAGGTTTTATTATTTTATGAATAATTTGTTTAAATCGTTAATACTTAGCCTCCTAAGTACATATTTTACCAGTTAACCAATTGTTTCCTTTGTTCGTCTTTTCTGAAAATATTTTTTCATTTTTAAATATTTCTTAATAAACATTATAAACCTCTTACCCATTATTATTATTAAGGTAAATGATCGAAGACCTGAAAACCTAATTATATACATATAAGCGGGATCTTACAAGCCTGCCCGATGACAGCAGGCTTTCGCGCCAAAATTAATGGCAGGCGTAGAAATTAGTGCGCTTGCGCAGCTTTGCCCGTTCGTTACGCTCCACGAGTTTCTTGATTGGCGTTTTTAGCATAATGCTATACAATTTTAAATATAGTTGTCAAACAAACTGGAACATGAGATTAACGTCTGTGGTCTACAATTATTGCTTCAAGATCTAGGCGCCGATGTTTTATGAGCTTCATTAGTGAGTACCATGTTTATTGGAGGTGCACAGTATTTATCGAAGACAGATTTTGTTGAGATTTTAAGTGGTCCTTTGAATCGCGGTCATATTTATTTGGTCTTTTTGGGTAATTGCGCCAAGTATTCAAAAGATAGAAAGGAGAAATTTTCGAAAAAATAAATCGATGTAGTTACCAGCAATTTATTTTATTGACCGTTCAGTAAGTGTCAATTTCATAAATGAAAGGTAAAAGTAAAACTTCCGTACATACAAAAAGACCAAAAAATATGACCCCTAAAGTAGACTTATGTGTTTGCCCCCAATTCTTGCAATCGTCACCGACACTGTCGGTTGTCATCGATGACCCGACAACCTGACAAGTAGCGGGTGCCCAATACTGAACAGGTTCCAGCAACCTGCTCAACCACTCACCGCGGTTGATTCACAAAGCGATTTGTTTTGTGGGCTGCGGCTGGTGGATCTAAGAAATGAGGAAGATATGACATCATTGCGAACATTGTAAATGGTAGTGATACAGTTAAACCGAATAAATGTGATGATGATAGATAATTTTGGACTATACCTACTTAAATTAAACGCAGTGTTTGATATCTTCGTGTTTTAGATAAAACTTAGTAAGCAGTAGAACCCCTTGTATAAGGGGAAGAACTATCACGCTACCACAAAATCGATATCTTCCTGCAAACAATACCGCCGTAACGTAGTTTGTATGGGTACCGTGAATTTACAGTCACATCAGACATTTTGAACATAAGAGGCCTTAATTCATTGTTTATGGAAGTACAGGGAGAGAAAGACAAAGGAAACGATCGATGGATTGTGTGAGGAATATTAAGAGAGAAAAAGGAGCAAATGATTGCGTGACGGGTGACAGAGGAAAATGGACGAAAAGAAACGTGTGGTGCCGAAATTGGGAGTAGAACCAACATTTTATTTAGTAAATATAAAAAAAAACATGGTGTCAAAATATCATTTACAAATAATCCGATCCTGACCGTGTCATGTCACCCTTTCTAAGATCTCAGTAATACATGAATGAATGAACTTTACTCACGAATCTAACGGTTCATTCATGTTCGTTGCTGGTGACAATTTGGAACGTGTTAAAGTCATTTATCATATCAATTGTTTTTTGCCTCTAATGAGGTTTTAGTAAGTCATAATCATACATCATGCTTATGATCTGTAATGACAGAGTCACAATACAATGAATACTAAAGATATAATTGAAATCACGTTTGGCACGGATGGGCTTATAGGTGTACAATATTATTTGGGTTATTGGTACATAATGTGCATTTGTTAACTTTCAGAATGACAAAGAAGTGAGAAATATTGTCATAAATATTACAGTGGTTCCTACAGTCGAAAGGATCACTCTAGAATTGACAGTGTCATGGGATGTAACCATTCCAAATTATGAAGTGAAAAACAAAAATATTTTTGTGAAAGTAAATGATGGTTGGATATAAAATATGTACGAGTACTATGTTTCAGTCTCTGCAAATGAACGTTTTATGTACTGTAATATGACATTGTGATATCGTTTTTATCGGGCACTAACACATCAAGGCCCTTTCCGTTATAGTTATAAACATGTGCCGATAATTCGATAACTTTTCAGTTATAATTATAACTTGAGCACACACAATGTGCATTTCATAATGTCTAAAAATTATTTAAAATCCTCTAAGGCACAGTAACATGGAGTAACAAAACTATTAGGTACTGATAAAAGGAAATCTAGGTGTTACTTAAAATTAACAATATTAAACACCATTTGTATGTCACCGGTCACCGGTCTCAACTTTACATAACGGAAGATGAAAAAGCGGCAAAAAACATCTGAAATTCCCAATAAAAATATCGTTGAAACAAATAAGGACGCGGCAATGGCTTGTGAAGCGCCTCTCAAGAGATTACTTTCCATATTTATCGTGAGTTTGGTACTCTCACCGGCAGAATCCGAAATGTGGGTCATTATGTCGCGTTTCTGCGTACAATTTCTGCTGTATGTATGATTTCATAAATACACACACACACACACACATACACATACACATATACAGAAATACACATCTCATCCCCACCTCCACTCTACATATATATGTCACCGTAAAATTGTCAAATACGTTATATTACAATATAACGTGTATCTCTCTAGCGATATTGTAAAGTCTCGAATTATTGTCAACTGAACATACGGAAGTATCTCTTGCCCCCATAAACGGGACTTGGGGCACCCCCCCGTTAGGTTAGTTAGGTTCCTTTAAACCCTGCACTTGGAAATAGGGGCTCCCTCGACTACGCTTTTTAGGGGAATATGAAGTGTTTTAAGGTTAGGTTCTATTAATCGATATTTCTCAGGAATGGTACAGTATCTTTTCATGAGAGTGGTACCACTGGGCAAGGAGGACCCCTCCTTCTCTCCACACCGCGTGAGTTGACTACCATCGCATGCGTTTCACGAAAAATAATGCGTTTTATTGTAAGCAGTATGTTCATTTGACAATAATTCGAGACTTTACAATATCGCTAGTGATATTACAATATAACGTATTTGACAATTTTACGGTGACATATATATTACATAGTAACCACATAGTGTTCTTTATTAGTACATTACAGCAGAATCCAGTAAGTAAGCCTTCCTGGCCGAGTATGAGTTAACCGGACCGAACCGCAGGTGAGGTCCGGTTATATACGAGGCCAGGATGGCTTTCTTACTGGTTGAGGTTTGTATAATGCTTTTCTCAAAAATGAAAGAAAGTTTAACAACAAATTCGTTTAATTAATATTGAAGGTTACATTCATATTAGGGCAATTACTGATAGATATTGTGATCGATTTACCGGGGGCATTTATATTTGTTTGTTGTACATCTTGATTAACGGACTCTTGGCTGGCAGTAAATGTCTGTGAGACATTAATTTGGTTGTTTGGGAAGGTGGATGCTTGCGATGATGTTACGGGCAGGGGAATAGTGGTCGGTTCTTGGCGAGAGGTAGATGGCTGCGGAGCCAGGCTTAGCTGCTGTTGACGCGATGTAGACGGCTGCGGGGAGGTGGAAGATGATGTGTTTTGAGTATTCAATTTAATTTTTTTATTTATATTGCTTGTAATTTCACTTTTATTTTCTAATGACTCTTCTATGTATCCTTCTGCAACTCGGTCCGATTTCCACCCCCCGTGTCGTTTTATTGTCGTGAGATTGGCTCCAGAGTCAGCAAGAAGGGTAGCAGACGACCTCCGGAAACAATGGCCAGTATAGCTCTCTGGATTTGGTAAATTCAAATATTCTGCTATTTGTTTAGGTATTGCGGCAATCTTATGACGACCGATGTTTTGCCGCAAGCATGTCCCGTTTCTATAATTGATAAAAAAATTATCACTTTTCATATTTTCAGGGCGCAGGTCATGATATTTCCTTACAATATGAGCTGACTCCTTGTGTATAACAAAAGAGCGATCAATTTTTGTTTTTGTTTCTCGTACTTTTACCGAAATTATTTCATTATGGTATTCCACGTCACTGTTTTTAATATTACAGAGCTCCATACATCGGCAGGCGCCATTAATTCCCATTATAGTAATAACCTAAAAACAAAAAAAAACTATTTAAATCGAGAATATAAAAATAAGTTTATGTTATTTGGAACCAGATTTAATAGCATATTTATATTATTGCAACCGACTAACAGACCACTTACTCGTACATCACAACAAGTTAAATTAAATAAGTAAACAAAATAAATAGTACCTTCACTGCTAAATAAACTTCATCGGGTGCTTCATTTATAAACTTCTGTATGTTTTGGCTGGTAAATACATTCGATTTTTTTCCTTTGTAGCCAGTCGATTGTCTTTTCAACCAAGTTATTAAATTGGAATAATTCTTAATGTTTACATCGTGTTTATTTTGCACTACACATCGAAGCATAGAATACAAGGCCCATAAACTTGTCGGCTGCATTGTTTGGCGAAGAAAGCTGAAATATGCCAAGAATACATTTTCAGACCAACTGTTGGCTTGTTTTTCTGCCTTCCACTTCATAAATTTTTCATAATTTTTCATGTATCGCTCCTTGGATTTTGGCGGAAGTAAATTTTCTTTTGCTAATTTGGCCTCAGCTTTTAAATCAGGAGGAGTGCCATCTATTTCCGAATCAGATTCGCTTGAATTCATTTTTTGGGATTATTTAAATTCACGCGGTAAATTAAAACACAATTGTCGCAATTGAATGTGAAATCCCGCCAGTCGTTGTTTTTTTTACTACAAAGTTTGCGTTTAGTTTTAAACATTGTTCTATTTTTACATTACATGAATGTTTTAGTAAAAAATGTAAATTATTGTTTTTGAAACTCCATGTTAATTTTAGAATGGAAAGTTTTAATCCAACATGATTTATAAACTGAAATGACTAAATACAAACATAAAATCCCACACTATACTTCTACAACATTACTAAGTACAAAACGCAACGTGCATACTTTTTCTGCGTCGCGTTATGTGTCACAGGCCCATAAAAAAAAAAAAAAAAAAAAGTGTCACAGACAATAAAATGGATGTTTAAGGCTCCAAAATATATTATGTATCTCATAAAATGTCATACCAAAAAGAGATAGATATATATTTGGAGCCTCCCTCTAACCATGTTATAATGGCTAAACTCTAATCTGTGTCTGGTAGGTACTATGTTTTTTTTTTCTAAGCAGATCTAAAGAGGATGACCTAAACCGTGCGAAGCCATAAAAAAAAAAGGGATGAAGGATGACCAAGTGTCCAGTAAGTAAATTACATACTTACTTACTGGACAGTAGGAGATTCCAAATTTAAAATCTCGCTTCTTACCGGACAGTTGTGAATAGTCTCCGGTAGAGTTCACTTTCTGGATACTTTTTAGAGATGTTATGTCAACATTACATACCATTTTTAGGGTTCCGTAGCCAAATGGCAAAAAACGGAACCCTTATAGTTTCGCCATGTCTGTCTGTCTGTCTGTCTGTCTGTCCGCGGATAATCTCAGTGACCGTTAGCACCAGAAAGCTGAAATTTGGTACCAATATGTATATCAATCATGCCGACAAAGTGCAAAAATAAAAATTTAAAAAAACATTTTTATTAGGGTACCTCCCCCAGACGTAAAGTGGGGAGCGATTTTTTTTTTAATTTTGACCCTGACGTGTGATATATTGTTGGATAGGTATTTAAAAATGAATAGGGGTTTTCTAAAATCATTTTTTGATAATATTAATATTTTAGGAAATAATCGCTCCGAAAGTCAAAAACAATGTGTCCCCCCCCCCTCTAACTTTTGAACCATAAGTTTAAAAAATATGAAAAAAATCACAGAAGTAGACCTTTATATGAACTTTCTAGGAAAATTATTTTCAACTTGATGAGTTGAATAGTTTTTGAGTTATATAGCACTTTTTCAAAAAAACGCAAATGATAACTTTGTTTTTCATACAAATACTATGAAAAACAAAGTTATTTTTGCTGACGAAAAATGTTGGTATTTTTAATGGTCTGGGAAGCTACGGAACCCTACAGTGAGCGTGGCCCGACACGCTCTTGGCCGGTTTTTGAGAAAATTTTCTTTGTCATCCATAGTTTATAATTTAACTTTCTTTTTTAGGTTAATCTGGAACAATGTCTGTGTCCTGTGATTGTATACATATATTGAATTGGGCGTTGATAGCTGCGCCACAGAACTTTACTTTTGTAGCTACCTTCGTTTTTCCCTTGTAATTTGTAAACTGAAGTTGTTCCAAATAAACTTTTATTAAGTATTATTATTATTATTATAAATAAATAATACATTGAGGTAGGACTATATAGCCTAAATTCTACAAGTAGTAAGGTCATGGGAAGACGAAATAAAAACACAGGAATACTCCGGGGCTATTGATTCAGATCATTTTTTTTTATTTTTATTTTTTTTTTATTTTTTTTATAACGACCCAAGATTCTGATGACATTGTTCTAAACCGAAATTTTCTATGTCTGGATTTATTCGTCGACATCCTGCTCACGGAGAAGAGGATCGAGTCTCGGGAAAAGTACACAAGTATTACCTAGGTATGTTTCCCAAAAATCTAGTACTGCTTCGTTGGTCTAGTGTTCGCAATCGGGACTATTGAGTACGAGGTCATGGGTTCGATTCCCGGGTAGGGATTTTTTTGTAGCAGGCTCTTACTCTGGATTTGTGCCCGGTTGATGGCAATACGCTTGCCCCTCTTACATGAGACTTAAACATAACTGGCGAAATGTAGGTATGCTCTTAGGTAAACTTCTGCTTAACCTCGGGGATTACAGGTGTGATGTTATGTTTATGTTTTGTACCCGAACAAAATCCCGCGCTACATAACTAACAAGTGTTACAACTGAAGATATTGCGGGAAAACGATGGCCAAGTAACTCCACTATTAAACTTATTTAATGGGTCTTAACATTAATGGCGATAGTATACTAATTGTAGCGTGTTGGGAGGTGTCTTGAAATGTCGTTAAAGTTTGATTGATGATGATTTGTAAGCCGATAATGTAGTTGATGGTTGTTAACCCGCGGGAGCTGCTGGCTACTGTTGGGAGAGAAACCTGCAGAGTTATTAATAAATTGATGTACATAGGTGAGTGTGTAGAAGATTGGCTATGATGTTAGTGAAAAGTGGGTACAGATGCCAGCACAACAATCAAGCTACTGCATCGTGTCAATTTTCTTTTAGATTTTCAACTTTATCGCTGAAGCAATTAGGTGCAAGGATGATTGCGAAAATTTGTCAGTTTCGGATATCTTGATGGGCTTTGCGTCTAGATACATTTTATTTAGACACCGTAGGGAGCTAAGTCCTTGGATACAGTAACTTTATGATGACGTGGTCCTTGTAGGCGTAAGATAAAAATAATACTTGAGCCAATACGCTACTTAGACTTAAAATATTCGATTTATTATATTCATCTTGTAATTTACAAAAGTTAAGTTAATTGCCCAAGAAATACATAGTTAAGATAAGCTTGATATCGTACCAAGTGATATATTGAAGGTAATTGAAGGTAAAATATTATAAAAAGGAAAAATTTGTATTTTTGCTTGTGTATGTTGTTAAGGATTGAATAGCTATATCTTTGACGTCTATGGTATTAAAAAAAAAAAAAAAAAAAGAGTTGTCTCTGTAAGAAGCTTAAAATAGGAAGTACCTAAAATTCTAATTGTTTGTAATAAATTAAAAACAAATGTTAAACTAAAAATAAAGTGATTAATAAATAAATCGTTCTTTTAGTGAAATATCTATACCCAGAAAAGGTTATGGGCCCAGAGACGCCCTAAAAGAACGAATAAAAACCGGTGGCGTGGTCAAGCCAATACTAAAACAAAAGAAGTATAAAATCAAGAAAAATGGACAAAGCAGATGTTCAGATTGAAAAACTGAAGGATGGGGAGACATTTCTGTTATGGAAATTCGAGTTTAATATCCACATAAAGGCAGCAAATCTGACTACAGCAATTTCGTCAGATGTCAAAGTAGAAGATATGAAATCTAATGCATTCGTAACAAAAGATGCCCAGGTGCAACGAATTATAATAAACAGTATAGACAGAAAATTAAAAGGACACATTTTAAAATGTAAAAATGCACTAGAAATGTACAATAAGTTATGTGAAATATTTGAAGGCTCAGAACAAAGAAACAAGGCATCAATATTACAAGAGTTCTTCACATATAAGTTACAAGAAGGTCGATCACTTACAGAATTAATAACTGACATAGAAAATCTACAGTTTAGACTAAACCAGTTGGGTGAAAACGTTAATGAAGATATGGTTATGTCGAAAATATTATCCTGTTTGCCGAGTAACCTAAACTATTTCATCACTGCTTGGGAATCAATGGCAGATGATAAGAAAACCCTGACTAACTTAACAAACAGAATATTAAGTGAGGAAAACCGACTTTTAAAAACCAGTGAAACAGAAAAACAGTTGGCATTTCAGGCTACAAAGAAAAATGCATCAAGTGCAATAAAATGTTTTAAATGCAACAAAACAGGGCACATGAAGAAAGACTGTAAAGCTTGTAGTATTTGCAAAAGGAATAACCATGAAGAAAAAGACTGTAAGTTCAAGAATAAACAATGTTCATTTTGTAAGAAAACAAATCATAAAGAAGAAAATTGTTTTTTCAAAAATAAGAACAAGAAAGAAACAGATAAGGAAAAAACTGAAAAAGCATTTTTTACAAAGTTTGAAAAACAGGGTACACAAAATAAAGAATTCATAGTAGACTCCGGTTGCACTGCACATATGACGAACAGTATAGATATATTGACAAATTATGAAAATAAGCAATCATCAGTCTTGACTGCCAATGAAGAAACAATAGAAGTAAAGGGAATTGGAAAAATCAAAGGTGAAACATGTAATTTAAATAATACCCTGTTCGTTCCGGACTTATCACAGAACTTGTTGTCCGTGAATGCAGTCACTAATAATCAAGGAACTGTTGTGTTTACTAAAGATACTGTAAAAATATATAAGGAGTCAGAGTTACTATTGACAGGAAAAAAGGAAAATGGCTTATATAAAATTAATTTAGATGGGAAAAGTACAGAAGAAAAGACAATGTTAATGAAAGAAACTGGCACTGCCTTAGAATGGCATCAAAGACTAGGACATCCAGGGAAGAAAATACTAGAAATATTACCAGATGTGGCAGATGGAATAAAAATACAAGGTTTAAAACAATTAGATACATGTGAAATCTGTACACAAGCAAAACAAACAAGACTTCCATTTAAAACAGTAAGAAACAGAGCCAGTAGACCATTACAATTAATACATACAGATGTATGTGGACCATTTGAAAATAAAACATATGATGGTTATAGTTATGTCTTAACAGTCATGGATGACTACACTCATTTTACAAAAATATACCTGCTGAAGCATAAAAATGAAGTGAAAGACAATTTAAGACATTACATAGAAGAAACAGAAAGAGAGAGAACAGAAAAAGTGTCTACCATAAGATGTGACAATGGGGGTGAATATACAAGTAATGACTTTAGAAAATGGTGCACAGAAAAGGGGATAAAACTAGATTATACAGTACCATACACACCTCAATTAAATGGTAAGGCAGAAAGATTAAATCGGACATTATTAGATAAAACCAGAGCATTATTATTTGATTCAGAATTAGATAAAGAAATGTGGGGTGAAGCTATATTCTGTGCTACTTATATTATAAATAGACTACCAAGTGAATCTTTGAAAAATAAAACACCTTATGAAATGTGGCATGGTAAAAGACCTAATATATCTAACATACACAAGTTTGGTTCAAAAGTATATGCTAAACAACTACATACAAATATAAAGAAACTAGACCCAAGAAGTAAGAAGTTAATAATGATTGGTTATACTAATAATGGATATAGACTATGGAATGGAGAAGAAGGAAAAATTGAAATAGCAAGGGATATTGTCATACTTAATGAGAATAAGAATAATGAGGAAAAAGAAGAAGAAACAAGAAGGATGGTGATAACAGAAATGATACCAGGTAATAATATAGAAGAAATTAATCAAGAAGAAGAAAGTGATGACATCTATTATGAGATAGAGGAGTTGGAACGACAAAGTAATGAAGAAGAAGACAAGGTCTGGGACCTTGACCCAGAAATAATAGAAGAAGAAGTTGAAATTAATGAAAATGTAGAAAATAACAATGAAGGGATAGAAACAACAAATACTAGAAGACAACGGAGAAAACCAGCTTACCTGCAAGATTATGTATTACTTACCTATGATGAAGTCATGAAGTCTGCTGAGAAGAAGAATTGGGAGAAGGCTATAAATTCGGAGAAGGAATCATTGGAAAGTAACAATACATGGGAAATAGTTGATTTAGAAAAGGCAAAGGGATGCAAGATACTGTCAAATAAATGGGTATTTTGTATAAAAGAAAATGGTACATACAAAGCAAGACTTGTAGCGAGAGGTTTTGAGCAACAAGGGATTGACTATCAAGAAATATACAGTCCAGTAGTAAGTCAATCAGCATTAAAATCATTGATAGCAATTGCAGCTTCAAAGGAATATGAAATGATTACTTTTGATGTAAAAACAGCATTTTTATACGGTGAACTAATAGAAGACGTCTTTATGAACATCCCAGATGGTTATGAAAAACAGCACAATAAAGTTTGTCATTTAAAGAAAGCATTATATGGGCTAAAACAGGCACCAATGACCTGGAATAAAAAATTTACAGAAACTCTGACAAAACTTGGACTAAAAGCTACAAAATCAGATCAGTGTGTTTTTTCTAATGAAGACAAGACCATAATAATAGCCATATATGTTGACGATGGTTTGGCGATATCGAAAGACAAAGAGAAAATAAAACAGATCTTAAATAATTTAGAAAAGGAATTTATGATAAAGACTTATAAACAACCACAAAATTATGTTGGATTTGAAATCAGAAGATCAGAAAAAGGAATTTTACTACATCAACAGACCTATACAGAAAACTTACTGAGAAAGTACAATATGTATGATTCAAAACCAGCAGATACACCATGCGAAATGAGTAAAGTAACTGAACCTGAGATGGCTACATCAAACTTTCCATACAGAGAACTAGTAGGAGGATTATTGTATTGATCAACTAGATCAAGACCAGACATCAGTCAAGCTGTGAATGAAGCAAGTAAAAAGGTAGAAAATCCATCGAGACAAGACATATTAGCAGTAAAGAAGATATAAAAATATTTGAATGGGACAAGAGATAAAGGAATTCTGTACAACACAGGACAAGACATAACAAGATTAGATGCATACTGTGACTCAGACTATGCAGGATGTACTGAGACCAGACGAAGCACAACTGGATTTATAATAATACTATCAGGTGGACCCATATCATGGTGCTCTAAGAGACAGCCAATAGTGAGTCTATCTTCAACTGAAGCTGAATATATAGCAGCTGCAGATTGTGTTAAAGAGTGTTTATATTTGAAGACTTTTCTAAGTGAATTAATTGGAAAAAGTGTTAAAATAAGATTAAATATTGATAACCAGAGTGCCATCCAGTTGATAAAAACAGGTTCATTTAGTAAAAGGTCTAAACACATAGATGTGAGGTTCTATTTCATTCATGAAAATTATAAGAAAGGTAACTTAGATATAAAGTATTGTCCTACTAATTTACAGATTGCTGATATGTTTACAAAACCATTGTATAAAGATAAGTTTATGTTTCATTGTAAAAAAAATTGTTCAGTAAAATAATTGAGGTCTGTTCTGTATAAGTTTGTATTTTTAAAATTTTTCATTTCATAGAATTTGAAAAATAGGAGAAGGTGTTAAGGATTGAATAGCTATATCTTTGACGTCTATGGTATTAAAAAAAAAAAAAAAAAAAAAAAAGAGTTGTCTCTGTAAGAAGCTTAAAATAGGAAGTACCTAAAATTCTAATTGTTTGTAATAAATTAAAAACAAATGTTAAACTAAAAATAAAGTGATTAATAAATAAATCGTTCTTTTAGTGAAATATCTATACCCAGAAAATATGTTTGTAATGAATAAACTCAAAAACTACTGTGCCGATTTCAAAAATTCTTTCACCATTGGAAAGCTACATTCACCCTGAGTAACATAGGCTAGATTTTATTCCCGTACTCTCACGGGAACTTGAACTGCGCGGGTGAAACCGCGTGACGTCCGCTAGTTGAAGGTATAAAAAGATTCCAAGTGTTGAAGTCGTCGCCTGTAAAAGATAACTTTAGAAAAGAAAGCGAACTGTACTAAGATTGAAATGTTGATAAGTTTTAACTGTTAATTAGCTTTCGCCTTTTCATTTAGGAGTGTTATTTAACGATGTAATTAACTCCGATATGTTTAATCATCGATTAAGTAACGATAGTTGGAATTGTATCGATCAATCAATCGGTTTATCGGGATCGATAAAAATAGCCCATGTATCGAGTTCTATCAGGTGTTCACGATTGACCTAATTGTTTTTGGTGGATATTACATGAATACTTTTATAATACGAGGTGTAAACGGAAAACTCTTTACGAAGCCGTCAACCAAATATTTCAATCAAACCAAGTAACTCTACGCAAAAATAATACATATTATGTACTTTTTTTGGATGTTGCACTCAAAAAAATGTGCTGATGGATGCATTGAACAGCACGGGAGTTGAGGTATTTCAAGTAAAAATGTAACATAAAACATGTGACAGACAGACAGACGGACAGGGCGAAAGATTTTCTATCCGAATACTCTCAGAAGGAACACAAAGTGAACTCAGAATTCTTTTGAAGCTAAATTGATCGTTAGACACGCACCATAATTAATAGTAATTATTTGTAGAAACAATAAAGTACTCACAATAGAACTTATCAGTCCACATTACAAACATAAACACGGAAAACAGATGCCCTTTCCATCATAATTACTACGAATGCAGTATGAATAGTTTCCGCAACTAATAAATAGTGATAATTTCGCGCACATGAACAATGATAGTCTGATTGACATACATATGAGTCATTCTAACAACTTTGTCACACAATCGGTGTCAATACACTTTGGTGCGCCGGCGCACGCATTGCTGGATACTATGCTTATGTTTCGCACAATATATGCTGCTATTAAAATGAAAAAGTTATTTCCCTGCAAAATTTTCATAATTAAAAACTACCTAACAGAAAATCGGCTATTATTTAACGTAAAAGTTTTGTCATTTTATTTAATTAAATGGTTTCCCTCCTGGTTTCCCTCGGGATAAACAGATCAAGTTTATTTTCGATTTCTTAACTAATACATTCTGACAAAAGTGGGAAACTTTGTTATTGCAGCCGAGGCGGAATTCACACCCGAGCCGCAGGTGAGGCCGAGGGTTTTATGTATCCGAGAACTACAATAACTAATGGCCACGTCTACGAAATAAAAGAAGAAAAGTAGTTTCCGAAGAAGGGTATTAAAAATTTAAATATATAAAACAATCTATTATCTGAGAATATGGCAGTTCACTGCTAGACCTAGGCTTCTCCCAAGCTACACCCCAACACCTTGTAGACCAACTTCCGCTTTATAAATCATGTAAAATGAGTCTCAATACCAAACAACACTTCATTAGGCACTTGTGTAGAGACACTCATGAAGTAATTCCTAGAACAATGTTTATCATCAACGCATTCACCTGAAAATCGCATGACTTGTATCAATACACTCTCGTGAAAAGCGTGTGACTTTTCCTTTCGTAGTACAGTCAGTAGTCACAATTCGGTGCGTCCCCAGACCTTGCGCGTTTCCTCTGCATTGTCATGCGATGCGTACTACCAATTGCAGTGTTTTGCATACGATGCTGACCGAGGTATGCTATCAATCCCCATGCATGTCTATCGTATTTTGATTAAACAAGCTGACGTTTTTGTTTCATTAGCGTGTACTGACCCATAACTGGAAAAAGGCCTCCCCTAATTCCTTCAATGTGATCTTTTCTCGTGCCTCCTCAGACTCTCGGGACTAGATCTATTTTAATTATTATTTAGCAGTATAGTGCCTTTCAATACAGCAGTTGACATAATTATGGGTGAAGTAGCTAGGAAAACATCAGTTGGGTTCGTTAGTAATTATTATTGAACTAATGAGGTCTTTCACCTCTATGTTTGCGGATGTAACCTTCGCTTGTCGTCTTATAAATGCGCAGTCTTATAAGGAAAGTCCTAAAAACATACCTACCACATTCACCGATTGTTTCTAATCGGAGAATGACTGAGCACAATAAAACAACTCGATGCTCTGACATTGAAACAAGTGAAAATCGAAACCTCCTCACGATGTGTCAATAACTATTCATATACTGATACAAACCAACGGAACACAGAATAAGAAAGATCAGAAGTTGCACACAGAACAAATGTACACATATCAAAGGATGGAGAATCGTGCGCAGCTTCTGTAATTTTTGAGTCCAGTAACTAATAAATTGGTAAGAACAATGCATGTTTTGGTTTAGGACTTTCCTTCCTACGACAAATGTACTTGAAAATTTCTTGGAGCTTCCCACTCCTCGATCTTGTCACGCAAGTGTTCTTCACAAAAATGTCTTTCATGCAAATGTTTTGCTACCTGCACTCCTGCTTCCTGATTACTATTTCACACGCCTCTCCAACCCTTAACACACAGTTCACAGTAACCATCGATTTGGCTCATGATCCTTCTGTACTATCTTACTCTGTGACAAGTATGTCCATCGCACGAAAGCGAACTCAATCACTTTCATCTCAGTTTTTTGTGAACCACGTAATGAACGACACAAAAAGATATTTTGCATCTATGTGGTACATCTTTTTTTTTGCTGTCAGATAAATTTGGGCACCTTGAAAAAGTTTTGGTAAGGTGTGTGGTGTACAGAAAGCTATTTCCGACTGACATTATAGCTCTGAGCTATGCATCTTCTACCGTGTTTAAAAACCTTTTCATCATATAAATCTTGAACTTTGGAAAATATGAATTTCCACTCATACATTTCTCTAAAAGTGGTGTAAGAAATCACCTTTAGTCAAGTGATGTTCTATTTTTGTTCGTATTGAGCTGTAAATCCATGAACTGAAGTCCATTTTCGTATTGCTTGCTGCTGCTTGATGGTCCATTAGCTACAATGTATAGCAAAAAGCATCTATCTTATACTGGACAACCGACCTAACACACAACCAGTTTTCTCTTCGACCTGTTGTCCGTACACCATTAATCAGCGCGATGAACAAAAACATTCATTTTATTAAACATCAATTTATTAACAAGATTACTCTTACTTTGTTTTGAATCATATTAAAGCTCAATTTGGCGTGATTATCCATTGTTAGGGTGTAAACTCCTATTCTTCTGGTCTGATTAATACTCTGTGTTTTGTTCTTCCAATTTGTATCTATTATACTAGTGTTATAAATTGTCCTTTTTGCAGTGTTTGGGTGATGTAATTTTGTTTTGAATAATAGTAATGAAAGTGAAGCCTTGATGTGTAAGGTGTTGATCTCATTAGTGAATACAATGTGAGGTTTTTGCACCAAGGTATTTTATAGCAGGTTCATAGAGTTTTTTCTATATCTTTTCGCCAAAATGGTACGCTTGCCGAAGATTAAACTGAGAAAAGATATTGAGTATGAGGCAGTAAGACATTGCCAGTACAGTTGTAGTAGATAGCATAATACAGGGTGTAAACCACCTCATCACAAAGCCGTTAACCAAGCATTCTGTACATCAAACTAAGTAACTTTACGTAAAAATTATTGCTGGGTAACAACTTTTTTTTTGAGGTTATAAATCATGTTTTGTGGTAGAACTCAATGTAACGCAGTTAAAATATTGTGCTGATGGATGGATTGAATAGTACAGGGGTCGTGGAGGTGTTAAAAGTCAAAATCTTACAAAAAAACTTGTATTGAAAAAAAAAACTTGTCAGAAAGTTGTAACTTTGACCCCCCATATCTCCGTAACTAGAAGGTTCCCAGGTATGGTGTAGAACCAAAAAATGATCGCAATGATGGGGAGAACAAGTGCCTTTCGGCTTCGTGAAGAGGTTTTTTACACCCTTTATAGTCCTTTGGGTCCTTCAAAGGACCATATTCCGATTAGATTAATAGATTCAGAAGCTACAAAACAATTAGAAAGTGTCTTTTTTCACAAAAAACGTCGTGCCATATGAAAGTTTTGAACAAGCATGTTATTTAAATTTTTTGTAAAAAATAAAAAATAAAACAAATCGTTTTGAAAGTGCACAACATTTATTAAGTAAAATGCGACAATTTCACCGGTACTTTACTTTCGATTGTTTGTATGTTATTGGTCAATTTGGGCTTCATGCACGCGATGATTTGACACGGGTGTAATTTTTATCTATAATATGTATGTATTTAGAAATATATAAGTATGTTTATCAGTTGTCTAGTACCCATAACACAAGCTCTGCTTAGCTTGGGACTAGATAGCGTTGTGTGATAGTTGTGGAATATTATTATTATTATTATTATTATTATTTTGTCCATACTACCGACTTAAGTGATAAAATTATTTACTGCCTCTCTCCAAAGGAAATTGCTGTTTACTTTGAGTTTCTTGTCTGTTAACTCTTTAATGTCTTTATTGGAGATCGAGTTAATCTTCTAGTTTTACCGTAGATGGTTGAAGTAAAATTTTTATGCTAGAAAAGGAAATTTGAGACATTACAGGTAAGTTATTAAGTATGGGATATCACACTGCTTGTGATTGAATGGGTTACATGAAAAGAACATACTTGTCTTCTCATCAGACACCTCTTGTTTATAAGTATGGAAGAAGAAGACTTCTGCGCCAACCTCAAATATATTGGCAAAAGGGCAGGTGAATGATGATATGGGATATACCTGTCTACACTAACCTTATGGTGATTTTATTCAGAAAAGTCTGGTGGAAAGTACTTGCAACCGGCACATGTGTATGAACCCGCAGCAAAACAAACGGAGTATGTTAGGATCGGGGCAAGTGGCGTTAATGCAGTTTCCTCCACTCTCCAACAGAAAAGGGCGCGGGTGTATGAATTTTAAATGTCTTTTTAAATTAAATAATCAATCTACTTTCTCCTCCTGACATTAAAGACCTAATTTATTTATCTTCTCCACGCAGACATAAAAAAACACGAGAAAAATCGTCGATGATGAACGAAATTGATTAACCATTGCAATCGTTCGTTAAAAATAAACTATCAAAGAAAGTGACATTCGGCGTATCTTTGTCATTCCTCTAAAGTTCATTCACTAGCCTTCGATAGTGCGATAACACGTCATTGTACACGCAAACCGAATCTTATTACAGCACTCGAAAGTTTTTAATTATCACTGCCTATCCCATTTAATAAACTCACACAAACTTAACAATGCTGTTCGTCCGATATCTTATCTCCAGCTTCCTTAATAACATTTAGTTTTGTAACCGCAAATACAACTTTGTAATCAAATGCTTTATTAACGCCAATGAAAGCATAATACGTAACGTTACGAATTCGCATCGAGAGTACAACTTTCTTCGTACTATTGTAGTTACGAGATAATTAATACAGTCCAGCCTCCGGCTAGTCGGGATACATGTCGATAGAATCTCACTTGCTTTCGTCTTCCATTGTGCTAACTTTGGGTGCCTTTGTGTCTAGGTTTCACTATCATTTGGATACACCCTGAGGTGTGCACCATAAATGTCATCTGACAGCATCATGATAATAGAATTTTGAATAGCTGTTTAGCTAAATCGATAATCCTTCGATTTCACTTCCTTTGTCGTTTAAGAGGACTGGAATGTTCTAAAGCAAATTTGGCTATAAGTCGAAGATATGGGACCTAAACAAAAGATCTTTGAATAGCTGATTGTACCAGATAGCAGTATTGTAACAATTGTATTTCATTGTCAGCAATTGTTCTGCGTGGAAATACAAGTTTACTGGGAAATGAATAAAGGAATTGCATCCATACAAACATTGCTAATGAAATACACGATATTGATATTTTAAGCAAAACTGGCCTTAGTAACTAATCTGAAAATAGTCCGGATGACGACGAAACGTTAATTACGAAGAACAAAAGTTCGTTTTGCCAAATAAAGGCAGCAATTACAAGAATAAAAATATCGACTCAATTAATACCTTGTTCGATGTCTGGTGTCGCAAAAATGTCATTCAAATATGGTACGATATCCATTAGGCAGTCGAACAGACAACGCTAATAGTGTCGATTATAACCGGACACAAAGCGAGCATTAGAATAAATAAATAAAGAAGACAATCCAATCTGTTCGTGTCCACCCACGTACACTCTTACGCATTATGTAGCGGAAATTCAGACATCAGTTTATTCTGTAGTTCATAACTTTTCCCTGATTTGGAAAAAGCAAAAGTGCAACTGACAGCAGTTTAGAGTATCCACTTTTGGATTTGATAGATGGTCTTTGAATTCAGCTTAGTGGGATTGACTTCCGGATTCATGATGCGTATGGCACTCGTGGGCTGCAGCTGAAAATCACCGTCAGGTGGCATTACGCTGAGCTGAGACTCTTTTGACATTATTATTTTTGTTTGTTTATTAATTTTTTAATTTTTTTTAAGGTGTTTTTGTGTTTCTAATGCCTAATAAAAGCAATTTTCTATCTTTCAATCCTCATTGACTTTATTAAATTGATTCAGAAGCTACGTAATTTGATTGGAAATCAAGTAATTGACCGTAAATTCCATAAAATCAATACATTATCTGATACTGAATCTCTCAAGCTTAACGTATAAGACTCTCCAGTAAAGCTATTACATCTAATTCAATATCCATATTACCCAACGTTGTGTGAAAACGGTGCAATTTTCGCGTAACTCATATTAAACACAAGTAGAAAGGCGTTGGCACGCGATCGAGCCATCTTTTACCTAATTCATCAATTTGTCTTGTAACAGCATCATTTTCTGTCATTGCGGTTTGGTAAATAACTGACGTAGATGAAGATGGATTAGCGAAACATATGAATTGAACTTTTGAAATAGGAAGTGCTCTATTATAGTCAGCTGCTTACGTTTCTGCTGTTACACGCTTCTTTGCTGCCACGAAAGAATTCACTTTCATACTTCAATTATTATTTTTTCAAAGCAAGTCAAAATCACAATTGGTGTTGCCGGAAGCTGTGTCTTTACAAGTTTGCGTTGGATGTATTGCTCATCCAACAGATATAGTCTCTTCGTCTGCCAAACGAACGGTATAGTAACTACGGGCATGCTACCTTTTTAGGTTAACACCATATCCAGTATTTGCTTTTTTGGCTGATGATGATGACATAACAGTAATAATTATAAAACAAACAAATTGTTTTAAATTTATTGCCGCCAATTATATTAACATCTGACAAATTCACATGTAAGTGGGCGCCATGTGAGACCATATTGGTCGAGTTGTGACTCCCACAATGAATTTTTGATTATTTTCACCAGAGATTCTATTAAAGAAAGGTTAGAAATCAAAAGTCCACTTTCGCTATCGCTATCGTTTCGGTACTAATTAATACAAAATAAAGCAGTCTCCAGCCAATTGGACAATAGGAATGAATATGTTGAATTTTAATTTGGCTTGATCAGTCGTTTGGTTCGAAAGCAAGATCGGTGGCTTTTAAACGTAATTTAATAAGTGTAATGTGTATGCCTATTTTGCGACTAATTAGCGGAACAGGAATCATCACCAGCCACCCACAACACCAAACTCGATCATCTATACTAATAGTAGGAGGAGGTACATTTGTATGTAGGTGATAATCTTCGGAAAATTCCGAAAAGTCTTTCACTTACGGAATGCTACATTTAAGACGTTCCTGTGGATTAATTTCCGTACATAACGGGAGCGAAAACGCGATCAAAACCTTCTTTATTAGTTTTCAACCGACTTCCAAAAAGGAGGAGGCTCTCTATTCGACTGTATGTATTTTTTTTTTATGTATGTTCACCGATTACTCGAAGACGCGTGAACCGATTTGAAAAATTCTTTTTTTGTTTGAAAGGGTATACTTCCAAGTTGGTCCCATAGAAATATTGTCATGATCTGATCACGAACTTCGGAGATATGGAACGGAACTCTTCAATAATAGACAGCAAATCTGTCGTGATTGCTGCAATCGCTTGGATGTTTATTGTTTACACAACATCATAACATAACATCACGCCTGTATGCTCTGAGGGGGTACGCAGATGTGTACAGTATACCCATATTTCGACAGTTAGGTATGTTATATAGGATAACGTACAGCAATTTTGGTATTTTCTACAACAAGTGAAGCATTTGCATTTGATAAGAACCATTCTACCATCAGATCTGATGATGAAGCCAAGAGTCACGGAACTCCATAATGAGACAATGTATCCTAGTCGTGTTTGGGCTTGTTGTAATTGTAACGGTATGCACTTTCCATGTGTACCAAGCACATATGCGAACCACTAAAAAGTGAAAAATAAAAACTTTTTTGCAAAAAATAAAACCGACTTCAAAAAAAAACCAAAAACGTGAAAAATAACTTTAGCTTCTGAAGTCGGTGACAAAAAAATTAAATCAATCAAACAAACGTCACCGACTTCAGAAGCTAAAGTTATTTTTCACGTTTTTAGTTTTTTTTTGAAGTCGGTTTTATTTTTTGCAAAAAAGTTTTTTCAAATTGTCTATTATATGTAGGTTTTGATGGTCATTAGATCTCTATTATTCCTTTTATTATTTTTCAATTAATGTCAATGAAGTGTAACTCTGTGTTGTGTTGTCCTGTTACTAGAAATTCTTGCAATTGTATTGCCCTGGTCGAACCTCGTAGTGGATCAAAGTTGGATTCTTCTCACCATTCTTAAACAAAACGTAATACTGTTTTCCCTCTTCACAGACTTGTCAACACTGTATCACCACATGTGAAATCATGTCTTGAAACAAAGCCATGACCTAGCCTAGCTATAGCATGTTATTAGAAATTTAACAAATCAATCATGACGCCGTGGCGCATAATGCAAACTCTCAAGTTCATCATTATTTGTGGTTTTATAGCTTCGATTTATGAGCGAAGAAAGTGTTGAAGGAAGCTATATCAACAAGCATTTAATTGAATCGAGAACATAAGTGTCTCTTTTCTGACACATCTGTGCTTTATTAATCTCCATATCGTATAAGTTAGACTTTTAGATTTATTTATAGACTTTCTTATGTTTATAGGAACTAATTAATAAAGTGGTTGAGTGCGAAACTTATTTATCGCGCCAAGTCAGGTTATTAGGAGTTGAAGCTTTTACTTTTTGAATCGAGGAAATCGTTAATTGGATAGGTTCCGTAGGAAGTGGTATCAATTTTGTAAGGATGAAAATTTCTAATTGATAAGGCCAAATGTAGATAGATAGAGTATTAAATTGAAAGTTGGTTAAATGTGCATGACAAATGCAGACATATTTTGACTTCGACTGTGCGTGTCTAAAATGAAACATGAATGTCTTATATTGTCATCGCCAGATTGTACAAATAGCCGGAAAAGCATCCAGCTTAGTGCATTTAAGAGAAAATAAAAACAATGTCTCCCATTGTTGTCATATCTGCTGGTATGTCTTACAAAATCATCTCGGACACAGCGGCGGGTGCCTTCGATTGACCCCTTATGTCATGAAACCGAATTGTTTGCACAATAACAGTGCTACCTACTGTTTGGTATTGCAAAAACTTTGCAACGATATTGTTGTTCTTTTCGAACATTGTCCGTTTTGTTACGACATCGGAATTCCTTTTTAAAGATGTCATCTTAAAGTAGGTTTTCGGTTATTGCTGTTTTGGTCCAGATGAGTTTGTAAGTCAGTAGGACGATTGGATTATTTCGTAATACTTCCTTATGTCATGATTTTATCATTATGCCGGTCTGATTTTATTTAATTCGTTAGGGTGTTATTTAATAGGTCCACTCTACTCTCTTATACTTCTAAAAACTGTAGTGTCTTCACCTTCTGTCAACCTATCATCCCTTATGTAGGTATGTTTGTACAGTAACATTTAGAGACACGTTATGGTCCACTTTCCAAAATATTTTCAATACATCATCATCATAATATTCATCTAATGTCAACACAAAAGGTTCCTTACAAATTTACATCCACTTTGTATTGACATACCTTCATTTAATAACATGTGTTAGCCATTACGAGACCATTGTTTAGTCCCTGTCACTCAGCCGTGACTGGTGCTTCCTACTTCCGTCCTGAAGGGTAGCTGTAGCTGTAATTTAATTATGTGCGTTTGATATTATGTTTGCTCTTCGTTAATTGCACGTTTACTGGTACTGCTTGTTCAGGATCTATTATTATTAATGGCTCTTTAATATTTGCACAGTTATTCAATGAACAATCTTCATTAATGAAGGGTGTAAATAGACCCTCAAGAAAGCCGAAAACACACATTTTCTCTCCCCTTTTCTCCCCGTCATTGCGATCACCTGTTTGGTTCTAGACCATACTTGGGGATCTTTTAGTTACATCAAAGTTCCAACTTATTCAGAAGTCTTTTTAAATACTAGTTTTTAAGGTTGTAGCATTACTTTAAATACCTCCATGATCCGTTTACTAGTCAATGCATCCTAACCAGCATAATGTTTTGAGTGCGTTACATTGAGTTTTACCGTATAACGTGTTTTTTTAGCCCAAAATAAATGGTGTATCTCAGCATTTTTTTTTGTGTGTAGAGTTAGTTTGATGTACAGAACGCTTATTTGACGGCTTCATGAAGAGTTCGTTTACACCAGTATTTATACTTTATTTTCTTGATTTTCATCTTCATTATTCTACTTTCTCAAGGCACTCATTGAATTAGCATTTTATAGTTTCAATCAATTGCAGTTTTAGTACCTGCAACTTCTACTTTATGAGGTCCGCACTTGTATGTTAGCTCATTTCAACAGCCGTTGTTTCATCTCCTCATAATAAAGCCTGAGCATCATTTGCATATAATGTACTGTCATGCTGTGCTCCTTAATAATTTCCACTCCAAGTTAGTGCGCATAGATAACACTGTTCACCATAATTACTTTTATCTCACTTTTTGTAACGATTACAAGCAGAATCACTGAGAAAGTAATTCGCGAAAGCGTTGTATTTGCATCGCAATTATGACGTTGGTATTTCAAAAAGTTGCCAGGGAAAGAAGTAAAAGATTTACGTTTCGATAAGAGAGTACTTAGTGCGAATTAATATTATGATCTCACTCACCTTTCCCTTATACATTGTTGCACAACAGTGACCGTGAGAACACAAATAATGAGACATTGTGGATTTGTGGTAGTCACTGGTCTGAAGCGCAGAATGTTTTTAGTGTTGGTTTAGCTGATGATTGTTTAGAGCCCGACTTTAATTTTGTTGGAATCAGGGAGGTATACACTATTCTACTTCTCTAACTACCCCTGCAACTAAAGGTTCGAAATGTGGAATACTATGGGTGATAGTCACATGGGTGCCTTCAAGTTGGTGGTCTAAACGATGTGTCTCCAAATGGAGGTAGGCCTTTGAGTACTATAAGTATCTGTGGGTTTTCAATCAGAAATTGATTGGGAGCAACCTCTAATTGCATAGGTTCAGATAATGTCTGATTGTTATTAGTAAACACTTTCAAGCGTGACCATTATGCGATCATTGCGAAGCTATTGTTGCTCTTTGAGTTCGAATTAGTTTAATTCAGTCCTTATTTATGGTATTAATTTCACTGCTCCCATTCCTCAAGTTACGAAACCCTTACGACACAGTTATAATTGGTGTCCCTTTCATAAAAATAAAAGAGATCATCAATTTCTAATATCAACTCGTAATGAAAATGCAGTGTATCCGAGCGCGCATTGTTTACTAACAAAAGATCTAAAATTATATTGAATAACAATGACAGTTGCATATAGTTACGTCATCGGCGCCGTCTCGGTTCAACAATTGAGCTTAGTAGACAAATTTTAATCGGAACTGAATAGGTGCATAAGTTTTCCATTACGTTTAATTTTCTGTTATTTGCAGCTGAAGGAGTCGACTATTGTAACATCTCATATTATGGTTGTGTGAACATTATGTCAATACCTCCTTATACATACTTGATACTCCTTATATTTGTCAGTTTATTTTCTTTCTGCCAACAGGAGCCTAAGAGATAGTCCCGGTGAAAGGATGACGACAGTGGCATATTTTGTGCAAAGCACTGTTCGTATATGCCTCCTTCCTATTTAATTATGCTTCCCTGGTCCGTGCGTGTCTCATCTTGGTCTTCCTTGCTATCTTCTGTACTGCATCCATTCATCTAGCTGTTGGTTTGCGAAAGCTCTGTCGTCAGTCGGAAACCTGTCCGTTAGGGTTTGCTCTGCTTGCTATTACCACGTCTAGCCAAGTGTCATAAGATGATACTACATCTGTTTTCTACATTAGTATCCGTAATTCATAAGGCGTAGGTGTTTACTTAATACAACTTACCTTACTTGATAAAAATCGTTATTAATTTTATATATTAAGTGTGCCAAACCTCAAAAAAACATGCACACCAATTTCTGTACTATTTTATAACCTCAAAAATACATTTGAATTCCATTCAGTGACTTTCACACGCCATAAACTGAATTTGCTCTCGTATCACACGTCAGGGGCACAGACAATACTGTCATATTCCCATGGGCACGCATCGTGAAAGCTATTCAATTACCGGGGTGTCGCGTGGTGTCGGAGATGTGAAGCGTGTACTGGCTAGAATGGAGTTCTTTGATATTGCAAAATGTTATGCGTCCCTGGACGGGGATTTGAGCTTACGTAAAAATGTATGGGGTAGTGGTATTTTTAGTTGGTTAATCTACATCTACACGAATGTTATAAAGTGGAAAAATTTGTACTTTTGTAGTTTGTAATGAAAAAATTAAACTACTGGACTGATTTCATGCTACGTTGTCTCTGAGTAACATAGGCTTTATTTATACTAGAAATAATTGTGTGGGGGGGGGGGGGGAGGTATTAGGGGAATAAATGTCCACCCGTGATTTATTAAACAGTGATTTGATATCACTGTAAGATTTATTCTCTCTGAAAGTGTAAGATTGAGCAGCGGCTTAAAATGAAAAAAGTCTTGGGCTTCTGCCCATAAGTTGTGAAGACTTCTTTTATTTTCAGTTTCATTTGCATTTGCAGTTTGAAAACTACAAAAGAAGGATTGGAGGCTCCAACTCTAATGCAGTTTACGAATTGCCATAATCTACACTAACGTATGTTTGTAATGAATAAATAAATAAAAAACTACTCAACCGATTTTAACAATTTTTTTATAAATAGAAAGCTAAATTAGCCACCAGGGGAAGTAATAGGTCGTAAATTATATTTACGTTACGAAAATTAGCAGAGCTATTACAGTTTTTGCGGACCAAGTGGTGGGCGAAGTGCTAAATATTGTTATAAATTGTTTGTGTCTTTATTTTTATTTTATTTTACCTTATTGGGACATTTAACAGTTACACATTACAATGAAAGTATGACAGATTAAGCTTAAAACTAAACAAACGTGTAGTGTATCGTGTAGTCAGCATATAATGGTCCCGCTCTATGAAGGTGGATCATAATCCGTCATGCGGGCTCATTACGGGGACTACACGGGGAAGGTTCATACCTGTTACGAAAATTTGAGCAATCAGTATAGGGGTAGAACACCAAGCCTTTTAAGTAATCGATACGGGGCCATCTCGATATGGGGCTATTCATGATTGGATCTCGAACTTGAACTTGGCACGGTCGTTAACCTAGTTCCATTAAAATAACTTACGATCGAATAAAATAAACGTACTGAAGGAAATAAATGTGTAATATAGTAAAACATCTTATAACGAGTTATAAGATTCCAAGCATTCATTCTTCAACTCCCAAACCTTGATTTTCTAAACGAAATAAAAGTAAACTATTACTTTTATCAACATTTTCGATTCATTTTCTTTTACACTAATAAACAGTGTGAAATAAAAAACTAACTACATTAACTTTGGCCATTGTATTTCTATATTTGTGTAAACAATTGCGTTTGCGTGATAATTTGAGACCGTTACGTCTGTTGTGGTCACGTGTCGCGATGAGAGTATTTGAGATGTCTGTTACACAACCAGAAGAAGTATGTAGTACTAGATAATGCCCGCGGCTTCGCTTACAATTCGATAATTATCCCACAGGATAAAAGGTATACTACCGGAATAATAAGTAGCCTATGTCCAATCCAAGTCATAAATTTTCTGTGTGCAAAATTTCATCCAAAACCGTTCTGTAGTTTTTACGTGAAAACAAACATCCATATATATCTATCGGATTGTTTCAGTTGCATTGTCTGTGTGTGCTGTTTTAAAAGTATTTAAGAAAAGCTTGCCTCTACTATACACCCTTTATTCAATCTGGTACAGGTAACTGTATCTTATCTTTCCTAAATGATGTCGCCAGTGTCGCCAAACTCACCTATTAAACAGATTTTCCTTCTTTCGCCTATACTGAGACATCTTCATCCTTCTCTATGTCAGATTGATTAAAAAAAACCCTCGCTTGCCAGTATTCTTTTTCCCAAAACCTCATCTACCGCTGATTCGTTCACCTTATTATTTCGGCAGTTAACCAAATCTGAAATTGTATGTTAAAATCCCTTACTTCGTATGCAATATCATCAGAGAGTTACTTCTTGTCTCCCAAAAAAAAAACACTATAAGAACAAATTCTTAAACAAATACAAACTTTTTCGTGGTAACGTAACTTGTAACAAAAACATCAAACTTCAACAAAAATGTAATACGGCCATTGAACTGAGGTTTTAATATTTTATTGTTAAAAAACCCGTTGATAACAAAAAGTGTGACAAAAGAAAAACAAAACAAACATTAATAAACAAACGGGCGAAGCGGTGATGGCGTTAAATTGTTTTTAACGGTAGTGTTAGTACAAGCTGAGGATTATTCTGTGTTTTTAATAACCATATCTGTAAATATGCTAAAGTGTAAACTGTGTAAAGTGACAAAAATGTGAGGTGAGCCAATGACTTGCTATTTTTAGAAACTGTTCGAGTTGTGTGAGAAAATTCAGCGCGACGGGTCTCGGTACCATTGCATTTGTTTCCAGAATCGTGTGAATACATTTTTGTCAATGTAGAATCATTTGCCTCAATCTCTGCGGCTAAAACTAAGTGTCAATTAATGTGTTTATTTTGTTGACCAATAGAGACTTGAAAGAAAGGAGATCAGTATACTAAGAAATGAATAATATAGGAAATAATACTGTACCTACCTGATTTTTTTAAAAATGATGAAGTACCAGTCATCTCGTATAATGTGGTCAGCTTCCAGTCTAACAGGATGCAGCTACTACTACATAAGCAGTAATAGCTATTAGTACTGCGTATTCCACAGAAATATTTGCTAATTGTATGTTTGTTGTCTTGTTAATTGTCCCATGTTAATTGAGCAACACGTTTTTATCTTCCGTTCTCCCCTGTCAACCGTCACGATTTCTTGGTCTCTTCTCTCTTTCTCCATCTATCAACATTAACAATATCAACACTATTGTTGCGCTAGTTTAAGATGGAAAAACTAAGGATAGAAAATAAAATAGTAAAGAAAAAAACTACTAGAAATAGACGGAAAACCAATGCTAGCCGCGCCATAATAACCCCAACAGATTCCCAATTCCCATGCTCATATCATAACCACATCTCAATAATCCGTACGCGTATGTAAATCGCGAACGGATACAGGAACGCTGTTACGTAACGCGCTACGAATAGTTTGCGTGTTGACAGCCGGTGACATTCCTGCGCCGGCGCACGCATAACGTGCTGCACCAGTGTCAGGCGCTAGCCTAGTCAATTGAGGCATTAGCTTTGTTAGGGTATGTAAGGTAGAGGAGGTAGCGGGTTTAGAAAGCTGAAATGTGTAGAATCTAGTCTACGTCATCACTGAATTTACTGATGTTCTTCAGAAACATCAGGTGTGTAGTGTGTGACCAGCGGCCTTATTCACAACCATTCGATACGTTTCCGTGTCGGTAAGGAATCATATTCGACTATCTCATTTCCGAACCGAAGAACTATCAAAACGCTATTCACAGATCCGAACGGATGCGCTTTTTTCTATCCGATTCAATTGTGTTTATGGGGAACGCTACAAAATGGTAGTAAATAGATGATCGTGGTAGAAAATGAAAAGTAGTAAAGAAAATTGGTTTATTTGAATATTTCGTTCTGCTTATATAAGGAAATATACAGCTAGTAACTTTAATAGACAGCAAACGAAACAAAATGATTTTATTGAAATAAAATAATATTAATTTTAAAATAAACTTTATTTCGAATAATACCAGCTTTGTAAACAGCCGTCTGTCAAACGGGCAAAGCGGAAACGATGTTTTTTTTTTTGAAGTCAAGTTTTCTTTTTCTTAGAAGGAAAATTTACTGAAAAAGTATTTGATATCAGTGGTATACAATTCTTGCTTGTGAAGTAAAATCTAGAACGACTAACACATTTTTGTAAACACATTGAATTTATGTAAATGCGGATACATCAATGAAATACGGTCAATAAAACAACTAATAAAACACAAACAACACCGGACGATAATAAAACGTCATTATCTTACTTCAGACAGTGTTTAAAAAGTTTAGTATTTTTATTTTACTGAAATAAGCTGGAAATATGGTTTATTTCTTAGTTAAAATTTTCTTCGATATGACTCCCGATAGCAAACAGCTGTCGGAAAGATTCGAGTCTTCATATCGAATTGAACTGTCAAAATTATTCGGTTTCGGATTTGTGAATAGCGTTTGAAGGACATCTTCGATATCTTAGACGTTCGATTCGGTTCGGAAGCGAGTCGAATGGTTGTGAATAAGGGGCCAGGGCCCTTATTCACAACCATTCGATACGTTTCCGTGTCGGTAAGGTACCGAATTCGACTATCTCATTTCCGAACCGAAGAACTGTCAAAACGCTATTCACAGATCCGAACGGATGCGCTTTTTTCTATCCGAATGAGATTGTGTTTATGGGGAACGCTACAAAATGGTAGTAAATAGATGATCGTGGTAGAAAATGAAAAGTAGTAAATAAAATTGGTTTATTTGAATATTTCGATCTATTTATATAAGGAACCACACCACTAGTACCTTAATAGACAGCAAACGAAACAAAATGATTTAATTGAAATAAAATTATATTAATTTTAAAATAAACTTTATTTCGAATAAACCAGCTTTGTAAACAGCCGTCTGTCAAACTGGCAAAGCGGAAATGGTGTTTTTATTTTAAGTTATCGTTTTTCTTAAAAAAAAATGACTGAAAAAGTATTTGATATCAGTGTCATACAATTCTTTATAATTAACTAAAATCTACAACGAATAACACATTTTTGTAAACACACAGAATTTAAGTAAATGCGGATACATCAATGAAATATAGTCAATATAATAACTAATAAAACACAAACAACACCGGACAATAATAAAACTTCATTAACTTACTTCAGGCAGTGTTTAAAAAGTTTGGTATTTTTATTTTACTGAAATAATCTGGAAATATGGTTTATTTCTTCGTTTAAGTTTTGTTCGATATGCCTCCCGATAGCAAACAGCTGTCGGAAAGATTCGAGTTTTCTTATCGAATTAAACTGTCAAAATTATTCGGTTTCGGATTTGTGAATAGCGTTTGAAGGACATCTTCGATATCGTAGACGTTCGATTCGGTTCGGAAGCGAGTCGAATGGTTGTGAATAAGGGCCCAGATGTATGTATGTAGTGGCCGAAACAAAGAATTCAAATTCATCTATTGTTTGTCACAGGTAAAGTATCAGTTCTTATGATTTTTATAAAGGATCGCTGTAATGTTACAGCGAACCTGTATGGTATACAATATTTAGTCTTGGCTGCAAATAATCTTGTAAACTCTGTTCTACTTGCATCGGTCTGTTTAAGCCCACATATACTTCTAATGCACTTTTTTGTGCCTTAAAAGCATACTCCTTGTTAGTCGAGTTTCCCCAAAAAAGAATACCGTATTTTATTGTAGAACTTACGTACGCATGGTAAGCGTGAAAGAAATATGTAGCAGGTAGCTTTCTGTGGTTTCTGCTTACTCCCATGCGAATGGCGTGAATTTATGTACCTATGTATGCACATATACATACATGTGTTCTTGCTATGGACATATTGAGTTTACATACTCGTATGTGTTCAGAAGGCGATGAAACGTCATTTATGAATTCGCTTAATTAAAGATACATTCACTTTCGTAGTTTGAAAACAGTTTTGTGTAAGAAAGATGCTATCAGTTTTATTAAAGGAACAGGATACATTAATTAACTACAGTCAATACCTACATGATTAAGTTTTAATACACTACAATTACTTTGTATGAGGGGTCGCGAGCGGGTCTTATCTTTGAAACTCGTATTTCGTCGTGTTGAACAACGGCGCCGTGGCTTAGTTGGTTAAAGCGCCTGTCTAGTAAACAGGAGATCACGAGTTCGAATCTCGTCGGGGCCTACACAATGTGGTGTACTTTTTGGATCTTACAGATTTTTTTTTGTGGTGAAATTTTCAAGTTTTTTGATTTTTTTACAAAAGTTTCTAGAATTCGATCGAATAATGAGTGACAAATTGAATAAAATATATTTTAAATCGTTCCTACCTTTTTATGACTAAGTTTGTAACTTCCACCATTTCAAAGCATAAGTTTTACTTCAGGAAGACTAGTTAGCGACACAAGACGCAGATCTGCATCCATTCTGCCGTCATTTATTTGCATAAAGTCACTTTCTATTTCCGCTAGATGGCGTTGTTCAGACTACCTGTTGCGTAAGGAGGCCGTATAGTAAAGTTTACACGAGTTATCTATTGTTTTTGTAAACAATGGTACCTACAATTATTTACTTATTGTTTCTAATTTGCATGCTGAATTTCTGTGTGAAATGAAAGGAAAAGTGGAGCTTCTTTTAGTGGTCCAGCTTGAGTTTGTTGTTACAAGAGATTTGTGCAATACAATTTTGTATATTGTACTACATTATTGTGTGTACCTACTACAATGAGACAATTATAATATTACACGATTATTGTATGGTAATAGATAAGTTGTACGAATGCAGTTTTGCTTCCAGAAATATTTGTATTGTAATAAACCATCTACGCACTAAGGAGATTTTCAGTATATGAAATTGATAGTTAGGTACCTACTACGTGAAAGCTACCCTAATTGTTCAAAGTTAATATTAAAATCTATATATTTTATTAAAATTTATATATTTTATAAAATTTATATTTATTTTATTAATATTAACAATTTTTGGTCTAGTAGTTGCAAGCGCAACTGCTGAGCATGCGGTTCGTGGTTGCACTCTCAGGTCGGTTATTATAGTTTTATTGGGTTAATTTCTCAATTGCAGACTTGGAGTCTGGATTTGTACGCGGTTGATGTCAATAGGCTCGTCCCCTATTACACGGAACTTAAATATTTCTGGCGAAATGTGGGTATGCTTACTATTGGGTACACATTTGCCTAGCCCTTCGGGGATTACAGGCGTGATGTTATGTTATGTAAAATTAACAAAATTATCCTCAAATCCTTCCCTAAAAGCCCCATTACTTACATTGCTTAACACAACGTCGACACAACCTGTATCAAATTTTCCAACTGTACATTTATATCAATACATTTCAGTTCTGATTTACAATATTCCTCATTCAATCATCGATCTGTTGTATAAAACATTAGCTTCCTCAGGGTTGTCACCACTCAACAAGAGGTACTGACAGCTGTGAGTTATGTTCTCTTGAATATTTAGCAGCTGGGACTCGAAGATATTGAGGTTTTGTGGCAACCCTACAAGGGTATGTAAATAAAACACGAATTGGAATGCTGGCACACTATATTGTGATTTTTCCGATAGACAAAGAAATGCAGATTGAATTTCGAACCGTTTCTATTTTGTTTTTGATTCGACACTTCGGACAGACGAAGGAAAGAGGGATCAACTTACATTGTGACGATTAAACGTAGTGATTATATACTCTGTGGTGACGATCTCGAGTTCTAGAACTTTTGAATGGTCTTCAGTATTCGTTGCAATATTTTACTGTAGTCCTTTAGAATCTCAGTGAGAATTTAACACAAATTCTCTATTTGATCCTGGAGATAGATAATGTTAAACTTTGATTCCCCTTTCATTATTGACATTAAGCTCTAGAGTTATTTGTCGATGAAAGTGACTTATTACAGCGAACAATAGGCGAAAGTCTTTGTCTACAGAATGCTAAAGATCTTAATTAAAATTCTCATTACAGACGTGCATATTTATAGTAAAATGTTAATTACTATTCGCCATTGCAATGTTGTATTGTTCTAATAATTAATTGTTAATCATTATGTTGGTAGCTGCACGATTTTGTCGGGAGCCACGAGTCCACGATTGTTATGTAGCCATTCAATGTCGGCAGATTTTCATAAGAACAAGCGAATTCCCTGCATTTCAAGTCTCCTTTAAAATATGAACGTGTTTTCTGAAAGTAAAACAAACATTACATTATGGCCTTCTTTAGAATGCTCTCCGTTCTTGTCTGTCTTTTGTTATGCAAATGTTTCATCCGATGTATTCATGAGGATGAGTGTCGGCAAAACAGACGCGTCGATGTAAGTTACGGGCTTGTAAATTATGGTGATGAGTGCTTTGTATGGGTAGTCTTGTAATACACACAGAAGCTTGTATAAAGCATTTTGTTTGTGAAGGTTTTAGTTGGTAATGATCTTTTACATCTAATTTAGAGACATGACTTCAATTTCGGTATGTCCATTAAGCATCGGAATTAATGGTAGGTAGTGCAGGCTTCCTCTTCTACTATACTCAATACTCAATACTCAAATCTTTATTGCATTCCATATGTATTACATAGATGGTGTTATCAAAATAATATAAAACCAATATGGACCCTGTCGGGCACAGCAACATTAGGAGAGAGGAAGAGGGCTAAGTATCAATTCAATACTAATAACTATGAATTGAGTTTCGTTGTTCCCTTGATTCACACTACTATGAGTTCTTGTATTATATCTGGTATCTCGTAGTTCGCAGGTTAGTACTACAGCAAGTAGTATCTGTCTGGTGCACTTGCAGTGTGATGAGTGTCTCTTTTGATTCCTCAGGCATCAAGTAGTTTCTTCGTTATCAACATCAATGCATTACCTGTTACATTTTTTCTATCTCGTTGATAATGTTCTGTTTAAGACTCATAGTGCAAACCTACTCTACTTTTCTCTTTTCTCTTAGTTGAACTATTTTAATTACCGAGACTACGTGCTTTTGACCAGATTTCTTCTAACGCAGACAAGACGAAAGGAGCATTATAAGTATCGTAGCAGGTAGCATTCTGCGGTTTAACCCACATACGAAAAAGGCGCGAATTTATATATGAATTAATGTGCAATATGTTTTATGTCAATGTTTCTCCGCCGGGCGACCCATGTTTCCCGTCAATCCTGCATAGCATTACCCAGTCCGTCTGCTCCTAATTCGGCTAATGCAATATAAAGTGCGGCCGCGGTCCGCCGTCCATGTGCGTTAATTAATTTGATTTGTCGCCTGTCGCCGCTCAGATTGCGCACCCAAAACAATGTGTACAGGGGGTTTGGTAACTGTTGCGGTTAGACGGCTGTTGTGGTTTGTTTCAGAACTACACTGTGTTCTGAAATTATTTTATTTATTTTATTTTATTTTATTGTGTTTGGGTGGCTTACAGCTAACAATACAAACATATATAGTGAGGCAATCAACGAAAAGCCATTTACAAGCCTCCACATTTAGCACTAAACTATTGTTACATTTAGCACTAAACAGCATGTCTTATTTTCTTAGCTAAATACATTTTTTGGCATGTATGTATTAGATTGTGTGTGTTGGATACGCTCCGCATAAGTTGTTCTGACAAAGTACCAATCCTTAGCCAACCTCATACCTACAAGAGTGTTGACTTAAAGAAGCATTTGAAAACATGTGATTTAACAACAGGTAACATTTTAGGCGTCGAGAAATTGGTAAATGTTTTTGTGGATAGTGCTAAAACAAAATGGCTGGATGGACTGTACAAGACAGAAGCAACACAATTTAAGGACCAAGTACCAGCTTTTTAAAGGAATGTCGACCTTGTAGACAACATTAGTTGTATCAAACCGCCTGTATCTTACAACAAGTGTATATGCAACAATTGAATGTCATTCACGACTAATTTAATCAAATTGCCCTACACCTAAGTACCAAATAACAACGTAAGTGACATACATACAATTATTACGATCTGTACAACAGCTTTTGAAGTTTTCGGGAACCTAGAACAAGTTCATTGCTGTTAACCAGGCTATGGTACCGTTCTTTGCGAAGGCCTTTGGAATAAAAAAGGCCACCATAATCAAGACACTAATATGTACATTAGCAGATGACATTATTAAAGACATCCGTAGACCAAACCGGCAATCAAAGATATTCTGTTCCAATTTATGGTATTTCAGTTAGCTTTGTCATCTGTGGTCTGTCCGACCGAATCGCGGTCTGTCGCGATTGTTTATTTATTGTGTCTACTTCGCTAATAGTTAATGAATTAGTCACTTCTTTAAACCAGTTGATAAGTAATCGCTAAGTATTTACGAACCCAATAATTCTTATCCATTTCCCAAGCTACCCAACTTCCTACATGCGACATAAAATCAATACAGGCCTGTCTCATCCATCAGCGTCCTTGCAAACGCGCCAACCCGCGTTATCGGTTTGCGTTTACCTTGCTCGTGAAGACTCATGGGGCTTCCTTCCGGATCTATAGGAAACAGGTGATAACCTTCTGAAAGGACTTATTGTAGTACATGATATGTGGGTAGATAAATGCTGATAATAGTGCATCTCAACATGGAATGGGTGCAATTATGGAGGTATTAAAGATGTTGTCACTATCACTACAAAGTCCCCCGCCGCGTTTCATGCTGTTTTCACCGTCTGGATCTCGGGGAAGGTTTTAGTATATAATTTGGTCGCGGGCGAAGCTGCGGGCATCAGCTAGTACTACATAACATGACGCTTGTGGTCCCCGAAGGGTTAGGCAGGGAGTAACCTGTAGAACACGCACATCACAAGCAATCTTCAAGTCCCATGTCATAAGGGCGAGCAGGTGTTACCTTCAACCGGGCACAATTCAAGAATATGGACCACTATAAGAAATTTCTGACAAAATCCAGTTACACCTTCCTCGACCTAAGAATCGAACCAAGGATCTCATGCTCAGCTCAAGTACTTGTACCAGAAGAGTCGACTTCCTACATCTTTAAATATACTTTAGTTTTAGGGTACACAAAGGGCTAAGTAGGAACATGGGTGGGTTTTAGTCAGTAAAAGTCTGACACTCCCTCCTGCTCCGCCCAGCAGAAGGGAGTGTCAGACAGAGTGGGAGGAATCATTTGATGATTTCCCATCCAAAAAAAAAACAAATAGGTTATGGCTTACCAATCATGGGGTGAGATTAATTTTGGAGGTATTAAAGATAGTCTTGTATAGCTGTCACCGTAAAATTGTCAAATACGTTATATTACAATATAACGTGTATCTCTCTAGCGATATTGTAAAGTCTCGAATTATTGTCAACTGAACATACGGAAGTATCTCTTGCCCCCATAAACGGGACTTGGGGCACCCCCCCGTTAGGTTAGTTAGGTTCCTTTAAACCCTGCACTCGGAAATAGGGGCCCCGCGAAGCGGGGCTCCGTCGACTACGCTTTTTAGGGGAATATGAAGTGTTTTAAGGTTAGGTTATATTAATCGATATTTCTCAGGAATGGTACAGTATCTTTTCATGAGAGTGTTACCACTGGGCAAGGAGGACCCCTCCTTCTCTCCACACCACGTGAGTTGACTACCATCGCATGCATTTCACGAAAAATAATGCGTTTTATTATAAGCAGTATGTTCATTTGACAATAATTCGAGACTTTACAATATCGCTAGTGATATTACAATATAACGTATTTGACTATTTTACGGTGACATAGCCATAGAATGAACATGTCACTATAGATATTTCCAACTCCAACTTTTTCTGTTCAAATCTAAGTAACAGTACGAAATCCGATTCGGTCCTTTGATCTGTGTTTCCGTAGTTTTAAATTGGGTACAATCTGATTTGATTGATCCAACTAACGTCAATCTAGATACGGCTATGCCTTTCGTAACCCCTTTGTAGTAATAGGGCTATATGTATTTACTATGCAAATCTTGTTGGGTATAAAACTCCTTTCCTAGATACCTGCATTCTACCTGTACCAGTCATCATTGATCTAATTCATATAGTCTCCTATATTATGATCACCTGCCTAAGTTTTTCCGAACTATGTTGAGGTCGTCTTCCAGTCGAACCGGATGCAGCTGAATACCAGTATTTTAAGTAACTGGCTGTCTGACCTCCACAACCCCCAGTTAGTACCGGGTAATACGATACCCTTTGCTATGGTTGTCAGACTTTCGAGCCACTGACTACTTAACGACTGTCAAAGATCTACAATTGATAGCTAGGACCAACGGTTTGACGTGCTTTCCGAGGCACGGAGGAAACTCGGTATGGAATGGGTGGTCACCCAACCACGGACCAACCTAGACACTGGCTTAATCACAAGATCGACCCGAGCGGCTGTTATTATTTAGCCAGTCTCCTACGTAATACCAAATTAAAGCACCTGAGAAAAGGCTCCTACAAAAAACCAATTTTCACACATCAAGCCTATAAATATCTAATAACTTAACCCTTAACTGGGCAGACTTTCTCTCCGCACCGTATAAGGGTCACAAAGACCGCGTGTTTCCTTGTAAGACAGTGACCGAGTGAACTTCGGTTAACTAGACAGTGGAGGGTTATCGCGGGCCGGTCATCGCGCGATTGGGTACTTTCGGTATTAGAATACGAGATTGCCAGTGTTGGGATAAGTAATTCGGTTTTTGAGGGTTAAGAGTTGCTGTGGTTTTGAATTTAATGTCTTCGCAACGGTCTGATCTCGCTTCAGTCTTTACAGAATTAATGTTATCGCGATTCTGTAGTAAGGTTATGGAGGTCAGTTGGTTCCGTGTTAAATACTGGAATATTGCTGCATTTGGTAAGACTGGAAGTAGGCCATAAGATAAATGGGATCGGCTCGGTAGTAATGATAGATGGTTGTTACTGTACAGGCTGATTTATCTGCAGCACAGAAACAGAATAGGAATTTCTTCTCATTTAAAATAAAGCTTTGGTGGAAATAACTGTTTCTTCATAACTTTTAATTTTACATATAGCTTTATCTAAAGCAGTTTCTATTTTTTAATAGGATGTGGGTATACTCTAGCTAAAATCTAGGAAATTTTAGCAAAGATTTCTTATGCCTAAAACTGACTGAGCACTTATTAATTTATTGATCCATATATCTCAGACTATACCAAAAATTTGCAATACTTGCATCACACAAAATTAAATACTGCAAAAAATCTAACCATCCAAGATGGAAGCAAAAGTTTCATCTCATACAATAACATAAAGCACTGACATCATAAACGACAGAAACTATTACCAACATTCACATAACACCCGGTTTCCCACAATTTGCGCGTATGATTGATGCGCTGTCAAATCAACGCGTATATTATGTCTAATAAATAAGTGTGGATTATACAATATGCGCTGGAGGTCTGCAGTTAGATATTGTTTTTGCTGACGATATTATGGTTGTGGGAAGTGAAGCTTAGGAAACTGCGATTGAGGAGCAACGTGGGATAGATCACAGTAATAAAGAAGTGGAAGTAAATTTCAACAAAGGTAGAATATAACTTTGAAATGATCATGACAAAGTGGAAACTGATGTTAAGACGAATAGTTGCGAAGACAAGAAGAATGGTAAAGGCGCTAAAGGTTAAAATCTATAGCTTTCAGAGTAAGTTTTAATAAATAAAATAAATTGTATAAAAATTTAACATTATCATATCGTACATCAAAGTACGAATGAAGAACGAAGAGCGAAGATCGAAGTATGATTGCGCCTACTCAAACGCCAAAGGGACACTGCTGCGGCAACAGTGTTGCCCGACTAAATAAAACTCGTTACTATCAAATGCAGCAGTAAAGAAGCTTCCCTAACAGATTCTTTACTCCTAAGCGCTACAACAAAAACCTTTACGGCACCACAATATTACGGATCACCAGCTAAATATCCAGCATCCGGTCTCCTAATTGATTCCGCAGTTATTAGCACCGCTTCATTGGACACCACGATTCTCTTTGTTCATTATACTAAGTGCTTGTTAATCTAGTTCTTGTCCATTTACATTCTGTTTTGCTTCAGAATTAACATTGCAAATGAGTCTATTTTTAGTGTTTTCTCTTTAAGATCATATTTAACATGTTTTCCTGTTTCGTTATTGTTCGAAGTGTTATTATAATTTGCACCGCATTTACAACCGGAAAGATCTTTAGTAACAATGACAACCGTTTGTTCTTGTACTCTTTTACAACAAGCATCCTTCTTAGTTCCTTTACAAAAGTCTTAACCTCAATAGATTTTAATCTCTCCTTGCATAGAATTTTACTAATCGCCATACTAAGGACTTTCATTGTTTACTGGTCATACATCGATCGTTACAGTTGCGTGCGTACTGCGTCTGCGCAACTCCGATCATATTGCACGCGATTTGCATACAATGGGCGCGATAAGCGATGCTCCGGAGTTGGTTGGTCCGAAATAGTTACGTACTAGAGTAGGGTGTTATTTGAAATTATGAGATAATCTGTTATTGGCTGTTTCGCGATTACCCATACATATGATTAGGAAGATATGATCGGTTTCGGAGCTACATTCCGCAAACATAATTGGTTATTTCCTATGGATGACTTTCAAAGTGTATTTTACTGTTAGTTTTATGCAAAAAAAAATACTTAGAGTACATTGCATATTTTTAAAATCTAATATTATATGTAGAGCATTTACCAAATTAACTTGAAAGTAGTCTACGCCCCCACGCAATTCGTTGTTACCTTAATGCTAATGAATAGCCTCACAACAGAATAATTCTATCTTTTCTGTTGTTACACCAGTTTACTAATTAATTAGTACTTCGAAAGGCAACCTCACGAGAGAGCCCTACTTTGAATCATCTACGATTTAACATATCATGAGAAATTGCAAAAGGTACACTTTTATGTGTGATGAATTTGGGCAAATGGCATGGCATGCCATACACACTTCGAATTTGCGAATTACTTGACATTTACTGCTCAGTCTGTCTCTGTTCATAATTAAAAACTATCTCCTGTATTCATTACTATCTTTATTATTTCTTCTTGGCCCTGCCTTAGTCCGATTATAGTGAGGAAATCTTCGTTTGGATCCAATTCTTGTACGACACCAAACTTTCTTCTAAGGAGTGGTCCTTCTGTTCAAACTATAAAACTTCCCTCCACCATTAATCTTGTTTCCAAACATCGGTTTAATGGAGTGTGTTGTTGCATGTACGGGAGCGGTTGCATTCAGATGAGTTGGGCAACATGCGCCGCCTACAATGGACCGGGTGCTGGCGATACGGTCGGTGCGTACGATAGTTACGGTGGTAGCCAGCTTTGTGGATCGCTTCTAGTGATGAAACGCATGATAGATCAAGGATTTGGTTTGATTGTTGGGAGGAAACAAAAGCTTGAAGTGTTTAAAGATGTTAACGAAGAAGGACACGATTGAAAGAGTTCTTGTTATTCTTCTAAACTTATTTCTTGATCATCTTGTGATCAGAAAATTATATCTAGGAATCGATCCATAAAAATGTATGAGCATTCATATATCAATCATAACCGGTGCTGGTGATATGTATATCTCTGAATCAGCTAAGTAATTAACTAAATATACGGTTACATTATTTAACTGGCACGGCAGCTATATCAAAATTGATTACTGTTAGTTAGATCCGTCATAATGCGCTACTGTTCATAATTTGTATCAACTAAATCTTGTGCTACTACGAGTCACGCTATGTAAGAGTAGTTACAGTTACAGTAGTGTAGTTATGACATCAAATTACTTGTTTCGCAGAAAAATACAATTTTTTAATGTTAGTAGGGCGGCCGAACTCTTGGTTTTCTTTTTGTTGTCATTATCTTCATTCATGTTTACATTATTATTTTCGTTTTTTGACTCCGGGCAAATGAATAATGAATAAATATTTCTGTGGTCTTACATTAAACTTTGCTATAGCGACTATTTCGAAAGAGTTAGCACATGTGAGCTTTTCTCGAATAGTTTTTCTACATCCCATGATTTTGATTGCTGTGAATAATTCTTCCGTAATGTGAATTCTCAAAGCATTATATCCAATATTAAAACTAACAGTATCACTATCTTTGTTACAGTTGGTAGTGAACTTGGCACTGGTGATCTACCATGCGTTGGACTACACCCATTCAGAGGACGAGGAGAGGCTTATATCGCCCGACCTCGAGGGCCTCATCACCGAGATGACGGCGTGTGATACTACAGGTAAGAGATCTTAGAGTAAAGAGCTGAATAACAGCCCGAGACATAACTGAAGCTGTCACTTCATTTACACCTTAGATAACAGAGATGTTATCTACAGTCGTTGACCAATTTCTTTTACCTATGGCAACAAAACAATGACGTGTAAAAGTATTTGTTTAAACCTACTTACAAAATAAACATAATTTATTAACAGCAACTCAACAGCGTTAAAGAAACAAGAATAAATATCACTGAGAAACAAAACTCAATAGTGACTCCTATTTAACGAAAATAAAAGCTCAGTAATTTTGACAGTAATGCCAAATCAAAGGTAAATTATAATTTATAAAGAGCTGAATGATATTTGATCAGTTAATTACTTCGATCTGTTATTGGTTGCGGCCATTTAATATGTGATTGTAGGTGAGTGTAGATTTGGATATCTAGCTTTTTAGTAGGTTCATTATTAGCCAAGTCATTTATTTCTATCGCTTGTAACTGAAGCTTAACTTCACTTTACCACAAAATTTCATAAGAATCTCGTTTGGGTGCACCCGGAACACTAGTTAGTCCCTCTTACAAACTCTTAGCAATCCTTTGTGTCTCAACAGCCCCATTACTGCCAATTACCTATCAGTCATTTTCTGACCACACTCAAATTATATGACCGCAACATTATCCATTTACTACCAATAAATAGTTTTCTTGTTAGGTTCGTGCGTCCGTTCCCTACAAAGAATAAACTTATACCACCTTTCATCTCGGAGGTGTGGAAGTACGATGAGCACTGAGCAGTATCATTCTTAGAATATTTTTGAACAACGCAACTGTAAAGTTACATTTCGTTTCTCTCAAAACGATGAAGGGAAGCTACTTCAGGGATCAACTGGCACTTCCTAATCCTTTCTCGCGTTTTTGTAGTTTTTCATGTTCATCGTAGAGATCTATATCTTCATGTTTTATCTGCGTATTCACTCGTATAAGTAGATCCATCCAGATTCAGCAATACACGTTGATATGATAAACACCATCATTCTTTATACTCTTCAATTTACAGCAATTCATCTCACTAGTTACTAAGTATCGGTACAGTACTCAGAACTTTCACACTGTTGACCTTTCTATAGCGTCGCGTGTAGTACCCGATGATCGCTAACGATACTTGAACGACTGTTTGTTCGATCATATTTGCATTATTTATGTGCTGTTTGCTGATCTTGTTAGTGTTAACTCAGCTTTGTTGGTCTGAGAACTTAGCCTTCTCCTCGTAGGGCTCTATAAAGTTAGGTGAGATAATTTTGTAATTGTATGACTTTAAGTCAACTCATTACCTGCCTAATCTATTCCCAACTATATTGGGGTCGGCTTCCAGTCTATCCGGATGCAGCTGAATACCAGTATTTTATATGGATCGACTACCTATCTGACCTCTACAACCCAGTAATGGGTAATACGATACCCCTTGATAAGACTGGTTGTCAGACTCACGGTCAACTCATTACTTGTAACGACTGTCAAAGGTCTACAAATGACATAGCTTTAAGTCAACTAGTCACCTCATATTCGGTTTTTCGTTTCGACCCTATTACGGGTGCCTTTGATTTTTCCCTTTAAGATCATATTTAACGAGTAATGTTACCTGCATAACGTTAAAAGGGTCTCTAGTAAGGTTCAATGATCTTTAAATAGGGACCACTTTGATCCCCTCCCTTTACCATACCATCAATATTCATCCATCCGAATGATTACTAACTAAACTCTTAAATATCCATATTTATCATGGAAATATAATATTAAACGCATGATTCTTCATTATTTACAATTCGATTTTAATAAACGTTACAGTTTTCTTCTAAACGATTGAAAACTCCCCGCTGAGCTATTACTACAGACGTGCGTGCAAATGTTGGCCAAACATCTGTTATTCCGTTATCTTTGGCAAAATGTTGGTCGAACAATAATATTTGATAAGGTCTGCCTGCGGCCTCTCCTGCGATACATAGATACAGCCTAAAAGTCCAACCTGGTGAAATTTTTTTTTAAATTTGATCATGTGACGAATATACTCGTAGTTTCGGAGATTATTTCCTTCTACACCGAATCTTGCAAACACTACCTGTAATATTTCTGTATTGACATACATTGTGTTTTAAACTTTATACTGTCATTTTCGGGATATCTTCCGTGATTACAGTATTCTGAGTTCCTGATGTGTATGTCGCGCTATGATCGCGGGATGATAGATACCACGGAATCATCATATCAGCCGAAAGACGTCCACTGCTGGACATAGGCCTCCCCCAAGTGTCGCCACATTGACCGGTCCCGTGCGACTCGCATCCAACGGATTCCCGCAACCTTCACCAGGCCATCGGTCCACCTAGTGGGAGGTCTTCCAACGCATCGTCTTCCGGTCTCCGGTCGCCACTCCAGAACTCTTCAGCCCCATCGGTCATCCGTTCTGCGAGCAATGTGCCCTGCCCACTACGTCAATTCTTCGGGCTATGTCGGTAACCTTGGTTCTCTTGGATGTCTTCGTGGTGACAGTATTAGTTTAGTTATAAACCGTGAAAGCTAAAACAAAGTAATTGGTAATATGGAAATGGTTATTAATGGATATTAATATTAATGTTCACTTTGGCTAACCAATGCGAAAACAGGGTTCTAATATATAATGATCATGTGAATTCGGACAGTAATGATTGATGTTTGCGTGTTCGCCCTTTCATTTCTCCCTTGAATGTTTTTGCTTGGAATGTGACCTTGATTAGTGAGAGTGTTGTGACTATTACTTTTATACTTTTTGTTTGTTTGTACCAGATTAAGATGGACTTGCTTTTACGAAGAACATTTATTCAACGTCTTTTTCTTCTTTACGTGTCGATAAACTCAAATTGTGTTAGACCAGTATGTACTATGTAGCCACCTGTCCTCAGTTTATAATGTTCACACTGGGGCACGGACTAGATCTGTAACGGTACTACAAGGCCAACTATGGCACAAATGCAGAACTAACAACAAAATTCTGAAACGCACAATCAAATTTATCTGCGACTTAAGACTATATACTGTCATTTACGGGATATTTTTTATTGAGAGCAGCGGTGGCCCAGTGGTGGCGGCCCCGACTTACGAGCAGTAAGTCGTGGGTTCGAACCCAGAGAGGCGCATTACTTTGTGTAATTTATTTCATCACCACTGCTCTCAAAACGGTGAAGGAAAACATCGTGAGGAAACCGGCATGTCCAAGAACCAAAAATTCGAAGACATGCGACATCTACCAACCCGCACTGGGCCCGCGTGGTGGATTATAGCCCATACGCAAAATACACGCGCTTTGACGTGGAGTTGCGGACACTAGCCCGTTGTACAATACAATAGGCATGACGACAGTATCAAAGACTATATAGAAAACCCAACAACAACTGTCCGGCTGTAGCTCACCAGACACAACACACGTCTGGTTGGAGGATAATTGATCCAAGCGGCTGGTATTACTTAGCTACGAGCTCCTCTGTTCTGTCATCATCATCATCCACAGCCCTACTTCACCCACTGCTGGGAATAGGCCTCTCTTTGTTTGTGCCAAGTCCCACGCTCTTGTGCCAACCTCATCCAGGATATTCCCGCAATAGCAACAATATCGTCTGCCCTTCTCGCCACTGGACGACCAACACTTCTCTTTCCATTTCTGGGACGCCACTCGGTAATGACTTTACTTTTTTCTCTATTCTATAATAGGCTTGTTAACTGAAAAAATCTAATAAGTTCGTCACTTAGATTATCAAAAATTATTTGACCCGTATTTTTTCTTTTGTCACATAAACTAAAATTGACGAAGATACGACGCTTTTAAAATTCCCAATACGTTACTGTTCGGTATCATTCTTAGTGAGTACTGACGTAACGAGCCCCCACTCCCGAGTTTTGATGCGTTTTATCTTTGTCAATATTCGTTGATTCACAAAAACAAAAAATACGTGTCCATTATTTTCTAATACTCTATCTGACGGACTAAATAGATTTGCAATTTATTGATGGTGGAAACAAGCCTATTGCAAGGAAATGCCACTATTCTATTTGCTTCTAATTTCCAACCAATATCTATTCGAATGAACAAACAGCAAAGCTTTGTTTGATAAGGGGAATATACGAATAACGAGCTTTGTCATGCAGTTAGTTGAATTGAATCAACATTGATTCTATTCTATCTATCAGTGGAATGTTTTTCATTTGTTTTTTAGTTTAACTTCTGTTTTATTGCAATCAAGGCAGTTTTTATTGTTGGTAGTAAATTTAATGCTTACGTTAGATTAAGGATAGTACAATTTGCACGGGCTTTGCGTCAACTTCACTTTTGTAGGATTTCCAATAACTTGAATTTACACATTAAAATACATTTTACTTTTAAAAATATAACTAAACTAGCTTCTGCCAGCGGCTTCGCCCGCGTGAAGTTTGATAAATTGTCCCATGGAGTCTTACTATCAGGATAAAACAATATATCTTATGTGTTAATACACTATGTGCAAAATTTCATTCTAATCTATTCAGTAGTTTTTTCGTGAAAGCGTAACAAACATCCATTCATACATCCATACTCACAAACTTTCGCATTTATATTATTAGAAATTTTTTACTTTACCATATAGACATGCTTCCAGTAGGACGGCAATTACGAGATTTATGTAGTAGGTTGTAGTTTTAGCCTTTAGATGACGTTTTTGACAGCCTCGTTGTTTTAGTGGTCGCCGGTCGACTGCTAAGCATGAAGTCCTACGTTCGATTCCCAGGTCAGGCAAAGTGTTAATTGGGTTTTTCCATCAGAAACTCGGTAGCAGCGACGCTGTCTGGATTTGTGACACTAGGCTCGCTCCCTATAGCATGGTTGTACTAAAGGGTACACCTCTGCCTACCTTTCGGAGATGACACGCATTATGAAGTTTTTAAGCCAGATATTGTCATTCGTAAAAAGTTCTCCATCTTCATCATCCCATTTCAGATGTTCGTCACACCATAAAAACCACCCCAGCAATCAAATACCATCATTTTCCAACACACACCTGCAATTAGAACCAAACAAAGTGCCATTAACTGCTACACGACATAGAACATATTGCCATGGGAATAACTTCTTCCATAACTCCATCATAGTATGGGAACTTCTTCAGTACCAGATATTAATACTGCCATGTTATTGTTCACATCGAGGTCAGGTTTAATTAAGTTTTTGTTTGTCATTTACAATGTGCGTGTGTCGATGGAATGTTGCATTATTGTAGGTCCGTTAGTTCGTGTTCTTTTGACGTTCATACATATTATGTCATTGGTTGCAAAGAAGTCAACTATAATTGATTTAGCTTCAGTTTAAAAACAATTTGGTCTGTAAAGTAAGAGAACTTGATAGGTCTCAGTTGGAACCCAAGACCAGACAAGACCTCTGATTTTTGGCATTCATGTGCGTATTGTATCATTATCACTTACTACGGTGAAGAAAAACATTGTGAGGAAACCAAACCAGCATGTCTGTCAGATATATATCATACGAAGTCAGAGGCCCATGACCATCTCATAAAAACTCTGTCACCAGGCTAAGCACTAACCATACGAAAAAGATTGTCAACGATGAACCTGTATGAATATGATCGTCAACGATACTTCATTTGATGAGAAAATAAAACAAGCAGCTCGCATATATTGAGGGACACTATAACGGGCAGTCTGTGTATCAAATTAAAAATCTTGACTCAAATTATGAGTGCAATTATGGCAGTAGGCTTGACCAAATTCAATACAGCAGCACGGAATACTCGCATTAAACAAACAATTGCAAAAAACCTTTACCTGATCAATATGAGCTTCTGTCCAATGACACAATAGTAATGAATTTCTTTCATTGCTCTGTTCTCATTGCATTCCAGTTCACCAACGGTGTCACTTCCGGCCATTCTCGATGTTGGTTTATCCGAACTGCATCCACCGAAATACTGACACTGTTCACAAGTAATTAGATAAAAGTTTATTTGAATAATAACCCTTTTACTTGTTCTTGGTAAGTGGTTTAAAGTTTTTGAGAGCATTTCTTTCTGGGGCGAGATAAAACTGTTTGAAGGATTTAGATTTTTATCGTTTTAGTTTAAGTTGTAAAGCTTAGATTAAAGATCTCGGCCAAGTTTGAGGATAACACTAAAGTTTTTGTACTCCTTTCTGCAATCAATCTCTAATTTCTGTTACAAGTTTCTGACTTAATACAATCTTGTACATCATGATATGCAATCAACTCATCGTAGTTCGCACGCCCCATTTCATTACATACGCAGATATCGTCGTGTTCAACAAGATTGGGTATTAATTCTCACTTTCTATAACATGGTCGTGTCCACCTTATGAATGCTTCTATCTCAGCCAGACAGGCAGACAGGCTGTCTGCACGATGACATTTGGGCCGCACCGCGACTGTGTTATCAGGGACCTTTGCTCTCACACCGACTGCGTCACCTCCCATCGCGTTTAGTTCACAATACCACGATACAATTCGTTCCGGTTGTCTTTCACCTCCCTTTCCAACTCTCACGGACCCACTCAATCTAAATTAACTTGTCATATTTTCTGCTTTTCCCTCGCGAAGGCAGTTTTTGCACCAACATCGAGCCGACACAGTCTCGATTCATAATCGAGTTGTAATTTCTCCGACTACATATTTACAGCTTCCTGCAATGTTTCCTATATGTATAGCAAAGATGAATTTATCGCCTTTTAATAGCTCACGCAGGAAAGTGTACCGTTTGTATCGCTCATAATTTTATGCCAATCAAATTGTAAACACCTGGCTGCAGTTGCAATGTCAACAGTTTGTTGTTTATGAATAAGAAAATCGTGCTGTGAAACAACGTGGTGCGGATAATTTCTGAGCGGCTCGGGGGGACTGTACACACTTGTTTCGATCATAATCGAGAATCGATCGTGTTGTATCGAGCGCTGGCTTGTCTGATTCAACAGGGCCATCATAAATCTTACAAATGATTTTGATCATGAAGTTCACGGCCGTCTATTTTTGACGTATAACTGTTTATTTTGTTACAAGTGGGCGATCGAATGGATCGCATCGAAAGTATCGATCGGATCGAGAGATGCGAGATGTAAATACCGGTCAGTGGGTCGGATCGGACAGGTGAATAAGTCAAGAACACAATGGATGTTGTGACTGCTGGGTGCTGGGCCATTGTTCCCAAACATCCGAGTATTTTTAGCGGCGGATTGTTTGGATGATGACATTATCTTTATTGATCTGACGTGTTCGATGCTGCCTGCCCCGACACGAGGTCGTTGGGTTTAGATCGCATTTTCTTCTTATCAATACTTTTGAACACTTTTCTTTTAGTATTCCGACCAAATAAAATGCTCTGCTTTATCATCTATTGATTTGATCGACGTGCTATAAATCTAGGACATTTAATTTGGTTTTCAAGAATCGTGTCCGACCAGAATACCCAAAGAGAACACCAGACAAATTAAGAAAGTCAAGATAACAACAACAAAAAAATCGAACAACAATAATTTCTAATTCATTACAATGAGTAGGTTGACCAAAAGCGCAGCCCTAATTGCGGGACAATACGTCACCAAAACCACAAGGCCGCCACAAGAAACTCCGCGAGAAAGAAAAGAAAGAAAGTTTAATTTTATCTTTAACTTTTATATGCAGATCTAGGGAACAATGTTCACGTTTTTCTCACGGCTTCGGCGGTTTTGTATGGTATGATTCTTTTATGGACGTAAAAGGTTAACGCTATCTTTAGTAATGATTTGATGATTCTACGGATTTGGAGAAGCGCTCGGTGATTTTTGAATCATAACTGTATTGTTTTTCACGGAAACTATAGTATATTTCTAGGCTTCCATAAGTATCTTTAGTATTCTGTAGTGACATATACTTTTGAAATCATTATCATTTAGTTTGCTTTTTTCCAAATATGTAGAGGTTGGCTACCAATCTAACTGACTAGCTGAAGACGCAGTATTTTACATGGGGCAACTGCCTATTTGATCTTCACAACCCAGTAATTATGCCCCTTGGTAACACTTTCTTATAAATGAACAGAGGCAAAGAAACTTTTCATTTCATTGCTTATTTGGATTTGATTCTACGCTGTAATTCAATGGTAACATTCTTCAACGTAATTTATTACATCACTTCTATTTCATTCCTAGAAAATTCCGCAGTCACCGCTGACCCCTGAGTCCTATCTAGTACTTACATCTTTGGTATGCTATCTTATCTAACTTTCTAGGATCAAGCGCATTTTCACAATCAAGAAAATGAACCAATTTGTTCAAGCACATCTGTCTCATACAACAAAATGAATGGGGAAAGAATGAATGGAATTACCGTATTCTAAGATGATTGTAACCATTCTTCAAATCCGGAACTATTGGACAAGCATACATAATACCGTATCGTATGTAACAGACAGTTTTGCATCAGCAACGCTTACATTACTCATGTATTCGGGAATGTTTCTCGCTCCAAGTTTGTTTGAACGAGATAAAATTTTGACGATTTTGCGGTACATTCTGCACGGTCCGTTATTTCGTTTACTTGATCTTGCAACAGTTTATTTTGAACTTTATGTGTTGAGAAAGATAGTTCTTAATCATTCGGTTGGACAGTCGGTTATTTGTTAGATAAAATGTGAAGAAGTTGTAGATAATTTAATTGCTTTCCGTATAAGATGGGTAATCTCAAGTTTTATGTGATCACCTTTTGATTTAGAAACGGGAAATTGATTGAATATCTGTGTGCTTATGTTTTCTATTTATTCGTTGCCCTCTTTGAGTTTGAAAATTACTAAAGACAGTTATGTTAGATATAAAGAAAATGTATAAATGGCTTTATCGATGAAAAGTCCCGTATTTCCTCGTCAACGGGATAGTATTTCATAACTTTGTGTTACCATGATATTCTATGCTTGCTCTGTGTAATGAAACTTCCACGAAATCTCGATAAAGAGTACGACGCGCTTTGAAAGTTGACGAAGGCTGGATATAAACTTTCTTGTTATTTTAACTACGTATCGTCATTACTCTATAGCGCTGTCTAGTACTCTCTAGCTGTATTCATGACCCCCTTCAGTCACCACACATAATAGGCTAGTTTCCACCATCAATAAATTGCAAAACTAATTAGTCCGTCAGTTAGAGTATTGGAAAATAATGGACACGTATTTTTTTGTTTTTGTAAATCACTGAGTACTGACAAAGTTATAACGCATCAAAACTCGGGAGTGGGGGCTCGTGACGTCACAACGCACAAAAAACTATAGCACGGCGTGACGTATTGCGAATTTTAAAAGTATCGTATCTTCGTCAATTTTGGTTTATGTAACAAAAGAAAAAATACGGATCAAATATTTTTTTATAATCTAACTGACGGACTAATTAGATTTTTTTAGGACACGAGCCTATTCGTCATAATCTACCTCAGCATCTGCCTAGCATTTTCAGTATAGTGTTAGGGTTGGCTTCCAGTTTAATCGGATGGACACAAAATTAAATGACAGCCGAAATCAACGGCATCACTTGCTTTCCCCGCAGCACGTAGGAAACTTGGTATGGTCAGGCCAACATTGGAAGCGCTGCCTAACCAGGAATACCACCCATACGTCTGTTATTATTGAGCCATGAACGAGGAGTTCTACTCCTAACCTACTCACATATAAAAAATACCCTCTTGAAAGACCATAACCCAATCCAATTTGCAGTTTCCACTCAAGCATACAACATTCCTCACAGCTTATGCTAATGAAGTAAAAGCATTTCCCCCATATGCGTACAGGGTAATATAAAATTATACTGTTTTTCCTCACAAATTGATTGTGCAATAAACTGGTATATTGAACCATTATGCGAGTACGCCTTGCACGGCCATTGGCAACGCTTTATTGGAAAATAATGTGCCGTAGTTAACATGAGGACATTTTTGTTACTAGACTCGTGGTTGAGTGTGGGTTTGCTCGGGAATTTTCATTTTATTTTTACTGTAGGTGATAATTAAATTACCATTACTTTGAAAGTCATTGTGATCTGTTTATCTTATGTCAATTCCATCGATTGTTGTTATTTTGGTCAGTTATCCAAATATCTAGAGATTATTATTTGAGCATTGAAAAATCAAAGTTTTGGAATTATTACCAGCACCTCGCCCTTCGCTGTATGAGACAGTAAAAAAAAACGCTGTGAAGAAACCGCCCTGGACAAAAATAAAAATACCACTCACACTGGGCCCACTTAGTGGTACGAGTTTACAGATACATCCCGCTCAGAGAGGAAGCCTGGTGAATATGCCATGCTCGTGTAACCTCGTCCAATTTGTTTGATTGGATGAATGGTGAAGTACGAGTGAATTTGGTTCTTCTAGGTAAGCGTACCCTCTCCCTAGGCCACATCAGCGCTTCACATCAGGCGAGTTACGGCCAAACGCAGGCCAATTTAGTTTAAAAAAAAACCTCCATCAAAGGCCATACTCAATACTCAAAAGATACTCAATTCTCTTAACCTGTTCCTTTCCTCGAAGAGTCTATAACCAAGAACTTTATAACCAGAACGTCAATAGCTAATTAATTACATAGCCGACTCGACAATATCGAAACCTCATTCCCACATTACCATGGAGATAGCGTAAAATTTAATCTATTTTCTCATAAATCACTAGTATATTAGCACAATGGATGGTTCCGCGATGCAACACCATCGATCATTATGTGGTACGCTCGATAGCTGGCCAATCTAGCCGTGTAATGGATCTCCGCCCATCTAGTGTTGCTGTGTTGCTATCTTTCTTTGGCATATCAATGGCTTGGTCTACTGAATTTTGTGCTGTCCTTTATTTGGCCTTAATTGTCTAAACAGTAGCATTATTCCTATAGATTGCATGTCATGATTTTAATGTCTTGAAAAACTGATCGCGATTAATTTCACGATTATTATTATCTCTGCTGTATTGTTCTTGGAAAATATATGTACTTGGTTGCCTTCGATTTCCTCTAAAGTTACTTCATATTTTTCTCTTATTCCCAGAGCTAATTTTCTACAGCCCTATTTGTCGTCACTGCAATTTCCACTCTTGTATTTTTCCTTTCATATTTCTCACAAATGTTGAAGTTACAATAGTTGACAGTTGGAAAGGTTCGTGCGCATTTCAATAAGAGTTGAAAGTTTATTTTTTTCTTCTATTTCTTCATGATCAGTTGTTTTTATTTCATTTCCTTTGTCGGTATCTTCATCTCCGTACCTACATATAAACGTACGTATACGAAGTTTTATTTCTGGTGTAAAAATATTGTTCTTTCTTTTCTTAGTTCTAATGAGTTTCACCTGGACAAACTCACAGATTTACTCATACATTCTCCATTTCAAAGCTTAGCCCCTGTCCTTTGTATCCAAGTGTCTATATTTTCTCTGTGGGCTATCAGATTCTCACTCGCAAATATAATGGTTCTATTTGTCCATTTTGAGCCGAGCTTTGTGCCTATGTTCAATGTTATCGCTCTGTATGTATTATTTATAAGCAGGATTAGGAAGTGTTTAGGCTTTCTGAGCTCCTGTGAAAGTTTCGTTTTGTATGGCTATACAGTTTGTATTGTGTGTTATGGAGATAAGTCCTTAATAGTGCACCTATTAGGTGCTTAATTTGATTTATCGTTCGTTATTTGGTTGATTATAGTATTAGTCATTACACATTAGTGAGAAGTAAAGTGTAAATCTTCGGTTTGAAATGTCAACCTAAATAATGAAATGGGATGTATGGTATCATGCTAGATGAAAAATAACTAACCATAAAGGTATATCGTGGTATGTAGAATAGTTATGCATTTACTTATTTAGTACCCTTTAACGATATCCAATGCAAAAGGAGAATAGGCAGTAAGCTATTTATAACTTAGAAAAGTAGTTTTCCCGCACTTGCAACTATCGAAACTAAACATTTTTGACGCGCTTTCTCCGTAGCTCTTTGAACCTATAACATTAACATACTCGTAAATACTTCAAGAAATAGTCGTTTTACTCGTTTATTCTTACAGTGACTAACTAAATTGTACTATTAAACAATAACATAAAACAACGTAGGTACGTCTGCGCTGGGTTCATCGTAAAGTTGAAGTGCGTCCCGTTTCGAATGTGCGAATTTATGGTCACCCTATGTCTTAGGTACCGTTATTGCGTTTAGGAGTCACACACACTGTAATTTTCTCTCTCGACTGACTTGGGAAACCTTAACTAGGATGCTGGAATAAAATAACTTGTAAGCCGTAGAGAAAAAAGACTAGACTCAACATCAATAGTTAATGAAAACTTTTAAGACGTGTACGACTACGTGTGAAATAAGATATTTGATTTGCATTAGAGTATTCTTTAGTTTTATATCTGAAACGCACGGTCGACCAAGCTATTTGGTTTACATTTTACAATGTAATTTGCATGTTTAAATGTAAAGCTTGTTAGGCCGTAACCAACGACGATTGGGAAAAAGCCAATGATGGCGAAGTCAAGATAAATTACAGGGAAGGTCATTAACCATATTACGGGATAAGAGTATAGAAGAAGGAGAAAGCAAAACACGTAAGTACAATTAATAAAACCCTACTAAACGGATAAGTGAGGATGTTACCCAGTCATAAACGAAGGATTGGTTGCAGGCATAGCCTTGCACATTTTATTGTACCGTCTGTTTTTATTGGTATCTTAGTACTTATGCAAGGTTTCGATAGTAAAGCTTCACCACATGAACCTGTTAGAGCATTCTGGGTTAAAGCTGGCAGACACAACTCTTTAGTATAAGTACAAACATTTGCCAGCCTTCATGGGGTCTGTAAAACTGTAGTATCTTTCGCTTTGCCACAGAAGTAAGAAACTTTATTAACCATAGCAAAGCAGTACGTAACTCACTTCAAACTTTAAAAGAAAGAAATTCACAGTTACAAACGCTTGAAATGTTACATTACTAAATCCCAGAAAAGTTCACCTACCTCTGAAAAAACTAGTTTAATAACATGTTCTCAGAATAGTTGAAAATAGGTCTTTTATAGGTTTCCCTTCTTTTATAGCTACAAAAGACATAAAAAAGAATTTTGAACTCAGCAGAGCAGTCAAGCCAATTACAGACAACAAAGAAATTCGGGATTTCTTGGGCGCAGAATTGTTCTGGGACTTGCAAACAATTTGATCAGGACAAACAACAATATAGAGGAGTACAAATTGGAATATAGAGATTTTCTTTATTTGTAAAGGGTTTTCTTTTATTTGATTCCTTTGTCGTTATTGGAAAGGACATTCATAGAATAAAAATAAAAGGTCAACGATTGACTTTAGTAATAATTGCTTACTTTCCCGTCATTCCTGAGAAATAGGTTTTTTCAAAGGTTTTCCTCATAAGGGCTCTTATATGATTTTTATTCATTAAGACATCCACATTTTTTTCACTTAACGATTACATTTCGCCGTAACTCTCAAAGCTGATTTCTCAGATACCCCTCCGCTGGTTCCACTTAAAATCGATATTCCACAGAATAACAGTAGGTACAAGACAAGTAAAATCCAGGTTTCGACCAATTACAGTCCTTATATTGCTTCGAATTCTGCCGGTGACCCAAACTGCTGGCTTGAACCCATGTTCGGAGGAGAAAGTTTGTTCATAATATTATAAATTGTTATTATTAGTCCCCATGGTATGGTTGGCTTTGTTTAAGCACTTGATAGATTATTACAGAGATATTTTTGGTTCTACGGGAATATTTAAAAGAGGGGGTTGAAATGTTGATGACTACAATGAGTTTAAAACGGAAACGCCGTTAGTATGACGTAAATTCTAAACCAAAACTGAATTTAGGATCTATAAATTGCAACTGCAAATTCCGATAGAATTCTTCGAGAAGACCTTTACAATAGTAAGGGTCTTCTCATCCATATTCTATCTAACTTTCTTGATAAATGTTTACTGTTCAAGAGTGATTCTAAACTTTTGGCACGTTACCGTGGGAGTCAACATCATTAATTTCGATCAACATGTTGTTTGTCACTTGAAAGTTTGCAAATCTGTGAAATTTCTACCCACCACGTGGTTATCTAACCCATAGGAGCGTAAAAGGAAAATTGAATCGGTGCGGTTTCCTCTGAGACTGGTTGCTATTCATCACGGTTGCAAGCTGCTGTGATATTTCCGCCTTCTAACTTTGCATAATATACGTTTTCAAAAGTTCAAGGATGTTGTGTGAAAGGGTTTCTAAATGTAAAGAAGTTGGTGCTCATCTTAAGTATGTATATTACTTTGAGTGTGATGGATCTGTTGTTCTGAAAGCACCGATTGAATTTCATTGCATTGAAGCTGATGCAATGTTGCTGGCATTAGCTCTTAAACAAATTGAACTTGCAATAAACAAATCACAATGTTTATAGGTTCAGTTAAAACGGCTGTTTACAAGCACTTAAATATCTAGCACTAACTTTCTCAACTATAACTTCACTTGTCTACGGCACTCGCACTTCCTTTCGATTAAACCAGGATAGGTGCTCAAATCTTAAATCAAAAAGATACATGCATTTACCATACGCGAGGAAGAAAACAAATAGCTGCTGCGTACAGAACATAGTGCTTGCAAGATAAGCCGCCACACGCAGCCCTGAGAAACAAGGCTTATCTGCAACAAAACGCACAAACCGTTAACAGCCTGTATCTCCCACGATACACGCGAGTTCGTCGATTACAACCAACTATTACATGGAAACTTTTACATGCTGATGTTTCCGACTGCTAACTGCTTTTTTTTTGCCGTTCGTTTAATTTATTTCTGTTCCCAGAAAGAAATCGTTCGTTGTTCCGACTCAGGTAATGTCAAATGGGACAACTAATTTGAATTTACTAAGGCTTTTACTTAACCAGAAGTTGTCGTGCTCAATAATGAATGCACACTAGATTGCAGAAAAGGAGACCCTTTCAATATAGCAGGAAATGAGGGAGATCGAACGAACTCCAATCATCTCATTCAGTAGCTTGTGAAATTGCGAATAAATTCACACATAGTCATAATATCGCCGTACTAGGAGTTCATAACACGAGACAGTAATAAGCTCATGCTCACTATGTCGTCATAATTGGCGCCGAGCGCTCTCGAGCGAATAAATCTACGCATAGTTATCCATGCTACTAGACGTCTGATGCTTGCGTAACGAATTCGCGTCTATTTATTACTATTAGCTCACTCTGACTCATGACACCCTAGTATTAGCATGTCGTCTTTGTGAATTTGACTTAATAGCGTCATAATTTGTGCATTGTTGACGTGCTGGTAAAGAGAGACGGATTAGACAGGTTAGGATGTAGGCAGATCATTCCATTTATCCTTGATGCTATGGAAATTGCATTTCTACAATTCAATGCAAGCTTTACTATCGAAGCTACTAAAGTCACTCGCAATTAATCTCACTTCATTGCCTTGGGGAAATTCTAGCTTTCTTTGGTTCCCCGTCGTCTGTTCACGTTTATGAGCTATCGTAACATAAAGTATGAGCTATAAACAAAGGAATATGTTGTAACAGATTCTAGGGGAGCCATAACGTTTGTCATTGACAACGTTAATTTGACTGTAACTTGCAGAAAGTATTACTTATGGCACCATTACTCCATTGATCACTTTACTATGCCATACGTTAGTTACAGTTACTTTGAATTTGTTACGTAAAATCTCTCTGCTCTCATTAGCATAGGCTTAGCTTTTAGCGCTAGTGTTTGGCAGAAATTATTGAAGTGATAAAGTAGTTTGGCAGTGTTTATTAATGGTTAGTAAGGAAGTCGCAGCCGTCTCTGCAAGGAATGTTCGCACCAATGTTAGGAAGCAAGTTCTTGGATATGTTTATAATAGATCAGATACTACAGACGTAGGTAATGATAATATTTGGAATGGGAGACGCAAAAATGTTGGAATTCCTCATGTTATTTCCCTGTTAGATGTGCCGTTATGGGAACTATGCAATAAGAAAACTGAAAACGAATGTTCAGAGGGCTTAATTCGACGGTATCTTTAAAATTCCAATACGACCAAGCCCATAGTTAGGATTTCAAAATTGTTCTGTTATACACTTCTGGTATGTACACATTGCTAATGACATCAACCACTTGTATGCAATTTGGATCATCAGTCTTTTTGCCAACAATCTTGTTAACAATATCTTTGATGATTGATTGAAAGTTAACAAAGCAATCAGTAGGTAAACATCAAAAATTACATTTGACTTTTTTTGTAAGTTTGAAACATCGGAAAAGAAAATAAAGGAAGGTCCTGAGCTGACGAATGGTAACTGTTATGTTCCACACCACTCAAATCATTTGGGAGTAGAGTATCGTGATTGCCACTTATGACTTCCCATTGTTTTGTTTATTGTCCACTGAACAAAATAATAAAGTTTGTAACAGCTCTATAGATTGCTTGGCTTAGGGGTCGTCTACATTAGTCTTAATGTGGCATTGCAATTTCGTGTTTAAGAGATTGTTCTGTTCCTGTCTGACGATACAGTACAGATGAGTTTTTAAAATATGTTTAGCGCTAAATGCATGATTAGTGGCGCAATCAGGTTTTATGTCTACGATACTGTCGCAGACAATTGTTAAAGTTATGTTCGATATAATTAACACAAAAGGAAGTGAATCTACAATGAGTTCCCATAGCCTACAGGTTTCTATCTTACGTATTCAAATCTAATTTCACGTAAGGTGACAATGTAATCCACCGTAGATGCGGGCCTGTGGACGGTTAGCTATGGGCTAGCTAGCCGTTCGTCCGTCTAGTGACGACAGGCCGTGTCGACGGCGCGTTCGTGTTCCACGCGCGCCTCAAAGAGATGTCAGCATAAAGAGAGGGGCCCGTAAGGGCCGAAGCCTGCCGGGGTTGCGGGACTGTTCAAAAGAGATACCGCGGCCCCGGAACGTAAAGGGCGAGGAAGGAACATGGATGGGTTTTAGTCAGTAAAAGTCTGACACTCCCTCCCGCTCCGCCCAGAGCGAGAGCGAAGTCATTTGATGATTTCCCATCCTAAAAAAAAAAAAAAAAAAAAAAAAGGTGACAATGTAATGTTTAACAGTCTATTCATTCAGGAAGTCTAGAGAACCCTACTTAAAACCAGACTAAAGTTCATTCTCAGACCTTTACCTTTCCAACAATATATCACATGTTAGGGTTGAATTAAAAAAAAAAACTTCCCACTTTACATATAGGGGAGCCCCCCTATATGTAAAGTAGGAAGTGATTTTTTTTTACCACTTTGTCGGCGTGATTCATACACATATTGGTACCAAATTTCAGCTTTCTAGTGCTAACGGTCACAGAGATTAAGCGAGGACGGGCAGACGGACGGACAGACAGACATGGCGAAACTATAAGGGTTCCTAGTTGACTACGGAACCCTAAAAACGATGGATCGACTGTGTGAATGAAGTTAGGGCTAGAAAGTAGGTGACCACTGAGATGACAAGTAATAGAGACGTGTGGAAGACGAAGACATACAACGCCGACCCAAATAAATTGGGATAACGGTAGGAATGATGAACAGAGTTTTAAAGCAATAACATTAACTACATTTCACGGCACATAAAAGTGGGGAAAAGTAATGCTTAGCTGGTGGTGAAGTACAAATGTGTGGTAATGAATGGTGATGATAAAACATTTTACAATTCCAACACTAATTCTCACTAGATACTATAGAAAATCGCAAGCCATCTTCTTACATTGTAGAAACCCCTCTACAAACCATTTGTTATCCAAAGATATGTTTACGAAAAACGTAGTAAACTGTCGGCAGCCATTGTCTGTTTGATGGATGGTTTCACATCAATTTTGTTACTTTTAGTTCTTTGCTTCTATTCGTCGAGAGGCAACCTTAATGGTTTAATTTCAGAGTTTGTTTTCTGTTGTGTCATGTGATAATTAGTGGATGTCTGCTGACGATGAAGGCTGATCGATTTTAGTTGGTAGCGCTTTTTAATTGTGTTTATTTTTGTCTTCCGCAGACTTGTCAAGTTTTTGTTTTATCGTCGGGGGTTATTCATCAACCCCAGAAGGATGATGAGTTTGAAATTGGATTTTAGATTTTTCTTTGGTGTTATCTAATAGCTATAGACTGATGACTGTATCTTTTAAACAGTAAGAAAGGTAGCAAATAATATTTGTAATAGTCTTCTTTTCATAACATAACATCAACAAATCCCCAAAGGGTTAAGCAGAGATGTACCTAACTAATAGTACATGCACATTTCACCAGTTATATTTATGTTCCACAGTAATAGGGGGCGAAACAGGCAAAAAATCATTCATTAAAGGAGAAATTTCTGACGGAAAACCCTATAACACTTTGCCGGACCTGAGAATCAAACACAGGACCTCATGCTCGCGAGGCAGTCTTCTTGAGGGTCTTCTCTTCACAAACATACAAAATGCGAAAATTTATCAATCAACGTTCGGCAAATACTAACACTTATTTTTAATTTCCTTAATTCTAAATTATGATTATTTACTGAGTGGATTGATCTATAATATAATCCGTCACGTATTATTAAAGTTCTCCTAAAAGTTCGTTCATATAAAATGGAGTTCTCATGTCACGGGTGAATCATTATCACTATCAAGTACATTTTTATCAGAATTTTTTAACGAACACTTTCGTTAACCGCCCACAAGTTACTCAATTAAAATTATACTATCTATAAAAATCGTGATATCTACTCTATAATAGCACTCAATGTAAGGGTTGTCACTTGTCGAATCGAAGTATATATATTGATGATATCTTTATTCATTCTGAAGGTATGATAGTCAATTTAGGTAAGTGAAATTAACATTTCAAACAACTCTAAAAGCCTTAGACAAAATAACTAAGCGTAGTATACGCTTTTGATCAAGAACAAAGGCATTTTTATGCCTATTGATAATTTGGAATCCGATAAAAGGTACCTATACCATTAACACAAATGAGTGAATTGTGGGAATAGAATTACCACCTCTAGATCAAGTTTCTGTATACAGTGTATCTATTAAAGGTTGGCATAGGACCGTAAACAGTAATACCCTTTGCAAGCTAAACGAAATCATGAATAGAAGCTTAACATTTAAAACAATTTTTTTCTAGTGACAGCCCTACAAACAAACTGACCATTGACACATAATCGGCGTCCAATGTCAAGAGTCAAGCGCGACCGTCGATTGGTCAGCGGCGAGTGCGGCGACTCAAAGCTCGCGAATGTTGCGCTTACGCAACACAGACGCTACGCGTTGACGTTGTCGATGTAATGTTGATATCGGTAAGATATTGACAAGTCGTGATTGTCTAGAAGTGTGTAATGCGACCACACGTGGTGTCTGGATTAGGTAGTTACTCGTAGTTTTGTTTGAATAGAACTTAATAGATGATCAAACGAACTTCTTATGTGAAGTTCGATCACTATTATATGAGTCACTTCATTCGAAGATATAGTTTAATTAACAGGTAGTAGTCTTTTGAACCTACAAGGCAGTCGCACGTTTTAAAGGGTAGGCAATCGATTTATCCATCGATTACCTCCTTTTTTTTTTTTTTTTGTCGGTAGCTCTGTTTCTTGTTGCTTGACTGAGCGCTTCGCTTCATTTCTTTAAAGAGGAAATTAAATAATTTATAGGGATGGGAACGTTCTTGGGAGGGTGATTTTATATCTTCGAATGAAGTGACTCATATAATAGTGATCGAACTTCACATAAGAAGTTCGTTTGATCATCTATTAATATTACGTCACTTCATTCTTCAGATATAGTTTAATTAACAGGTAGATGTTCAGAGCATAATTTTTATAACATAAAAGCTGTTTTGTAATATAACCAAAATAAATGTTTAATTTCCATATTCCTAAATAACATAAAAAATCTTATACATTAAGTATTTATATAATTAGTTTTGTACTATATAATCACGTTTATTAACTAAATAAATCTGATTTATAATACATAATATCAGGTAATTAACTGTAGGACGACTTTACCACAATTAATTACTAATTAGTGTGTTGCGAGCAAACAGATCTTGCAAAGATACCTTCATCTAGTATGGGCCGATTATAAAATCTAGCAAAAGTTTGAGATGAGTTGGACCAGCCAGCTGTTTTCCTGATTGTATCAATAGAAACTCCAGCGGAGGCCGCCGCAGATGTGGAGGCATGTCTAGTGCTGTGAGCACTAAAAACTCTCACATCTACGCCGCTCTCCGCTAAAGTTTGCTTTATCCACCTACTAATGGACTGAGATGAAGCTTTCTTGTAAGGCTTTTTGTAGGTGATAAAGAGGTTTTCAATATTATCTGGTCTGAGATTAGATGTCATTATCAGATAATCATCTACGGCTGTGGCTGGGCATATTGAGAGGTTTTGTCTAAAATATGGCAAGACTAAAACTGGTTGTTCCCTACCTACCGCAGAAGTTTTGATGATGTCAGAAATAGGAATCTGTAACGAGTCTGCACCTCTATTTATATTGCAAACTTTTATAAAAGACAAAGTTTGCACTCTGTGAGCAGTACAAATTGCCAGTAATACGCATACTTTTTTGGTAATTTTATCTAAAGATAAACTATTATTGGGAAACCAATTACCGACATAGTTCAGTACTTTTTGGGGGTCCCAAGTACCAATGTACTTGGGTATTGAAGGCTTTTGCTTATACATGCCTTTGAGAAGGCGTTTGATACTATCATCAGATCCTATATTGCCACCTAAAAGTAAGGATAGTGCTGATCGGTGCGAGTTAATTGTTCCATAAGATCCTCCTCTGTTAAATTGTTCGGCCAGGAAAGTTAAAATGTTAGCTAGGAGGGGGTCAAAGACGTTAATGCTGTTTGTATTGCAAAACTGCCACCAGAGTTTGTACGATGTATTGTACTGCTTGAGAGTGCTATTTGTAACGGAGGATAACATTATGTCTAATGCTACTGGTGGAATGTTTCGTCGAGTGAAAGCGACCCGGAGAGCTTCGCGGCTCCCAGGGTAAGGTTCTTGTACAGTGGGTGTTGCGATCTGTAATTAGAACGCAAAAGGTCTCTGTTAGGCTTAAAATATATAATTTCGGAAATTAACATTTTCTTTAGTAGAGGGAACCAAGGTTGGCCGGTCCAGTATGGAAAAACCAATATGCCAGTAGCTTTGTCATTTATAATTTTTCTAAGGCATTTAAGCACAAGCGAAAATGGAGGAAAGGCGTAAAATCGACTAGAACGCCAGTTTATTGTAAACGCGTCTACCGTTAAGGCATCAGGATCTTGTTTCCAAGAAACGTAGGAGTTGCATTTCGTGTTGGTGCGAGAAGCGAAGAGATCAATATCTGGTTGACCTAGCTTGTTAACTATCATTTGGAAAGCCCAGTCTGATAGTTCCCATTCTATATCAACGTTTATCTTACGGGATTCCTCATCTGCTTCAACATTATCCTTTGTATTTATGTATGATGCAAAAAGCCATGTGTTTCGTTTCTCGCACCACTGCCAGATGGTTTTGGCTAGATCGTGGAGATGTGGGAACTGGATCCCACCCATCCGGTTAATATAGCTTATTGCTGTTGTATTATCAACACGCAGTAAGATGGCACAGTTAGAGGTCTCATGGACGAAACATTTTAATCCCATAAAAACGGCGAGTAGCTCTAAATAATTTATGTGGAACGAAAGTTCTACATCTTTCCAGCCGCCGTTTATGCGGTTACCGTTACAGTATGCACCCCAACCAGTTCTAGAAGCATCTGTAAATACTTCAAGGGAAAATTTCGCATCAGGCTTCATGTGGTTTGATGAAGAACGGATATTATGATTCCACCAAAGCAAATCAGGTAATACGACAGCAGGTAATTTAATTTTAGCTTCAAAATTGTTATGTGTCTGAAGGGCCAAAAATTTTTGACGTTCGAGTGTCTTAGTGTAAAGCCAGCCATACTTAATTGCTGGACATGCTGAGACTAGTATTCCAATGAGTTGTGAGCGTTCTCTTATTGTACAATTGGGTAATGAGGCAAACTTCTTAACCAATTTAGATATATTGTTTATCTTGTCAGAAGGCAGAGACAGGGACAGATCAGCAGAATTAAGTATAAATCCTAAGAATTTACAAGTTCTGCGTGGTGTTAATACACTCTTTTCGAAATTAACTACAAATCCCAGACGCTGCAACAGCTCTAAGGTATTAGTTACATTTGAATGACATTCGCTGAAGGTATCACCTATGCATAATATGTCATCGAGATATACAACTGATCTATAACCTCTCTGCCTTAGGTAACTAATGACTTCCTTCATGATTTTTGTAAAAATTCTTGGGGCGACACATAAACCGTAGGGAACGGCATTAAATTCGTAGACCGTGCTATTGAACACAAATCTTAAGTACTTTCTATGTGCCTTGCAAATGGGTACCGAAAAATATGCCTCTTTAAGGTCTATAGTGGCTAGATAGCCATTTTTAGGTACCAACTTTGTCGCAACCCTATGATCCTCCATTTTGAAGTGAGACTTTTGAACAAATTTGTTAAGTGGTTTTAAATTCAAGATAAAACGCTTGCCACCGTTAGGTTTAGAGGTGAGAAATATGCTAGATATAAAGTCTCCTTCAGAGCGTTCGCAAACCGATACTGCTGCCAAATTAATAAGCTTTGATATTGCTACTGTCATATCAGTTTCTTCTTGATACGTCAAAGTATTAGAAGGAATAAATTTTTGTACAACCTTACTACAAAATGGGATGGAGTATCCTTCTAGAATCCAGTTAAGAACTACCGTATTATCTGTTATTTTAAGCCAACGGTTGTAATATAACTGAATTCGACCAGCATGTACCTCTAGCGCTGCTGAGGCGGAGCACGGGATTTGGTCTGGTTCTGCTGAGGCTGCGAGGATTGCTTCATCGCGGACGCTTGAGAGCCTTTGCGAACCACTTGTCCGGTCTTCTTGTATCCGCCCCGCCCCCCCCTGTTCGACGCATAGCGGGAGGGGCCCGACCAGTTTACCTGGGAGCGAGGTCGGCTTGATGTCGGTTGGGCAGAAGATGTTGCTGTCTTCACTGGAGCAGGTTTCTTTATTTGCAAACCCTGCTTTTCTATAGCTTTGGATGCTTTAATCTTGTCAGAAAGAGTTTGGCCGAATAGGGTTTCGTCCCTGTCTACGTCTTGGATCAAGTTTAAAAACGCCTTGTCCAGACCTGGTGTCATGAACTTTTTGCGAACATCGGTCTCAACATGGTGAAGATCGCATAGGAGCCGGCTACTGTCGCTCAAAAACTTAATCGCCTTAACCCTCTCTGCCCCATTTTCGAGGAGCAACGACAGCCCTTTATTAAGGGCAGTAATGCCTAGGCCTAGCTGCTGTTGAGCGCTTTCGACACGTTTATCTTTGGTTCTGGTGGTGTCGGAAATCGTGGCGGCTATTTCGGGGTTAAGTTTGGGGGCTTGCAAAAGGGTGCAGTTTTCTGGAATCTGATACTGCTTCATCAGTTTCTCTTTAGCCTCTTTTTCGATCCCCTTACGAAGTATGGGGAGCCAAAGCCGAGCTAAGTTGTCGTGAATTTTTTCACCGAACTTAGGTACATCCTCGGAAACTTCTCCAAGAGCTGACAATATATCTGGGTCCAGATCAGGAAGCGGTGTTGCTTCTTTGTCTTCTGAAGGCTTTTCTGGTATTGTTCCATCATGGATATTTTCTTGGGAACATTCCATGGGCGTTATTTCCTCAAAAACCGCTAGCGACTCGTTTTCTATAACAGAAAGAGAACGCTTTTCTTACTAACCAATCAAATACAAAACGATCATTTAATAAATTCGAAAAAATTATATTGAGGGTAGTTGTAAAAATTGTAAAATATCGCCTTGAAAAATATCGCGGGCTACATAGGTATGGACAGGATTGTTTGCATACGATATCACCAAAGTTAGGTATTTTACTTGATACTGCTTTAGAATAACCCTCGGTTATTCTTTAAGCGTAGGCATAGTTCAGTATGTAAGTACCATCGTGTTAATCCGTGATCAACCTCCAGGTTATTTTAATGAATTTTTTCATTAGGTAGTTTCTTTTTGTAATAACCCACGGTTATTATCCAAGCATAAATTTAACTTGTGTTGATCCACGATCAACCACTAGTTAATAATGATCTTCGTAGTTATTTTAGTTTCTACGTTTGCTTTGCGATAACCCACGGCCACCGTCTAAGCGTAGAATAATCGGATACCATCGTGTTGACCCACGGTCAACCTCCAGGTTAATATGAACTACTTTCAAGGCATTATAATTTTTTACAACACATGACACTTATGAAAATAAACACTTTACTAACCTGAATTTTCTTCCAGTGAATCAGACGATTCGATGATTCGTTGGCGACGTTTATTTTCTTTGTCTTCCAGTCTTCTTATTTTACAATAATATCGGTCCATTTTTTCCGTATAACTTCTTTTGGGCATAATTAATATCTTATAACTTGGATTAAAGTCTGAGAAATAAAGTAGATATTTCTATGGAGCGAGCGATAGACGACCGCGCGCTGCCTCGCACGACAAAAGAATGAAGCGAAGCGCTCAGTCAAGCAACAAGAAACAGAGCTACCGACAAAAAAAAAAAAAAAAAGGAGGTAATCGATGGATAAATCGATTGCCTACCCTTTAAAACGTGCGACTGCCTTGTAGGTTCAAAAGACTACTACCTGTTAATTAAACTATATCTGAAGAATGAAGTGACGTAATATTAATTGGAGCAAGCTGGGTGTGTTCTAAATTTATGTTTTTTTCATTCTGCCGAAGGTAATAAAGGCAGTTTAGTAAAGATTTTAAGGTTAATGTTGCTTCAGGCAAAAAGTGAAAAAACTTTTTGTCGGTAACAAAAAAATTAAATCAATCAAACAAAGGTCACCGACTTCAGAAGCTAAAGTTATTTTTCACTATTTTGTTTTTTTTTAAGTCGGTTTTATTTTTTGCAAAAAAGTTTTTTGATAATCTAACTAACGGACTAATTAGATATTTTCAGGACACAAGCCTATTGTGCCAAACCCGCCCGAATCAAGGGTACCTACTGGTTGTTAAACGGAATTTGCCGAGCTAGAACGAGCCGAATATTTGTACGAGTAGTAGGTAATGACTACGGAACACCCCTCATAAAGCGTGCTCACGTTTCGTAGAATGGATCTCTTTATACCCTCTTTACTGAAATTCCAAAATGAAGCATGCGAAGCTAATATCAGTAGGGAAACTATTCCGCCTCGTAACTGAATATTCTGCTTAAACTTTGATGTCAATGTCGTCCTTTGAGTTGAAAGCGTAGATAATGTAGTTAAACTCGCATATTATATGCAAGCAGGGAAAATATTTGTATTCTCAATATTGTATGTTTAGTAACTAAAAGATAACCAGCTACGGTTTATCGTAGTTCCCGGATTATTAGGTATGATACTGCTTTAAAGGTTGATGGTGGGGCTTAAGCAGTTTTCACTATCATCTGCCTATCAATTATTTAGTCTAGCTATTATACAGGGGGAATTTTGCAATGCCCCCTGGAGGGAAACTATTCGAAATACTGGAGATAGCAAATTTTACTCAAAGGAAACATTCCTTTATTTTTAAAAAGGAACAAGTCTGCATTCACAGATTTTCGTAAATCGCAAGCATTCTGTACATCAAACTAAGTAACTTTACGTAAACATGTATTGCTGGGAAACAACTTTTTTTTTTTCGAGGTTATAAATCATGTTTTGTGGTAGAACTCAATGTAACGCACTTAAAACATTGTGCTGATGGATGAATTGAATAGAACGGGGGTCGTGAAGGTGTTAAAATGTTACAAAAAAACGTGTATTTAAAAAATAACTTGACTAAAAGTTATAACTTTGACCCCCCATATCTCCGTAACTAGAAGGTTCCCAGGTATGGTGTAGAACAAAAAAAATGATCACGATGATGGGGAGAACAAGTGCCTTTCGGCTTCGTGAAGAGGTATTTTACACCCTTTATATTAATTTGGCGACTGGCTATCTGGCCTCCACAACCCAGTCCAAAACTGTCCAGGTGATCTTAATCCAAAGTCTTGCTGTGTCATTTCAACACTTAATCATTTATTGCATTCCACAATGTGTACTTTCTTATGTCAGCCCACTGCCACTGCCCTGCTGGGCAAAGGGCTCCCTCCCTTATAGCTTTCCAATTTTGTTTTTAATCTCTCTTCCGACCAAAAGTACGAGTGCAGATCGTCACGTTATCGTTTCTTGGGCCTGCCTCGACTACGACGGCCGTCTTCATACACCCCCTGTGTGTGTGGTGCCCCAGGTTGTGTTTATTGACATATTCTTCTCTCTTTCCAGATGACGACGAGGAATGCGGCGCTCTCTCCGAAGGTTCAGAGACTTCGGAGTGTGGCCGCGCTGACACGGATGACGAGGGCATCGAGCGGGACTCCGAGCCTGCCCCCCGGAGGAGGCTTCGGCGGAGACGGTTCATGCTCAAGGATGTCGTTGAGGTAAGGAGATTAAGCGTAGGCAGGTTAATTTGGTCCAAAGTTACTGGCATTAGTAGTTGGTCAACCATCTGGTGTCCACGACACAAACCTCGTGCTTATAGTGTGGCACTAGATGGCGATGTGTGTAATGTCCAGCAGACAAGATAGGCAATGCATATTAAGGGGAAATGATATTTCAAGGCTTGAAATTTATATGAAGACGCTTTATTTATGATGTTTGACTTTTAGGAATATACGTGAAATTGATATTGATTGATTAAATACGTCGGTTGAAGATCATTCGTGATCGAGGATCTATCACTTTTTTTAAAGCATTTAGAATTCACTAAAGAAACTTCATTCAACTTCATTCTTCTTCAGTTTCTCTCAGCATCACATACTCCTAGTTACACTTTTGGGAATGGGCTAGGCAGATGAGGATGCTGCAAGTTCTCTAACAGATAATATCAGAGGTTGACAAGGGAGTCCTAGCGAAACTAAACAATTACTTTGGTCGGAACAATTACCGTGACTCTATACTGTGTATTAAGTGGTCTTTGGATCTGCAACGCCCTTAATGTGAGTAATCAAATTAGATAATGCTACTGGGCACACTGTTTTATGTATGCTATTAGTTCCTGCCATGAGCAGCCATGCATGGCACGAAACTGTAACTCTTTTTCAAGGTATAGGGTTTTTCTCTATATCAGCCGGCACCGGACCGGTTGTTACCACTAGGCTCGCCCCAATTTCATGGGGCAAAAAAGTTATCTGACAAATTGTGGGTGCAGCTGTGTACACTCTTGCCCTACCCTTTGAAGCAATATAGGCATGAAGTGGTTGCTTTGATCAATTCGTGATTTAATAATAAAACCTTATCGTAACTGGTGGCCGGAAAATTTCCTCGAACAGTTCTCGTCTAAGTAAAAATGTTGTTCAGTTATCGATCTAAAATCAACCAGTTTTAAAGATCTCAATCCTGATTAGACAACGAGAGCTCCATAAATCTATTCAAATTATCCCATCTTTATCTTTTTTTTTATCCTAAACACTAGTCTACACTGACGACTTTCTCTCGAATATCAAACCTTATCGGAATAATAAGGCTTGGTGTTCATTTACTGTCGAGCGTTGACAAAGCCCCGAATAACATGTTACTGGTATATTTAGATCGGATAAGGACGGTATACAAGTTTGATGGAGACGGTTTATGAGATAAATCATGCGTTAGAGAGATTTATCTGAGATAATTCCATTGAGGGAACGATGAAAATGTTTACAGAGGGTCTAATATTTTTGATATTAAATTAAATTGTTGATTCTATGTTTGAAACCTCAATGTCTTTACAAATAAAAACTTTTTTGCAAAAAATATAACCGACTTCACACAAAAAAGTGAAAAATAACTTTAGCTTCAGAAGTCGGTGACCTTTGTTTTATTTAGTTTTTTTGTCACCAAAAGTTTTTATTTTTCACTTTTTAGTGGTTTACATGTGCTTACCCTTTCACAGCGTATCGGTGTGATTTTTTGTTATGAGCTGCGGGCCTAAAATGGCCGCTTTAGCAGAACATAATATGAATCACGTTAAAAATGTTAAATTCTAAAAATGCACTTTATTGTCATAACCTTAAAGTCCATTTTAAGAATTTTAAATTTAAAAACTACCCAAACCGCTTCTGGTGTGCCTATAAAGTTAAGGAGTTACCTCTATTTCTCCGGGATCCCATTGAATGGAACTTTACACGTCTAACTGTCGAAATCTGGGTGTATTGTATACTTCTGCGTACTCCCTCAGAGCATACAGGTGTGATGTTACGTCATGATGTTGTATAAACAATAAACAACCAAGCGATTGCAGCAATAACTGCAGCTTTGCCGTGTATTTTTGAAGAGTTCCATTTATATCTCCGAAGATCAGCGTAAAATCTTAACCAAATTGACATGGAACCACACGGAAAGCACCAGATTTCAAATAAAAGAAGAATCATCAAAATCGGTTCACCCAGTCGAAAGTTCTGAGGTAACAAACATTGTCGAAATCTGGGTATATTGTACACATCTGCGTACCCCCTCAGAGTATACAGGCGTGATGTTACGTCATGATGTAGTATAAACAATGAACCTACACGCGGATGCAGCAATCACTGCAGATTTGCCGTCTATTTTTGAAGAGTTCCATTGTATATCTCCGAAGATCAGCATCAGATCTTCAACAAATTAAAATGGGACCCAACGGAAAGCACCAGCTTTCAAATAAATAAAAAAAGAATCATCAAAATCGGTTCACCCAGTCGAAAGTTCTAAGGTAACAAACACAAAAAAAAAAAAAAAAAAATACAGACGAATTGAGAACCTCCTCTTTTTAGAAGTCGGTTGATAAACAATTAACCCACAAGCGGATGCAGCAATTACTGCAGATTTACCGTCTATTTTTGAAGAGTTCCATTAAATTGTATATCTCCGAAGATCAGATCTGCATCAGATCTTCAACAAATTAAAATGGGATCCAACGGGAAGCACCAGCTTTCAAATAAAAAAAGAATCATCAAAATCGGTTCACCCAGTCGAAAGTTCTGAGGTAACAAACACAAAAAAAAAAAAAAAAAAAAATACAGACGAATTGAGAACCTTCTCTTTTTAGAAGTCTGTTGAAAATACATAAACATTTAAATTATTACAGCTGTTGTTAAGGTTCAGTTTAAAAGAAATTTGGGCCACAATGTACCACATAATAGGCATGTCACCGTAAAATTGTCAAATACGTTATATTGTAATCTCTCTAGCGATATTGTAATCTCTCGAATTATTGTCAAACGAACATACTGCTTACAATAAAAAGCATTATTTTTCGTGAAATGCATGCGATGGTAGTCAACTCACGTGGTGGAAGGAAGGAGGGGTCCCCCTTGCCCAATGGTAAGTACCACTCTCATGAAATATACTGTACCATTCCTGAGAAATATTTATTAATATAACCTAACCTTAAATTACTTTATATTCTCCTAAAAAGCGTAATCGACGGAGCCCCGCTTCGCGGGGGCCCTATTTTCGAGTGCAGGGTCTGAAGGAACCTAACTAACCTAACGGGGGGGTGCCCCAAGTCCCGATTATGGGGGCAGAGATACTTCCGTATGTTCAGTTGACAATAATTCGAGAGTTTACAATATCGCTAGAGAGAAACGCGTTATATTGTAATACTAGCGGACGTCCCGCGGTTTCACCCGCATAGTTCCCGTTCCCGTGGGAGTACGGGGATAAAATATATCCTATGTTACTCGTGGATAATGTAGCTTTCGAATGGTGAAAGAATTTTTAAAAACGGTCCAGTAGTTTTTAAGCCTATTCATTACAACCAAACAAACAAACAAACAAAGTTTTCCTCTTTATAATATTATTAGTGTAGATAACGTGTTTGACAATTTACGGTGACTTTTTTAGTTTTTCTAGTTCTTAGGACCAGGTATGTTTTGCCATGATTTAATAAGGTTAAAGTGTTAAATATTGTCAACAGCAAAATATTTGACGAACAGGAAAATTTACTAATGTACAGACAAAATCCTCAAACTAAAAAAACCGGAAGTCTCATCCTAAAACACAAAAAGTATCCTCAATATTCCTTGATAATATCACGAAGGACCAAAAATTTCCCTTTCTTTCCATTGTCCCCATGCCATGGACCTCTACACTTATGATATTGCATCACGTCTAATAGAGTCCGATGTCATCCACTTTCTCCGTCACGTATTAGGAAGTTATTAGTGGATAACCTGACGTTATGGTGCTCTGATGGACTTGTTAAGTGAATCCGATAAGGAGTTAAGGTGTCAGATCATACGTGCGGTCGTGGGAATGAGATTTGTTGTGGTGAGCTTTGATGTATGTAAATATGTGGTGCATTAGTATAATAAGCTGTTGAAATGTTAATTTTATTTTTGCGAAATGGCGATGTCTTTGAACTGTGATCAAACAGTAGTGTAGTATAGTAGGTATTATCTTAGTAAATAAGAGCAGCATTTGCGTGCAAGGAAAACGCGGTGTTTTCATCTCACAAACTATGCTCTATGTATGTATACCCTCTCTCTTTTCAAAAATCTCTATTAAGTCACTAATAGGTATTAGGCAAGTGACAAACAGAAAATGCTTGTTTCTATCATCAGACCTTTCATATAAATGTTACGCTGCAGTAAACTAAGACCCTAATACTTATAATTTTTATGTAATAAGATAAGTGTTTGATCTCAAATTTCTATGCGTTTGTTTTACGGCTTTAGTTAATATCCACAGTATAGTTGTCATTAAGCCCGTAATTAGCCGGTGTAATGGCTTTTCGAAAGATATCGATGGCTTGTTATGAAATCGTAGGTATTATGATATCATCGGGTAAGTGTGTAACGAACATAAATTCTAATGGGAGTTGCGTCATAATGTTACTTACTATGTTTGTTTTGAGGAACTTAGAGTTTTTAAGTTTTAGTTACTTTGTATGATCATAATAAGTATTGGTTATAGCTTACTGGCACTAATTAATATTTTGTCGGTACGTATCCTCGATCATCACTTTCTTGCCCTTGTCCCATTCTACTTGGGGTCGACGCAACACGTTTTCTTCTTCCATTCTCTCCTGTTAGACGTCACGGCATCATTTACTCCTTTCTCTTTCATATCAGTCTTCACACAATCCATCTATAATTTCTTTGGCCTTCCTCTCCCTCTCCATCCATATTAATGTCCATCACTCTTTTAGTCACATGCGTTTCATCCCTCCTCATTACACGTCCATACCAAGCCAAACGACTTCCTTTCAAGTAAGAGGTGCCACTTTCAAACTTCCTCTAATATATTTATTCCTTACTTTATCCATTCTTGTCACTCCACAAATCCATCTGAACATTCTCATCTCCGCTACATGTAATCTTTTTTTATCCATCTTCTTCACAGCCGAGTATTCTGATCCATACGATACGACAGGTCTAATCACGGACTTGTATATTTTCCCCTTTAACTTGAGGGTACGTATCCTCGATACGAAAGAAAAATATAAAAATAGAATTTTATTTATTTTTTATGTTTCTTCTCAATTTTGGTGATAGTTTATTTAGAATCTCCACCGGATTGAGGGCTCACCCTTAATTCACGCGGGAGGTTTGCATAGGGGTGAGGGGGAGAAAATAATCATGATTAATCAGCAGGTGGGGGGGGGGGGGGGAGGGATGATGGGCGCGGTACCTTATTGAAAGTTGCGAACAGAAACTGTGACAAGTTTACAAGAAAATATTTGAAACACTTTTACTGATAAAACAAATTGATTTTCGTATTCACTTAAAGAGAAAACCTTAACAACATGGAATGCGCAACAAATTCATCGGAATAGTCATGGAAACCAGTAAGTAACTGATGATTTTTATGACATTTGTGTAAAATGGAAAGTTTAAGTGCAACGTTACGGGCTGTAAATTACAATAAGTTACAAACGAATGATGTGCGTTATAGTACTGGAATGCAGTGTTGCGAAAAAGTTGTAAAAGATCTCTTGGGGGTATAATGTAAATATGATTCTTAATAGTCTATGAAATATGTTCTGTATTTCTGGCACAGAAACGAGAGAATTGGTACAAACATAAAGTGGGTGAAGTTGGACTGTAGAAGATGATGATGATGAATGATCTTTAAAAATGCAACAAGGTCCTTGTGACGTTTCTTTCTACTAGGTGCAGTCCTGAGCACCAATACAGCGGGTGTATACCACCTCATCACGAAGCCGTCAACCAAGCATTCTGTACATCACAACATTTGTTGTGATGTCATCGGACATTTGTTTCCGAGTCATGGATGTTTATATGTATAATAAGTATGTATTTACAAACAAAAAGTATATACAGGGTGTAAACCATCTCATCACAAAGCCGTTAACCAAGCATTCTGTACATCAAAATACGTAACTTTACGAAAAAATATTGCTTGGAAACACCTTTTTTCTTTGAGGTTATAAATCATGTTTTGTGGTAGAACTCAATGTAACGCACTTAAAACATTGTGCTGATGGATGGATTGAATAGTACGAGGGTTGTGGAGGTGTTAAAAGTCTTACAAGTTAGATAAAAAAAAATGTTTGACACGTATTTTTTCTTTTGTTACGTAGACCAAAATTGACGAAGATACGACGCTTTTAAAATTCTCAATACGTCACGCCGCGCGCCGTGCCATACTTTTTAGTTCGTTGTGACGTCACGAGACCCACTCCCGAGTTACAATTTATATCCATAGATTTGCAATTTATTGATGGTGGAAACTAGCCTATTGGTGCTCGTGACTGTACACTTTTTGCTTCGTTGATCCACTTACTTTCTTCTAAGATATGGCGGTAAAATAACACATGGTTACGTACAAACTTCGTATCGGCAGTCGAATATCCCAAGAGTCTGAAACATTGACACAGCTAACCAGTATTGGTTGCTGTCTACTGTACTAGTTGCTGAAGGTAACCATATCTAGCAGGTGTTTACCAACCTTTTAAATAAGGAAGGAAGCTCTTATTGAACGAATCCTGCTGCTAATATTATTTTAGGACGTTCAGACAATGTTGGTCATAAAGCTTTCAAACGCTTTGCCTTAAAATAATAAAATTGAGAAATGTTTGACAGGTGAATAGCAGTCCTTCTTTATGCAATCAGCTGTTGCTGCGATCTCAAACCTATTTAGCAAATGGGGTGTTTCAATATTTAAGCTAATAATAAGCTATTGTATAGCTAAAATAGTGCAATCAAAATCTCAGCTTATCGCTGTCCCTGGCTGACAGAGGACTCTTCCAACCAGCGCAAGCACACTCTGACCTCTGCCTTCCGTACCCAGCTACCTTTCTAAGTTCGTCGGGTGCATTTAGCACGCCACACTTGCCGATACGCGGTCTCCACTCCAGCTGGAATTGTTGAACTGTTATGTTTCAATTCATACGGTGCTAACCTGTAAGAAATTGTTATACTAACCTTTGGATATAAGTATCTTATTTCAAAATGTAACAGTATAAACAATTGTTGGTTGGCCTGAAATAAATAAATAAGTAATCACTGAAATTCCAAAGAGATTTCTTTCAATTAGTGTTGAAACGTGTTGATTATTCTGCATTTTACATGTTAATTGAAACTGTTACGCGATAATTGATCAATTCAAAAATTAACGCTGTAATGTATGTCGTATACACTAATTACTGGATTTGTTATTTAATGACGCGTTAAATAGACTTGCACCAGTTATAACAAGGTGTGGATGTAACACAAGAAAATTGCATAGTTTGGCGGAATTAATCGCCTTATTACTTAAAGAATGTTTGCTTGCACAAAAAAGTAACTAAACAAGGAGGTTGCTTTGGTCCTTCGAGCCGGATTCCTACCATTTAATGGTTTAATTAACAAATAATAATTACAGTATGACAAACAATAATATGTATACAGTGAGTAAAACACATATTAACTTTTAAATCCACGGTTCATAACGTATAAAATTGTTTATAAAATTTTAATAAAATACATAAAATAAGTCCTTAATTTTCTTCACAATAGGGGTTCTCGGATATTTTGAATGGCTCGGTATTTTGTATTAAAGTCGAGTCCGAGTATGTACTTGATACTGATTTATTTATAATGGTATGGACGTGTGGCGTTCTGCCAAACCAAGCCGGTATTTCCCTTGTGGATTGAGTATTATACGGTCCATCCTTTTTGAAGGAGGAAGGCGTAAATTGTTTTGTATTTGGTGTATATTTATTTTACACTATATTGGAGTTTTTATTTGGTAATTTTATGATGAAGGAGAAAATACTCATTGACTTGACGACCCGAATGGCGTAGTGGTAGTGACGCTGCCTTACGATCTTAGGGTCCTGGGTTCGAATCCCGGTAGGAGCAAATGTTTGTGTGATGAGCATGGACATTTGTTTCCGAGTCATGGATGTTTATATGTATAATAAGTATGTATTTACAAACAAAAAAGTATATATGTAGTATATCAACTATCTAGTGTCCACGACACAAGCTTTGCTTAGTGTGGCACTAGGTGGCGCTGTGTGTTAATGTCCAGCGATATTATTATTATTATTATTGACGGTATTAACGTGGACGTTCGACGTTCGAGGAATATGTTCGTATACTACCAAGTGCTCCCATGGATGGAGTAAGTTTTTGTATGTTTCATTCAAACTCGCTGGAAAAACGAACGGTGCTGGACAAAAGAACTCTTGACTAAACAAAGCAACACACACATTACCTACTCAAAAATGTAGGTACGTAGAAATTTTTCAACGCTTGAATAAACATTAATTATGATTGGCGAAGTGTTTTAAACATGGTCGAGTTTACTACAGAAAACTTGCAATCGGCATGATTTTCCTCATTTACAAATATCAAGTTTGTAATTGAAGTCCTCGAGGAATCGAATGAATGTTCTCGCGATTGTTACTTTTTACTAATTAAATATTTTGTAATATCGTGTGAATGCAACTCCGAAGGCAGTGTTGTATTTCCGGAATCAGTTGATATTTAACCCTTACTTATTGAAATACAGACAATACAAGGGCTTTTTCATATGAAACTCAATTCTTGAACTGAACAAATGCAGCAATGTTTTTTTCCTTGAATGGTTAATGTTGGGTCAAATTAGTAACAGAACACCCTCAATAACGTACCCAGGATCGATTCATTACTTGTCTTTTCGCTGAATTTTTTCACCAAATACCGTCACGACCCTAATTTCCGGTTTCTTACTACCCGTAACGAACATTTGATTCGAGTTGTTATTTCTTTGGGATTTCGTCACGAGAGTACTTAATTTGTTTACTTCTTACATCAATCAGAGGGACAAGACGTCATGCGAAAATCATTTTCAAAGTGTGTTACATATTTCTACGACGATATTCAACAGGATCAACATAAACTTTTCGGTAACTGATGTTAATCAAATATTTAAATTCACTCATACATAGTCAGTGGAGGTTTCAGGACCAAGTTCACGTACCCTCAGTACGTACCATGCAGCACAACTGCCTTTTCCAGGATCCCCTAAAAAACATCTGCGTAGGTTTATCCCAACTATTTTGGGGTCGGCTTCGTGTCTATTTTACATGGAGCGACTGCCTATTTAACCTCTACTACCCAATTAGTACTGGGTAATACGATAGTGGAAACCCTTTTTTTTTTAGGATGGGAAATCATCAAATAACTTCTCCCACTCTGGGCGAAGCGGGAGGGAGGGTCAGACTTTTACTGACTAAAACCCTTCCATGTTCCTTCCTCGCCCGCATAGGCCCGCAACCCCGAGTGAAACCCCTCAGTTAGACTGGTTGTCCGACTTCATGTCTACGATTGGCAGCCGGGATCAACCGATTTTTTTTTATTGGGACAAGCCCGCCACACTATTCCCAAACCACTGTAACTCCTGAAAGCCAGAATCAACAGTGGCGACCACCAGGGGGTCTAAAATGGCCACTTTTGCAGAACATAATATGAATCACGTTAAAAATTTAAAATTCTTAAAATTGACTTTAAGATAATGACAGTAAAGTGCATTCTTAGAGTTTAATATGTTTAATGTGATTCATATTATGTTCTGCTAAAGAGGCCATTTTAGGCCCGCAGAACTTAATAACGAAAATAACAACGAAATTAATCAGAAAGTATTGCGGAGGAGTAGGGAAAAACCGTAATTTCCACTTCAACCGGCTTAACGTACTTTTCGAGACATGGAGGAAACTCTGTTTGTAATTGATGGTCACCCATCCACGGACCAACCTAGACAGGCACGGCTTAACCGAAGATCGACACGAGCGGCTTATATCGCCACGAGCTCCTCCTAAAAGGAAAATTAGCATAATAAATAAAGATCCTTTCTCTAAAAGACATGTAAGCGCTTGAATAGGAAGTAGACCCGCGCAATCTCCTCTTTTCTTAGCGAGCTGTTTAAACGGGTGGGATCGGGTAAAATGGGTCAGTGGGCCGTGGAGGACGACTCATCAATAATAAATGTCGACTGCACACTCAAGTACATTCATTTTATGATTAAGTCAGTCCCAATGGTAGTTAATCAGTTGAATTATGTGGTGGTGAATTTTCTTTTTATGAGGAAAAATCTATTTCTTTGTTTTCTATCAAAGCAGTTTTCTTGATAAATGTACACAGTGAAATAACATGTATTTATTTTTCTACATTACTGCTTTATTCTTGGCATCGCATGCTAGGTAGTAGGAATTAGACCGGATATTGATACTTATGCATTTTGATTTTAGTTATCTTACATACTTTTAGGATAACAGGTTATTGGCAGAGATTATAAATGTTTACAGAGTTAAAATCGTCTAATCTAATCCACAACGTTTTCCAAAAAAATGGCTTGTAATGTTTGATAACTTTTTTTTATTCTTTACTGTCTGCTTCTTTCTATACTATCTGCTAATATCATCTACCAACTTAACTAAATCTATAAACGTTTCACTAGTTTATCTCTGATTTCAATATCATTTTTCACAACATGCATCTAATTTCTAAGATGAACGTCACTGACGCTGCTGTTAACGTGACCACATACTGAGTCCCATCAGTCGATGTTACTTAAAATCAGCCTCAAAAAGAAAAAAGAATAACATCCATCCAATACCAAGAAGCTCAAATCCTTCAATCTAAACTTCATAGTCCCCAACATTAGATCAGACAATTCATATTCAGAGGCACAAAGCCATAACTCACTGTTTATTCAAGATTTATAGATAAGAGGTGGCATTAAGATAATGATAGTAATGTGGGTGTCTGTCGAGTTGTCCGCCGCTCGTTATAATGCTGTCTTTGATTCGGTGTGCGGACAAAGACATCTTGCGAAAGTGGTCGTGTTTGCCAGTTTGGCCCCGTTGCCCCTGCGCCCTTGACATGTTGAATCATATTGGCAGACAAAGGACGGTGGCTTTTGGTTTAAAGCCTCTAGAGTGGGACCTTCTTGAAGTTTGAACAACGTAATGAAGTGAGCCTCAATCATCCTTTGATTTGTTGTTTCAAGTGTTTAACGTTGTATCAAGTTTAGGGGCAACTTGGGGCGCTTTGCTGAATCTGAACTTATTATATTATTGGGATTAAAGGGAGGATTAAGAACGATTTTACAAAATTAGCTGTGTCTCACCGCCACAGTGTGTTTACTTCTATTGCTGCTCACTAATCTTACTATTAATTATTGTGCTGTGCCTATGACCGCTAATCCCGCCGACAAACTGTTACGCAGTTTGGTGGGCACATAAAATGTACAAAATGTTAGGTCCTTATTACTTAAACGTTTTTTTTTAATTTATTTGTAACTAGCTTCTGCCCGCGACTTCGTACGCGGATCCTGTTGCTTTTGCCAGCGACACCAGGTTCGTCAAAATCGAAGATCTGAAACGTCTAATTCTAAGAGCCCGGGGACGGGAAAATAATGGATCTTTCCCACCTGAGCAACACATACCGTTTGTTTCTTTTTGCCATTTAACAGCTTCAAAAAAAGTACAATTTTGAACCATACCTCCGATGGCGGAATATGTGGCGTATTCAATCATAGGAGTATATGTAAATGAACTCCGTTTCTTATCAACCCAAGGAAGGTCGTCATGCCCTACGGCTATATCTTGAGACACCCGATTCTTCAGATGATATCGACATTCTGTTCAGAGAATGTCGAAGTCTTCGCGCTCTTCTTCTGTCTCTTCATGCCGCACTCCAGCAATTCTTTCTTTCTCACTTTCTAACTGATTATGAATATTTTGTGGTGTGCGTGTTTGGGGCAATGTATGATAATCTCAAGCAGCAGTTAGTCGCGCAGCAGTTAGTCGCGCATCACGTTCATCACTCGTTTCAAAAGACCTGTTAGTAGATGTGCGATTACGCTGAGAACTCAAGCGTGATTCTGTAGGGTAGGTAAACGTTTCCGATTCGCAAGATAATGCATGTCGCTCACGATCAGCGGTCAGTCGCGCATCACGTTCCCCACTTATCCCTAGAGACGTAGAAGCAGATGCGTAGATACGATGAGAAATCAAGCGTAATTCTCTATCCGTGAACATCTCCGACTCGCGAGACAATGCGTAACGTTTCCGATCAGCGGTCAGTCGCGCATCACGTTCCCCACTTGTCTCTAGAGATCTAGAAGTCGATCTACGCATCGATATCGCATCATACGATCGACGCTTGAGTACCAAGCGTATCTACGCTTGGCACACCCTCACTTAGATACCTGATCAATTAAAATCTAAGTGCCCTGCGTTACCGGGTAGGCTACCGAGTCACGAAGATAAATGGATAAGGAAATTAAACACTCAAATAACATAAGCCCGAAGACATATTTATTTGATAAAATGAGTTTTGGCCAGAAGAGTCAAATTTTCAATGATATACCACAGTCATTGAAAATCAGTCCTAAACTGTTACCGCCTTAACCGCGTGGAGGTACTCCCAGTTTTTGTTATTTTATAACTATACAGTAAAATTTGTGATAGCTTTGCAATAATTTTCACATCAGATGTTTCTGATCTTCGATTTTTTATAAGTCAACAGGAAATGCCCATCAGACCGAACAACTGTTGCTAAGACGTCATCATTCCTAAATGTGTTATGGTGTAGCTGGGCTCTTGGAGTTCCACAACAGGTGTTCCAGATCTTCGATTTTTATAAATCAACAGAGAGTGCTCATCGAATTGAACAACTTTTGCTAAGACGTCATTCCTATATGTGTTATGGTGTAGCTGGGCTCTTGGAGTTCCACAACAGGTGTCCCAGATCTTCGATTTTTATAAGTCAACAAAGAGTGCTCATCAGATTAAACAACTTTTGCTAAGACGTCATTCCTATATGTGTTATGGTATAACTGGGCTCTTGGAGTTCCCCATCAGGTGTTCCAGGTCTTCAAATTTATTCTCTCAGCAGAAAATGCTCATCACGTGGAACAATTTTTGCTATGGTGTCATTTTTGTATCTCTTATAGTTTAGCTGGTCTGTTGCAGTTCTACATCATGTGTTCAGGTTTCCAAGATAAATTATAGCCTGTATGTTGCCCAGACATAATATCTATACAACAAAAAAAAAATCATTCAAATCCGTCCAGTACTTCCGAAGATTAGCGTGTACAAACAAACAGACAAACAGATAAACAGACAAACAGACAAACTTTTTTTTTTTGATTCGTACTCTATTACTGTTTCTAAACCCCCTTCAATTATTATTTTTTGAATATATTCAATGTACAGACACAGCTTTTTTACTCTTTTATTATATGTATATAGATAGATTAAATATATTCAATGTACAGACACAGCTTTTTTACTCTTTTATTATATGTATAGATATGCTGCTTGTGTCCTTGGATCGATTCCCGGGTAGGGCAAATTGTTATTCGGTTTTTCCATCAGGAATTTCTCAGTAGCAGCCGCGGAGTCTGCCCAGTTGATGGCATTAGGCTCGCTCTCTGTTACATGGGACTTAAACATGACTCAGAAATATGGGAGTTCTATTAGGTACAACTCTGCTTAAGCCTTCGAAGATTACAGGCGTAATGTTATGTAGCAGTTTCTATCTTATGATAGGAAATGGCTGGAGTCGATACTGACAACTGCCGTCTATCAATCTAGCGCTTGATCCTCATAGTAACTAATCTCTAATATGTTTCTCCTAGCGCCCTTGGAGTCACTGTCGAATCATATTAGCAGACAAAAGACGATTTTAGTTTAGAGCGGAGGGGCTCTAAACTAAAATAGAATATCCAACTCTTCATGGAGTTTGAAGTACTCGTATTAAAGTGAACAATGTAATGAAGAGGGCTGGAGGTTTGGTTTGACATCTCAAGTGTTTATTGTTGTTTTATGTTTAGAGAGGTCTGCGGGACTGTTCGAAAGAGATACCGTGGCCCCGGAACATAAAGGGCGAGGAAGGAACATGGATGGGTTTTAGTCAGTAAAAGTCCGACACTCCTTCCCGCTCCGCCCAGAGTGGGAGAAGTCATTTGATGATTTCCCATCCGAAAAAAAAGGGAGGAATATGGATGTTGATCATCATATCAGACCGGAGTCACCTAGACTGCTGGGTATAGGCCTCCCCTTTTTCAGCCACACTTCCCGGTTCTGTGCGTCCCTTATTCAGGTGTTTTTCGTGTCTTGTGTCATAAAAGATTAATTCTGAAAGATTAAGGAGGTATTAAAATCTTTTATATTACAAAACAGTCCTTAATGACAACATACTGCCAGCCATTAAACCATCTTGACGCAGCGTGGCCATTGTATAAGTGTTTGCAGATCTGTTTACAGCATTTTCATCATAACACAGAACAACAATAGATCCTACATCGTTCTTTCTTTTCGCAACTTTATCATCATCATCATTTCAGCCAAAAGACGTCCACTGCTGGACATAGGCCTCCCCCAAGTGTCGCCACATTGACCGGTCCCTTGCGACTCGCATCCAACGGATTCCCGCAACCTTCACCAGGTCATCGGTCCACCTAGTGGGAGGTCTTCCAACGCATCGTCTTCCGGTTCGCGGTCGCCACTCCAGAACTTTTCAGCCCCATCGGCCATCCGTTCTGCGAGCAATGCCCTGCCCACTGCCACTTAAGTTTGGCAATTCTTCGGGCTACTTCAGTGACCTTGGTTCTCTTGCGGATGTCTTCATTTCAACTTTATCAGTTTTTGTCTAATACCTTACAATACTTACAAGTCCAAAGTTATTTTGTAACCCACTTCACACTATGCGTATAAATTACGCTGCGTATAATGTTGCCATGTGTGCAATACCAAATTGCGTACGAAAGCCATTATGTGGCCGTTTTAATGGACAAATTGGCAACTCTATAACATGTGATAATTAACGGTAATTTGCAAACTTAATGGACTTTCGAATGTTCGATTTAATTACTGTTTGTTTCGGTTCTTGAATGTGTAGTTAGGTTTTGTACTCAAATATACTCGTATTGACGAAAGGGTCTGATGAAAAGAGGTGAAATAAGGGACGGGACTATGGTGTTTTTTATTTCTGTAGGTAGCTGGTGTATGAATGTGGATGACTTTAAGAGAAGAGGAAGACCAAAGAAACGATGGGTGGACTGTAGGAGGTCACTGCTGAGATGACGAGTAAGAAATAAGAAGATATACTGCGCCTACCCCAAATATTACGAAAAGAGCGGGACAATGATGATAGCGATGAGTTGGTTTATGTTCTGCCAAAAATCAATACCAAAGCTTAAGCAATGTAGGAAGTCTAAACTGCAAGAATGTTGCTTACCTTCGTTTAGACCACAATATGTATTTACTATCTCATGATTAATTTTCCTGCCACTATCCCAATTTATTTGGGTTCAGCACAGCTTGGTTTCTGCTCCCATGCTTCTCTATTAGTCGTTATCTTAGTAGACAAATATTGAAAAAAGGGGTTGACTAATTTTATTTATAGCGCTGCCTTTATGGACAATTTATGCAATGGATAACGTTGCTCGATCTAAATTGGGAACAGTAAAAAATGTGAGTTTTGATTTTATTAATGTGCATATCTTTCTACATCGTATAATTAAAATAGAATGATGTAACCAAGATTTTGTAACAACATTTTGATTTAAAAGAGTGTCCATGGAGTTTCTTGCCCGTTCTTCTCCATAGAGATCTACGCTAGGGAATGGGCAACTACAGTACTTTCTCAAGTTATTATGCCTTGTGTCTGTGACTGTAGTTTTGCTTTTTTTTTATTTTTGACATTCAAAAGTGCCGTAATGGTCTAATTTAAATAAATGCTTTGAGTTTGAGTTTGATTTCTCTTAGAAAATGACTGCTATCTTCTAAATTATCTCTTCAACAACTTTATACACCGGATGAAGCAACGCGAAACCATCGGTATTTAAAACATTACATGTCGCAGCAGTGTTCACACGATTCTATTTGCAAATACAAAATGGCTGAATGGACTCCGACGTCCATTCAGAACAGGCACCATGCGAATGTGCGTTCATTATCTATGAGCACCGAGTTGCAACAGTTATGCTAACTAATATTCACTATACTATTCACGTCGACTGCATTCCTGGTACTTAGTTTAGGGATATCATATTTTGTATGAGAATTGAGTAGGGTTTGGTATGGAAAATAGCTAGAGAATACATTGACGTCGTAGCTTTGGCGTGGAAAACTTGAGATTATTTTATTTAGGCCGTAAAAAAACCTAGCCTAAAAATATGCATTCACAAAAAGCTATGTTTCCGCCCGGGATCGAACCGGGGGCCTTCTGCGTGTTAGGCAGATGTGATAACCGCTACACCACGGAAACTTGTTACACTAAGACATAATTTTAGAGTGCTTGGCACTTTATAAAACAATATTACTGCTTTCCAATAATTCTCAGTCAGTATAAAATTTGTCACAGTTAAAAGGTAAGTTAAAATATGGAAAAAAGTAACTGGAATTTCTCCACTGAAAGTAAACGCGGTCATCACATCTAAACCACGTTCAAGAGCGGCTACTATAAGGTGCTACAAAATTGTTCCCAATTACTCCAAAATGAGATCTTCATTTCATCGACCCCAGATTAGGAAAGCCTAATTGCTTTTCTAGCCTAATCTAATGGTCTCAATTTAGGTTCGTTAGACCCTCAGGAAATCGCCAAAATCCTCTCTCAAAACTACTTATACTGTGGCGTCGATGTAGGTAAGTAGATACTTAGGCAATCCATCATTACATTTTAATTGTCAGTTACTGATGGCTGCAATTATTTATTTTGTCTGTCTTATTCATAGAGCTGAAGATCGAAAATTTACTAATTCATACCAGAACACATAATATAAGAAATCCTAAGGTGACCCGTCATGTAGCGGGCCTGTGGACGGTTGGCTATGGGCTAGCTAGCCGTCCGTCCGTCTAATGACGACAGGCCGTGTCGACGGCGCGTTCGTGTTCCACGCGCGCCTCAAAGATATGTCAGCATAAGAAGGGGCCCGCAAGGGCCGAAGCCTGCCGGGGTTGCGGGCCTGTTCGAAAGAGATACCGCGGCCCCGGAACATAAAGGGCGAGGAAGGAACATGGATGGGTTTTAGTCAGTAAAAGTCTGACACTCCCTCCCGCTCCGCCCAGAGTGGGAGAACTTTATAGGGAGCATAAACTCGAAAAAATATACTGTAGCCTAACATTTCCTATAAGAAGGTAAACCTTTCTTGCAAGTCTGCTTAGTTAATCAATTTGACCAGATTTTAAACCCCACTATGTTACTGGTACTACAGAGCATAAATACATAAAACATTATGTCCCATCTTAGTCATAATATGGCGTCGTTCAGTCTAGAATGTACTTACGTCATAGGAGTAAGAGATAGATAAATTTAACTTTAATAAAATTAATGAATTGACCATAAAACAGTCGCGGTAGCATAATGAAGTTATATTGATAACCTTATCATGTATTGACGTAAGACCATCCCACGTTTGTAGAAATAAGTTGATTCCAAATAGATATCAGCCATATAATAAAAACAAAAAATAATAAAGTGTTGAATAAACTACGTATACAGGGTGAAATTGAATAGATGCGACAAATTTAAAAATAAAATAATACGTGTTGTCAAGAAAATGTATAAAATATCAAATGTAAAATTGTAATGAACGAAGAAAGGGTAGTGGGCGGCGCGCGGTCGCCGGGAAGGGATGTCAGCGCTGGCGCACATGCGAGGTTTGGCAACGTCGCGCGATACTTACATTAGAAACTATGCTAAATTAGGTAAATGACCGCTATGGACGGGAATACCGATAATTCGTACTTAAATAAAGATAATAACATCAATGGACCTTTTGAAAACGATAATCGCGTAATTTTTTTTAACGATTTAGATAGTAGAAAAAACAGTTTATAATTACTATGTTACTGTAACTGAAGCTCCCATTTCATTTTGTCGCATTTATTCAAATTCACCCTGTATTTTGGGTCTATGTCGTATTTGGGTAAAAATAAAGAATTTTTGACCTCAAAAATATTGGGCCGTTAATGAAACTTGTGATTTCATCCTTTCCATCATCATCTCATCTGTATAACCTTTTTCTAACTACATATATTGATATCGGCTTCCGATCTTACCGGATGCTACTATATACTACACGCCACAAGATACCCCTTCATCTTTTCAACTTTCAGGGGATAAATAGGTACTAAAACTTGCAGTCCAGTGTACCGTTAACGTGCACATCTTGCTACATTGTTCTCACATAATATACCATCTCAACATGAATGATGTAACCAAGATTTTGTAACAATATTTTGATTTAAAAGAGTGTCCATGGAGTTTCTTGCCCGTTCTTCTCCATACAGATCTACGCTAGGGAATGGGCAACTACAGTACTTTCACAGTTTTTATGTCTTGTGACTGGGACTGTAGCTTGATTTAATTTTCATCTTTGTTTCGACAATTCAAAAGTGCCTGTAACTGGCCTACTTGAAATAAATGCTTTGATTTTGATTTTGATACCTACTCAATGGATGCTTGTTTTGGCCAACCTATTATAACCGGGTTTCATGTTGGAACTTCCTTACATATATTATGTAACTAATCATCTTACAATACTCACTTTCTTCTTCCCCAGCGTTGCGTTTGGCACTGTGGCGGTGGCGGTCGTTGTGCCCGCGAAGCTGCTGCAGCGCACTACCGCGCTGTCTGCCGAGCCCTCGTCGCTGAAGCGCTGGAACTGGCCTCCTTCCTCGCGAGGGTCAGGGTTGGAGGGGCCCGGGACATGGGCGCTGCTGAGGACACCGCGAAACATCTCGACACGCTACGGTTTTCAGACTGGGTGGGTATCTTGAAGGTAGGATGATGAAGACGAAGTGACTGCAATGTAGCTGTTTGAAGTTGATTGAAAGGAGGCTGCTAGATTGTAGGTAGGCGTTGCCAAAGCTCTGGAAACTTAGGCCTAAAGATTCTGCTTGGTGGAGGCTGTAGAACAAAACCTAACAGTGCTAACTTTAATCTTACGAGAAACAGGGTGAAAAGGTGAAAATGAAATACACGAGAAATGTATCATGGTTGAACATTTCAGGATTATGACAAAGTGGAACTTTGCTAAAGTCTTGGATTCCGTGAAATGGCTGAGGAACTAACTACTAATTTGAAGTTTCAAGTAGTTTGGAAAATTAGAAGCTTTCGTTGAGCATGTTACGGCCATCTTGGAATAGAAACGGTTACAAGTTTACAAATATCTAAACATGATGGATGAATGTCTGAAAGAAATGGAAAATATATTCACTTAAATAAAATTAGTCAACCCCTTTTTAATTCCCGACGCAAAAAAGATGCGTTTAGGCGCAGAATGTGGAATTCGCAAAATGTTAGATTTTGTTTTTTTTTATTTGAAAGTTGAATTAGTTGGGAGTGTTCTTAGCTATGTTTGATAAAAATCGGTCCAAGATGGCCGCCACCACAAAATGGCAGATAACATAATATTTATTCAACAACTCCCTCAATATGGGTATCAAATGAAAGGGCTTGACTAGTAGAATACTATACACCATGACAAATTTGAAATCCAAGATGGCCGTCACCACAAAATGGCGAATTAATGAATTATTTTCTATTTAACTTTTAGTACATTGGGTCAGGCTTTTGTAAATTTTAAATTTAATTTAACTTGTAATATTAATAATTCTATGGTTACAATGACGGTCATAAAGCTGATAGCGATATCTTCTAGACAACCACAATACTAAACGGGTATTCACGAAGGTCGAAAAATTTAAAAAAACAACGCATCTTCTGGGGCAGTCTAGCAAAAAACAGGGACCACCTGCAGCAAAGGGCACACACGTATTAAGCTCTCTAAGCCCTCATTAGGTGCCAACGCGTCCAAGTTCCCAAAGAAACGCATGCAGATTGTTACGCGTTGCCTAATGTAGGTACCCCGCGATGCATTATTAATGTCCCGAGCTATTCTCAAGTAATTCGCTTAGGGCCTAGTGTTCGGTAGAGAGCGGTGGGATTAGCGGATACGGTGAGAAAGTAAATATATACTTATAATACTCTTCTTTAAGAACCGTTAGGTATGACACTGAAGCCACTGAAGATGGAAACATGGAGTCAATTAAAAACTATATCACCATCACTATCACTATCATTACATATTATAAAACAAAGTCCTCCGCCGCGTCTTTCCGTCTGTTCCCGATAAACTCAAAAACTACTGCACCGATTATCATGCTGTTTTCGCCAATGAATAAAGTGGTTCTCTAGGAAAGTTTTAGTATAATTTGTATGCGGGGAAGCCGCGGGAATCAGCTAGTTTGCAATAAATTAACTCAAACTATCGCAGTCCATGTCTGGACATAGGTTTCTCCCAAGACCCAACACCTTGTTCTCCGCCTGAACAATGTATCAGATGAAATATATAATCAAGTCTTTTGTATGTATACTTAATAGAGGTGTACTCGTACTAAGAAAGTATGTTTTGTAAGTCCTCCACTGAGAGATATACCTCCACGAGGTGTTAGAATTTGTATGCCAAAAGGAAGCTTTGGTTTTCCAAACACCGGCTCTGTGCACGCTAAACGCGCCGCTCTAACTCGAACGCAGCCTTAGCCTACGCGTAAATATTTATGGCACTCAGGTCTAGTAATGAGAATTCCTGAACATAATGTATGCAAGGTATTTATGCCTACTTTTTAGCGGCACTTCTCTGACTGTATGATGATAATTGAATTTGTTGAAAGGTGAAAAGCGCGTCCTGTGAATTTGTTATGAAGTATGGTAATACTGTCATGGTGTCGGAGTAACTTGTAATCTGTAGAAATGCTATTTCAAATAAGGTCGATATCTGTAAAACGAACTTTACTTGACTGAGCTGCGAAGTATAGGTTTCATTCAACTCTGAAATGAGCCTTGTTCGTAAAGTGTTAATGTTTATAGTTGTATGAAACGCCTGATCACGCCCGCTTATCGACGTTTTAGTCTTGTCTATAGATCTCAATATAAGTGAAATTTGCTACATACTTCAGTATTTCAGGCAGGGTCATTAGGGACCTCATTCGTCTCACTTTCATACAATAATGACTGGGCTTACAATTACAATTCTGTTTGTTTAAATTCAAACCAGTTTTGTTCTTATTAGGATTTCAAGTGAGAAATTGATCTTTTAGAACAAGGGAATCAAAAGATCACAAACAAGACTTCTTCAAATAATCTGTCAAAACTATCTTCAAAATCTTTGAGTCCCCCTATTTGTAATTAAATACCTACCTTATCATATTTGTAACAAAGTGTTATTTTCAATTGTAGTCGAACCGAAGGATATGGAGAGCATTACAAGTACGTAGACTGAAAAATTGATGGTATAGTGAAATTGTCGCTTTTAGATTGTAAATATACCGGGTGTAATTTTTCATTGTCACTTGGAGGGAAAGTACTCGAAATACTGGAGATAGCAAATTTTACTCAAAGGAAATATTCCTATAATTTTAAAAAGATACCTACAAATATTAAAAAAAGATAGATAGATAGCTAGATTTTTTAAAATTCGTTTGCCGCACTCGGGAATCAAACCGACTAAAGTTCGAAAAAAAAACATCTTGTAAGTACTTTTTTATATCAATCGATAGGGTCAATCGCAGGGATCAAATAAATAAATAAATAAAATATGTCGCTGGACATTAACACACAGCGCCATCTAGTGCCACACTAAGCAAGGCTTGTGTCGTGGACACCAGATAGTTGATATACTACATAACCTTTTTTGTTTGTAAATACATACTTATTATACATATAAACATCCATATCTCGGAAACAAATGTCCATGCTCATCTCACAAACATTTGCTCCTACCGGGATTTGAAAACAGGACCCTAAGAACGTAAGGCAGCCTCACTACCACTACGCTATTCGGGTCGTCAAATCTCTCTAACAAACATGACAAATTAAATGAAGATATAACCATGAAATCTAAAGAACAGTTATAAATTCAATGGGATATATTCAATAAGATAAAGCACTTTTGTTCATGGTTTTCCTTTTATTTAATTTGTCATGTTTGTAAGAGAGATTTGATCCATATGACTATCCTATCGATTGATGTCAAAAAGGTACAGAATGTTATTTTTTCGAACTTTAGTCAATTCATCTCGGGCTCAATGCCCGAGTGTGGAAAGCGAATTTTCGAAAATCTGTGAATGCAGATTTGTTTCTTTTTATAAATAAATGTAGCAATGTTTCTTTTGAGTAAAATTTGCTATCTCCAATATTTAGAGTACTTCTCCTCCAAGTGGCATTGAAAAATTCCATCCTGTATATAAAGCTGAAGGTTTACCCAAAGGCAGATAATTTGGAATGCATGCTTATTAGATGTCACGAAGTTCAACATCCTCCTGGAATGTAATTGTGTTGTCATTAATTGGTCATTAGTCACACATAGACATTGCGTATTTACCTGCTGTAGGTTATGAGTTAACATTTTACATGTCAAGGCTTCCCCACAAGCGAATATTAGATACCTAATCGTAATCACAACAACTTTGAGTCAAATATTCAAAGAAATCTGTGTATCTACATAAAATAAAGTACATTCTTATTTTCGCCTGCCTAACTCCCGCTATTTTATTCTACTATTTAAATGGTAGCCACGCATTAAACCTGCTAATAGCTTAAGATACCTTGGAAACATGACGCTTAGGATTTTGACTCATTATTTATATTAATAGGTACCAGATTGATATGTAGGTATAGGTTATATGCGTGTGGACGCTATTTTGTAAATAAAATGGTGGAAGTTAGAAAAGCCATTTAAAAAATTTCAAACTTCTTTGTTGCCTGTATTAAATTATACCCAGCAGAGGTAAATCCTCCACCGCTTCAAAATTAATAAAAGCTTTTTGCTGCTAACCGAGAGGTCTTGACGTTAACGCCTGCAGTAAATCTCATAGCAAGAGCACTGCGCAAAACTAATGGCTGTCACAAATATTACAGGCGCGGTTTTGGATGCAAGTCATCGGCGAATTACGGATGGGTGTCAAATTAAAGAAAGTAAACTATTCAAGGACGCCAATAGAGTACGAGTTAACGCCGTACGAAATATTAATGGATGACATTAGGTCGAGGAGGTACACGCTACGGAAAGTTGATGGCGCGATACCTCCAAGGTAAGAAAAGTTTCTATGTTACAGTAAATAATACATTTATAGTATACCAACATTATTGATGATGAAACAATTGATTGAAGCTCAAAATTGTCTTGTTATCAAAATCCTTATTGCTAAGAAATATCTCAAAACAAATGCTTTATACCAAGTTTTGTATACTAATGAATGATTGCTAAGTGTAAAACTTCTATAAAAAATGCTTATACTTTTTTTTTTGTCCACAGTGTAAAGAAAGACGCTCATGAAATGATTCTCGAATTTATTAGAAGTAGGCCCCCACTTAAAAAGGTAAGTCACCAAATTATGATTATGTTGTCTGTAAAGTTCCGAATAAGAAAAATGTCCCGAATATCGGGTAATGTCCACTTCTTATACAGAGAGAAGAACCAAGTTACCCAATTATATCGAATTTAACTTTTTACTTCGCAAGTTTCAAGTTTCCCTATCAACAATAAAATTCTCAATCCTACTAAACCTAATTAATTTTAAAACCTTGATCAATACAAAAGTAAATTACGTCATAGTTTTTGAGTCTAAATACCTATTATTTTATTTATGAACTTAGGCATCAGACCGCAAATTGCCGCCGCCCCGTCGGGAGGTGACACCCCGAGAAAGGTTGCTTGCTTCTATTCAAGTTGGCAGACAACTGCGACCCACCCCCTACTCAAGGAGATTATGTAAGTAACTTTGAGTTTTACATTATTATCTTTAGGAATGTTTACAGATAAACAGGGTAAGTTGGTGATGATTTTTTTTCTACGCGTTTAGGCTTGGCCACGTTTGCTACTCACTCCTTTTTTAATGAGTGTGACTACAGGACTGAATACATCAGAAAAGGAGGGCCCGGTTTCACATTGGTTGAAGTCTTCATCGCGTCTCTCTTCTTTCCTGTGATTGGACGAATCTTGCACATCTCCTCTCCTTTCCGCTTAGGTGGAAACCGGGCCTTAGAGCGGACTCCTTTGTATTTTATATCATCGACGCGACAATAATATTTGTCTGTCCGCTGAAACTAAAAAAAAACATTTCGCGGTGGTGTTTTCCTTAAACGATCAACAGCTACTTCCAATATTCCCTTACCTAATACCTTGTTACAGATCCTTCCCACCACTCCTATAATAAAGGAAAAGGTCAAACTCAAATAAGAAATTTGAATCCCTATTATCGAGTAGTTGCCATAATAATCATGTCTATACTTATCTATCGTATAATGCGAATATGTCACAATAAAAATTTAAATATCCTTAATTTTTCTGTGATTAAACATGTAATAGTGACTTATTTCTTAAAGTAATGAAATGTAGTGAGCAACATGTCACCTGCTACTTATTGCTATTGCAATCGCTAAGGCGTACGAAGTCTATGCAAGACTCAGTATTATACTTCGGTTTTTTATTGATTTATATTGTTTACTCATAATTTAAGTTTTTTTTTTATACTTATGTATTTTTTTTGTTTTCAATTAAAGTTTTTTTTATAAAGCGACTATTTAATTTGCTCTAGTTTTTGGATCATCGGGTTCAAAGATGAACACCTATCATTTTAAAGATACCTAATAATTTTGGGTGGCTCTTCAGACCAGTTTTAGTACTTGCAACTTTAGTAACACTACAAGAGATAGTTCATTTTCCTTCCACACTCATCTTATTGCATCACGCAAGTAAAGAACCTACCAACATACATATAAGATGTATGGTGTTCTAGTTTCGTAACAGATCGGTGTACAATGGTGTGATCAAATGTTTTATAGCACTAGTGATAGAACATGTTGTTTGTTTTACGAGGTGTGATTTAACGGATGATAAAGTATAGACAATTGGTTGGTTTGGCAATTTTAATAGGGCCCATTTTAAGGATATTTTGAAGCAATTTAGAACCTACGATTGTACTAAAAGTAAAACGTGTTTTTAATGTGATAACTTATAATATGAGGATTTGGGTTTTTATTTCTGCGTAGGAAACATAAAGGGTGTTTTTTCGTTCAAAAGAAAATTCTCAAAAACGTCTAAATGACATAACTGTTTCTATAAAAAATCTTAAAAACGTCTGGATGACAGCTATCAATACCATCTTAGAGTGTACAGAAGCGAGATTGCTTAGCATTAGGTCCTAGGTTCGACTCCCAGGTCGAGCAAAGTGTTATTGGGTTATCCATCAGGAATTTCTTAGTAGCAGCCACAGAGTCTGCAGTTGTGCCCGGTTGATGGCAATAGGCTCGGCTCCTATTAGTCCTATTACATGGAATTTAATGTGCCTAAATGAATGGTACTAGTGGCAATGAATGAACCCTTCGGGGAATAGGCGTAATGTGCGTACACCCCCCTTGTATTGTATTGTACAACAGACTGGTGTCCGCAACTCAAAGCGCGTATTTTGCGTATGGGCTATTATCTATATAAAAACACGCCGTAATATGAGATCTATTAGCGTCTCGGGTTCCTATTTGTACTGAATACTTCTATAAATACAATATGATTGATGGGTTATTGATGATCACGCGGTGACTGGATTGAACTTGTTTACAACTGGAAGTTGGGGAGATAGCGAACTTTTTGCGAAGCTGGATTTTCGTCAGTCATCGAGTAAATAGGTATGTTATGCAGCCATGTCGAACTACTGCAATCTGTCAAAATTCTTTATAGATTTTCAACTTTATCGCTGAAGCAATAGGTCCAAGGTTGATTGTGAAAGGGCTTGGAACATTTTTGTATGAAGCGTGGCCGGATTTTTATCCGCCATTTTGTTTTTTTTTAAAGTAGCGGCCATAGCTCTGGCCGAAGTTCTCTTTGGGCCTTTTCAGGGTAACTTGTGCTGCCGTCATTACATTCATGTACATTGTTACTAGTATGTCGGATTCTCAGGATTTACTCTGTTAGACTCTGACATCTTATGTGTGCAGAAGATGTGTTTCGTGCAAGGGAAACACACTGGTTGGGATGCACCTTGCTACCTTGCACCTTGCCTTACACCTTGCATTGCACCTTGCGTTTCAATCAGAATCGCAAAATATATTAAGGATGTAATTAGTTTCACATAAAATAATGGTTACCACAATAATTGCGCTAACAAAATAGCATTCGTTAATGACATAGTTTTATGTTGAAGTCTTATTTTATGCACATGCAATAAAAAGATTTACTCCCTGTAGTAATATATAGTGTTTGTAATATTTTATCTTACACAAAAAAAACACGAGTGGTCTTTGGGGACTACCGATTGAAATGAAAACTAAGAGTAATCTATATCTGCTACGTGTAGTGCCCCGTGCACGCCTACGAGTGCTACAAAGCCTTAGGTGACGGTCACGCGAGTTCCATGACGTTTGTTCACCCAAAAAGTGCTCAAAGCGCCTAAAGAAGTTTTCATTTGAAAAATTACTACAAGAATTTGCGTAGGTACGTAACATGGCTTGCAATATTATGAATAACCTTGACATTCATCAAATATTTCCTTCTCTAGCGACTCCACATTCAAAATTCAGTAAAACTCTCTGTCGCGTTTGCCACAAAAAAGTTTACTTTGTCCAAAAATCAGTCTGTACTCTTCCGTGAAAAAAACTCTCATCACATTCAACCCATCCACGTCATTGGCGATGCAAATGACCCTGAACGTATTTACATTTTGGACTAAAACTCATTCCATGTTATGTAACCCTGGTATCTGAACGACATCAGCGGTAGCAGTGTGCTCAGAATTCTCATTAAAACTGCAATATGTTACATACTTGGAATATTTATGACAACATTTAAATTACATAAGACTAACTGGCCTGGCAGTCAAAAGCGCAACTACTGAGTTTGATTCCCAGGTTGGGCAAAGTGTACTGTTTTTTATTAGTATATGTTCAGTAGTCGACTGCCTCGTTGGTCTAGTGGTCGCAAGCACAACTGGTGAGCATGAGTTCCTGGGTGCGATTCCCGAGTCGTGGAAAGTGATATTGGGGATATCCATCAGAATTTTTCAGTAGCAGCCACAGAGTCTGGATTCAGTATGATTGATGGCAATAGGCTCGCCCCCTATTAAATGGGACTTAAACATAACTAGCGAAATGTGGGTGTACTATTAGATACACCACTGCCTGACCCTTCGGGGATAACAGTCGTGATGTTATGTTTCCCAGTAGTAGACCGAAGTCTATAATAGGCTAGTTTCCACCATCGATAAATTACCAATCTAATTAGTCCGTCAGTTAGAGTATTGGAAAATAATGGACACGTATTTTTTGGTTTTGTAAACCAATGAATACTAACCAAGATAAAACGTATCAAAACTCGGGAGTGGGGGCTCGTGACGTCACAACGCACTAATAATTATAGCACGGCGTGACGTATTGCGAATTTTAAAAGCGTCGTATCTTCGTAATTTTTGGTTTACGTAACAAAAGAAAAAATACGGGTCAAATATTTTTTTATAATCTTAAGTCATAAGTCATAAGTCATTTATTCATTTGTTTAACATACAATACAATAATAATGGTGTATCAAGGCAATAAAGAGTGCGCCATGTTATGCCAGACAGCGTACAAATGTTTGTAAAAAAAACAAAAACAATTTAATTATATTTAGAAATCAAGGCAGCCAAGTCTTAATAACGGACTAATTTTTTTTAGGACACAAGTCTATTCCTTAGGCATTCGTTCTTTATTACATACTCAGATGCTCTAACACTCGCGAGCACGTGGCTAAATAATAACAGCCGCTCGGGCCGATCTTTAGGTTAAGCCATCGTAGCCTAGGTTGGTCTGTGGATGGGTGACCACCCTTACAAAGCACGTTAAGCTGTTGGTCCCGGTCGTTTGTCCATCTTTGGCAGTCGTTATAGGTCAGTGGCCCAGAAAGTCTGACAACCAGTCTTACCAAGTGGTATCGTATTACCCAGAATTAACTGGGTTGTGGAGGTCTGATAGGCAGTCGCTTCATGTAAAATACTGGTATTCAGCTGTATCCGGTTAGACTGGAAGCCGACCCCGACATATTTGAGAAAAGGCTAGTGCAGATGATGATGCTCTAACACTACTAAAACGTGGGTGTAGATACTAAACAGCATTATGATAACTTACATAAGAAAATCTCTCATTTTATACCAATGACGTCTGTTTTCCGAAGTTTTATTAAGTAGAAAGGAAAAGTTGTTTCGCGTATTAATCAGGCATAATTATTATAATAAGAGAAATATCAGTCAATGCATGTAGCCTAGGTTGGCGTTAGGCCATAAATTGTGAAAGGTAATCAAAGGAAATTAGTTTGAAAACGTGGGGTTTCTATCTCAGTATACTTTCAAATGAATTGGTAAAATCGTCGATGGTAATCATTTTGTTAGAAAATCTAATACGATGGTCAATGCTCAGATGGAGCTTGAAACTTTCATCTAAGACCAGAGTTGTTGTGGACTTGTGGTACACGCCCCGACATATTGATTTGTATTATTTCTTGTACAATGAGAGACCCACTTATTTTCCTGTGAACGAAAAACATCGGTAATACTCGTAAAATTCCTCATGAAATAAAATACCCGTAACTTTTATGCAGATACTTTAGTAACGGAGTTACTGTTTTGCACACCTGGCCAAACATTTCAGAAAGAAATACTTTATTGATAGTCTTATTGTGATAACGTACGACAGCAGTAAAGTAAGACACGTTACCTTTATGCCATGATGGGGTTGACATATCCTTATTGGACAAAAACCTCTAAATTAAAAAATAAAGATTAAAAAAAAAACCTTTATGCCATATTTCTCTAAGGGTAAAAACAGTAACAAAAACCATATCCAACACAAGCAAGAGTAACTTACATATTTCACCTATACGTTATACCAACTTACTATTCCCTGGTTCCCTAATCAAAGACCGACAAAATCCTTGAAGTGGATGCTCGAGGGTAGCCCGTGAAATTGATTACTTGGATAATTCTGTAACTATATACGTCTTGCACTCACGAACAATATTTTAATCAAGATACAATCTAGCACTGGCCTGCAAATTGCAAAAAACGTAAGAAAATATGAATTTCGCGGGTATCCCTGGAGCACCTATCTTAAAAATCTTCGGGACGACCCCCGAATATTTTTCTCGTCTCGCTTCACATTTCCCGTTAAGGTTGGCCTATAAAAATAAACTACTGCATCTCTATTGGATATTGGATCGTACTCTGAAGAAACAAGGTTCTTTTTGCTGCTGCAAGGGTTGGCGCCTGCCTGTCTCTGGCGTAAGATAATCTAGACGTCTAGGTCACTGGGAACTCGAATATCGACCTGGATACTGATAGTTACGTAATGGATACCCGGCTTTATGTAACTGGGTTTCCATTTCATGTGAATATTAAGTTATATGAGACGCTAAGTTTATATTAACTGCAGATATCGGAAATTAGTGATACAAAGATTGTTTCCGTCTATACCAGCTTTTTACTGTCAATGTCTTCGTTTCACACACAGAAGGTATTTTAGTCATTTGCGTGTTACTTCAAGAGAGTTATTTGTTTAATTTCAATTGATTGATTCAGTGAAAATTAAAATATTTAATTAATCTTGACTGTAGAGTACTAGAATCATTCTTCAAACATCTACATAATTTCATAAAAAGAAAAGACAGACAGTGTGTCTCAATGTCATAACTTTTTTCTTTTGTTTTTGCTTGTTATAATTTGCTCACTCAATTTCGTCTAGGCTATGCGGATTAAAATGAAATAGTATGCTGAATTTGCGCTCAAAATAACTACTTTGCTGCAAAATGAATAAGTCTAGAGTTGCATAAAACTGGTCTCACTTTTGGTCTGTGGTTCGATAACTTTAGCTCTTGAACTGTAAAATTCCTTTTAGTAATAGAACAGAAAACAATGTAATTTTCTGCAAATAATCTTGTATTGAAACTCATAAACTTACTTATTTTAGTTTTATTGCCACTAACTATACAAGTTGGTTTTCCTTCGTAATCTGTGTAAAAGATAACACAACTAAAACAAAATATTTTCTAACCCACTCAACCTAAACAGAATTTCCCAGAAACAATAGAAAACGGCATTACCAAATCAAACACTTAGTCACAAACAAGAGATTTAGTTACAATACAAATGGAAATCCCAAAAGATTGAGAGCCGCTTGCTCAAAGCAAAGCATCCAGTCTATACTATACTTCGTACCGCAGTCTTCGCCGGCTTTCGTAGACGCGCGGTCGTGTGGCCTCGGGCTTATTTTGAAAAAAAGAACATGGCCGTCTAATGTCAAAATCAACCGGTACATTTAAAAATTGAATGTATAAATTCAAACTAGGAAGGAAGGGGTAATTAGATTAAAGTTTCTATGAGGCTTCAGTCAACCCTAGTGAGGTTACTTCACTAACAGGATTTTGTGTTATATCAGTGTGTTCGTATCAGTTTTAACTGGGATTCAGTGCAAGTGGTGTGTTTTGTTCGTAGTTTAACGTTAGGGTCGAAAATCAAGTGAAGATGGGAGTGTGTATTACGACTACTTTAGCAATGGATATCACCCGTAAGTACTTTTACTTTGTATATATGAATTGAATTTGTGTCAACATAGTTAACTAGAAAACTGAAATCAAACTTGCATCACAAATACATTGCACCAATTAAGCATATTTGTGGTCACTATAAATTCAACTCTTCCGCGCTAGTTCTTAGAACTCAATTTCGCGTGTATATGCAAATTGATATTATTTTCGCCAAGGTGCTAATATTATGACATGTTTGCAAAAATTCGTCATCAAAGAATCACGTAGACGCTTCTAGACGTCATCGTGACCCCGTTTTGTAAACTTGATAATAAACTTGGACAACATACCGCCTTCCATTTAAGGTTCCTTCACACAAGACATTTTCGACTTTTAGACGAATGTTGTCAATAAATGGAGCATAAGCGTGATTAAGTGTATCAAAGCCTAGCCAGTAGAACCAGTATGACATTTAATGGGACTCGTTATGGGCAGACAATTTTTTCTAAGACATGTCTCGCTTTGAACTTGACTTGTTAGTTTATGTGTTCTTAGTAGTCGGCAATTATTTATTTAACATTCTGTCCGGTTCTTTAAGTGAAGTTAGTCCCAGTAAAGGCTAATGGTAGTGTGGAGACGGATGACACTCTCCTGAATACTGGATGCGTACAAGTTCCAACTTAGCATTTAAATCGATATATTGGACTAGTTAATTTGATAAATTGTAGTGATAATCTTAATGGTTACAAACTTCATTGACCTGTGACAAAAGGACTGAGACGAAAACCCTAGGGTTACCGCAGGGAATAGTATTGGGGCCACAACTGTAACGTCACCAAAGACGTCTCAAATATCTTCGTAAGAGGCTACATTGCTAACATTCACGTTAATCTACGCACCGTAGTATACCGCAATACATAAATAAATCGTTCTCTTTAGATAGGGCAACTGTACATGAATCGTGATTCGTTACTGATTGATGTCTTCACGACTTGAGATTACTTAGCAGTTCAAGTCTGTTCAAGCACCTATTTTCTTCTGTTGACTTTGAAACCTTTGTAAGACATTTGGCAGTTATCAGAAATGTAACGCAGCTGTTAATTACGACATCATTACGTCAAGATTGCTGTTTAGTCAATTATAATGAAATTCCTTAATGGTATCAATGAGATCAATAAGCAAAAGAAGAGAATATTCATACGTAAAATAAGTTTCTTCTCTTGAATGAACACGTGTAATCTTATCTGTCATCTTACCATGAACTCTAAAATCTTTCTTATCAATTCTTGATATTAATAATCTTGTAGTACCATTGTTACGTAAGAGGTACTATTTTAAACCGACTTCTGCGTTTATGTGTATTTGTTGTCAGTTTACGTTTCTGTTGTTGTTTATACTCGCAGTCTTGGTATCATTGATTCTACATTACATTGAAATCATCTTTACCCCACTTAGTTTGAGCTTTGATTAACCCTTAGGTCGTTGAAACTAGTTTCTCTTCTCTTCTATGTTATGTTTGGCATCTAAAAACTTTTCCATCTTGTCCTACATTTATATTTTAAGTTCGTTTTGTAGCATTGAAACCAATATTTGTGCTCATATAATAATACACTTTTATCACCAGCCCAGTGCCATTAGTTACGGTGTGTTTTTTCATTATAAGTCTTACTTATTCGAGATTATTTTTAAACGCTTGAAAATCGACTGGTCTCGGGTCATTTAGTTCGCATCTAATGCTCAGTTTCATCAGAAAAGTGAGATCAAATCGTTTCGTCAAACTTTCCTTAGTCAGTGACTGTTTCACTTTGTTTCGCCTGTGGTCACCAACAACCACATTTTTCATTTATTTTGATTGGAAAATTGATGCTTATCGAGAATTAATAAAAGTCGTCGATGAAGGGAAATCGAAATTCAATTAGGGAATCGTTTTTTTATAAGTTTTTTTAACTGTATCGCTTGATAATTGGGTTTTGGAGATCTATAGGCTGTTACTCAGAGTATGGCACTGCGTTGTTTTATTTATGACTCTGCTTTCTACTGGATTTTCGAGAACTATGACTCCTCTTATCAAAGTATAGTATGCCGACTACAACATTACAACTAGCCTGTATTGTCCAACTTTTTGACAAAGGCCCTCTCCCTTTTCCATCAAAATTTTAATTTTTTGGCCAGTGTTTGAATCTCATTCCACCATCTTCGCCTTTCACAATATGTGTATCGGTTTAAAAGGGCCTGCTTCCTTCATCGAAGCAGCTTTGTGCCTGTTTTTTCGACCTTTAGAATTTCTTAGTAAACATTCAACAGTCAACTCTTCCGTAGTTAAAAGTCGTAAAAGGACTGTTTGCTCGGTAAATTAATATTAAAGGCGCAGTTCTTCATAAATAAACTTTTAATGGGGCCACAAATCAAGCCAATCGTTTTGTTAGTTTAAAAGTCACGGAAAGTTATTAAAGTTTTTTTTTTTTTAAATGAAAGCAGTAACTACATATTTGGAATTCTTTATTATTCAAGTATGTAGTTATAATGACTGAATTACATGCTGTCATCCATATGACGATATGTCATTGTCATACTGGATTTATTAATAAAAGTTATTAATGCATCTTGTTACGTACGAAAAACATTAGTCTGTGACTACAATGATTCGTCAGACTTTAATGATTATTGATTTTCAATAACAATTGGGCCTCATTTCCCGCAAGACAATAGCGCATAACGCATAATGGATTACCTATGACAACTGTCTTTTGTCAGCCCCAAACATGATGCCTTTTACAACAGAACTTACGACATCATTGCCTCCAATGATCTCTCACAATTTTACAAACTTCATCTATTGAGAAAAATATTCACTCCTCAATTATCTACAGTGTATTCAAGAAACGCTGTTACAGCAACCAGAGGGTCATAAAAGTAATGGCTTCTTTCTTAATGGTATACCACAGCTATTGATTTATTCATTGTTCTAATGTAACCTCTACCGATGTACCAAGAACAATACAGGGTTGCCATAACGCACTTGTTTTTATTTTCTGAGAATTTGTTACTAAATAAAATATAATGCCTTTGATCCCTAAAGTGTTACGCAGCGGTTTATCTATTAATACACCCATATTACGCTAGTTATTTTTGACTCTCGGGTAGAAGAATAGCCTACTAATTGCCATCAAACGGGCACAAAGGCAGTCCAGGCTGCAACTAAGATGTTCCTGATGGAAAGAATAAATAGCACTGGAGCACACAATTTAGTTGAATGAACTGATCAAAAAACATCATCCGTTTGACATTGTGTAATGATTTCTTTGACTTATTTAAATGTACCTATTTGTGTATGCAAAGTTGTTCAAATATTTGCCATCATTGGTGCATTGACCGTCTCGTTAGTCTAGTAGTGTCAAGCATGTAGTATTTTTATCTGTTCTGTGGCCTAGTGGCTAGCAGACTGCTAAGCGTGGGATCTTGACCTGGTTTCCTCAAAAACTGTTATTGATTTTTTTTATTTGAAAATTCTCAATAGGTTCCAGTATCCAGTACTTTGCTTTATGCTCTTCCTTTTCACAAGTTGCTATCAAGATGTGCACTATCTATCTATCTATCATGGGGTTTAGGTTTCCGCACTTAGTCCTTGAAGTGGACCATTGTGCGTGAGCCATGGTGGCCGATTACTCCAACCAGCCCACCTCACCTCCCTCCAGAAGCAGATCAAACTTCCCGGTATCCTCAGGGCATCCGCAAGTGATCTTGGCATTCCCAGGGTTTCCTCGCGAATCTTGGTGTCGCCTGTGCACTCAAGGAGCACATGCGCCACCGTCTCTTCCGCCTCCATGCACGCTCCGCACAGGGGATTGTCAGTGATTCCTAGGGTGTAGAAGTGTTTATTCAGTGAGCAGTGTCCAGTGATGGTCCCCGCCACCAGACGCAGGCTATCTCTGTCCAGGCGCAGAAGGCGCCTGGTCAGCTTTGTATCCAGGGATGGCAAGATGTGGACGTTCCTACAATTCCTGCCTATAGAGTTATATCCAAATCTCCAGTTCAATATATCCAACCAGAATTCACTTTCATTGATTGACAACCCTACAACAATAGCACTGGCAGACACCTAACACATAATGCTTTGTGTCCAATTTTGTGTATCGTGCAATAATCGTAATTATCCGTAATTCATACCGAAAACGATTGGCCAATCGATTTTTATATAATTGATACTATGTTGGATGTAGTCCTACATTCACCGGCTGACCGATTTTTGTTAGAGGAGACAAAAAACCTGTATGCAAACCTTTCGCTCAGACTCAAGTGATGTTATTGTATAAGATTGGGTACTTCTACCTAATATACCGTGGTATGATGTCTATATGTATGTGTATTATGCCTCGTTGCTAGTGATTTCAAACGCTACCTACAGCATTTTATGGGACCCTGGTCCCGAAGTTAGAAAAGTTTTTTCCAAAAGCAATTTTTCAGTAGCAACTGCCTCGAGTCTGGATTTGTGTGTGTGTGTACTTACTACTTCTGTCTAACTTTTAGACGTGATGCGTATGCTATGTTATGACAATGTTTTTCGTTTATTCATTGATCGATGTTATGTATTATGATTGATAAATATTTGTATGAAAAATGAGTCCTAACATGACTAACATTTACATTGTAAATATTGATTGTAGTCGAGTCGAAGATAGGAAAGCATATAGATTTTGTCAACTGTTTTATTCGCGGTGTTAGCGGACTCTTGTAAATGTGTTCTTACTTTCATAGATATGATATATATATTTCGTGGATCTGAAACTCCATGAGAGGCCTTCTATACAATGGAATTATGAAAGCCTAGTAGGTGCGTATCGACATTTATTTTGATCAGAGAATAAAGTCTGCCAGATGATCTAGCTTGATGGAGTTAATGAACTGATTTTAAGATATCATCTTTAACTTGTTAGTACATCCACTACTTATGAATATTAGAGAAACTACGAATAAAAATACAATGCTAACCAATGCTAAGGTCGTATGTAGAATCTGATTTCATTCCGTCATCACGCGACCCGATCGGAATTTCACGTTGATAAATACATATCAAGGAAATGAATTCTTAGAATTAAACGCTGCGTGCGCGCATGCGACTGCCATCAATGTAATTATAATGAAAACTAGTTATTCTTCAAAATACTTGTTTATATCTCGTGTTAATATCTACCTGCATCATCATTAATTGTTCGAGGAAATCGATAAGAGTATATTTTGCCTTTACGCCGTCAATAACAACGAAAGGGTTTTCCGAAATTCTTGTATGATTCATATTGGGAAGGTTCATGTGATCGTTGAGTAAACGCGAAAGTAGAACGAGCTGTTAGCAAATGTACTTGAGTTACATTCATACACAAAAGACAGAGCCAGACATTCAGTCGTTTTATTTTATTTCGAGATCAACATCCCAAAGCCAATCTTCCATCAGCAATCAAAATATCCACTTATCTAAATTCGCTTTTGACCTTGAAAGCATACACGAAGATCTGGCCTATACACACGGAAACTATCGAGGCCACCCGATTCACTTTTTTGCAACTTCGCCAAGCTTCGACCAGCTTCGGGCAGCTTCGGACCTACTATATGACAGCTTAGCCGTCTTTTTTCTAGTTGTTGTAATGGGTCGTGACCGCAGCTTACCTTTCTCATGTCTTCTTACGAAACTAGATAGATAGATGCATTTTAGTGGCCCAATGACAGATTGTGAGCGTGCGATAGTATGAAACCAAGTCACGGGGCCTAAGATATGTAGCTTTTGCAATAGAACAGTTGCGAAGGATTTTGCCTTGTCTATTACCTTTTAAATTCAGCTTTTCCTTGCTATTGTTTCCTGATTTATTCTGATTAATTAGATAGTGCAGATTAGCATTCTTTCAGAACTTTAAACAAGTAATATTAAATTAAAAAATTAAAAAACCCCCGACGCAATGTACTAAAACTTAAATAGAAAATAATTCGTTAATTCGTTTATTTTTTTTATGGCGGCCATCTTAGATTTTTAATTTATCGTAGTGTATTATAGAATTCTACTTGTCAAGCACTTTCATTTGATACCCATATTGAGGGAGTTGTTGATCAAACACGAAAGGTGAATTAGTCGGGAGTGTCCTTAACACTCCCGACTAATTCACCTTTCAAACAAAAAAAAAAACAAAATCGAAATCGGTTCATCGTTCGGACGCTACGATGCACGCACACACACACACACAGACACGTCAAACTTATAACACCCCGTCGTTTTTGCGTCGGGGGTTAAAAAAGAAATAATTCTCATAGAATTTATTTTGAAAAATGCAAATTGTCACGTGTCAATAGAACCTTCAGTTGCGAAAAATTTGGCGAAAACATAAGAATAATTTACTGTTAAAATGATAATTTATTAAAAAAAACCTTGAAAACACCAATTTGGTATCATTGTCAAGCCAATTGTGTAAATATAGTTAAAAACGTAATATTTCTCGCCTTCAAGTTTTGTTTAAAGACCCCGACACTATTCTTAAATAAATGTATGTAAACGCAGTATGAACATAATATCTATGGAGCAGCTAAAAACCGGGCTATACGCTTGTTGTTCGACGAAAATGCATTTTGAAGTAACGACAGTGATAAAACATGTTACAAACGGTATTTTGACGGAGATATTTCATATACAATGCTGTGCCTTTGAAATCTTTTGTCTAGCTTAAAAATACAGCAACCAAAAATGTCGGTAAGTATCTAAAAGAATAAACGCCTCCATAATGACTGACAATACAAACAAATGTTCAAAATAAACACTCAAAAACATTACCGTCTGCCGCAGTTGGTTACTAAGTAGCACAAAAATATCTTTCATGGAATTCCTAAATAAATCTAGAAATTAAACGATAGAATTAAAGCTGTATCAAGTACAGCAAAACTTCCCAAGGTCAGAAAACAAATACCCTGCATTGCTATTGAACTATCACAGACAAGATTGATGATTCCCTAGCGTGATGTTCAACTTACAAATGACTGTACTGTAGAAAACCGAATATTATGAAACTAGTGTATTATATGATCAGGGTCGTTACTGAGGTTTTAAAGAACAGAAAGCTTCGGGTCAAGGAGACAAGGCTTGGAATTCTGCCAACCGCAGTGATTGGGAAGCAACCGTCTTAAGTTTGTAGATAAAATAAGTTGCTACTCGTGATTGCATAGTTTTAATTCTTGTCTTCTTGGCGTTCTTGTGTTCTTGGAGGTCATTACTTATGAAGAGTTATAACTTCAGCTTTAATTCCCCGCATTCATAAAGAATTAGGTTATGAAGAACTTTTATGTTTTCGTGATATCCTTGTCAATGTTGTAATTAAATAGTCTCGGTTAACATTTAACATGTTCCTTTCAACAAATATTACGTCGACATTAAGATTTTTCTTCCGATTATTGAGGTATGGACTCTTTGTTCACTTAATTGAGTTGTTACCCAACACTAAAGAACACAGTTTGCTCGAGACCCAAATTAAGTTTCCAGTTTCGCCGTGATTACGTTCCTAAGTTCGTGCTAATTGCTGTTATTAACTTTTATTTTAGTGCTGCTAAATGGTTCTGTTTCTTTTCTCTTGATTGACTCAGTTTTGGTTTTAACCGTTGCATCAGCGAACGTAATTATTATGGATGGATTGGAAAAAAGAACTAAAAACTCTTGTAGCAATACTAGTTCTCAATAACACAAAAATATGTGAAAGGTAGGCAATGTAACGCAAGCAAATAATGCAACTGATAAAGATAAAGAACTCTCACACACGTGGTCCTTAGAAAAGCGGAAGCTGCCAAGAATATGGATAGGATATATTCTTTCACATGTTAATGTTCTAAATAAGTGATTATTACTGCTAACAATCATCATCATCGTCCTTCAGCTCTTATCCTAATTTAATTGGGGTCATCGCACCATGTCTTCTTATTCCATACTTCTCTATTAATCGTCATCTTAGCAGTCACTTCCTTTCTAACCATATCATCCTCCACATTACTGCTAACAGTGAAACTCTTAAAAATCACTAGGTAAGTGTAGTCTCGAATACCCATTATTTTTTTTTCATCAACCGGTGTACTTGGCACGGTTTTAATGACGCTATCAAATGCACTCCATGATTAAACAGCTCCATTGTGATATTGATTGCATTCGTTTACGTTACGGCCTTTATCTGTTGGAGCTATCTAACCTATTTAGATAGCTAGAGCTTTATCAATATCAATTGAATTGTTAATTGGCCTGACTTTATTCGGTACTGTTTGGGAATGATTTAATTATGTACATTCATAACTTCAGTAATGCAGCTGTCATAGAGATTAATTTCTAAGACGTGTTATTCTGTTTTATCAAAAGCATCTTATCATTTCTCATCTTATGCTCCAATCCATTCCGTGTTTCATGTTTGGTTTTAGAAAAATATTTCTTTCATTCTTCGGTTGCATACTTTGCAAATCAGCCCGTAATAGGCCAATTGTGACAATGTTTTGTCAGCTGCTGCTGTTGATGATGTTTTGTTTTTAATCTAGTTTACTATTGTATTGATGGCAAGTCATTGTGATGGATACAAAACAATACATACAATTGTTCAGATTCATTATGTTTTGGAATTAACATGCAATCAGCATCATCATCATAAGTCTATTAATGTTCTGTCCTGTCTATTAACCTCCTCTCTATGAGAATATTACAATATTATGAAACAAGTTTTGGGATGAACATCGTAAGAATCGAGCCACTGTTGAAAATTGCAACTGGTTGGGCAAGGTTGTGTGTTTAGTTTTCGGTCATGCAAGCTTACAACTATTGGGAATGCCTCCAATTGATTTAATCCGTTACCTATAGTCTTCATATTGTCTACTGTTGGTTATAGGCCCCTCAGAATTTTTGAATCTCACCATCCGCTTAAATTTCATAGACGCATGGAATCTTGACTCTTCGGATAGTCCATCACGAATGATAAAGACATTCCCGAGAGCCGCATTTAACGGAATAAAGTGTAACAGTAACCGTTTAGCACATTTTCGTGCACCGGCGCATCTGACCGTTATACCTCTCACAATCGGGTGGCATTGCGTCATCCTAACGTTACCTCTTTGTTGGCTTTGATTGGTTTTCGGTATTTCAAAGAATATATTGAATTTTGGCTGATGTAAGGTATTTTGCAAGCGAGTCATCCAATTGATTTGCAACCGTACCAATACTTAATTGAAAGTTCAATTCAAATTAAATATAAATCACACTTCAATCCAGGAGTATACTGCTATATACTCTGTTTACGCAAAGTGGTGTTTTCCTGTACTTAACCAATTAAATCAGAGTGCTCTCCCAATATTGATATATTGGACTTGGTAAAAGCTTTTTCATACTTTCGCAAAAAAATTAATAAAACCAACGTGGAGATGGCCTTTTGTAATTTTACTAAATTACGAAAAAATAAGGAATGTTTTATACATGCGAAATATTTGAGAATATTTAAATCGATGACACTCTTCGATTAAGAATTAATTAAATATGTCACTTCTGTTATGTTTAACCATCGTTTGTAATTTAGAGTGTATTTTTTGTGTGGTCAGTGCCTAACTTGGTGTCATAGTTTTTATGCCGCCTCTTTAGTCTCTGACTTAGCTTTACATGCCGCCGAGAAATATCTCTCAGGCATGCGGGTTTGGTTTCCTTACGATGTTTTCCTTCACCGAAGCAAGTCATAATTATAAAATTCGCACATTAATCCGGAAAATCAGAGGTGGGTTGGACTTGCAATCCGAAACGGTTACATCACTAGACTATCATTGCTCATACTCGTACATGAAGTGATAACTTTTTTTTCTTATTCATAAGTTGGACTTCTTTCTACTTTTGTGCAATGAAATTCACAGAATCCACATAAGTTAATTAAGTGCTACAGAAGTTGATAATCTTAATGAAATATTGAGATTAATCAGATTCAAGAGTTAGTAAATTTAATAAAATTACTCAAGTTTCAAATAAATGAAATCTCCATCTGGAATCTCAGTAGATACATTGTTAGCTTAGATGGCGATTGCGAATGAAATTAACTTATTTATCACGGCATATCGCGTGTCTGTAAAGATAATAGTTTAATAACCAGCCGGTTTTCTATTATATGATTATGAGGTTTCTAGTGAATTGTATTCTGAATCGTTATCTACGCATTCGTGCTTGTAGTTTTTTGCGAGGTCAGCAGCGTTTAGGCTGGTTTTATTGTTTTTGTTTGTAGTTACATTCATGGTGTTTATGTCTTCCTTCTGTAGGATGAATTAATGTTCATCATCATCATCAACAGCATTGGCAGACTTATTTCATTGTCTGTAGAATATAGGCCTCCTTTTTTGTGACATACTTCCCCGATTTGCACGAGCCTCAACGAGGTCTGATAGATGAATGAGAGATCATCAACATCATTTTCCTGCCCTTACCTATCCTCATTTATATGTGATCATTTATCGTGCGCATCGTCTCCTTCTGTACTTTTCTATTACTAGACATCTCAGCAGTTACTCCGCGGCTCCTTTCTAACTACATCATCCTTCATAGTCCATCCATCGTTACTTTGGCCTTCCGCTCTTAATGAGCAACAGACATAAAAAAAATATCGTCTATGTCATCCTGAAAAAAAAAATTTATTCAAAATGTTCCGTATTGCTTAATAAATCGTGAAATAACGGCACCAATGATGTGCGAATGCACGGAGCTATTATCGGATGATTTTAACACTGTCACGATTTTGTTCCGTCACCTCTAAGCTGTAATGTTTATTTCGTGACGACAGATTGTACAGATGTTTTGTCGCGTTCATAGTAGCCTTGCAAGAATCTCCTTTCATATTTTGTAGAGCATTCCTCGTGTACGGAGATTGACCTATTAAGTCTTCGTTATGGGAGGAATGGTCATTTCCGGTTCCCTAACTAAATTCTGACGAAGCTCGTTTTCGTGTCTTATGAGGCTATTTGGGTAGTTTAATGCAGATAGAATTCTTTTAGTGTACTTTAGGCCCAGTATCCACCAAAGCGGAGAGGAACGGAGCAGAGAGGAGATGTACAAGATTCGACCAATCACAGGAAAGACGATAGACGCGACGTAGACTTCAACCAATCTTCCTCTCTGCTTTGGTGTAACGGTGCCTTAGGATCCTTCTTTAGCGCTTGAACTGTTTTCTCATGATGCTTGACAATAAAGTGAACTAAAGATTGTTAATTGAACTGAATCCAAAAGGAGCCCCTGCCTCCTGCGGGATTCAGAGGGCGATGTCAGTATCGATAAGTCTAAAACTTAGATGCTATTTTTTTTAATTCTGAGAGCCTGATATCAATTTGACCCGTAATTTGCCGTGGATGAAAATTTTGAGACCTTCACCTACATGAGCCTTCTAGAACGCTTCATATAAATTGGTGATCATGGAATGTTGATTGAATTGTCCAAACAGAGAAAATTCCTTACTTAAACTGCTGTAACCACTTTCTTCTAAAATCGTTGATTCAGCTTGAACAATCAGAGATGGTAGAAAGTGTGGTAATTGCTGCAAACTAGAACAGTCAAATGAAATGTTTAAATGTTTTTGTGTCATCAGAATCATGATCATGACATGCGCAGGACGCGGTTTTTGATAAGATATATCCGTTTGTTAATTTACCCTTGGGATTATCGTTGCTTAGTAACAGTGATAAAGAAACGCGAGTTTTATAATGCCTAAAAGTATATGATTCACTGCAATAAACAAAACCAGAAAAATATATGATATTCTTCAGGATATATGCTAAGTATGACAGTGTTTTGAAAATATAATACAATTAAAGTTGCAAGCATCATGATCGCGGGAATACCGTGCAACAGCGCCGAAATATCGGGAGCTCATAGAAACAAAGAAAAATCACGGATATAATTCCGTAAGTACTGTAAGGTCCATGTTCACCAAAAAGATGACGGTCTGATTATCTAAAAACGGCTGTTTAAAACACATTTTTGTATGGGAACATGTCACAGTGACAGCTGTTTTTAGATAATCAGACCGTTATCTCTTCGGTGAACATGGACCTAAGTGTAGCGAAAAACCGTGAAAGTCTAAAACAGTGCATAATACAATTAATTTTACTAAATAGAAAAAAATCACGAACTTATCTCTAAAACTTTCTTTTAACGAGTAAAAACCATACTAAAATGGTTCTCTATCGTATTATCTAACTTTTTGATCCATAATCTAAAATGACATAATTTTTTTTGTCATAATCATCATTAGTCCGAATGATAATTTACCCGAACTTTAAATCACATAATATCATATGCCATAAAGTTGAAATCCCTAAATATAATAAGCCCTAAATCCGTTTGTCATAAGTATTACAATCAATAATATACAAAAGACATAAAATCGTTTTCAATAAAAGTCATAAGTCCTATTCTAAGTAAATGTTTAATCGTATGTAGGCGTTGACCTACAATGCAAGCAAGCATGCAGCAAGCATGCGGCACGCCTGTAGCAAGCATACAGCAAGCAAGCATGTAACAAGCAAGCATGCAATGCAAGCAAGCATTCAGCAAGCATGCAGCACGCATGTAGCAAGCATGTAATGCAAGCAAGCATGCAGCAAGCATGCGGCAAGCATACAGCAAGCATGCAGCAAGCAAGCAAGCATGCAGCAAGCAAGCATGCATGCATGCGTGCAGCTTGCAAGCAAGCATACAGTATGCAAGCAAGCATGTAGCATGCAAACGAGCAAGCATCATGCAGCAGGCATGGTTTCTGTCACGGCTCCGGCGCTGCGGGGCTCCGGCGGCCTCACGCGAGCTTATCGTCGCAGATGGGTTTAACGCTCACCACCGCAGCTTCGGCTTGCTGGCCGGCTTCGCCGGCCATCCTCAGCCGCGGCGGCGAGTGTTACAACCACCTGCTCCTCAACTCGCGGCCCGCCTCGCCCCTCCGCACCTACGCGATTTTAAATAACACTCTTGGGGTAGGGCAGACAAGACTGCGTGGAGTCGGATTTACAGCAATTCGTTTCTGTCACTAAAACCTAACTTTTAGGGATTTTTTAGCGACTGTTAGTCCCTAAAAAAATCCCTAAAAGTTAGGTTTATAAATGACCATTCGGAATCATACACATTATGTGATACAATACTTAGGACATATGACTTTCTGTCATGTAAAATTAGGAGATTTAATTATTATAGTATTCGATATTATGACAAAATAGTATTAGAAGTAAAGTTAGTTATGTGAAACATAATTTCGGTGTTTTGAACATTATGGTTACTGAAGTTTATAGCAAACGTGTTATGGATAATGATTTTCGGACAAAATATTTTAGGACTATCAAGGGAGTACCTACTAAAATACATGCGATCAGTCTGATTTTTTGGCAAATAATTCTACCCGCAACATATTAGCATCATAGTGTTTTATTTTTTTAGTCCAATCAATAGATTTTTTGTAAATCGGTCGAAACCACTCATTTCTCACTATTCGGCCCGCAGTGACTGACGTAAAAATCACTTTGTAGTGCAAGCTGATTAGAACTTTATTCTAACAGGATTTCAAACGAAGTTTGAACCACCACAAATAGAGTTGCTAATTTAGCTCAAGTAGTCGCCTTAAATTGCTTATCATTCTTCTGCCATTATCCCAATTTATTTGGGGTCGGCGAAACATATCTGCTTAATCTATAACTTAATATTATAAAGCAGAAGAGTTTGTTTGTTTGTTTGGTTGAACGCGCTAAGCTCAGGAACTACCGGCTCGAATTGAAAAAATCTTTTTGTGTTGGATAGTCCATTTATCGAGGAAGGCTTTAGGCTATATAACATCACGCTACAATTATTAGGAGCGGAGCAGGAATGAAAAATGTTGCAAAAACGGGTAGTTTTTTTCCTTTCGTTTTTCTCTCTTATGTGACGCAGACGAAGTTGCGTGGGTCAGCTAGTCTGCTTATATGTACCTACTTACCAACATGCCTTAAACAAAATTGCAGTTTATAATTTGCTGTTCCTATATGCTTGACTCGACTTCTAATCTAACTAGATAACATAGCAGGATTTTAAATAGAGCAACTGCCTGTGCGACTTTTTATTTGTATTAACTGTAAACTTACGAGTACTTTACATAAATCTCTTAATGCTGAGACAAATTCGCTGCAAATAGGTAACCTTTTAAATAACTGCAGCAGACACACACACAGAACTTGTATTCAAAAGCTCCTTTTATTCGCAATCAAAACTCTACACGGTACGAATGCCATTCCTAGGCTAACGTGATCACAAACTTCGAACTTTATCACCTTAACCGTTAAGTGTAAATTGTAATGACAAATTAATGGTCACGATTGGTAAGATTGGTCAGTAAATGCCAGCTTCGACAAGGCTATCCACCGCTCTCACGGAAATGATACTTAATTATAAATGTTACAGCCAAGTTATTAAGTCAGATATATTGTGACAGGGTCAACTTGCAGTGTGTTGAAGTTGACACAACCTTAGAAAATTCTATTGTTAGACAATGTAGTTTGTACTTTAATAATGCAGGAATAGATTGCATTTAAATGAGAATTAAATGGGTTCTTTAATCGTTTTTTTGTAATTAATTCATAATAGCGGTCAACATTTTGTATGTGGGCTAATAAGAATGTTACTAAAGTTTGATCCCAATAGGCTACACAAACAAGCAATGATTTAAATTCTGTTGCTATCCTGTGGTAATCTAATATTTTATCTCAATCGCATTTCATTTGAATAAAAAATTACGATAAATTGTTATCTAAATTGCTAAACAAAATAATATAAACGAATAAAATTATCCATTTTAAAATAAGGCTTACAACAGACTTGACCAGCAACTAGCAAAATAATAATTATTATTGAAGATTGAAAAGGTCTGCGAGTGTATTTTAAATACTTTTAATAGTATAGTCATGTAATAAAAAATAAATTTCGCTTGGCATTATAAACGTTAGTTTATTGTAGTCACAGTTGTAGTGTACATTTAAATATTAAATGCTAAGGACGAAAAAATGTGCACGAGAATATAAAGCCACATTCTCAGTCTTGCAAAGGCGCTTTATAATGTGAGTTACAGCGGTGGAAAGCTTCATGCATGCTTTAAAGGTCAAGTGCATATTACATTCTTGTAGCCAGCTACTTGTACGGAAATACGAACCAACCGCAGTTATATTGTGGTTCATAATGGCTTGTACACTTAAGACGCGTTTTTGGTTATCTTCTACCACTATGTAACTTAGTAAAAAAGCTGGAAGGAACGTTGTAATATTAACGTTATGTTAACACTGTTTCAACTACTTTACGCCACTCGAGATTCATTTCAAGATTTATACTGATATTGTAAATAGGTAAAATTTGTTTGTAAGTTTGTATGTAGAGTTGTTAATTTTCGGAATTACTGATTCGATTCCAAAAATTCTTTCTCACATTGTCCCAAGTGTCATAGGCTACATAAGTAATTAATATAAATGTCAAAAATGCATTCAATTTATACGAAAAGTAAATCTCAGTCCTGTAGAAAAATACGAAACTCTGAAAGCGCTCGCGTCCTGCCTAGGCCCTTAGCTGTAGTTTCCTCAATATAACGTCGGAAGACATTTAAGGAAATCTTTCCTTAATGCCTTCCCAGATTATTAAATCAGATGAATACTCTTACGAGGTACTAGGAATGCAGATGTCAATGCAGATGTTTTCTTCATACACTGAACAAAGGAGAGGTTGTATACCATTTTGCAATTACACAGTACATTACCTTTTTCTTGTGTAATCTTTACCTGTCTGTAGCTCTAGTCTTCCGTATAGATAATGCGGAGATTTTCCCATAAAACTTAGATATAATTGAGAATGAAACAATGCACACGCTTATTTACGTAAGCTGGTTAATTAGAATTCGTTGTTGTATCGTGTCTTCGTGATTTCAATAGATCGTTGATCTAAATTGGAGGGAAAAGTTAAAGATTAGTAAAACGTTTACGTGGTGCTGTCCTGTATAATATTCAATGGTGATGAAGTTGGAACCATCCGTGTACATTCCGGTGTTCATCATCATCATCAGCCCGGAATCACCCACTGCTGGTTATAGGCCTTCCCTTTTTAACTGTCTTATGTAAATTTTTGACGTTCAGAAAGTGCTGATTTTCAGCCTAATTTGAATAAATGACTTCTTACTTTTTACTTTAACCTCAGACGCAAAAACGACGGGGTGTTATAAGTTTGACGTGTCTGTGTGTGTGTGTCGGATGAACCGATTTTGAATTTGTTTGTTTCTCATAGAGTGTTAACGAACGTAATTTTAGTTTTCACGCTCAGCGATTCTCGGTGCTGAAATGTTTTAATGAAAACTATTTGCATTAATTAAATTCTCATGCGTTTCCTTTTAAATAAAGAGGAATGTTGAAACGGTAAATGTTATTCTTGTAATGAAACACTTTGACACGGAACAGAATCGCCACATGTTGACATGTCCAAATAGTCAGACGTGTCTCGAAATTCTCGATGCGTCAACCGACCCTGATCTCGGAAAGGCAGACATGTCATATTGCATATCTAGGTCACCAAAACCAATTTATTAATGATTAAAAACAAGTTTTTTGCCTGATGCAATCAATAATATGATCGATGCTTGTCTGTCCGTCTGATCACTTCCTTAACTTTAAAAAGATAACTGTAATAACTTCGATACAACAACATCATTATTATTAAAACAGGTTTCATAGAACTTGAACATGATATTTTTGAATTAAATTTGCATTAAAATAACTTAACATCATATTTTGTGTACTAGATACATTTAATTATGCTAATATGTGTATAAATAAATAAATACTAAAAAGTTTGAAATCTGCATTGTTAATGTTTGCATAAACTGTATTATTATTATGTTATCCTAGTAACTTATGAAGGGCCATGCAGGTCATTCATCTGTAGTAAATAATGCAGAGAAAATTAAACTGTTATATTTGTCACCTATTTTATCATGGCACTAGAGTTTTTCCAAAAACAATCTAAAGACAGATTTATGTACTAATGACTTACTTCATAGACAGCTCCTAGACATTTTGAATTGGCAATCGCTTTCAAAGCAAGTATTTCTACAACGATTGTCAACAGGGTGACGAAAACTTTTCGCTAGCTTATGTCAGTCATCTACATTTTTGACTTTTCTATCATCGCTTTAACTGGAAGAATTTATCTTTGTCTAGAACCTCTAGGTTTACTTCCGCATCATAGAGTTCGCCTCCTTTAATGCTGAGGATGGCCGTTAAAAGCTTCGATCAATAATAGGTTTTAGTATATTGTCTATGGGGCTTTCTCATAGTTAATAGACCAGTGCCGGCAGTCTCGACAGAGATAACGACAAAATCGTTAACTTTAGGTTGCTAATTACTAACGAATAAATTCGGTTGCAATAATGATGCTTGCAAATAATGAAAGTCTCTACATCCTAGATACGTTTCTCGTAAGCATAATTATTGCAACCGAATTTATTCGTTAGTAATCAGCGATCGAAAGTTAGCGATTTTGTCGTTATCTCTGTCGAGACTGCGGCGCCCAGAACACACGTTTTCTCATAGAGCACAGTAATATAAAGGGTAAGTTTCCTGCCTGCAAGAGTTACTTGTGTAACTTTCCTTCCCAGAAAACCAAACTCTATTAGAAGCTAAAGTAAGCGTGGGTAGAACGCAGAGGCGGAGACAACTTGTAAATTGAACGATTTGTTATTAAATCTTTGAACTAGAAGTTGTTGTTATAAAGTAACAACATCGACCACTGTGGGTGTTAATAAGTAGAACAAAACAACAAAGTTAGCAAGTGTTTATAGTGTCTTTTTAAAAATAACTGTATAATGAACTGTACTTGGCTGGGCTCAATACTAGAGTAGAGGAAGATCAAAGAAACGACGAATGGACTGAGTAAAGTTTAAGCTATGGCAAGAAAGGAGTTGTCTGATGAGATGATGAGTATATTATTTATTTATTATGTAATAAATAAATAATAAATAAGAAATAAATAATAAATAAATAAATAATAAATAAATAATAAATAAATAATAAGTAAATAATAAATAAATAATGAATAAATAATACATAAATAATAAATAAATAATAAATAAATAATAAGTAAATAATAAATAAATAAATATCGCTGGACATTAACACACAGCGCCATCTAGTGCCACACTAAGCAAGGCTTGTGTCGTGGACACCAGATAGTTGAAATACTACTTAGATACTTTTTTGGAAGAAGAAGACATGTTGCACCGACCCCAAATGAATTGAGATAAGGGCAAGAGAACGATGATGATGGTGATGATGATGATAATGATGATGATGATGATGAGAATGATGATGATGATGATGATGGCTGGGATCAATAGCCGGCGTAATTTGGTAAAGTTATTGAAAAACGTCTGTAAATAACGTTGAAGGTTTCCGAGTTCCATTTAAGTATTCCGTTGGCAAGGTAAACGCGAAAATTAAGTTAAATGCAACGCAAGTGAACGCGGAAATTAATATCCGGTAACCGGTTATTCGATTAAAGGTAGGAAATCCAATCAGTTTTAGGTCTCTGCTTATACTTAAATGAAGTTGATTAATGTTGTTACTGCAATATGTAGTATCGGGTAGAGCAAAATTACAAATTTGAAATTGCTTGGCAAATATTGTAGAAGTTAGTAATGTTAACTTATTTAAAAAAAATACTTTACTTTACTTTATTAAGTACTAAAGTCTATACTCCATGACACACATACTATTGGGTATTAAAAATGAAAACGAAATACATAATACATAATGCCGAGAAAGATAACCAAACCAAGCCAAGCTAAGGCGAGGTTCCTGGCGACTTCTGGGATGTGGACTCAGCGGTCATTGTGCTTATAGTCATACTAGCTTCTGCCCGCGACTTCGTACGCGGATCCTGTTGCTTATGCAAGCGACATGATGTGATGTCGAATTCTAAGAGCCCGGGGAAGGGAAAAGCGGATCTTTCCCATCTGAGCAACACATACCGTTTGTTTCTTTTCGCCATTTAACAGCTTCACAAAAAGTACAATTTTGAACCATAACATGTGGCGTATTCAATCATAGGAGTATATACGTAAATGCACTCCGTTCCTTATCAACCCAAGGAAGGTCGCCATGCCCTACGGCGATATCTTGAGACACATCCGATTCTTCAGATAATATCGACATTATGTTCAGACAATGTCGAATTCGATCAGAATTCAAACGTTCGTTGCGCTCTTCTTCTGTCTCTTCATACCGTACTCCAGCAATTCTTTCTCTCTCACTTTCTAACTGATTATGAATATTTTGTTGTGTGCGTGTTCGGGGCAATGTATGATAATCTCGAGCAGCAGTTAGTCGCGCATCACGTTCATCACTCGTTTCAAAAGACCTGTTAGTAGATGTGCGAATACACTGAGAACTCAAGCGTGATTCTGTATCGGTAAACGTTTCCGATTCGCGAGACAATGCATGTCGCTTACGATCAGCGGACAGTCGCGCATCACGTTCCCCACTTGTCTCTAGAGATCTACAAGTCGATGCGTAGATACGCTTGGTACTCAAGCGCAATTCTCTATCCGTGAACGTCTCCGACTCGCGAGACAATGCATGACGTTCACGTTCAGCCAGTCGCGCATCTATTCTTCACTGGTCTCTAGAGATCTGGATGTAGATGCGTAAATACGCTTAGAACGCAGGCGTGCTTCGCGATCCGAAGAGGTTTCCACCTAGCAAGTTGCAGCCTGGTGTTCTCGAACAGCATCAAGTCTCTCCTGACGCTCTTCGGTAGATTCTTGGGATCTCATGATCCTCAATCTTGTAGCTCTTTTGGAACATTGGGAAAGATTTGACCTCTTTCTAGGCATGGTTATAGTTTTGTTGTGAAGATATCTAATCAATTAAAATCTAATCGACTGCTCCCCTGCGTTACCGGGTAAGCTACCGAGTCACGAAGATAAATGGAAAAGGAAATCCAACACTCAAATAACATAAACCCGAAGACATATTTATTCGATAAAATAAAATAATAAATGGGAGTTTTGGCCAGTCGAGTCAAATTTTCATTGATATGTACAATCGTCATCGAAAATCAGTCCTAAAATGTTACCGCCTTCACCGCGTGGAGGTACTCCCAGCTTATGTTATTTTATGCAGTGAAATTAGTGATAGCTTTGCAATAATTTTCACATCAGATGTTTCTGACCTTCGATTTTTTCTAAGTCAACAGGAAATGCCCATCAGACCGAACAAGTTCCACATCAGGTGTCCCAGATCTTCGATTTTTATAAGTCAACAGAGAGTGCTCATCAGATTGGACAACTTTTGCTAAGACGTCATTCCTATATGTGTTATGGTGTAGCTGGGCTCTTGGAGTTCCACATCAGGTGTTCCAGATCTTCAAATTTATTCTCTCAGCAGAAAATGCTCATCACGTGGAACAATTTTTGCTATGGTGTCATATTTGTATCTCTTATAGTTTAGCTGGTCTGTTGCAGTTCTGCATCAGGTGTTCAAGTTTCCAGATAAATTATAGCCTTTAGCTGACCAACGCAACTTCTTCTGCGTCACATAAGATAGAGAAACGAAAGGAAAAAAAAACCCGTTTTTGCATCATTTTTCATTCCTGCTCCGCTCCTAATTGTCGCAGCGTGATGTTATATAGCCTAAAGCCTTCCACGATAAATGTTCTATCCAACACAAAAATAATTTTTCAATTTGGACCAGTAGTTTCTGAGATTAGCGCGTTCAACCAAACAAACAAACTCTTCTGCTTTATAATATTATATAGTATATATAGTATATAGTATAGTATAAGTATAGATCAGACCCTGGTTTAATTATCGAGAGCCTCGACCAATACCTGACATCATCGAAGGTCTAACGATGGACACGAAAGGCAGTCACAAGAGGCCCGCAAGACTTCAAATCTGCTCTATCGTGCTTAAGGTTCATTACGTACTCCTTGAGGAGAACTTTTAAACCTAGCTGGAGTATGACTGTCATCGATGGTCTAACGATGGAGACTGAAGGCAGTTGCAAGAGATCCTCAACAGTTTACAGCAGCTATATCGTTGGGCGTATATATTGGGCTCACTTAACGCACCTTGATGAGAACTTTAGTAATAGCTGGAGTATTACTATCATCAAAGGTCTCATCGGCTCGGCTCGGCTAGGTGACGAAAACATTTGCAAAAGGTTTTCAAGAGTTTACAGCATCTACATCTACGTGTTGTGTTGACCTGCTTGGAGTATGGCTAACATCAACTCTGACTTTGGAGAAGGAAGGCAGATGCGAGAGGTCCGCAACAGTTTGAAGCAGCTTTAACGTGTCGCGGCTCATGCCATGCCAGTTGATGAAGACTTTTGACCTAGCTGGAGTATGAAATCGTCGAGTGCCCAAGGATAGAAACGTGAGGCAGTCAAAGGAAGAGCCCATAATTGAAAAAACAAAAGTAGAATATTTTGGCGATTAATGTAAACCTATTCGAGCAAAAATTAATTGTTACTTACTTGAATCTGTACTAATATTATAAAGCTGCAGACTTTGTTTGTTTGGTTGGTTGAACGCGCTAATTTTAGGAACTGATGGTTCGTCTTACGCAGACGAAGTTGCGCGGGTCAGCTAGTATAGTATAAGTATAGATCAGACCCTGGTTTAATTATCGAGAGCCTCGACCAATACCTGACAAAGCTCTCGTTAGGCAGGTAGTTCAATGGCTTGATTCAAAAAGCGGTACTCCTGGACTCAGCTCTTATTGTTAGGAGATTCCTCTCTCTGGAGCCTGACCTAACTTAGACCCTGTTCCCGATACCGGTGGGCTACAATTTTTATGTTTTTAATGTTTTTTAAAGGAATATTTATACACATACATGTAAAATAAATAAAAGGAATAAATATTCTTTCTAAAAAACATATCAAAGGTAAAGCAGAAAATTAAGGTCCCTACAACAGAATACAGTCCTAACAAGGTTAACAACGTGTTTTCTTGTAAGTTGAACCTTTTCCCTATTATGAAAAGGGTTACACATGTATCCCTCCTGGAGCAATGCGACCTTCTCTATGTTATCCTTAACCTTTAATATTGTGTTTACTGTAACCCACGCAAACATCTTGATGTAAACTTGAACTTGTAAGAAATGAGATTGGATGTGGGTTGAATTGCCTGAAGCGAGGAAAGTTTTCCCTTGACTTTCATTAAGATATACAACAACTATGTATAATTTACTAAAGTATACACTAAATAAACTGTTTGGTTTACGAGATTTTATACAGGGTGGAAAAGGGGAGCTACCTTAACCGTTGCAGCTACATGAAAATGGTCTTAGAAAACTATCCTTTCGTAAAATGTTGATACCCATTCACCGATTTAAAAAAATGTACAGTTAGCAAGAAAATTGCCATTTTACACAAAACATTTTTTTGATTTCAATCGATCCTGTTTCTAATACTGATCATAAAGTTCTTCCAGACCAACCCAGGTTGGAGCTCAAAAAGTCAGAAATTGCACGGTTAAGGTAGCTCCCCTTACTGCCCCGTTTACCGTTGCCACCCTGTACCTATATTACATAGGTAACATCGCGCCTGGAATGCCAGACATGTTATAGGCAAAGGTATTATTTTATAGCCTAAACTGTCACTTAATAGTAGGTCATATTGAGTAATATACAGTCTAGTAAATGGAAAGGCTGATAACGGAATATTTACTGTCAAGAAGGTACCCGCTAGCACCCACAGGCCCTAACAATGAAATGAAGTATGAAGTGTTTTCGTCGCTAACGGTAGATATCTCAGAAAAAAATTGATTGATAAACTCATCAGACTCTTAATTCACCTGTTCGCGACCGAAATTCCAAACGTTTTTTTTACTCAAATGCGACAGAGCCCAACAGGGAGGTAACGTTTTTTGTTTGAAGAAAAACTATTTTCAAAGCGGTATTTTTTGTCAGTTTAGTTCATTCAAATGTTGAGTAATGAAGCCCTTTTGATAGACTGATTGCACTTTATAGCTTAAACGATTGCCAATTAGGAAGAAGACGGCTTTCCACTAATTGCCAATCATACTAACGAACTACATACCTATAAAAGTATAAAAAAACTCACAGGATTGATCAAATATTTCCAATTTCCAAATGACAAAGAAAAATTCTCTGAAAGAGAATAAACTGAAAATGGAATTTCAGTTTCAAAGGAATGATATTTATAGCCTGCAGTGTTCGATAGGTCAAATTCTCAGTATTTAAAACGGCTTTGAAAAGGTCATGCTTTTGAATGCAAACAAATCTCCGGTTTTCATACTTTTTCCTTTCATGCAAGCTCTAGGAAATAACTTTAAAGATTCTAGCAGTACGTGCTTTATCTTAAAGTTCGCACACTCAAAGCTCACTATGAACCCCTTTTCGTTGCAGCTGCCGATGCCGCTTTGAAAATAAATCACATTTATGTTGTAACACTAACTACATTTATGGTGCAATATTTTTGCAATTTGGTGTACAGAGCTTCATCCAGCGACAAGAATTTTCGTGTACTTATCATGTTTTGTTTGTTTTTGACCCACTCTAACTGGCTATAAGGCCTTTTTAATTTATTTATTTAACAATTTATGTACACACTACAGAAAAAAAAAAAGAAATAGAAAATAGGTACAAAGGTGTTCCTCACTTCCAGTTCAACTAATCCCAATGCATTACTGCATGTGGCCAATCGAAAAGACTCGATTTAATTCCACAATTTTCTTATAAGCCTGTCGCATTGCCGTTTACTAGTGTTTGAAACCCACTGTCTATTTTGGCATGCCTCATAAACGTGAATTTCCCAGTTCCTGTTAAGTTACTAATAAACAAAATAATGAAATCTGTATTAAAAAGTTTCCACCAGCGCTTACTCATTTTCATCACTTTTAAGCAGTGATAGCAGGGGTTCTAAAATGGCCACTTTTGCAGAACATAATATGAATCACGTTAAAAATTTAAAATTCTTAAAATGTACTTTATGATTATGACAATAAAGTGCATTTTTAGAATATAACATTTTTAACGTGATTCATATTATGTTCTGCTAAAGCGGTAATATTAGGCCCGCAGATGTGACCGTCGAATTGCCAACTCAGAAGTCTCAAGTTCAAACCCAAGACACTATACTCTGTTTTTTTTCGGATATATGTGCGTACTCGTTCGGTGAAGGTAAACATTGTGAGGAAACCAGCACGTATGAGAGATATTTCTCGACGGCACTTAAAACCAAGTGCAGAGGCCCATGAGCGGCGTTAAAAACTGTGACACCAAGTTAGACGCTAACCACACGATAAAAGAAAGAACATCAGTGTCATTCCTGCTACCATTTACACCTACATCTCCAGTAACTACCAAGCGTACAGCCAGCCTTATTTACCTTTCAACTTCCATTCAGTCAACATTCCTGCAAACGTACACCGCCACTCAAGACTCCCTTCACACGCCGACCAAGGCCAACTATTGTCCTAATGATTACTTATCTTAGGTATCTGCTCGACATTGCACGACTCTGTTGCAAGTCTTTTACAGATCATTTAGTATTACAACATCGATTTAACTGCACGTTTTTGGGATTAGAGCGGTGAATAATAGATTTATAATCGCTGGTTTAAATACGATTGATCTTTAAATAAATACCTGATTCTTCCGACTGAGATCAATAGTCAGGCAACCAGTCTTACCAAGGGGTTTCGTATCACCCAGTACTAACTGGGTTGTGGAGGTCAGATAGGCAGTCGCTCCATGTAAAATACTGGTATCCAGCTGCATTCGGTTAGACTGGAAGCCGACCCCAACATAGTTGGGAAAAGGCTAGGCAGATGATAATGACTTGCAACTGAGATCTTTCAAACTTCAACCTTCAGTTAGGTCAGCTTAAGGAAGAAAATTCTAGAAATTTCTCAGTGCATTTCTATCACCATTAATGTATATCTATCCGTTTCATTTCCAGTGGATAAGCTTTGTAATTGTGAATCGTATTAAGGCGACTACACGAGCTAAACGCGAGTTTTATAATTACTAAAAGTATATGATTCACTGCTATAAACAAGACCAGAAAAATATATGATATTCTTCAGGATATATGCTAGCATGATACTGTTTTGAAAACATAATACAATTAATTTGGCTCGATGAAAAGAAATCACGAACTTACCTCTAAAAATATCTTTCAAACAATAGAAAACATACTAATATGCATGCGATCATTCTGATTTTTTGGCAAATAATTCTAAAAGCAATATATTAGCATGATACTGTTTTAGTTTTTTAATCCAATCAATAGTTTTTTTGTAAATCGATCGAAACCACTCATTTCGCGCTATTTGGCCCGCAGTGGCTGACGTAACAACCACTTTGTAGTGCAAGCTGATTAGAACTTTATTCTAACAGCATTTCAAACGTTTGAATCACCACAAATAGAGTTGCTAATTTAGCTCGTCTAAGCGCCTTAAGTCAGTCACGAAACTGTTTTATACCTTCTTCAGTATACCTTGGTTCTACATAGTTCACTGACATTCGACCACTTATTTATCAACCTTATTTCTTAAAACATAAGGATGAAAAGAAGTAGACAGTCAGTGAACTCTGTAGTACATCTTACAGTTACAGATACAAATAGCCAAGTCCCGAAAGAAACGTCGACAGAACATAAGACGACCAGACGACCTATCAAACTTTACAGGAGAAACTCGGATACGGCAAAAGGCAACGGAGAAATACCTAAAAGGCCATTGAAAAGTTTTAACAGCCCTAATTCGTCTAATATTTCTTTAACAGTACAGTTTACTACACAAATATAACTTTTCCAAATCCATTAATATGTAATATCTCGACGAGCAAGTATTTTGACATACATTTATATTTATGTCACCGTAAAATTGTCAAACACGTTAGATTGTAAAATAACTACCATTCTTGAGACATACCGATTAATATAACCTAACCTTAAATATTCCCCTAAAAAGCGTAGTCGACGGACGTATTTCCGAGTGTAGGGTTATAAGGAACCTAACTAACCTAACGAGGGGGGGTGCCCCAAGTCCCGAGTATGGGGGCAGAGATACTTCCGTATGTTCAGTTGACAATATTTCGAGAGTTTACAATATCGCTAGAGAGATTACAATCTAACGTGTTTGACAATTTTACGGTGACATTTACATAGCAATCAGAACATTTTGACTTACTACATGATTACTTATAATATTATACCCATAATGCCTCTTTAGTCTAGTGGTCGCAATTGTGACAACTCAGCATGAGGTCCTGGGTTTCGATTCCCGTGTCGGGCAACTTGTTATTGGGTTTTTCCTTAGAAATTTCTCATCAGGTTCATGCTACGGAGTCTGGCTTTGAGTCCGGTTGATGGCAATAGGTTCTTCCCCTATTACATGGCACTTAAACAAAACTGGCGAAATGTGGGTATACTAATAGGTGCACTGATGAGATTGAGAACAGTTAAATGTGTAGTAAGAGTAATCTAGATTAAAAGCTCGTAGCGCTCTTGTTACAGAACATTTTAGTATGCGAAGCGTTGACCAAGGCTACTTAAATAAATAACAAATCATAATTGGCTTTACCTTCATCTAATTTAACTTTGACGTTAAGCATGTTAATAAATAATCGTCTGTTACCAACAAATCCTCTTAGCAAGCCATGTTGTTAGGGATACAATTAATTTTGTAAAGCTCAAGTTCTAGAACAAAGGCATAACTTTGACCTTTGCCATTAGAGTCTTGACGTCAGTAATTATAATTTATTCCCTAAAATGGCACGTTTTTTATTTACTTACGAAGCTGCGAATGTCTCCTCTTGAAAATAAACAAATCGCAACTCACGGACTGTGATCATTACTCAAAAACTTACGACCAACATTTCTCTTTGATATTCATCTCTGCTTTTGTATGGCACCGCTATTGTTTTCATTCAACACTCCGTGCGATGGTAGCGGTGTGAATTATAAGCGTCGCAGTAGCTAGAACTAGGTAGCATTTTAAATAAAGAACCCCGTAAGGGTTTGTACTGCGCATGCGTTAAGTCGAGCAACCCTCACGTTTCCAATATGGCGCCGACCGCCACAAGTTAAGCACGCGTTCGCTATTTACAATACATTCTAATTAGATATTGCATCTATGACTTAAAAAAATAAATAGTAAATATTTAAATTCACAGTGCGTTTAGTTTTCAAAAAAAGAATGCTTTGGTGAAATTCTGTTGTGGTGTTTTTGGTGACGCAGTGCGATCAGATGTGTTTGATCACGTTAAAAGTGTAGTAGGACGTTTATCGTAGTTCAACGCTGTTATGTTGGGCCAATGCGTCAGTTAATGGAGCCAATTTCCTTGCATATTAATTAGCTTAGTTAAAGGAAGACCAATGATTATTTATAGCAAGTTACCTGTGTAAAAGATAAATTATTAGAATCATTAGATGTGAAGTTGTTAAAAGTATTAAAACTCGACAAAGACAAAAAACTGTAACATAATTCCCGCGCTCAAAACTCGCGTGTTCCAAAAAACAAAAAGCTTCTAATTTCAAAATTTTCGCGGGTTTTCCACGAAGTGACGAACATCAGTCAAGCTGCGTCGCTCGAAGGTATCGCCCGCGGCTCTGCTGCTGGGTACAAGGCCAGTCTCTGGACTGGTCGAGCCAGTGAGGAGTCCTGAAGAACCAGCTTTGGACGTTGCTCAAGACAAAGCTTACTGGGGCAGCGTCGCTACGGCTATGACGAGTAATTAATTTTTTAAACAGAATTTTAATGTTTTTTTTTATTTAGGTTAATTTTCCAAGGTATTTTTTTATGCGTAAGAACGAGCAACGTAAAAGGGGTACGTACCTTATTAATGTAGGCCATGCATGACTATGCCTAACAGCTGATGCTCAGGTGACCCACTTTTATATGGCGCTCTTCAACACTCACCAGCCTCTCAATTTGTTATCATCCGGAATTTTCCATTTCCCGATTAAGACTCGTCTGTGACCTAGAACCATTAGGCTCGCTAAAACGTGAACGTCTATTAGGAAGTGCTATCTATCAATTACCTTTAGTTTGAAGTTCGCTCCAACTTGGCCATTGTAGCCACAAATCATATCAATATTTTGATTTCTTTGTACTCGCGTATAACTTGGTTTTAAGATTCGTAAAATATTTTTATATTTACCATTCTTTATTAAATAAGCCAAGCATGAATGATACTCTTACGGCCGAATACTGAAACGTCACTCAAAATTTAAGTAACACTTATATTTAACAGATACTCAAAAATGACGTTTGGCCATACAAAATTGTAAGTTTAGGAGCTTCTCAAATGTTAAGCAGCTCTTACATTTTGAGTGACGTTTCAGTATTCGGGGGTTAGCCTTCCATTTGAAGTAAAATTGCGTTTCCATTCACTTAACATGTGCATTTATTAGTTTTTATGTGAAATACGCACTGACTCATACAGCCATACGTTTCCTGGCAACTGCGATGAAAACTTATTATGAACGTATCCTCTTTGCAGGGTCGTTCCACAGTTGAACGTTTTCGAATGCAGTTTGAAATTGGAATTTGACGCCATTATTAAAAAAAGAAAAACTTTGCGTTGTTTCTTGTAGTTCACATGCCACAACCACAAGTATACTTTGAAAACTTGATACCGGTACCTAATAAAGATTTGAAAAGCGTTTAGGGCACAAAAACTTTGCCAAAAAATGACAGAAAACATCCAAATTTCTTTTGAATAGTTATTCATCTGAAAATAGGAAGCTCGGTACTGTATTATAAAAACAATTTCATAATTTTACTTCATAGCAGTTATGAAATATATCCTGGGGCAGACTTGTAAATTTGATTTAAAAACTTCGGTTTGACAGTTTCGAGTTTCTTATGAATTTTATAAACGTTTACGATATTTCTCAAGAAAATCAGAACGGTTTAACTTCGAAACGAATCAAAAAGCGTAAAATGTTCATAACTTAACCTACAAATTAAGGTAGGTAAAGACAATGACGTAAGATGAGCGAGAAATGAGACTATGACCATATTTTTGAGCTTCAATGGTTATCCAAGACGTTTATGCTGTCGAAAAGATGGTGGCTTATGCTGATACCTAATCATAATCAGCTACCGAAAAATATAACATTAAATAAATTCCTTATTATTCCTTATACTTGCCTTTCTGTGTCTGGAATATTGCAAACTAATTCCATTTGAATAAAAGCGGAATAACATGAACCTAACTTAAGACGCCTGCGGAGCATGCGTATTTCATACAAACGTAATACCAAAATAATTTGTAAATTAAACATATTCCTAAGGTAGTGTGTATTTATTTCGATTGAATTACAGAATATGTAGGTTCCCAAATATATATTTTGATTAGATACTCATTTTAAAAAGAGTTATAAGAAAAATAAGTTTTCTATAGAAATTTTAAATTCCCCATATCTCGTCTTTGTATCACTGTCCTCTCAAAAAATACATTTGGGAACATAGATATTCTGTAATCCAATCGAAATAAATACACACTACCTTAAGAATATGTTTGATTTTCATATTATTTTGGTATTACGTTTGTATGAAAAACGCATGCTCCGCCGGCCCCTTAACGTTAGAACAATTTATGAGTTAATCTGAATTAATACTGCTTGTAACTGACAACGCTGAATGCTAAACCACATTAAGCGTTGTCAGACTATATTGTTCTTGCTGCTCAACTGCTGAGCCTGAATAAACTCCTCTGTAGTCGAAAGTTTTACTATATAGCTACCTATTTTGCATTATAAAATACGTAGGTACGATAGCTTACCTACATACGAGTACTTTATACACTTCCAAATTGAACTTATGTTCTGTTGGCATAAATCAGAAATTCAAGTATACTTAGGTTCTGCCACTTTTAAATTAAGAATGCAACAGTTTGCTCTCAAAGAACAAGTACAACGAAGTTAGCTACGAGAACTTGAACACTTTTCTGATGTTTAAGTTAGCTGTGGAAAGTATTATCGTCCTGGCAACCCTAACTTAACAACCCCTTTATTATTAATGCACAATTAAAGCCTCAACCCTACCTTTGTTGGCTTTAAGATGATTTTTGACGAAAAATAAAAATTATAAATTCAGTTCCCATGGCCAATTATACGGAGACATAGGTACTTGGATTAAGAGCGGTAAACGGTAATCAATTTAGCGTGAATTTTAAGTAGGACGGACGTAACACTTTCATAGGGCAATTAGTTATGAGCATTTCGAATTTAGTGTCGTTTTTGAGTTCATCATCTGCTTAGCCTTTTTCCAACTATGTTGGGGTCGGCTTCCAGTCTAACCGGATAAATAAATAAAAATCGCTGGACATTACACACAGCGCCATCTAGTGCCACACTAAGCTAGGCTTGTGATGCAGCTGAATACCAGTATTTTACATGGAGCGACTGCCTATCTGACCTCCACAACCCAGTTAGTACTGGGTAATACGATACCACTCGATAAGACTTGGTTGTCAGACTTTTTGGGCCACTGACTACCGTAACAACTACCAAAGATGGACAAATGACAGCCGGGACCAACAGCTTAACGTACTTTCCGAGGCACGGAGGAAACCCGGTATGTAAGGGTGGTCACCTATCCATAGACCAACCTAGATAAGCACGGCTCAACCTAAAGATCGGCCCGAGCGGCTGTTATCATTTAGTGACGACCGTTCAGCGGGTTCGATAAATGATAATTGGAGTTGGAATTAAAACGTATCATTAAACTGTCGTTGTCTTAAAATTGTTAATCCTGAGAGCCTGGGTTTTAAATCGCTTTCAAAACATTTTGTATCTCGACGATTTTAAACGAGATCGGTAGCTTTTAACGGTCAGTCTCGTACATTTTAGACGTTTTGTTCATCGTAGCTTGCAAAGACCTTGCCTGAATTGATTCTGTGATTAAAAAAAAAAGTGTTCTGAAATCGAATGTTGCTGTTGCACATTTTTTTTTTGTGGTGTATCTGAAAATTTGAACTGTAAAGGCATGAATTTTATTACAAACTGTTCATAAACCAATACGTATTTGAGAAAAATCGATAACTTTCTCCACCACATAAGGAAACTTCCTAGATTTAATAGGTACATTGAATACATACTTTAAATCCGGATATTGGCCATCAAAACCGCCAGCAGTACTCAACTTGTTCCCTTTGCGTCAAATGTCAAGGTTCGCGCGCTTTTGCGTCACTCATCCCGCCATTTTCTATTAGTAGCTGAAGCCTGTTAATGAAATGCGTATTTCAATTATACATAGCTTTCATTGACGTGGCTTTAGGTACAGATGACTAGTAAATGTTAATCTTTATGATTTGAAGTAACCTGGGTAATCATTGAACGGATATAATTATAGTTATTATGTTCCGTTTCTGTTGTCGTATTAAAAAGGCTTTCTAGATAGTAATATTAGTAGCCAGCAGTATACAGGGTGTAAACCACCTCATCACGAAGCCGTCAACCAAGCATTCTGTACATCAAACTAAGTAACTTTACGCAAAAATTATTGCTGGGAAATAACTTTTTTTGGGGTCAAAAATCACGTTTTGGGTACTTATAACAATGTAACGCACTCAAAACATTGTGCTGATGGATGGATTGAATAGTACGGGGTTTGTGGAGGTAGGTATTTAAAGTAAAAAAAATGCAATAAAAACTTGTAAGTATTTAAAAAAAAAGTTGTCGAAAATTTGGAACTTTGACTCCCAATATCTCCGTAACTAGAAGGTTCCCAGGTATGGTGTAGAACAAAAAAATTATCGCAATGACGGGGAGAACAAATGCCTTTCGGCTTCGTTAAGAGGTGTTTTACACCCTATATTTCTGAAGTGAAAACTTTTTTAGTCGCGTTGATTACTTTTTGTGCGAACAAAAGTCGTGTGACCGTCATCTAACGCTTCGTAGCACTCGTAGCCGATCCGCTACGACGTAGCACCACTTGGGCAGGCTTGGGGCACAACGCGTAGCAGAAATAGATTACTCAGTTTTCACTTCTATGGGCAATCTCCAAAGATTGTCCCATATGTGTTTTTTTTTTTAAGTTACTTGGCAGATGATTTCTTTTAAATTCTGTTCCATTTTTGAATTTATTCGTTAAGAGTGGCTATTCGGACATAGTGAAATAGGCTCTAAGTATAAGAAAATACTTACTCAAACAATCACATATTTCTTCGAAAAGTTGTCAAGAGGTTATAAAGGCTATGAAAAACAAAGAAAAGCAAATGGCACAAAGAACAATAAATGAAGACTTATTATTAAAAAATGCTTTCAAAAACCATGTTATGACATAATTCCCTTCGTTACAACACAAATATGTTTAATTTAACCAAAAATATTCAGTCCGTACTTTTTTACCTTTAACCTTTCCCCAACGAGATTTGTTACAATATGATGTTGATTTATGACATGGGTTACATTTAATACGTAACAACATTGTACCTATATAAAATCTCAGAATCTTTGTAACCTTTCCTGGTAATTTGAAAAGCCTACGCTTCAATCTTGTTTCAGTTTAAATAAATATCCTTTTACCATATTATATTAATCAAAATTGTATGCTGGGTGGTATGGACTCCGAAGCTAAAACGGTTACTCAGTACATCATTCTGAAGCCCGTCGATAATTAAAAAAAAAACATCTGTAATAACTTCATCTGTCTAACTATCTTGGTTCATGAGATACAGCCATGGAGTCCTAGTAATAGGGTCCCGCTTTTACTCTTTGGGTATGGAACCTCAGAAAACAATTGTTCACCTTGTAAACCTTGTATAAAGTATCTTGAACACGTCTAAGTATAATATAAATAGACATGACGACACTATCAAAAGATTACAAATCTATTTAGTCCGTCAGTCAGATTGTTGAAAAATAATAGACACGTATTTTTTGTTTTTGTAAATCAATGAAATAACACGCATAAAAACTCGGGAGTGGGGGCTCGTGACGTTAGAACTAGCAAAAAATTATACCAAGGCGTGACGTATTGAGAATTTTAAAAGCGTCGTATCTTCGTCAATTTTAATTTATGTAACAAAAGAAAAAATACGGGTCAAATATTTGTTGATAATCTCACTGATGGACTAATTATTGTTTTCTTGTAGTGTACCCTATTAGACTGTGAACATCTTAAGCACATCATAGACTAAGCTTGACATAAAACTTTAAAGCATTTTGAAGTATATCAAGAGTGAAGAGTCTACGATGCTTTGTATGTAACCTCGGCTTAAATTCTAACTGAAAACTACGTGTGAGACTTTTCGTGCATCTTTGTGAGCGACTAAAAGATTCCACAAAATATGAGTTTCCAACCAAGCGTGAAAATGCCGTGAAAAGTCTGTACTCCTAGGACAAGCTTTTCACAGGATATTCACCGTTCGTAAAGTTCGTAATACATACCTAGTTTAGATACAAATGCTTTTGATATTTTATATGCCTAAATGGACCACATTAGTAAAAAATGCAACTTTACAATGATTAATAAAACTTCATAATTGTTGTACCTACCATGTAATATTACAATACTATTTTATAATTTGTGTTCACTTCAAATTAGATAACATTGCTTGTTTCTGTGATTTGCCGACACAACGCAAAATCAAAATCAATCAAAATCAAAGCATTTATTTCAAGTAGGCCAGTTACAGGCACTTTTGAATTGTCGAAACAAAAATGAACATTTAATGTAGCTACAGTCCCAGTCACAAGACATAAAAACTGTGAAAGTACTGTAGTTGCCCATTCCCTAGCGTAGATCTCTATGGAGAAGAACGGGCAAGAAACTCCATGGACACTCTTTTAAATCAAAATATTGTTACAAAATCTTGGTTACATCAATCATGTTGAGATGGTATATTATGTGAGAACAATGTAGCAAGATTTGCACGATAAAAGTGTCCATAGCAAAACAAAAACAAAATACAACCCAAAAACAAAATAATTAATTCAAATAAACCATGGCGACTAAGACATGACCAGTCACAACTGACAGCGCCCGTTCACGAACATGACGCATGGATCAGCACCATTCAGCTCAACCATTTTGAAGGGAACTAAATGGTCCGACACACGCGCCACCATCAGCGAGACATTTGAGTGAGCATGACATACTCATAACCGCCAGGGCACATTCAAGTCAAAAAATAAATAAAATAAAAACGTAGGTTTCCAGCGAATGATAGCATTCTAGTACATAGCACTCACACAATATGGAATATGAGGTTATATAATACTAAAGATATTGAATTTATACAATGCAAAGATAGTTGTACAATCTTCAGCAGCTCCAACAACACAAATTAGCGCTATCCCTTTATGCGCCCCTGTCCTTGTGGAGCAGGACCGGCATTGACCCAAGCATTTTTATCAGCGATATAATCGTCCAATTTGTAATATGCTTGCTTACACAGTGTGCGTTTAATGCATGTTTTAAATTTGGTTTCATTTAGTTCGAGAATGCTTTGTGGAATTTTATTATAGCATTTCAAACAGTACCCCATGAAAGACGAGTCTACTTTAGCGAGTCTGAAGCCTGGCTGAACTAATTGGTCTCTATTTCTAGTACTGTAATTGTGTCTGTCACCTCTTTTACCAAAAAGATGCAGATTTTTCCTGACATACATTATGTTTTCATAGATGTATTGACAATATACAGTCATGATGTTAATTTCCTTAAACAGTTCCCTTAGAGAATCGCGCCTACGAAGATTGTATATGGCTCTGACGGCTCTTTTCTGCAGAATAAATATAGACTCAATATCAGCAGCCCGTCCCCACAGCAAAATGCCGTAAGACATTATGCTATGGAAGTAACTAAAATAGACTAGTCTAGCGGTATCTACATCAGTGAATTGACGGATTTTCCTAATGGCATATGCTGCTGAACTTAAGCGCCCCGCAAGAGATGTTAAGTGAGAACCCCATTGAAGCCTTGAATCAAGCGTAAGCCCCAGGAAAACAGTTTTATCTACGAATTCGAGTTTCTCTTTATTCAATATTATCTCACAATCACTACTTTTAACATTCGGTAAAGCAAATCTTATGCATTTAGTTTTTTTTTCATTTAATACCAAATTGTTTGCTGTGAACCAATTATGGACTTCAAGTAAGGCATTATTCACGTCATCTAGATTTTGGGCTCGTCTATTTATCTTAAAAATTAAGGAAGTGTCATCGGCAAATAATACCATATTTTGAGGTTGGTTTTTCAGTAAATAGGGTAGATCATTTATATATACTAAAAAGAGGAAAGGACCCAATATTGAGCCTTGCGGAACCCCCATTTTTACTTTCAAGCCCTGTGAATTAACACCATTTATTTGAACATATTGCAGTCTATCACTTAAATAAGATTTTACCAAACTAAGTGCAAGTTTACCTAGTCCGTAATGCTCAAGTTTCAAAAGCAATGTGTCGTGATTTACACAATCAAATGCTTTGGAGAGGTCACAAAATATTCCTACAGCGTCTTGGGACTCTTCCCACGCCATGAATATGTGCTTTAATAAGGTTACACCGGCGTCAGTTGTACAACGTCCCTTGGTGAAGCCATACTGTTGATCGTGTAAGATTCCGTTGGTGTTGAAATGATTGAGCATCTGATTAAGCATTACCTTTTCGAACACCTTACTAAAAACTGGCAACACGGATACAGGTCTATAATTATTAGTATCTTTACTATCCCCGGATTTGAAAAGCGGTATGACTTTACTGTATTTCATTAAATCAGGGAAAACTCCTTGGTCTACGCACAAATTAAAAATTAAAGCTAAGTATGGAGCTATAGTCTCAAGTATGGAAGTACAAACTTTGATAGACATTCCCCATAGATCTTCGGTCAGTTTGATTTTTATTTGCCGGAAAGCTTTAATAACTGTCATCGGGTTTATGTGTTTAAATTTAAATTCAGCCTGGCATCCAGATACATTCGCTTTCAATAAACCGATTGAGACTTCAGAAGAGGAATTTAGAGCCTCCGTAGTTTTTAACGGTATATCGGTAAAGAAATTTACAAATTCCTGAGCTACTTCCTGATTAGAGCTTTTAGGACCACATACTGTATCTAATGTATAGCTAGTATTACGTACTATCTTCCTGTTAGTCTCGCTATTTATGACTTTCCAAACTGTCTTAATTTTATTTTCTGCTGTTTTAATCTTGTTGCTAATGTGCAGGGCTTTGGCAATCTTGCAAGAATTTCTAAAAATTTTTGAATACTTAGCAACATAGTTGTTAAAAGTTTCAGTGTTTACATAAGGCTTAAGGCCATAAAGCTCAAATAGTGTTTCCCTACTTTTTCTGATACCTCTAGTTGCCCAATCACTAAATATAAATTTAGGGCAAATGCTTTTGGTCTTCTTTTCAAAAGTTTTATTGAATTCAGTGTGAACAATTGAAAAGAAATGATCATAGAATTGATTTATATTAATATTGTCATGGCTCATAACACTTAACTTGTTCTGTAGGGAAATATTGTACCTATTTAATTTACTAGAAGTTATAGGTCTAAATTTAATATCAACTTTTTGCAATGGTGTATTACACCTGAAAGTTACAGTTTGTCCGCTATGGTCAGACGGCAGACTATTTACTACGGCTCTATCTAAGTATTCACAATCGCGTCTTCTGAATCCCTAGCAAAAGCCGTCGGAAAACACCATAGAAATATAAAAACAGAAAACACGTTAACGTTGGTCCCGGTTCTTAATTGTAGGTCTTTGACAGTCATTACAGGTAGTCAGTGGGCGGCCGCCGAAATTCTGACAAACAGTCTTACCAAAGTTATTCGTAGTACCCTATACCAACTGTCTTGTGAAGGTCAGATAGGTAGTCTTGGCATGTCAAATACTGGTATTCAGCTGCATCCGGTAAGACTGAAAGTCGACATAGTTGGGAAAAGGCCAGGCAGAAGAGTGAAATTAACAGTTTCTTGCTCTTTAGTTTCCTCTTCCAACTTTGATAATAATCTTGTACTTTTTTTCATATTTTTTATTTTTTAATTTAGCTTCCTGCACTTTTTAATATGAAAACCTATTGCTTTAAAAGTAGGTCATATAGGCAGGTGAATTGCAGCGGGAGGGCCCTGGTGACTTGTAATACAGGTTTCTATAGAGACCTACTTCAAGCACCAGTCTCTCACAAAGTTATTCCTTGCTCGTGCTCCACTGTACCCTTAGCATTAAGTAACTTGTGTAGAGAAAATAAATCTATATTTTATTATTATTATTTTATTATTTATTATAATGCCTCCCTTAAGACACAACTAAAACAAAATCACCTCTTTACCCACACTTGCGGTCACTATCAAAACGCAGTTAAACTTTTAATACTCTTAACGGCTAGTTAAGTAACAAATAACCGGTTAATTGCCACCGCAGTTTCCAGTCGTAGATTGGAGTTAACGCTTTACGCTATGCGGCGCAATTACTTTTAGTTAACATCAATCAATGTTGCCGCGGTTAACTTTATCAATTCAGTATCGTGTACAGAGTTTAGTAATAACGTTTGAGATCAATTTATGCTAATTGATGGCCGGTTGTTTCCGTTTTAGTGAATATATGTATAGCTATACCGTGCAATTAACGAATGATGTATAGTTTTAATCTAAAACGGATTATTGCCGCAGTGTGTCTATCAGGTTTTCCCAGGACAGGTGCAGAAATATGCTTCTTATTTCCTTAGAAAAAAAAAACGAGGTAATGTACCACAGTAAGTTTGAGTCTAACCTCTTCCCTGCCTACATAGTGCCCCAATTAGCAAGTAGGTTTAAATGTAGGGCCACTGTAGGCCCTTCTTATTGCATTGAAATATGAGTAATGAATAACAGGGACGACAAAAAAATCTAATTAGGTCCATGTTCACCGAAAAGATAACAGCCTGATTAGCTAAAAACAGCTGTCACTGTGACATATTACCATACAAAAATGTGTTTTAAACAGCTGTTTTAGATAATCAGACTGTCATCTTTTTGGTGAACATGGACCTTAGTCCGTCAGTTAGATTATAAAAAAAATATTTGACCCGTATTTTTTCTTTTGTTACGTAAATCAAAATAGGCTATGGTACGAGCATACTGACGTCATGAGCTCTCGGGAGTGTGGGGGACACTCCCGAGTTTTGATGCGTTTTATCTTTGTCAATATTCATTACTAAAACAAAAAATACGTGTTATTTTCCAATACTAAACTGACGGACTAAATAGGTTTGTATTTTTTGATACTGTCGTCAGTTTATTAGGTATTAATTTAAGTTTCACATAGTATTAGCTAGTGAAAACCGGAAAAAATACAATAACGTGCTGGCTGCAGCACCTATGAATAATCCGGTTTCCGATTACAAGCTCAAAGTATCAGTAAACTATTACTTCCGATTATTACAACACATCTTACCACATACCATAATAATATCACCATAATTTAATAAGTAGTTAGTGTACCTTTCCCGTTGAATAAAGTGTTGCAACAAACGAGTTAATTATTTGGTATAGGTAGTTTCGCAAAAGCTCCTTGAGCCTCTGTCTAAAGTGTCGCAGCTGCAGTAATGCTAAAAAAAAAACTGTGAAAAGAATATTAATGACACGAAATTGACAGTGAGACAGTGATTGATCTGATTCTGTTTTTTTTTTCACTTCTTATTGTCTTTCGTCAATGTTTGAAGGGAATCTTTCAAAAAATATTAAAAAGTCTAATATTTTTTAAAAGATTATGCGAAAAGTTGATTATATGTTTATTATGCTGTTATGATGCTGAATCTCAGTCACAAGCGTCCCGAATATGTTAACTAAATTCCCCGGAAAAGGATGAGGTTTCATTCTCATAAAAGCCACGCTTGGTAGGCTTTGATGGGCCATCGTGAGCCACGCGGTTTGTTGTTTATACATCTGATTTTATCTGGTACAGCACTCGCGATACAACTCTTTTTTGTGACTTTTGTTAGGGAAAAACTTACTTTGGCACACTGTATACAAAGTACTTTGTAGGTTAACCACGGTTTGGATTAATGATGGTTTTACCCAGCCGTGGGACAAGGAATTTAATATAGCCTAGCCTAGTATTAGTCTTTGAGAGACCGCTTCTGGTTTGTCAAGTTGTTTAATCACTTTAAAAGTTATACGACATTTAAACGTCGCGTCGTCCAAGGCAAATAAATAACAAGAATATCAACAAAACCGTCGTCATAAAGAATTTTCACTGAAGCTTCCGAAAGCCTTCCAAAAGTATCTTCTTAAAGAGACAACAACTATATTTTGTTTTTTTCTTTACTTGACAGCAGGTGAAAGTAAACCAAATTCGTACGTGTGTATACATTCGAGCAATAATTGCCCCGCTCAACACACAAATAGAGCAACGCTACACGTCATTAGTGGTGCAGTGGGGCGGAACTAACAATTTTGAAGGCGTCTTTTGTTTTTCTTTATGCTCAGTTACTTTTCTGGGCTAGATAGGTTTTAAAGTGATATCAAAAGTTGCTTCAAAGAAATTATATTTTAAGAAGAAATGGGACTGTGAAAACGTTAAAAGTTTTTCTTTTTTCGCAACATTTAAAAAATTTGCAGCAGCGTAATTTTTCAGTTCAATGACTTATAATTTTAATTGCTTTTTATACGCAACAATTTACAAAGCGTGCAATAAACATCGTTTTATAGTGTTCCATGCAATATGAAAATATGGTTAGCCATTTACTCCAGAACTTAACCCCTTTTCACTGAACTAAATTACACACTACAACTTTCAAGCAAATAAAACTCGCGTCTACCAAATTGCAGTATCGAGTTCAAAGCCAGCAATTTACATAATAATATACATGATATTTTATTTGCACACACACTCAAAATAATTTACGACGAAACATCAAATGCAAATGCTGGCCGAAAAGAATCGGCCATTTTGTTTTCGTCATTGGGAATTTATTGTTAAGCCGTGTTGCAGTGCGATCGTGGCCCGTAGCCGGTAGGTAGTACCCGTAGCCGTGGCAGATAGGTGGGTAGGTATGTATAGGTAGGTTCTCGTACCCGTGAGAAGCAATTACGACAGTTCATCAGGTGTGAGGTGTGCTAATGGCTTGTACTTGATTGAAACGAAAGGTCTGAGGTAGTTCAGAAGTCAATATCGTATGTTTACGACGAAGACTTCAAGCAAATTGTTTTACTGTAAAAAATAGCTCTGGCATATCATGCTGGGGAGTTTATTTCGACACTTCTTCTTCCCAGCTTGAACACTGGGAATTCTCATCCTTATTTGAATAAATTACTTTTGGTTTTTATCAGTATAAACCGTTAAATTTGTTTCGGTAACAATCCATTCGACTCCATGTGATGATTCCATGTTGCGTTCCGTTCCGTCCATCGTTGAAAACCATTTTTTAAGTTCTTCGTTTTGTAATCCATCACTTTCAGATTGACCTATATTCACCGATATCGTACCGACAACTAACAAATAAAATCCACACCATATTGCTGTAGTGTAGAGAGAAAAAAACAACATTGAAACCTTTCAACTGCAATCAGTAACGTAAACTTCAGTACTTTCACAATGAAAATACCTCCGCTCTTGCATCGCTGTCAAAGTCACAGTGAACTTAATGTCTGTAGCAATAAGGTAATTTTTAGATTGCTGTCACGGACGAGCTTGTCAAAATTATTATGATCTTTATTTTTCGGTAAAATAAGGTTGCGTTTGGACTGCAGCTGTCCAAGGCTTTGACATCGACGGTATTGTTTACAACTCCTTACAACAGTTTACTGAATAAAACTACGCGTTGCGAACATTCTCACGGTTGCTTTTTTATTGTGTGTAACACGCAGAAATATATCACAGCTACGGTGGTTGCATAACCAACCCTCAAACGCGAGCGGGTCGTAAAGACCATGCGAAAATGTATACCAAGAATAATATTATGAAGAAAGTCTCATTTGAAATTGGAACAGGTTTATGTTTCTTTTGTTTTATTTCGAGGTCTTATTTGAACTAAGAAATGTGTGAGGTTTGTTTATTACTACGGCGTGTTACCAAATCGATTGTATAAAATGTGAACCAATTTTTCAATCAAATGAACTTCTGATGTCTACTTACTTTATTAAAACACTCAAAAGTAACTTAAACTTAACATAATAATACTTATTCATTAATATTAATTCACTTAAAACCAACCTTGACGTACATTAATACATGTTTACATACGAACTCACATTTACCCGGTTTACATCGCGATATTTCACAGCCGGTGTGCGGTTATGAACCGTTTTTTCGTGTCGCCGATAAAGGGTCATTCCTAAACTGGGTTATGTTACGTAAACCACGAGTTTACGGGTTGATTGAACAAATTATAATGGTAAGATTTGTTGTGGAGGTGTAACGAAGCGTGTTTATTGGACGTTTGCGTATTTTGTATGGAGTTAATTTAATACGGTGGAATGTAAATAAATATGGCCTAATTAAATGTTATAGGTGTGTTTACATGAATAAACAGGGAACTTTAAGCAACCATTATTTTGGCTATCAAACTATGAAAGAGTTTTCAATAAAGTATAAGACACACACAAAATAAATTCAATTGAACTCATTTTTTCCACTTTCTGGAGCCCTGAAAGCCAGAAGGCGTCGCGGCAGACCTTTTTGATGGCGGGACGAGCTGGAGAAAACCAACGACCAGTGGTTTGCATTAGTCCCCATTACTTCAACTTGTCTTGACTTCTATACAGGATAGAAAACAAGCGGAAGTCATCGGGACAGGCCTTTACCCACCAGTGAGATGACCCACCAGTGAGATGACGTAGGAATAATGCGTACTTGCCTATTAGTTTTAGACGTCAAATAGCTCGGCTATTAGCTTTTAATTTAAACTCAGACATATGTGGTATGTCGCAGTTTTCTGTAAATAGTTCTACCGAAATTAGTAATTATACTAATTGTAATTATACACATTTTAGCTTAGATTTAAACTAGTAAATAAGACAACAGAAGGTAATAGTGACAATTTTGTTAAACCTGTCAACTTTAAGGTATCTTCTAGCTCTCAATCAACTATTTGTAAAAAAGGGGCTGAGCAGAATTCTTTGAAATTATTTCATCAGAATATTCAGGGATTTTCATCCAAACAATTAGAAATAGAATTGTTTTTAGAAAAAACCAAGTTTGATATTATTTGTTTTACCGAACATTGGATGAAAGATTATGAATCAATGCAAATAAATTATGATAACTACAACGTGGGAAGTTGCTTTAACCGAAAATCTAAGATGCGTGGGGGTTCATTAATCTTAGTTAAAAACTGTATTAAATCTAAGTCTCGGAATGATATAGTCGATCTATCGGTCGAACACAGCATTGAATTGTCTTGTGTTGAGCTTGATAAGCATATAATAGTGTGCGTTTACAGACCCCCTAATTACTTGAACTACTCTATCTTTGAGTCAGTAATGGAAGATGCTTTGGCAAAACTTGTAACTGGTAATAAACCAATAATTATCTGTGGTGACTTCAATGTTAATATCTTAGAAAATAATGTAAATAGCAGTAGATTTTTAAGTCTTTTTAAATCATTTAATTTGTCAAACGTGTTTTCAGAACCAACTAGAATTACTACAAATACTGCTACATGTATTGACAATGTTTTTTGTTGCTGCGACTACATACATAAATCCATCGTAAATTACCTTCCTTCTGATCACAGCGGTCAGACCGTTGCTTTCGCGTCCAATATACAATTGCAAAGAATTCAGATACAAACTAGACAAATGACACCAAGCAATTTAGACAAATTTAATAATAATTTAATTAAGAAGTTAAGTATACCGGGCCCTAATTTAGAGAAAATGAATTTTATGAAGAATTCTTTTCGGTTGTGCACACCGAGTTCAATAATACTTTAAAAAAGAAATCTAAAACCATTGGCCCTAAGTTTATTTTCAGTGACTGGGCAACACAGGGTATTAGGAAAAGTAGGGAACGGTTGTTTGAGCTGTACGGTCTTAAGCCTTATATCAACACAGAATCTTTTAATAAATATGTTGCTACTTACTCGAAAATTTTTAAAACCACTTGCAAGGTAGCCAAATCCTTATACATTAGCAACAAGATTAAATCAGCCGATAATAAAATAAAGACGGTTTGGAAAATAATCAACAGTGAAACAAATAGAAATAAAAAACAAAGTAATGACTTCACACTAGAGACCTCACGTGGCCTCGTCAGCTCCAACAGTGAAGTTGCTCAAGAATTTGTAAATTTCTTTACCAGCATCCCAATTAAAACTACAGAAACCTTAAATTCCTCTCCCTTACTCTCTATTGATTTATTGAAAGCGAACGTTTCAGCCTGTCCAAATGAATTTAAATTTCAGCATATTAACCCCATAACAGTCGTAAAAGCTTTTAAGCAAATCAAGATCAAATTAACCGAAGATCTATGGGGTTTGTCTATCAAAGCGTGTACCTCAATTATTGAGACTGTAGCACCGTATTTAGCCTTAATATTTAATTTGTGCGTGGATCAAGGGGTCTTTCCGGATCTTATGAAATTCAGTAAGGTAATACCGCTTTTTAAATCCGGGGACAGTAAGGACACTAATAACTATAGGCCCGTATCCGTGTTGCCGGTTTTCAGCACGGTGTTTGAAAAGATAATGCTCAATCAAATGCTTAACCATTTTAACATCAATAAAATATTACACGAGCAGCAGTATGGTTTCACCAAAGGTCGTTGTACAACTGACGCCGGTGTCACTTTATTAAAACACATATTTACTGCGTGGGAAGAGGCACAAGATGCCATAGGAATCTTCTGTGACCTTTCGAAGGCATTTGATTGCGTAAATCACGAAACCCTGATCTTGAAACTTGAGCATTACGGTTTAGGTAAACTTGCGCTCAGTTTAATAAAATCGTATTTGAGTGATAGACAGCAGCAGGTACAAATAAATGGCGTGAATTCAATGTGTTTAAAAGTAAAAATGGGTGTACCACAAGGTTCCATATTGGGTCCCTTCCTCTTTTTAGTTTATATAAATGACCTACCCCATTTATTTAACAACCACCCGCAAATGGTGTTGTTTGCTGATGATACTTCTTTAATATTTAGGATAAACAGACGTGCCACTAATCTTGACGACATAAATAACGCCTTACTGCAGGTCCATGATTGGTTTACCGCAAACAATTTAGTTCTAAATGGGAAAAAAACTAAGTGCATTAGATTTGCTCTACCAAATGTCAAAAGTAGTGATTGTGACATAGTATTGAATCAAGAGAAACTAGAATTTGTCGATAAAACGGTTTTCTTGGGAATCGCGCTCGATTCAAGGCTACAATGGGGCCCTCATTTAACATCTCTTGCAGGACGGCTGAGCTCAGCAGCATATGCTGTTAGAAAAATCCGTCAATTTACTGATGTCGATACCGCGAGGCTAGTCTATTATAGTTATTTTCACAGTATTATGTCATACGGTATTTTACTATGGGGACGGGCTGCAGACATCGAGTCTATATTTATTCTGCAAAAAAGAGCCGTCAGAGCCATATATGACTTACGTCGACGTGATTCTCTAAGAGAGCTGTTCAAGAAAATTAATATCATGACAGTACCTTGTCAATATATCTATGAAAACATCATGTACGTTAGGAAAAACCTGCATTTATTCAGTAAAAGAGGTGACAGACATCACTATAGTACTAGAAATAGGGATCAACTAGTTCAGCCAGGTTTCAGGCTTGCTAAAGTAGATTCAACTTTCATGGGGTACTGTTTAAAATGTTACAATAAAATCCCTCCCCACATTCTTCAACTGAATGAGACAAAGTTTAAATCTTGTATAAAACGCACACTATGTAGGCAAGCATATTATAAGTTGGGGGATTACATTGATGATAAAAATGCTTGGCTCAATGCTGGTCCTGCTCCACAACCATAGGGGCAAACCAATTGATTCCCAGTTTAGTTATTGTGGAAGCTGCAGAAGATTGTAAAAAAGATCCTTGCATTGTATAGATTCCATATATTAGTATTATATAACTTCATAGCGCATGTGTGAGTACTATGCACTGTAAAGCCACCATTTACATCTAGTTATTTTATTTTTTTTGACTTGAATAAGCCTTGGCGGCTGAGAGAATGTCATGCTCACTCAAATGTCTCGGTGATGGTGGCGGGTGTGTCGGGTCATTTAGTTCCCTTCAATATGGTTGAGCTGAATGGTGCTGATACATGCGTCATGTTCGTGAACGGGCGCTGTCAGTTGAGACTGGTCATCTCTTAGCTGCCACGGTTAATTTTAATTACTTTATTTTTATGATGTTGATTTAATCTTTTCTCTGGACGCTCTTAATGTGCACGTCTTTGTACATCGTTCTCACATATATGTTTAATCGCAACATGAATGATGTTACCAAGATTTTGTAACAATATTTTGATTTAAAAGAGTGTCCATGGAGTTTCTTGCCCGTTCTTCTCCATAGAGATCTACGCTAGGGAATGGGCAACTACAGTACTTTCTCAAGTTATTATGCCTTGTGTCTGTGACTGTAGCTTTGATTTTTCTTTGTATTTTTGACATTCAAAAGTGCCGTAATGGTCTAATTGAAATAAATGCTTTGAGTTTTGAGTTTTGAGTTTTGAGTTTTAATTTTATCAATAACTAGCCGACCCGACAGACGTTGTCCTGTCACGGCTGTCACCTACTACCTACCTACTACATTTTTTTTTCATAAGAACCTTCTCCTGACTATTACAAACACAACAAAAAAAGAAGTAGTGAAATCGGTCCAGCCGTTCACCAAGGGAAATAGGGATTCATTTTTACATAATAATATTGATTTTTTGAAATGAAAACTTCTTTAGACGCGTTGAGCTCTTTTTGAGTGAACAAAAATCATGGAGTTCGTGTGACCGTCACCTAACGCTTTACTTTACCTAGCGCCCTAACACACCTAGCGTTTTCAATTCTATCCGCAGTCCCCAAAGGGTTTTTTTTAGTTTCTTTCTTAGAGATCAGTTGACAACGTCAGTAAGCCCATGGAAGCATGTATTGTTCTGACTCTCATCATCATCTGCGTAGCCTTTTCCCAACTATGTTGGGGTCGGCTTCCAGTCTAACCGGATGCAGTTGAATACCAGTATTTTACATGGAGCGACTGCCTATCTGACCTCCACAACCCAGTTTATACTGGGTAATACGATACCACTTGGTAAGACTGCTGTCAGACTTTTGGGGCCACTGACTACCTGTAACGACTGTCAAAGATGGACAAATGACAGCCGGGACCAACGGCTTAACATGCTTTCCGAGGCACGGAGGAAACTCGGTATGTAAGGGTGGTCACCCATCCACAGACCAACCTAGGCAAGCATGGCTTAACCTAAAGATCGACCCGAGCGGCTGATATTATTTAGCCAGGAGCTCCGCCTCGTATTGTTCCGACTCTATCGTAGGAAAATCCTTGAAAAAGCTTTCAACTATGCTCTAAAGCTATACAGGTTTCTATAAAACACATTCTCTTAAAAATCTGTGGCTAAGATATACAAAGACTGACCTATATCTTTGCTTAAGCCGTAGTTGCTTTCTTAATAACGCCTATATTCGTTCATATTTTTTTGAATTGCGTGCTAAAGTTCATAGATATCTATTTGAACCTATAGCTCTGGTAAGCTCTCGAAATTACGTTTAGATCCCACGGGATTAAACGGAATATGAATATAATCCCAGCAAATTGTTTGCTTGGCGTATAGCTACAGATTTCATCCACAAGCAATGATAATATTTTATTTGGAAGCCGAACATTATTCTTGTAATACTGAGGTTACTATTCCATCAATTTGGCTCCATTTAGATTTGAAGAAACTTTGGTCAGATTTACGGTAAGCTGATCGATTGTGTAGTGCGTGGATTGATAAATGGATGATTCTGATTAGTGGATATTTGAATCCTTCGTCTTTTTCTGTTTTTGTTGGATTAATGACTTTTTTTTTCGACGACCCGAATGTCGTAATGGTAGTGACGCTGCCTTACGTTCTTAGGGTCCTGGGTTCGAATCCCGGTAGAAGCAAATGTTTGTGAGATGAGCATGGACATTTGTTTCCGAGTCATGGATGTTTATACATTTATTTTCGTTCTCCTCAATTGTTTTTTTTTGGTTCTCCTCAAATGATATTTATTTATTTTCGTTCTCCTCATTTGATTTGAGGTCTGCGCAGCATGTCTTCTACTTACATACTTTTGCATTAGTACGCATTATCCCAGCAGTCACCTCCTTTCTAGCCACATCATATCATATTGTAATATTAGTATTATTCAATAAAATATCAGCGTAATATTGGTATTTTATTCTTCATAGTCATTATCTCATACTCTGGATTGCTCTCTTCAGTGCTATAATTTTCTGTCGGCCTAGACAAATGACAATCGGTTTCTAACCATTTCATATTTCGACAACTTTCTTAAGGATTAACAAATAGCTTTTCGTTAGCTTATGTCAAAACATGACATACGCTAACGAATGTTTTGACTTTTACATTATCGTTGGCGCCGATATTATGTCACTTTGTCCTAGGCTCTCTCTGCTCAGTTCAGAATATTAGTTGAAATATATTCCCAACATACGCGTCCAGCTATATGATATACGCTATACATATGTCGCTGTCATGTCCTCGTTTCCCATCATTAATCTTGTGTCTAACACGGTTTTTGCCACGAGGTAAAATATCACCCTTCATTGATCCATATATCTTTGCAATCTGTCTTCTCAGGGTTATCTGAATATTTCCATTCAGCTTCAGCAATTCAGTTACATACAACTCACGTTTATGTGCAATCCCGCAATCCTTACAAAGGTACATCTTTTGCCTCGTTTATACATCTAGTCATAAGTATACGCACGCCGGTAGACAGTTCTATACACCTGAAACTGAAGAACATCATTAATCCCGGTGTCACACACATCTGTCTTGTTAATACAGCGTTTGGTCCATTGAAAACAAGTGAGTGGTAAACTGGAGAGTTTTGGCAGGCGAATTCAATATGGCCGTCGGGGATCTAACATGGCGGAATAGCCGCGCATTTTGATTTTATTGTGATGGCCGCAAACGTTTTGGGGCTCCAGTTTGTTTTTAACTTAACGCGTTATTGTAGCGATGTATTTACTGAACTCACTGAATAGAATAGAATTGAATGGAAAAAGTTTATTTGCATAACTTTACCATATTGTAAAACACTGAATGTAAAAGGTACGGCCGTATAATGTTTACGTTTTCCGACATTCTTTATGATCGTTTTAGGCAGTTAGGCATTATTTTAAATATTGAATATTCAAGCATTGTTATATTTAGTACTTACACAATGAAAATTTTCGTACATTGTTAAAAACTTTGATAACCAATTAACGGTTATGATTTCAAATGGTGCTTGCATTTTTGATCGATTAATCAAAAACTTTACACCATATTATCCCTGCTCGTTGTTTTCTGTTCGTTTCTAACATCATTTTCCCTTGTTACAGCTACAAGTGGTACCGGCAGCGGTCCAGGTGGGGGTGACTCGAGGCGCGGTGGTGACGTCACGCCACACGCGCAGCCCCAGAGGCGACTCATCAAAGTAGACTTTGATAATCTTGAGGTAAGGAACACTTTCCTTTAGAATATAAAATTCTTCCTGTTGGGGTCCAGGTTTTGCTCTGAGAGAGAAAATTGGACCAAAATCCATGTACTTTGACCCAGTGCGGCTTGATGTTGACGGACGTCACGCGCCTTTAGTTTTTATGTCTAGATGTCGTTCATAACCATCGCGTAGCTGAGGAAAGTGTTATTTGGATGGAAAATGAAAATTGAAAAGTATACATTTTTGACAAGATAGATATGTCACCGTAAAATTGTCAAGCAGGTTAGATTGTAATCTCTCTAGCGATATTGTAAACTCTCGAAATATTGTCAAACGAACATATTGCTTACAATAAAACGCATTATTATACGTGAAATGTATGCGATGGTAGTCAACTCACGCGGTGTGGAGGGAAGGAGGGGTCCCCCTTGCCCAATGGTACCACTCTCATGAAAAGATAATGTACCATTCCTGAGAAAGACCGATTAATATAACCTAACCTTAAAACACTTTATATTCCCCTAAAAAGCGTAGTCGACGAAAGCCCGAGTGCAGGGTTTAAAGGAACCTAACTAACCTAACGGGGGGGTGCCCCAAGTCCCGATCATGGGGGCAGAGATACTTCCGCATGTTCAGTTGACAATATTTCGAGAGTAAAATATCGCTAGAGAGATTACAATCTAACGTGTTTGACAATTTTACGGCGACAGATACATAAAAAACTGTTAGAGGTGTCTGAAGAGGTGACAAGTAATAGAGAAGTAAGTATGAAAGAAGACAATGCTCCGTTGACCACGAATTAATTGGGTTGAGGAAGGAGGGGCCAGCGGAGCATGCGAATTTCATACAAACGTAATACCAAAATAATTTGTAAATCAAACATATTCTTAAGGTAGTGTGGATTTATTTTGATTGTATTACAGAATATATAGGTTCCCAAACACATATTTTGAATGTACAGTCAGCAAAAAAGTTAGGTTTACAGGCTAGCAATCTTCTTACTACTATTAAGAATGGAAAAGGGTTATAATCAATCTGTTTGCAATTTCATCCAAATCCTTTCAGTAGTTTCTGCGTGAAAGTATAACAAAAATCGATCTTTACAGACTTTTACTTTTATAATAGTCGTAAGAAGATTGCTAGCCTGCATACCTAACTGTTTTGCTGACTGTACACTGATTTAAACAAGAGTTATGAGAAAAATAAATTTTCTATAGAAATTTTAAATTCCTCATATCTCGTCTTTATATCATTGTCCTTTCAAAATATTTATTTGGGAACATAGATATTCTATAATACAATCGAAATATACAGGGTGTAAACCACCTCATCACGAAGCCGTTAACCAAGCATTCTGTACATCAAACTAAGTAACTTTACGCAAAAATTATTGCTGGGAAACAACTTTTTTTTGGGGTGAAAAATCATGTTTTGTGGTACAACTCAATGTAACGCTCTCAAAACATTGTGCTGATGGAAGGATTCAATTGTACGGGGTGTGTTGAGGTACTTTTAGTAAAAAACTTACAATAAAAATTTGTATACAGGGTGAAATTGAATAGATGCGACAAATTTAAATATACAATAATACGTGTTGTCAAGAAAATGTATAAAATATCAAATGTAAAATTGTAATGAACGAAGGAAGGGTAGTGGGCGGCGCGCGGTCGCCGGGAAGGGATGTCAGCGCTGGCGCACATGCGAGGTTTGGCAACGTCGAGCGATACTTACATTAGAAACTAGGCTAAATTAGGTAAATGACCGCTATGAACGGGAATACCGATAATTCGTACTTAAATAAAGATAATAACATCAATGGACCTTTTGAAAACGATAATCGCGTAATTTTTTTTTAACGATTTAGATAGTAGAAAAAACAGTTTATAATTACTATGTTACTGTAACTGAAGCTCCCATTTCATTTTGTCGCATTAATTCAAATTCACCCTGTATAAAAAAAACTTGTCAAAAAGTAACTTTGACCCCCAATATCACCGTAATTAAAAGGTTCCCAGATATGGTGTAGAACAAAATTAAAAAAAAATATCAGAATGACGAGGAGAACAAGTGCCTTTCGGCTTCGTTAAGAGGTGTTTTACACCCTTTATTTATACCTACAAACTACCTTAAGAATATGTTTGACTTTATTTTCATGTTAAGAAAAAACGCTTTGGCACTTCCGGTCTAATAAAACGCCAAAAGTTATCACAGACCGCCAACTTTGAAACAGTTTCTAAAAATAACCTAAACTTGATTGCCATCCAACAAGAGCCGAAAACACTGACCATTAATTTTTTTAACAACCAAAGTTTAGCTCTTATTCATAAGCGGGAGCAAGAGCCTTCTCACATGAACAAGTAAATATATACTTAGGTGGTATATAGCACTCGAGAGAACGCCCCTGTTCTTGGCACCACGCCACACGGCCGAATAATTTCTGATATCTAGATTATGTTATAACTGTACCCCAATGGTTTGGGTCAGTGGTTAGATAAAAGAAATGCCGAGAAATGTTTGCAGGCGAGATTTTTCCTGGTATTTTCTGTAGTTTAATAGTTGGGAACTGCAGTTTTAAGTAAGTGCAGTTTTTTTAAGTAAGTACATATTTGTTTTCTGCTTCCATTTTAGTGTTCCGCACCCAAAGAGTACAACGGGACCCTAAATTACTTCCTACTGTCTCCTGACTCCTCTGTCTGTCTGTCTGTCATCAGGCTGTATCTCATGATCCGTGATAGCTAGATAGTTGACATTTTCACAGAAGATGTGTTTCTGTTGCCGTTAGAACAACAAATAATAAAATAAATATATAAATAGGTAGTTTTTTTTAACTATTTGTTTTCTCCTTCCATTTTAGTGTTCCGTACTCAAAGAGTAAAACGGGACCCTATTACTTCCTACTGTCTTCTGACTCCTCTGTCTGTCTGTCTGTCTGTCATCAGGCTGTATCTCATGATACGTGATAGCTAGACAGTTGAAATTTTCACAGAAGATGTGTTTCTGTTGCCGTTAGAACAACAAATAGAACCTTTCTGCGCCAGTCTGATGCGCACTTGGCCGGTTTTTTGACCTAAAATGACCCACTGACTCTTTTTCCTAGCCTGCTCAGTCTTACTCCTGGGAAAATGTCTCCCACCTCTCCATCCATTGTTAGAATAGAATAGAATAATCTTTATTTACGTGAAATATAGGTAGTACATTGAGGTGTTAAATACAAATAGGTTCCACATTTTACTATAAACCGCTTACTATAAATTCAGCATGCAAATATTGTTAAATTAAACTAAGCTTACAACGCATCTCCATTCTTTGTTAGCGAACCACATCTCCATCTTCATGCTTCTAGCTTTTGTTCTACTTTTATTCTTGAATAAACTTTGAAAGCATAATTTATTTCCTCTCTGGTAACTGTCTGTTCTTGATTTAAATTTCGCCAAAGTTAGCTAGAATTCATATCTTCAATTTCCTGTTAATTTAAACGAATCCAACGCTCTTCTAGTAACAACCTCGGATCCTAATAAGCATGAAATTGAAACCGAATTCTGGACTATTTTCTGGCAAAAAATCTATGAAGGCTCTTGCTATCTGGTCAGTGACACGTTTGTTAGCAAAAAATAAATGAGAAACGTAACTTCAACCATTGTGGGTAGGGTTGGAGGCCTCTAGTTATTATTTCTATAAAACATAACATCACGTTTTTAGTCTTTGAAGGGTTTCTCAGATGTATACCTAATAGTAAGTGAACCCACGATTTGCCAGTTATGTTTAGGTCCCACGTCAAAGGGAGCGAGTTTATTGCCATCAACCGGGCGTAGATCCTCCATGGCAGCTACTGAGAAACTCCTGATGGAAAAACCCAATAACACTTCGCCAGAACCGGAAATCGAACCCAGGACCTCATGCTCAGCAGTCGTACCCTCGACCTGACTAACCAGGCGGTCTATAATACTGCTACTAGATGATATGATGCCATCTAGCCGAGTTCGTCCACAGCAACTGCATTCGATGGCTTTCTAATGGTGCTGCTCTTTCATGTGCTCTCAAGTGGCTAGCATATCCAACTTTGGCCGAAAACTCCGAGCACAAAGTGGACATGTCGGAACACCATTGACAAAATTGAAGAGTATATATAGCTGTAGGTGGTCTAACTTTAAGGGCATCAGACCTTCTTCTCACTTCAAAGGCGTTGACCTGCCGATGCACACGATGTCTTCACTCGGGCCGATTGCACTCTCCACTGCTCTATGTGAAGGTATGAATACAAATGTTCTACAGTAAACCGCATATTGGTGGTCAGTAACAATTGACATTGACAGCAACTTTATGTCCAAGCATTAAAGGCTATTTTTGTAATGTAAGATTTAGTTTGATGTGCTATAATATGTATGAGCCAGTTGAAATTCATTGGCGCGTGAAATGAGTTCTGTTATGTCTTTGTAATTTAGCTGCCACTGTAACTACAAACTTGAGTCGAAACAAGATGGAAGACAAATGTGTACACTAATTAAGAGAACAAGCAATAAGTGTTTGAACAGAAATAATTAGAGTGAGTTGAATGTTTTCATTCTGTAAACACGTTTGTACGTGAGTGTGTTTTTTCAGGATAATTTATTATGAGATACAACATGTTATTATACCGAAATACTTATTCAAAGAATTAATTAACTTAATAAAGCTATTACTATCTCGGTTCATTTAATCATACCGAAAAAAATGTTCACATCCGGTCTCCCGGATCCGGAATCCGGATCCGGAAAATATGCTTTCTGATAAAGTTACTATAGAATTATTGTTCTTTGAATTTATACATATTGTTCCTTCCCACAGCTTTTACCTGTACCTACCAAAGGAACAAAGAAATTAAATCAATAAAACGCCCGTGTGGCTACTTAGGCAGAAGTCGTATATTTGGGTCACAGGCGAAACCATATTATATCATATTATATACTCCATAAATCCCATAGCACCCATAAGAAAGTGTGGCGTAGTACGTTTTATATAATAAATAGGTTTAATCCAAGGAGGTTTAGCCCCATGCATGTAAATAAAATAAACTAACAATCAATCAATCAATTTTTTATGTCAATGATATTTGTACGCCTTCGGGCATCATAGCGCGCTTGTAATCTTTTAAAACAACTATTTATTGTACCTATGTTAACAAATGATTAAATGACTTATGACTTATGCGAGTCGGACTCGCACTTGGTTTCCAAATAAAATAAAAGTACCTAACAGGCAATTATTTAAAGGCATTAGAGTCTATTTTTAGAACCCTACTTCACACTAGGTTAATCCTTGAATGCCTCTTAACTTGGGTTCAAAAGAAAAAAAATCCCGAAGCTGCCGCGCTGCACACAAGAAAAAGCTCCTTTTATAGTGCACCGCCGTTCTCGATAACATGCTCTTCGAACAATGCGAAGCTGTTGCAACGTGGGATCTTATATACGACCACAGCCACTTTTACGTGTCAACGGTCGCAACAAAGCCATGCCTTTCCTTTATCTAGCTTTGCTTTATCGGCAACATGTATAGCTCGAACGTAGTCAATGTGTTGCCGCACGATAAACATAACTATAGTACGGAAATAGGAGTTATTTTAGTGAGTATTCGTAAAGTAAGTAAATGTCATTAGCTGCATTGTTTTCACGGTGAGGAGGTCGTAGAATATGAAACAGGCTAGGCAAAACCAGAATGGTATAGTCACATCAACTAGTCGACAACGTAACAAATGGGAGAAGGAAAATCTTTGCAGGGAAAAGAGGTGTTTTACCCAATATTTAATAATAATAAAATAAATTCATTTATTTCAGGTAAATAACACCCATTGCCAAATAAAAATTAACATCAAATAAAGAATTATATAAAATCAAAACTCAATCAGCTAGAATTAAATTAAAACAAAAACATGATTAAATCAAATAAATCAGATAAAATCCAGAATCTAAGCCAATAAATTAGAATTAAATTAAATCAAAACAAATTGAATAAAACGAAGTCAAAATAAAAACATAATTAAACCTTCTCTCCGACACTGGGACAGCAACATGTAAAGAAAGAAAGAAAGAAAAAATGTTTATTTGACGTCAGTACATTCTGTCTGTTCTGCTGGAAAAATGCCGGATGAAGGGGCAATCCATTCTTTCTGCAACGATCGCCAGTACAATGTTGGGGCCCGTACCCTACGCACCAAGGACGCGGCGCGTTTGCACATGGTCGCGCGAAAGCAATCGGTACGCGCCTCAGCGAACATACCCGAGGCGCTGCAGTATCGGAGTAGCTCCATCATTGCCCTGAACGCGTTATTGTACTGGACCAATATTTAACAGGAGCGACTGCTTTCTGATCTCCACAACCCAGTTAGTACTGGGTAATAATACGATAACTCTTGGTCATTCCAGTACAAACACAAAACTAAGACATTGAAATATCCATTGTATGATTTATAGATACTGTGATATGTGCTGGGTTTAGAAGAACGCAACGAAAACTAAATGACGATCCAAATTGCAAAAGTATCTTCAATCGAATACAATGCAAAGAGAACTATGAGCATTGAGTGCATGCAATTTATCTTGTTCTTCAAACCTCGTCACGATAGTTTCGACAATAGCACAGAGACGTCGTCAAATGCAGTTAAAGATATATTGGGCGTTTTTGTATGCTATATATATTTTTGTTGCTGATTATATGGACTTAACTAATTGGCCTCTTAATTGAGTTTTTGCATGGCTCGATTGGCTAACAAAGCTTAGTTAGGGTAATCTCGCACGGAAGAAATTGAATGGTCTTCTTCAAGGGAGGCAATGTAAGAGAAAAATAAAAGTATAGAACTGAGAGTCTCATAAGTACCACTTATTCATTTCTTTCGGCCATCTTTGCGAGCAACCGCTATGTTTTATTTTATCCCATCTAGCAAGGAAAGTAAGTAAGCTCATGCAAATCATATACCATACAAGTATATCTAGGTTGCTTTCCTTTTCTATGAAACCTGCCATCTTAGTCGTATTACTTTTGAAATATTACTCATTAAAGTCTCCAACGCAGATGTTGGAACAGATAAATAGCAAAAACTAAGCAGTAGCACTTGTTTAGGTTCAGAATCACGCTAAAGTGAACTTTGTTGATGACAATGTAGAACATATGATGGTATGAACATACGTGGTGATGCCACTGATACACCATTTTGTTTTAATAGTAGTAATTTGAACATCGCGTAATCAGATAATGTCTATAAAGCCAATATGAAAGATTAGGGAACGCCCTGACACAGCGATGAAAATCAACCTTGGCAGTAACCATAACGCGAAAAAGGAAGCAGCAAATTACTAATAAAGAATTCATAAACTTGGGTTCAGGTAAAGATGATAGAGAGACGAGACGCGTGAAACGTGTTCATTTGGTTCAAGCTGGGCACACTGAGTTTCACAACATTTCTAGGTGTGTATGTTTCTCTATATCCGCTGTCTCCACGCTAATTACCACCTAACTGTACCAGAAATTGTATCCTTTAAGCGTGTACACTTGTGCAAACTAGTCTCACAAGGCTTCTGTGCCCTACTTCAAAGAGTAACGGGACTTACAGCCATAACTTGTAAAGCTCTAGGTTACTTTTTGTATATCCAAGGTAACTGCTTTGAATAGTCTTAGAGTCCGCTTTGAATTTTACATAAGTTAATCATAAATTTTGAATGACGTTTTATGCTTATCTTACGTCCTCTAGACTTGATCAAGGTTTAATTTGGATTAAGCACTCAAAGGCTTATTATTGTGAGTTAGCTAAGTACTTGATCTACTGTCTCACCAGTGTAGATTTATGGAACAGCAAAAGCTCAGTTCGAATAAGTAACCTTGCTACAAATGTCGCGCCAGAAGTTTGTATGCAGAATTGCAGAACTACAAATCGAAGGTAGACTGCCCAAGGCGCCTTTGTACAATTTTTACTTGTGCATAGAGTTTAAATAAATAATAAATACATTTTTGAAATTCGTGTTTTAAAGAAGTGAAATGGCCCCATGATCCATTTCAGTAAAAACTAGTAGCAGTAACCTGCGCCAGTTATAAATGGATCAAAAAGAATAATATTTAATTTCGAACCATGTAGAGACAAAGCTACACTTTTCCGCAATATTTAAAAACCAAAATTTTCCAAAATTAACAAAATTCATACCGTAAACTTTATGCACATCGATCACGACGTGGCTAAAAAGTACTATTTTAATCAAATCACCGCCCCATAGTACTGCGAAGTTTGGCAACGTTCCATTTCATTGTGTTCTCGTTGAAATTGAATTTATGTGTGTACACGAACCCTCTGTCTATACATGTTATGTAAGTGTATGTACATAATAATTTGTTTAATGAACGACGTTCCTTACTACATTAGTCCATTTGAATGTCAAAGGTGATTCTGAAATTACCTTTTTTGGTCCTACGTTAATCTGCTTTATTTTTACACTGTGTCGCAGGTAAAAGCGTCTTGTTTATTTTGATACTCTGGTGAGCTTATACAGGGTTTTTTTGTTCTGCAGTATGGCATTGAAGGCTTAGATTAGATGTTGTATTTATAGCTGTGTAGTAGAGGTTCCCTTTGAGTGATCACTGCAAGGTGAGCAGCATCGTCTTTGACGTGGTGTCTTCTTCAGTTATTTTTTACGCCTAATAAAACAAGGGTTGTTTTTCCGTCTACAGCGCTGTGTTTAATTATAGGCTCTACTTTGGGGTAGGTAGATACTAATTCTTGGTGCCAGACGAAGCTAGGACCATCTTGAATGGTTCCTAAATATCTAATTGTTAACACAATAAGAAAATATCCACTAATAAACACGTTCATACTAGAACCGCTACCACAATTTATCTAACTACTTGAAGAAACCTAAGAACCTTTCAAGTAGTTTTCTATTCTACCGACTACATCTTCACTACGGTTGAAAACTAAACAATATGTTCCTTCCTACAAACTTTACCTTTAGCGACACATTACAACCTATACAGCTCATCGTAGTTCTAAGTTACCGTCCGTAACTTTCCCTTCAAGTAATATTTTGATGGGTAATACCTGCCTGCCTGTGTATCTGTTGTAACTTGCATTCACATTATGCAATGCATCGGATGCATCGGTGCATGACTGCGTGCCCTCTGACATTCCTCGCTTTCTTTCACGATGAAAAGGTCCGTGATGTCAGTTTCTGTATTGTTATTTCGCTTACCTTTATTCACAATGAAAGCATGGGTCAAGTCGTGTGTTTTGTTGGGAAAATCTTCGAAATCTTTGGTTGTATCTGCAATGTTTTCTGCAATTTTCTATGACGCTTAGCTTCACTACTTCAATCTCTTCTATGAAGAATAGACATATTCGTAATAATATTGCTTTGATTTCTTTTCATATGTTGAACGTTCTTTTGTTAAGTTTTGAAATTGCGCTGTAGAATTTCTGGAATCTGTCATTTTGTCTTTCTTTTATTCCGTTTCTACAATGTTTATACTACGCGTTACATTTGAATGGAAACATACTCAGTTCAAAATTGTAGCAGCAAAAATTCGGACTTCATTTCGCTTATGAATATTAGAGCCTACTATACCTTTTAAGTAAAAAGGTGCAATGAGACCTCTAAACATTTAGTATGCATTGGTTTTCTTTCAAAGTTTTTTATCAAGAAAACTTCGGTCCCATGGGTTCTTGGTCTGTGCCTGTGAGCGTAGAAAGTGTCATTTAGCTGTCGTTCGCACTGTTATCAAGTTTACGATAAATGGCGTCATTTCCACCCTTATCCCGTTGACATAACGACGTCTTCCCCGACGATTAGAGTAAGTATGCCCTAGGGAGGTATGCTTGGTTTATGAGGCAATGCTTTCGCTTCTTGAAGAAAATTTTTTGGAACGAAGTTCCTTATCGCGCGTTGTGAAAGGGGGCCAGACGGAAAAAATTCTTACGAAAAGTTGTCACGACACTTTTTGACAAGCTAGTTTTCTTTTTAATATATTACAGTAACTAGGAGTTGTAGGTTGTATACATTTGATGTTAGACCTTCTTTGTAACCATTTTTTATCAACTTATGCAATGGGGAGGAACGTTAAAAGCTAATTGTAGATGGCGCCACCATAGCTGGTCTCAATCTGACCAATGAGGTTAAGGTATTTTAAAATATGAAATGACATTCCTTGGTTTTTAACCAATGACGATGCTTGGAACCAGCTATGCTAGCGCCATTAGTTCCACAGTGTGCATCCCCATTATAATTATTTATGTATTTTATTTTTCCGCTTGTTGTCGGCGCGAGGACCAAACGCAGACTGAATGTTCAGGCTGGGCTTCCCATCACGATGAAATTATGTTGGCACCGATGAAAAAATTCAGTTTTTTCGTCATGGGTGTCGTTTTCGTGGTTTTAGGGGTCGCTGATAATAAAAAAGAGGTCAAAATGAAAATCAAAGATGGCGCCGACGAAAAATTTCGGTTTTTTCTTCATGGGTGTCGTTTTCGTGGTTTTTGGGGTCGCTGATAATGAAAATGAGGTCAAAATGAAAATCCAAGATGGCGCCGATGAAAAATTTCAGTTTTTTCGTCATGGGTGTCGTTTTCGTGTTTTTTGGGGTCGCTGATAATAAAAAAGAGGTCAAAATAAAAATCAAAGATGGCACCGACGAAAAATTTCGGTTTTCTCTTCATGGGTGTCGTTTTCGTGGTTTTTGGGGTCGCTGATACTGAAAATGAGGTCAAAATGATAATCCAAGATGGCGCCGATGAAAAATTTCATTTTTTTTTTGTCATGGGTGTCGTTTTCGTGGTTATAGGGGTCGCTGATAATAAAAAAGAGGTCAAAATGAAAATCAAATATGGCGCCGACGAAAAATTTCGGTTTTCTCTTCATGGGTGTCGTTTTCGTGGTTTTTGGGGTCGCTGATGATGAAAATGAGGTCAAAATGATAATCCAAGATGGCGCCGATGAAAAATTTCATTTTTTTCGTCATGGGTGTCGTTTTCGTGGTTATAGGGGTCGCTGATGATAAAAAAGAGGTCAAAATGAAAATCAAATATGGCGCCGACGAAAAATTTCGGTTTTCTCTTCATGGGTGTCGTTTTCGTGGTTTTTGGGGTCGCTGATAATAAAAAAGAGGTCAAAATGAAAATCAAAGATGGCGCCGACGAAAAATTTCGGTTTTCTCTTCATGGGTGTCGTTTTCGTGGTTTTTGGGGTCGCTGATGATGAAAATGAGGATCCAAGATGGCGCCGATGAAATATTGAAGTTCCTTACCGCGCGTTGTGAAAGGGGGCTAGACGGAAAAAAATCTTACGAAAAGTTGGCACGACACTTTTTGCTATAGTAAGCTATTGTAAGCTGTGCGGCGTCGCATGTTTCTCTGTCTGTCTCTCTCTCTCTTATAGCAAGCCAGAACTGCGTTCCATCCGGGTGTCCCTTGACACCTCTCAAGTTTTTTTATTCTAAAATCGCCAGAAAATTTAGGTCGGCACGCCATCAGTCAATCAGAAATCCTCTCTATTTGATTTATGTTCTAAGCTAGTGTGGCAAAATAATAGGTACCTATACGAGGTCATTTTCGACATCTACAACCGTATCCTGATGTTCTTGTTTCAGAACCGGTCCTTTCATAAACCAGTAATGCTTTGGGTCCAAGAATAGAAAAAAATACTTTTTCTTCGAATGATTTTCATTATTCCAAGTCAAAGTATTTTACATCTAAAATCCGACTTTCGATTGACACAAGCGAAGCAACTGATATATTATTGATCATTCAATCCAAGTGCATGAATAACAAAGCTAGCGAGAGAATTGCCACTAAAGCTTGTAAAATATTCTGTAAGGTTAATACTATTCATAGATTTCTACAGTATTGAAGTATTCTGATCAGTCTATGCGTATAATAAATTGTACCGAGCTATGTCAATTTATAAAGAAACAAAATGATGGATCATATTGAAGATATTTGTATCTCCGATCGGTCTTTTCTTTACTACAGGTGAAGATGGCATGGATGGATTATGGTGACCCTTTTTTTCTTGAGGGGGAAAGAATACCGTTAGCTTACCCATAGTCTGTCGAACTCGGTGATTATTTTAATATTATATGTCGGCGTTGAGTCGTTCAAAGGCAACTGAATATTTAAAAAGTAGATTTTACGCGAAAATATTGGCCCTTTCATTTGCGCAATCCAAAATATAATATGGCAAACTGGTTTTTCCATTTGATACCTGCTCAATTTACATAATATAAACATTTAGTTACTACCTAATTACTTTATTTCTAACAGCTGGTGGATTCGTAACTAATCGTGTTATTTACGGTGTTAATTGAAAACAATCATGAGAACACGCCAGTGGAATCTCGCTGTTTTGTTCACATCTGCATAAATTCGTCACGGCATTCATCGTTCGTTAGCTTAATTACAATATTAAATTATAACAAGGAAGCACCTTTTGGTAGACTGGAATGACAGATGTAACAGCTGAAAATAACGAAAACCCTTCTTCTATTTTTAACCTTCCTTTATGTTTTTGATGGGGTAAAAACATTAGAGGTTGTTGAAAAGATGTCGTTTTGGGAGACTGTCATTTTTTGTCACTACTGTTAACTTTAGCCCAAAATAGGTTATTTTTGTTAATCTATAGGTATGTACATTATTAACCATTCTTTTTTTTTCCAGGACGATGAAGACGAGGATGACACAGAAACTTGTGCAAGTCCAGAAGTATGCGCGCCCCAACCCTTTCCAAGGCATACGGCGCCACAGCAGCAAACTCCCAAACCTTGGAAGAGAACCGGTAAGCAACAACCAACTTTAACATTCTCGAAATAAGTAAAATTTTTGAAGTGTGTGTGCCAATTGAGCCAGCCCCAAAAAAATCCCGTTCGAACTTTAAAATTTGTCTCTAGCATTTGTTTTTTTAAACGCACTCCTTGGCAATGACTTTGTGATTGACATTCGTGACGTCACACAGAGGAGACGCCTCCCCGAGCTCCGCCGCGCACACGCATCTCCCACGACGAGTATCACCAGTTCTGCGACGAAACCCTCGAATGTATGCAGCATGTCTTAAAAGCATGTCAACGTACCACGCTTTTTCCTTTGCAAATGTCCGTTCGCTTCGCAAAATCATCTATCATTGTTTTTTTCAGTTCAGTGGTGTTGCGGACAGTAACGAATCGAATACTGCGATTTTCTGATGTCCCTTTTCGTCTTTTTAAACTTTAAGTGCTCTTTTCTTTATCAGACTTATTAGCTCATTAATACATGTTCTATCTTTTTCATTAACTTTGTTGTAATCAGTGTTATAAGTATTCTGTTTCATTAGAATTTCGATGTTGACTTTAAAAAAATAGCTTCATCTAGGATTTAGGATAGATTTAGTTCACGTATCTCTGTATTTTATAACTCGACTAAATTCACTGTTAAAAGATTTTTTTTTTATTTTTATACACGTTTTTTACTAATTTTGTAACCACTATTATCATTGTATTACTTATTGGTGTTAGATGTTTTTAAATAAATGTTTATTCTTTCCTTTCCCAGTCGAACTTATTATTTCATCTCTTAGTAGTTACCTACTTTTATTTGTTCAATATCTTTATACATCTTCAATTTACTAGTCTCGTCGTAACTCTCGATAATAATAATTTAAATTGAATATCAAAGGACAAGAAACTTTGCCCCTATATCATTACAGCTCCCTTTACCCTCATCTTCTTAGTCACAATCAATAATGGTCCTTCTGCCCGCAGCATACGATCTGGCGACGCAGTGTCCGTCACGGCGGGCGTCCATGCGACGTCACACCGTCACGCACGCTGTCTGCCCACCCACCGATGGAGCTCATTCATTGCCACATTCAAGGTAAGTCATGGTCCTTGGAGGCTTGATAGTTTATCTACAGTTCTCCACTACGACATAGCCATAAGGAATACGCTGGTTACAGAGAGAGACAGTTGCCTCTGAATTGTTGTAGGTACTCAATATTATTTCCTACATGCATCAGAATCACTTTATTATGTTTTGTTTCGAACTACTTCAGAATTTGTTTGCATGCCAAGACACGAGCTAAAATACAGTTGCTTCGTCTGGCATAAAAAATAAATCGCTGTGCTAGAAAGTTGGCACTCGAGGTCTTATGTCAGGAGGTCAAGATTCAATATTTCTAGGTTTTAAAAATATGGCCGGTGTTTTTAATTTTTTATCTTTTTGATGAACAATATCGATAAAATCATTGACGTGAGCTTTGTAGTTTACCGTTCTTACTTCAAATGCGAATCTGATGATTTCTTGACCTGTCTCCCCTAATTCTCTGTTATGGTGCAGTCAAACCGACCATCGGTCTCCGGCGGACTGGCTGCTGACATCGGACTTAGAAAGATGTTTTGGTACATCTGTCAAACTGTGGTGTATGGTCCGATCAGTTTGCTGGCCGAAGTATCAGTCAGTGTCAGGTGTCGGTTCTTCCATAACACGTCCGTCCCTGTTTGGCCGAAACTATATTTCCCCTGTCTTTCGTTTTCTAAACAGCCATTTTCCCCACAGGCCAGGATCTCGAGCGTCATGCGCCGGCGCCGCCTCTCTAGCGAGTAGCGACGCGGACGCACCGATCGGAGAACTGTCCTGGTCGCGATCTAGTCTGCAGGACGAGCTCATCAAGTCGGTTAGTGGCAGCCCCAACAATGGCTCGCATGTGAGTAGAACGTAGCTTAGATGGTGGAGGAATCTTGGGACTTTGGGGTTGAAGGACCAGGACAGGTACTTTGGAGGCTCTTTTGGGGATCGAAGACTGGACTAATAAGTATTGCGTCACTGTTTTCGTTGGTTCTTGTTTGAATAAAAGATTAGCGCGTTTGAAACTGATGCCCGTTTGCACAGACACTAGGACAAGTTCAAATTCCAACTGTAAAATCATGTTTAGGTATTCATTTGGTTGTGGGACTAAACCGACCCAATTTTTGGCTAGGCCAACAGTGAGGCAATACTTTTTAGCTAAACGTGTAATACCAATGATAAGAATTTCTAGAAGTGTGCTTGATCAAAATTATACAATAGAATTTATTCTATTGACTCCGGAACCGATTTCGGTTACGAATATTGGCGAAATCATGCAGAAAATTGCTTGGTGTGTCCAAAGAATTGCCAGATGTAGACTCTAGTGTTTAGTAAATGCTATCTTGTTGCACACAATGCATGTAAAATACTGTGACTAAATGTTAGCGGTTTTTTGAAAATAGCACAAAATTAGCAATCGTCACTGTGCACGGATCTACGTAGCTTTAGTTGTGAATACAGCTTTGTGAATTTGGTATACAAAGGTTTTTTTGACGTAAATTGCTCCTCATCGTATAAAACCGTATCTAGGTACCTACTAAAGTAAATATTGACCTACTTTCAAAATTACAAACATGTTCTAACTACACTGAAAATAAATTGTAACATTTTCAGAAACGTAAAGTTTATGTACTTAAATAAAATAATTGAAATTGACGCATTTATAGGTAGGTACTTGGTTCATAAAACATATTTTCAATACAAATATAATCAAGTAGCTTATATAGGTTACATCGTATTACATAAATGCTTGCTCTAAGAATATCGTAACGAATCTTATTTATTCATCCACATTATGTACCTACTACCGAGTTCAATGACAGTCTGCTACTTTTTACCCTTATGCCCAATGTTACTAAGGTTGAAAATTGGCCGGGCCTTCACTGTATCTACCTATTTGCAATTGTGTTTCAGGTTTCTAAAGTAATCGACACTTTCCGACAAAGACATTAATTTGAAGGTCATTGTTAAACATGATACTACATAATTTGTTTCCCTAAACAAAAATTACCCACATAATATACCTATACTTCTTTCATCACATGCCTTTGTATACTAAATTCTCCAAGAACAATAAAAAACTTCAGAGAATTTGAAAGGTTCTTTTTTAATTTCCAGAAACAATGGCAAGAAGCCATAATGTCTGACGACCGGTTGTCTCTAACCCTGGAAGAGATTGTCCACATCAGGTCCGTGCTGACGAAGGCTGAGCTAGAAGTACTGCCCGTCGAGGGCAGGGTCAAGGAAGACGTTGAGAAGAGAAGAGTAAGTCATTTTGAAGCTACTTAGGTACTTGAATGACTACTATCACTTTCGTCTCGACTAACGAGGCAGAGGCCCTACTCCCTATCGCTTCGTCCGTATATTCGGATCTATCCGTCTCTCTCGCGCACGTCTGCAGATGAGTGCGAGTGAAAAGGACGTATAGATCCGAATATACGGACGAAGCGTTAGAGAGTAGGGCCTCAGAGACAGACAGTAAACTGCTGATCATGAGGTCCTGGGTTTGATTCCCAGGTCGGGCAAAGTGTTATTGGATTTTTCATCAGGAATTTCTTAGTACCAGCCAAGTCTCGAATTGGCATGACGACAATATCAAAAAATTGCAAATCTATTTAGTACCTACGTCAGTTAAAGTATTGGAAAATAATGGATACCTATGTTGTTTGTTTTTGTAAATCAATGAATATTGACAAAGATAAAGCGCATCTAAACTCGGGAGTGGCTCGTGACGTCAGAACTCATCACAAATGATGCCAAGTTGTGACGTATTAAGAATTTTAAAAGAGTCGTATCTTCATCAATTTTTGTTTTATGTAACAAAAGAAATAATACGGGTCAAATATTTTTTGGTAATCTAACTGACGGACTAATTACTGTTTTTTTTTGTCGTCTCCCCTATTGTGCTCGGTTGATGGCAATAGGCTCGCTAGCTCCCTATTATAGTACTAATGGGTACACCTCTGTTTAACCCTTTGGGAACTGCAGGCGTGATGTTATGTTACTTTACTGTTTGTGTTTATAAGTAGAATAAACGATGTGCATAATTGGCTCATCTTGACTGATATTCAGCTTTTTTCATTTATTCAATGACTGAAGTGTTATTAGGTTGGAGTTGGTAAGTACCTATGTATATTATGTAGGCACTGTGGATTCTAAAGTAGCCAGTTCTGCTGTTTTTTAGTGCTCTTTTAATATTCACAGTTAAGTAGTCAGAATTAATATTTTCCCTTTTTATTTTCCAGGTATGCTTCCTGTGTTTGAAAACCAGATTCGGCATTTTTGGTCCTTGGGGCCAGAAGTGCAAACTTTGTAAAAAGACTGTCTGTCAAAAGTGTTGTTCAAAGGTAAGCTTGGCTTTGGCTTGACTTACTATTTGTACTAAAAAAATATTTAATTTACATTCATCAGCATTTATCAGCAATTTTATGTAGTTTCTCAAAACAATACTGTAACAACCAAACAATTTGAACTAATGATTAATTTACAAAAGTCTTCGTCGATTTAAAAAGTCGTTATGACAATTATGTAATGTTAATGTTTTGTTAATTATAACAATCAAAGCTCAAGAAAATTCGAGTAACTTTTAACATTTAGTTAAGGTTCACACAGTCTTCTTCTCCTTTGTGTTGCTTGTACGACATACTTCAGATTCTATTGTGTGATGAGCATGGACATTTTTGTTTCCGAGTCATGGATATGTATAATAAGTAGATATGTATTTACAAACAAAAAAAAGTATCTAGGTACGTAATTATCAACTATCTGGGCCCTGTTTAATAAACGTTACAAATTATAATTTGTGATTGTATTTTACAAGTTTTAAATCTAAAGTACAAGTTTCTGTTTAATAAAAATTACAAATAAGTACTTAACAAATTTACCATGGTTGAAAACTGTCAAAATTGTTATTTTTTTTCTGCAATTTTACATTTTCTCTTTACAGGTGACAATTATTGTAAGGTTTATTAAACAACACTTGTCATACAACTTTACAAATATGTCACTTGTTTACAAAATTGTCAGAATATAACATTAATTAAACAGGGCCCTGGTATCCACGACACAAGCCTCGTTGCTTAGTGTGGCACTAGATGGCACTGTGTAATGTCCAGCGATAAATATTTATTAAAAAATCACACGAGTAACTTATGAACAATTTGTTCTAGATGCGTATCCCGACGGAACACTTCGCGCACGTGCCCGTCGTGCTCCTGAGTCCGTCGCTGCTGCCCTCCCCGGAGGACGAGGCGCACTCCTCCTTCCCCAGGAGTCTCATGTCCAGGCTCGTGTCTCCTGAGTACTCGGTGAGTTGTAACGGTCAAGAAAAGCCGACCTTCTTACGCGAGGCACAGCTATAGGAAGACACTTTAAAAATTCGCGGATCAATTACGTAACACACTCGCCTGCCCAATACTTTTGCCAATTCAACAACAGTCATTGCGTCATTAATATTAAGGCGAATTTTCTTTACAGAAGAAGCAATAGATTTTCTTCAAAACCCTTTAGATTGTGACTTAAAAGTATGATATAGAATTCGGGCGTTGGGTTAGTTACAACCAGTGATTTATGATTATGTTGCATTGTGAGACATGGGCTTAATACATTTAACGATTATTCCTCAACAGCTATTTTCCTACTGGCCGAATTGCATGTGACTAAAAGAGTAATGAATAAGAAAATTATAAATGTTTATGGAACGAGAAAAAGGTGAAGACCAAAGAAAGGATGAATGAATTGTATGAGGAATGAAGCAAAAAGGAGTCAATGATAGCGTGACGATTGACAGGGGAGAATAGAAGGAAAAAACGTGTTGCACCGAATAAGGGCAGGAAGATTATGATGATGACCTATTTTTCTTTTGGCTAAGAACATGCAATCCTAGGTATATCGAGCCAAACTCCGGAACAACAAAACCTATCCCTACACATCACATTATACGATTACATTTCCCGTAACACGATCTGTAGTGAGCGTTAATGCCGTGCGGTATACCGCAAATTGTACCGACACGGCCGAATAGGCGAGCGTTGTCGATCATCAAGTATAGTGTGGTAACTTGTTCCGTTGTTGTTACAATAATGTATGTGATAATATTGTCTCTATGTTTTTGCAAAAAGAGAGTCTAAGGTCTGGATACAATTGAGGAGGAACCTGGGACACTATGAGCTACCAAAAATGAAAAAAAGTGTTTAGTGGTTGTTACATTGTCGGTTGATTTTCATAATTTTCTGAACTATCTGTAACTTATTGGTGAGGCACCTCAGATAGGTCAAGTGCGTAGTACTCGCAAACGGCGTGCTTGTATGACTAGGTGTATGAACGTGGATGAGGCAAAAGGAGTAAGTAAGGATCGTAGCAGGTGGTGTTCTGAGGTTTCTGCATACTCCATGAGAAAAGTTGTGAGTCTGTGTATGTAACTGCATTATTACTATAGCCTTCTTTCCCATCATCGTTTGCCTTTCACGATATTAATACGAGTATGGAGGCTACGCACTTGTTCGGGGGTGCGGCAGTTTTTGTTGAACCATAAAGGTCGTTGAGTTTTTTGGAACTATTAATCTACGGCTTTTCTGAACTTATATCAATTTTTGCATCCATCTGTCTGAGCCAAACCGACCTGAACTTGCGTACCTACACCACCCTATATATACACCAAGTAACTTATAAATTTTCTCAACAGAGCATGGTGGAGAACAGCGTGGGCAGCGCGCCGAGCAGTCCCGCGGCCGCTCGGCGCGCCACCTCGAGCGCGGCGGGGGGGGCGGGGGGGGCGGGGCACGGCGGTACCGCGGCGCACAGCGCGCCCGGCTCGCGCGGCGGCTCGGCGCTCGGCTTCTCCGACCAGCTGTCTGTCCCGCCGCACAGCATGTCGCGCAGTGTGGAAGGCCCGCAGGCTATGTCGCTTGTGAATACGCCGCCTTCAACCTTAGATCGCAGGTTTGTTTTTCATTTTGTCACAGTAGGTACCACTTCTATCTCAGCTTTCTCCGCTTCTTCTAGAACATCTCGACTCCTCAATTATTCTTCTACACTCATTGAGATTCCTCAATCTTCTCCACTCCTTCTCTAGCTAGTGCTAGAGGTTGTAGGATGTAGTAAAAGTGAACACTATCACTTTTACTATCATTTTCATCTTCGTTTACCTTACTCAATCCCAAAGTATCCTCCTCTATTTCCCTCACCTTTCTCCACTCAGTCATTAGGATAAAACCAACTACTTCCAATTTCCTTTTATTTTGAACTAACCATTAGTAAACATGGCAAAATATTAAAAAAATATTAACACCTGATTCCTCTGATTCTGATTCTGGCTCAACTTATCAACCCATTTTTCTCCTTCCAGAGCGAGGTACGGTCGCAGCACGACGGGCGTGACGGCAGCGGAGCGTCTACGCGGCGTGCAAATGGCGGTCTGCCACGACTGTAAGGCGATGGTCCTACAGATCATCAAGTCGTCGCGCGCCTCCCGCTCCGCGTCCCGCGACCGCGCACTGCGGCACCTCACCCTCGACCTCGCGCCGGTGTACACCGCCGACTGTTAGTGCACGCGGCATGCAGGCAGGCGGAGACTGTGAGGGCTACCATGATGCAGTGGCCGGCCATGAGTGTACTCTGGACCTAGCTATGAGTGTTCCTACCCTACAACACGGTGCATTAGATTCCTCAGATCTATTGGTGGTTTTGTCGTGCACTCATCTCGCAAAATTGGTGTGTAAGAAATAATCGGTTTACAGAACTTTTACTTATATAGTGATCGATTACAAGTGAATCCAAAAAACTCAAGTGCACTCACGAGACAATTCCGGCCGAATGCTAGCCACATCACAGTACGCCATTTTACTGGTGTGTTCATTAAATAGATGGCTGTCTATCGCGTTTACCACACAGTACGGCTGTTTTCCCAGTGGAGATACATAAGTTGAGCTGAACGTATTTCTACTGCGACGCAACATAGAACAAATTGGAAGGACCGTCAAACCTTCGCCTTTATGAAGCTGACATAACTAATTGTATAGTGTGTTATTTTTCCCTTATTTACTATGTTATTTTATTTTTCATTACCTCACTAACATTGCAATCAATTATTATGATATGTTATATTTTTTAATTGAAGTATTAATATGAATCTTTCAATGCCGGTTGGTAAAATTTTTGTTAGCCCTACTAATCCAATAATCTCTATGTTTTATTTTCATTTTGTTATTATTTAATAGAGCAGGTTTTCTATGAATTCCCAGTTCAGTTCAATATGTATTTTGAAAATTAATAATTCTTTATTCTGTACTTTACCTAGATTCTATGAAATATGTAAAATTAGTTTCCATCATGTAAATACTCAATGACATTAAAAAATTAATATTTAATAAAATATCATTTATCAGGGAATAAAGTCTTTACTGACATTCCGAATAAATTGATCGAAGTTGACACATATTTATTGAAATCGTCACTTATGGTTCAAAAATCGAGCTTCCAAGGTTGTGTAGTTGTCTATGTTGTGTTTCGTATGTGGACCATACATTTTGTTAACACAAAATGAACTTTGACAATACCTACTCTATGACCTTTGACAGACGTTACTACCACTATTTTCTTTCTCGCACAAAATCATAATTATTAAAAAGTCATTAAATTATTAAAAATATTTATCCTACATTATCAGAGATACTCATAGTACTTATATCTATACATATTGAATAATAAAAATAATGTTATATTCCAGAAATTTACTAAATAAATATTTTGTCACTTAATAATAGATATATTTTTCTCCAAATGATAGAATGTTTTACCTAATATGTCTACAATTTCGATGTGAAATTAAAAGTAATTGTGTGTTCAAAAATATTATAATGTACTATGAATGTTGTTGTATAAAGCGAAATTATATTGAATACTTACATGTTATAAAAATCTCTTAGAATCTGTGTTATAAATCAAACATTTTTGAAGCATGAAATCTTTTGTAAGGTCAAATTGTAGAAAATTACCAAATTTGTTAACTAAGATGATATAAACTTTCCGTATAAATGTCAAAATTCTGGTTATTCGGCAAAATTTTCTACAAATTGGCGTCAAAAATCGTACTCCTGTTAACCCTGACCACTCAATTTCCAAGACTAAAGTCGGATTCACACGAATAATTGATTGAGAAGTATTTGACATTTATGTCTACAGTAAATTGTTTACAAATTATTTGGATATTTCTGTAAACTATTTGAATTAAATCATTTTATAGACATTGATGTAAAATCTATATTTATGAAGATCCGACATGAAATTGATTGCTTTAAAATACTTATTATGTGTGACATTCAGAGCAATTGTGTTATCAATAATTTAAGTTTTCTGTGCCATACCAATCGAGATGAGTAATTTTATCAGTGACGAATTATTGCATGTGCGTTTAGTCGCAAGCATGTCACGACTATTTTGTGTAAATCCTACGTGCCTACCTATGAGTACAGATCAAGACCATTTTGTTTAAAGTTAAGTTTTTGGTTCATCATTATACAAAAAAACACAAAACAACAAAAAAAAAACAATGAAATATTTAAATTTCCTTTACAACCGGTTGCGTGCTTTTGATAAAACTGTTGTTTTTCTTATGAAGAATGTAGATTTGAATTTTATTTTTGTCAGTTCTTCAGTAATTCGTGATTTAAAAATTACGTTTGACAGTTCAGTCGACAGTATGCAACCAGCTGATTAAGTCCGATTGTTTGTGATGAGATGTATGATTGTGTAAGCGTTGGTTACTTCATTCATATTCATACAAGCCAAGATCTCTAGTGGGTAGTGGTAAAGCCATAGTCAAATGATTAAAAACCGTTTTTATAATCTGTCGTGTTTACAATTTGATACCATTGATTAGCGTGGAATAAATTCGTGTGCAGTAAGCTTTAACACAATATGAGTGATGGAGACTTGGGCCTTTATTACTGCGCCAGTGAGACTTGGTTTTAAGTTTATTTAGAATTTAACTAAATTATTTCACGAATTATACCCACTATCTAGTACTCCTTTGTAAATATAGATGTTTAGAGTTAAACTATAGTAGCGGTTCAAAATAAAACGTTCGAACTATTTTCAATGTAATTAATCATCGTAATTATTAAAAACTGGGTTTTCCCTTAACTCTTACATTCCCTCCGTTAATTTAGTTATTGTTAAGTTTAATATTAAACAACTGATAAAATGTTTTATTACTGGTAGGTAATTTACTAAAACAAATGGCCTAATATTTTTGTTTGACATTTTTGGCACTATATTGATTTTCCGTTGCGTCAGGTAGATTTTTGTTTACAGAAATGATACTTTTTTTTGTAATGTATTTAAAAAAATAATTTAAACAAAATCTTGTACATTAAAAGCCCAGTTAATATAACTTGTAAATGTGTAATTTAGTAGTCTGTTAGATGTTACTTAGATTGTAACTTTAAAAAAATTAAGTACTTATGTAAGTGGAAATAATCGATGATGAAAATAAAACCATACTTAAATAAACATGAATACAAATCGTTGAAAAAGTAATTTTATTTACATAATCTGGATTTCGGGGGAACTCATGGATAAATAATAACAGCCGCTCAGGGCAATCTTTAGGTTAAGCCGTGCTTGCCTAGGTTGGTCTGTGGATGGGTGACCACCCATTAAATACCGAGTTTCACCCGTGCCTCGGAAATCACGCTAAGCCGTTGGTCTCGGCTGTCATTTGAAGATCTTTGACAGTTGTTACAGGTAGTCCAGTGGCCCTAAAAGTCTGTCAACCAGTCTTACCAAGAGGTATCGTATTACCCAGTACTAACTGGGTTGTGGAGGTCAGATAGGCAGTAACTCCATGTAAAATACTGGTATTCAGCTGCATCCAGTTAGACTGGAAGCCGACCCCAACATTGTTGGGAAAAGGCTAGGCAGTGATGATGACATAATCTGGATTTCGAAGTCCCTATGACCTGAAACTACTCTAAGAGGCACAGAGACCTTCATGCGCTCTGAGGTTCCGACGCCCAATGCGATAGTTACGCAAAGATGATTTAGTGATAAAAAACAAAAGAATATTGTTACGTCGTACGAGAACATTCTAGATTACAAGCGAGTCTCGAATGTCCTAACTATGGAACTGTTTAGAGTTTAACACTTTATACACATTCGCCCTATAAGTGCATGTGAAGGTAATAGTACTCATTCCTACGCATACGCTTACTGCTCCTGCTGTGGTCACCGCCAGAAGAGGATAAGCAGAGAACCCCAAATCTACATTCTGGATGATTAATTCCAGGGACCAAAGTTCGGGTTTTGTTTGACCGGTTATAAACCCGAGAGGACTACAACACAGTATATTTATTACTTAGAATCAAATGGACATTTTGGGTATTTCATGTTGGAGACCATTTTTCTGAGGCAATCTCAGATTAAAAATGTAAGTACTAAAACTTAGGACTGAACTGTGAAAAATATAACATTGTTCAAGGTTTCAACAAAAACAAAAATAAAAAACACCGCTATAACAGCAATCACATTTATTGATTGTTAGCTTAGATGACGCCTATTGATTCTGAATCGTTACACTTATATAAATAAATTGTCTAATAAATAACGTCGTTTAGCCTACAACTAGAAGACCATCGTCGAGAAAGCTGTGAGGGGGAACTTCGAGGTTAAGTGGGGCGGGACCCTTACGGATACGGCCAGAGGCGTCGTAGTGGGAGCCGTGGCAGGGGCAGTAGTAGCCCCCGAAGTCTCCAGCGTTGGCGACTGGGACACAGCCCAGATGGGTGCAGACCCCGATCACCACGAGCCACTTGGGGTTCTGTGTGCGCTGGTTGTCGTGCTGCGGGTCGCGGAGTGTGTCTACTGGGACCGCTTGCTCGATTGAAATCTCTCCTTCGGTTCTGTGGATTTGAAAGAAATTTTATTACAGATTTGAAAGGAAAACCAGTCTTACCAAGTGGTATGATATTACCCAGTAATATTAACTGGGTTGTCGAGGTCAAATAGGCAGTTGCTCCAAGAAAAATACTGGTATTCGGCTGTATCCGGTTAGACTGGAAGTCGACCCCAACATTGTTTGGAAAAGGATAAGCAGGTGATGATGAAAATAATACTTTTATACCATCGACCACTACACCGCTAACCAAGGCAGCCTATCCATACTTTGACGACCCGAATGGCGCAGCGGTAGTGAGGCTGTCTTACGTTCTTAGGGTCCCGGGAATGTTTGTGTGATGAGCATGGACATTTGTAGTATATCAACTGTCTGGCGACCACGACACAAGCCTTGCTTAGTGTGGCACTAGATGGCGCTGTGTAACGTCCAGCGATATTTATTATTATTATTTATTATTACTAGAGTAGATACTAAACAAAACTATTTTGGTAGGGTCTGCATAAATTCATCATCATCATCTGCCTGTTGGGGTCAGCTTCAATTCTAACCAGGTGCAACTAAATACCAGTAATTTACATGGAGCGACTGCCTATCTGACCTCCACAACCCAGTCAGTACTGCGCATTATGATACCCCTTGGTAAGACTGGATGTCAGACTTTCAGAACTGTAACATCGTCATAAATAAGTATGCTGATGCTGAATTACACATGTGTTTGTGATAGCACTACACAAATGTATTTTCATAAGTCGAAACAAGCACTATTATATTGCAAAGAATGTAATTGTTCCAGTGGTGCCATAATTATTCTATGGCGAAAAAAAATGAAGTAAAGCGTCATACATGCATGACATAGATCACGCGTTTGTTAAATGCGTAGTTAGCTATTAGTGGATAGAAGAAACTACTTTGTTAGGAATTGGCAAGGTAGTGTACATATAACAAACACCAAAGTGCCATCCATTTGAATGGTACACAAATTCTTGCAACTACTTCTACTCGTATTTGATAGAATTGATAGAATAAAAGAATTTTATCACTATTATCTGACCTCACAAGACCAGCAATTAGGGGCCGTCCATTAATCACGACACGTTTTTTAGCATTTTTATGATAATATTAAAAGAAAAAAAAAATAAAAAAAAATAATAATATCGGGAGCTCAAAACAACAAATAATCACGGAAGATATCCCGTAAGTGACAATATAAGTTTAGTTTTAAACCGTGAAAGCCTAAAACAGTGTTTAATATTAAAAGAATTAAGATTCTTTGTAGATACTAAAAAATACACGTGATTTTGGATGGGGGAGAGGGGGTTAGACTTAAACTTCACCACGTATCACCGAGAGGTCCAAAAATGCTAAAAAAGACATCACGTGATTAATGGAAGGTCCCTAACTGGTGAAATGTGTTACATTTCTACCTACCTTCGGGGATTACAGGCTTGATGTTATGTTGTAGAGTTCAGCCCTTATCCTAATTTATTTGAAGTTGGCACAGCATGTTTTTTTAAAAATACTGCTTTCAGTCAAGTTATTTCCGAATACTGGCATTAAGGGGCCGGCGGAGGATGCGTATTTCAAACAAACGTAATACCAAAATTATTTGTAAGTAAATCAAACATATTCTTAAGGTAGTCTGTATTTATTTCGATTGAATTGCAGAATATCTATGTTCCCAAATATGTTTTTTGAGAAAATAGTGATGCAAAGACGAGATATGAGGAATTTAAATTTTCTGTAGAAAACTTATTTTTCTTATAACTCTTGTTAAAATCAGTGTCCAATCAAAATATATATTTGGGAACCTAGATATTCTGTAATTCAATCGAAATAAATACACACTACCTTAGGAATATGTTTAATTTACAAAGTATTTTGATATTACGTTTGTATGAAATACGCATGCTTCGCCGGCCCCTTAAGTACTTAAAATAATGACACAATTGAAAAGCTCATGAAACCCACCTGTGACGGATGAACAGTGGCTTACCACGCCACTTGAAAGTAACAGACTTGCCCTCCGGGATATCTCCCAGCTTAATCTCAATCTTGGCCAGGGCCAATACGTCGGCGGCGGCGGCCATGGATGACACGAAGTGCGTCACCAAGGACTTGGCAGCGTAGGCGCCCGCGACACCACCCGCTAGAAATAATAAGGGTAAAGATGTTAGAAAATGTGTATGGCCAGATATATGAACTTAGACAAAGTAAATAATAATAATGAATTGTTTGCTTATAAAAAGAGATACATAAGTATCTTAACAAATAAATAGAGCACTGTTACTTATTGCCTGAATTAGGTGGAAACCGTGTTTCAGGCTAGAAAGTGCATACATCATCAACTGCCTAGCCTTTTCCCAACTATGTTGGGGTCGGCTTCCAGTCTAACTGGATGCAGCTGAATACCAGTATTTTACATGAAGCTACTGCCTATCTGACCTCCACAATCCAGTCAACACTGGGTAATACGATACCACTTGGTAAGACTAGTTGTCAGATTTTTAGGACCACTGACTACCTGTAACAACTGTCAAAGATCTAGAAATGACAGTCGGGACCAACAGCTTAACATGCTTTAAGAGGCACGGAGGAAACTTGGTATGTAAGTGTGGTCACCCATCCACAGACCAACCTAGGCAAGCACATTTGTTTCCGAGTCATGGATATGTATAATAAGTATGTATTTACAAACAAAAAGTATATAATTGTAGTATAATATCAACTAGTATGTAGTATAATATCAACAATTTTGGCACGACACAAGCCTTGCTTAGTGTGGCACTAGATAGCACTGTGTGTCATGTCCAGCGATATTATTATTACAATAGTAAAGTATAGCTGTCCATTGTATTACATAATAAATGTCTGCTTCTTTTGATGGGGAGAGGTTATTAGGGCCAGCCTCTACCGAAGAGGAGAGTAGACAGAAGAGAAGACTCCACCTAAGAGAAGTAGGATGACCCATACCTAGCAGTAACTAATAAGCTTCTTCTTTAAATATTTTGTCTTCTTTCACCAGACTAATGAATAAGAGGTCTGGCAGTCCACCTTTACTAAAAACAATAAGTCACAAGTCTGCCGTCCACAGCAAGTTCATAATAATTTAGTTTAATTAATATGAGGAAAACCGACTAAGAAAATCGTAGCCATCTCATACTGCACCTGTTCAATGGTGACAAACTAGCCGAGTTGATTGCTGTTTTGGTTATGAAAGACAACATAGCACTTTAAAGTAGATCATTGTGACCACATTTTCCTTAATGGAACAATTGTTGCTTGTTTTCACTAACACTTGGATTTTCTATATTACGCTATTACTCAAGCATTTAAAATCCAATGGGAGTGCATTTTGGGCATTATACATTGTTGCCAAGTTTTAGTTTACAACAGGAATTTTCACACTGAACTCCATTTAATCTTTATCTATATTTACTAATAGCTTCTGCCAGCGGCTTCGCCCGCGTGAACTTTGATAATTGTCCCATGGAATCTAATTACCAGGATAAAAAGTATCCTATGTGTTAATCCAGGTTATAAACTATCTGTTTGCAAAATTTCATCCAAATCCATTCAGTAGTTTTTGCGTGAAAGAGTAACAAACATCCATCCATACATACAAACTTTTGCATTTATAATATTAGTAGGAAGTTAAATATATGGATTTAGAACAGATAAAGTGCACAAAAATCAAGTAAAAATGACTGAAAGATAGGTTATGAGACCTATGATTTTATTATGATGAATAAAAATAAGATTATTTTCAAGTGCGGAGAGTTGCTTTCCAGAGCTTTTACTTGATTTAAAATGAACAACTGTATGATAATTCTTCATGTAAGTGAAAGTGTAGCTTTGTTTAAGTGACATTTCAAGGCTAATGTCAAGATCGAATAATAAATAAGTACCTACTTACATACATTCCAATGCGGATCAATATGGTAGTTTTACCACATTGTTCCGCATTGGAATGTATGTTAGTAGTTTATGTTTTGTTTACATAAGAGTTCGATTATAATGTTTTTTACATTCACTGCAGCACAATCACTCTTGTCATACCACTGAACAGATAAATAAACACTGTTACTACATCAATGTCAGGTAAAATTAGTTGAAAAATTTCAAGGACTAACCTCCAGCGATAAGATAAGTGAAGGACTGGCGGCCATCAACGCTGTCTGCGTTCTTCGCGGTAGGGTCCTGGGTCTCCTTACGACGGTACGCCGAGAAGTCAGGGATGCTGATGTCAGTATGCGCGAAACGAACATTACTTGGACCTACAAATGACAAGGCGTTATGTAACACGATTTTTCGTCGTAATTTACGAAAATTGTTCATCACAATCAGAAAATAACACCGAAAATTACTCACCGCGACCGCTTATTTTAACCTTCAAACCCTGGATAGGCAAAGCTCCATGCAAGGACTGCACAGTCGAGGTTTTTGGCAAAGGGTGCACCAACACCTTTTCGGTTGCTGGGGGCACTACAACCAGAGGTTTAAGCCCATTGGCAACCACCGATGAACTTGCCTTAAAGTAAGGAGCTAAATGCCCAGCCCTTGCGACCGAAGTCATTTTGTATCACAGCAGAAATACGCAATAAAATTGCTATAATAGTTTCGCTGAGCGAAGTGCTCGATTAAAGAAATGTCAAATTTTATGTTGCCAATTGTAAATTTTGACGCAGCTGATGTCATGGTTGTTCCGACGACAGTAATAAATTATAAATATTTTTAGCATCATATAAACACTTCTCGCATGGAAGAAGATACGCTACAACAAACGGTTTATTTTGTAAAACTAGGTTTTGATAAATTAATACAACGTATTCATGAAATCGAATTGAAAATGGATCACCTTATTTTTTATCAGTTCATAACTGAGCTCACACAGTGTTTTTCTTTGTTGCAAATACGCAAGCAAAGATAAACGTTTTAGATTTTTCCTACTTCCAAAACTGTTGTGGGAATATATTTATAATTAAAACACATTTTTTTTCATCATGCTTAAGAACTGGTTATCGTGGGTATGGAACTTCAATGTACGTATTGATTGGTCGATCTGGGTTTTTTCAATGACAGCTCACTTTTTTGTATATTGGTAACATCGAGTTGTATCTGCGTTCATAGATTAATAAAATATTGTACGTTCGGAAAGTAGTACTTTCTACTGGTACTTTCGTAGATTTGAGAACAATGTTAAAATATTTATGTCACCGTAAAATTGTAAAACCAGTTAGATTGTAATCTATCTAGCGAGATTGGTAACTCTTTATGTATTACCTTTATTAAAAAAAAAAAAAAAGTTTTGTGGATTCTTTTCACGGAAAATGATTGCAGCCCGCTTTGGTCATATTAGGTTTTAGCTTATCGATTCAAATATCGATTCTTGGATAGAGTTTTTTTGGAATTGTGATGTTTTTCATAATAAATACATACCTACGTACGTTAGAACTCCGTTATACTCCTGGTATTTCGACGCTGTTGCAAGCATCATGATCGCGGGAATACTGAAAAGGTCTAAGGGTGGTCACCTTATACCTCATCCGTGTAAAGGTGGACGCACACTTATCCGCGCCGAAGGAATCGACCGCGCCGAAAGATTTTTTTCTCATACGTATGACGTCATCTATTCGTCCGATTCGACGCGGATAAGTGTGCGAGGTTTGGTAGGATTTCATACAAGTAATTCTAAAATTCGATTCTTTCGGCGCGGTCGATTCCTTCGGCGCGGATAGGTGTGCGTCCACCTTAAGTCGGCAGTCGCGGTTAAATACTAAATTCACAAACTTACCATCTCAGCCTTAGTAGGTACCTACCTACGCAAATAAATATTTATCTATCATCGAATTTTGCATTACTTATCATATTTATCATTGGCATTCAGCTCAACCCGCAACCAGTTGGGCTCTTGAATAAAATATGATTAGTAATAATGAGAAACTTATCAGTTAAAAGCCTTCTAGGCCTAACGCTATTTCAAGATTTCTAGTACCGTAGGTAGGTCGGAACTCTTTTTGCAATGAGAAATTTTTGCCAGTGACCTCTGCATGACCTTTGAAATCCGGTATTTAGTATTAATTATTCAGAGAATCATGAATGCGTGCGGTTGGCGGCACAGGTTCGGATTTCGTGTAGCTGGCGGTGGAGAAACGAAGTTTAGATACAATAATCATGTTGGCCAAAAATGGGGCAGAAGCTTTTTCCTGTACCTAGGTATAAAGACAAGAGTGAGTGATCACCAGACCACCTACTACCTGAGTCCATTATCCTTCACTAGAAGTTAAAGTTCATAAGAATATTGACGTAATCGACAAAATAGGTACTGCTTCCTAGTCTTTAACCGTGCGATATGATTCTTCATTGTTGGTTGGTAGGTAGGTGGATAAGTAGTTGATACAGGGGTGTAGCTATACCGCCGTATCAGCCGTATCAATAATATGGGGCCCCTGAGTAACAAGGGCCCCTGATGAGGAAAAAACAGTTCTTAAATCTTTTCCCAACCTCTTCTTGGTAAAAGATAAAATGAAAATAAATTTAATTAATCGCGGTCCAGAAACTCCAATTATAAAGAAACGAGCTCCAAAGACATGCATTGAATGAAGGCTTCACCCACTCATGGTCCAGAAAGCACCAAGTTTTCGATGAAAGTTTAATCCCTTTCAGGATGCCGTAATTTTCTTTTTTAGGTCTTCAAAAGTTATAACCTATGCTAATCATGATCAGAGTTGCACATTTTTGTCTCACTTTGCTCGCTCACACATTCTCTTGGTTAAACGAATGACAGCTAGCTGAATCGATGCAAGTCACCTACTGTTTTCTTAATTGTGCAAAAATAATTTGTGGTTTTCTTCTTTTTTTGTGCTTCGGAAAACTCAGATTCAAAGGGCCCCAAAAAGGGCCCTACGAGGAATAGCTGCGCCACTGAGTTGATGGACCCGGAACATAAAGGGCGAGGAAGGAACATGGATGGGTTTTAGTCAGTAAAAGTCGGACGCTCCCTTCTGGGAGTCATTTGATGATTTCCTACACGAAAAAAAAACAGCTAGTCTTGATGGACGACGCAGATGGACCTACCCATCTGTTAGAAGTTTAAGGCTCAACACAGGCACGTTTTTATCGCACGATAATATGGGAAATAAAATAAATCAATAAATTCGTACTGTTCTGGCCTACGCCAACAGTGATCACCAGTTTTTGATTTGGTGCTCTGAATGTATCGTCTCTGTAACAAATACTTATCTTATAAAGTGCGATTAGTGATGTCATCTTACTTTTATTTGGTAGGTGCATTATGGTGTATCATGCATAGGTATAACGAGTGAGTGTCGGAAAATTCGTTTCAGATAATTTCGTTTTGAATAATGATCAACAGAATGGGACGTTGCGAATCAGCCTACTGATGCCGTCAGTTATCACTTATCACCAATTTGTTTTCCGTACCCGGCGAAAGGTACCCATAAATAGTTTTTACTTTTACTCAAATAATGCTTCCGGAAAAAGAGGGGGCGGATTGGAGGCACAAAGCGTTTATATAAGAATACCATCCCTTAAAAATCAAAATCCGGAGCGCGCTACGGCCCGGATGCGTCTGCACGTGATCGTATCGCGTCGCCTCATTTGATACGATTTCTATTCAGTCAGCGATCGCCGCGTGATTTGTTATCTGTACTAATACGGTGTTTATTATTTCCTTTTTGCTATACTTGTGAAGGCGCCATTGCCGAAATACGGAATGTTTGCGGTGAAAATAGTAGGTTCTAAGCTAGAGCAAAATTACTCAGTCTTAGTTCATGAATGCTTCTACTTAGATTTTGTAAAACTACTTTCAGGGTAGATTCTAATTAGTTTTTACTAAATTAAAATATTGCTTACATAGACCCAGATTAAGGCAGTTATCGACTTTCAATAATGACTACTATCTAGGTACATGCAAAATTTCTCCCAAAGCAATATTTTTAACGCTAGTAAATTGACCATTGAATGATTCAATGGTCAATTTAGTCAACAGAATTAAAAACAACGCACTATACTGCATGTTGAATTCACAGCTGACCAAACACATTGAACTTCATGACAATCAGTTCGGTTTCCGGAGCGGACTTTCCACTGAAAGCGCAGTTCTGTGTGTTAAGCATGCTGTCAAATACTATACCAAACGTCATACTACAGTTCACGCATGCTTCCTTGATCTTTCGAGAGCCTTTGACCTGGTTTCCTATGATATACTATGGAAGAAGCTACTAAACACTAGTCTACCACCGGAACTCATCAACATCTGCAAGTACTGGTACGGTAATCAGGTCAATGGCGTGCGATGGTCGGGAAGCATGTCGCAATGGTACAGGTTGGAGTGCGGGGTGAGGCAGGGGGGATTGTCCTCTCCAGCCCTTTTCAACCTGTATATAAATGATCTGATTGTTGCACTCAGTAGCACCCGGATAGGTTGTCACATAGATGGAATTAGTGTAAATAACATAAGCTATGCTGATGACATGGTGCTACTGAGTGCATCAGTATGTGGCATTAAAAAACTGCTTGCTATTTGTGAGGCTTATGCCCAGCAGCATGGTTTGAAATATAATCCACTCAAAAGTGAGGTCATGGTCTTTGAGGCCAGAGGAAATAGTACAGGTAACGTGTTTCCCAACATCACGCTTGATGGTACAGCCCTGCGTAGGGTGTCAAAATTTAAATACCTAGGACACATGCTTACCTCTGACCTCAAGGACAATGAGGACATCGAGAGGGAACGGAGGGCGCTGGCAGTTCGGGCGAACATGATAGCCCGCAGGTTTGCACGTTGTTCGACAGAAGTCAAAATTACACTGTTCAGATCTTATTGTACATCATTCTACACGTGCAGCCTGTGGGCAGACTATACTCAAAAGTCGTTCAGTGCTCTCCGAGTTCAATTTAATAATGCGTTCAGGGTGCTGATGGGGCTGCGACGATTCTGTAGTGCATCAGGGATGTTTGCTGAACATCGCGTCGACTGCTTTTACGCTACGATGCGTAAAAGATGCGCTTCCCTGGTGCGTAGAGTGCGTGGCAGCACCAACAGCATCCTTAACATGATCGCAAGTCGTCTGGACTGCAGTTACATCAATCACTGCAGTGCCATATGTCATGGGATGGCGCAGCAGTGATTGTTGTATTTGCGTTCTTGTTGTACCTATTTACTTTCTTTTAATAATTTGTTTGTTTGTTTCTCTGTGTATTACTAACACTAGTCTATAAGAACATTGTTACTAACAAAATGGACATGGTCTGAAATAAATTAAATTATTATTATTATTTCCCATTTTTTGTCATTTGGCAACGGAACCCTAAGAACTGGTCCTTTTACCCCAATGCATAATTAATGAGACCAATCAATAACAGATGGCGTTGCACGAACAGGCGGCAACACAAATATTTTCAATAAAACCTTTATTAGAATTAATTCATTTTCAGATGGCCATCAGCAGGTACTCTGGCGGTGACCTCGAGATCCCAAGGCGCTGTATTTGATAGGTGTTTGTCGAAGGGCTGGTGTACGATTTGTTTGATAATTTAGGTCGTAGGACCACAACTGCCGTTCGGTGTTATTATGTAATTAGTTTGGTGTAGGTATGTTTACAGACTTATTAAAGGGTGAGTGGACACGTGCTACTTTATTAAACAATGACAATAGGTACCTATTTTATTCTTTTGGAACAAAAGACAGAGTTATTATAGTTTAAAGAAAGAGGTTTGTGCTGTGCCACTATTGTTTTTTTTTTAAGTATTTATTTTTTGCGGCAACAGGTAGCATAATCAGCACTATAATACTGCCAGTTGGCATTCACTCGATACTGCTAGGACAATAAATTAATTACAATTTGATTGGATAAATTGGCCCAAAAATAACAAAGATTTCTTACCTATTTACGCCCAGAAAGACTAAGAACTTTTTAATCAAATTACGCTCGCATTGGCGCATTAGGAATGTTTTTCATGAGCCTATACGAAGCAGCCCTGCTACCCAGCGGCCGTTACAAATATTTTCATGGCCACTATGCGCTTTGTTCGGCTGTCCGTGGGTACCGCAGCCACGCACACACGCACAAATTGTACATGTGTGCATTTAGCTGTTACAGTAGGGTTGCTGCATTGAAATCCTGAAATGAACAGCTCTGTCCTGTGGTCTTAGTGCGTCGTTTTATCACGAATAAAACGTACTTTATTGTAGTATTTTATGAACAGATTTGTTTCCTATTTTTACCACCAGGCGGCGTTAATTCCATTTCAGTGAAAGTTAAAGTTTAACATAAAGCTGATTCACTGATTGAGAGAATTTCAGTTGGAAAATTATTAGCCTAGGTGGTTATTTCGGAAAATGAACAACTGTCGGTAACTAAAATGTGGGTGTGTAATATAATTATGCTATAATAACAGATAGTATATTTTCACTTGAAATAACGTTCACATCATATAATTTTCATATGCTATAAAAACAAATAACCTAACTTCAACGTTACATGCAACATACAACGCAACAACAACGTTGCATGTTGTGTGTTGTTTCAATGTTACATGTAATATAAACTTCTTTTACTCTAATATCATTTAGTATAACGTTTATTTCAAATAATTTTCAATTTGTATAATGCTGTTTTAATATAACGTTTAGTTAACCTAACTTTCATTTGACCTAATTTTCATATTTACTCATTTTCAGCCAAAATTTTGTAATGAATAAGTAATGCGCGCTAATGGTCACTGCTCTAACCTAACCCAGATGATTAACCAACAATAGAGGGGAATATGGCACTCGGCGGCCGCTGCCGCGGCATGCTCGCTCCGCTCGCTCGCCTTCGCGCGCTTATGGACACTGTTCTAACCTGACCTGATGATTCTCCAACAATAGAGGGGATATGGCACTCGGCGGCCGCTGCTGCGGCACGCTCGCTGCGCTCGCTCGCCTTCTCGCGCTAATGGTCACTGTTCTAACCTAACCTAACCCAGATGATTCTCCAACAATAGAGGGGATATGGCACTCGAGAGAGTCGGGGGAACACGAAAGTAGCAGGCGTTTATAGTCCAATCAGTTTTTGAAAAAAAAATCAAAAAAGTAGACATTTCAAAATTATAATGAACGTTACTATACATTTTGAATATTATTAAATATTATACTAAATTAATATTAGTTTAATTGCATTATAGGACATGTTAATTAAGCCATATAAAATTAGATAAACTGAAATTATATCAATAATTCATTACATCATTTCATCGTTTTACTAAACAAAAAGTATATTAAATGAAATTAGGTCACGTGAACTTTAGACATTCTGTTATTATATCAAATGGCACGCACCCCTAAAATGTAGGTAAGATTTAAGATCTTCGTAAAATAATTTTAAGGCACTTAATGAATCATTTTAGTGGAAAACATGTTGTGGGTGTTTGTTTTCATAAAATTAAGTACATAGTTTAATTTGGTGAGGTACAATGCAGGCTCTTCAAAACACCATGTGTGAGATAAGCACACATACGTACGTAGGTACAACAATTCAACAAAAGCGGAACACATAATTGAAGTGTTTGGAGCACCAGGGGTGTCGGAATACGGGGGCCAGGAATAAAACAGCTGTTCACAGTTACAAGTGTAATCCGACTGACACATACACGAGCCGAGCGCTCCGCTGCAGTTTACCACTACCCACATATACTTATTAATAGTTCTTAACAATAATTTACATCTACCTTAATTCTAATACATCACACCTCACCACTTAATCTCTAAGTTACATACTACATTTATAACTAAGACAGTTTCTTTAAAATATGTTTACGTTACACTAAATTTGATAACGGGTTTACGAGTACGTTTAGGTCGATCCTCCGGCGGTGGAAGTTCGGGCTTTGATAAAACTTCAGAACCACATTCGGTATCTATCCTCCCTTTTTCACCCCCACTAACCAGATTTGGTTCTTTTTCCTCCCCTAGGCCATCAGGTATCGGGACCACCTCCCCCGCCTGTGACTTTTGAGTGGGCGAGAGTGGCAAACTTTCTGAGACTGTACTATCAGAACCCATGAAGTCGGAATAACGAGACCTACGTTTTACCTGATCTATGTGTTTTCTAGTCAGTCGTCCGTCACCGTTATTTACTATATATTCCCGCGACCCTGCTCTAGCCTGGATTGTGCCTTTTAACCATTTATCCCCCGAGGCACCGTTTCTCGTCCAAACCTTGTCTTGTGGAGCTAAATCTCGCAAAACGCCTCCGGAACTTTGTACCTGTCGTTGTTGTGCTGCTCGCACCCGATCGTCCAGTGCGCGGTCCGCGCGCAACATATCTAAACGAGACCGTAATGGTCGTCGCTGTAACAACATCGCTGGTGTATCCCCGGTCGTACTTTGGATTGTGTTCCTATAGCTGAGTAGAAATGTTTGTAAAGCGGCATCTATGTCTTTGTTCTCCCTATAGGCTTTTTTAATTGCAGATTTGCATAATTTTACTGCGTTTTCCGCGGCACCGTTTGACGATGGATGGTATGCCGGTGAAAAGTACTGTCGTATGCCATTGTGTTTTAGGAATGAACAATATTCATCGCTTGTGAATGGAGGGCCCTGATCCGACACTAATTCTACCGGAAGACCAAATCGCGCAAAGGTGCTACGTAAAACTCGGATTACCTGTTTTGCATTTGTACGTGGCATTTCGAAAACTTCCAACCACTTGGAACTGGCATCAATTAAAATCAAGAATGTGCTACCCTGGTATGGGCCTAAGAAATCGATATGTACCCTGCTCCACGGCTGGGTAACGTAAGGCCATGGCTGCGGCGGCGCTCGCGGTGGAGCAGCGCCCTCTATCGCACAAGTCTCACAACTGTGGCACAACGCTTCTACGTCACTATCAATGTTCGGCCACCATACGTAACTGCGCGCTAATGACTTTGTTTTGACTATGCCCATGTGACTTATATGTAATTGTTTTAATATATCCTTCTGTAAGACTTGCGGTATTACCATCCGGTATCCCCACATTAAACAGCCGCGTTCTACATACAATTCATGACGTCGAGAAAAATAAGGTTTAACTGACTCATCTAAACACGATGACGGCCAACCGGATTGCACGTATAGAAGTATTCTACTTAACAAGCCATCTTTAATAGTGTGTTTCCTAACTTCGCTGTGTGTCACTGGAAGAAAATCCTCTACAAAGTTAACATATGTGATCTCTGCACTCTCACTCGGCTGTTTACTTTGTGGTAGTCTTGATAAGGCATCGGCGCAATTTTTCTTTGATGACACATATTCTATTTCGTAATTATAACCAGACAATAGTATTGCCCACCGCTGCAACCGCGATGCTGCCATTACAGGAATGCCTACCTTATCACCGAATATGTACGTTAATGGTTTATGATCCGTCCTTAAAACAAACTTGCGCCCGTATAAATACTGATGATATTTCCTGATGCCAAAAACGATCGCGAGTGCTTCTCGGTCTATTTGTGAATAAGCCCGCTCGGCTGTGCCTAATGACCGCGACGCAAACGCTATCGGCCGCTCCCCGGCAGCTGTGACGTGGGACAACACAGCGCCGACCCCGACGCTGCTGGCGTCGGCCGTCAATACGAGCGGTAGGTCTGGTGAATAATGCACCAGCACCTCACTTGAAGCTAGTTGCTGCTTTACCTTCCTGAACGCGTCTTCACACTTTTCACACCAGTTGAAAGGTACATCTATCCGGAGCAGTCTATACAAGGGCGAAAGAATTGTACTGACGTTCTTAAGGAATTTCGCGTAATACATTGTCATACCGATAAATGCCCGTAACTCCGATATATTGGAGGGGGCGGGCGTTTCAACTATCGCTTTTACTTTATCAGCGCACGTTTGCACCCCATCTTTGCTAATTATATGACCCAAGTAACTTATCTTTTCAGAAAAGAAACTACATTTTTCTTTTTTTACTTTGAGTCCACTTGATTGTAATCGGTCAAAGACTTTGTATAAATTACTGATGTGGTCTTGAGTTGTTGCCCCCGTAATAATAATATCATCTAAAAATACTCCCACGCTAGGCAAATCAGCAAATAATTGTTCTAAACGTCTTTGAAATATTCCGGGACTCGAAGACAACCCGTATACTAAGCGATTGAACATGAACATACCTTTATGCGTATTTATAACCGTATATTTCTTTGATTCATCCAACTCAAACTGAGCATAAGCTTGCGATAAATCAATTTTACTGAAATATTCCCCCCCATGTAAACGGGCTAACAAATCTTCTACTCTCGGTAAGGGGTAACGATCGACTTCCAAAACCTTGTTTAAAGTAATTTTATAATCTGCACAAATTCTGATAGTACCGTCTTTTTTTACCACTGGTACGATTGGTGTGGCCCAATCTGAGCGGTCCACAGGCGTGAGGATGCCGTCCCGCACCAGCTGGTCAAGTGCGCGCTCCACGGGCTCGCGCAGCGCGTACGCCAGCGGGCGCGCGCGCATGAACACCGGCCGCGCTCCCGGGCGCACGTGGATGCTTACCGCGCCGCCGGTGAATCGACCCAAACCGTCCTCAAACACCTCACAATATCTGGAACTAAAATCGTACATGTCAAACTTCTTATTCTGTAAATTATTTACAGACACTACTCTGTCAGTAAGGTCAGGAAATAATTGTATTTGCAATTCGGCCATCCACTGTCGACCGATTAATATAGTCTTTCCTCCTTTGATTACATACAATTCCAAATTTTTACACATGTTTTTATACCTAACTTCCGGCTTTATGACCCCCAAAGGATTTACCATTTCCCCTGTATAGTATCTTAGCCTCAGGTTACAGGAATCGATACGTAAATCACTGAACAACTTTTTATATGTTTCATAATTTATGCATGATATGGCACTACCCGTGTCGCACTCCATCTTTAAATCTGTACCGTGTACTTTTAATAATAAATATACTGGCGGATACCGAGCTACAGCTAAATTATTTATGTCGACAGTCATTACCTCGTCGCTTCGCTCGTCTTCCGACAAAACATTTGTACCAACTTCATACAGATGATGATGTCCCACTTCTAGTGGACATACACGGCGAAGATGTCCTTGCTTGTTGCATACTCGACAAACGTATCGCGTAAATTTACACCATGTAGAATCATGCAGTCCTCCACATGCATTGCATTGTTGGTCTCGCCGAGCTCGCTCCACCGGTGCGGACGCTGTCGGCGATCCTTCCACGTGACGCGGCCTGTACGCGCCGCCGCCACCGCTGCCGCCACCGCCGCGCCGCTGTCCGTTCCACGTGGCGCTGCGCCTGTCACCGACCGCGCTGGTCGATGCCGGTCTATACCGCGCCGCCCCGCGAACTCCACCTCGGCTAGTAGTTGCCATCGCTAGACAATCGCTTGCTGTGTTCGCCTTTTCCGAGGTTTTAGTACTGCAGTCGACCTCTGCTGCATTTTTTTCGGCTGCTTCCATACTCATGGCTATACTATATGCTTTTGTATAGTCTAATTTATCTTCGGCAAATAATCGCTGTCTTATTGTCTCACTACGTATTCCGCACACGAAACGATCCCGAATACTTTCTTCCAGCCATGTTCCAAACTCACAAGATTTAGACATTTTCTTTAAAACTGCCATATATTCTGATATACTTTCATTCCCGTTTTGTTTCCGTTGGTGAAATTTGTATCGCTCGGCTAACACACTCGGTTTGGGCTGCAGGTGTTTTTCCATGACGGCCGTTACATATTCAAATGTCTTTGTGCTCGGTTTATGCGGCGTGCACAAATTTACCAGCAATTCGTAACTTTCAGCTCCCATTACCGTTATCAACGTCGCCACTCGCAACTCATCCTTGATATCGTTGACCACAAAATAATTTTCTAGACGCTCCACGTACAATTTCCAGTCATCCGATTGTACTTTGAACTCTCCGATTTTGCCGATAGTCATTTTAATAGTTTTTGATAACGGTTCACAACAAAACAACACACACGAAGGTTTTTTTTTAAGTCCTCGTCGCCACTGAAGTGTTTGGAGCACCAGGGGTGTCGGAATACGGGGGCCAGGAATAAAACAGCTGTTCACAGTTACAAGTGTAATCCGACTGACACATACACGAGCCGAGCGCTCCGCTGCAGTTTACCACTACCCACATATACTTATTAATAGTTCTTAACAATAATTTACATCTACCTTAATTCTAATACATCACAATAATAACATTAAATTCAATACAATCTCTTGGAACGTAACACCATTTCTCTGAAACGCGACACATTTTGCTGAAATGTGCTTATGTGCACTAAAACGTACAATGAGCCATTAAACCGCAGGTGGCAAGTGGCAACCCTTACTCACACTGGCACAGCGATCCTTGAAGACGTCACACACACACACTCACACCATGTGAGTGTGTGTGAGTTGCGTGCGCCACGTAGATTGCTCTACGTCCGCTTGTTTTGCATAGAATTATGTAGGTAGTTACCACTGTTACCTACCTTTTCTTTCAGGCAATAGAACTATTAAAGCATTTTTATTGCTTCTCTTTTTCGTAAAGACCTTGGCTTTTTAATTAGGCTATATTGTTGTTAATTCGACCTACTTAAAACAGTTTTTTTTTTGCAATTTTCTCCTGACCTATTAGTTTAGCGATAAGCTATTCTCGTTTCCTACTAAATTCAGTATTTTACAACTCACTCATATTTTTTAATCTAATCGTCATAACAAACTCTAACCACAATTATTTCCTTTAACAATTTAATACCGTTGAGAACACATTTGGTGATAATGTGCGTACGGACCAGCTCAACAAAATACTACGTAGGCTATTAATGATTTGTTACGCTTTTAAATGTTACGATAGTAGTTTGAACATTTTTTCTAACTATTTACTACAACGAACCTACAAGATAACGAACATAGAAATGGTTTTACGATTCAAATCAATACTTAATAACCTTGAACTTAAATCTGTAGGCAGAAAATAACGATATCCAACACAAAACGTATAATTTAAATAAATTACGTAGTTTTTAAAATAACCACATGATTAGCCGACCTCATAGAAATTTATGATTAATGTACAGGAATAAAAAGTATCATTTTAATGGCTTTGATGACCTTACATGCATTTGACTGTTTCCGGAATGCCAACATTACTTTGTCACGCACATTTTTCAACACAGCGACTAGGCGGCTGAAGTAGTTCGGGTTGTAAATCAGAGATGGCGCTGTGCGTTTAAATTAGAAGTTCGTAGATGCGCTTGGTGAATAGTGTAGTTGTATGAAAGATAAACAGCGGCGATGCGCGGGGCACTCTTGGGAGGGACGGCCCAATTCGATGCGCGCTCTACCCATTACACAATGAATTTATTACCGCATACGGCTGACACATATAGCGTGCATGTCATGTGCGCTATACCGCTGGCCGCTGGAATATTTGAGCAATTAGCGATCACAATCGTGTAACGCAGGCGCGCTGAGACGTTATTATATTAATGCTATGATTTTTGTAATTCAAAATCTGCGTGCACGCCATCAGAACCGATTCCGTTTTTCCGGAATTATTACTAAGTTTAATGTACTTAGGTGTAAATTTCATTGTACCTACCACTGCAAGGCAGTCTTCTTTTACGTACAGGGAAGGAACAAGCATGATTGATCATCTCGCGGCTTGCACACTATATGTTGGAGATTTCAAATCATATAACCTAAATTAACGCTCATTAGAAAGTACCTAGTATCTACCTACTTCTTTTCTCACTGGCATGAAGTATCACTTCATCATAATGATGGCATTTCCCTCTTGTGGAGGAAACCCCAGTCGACATCCCAGCCGTGGGACCGTAATAATGCTATGAAGGTGCTACTTTTCTACAAACACTATATTAAAGAAAATAAGTTTTTAAAGTATCTGGGAAACTGGGTAGGTGTTAATAACTTTAATGGTCCTTTGGTACAATTGCAGCTAATAAGGACCATTTGGGCCCTACCCTACTTCTTAGGTCACAGTCATCTATATGTACGTAGGTACCTATATAGCAATCTAAACAACAATAAAGACAAGATAGTGGATATCTGCCTAGTGCCTATAGGTAGGCAAATAACTCTTACAATAAAAACGTCTCGAAAACGTAATAAAATTAGTTCTGATTGAGTACCTATAACTACGAATTCTAACTGGATTTATAATATGTAAGGAATTCACACTTGAAAATGAAAATTATTTTATTTTAACAAAATGCTATAAATACAATAATTTGCGTTTGGAGTCTCCTTTTAGATAAACAAAGCCTGTGTTAGGAAACTCCGGTCCTCCATATCTATACTTCTATACTTCTATACTAATAATATTATAAAGAGGAAAACTTTGTTTGTTTGTTTGTTTGGTTGTAATGAATAGGCTTAAAAACTACTGGACCGTTTTTAAAAATTCTTTCACCATTCGAAAGCTACATTATCCACGAGTAACATAGGATATATTTTATCCCCGTACTCCCACGGGAACGGGAACTATGCGGGTGAAACCGCGGGACGTCCGCTAGTCTTAGATATACAGGGTAATTTTACAATGCCACCTGGAGGGAAAGTACTCTAAATACTGTAGATAGCAAATTTTACTCAAAGGAGACATTGCTTTATTTTTAAAGAGAAACAAATCTGTATTCACAGTTTTTCGAAAATTATTTTACCACTCTCGGGCATCGAACCCGGGATGGATCGATTATAGTTCGACAAAATAACATTTTCTACCTTTTTGACATCAATCGATAGGGTCAATCATATGGATCCAATCTTTCTAACAACAAGATAAATATTTATAAAGTACAGGATGTTATTTTTTCGAACTTTAGTCGGTTTGATTCCCGAATGTGGCAAGAGAATTTTTGAAAATCTGTGAATTCAGATTTGTTTATTTTTAAAAATAATGGAATGTCAACTTTAAGTAAAATTTGCTATCTCCAGTATTTTGGGTACTTTCCCTCCAGGTGGCATTGAAAAATTCCGCCCTGTATGTTACATACGAGTATATTACAGTTTGTTACATTTTTTGGTTGATGTTGTATGAAGTGTGGTGTGCTTTAGTTGGGTGTGGCGTGTGGGTAAGATGTATGTGGTTTAATGTGATGTGCGGTGTGGTGTTGTATTGCGGTGTGGTGTGTGGTGCGGCGTAGTGTGTGGTGCGGTGTGTGGTGTGGTGTAGCGTGGTGTGGTGTAGAGTAGTGTAGTGTGTGGAGTAGAGTGAGTTGTGTGTCATTTCATATTCACTTAATCTGTATTCTTTTATAATCTACTAGCAGTGGCTATGCCCACGGCTTCGCCTGCGTAGAGTTCGATAATTCTCCCACGTGAACAAATTACCGATACAAAAAGTATCCTAAGAGTTAATCCAGGTTATAAGCTAACTGTGTGCTAAATTTCAACCGAATTCAGCAGTTTTTGCGTAAAAGAGTAACGAACATCCATTCATCCATCCTCGAAAACATTCACATTTATAATATTAGTAGGATGTAAAATAAAAGGTTGAACAGGTTTTAAAAAAATAGTGGTTAGTTTCTAGCGTGCTCTCTCCCGGCTACCCCAGAAGCAGTATTTGACACTTGTAATGCTATTTTATTTGACGAAAATTAACCATTGTAAGTTATTACTGAAGATTGTTCGTTGTTGACCTCCTACATTATTATCGTTAATGGGAATCGCATTTAATTATGGTCCTAATGAGCGCATAATCTGATCCGTTCAACAACGTGATCTCTCGTTATGGTTCGTTCTTCACGTTTTTTGTTTTCATTTTCTCATAATTATAAAAAAAAAATCGCATTTATGTACTCGTAGCTACGAAATAAAGCGCTGAATCCAAGTAACATAGGACAAGGGCAGATGAGGATGTTGATAAAATAATGTATTTTTAATCATCAGAAAATAGGGTAAACGACAAAAAATGTCTAATTAGTCTGTCAGGAAGATTAGTAATTAATACTTGACGCTTATTTTTTCTTTTGTAACATAAATCAAAATTGACGAAGATACGACGCTTTTAAAATTCCTAATACGTCACGCCTAGGTATAATTTTTAACTAGTTCTGACCTCACGAGCCCCCACTCCCGAGTTTTGATGCGTTTTATCTTTGTCAGTATTCATTGATTTACAAAAACAAAAAATACGTGTCCATTATTTTTCAATAATCTAAGTGACGGACAAAATAGAACTGTAATTTTTTGATATTGTCGTCATGCTTATTTAACTTTTATGACGACATAAAGGGTGTAAAACACCTCTTCACGAAGCCGAAAGGCACTTGTTCTCCCCGTCATTGCGACCATTTTTTTGTTCTACACCATACCATACCTGGGAACCTTCTAGTTACGGAGATATGGGGGGTCAAAGTTACAACTTTTTGACAAGTTTTTTTTTGAATACAAGTTTTTTTTGTAAGATTTTGACTTTTACCACCTTCACTACCCTCGTACTATTCAATCCATCAATCAGCACAATGTTTTAAGTGCGTTACATTGAGTTCTACCACAAAACATGATTTATAACCTCAAAAAAAAAAGTTGTTTCCCAGCAATCATTTTTGCGTAAAGTTACTTACTTTGATGTACAGTATGCTTGGTTAACGGCTTTGTGATGAGATGGTTTACACCCTGTATAGCGTCAGCCACTGTTGAGACACAGGCCGGAGCCTCTCTGTCAGACAAACTGGGCCATAATCCACCAGGCTGGCCCGGTGTGGGTAGTTGGACGACACATGCCTCTCTCGCATCCAGCGGATTCCCGCAACCTTCACCATGTCACCAACACCATTAAGCGGACATCAAATATTGGATTGGGAAATCAATACCTATTTCTACATTTGATAGCAAACTGCAGAACCCTTCAAATCAGTCAAACCGGCCAGTTATGATTCCGTTTGGCGGCCATCCAAATTGACTGGCCTTTTTTTGTAATTTGGCAAGTTTTCTTTTTAACACGACACCTGTCGTCGCAGTGTAGTTCTGTCTCGGAAGTTCAAACCTTCGGTACCAGAAGGGTTTTATTGTAATGTCCTCGTATGTTATGTTTATTGTATTGTTTTGATGACAAATCAAAGATGGACTTTTTCAAGAGATTTGCTGTTAAAGTCAGGAGAAGAATGACATTTGGAAACTAATGATAACAATATTGCGATGATAGCTCATTAGTAAATGGCAAGCTGTTGAAGAGGAGTTTTATATGAGTCTAAGACATTGTAGAATTCCACTCGACAGTTATCCAAAAAACATCGGTCTCTTTTCTTGTCAACCGACTTCCAAAAAGAGGAGGTTATCAATTCGTCTGTATGTTTTTTTTTTTTTTTTTGTGTTTGTTACCTCATAACTTTCGACTGCGTGAACCGATTTTGATGATTCTTTTTTTATTTGAAAGCTGGTGCTTCCCGTGTGGTTATGTTTTAATTTGCTGAAGATCTGATCCGGATCTTCGGAGATATACAATGGAACTCTTCAAATATACACGACAAATCTGCAGTAACTGCTGCAATCGCTTGAATGTTTATTGTTTATACAACATCATGACGTAACATCACGCCTGTATGCTCTGAGGGGGTAAGCAGATGTGTACAATATTCCCAGATTTCGACAGTTAGGTGTATTAAGTTCCATTTATTGGGGATAAGTTTTTTTTTATTTTATTGGCAAGGGCACTTCAAGGGTAGTTTGATGACGCTGCCATCACCATCGCCCCCCCAGCCCCCTACACCCCCTACACCTCCAACGGCTGAAGCTGGATGGCAGTTGGTCGGGGAGAAGCAGAGGGGGCGAAAGGCGGCCAAAAAGGCCCGCAAAAAGGAGCGGCAGCGCCAAAACAAGGCGCGAAAGATCGCGGCTAGGCTTCGCGCACCGAAGACCGCAGCTGTAGTGATTACACTACAGCCGGAGGCGGAAAAGAAGGGCGTGACCTACCGCGATCTGCTAGCGAAGGCCAAGGAGACGGTGGATCTCGGGGAGCTCGGGATCACCGGGGGCCTCCGGCTCAAAGTCACCGCAACGGGGGCTCGTATGCTGGAGATCCCCGGTGAAACCAGCGGCTCGTCCGCTGACGCTCTGGCTGAAAAGCTGAGGGCGTCCCTAAACGCGGACGAGGCCCGAGTGTCCAGACCCGTCAGATGCGCGGACTTGCGCGTCATGGGTCTGGACGACTCGGTCACCGAGAAGGAGGTGGTGGCCGCCGTCGCTAGGTCCGGGGGGTGCTCTGCCGAGCAGATCAAGGCAGGCACCCTACGCCCGGACCCTACGGGAATGCGAACCGTAACGGTGAGCTGCCCCGTGACGGCGGCGAAAACGATAGTGGAGGGCCGAAGGCTCTTGGTGGGCTGGGTATCAGCGCAGGTGAAACTGCTGGAGCCCAGACCTCTGAGGTGCTATCGCTGCCACGTGGGTCACCATGTGTCAGTGCAGTGCGCCTCAGAGGTTGACCGCAGTGGCCTCTGTTTCCGCTGCGGACAGCCCGGGCACGTGTCGGCGACTTGCAGCGCTGCGCCGCACTGCCCAGCATGTGCGGTGGCTGGCAAGCCGGCCGATCACCGCGCCGGGAGCAAGGCCTGCGCTGCGCCTGCCAAGCCCAGAGCCAGAGGCAGGGGAAGGCCCTCCGCCACCTCCGCCACCTCCGCCAACGCCACCGTCGCCACCGCCGCTGCCGTGGCCGCCACAGCCACTGCCGCTGTCGCCACCGCCGCCGCCCAGAGCGCGGCAAGTTCACCTGCGGAGGGGCCCTCACAGGGGGCCCGGGGGGAGGAGGCGATAATGGAATGCCAATAACGGCACCATTACGCCTCCTCCAGGCGAATATCAACCACTGCGCCTGTGCTCAGAATCTGTTGCTCCAGAGCATGGCGCAGTGGTCGATTCACATCGCTGTGGTCGCTGAGCCGTACTTTGTCCTGCCCAGGGAAGACTGGGTGGCGGACCTTGACGGCTCAGTGACCATAGTTTCATCGGCCGCCGCCGGTACCCCGACCCTTGAAAATGTCAGGAGGGGTCGGGGGTGCGTAGCAGCACGGTTCGGGGAGATCGACGTGGTGGGAGTATACTTCTCCCCGAGCCGAACTCTCGCCGAGTTCCACAACTCTCTCGCAGAGTTGGGTGTCGTCGTTGGAAACCATTCCCTCCCCGTGCTTGTCCTCGGGGACTTCAATGCCAAGAACTTGGCTTGGGGTTCTCGTTTTACAGATGTGCGGGGAAGGATGGTGGAGGACTGGGCCCTGGAGAAGGGCCTGGACGTCCTTAATCGGGGCTCTGTTCCCACGTGTGTGCGGATGCGGGGCGAGTCGGTGGTGGACATCTCGTTCGCTAGCCCCGCTCTGTCGCCGCGTGTCGTTGACTGGCGTGTCATGGAGGGGGTGGAGACATATTCCGACCACCGGTACATCCGGTTTGACGTCTCCACCCAGTCCTCAAGCGCGCCAGTCCAACAGGCCCCGAGTGGTCCGCGTTGGGCGCTGAAGCAGCTGGACCGGGAGCTCCTCCTGGAAGCCTCGATCGTGCAGGCCTGGGTGACATCACCGGACAGGCCTGCCGACGTTAACAGTGAGGCAGAGTGGTTCCGGGAGGCCATGTCCGACATATGCGACGTGGCAATGCCCCGAGTCCGGCCAGGAAGCGCCCGACGTCAGGTGTACTGGTGGTCGCGCGAAATAACATCTCTGCGCGAGGCGTGCGTTGATGCGCGGCGCCTGTACGCCAGGCATCGCAGGCTCCGCATCCGCCCGGCGGATGCGGCAGCCATTGAGGCGGAGCTGTATGAGGGATACAGAGCGGCGAAGACCGCCCTCCGGGAGGCTGTCCTGCGGGCCAGGGAACTGGCCCGCTTGGAGATGCTGGAGACTCTCGACAGAGATCCGTGGGGGCGCCCTTACAAGATGGTGCGGAATAAACTCCGCACCTGGGCCCCCCCGCTGACGCAGAGTCTCCGGCCAGAGCTCGTGGAGGACGTGGTGAGCGCTCTGTTCCCCTCGCGGGGGGAACATCCGCCCCCGCCTATGGTTCCGCCACTTGCGGTGCCGGAAGAGGACCCATATGACGACGACGACACTCCGGAAGTGACTGGGGTAGACCTGAGAGTGGCGGTAGGTAGGCTCAAGGCCAAAAATACCGCCCCGGGACCCGATGGCTTGCCTGGCAAAGCCTGGGTCCTGGCCTCGGATGCGGAGGCTCTCGGGCCCCGACTAAAAGGGCTCTTAAGCGCATGCTTGGAGAGAGGCCAGTTCCCGCTTCGTTGGAAGACGGGGAAACTGGTCCTCATCCAGAAGCCGGGGCGCCCTGCGGACTCTCCGTCCGCATTTCGGCCCATTGTGCTGCTCGACGAGGTGGGCAAGCTCTTTGAGAGAGTAATTGCAAACCGCCTCGCCGAGCACCTTGAGGGGATGGGGCCGAATCTTGCGGAGAACCAATTTGGTTTCCGCAGGGGGCGCTCCACTGTGGACGCCATCATGCGCGTGAGAGCCCTCACGACGGGGGATGCGATATCCCGGGGCGCGGTTGTCTTGGCGGTGTCTCTCGACATCGCCAACGCCTTCAACTCCCTGCCCTGGAGCTGCATCAGGGAGGCACTCCGGTATCACCGGGTGCCGACCTACCTCCGTCGTGTGATCGGGGACTACCTGACGGACAGGGCCGTCATCTACCCCAGTCGCTGCGGAGATTGGAACTGGCGAGAGATGTCGTGCGGTGTTCCACAGGGATCGGTTCTGGGACCGCCCCTGTGGAACATCGGTTACGACTGGGTGCTGCGCGCCGACCTCCCTAGTGGTGTCAGCGTCGTTTGCTACGCAGACGACACCCTGGTGCTGGCACAGGGGAGGTCGCACGAGGCGGCGGCCGACAATATGACACGCGGGGTTGCGATAGTCGTAGAGAGGATCCGGCAACTGGGTCTCGAGGTGGCACTGCACAAGTCCGAGGCCATGTGCTTTCATGGGCCTCGGAATGCGCCACCGTCGGGATCCACACTGACGGTAGGAGGGGTATCCATCGGCGTCGAGTCGACGTTGAAGTACCTAGGACTCGTCCTCGACAGCCGGTGGAACTTCGTGGAGCACTTCCGACGTTTGGCCCCCAGGCTGGAACGGACCGGGGCTGCCTTCAGGCGGCTCCTGCCCAACCTTGGGGGGCCAAACGCCTCCTGCCGCAGGCTCTATGCGGGGGTCGTGCGGTCCATGGCCCTTTACGGGGCCCCAGTGTGGGCGCGTTCCTTGAGGCGGCGAGCCGCCCATTACCTGAACGCGCCCCAGAAAGTGGTGGCCATAAAAATGGTCCGTGGGTACCGCACGATCTCCCGCGAGGCGGCGGGCCTGCTTGCCGGACTGCCGCCATGGGATCTGGAGGCGATAGTCCTCGCGCGCCTGCACGACTGGCGCGCGGAGGCACTACGCCGGGGGGAAACTCCGCTGCCGCGGCAAATTGCCGCTCAGCGGACAGACCTCCGGCGCGATCTCATGGCGACATGGAGAGAGCGACTGTCGCAACCCCGTGCAGGGCACGCCACGATAGTGGCGGTAAGTCCCCTCTTTGAGGAGTGGCTGGAGAGGCGCCACGGCGTCCTCACCTTCCGCCTGACGCAGGTCCTCACCGGACACGGATGTTTCGGGAGGTACCTGCACCGAATCGGGCGGGAGGAAACGCCCGGGTGCCTCCACTGCGAGGATCGACCGGAGGACACGGTGGAGCACACGGTGGAAGTCTGCCCTGCGTGGGCGGAGCACCGCCGTGTCCTCGTAGCGGCGATCGGCGGCGGCGACCTCTCGCGTCCGGCCCTGGTTCAATCCATGGTCCGGAGCGAGACGGAATGGGAAGCCGTCACCTCCTTCTGCGAAGCAGTCATGCTAGCGAAGGAGGTGGCGGAACGAGAGAGGGAGAGAGCCTCTCTTCCCGGCCGCCGCGGGAGACGCACCGGGCGTCGGGGGCCACGTGGTGGCTACCGGCCACCGTAGATGCGGGCCTGTGGACGGTTAGCTATGGGCTAGCTAGCCGTCCGTCCGTCTAATGACGACAGGCCGTGTCGACGGCGCGTTCGTGTTCCACGCGCGCCTCAAAGAGATGTCAGCAGAAGAGAGGGGCCCGCAAGGGCCGAAGCCTGCCGGGGTTGCGGGACTGTTCGAAAGAGATACCGCGGCCCCGGAACGTAAAGGGCGAGGAAGGAACATGGATGGGTTTTAGTCAGTAAGAGTCTGACACTCCCTCCCGCTCCGCCCAGAGTGGGAGAAGTCATTTGATGATTTCCCATCCCAAAAAAAAAAAAAAAAAAAAAAAAAAAAAAAAAAAAAAAAAAAAAAAGGGTAGTTTGATGAGAATTTGGTTAGGTTCTGATTATGGGATCCATGACAAAGGAACGGAACCCTTAAATTCTTAGAAGCAAATTACCGATTCTCGGCCAAATCTTTTAAAGGCTATCCGGATATTTGAGTCACGTACCATAACGTCGTTATTAACCGACTTCAAAAAGGAGGACGTTCTCAATTCAATGTTCCCCGATTACTCGAAGATGACCGGACCGAATTTGTCTTTTAATTGTTTGAAAGGGTATACTTCCCAGAAGGTCCCATAATCATCAAGTCAGGATCCTGATAATGGGATCCTGGAGAAATAGAGAGAACTCTTCAAATTTTATAGGCACACCAGAAGCGATTTGGGTAGTTTTTGAAAGAGTAGTTTCTCGGAGTGATCCCATTTAAATTTGGTAAAGATCTGATGAAGAACTTCGGAGAAAGGCAACGGAACTCCTCATTAAATGTAGCAAATGTGTGTCTCTTACTGGGATTGCTGAAATCTCATGTCTGTCTATTGTTTACACCAGTTCATAACAAAAAATCACGCTGGTACGCTGTAAAAGGGTATGCACATATTGTGAACCACTATAAAGTGAAAAATAAAAACTTTTTTGCAAAAAATATAACCGACTTCCCACAAAAAAGTGAAAAATAACTTTAGCTTCTGAAGTCGGTGACAAAAAAACGAAAACAATCAAACAAAGGTCACCGACTTCAGAAGCTAAAGTTATTTTTCACTTTTTTGTGGGAAGTCGGTTATATTTTTTGCAAAAAAGTTTTTATTTTGCATGCATTTTCATGTTTTCGAAACGATGTTAATTTTAGATTAATTGGGCCCCTGTTCATGCATGTTGTTTAGACGGACATTTTAACTGAAACATATGACTGAAATGAAGTATTATCGATTGCATAATATGGCATATAGCCTAACAACACAGGCCTTACAGTGATTATTTGAAAAACTGACCAAATAACATGAAGCGGACATACACTGAGAAAATATGGAACATTATTTAAAAAAAACTAAACCAGTCTAAAGGGCATTGCAGCTGTATGTATTCTTCACCTAATCTAAACAAATAAACGGACCAGTCGCGTCGTGTTATACGTATTGATAATAGGAAGGCATTTGGGCCTCTGTTTATGAATAACAATCTCTTAGATATTCACGTGTCCAACTCACGTGACTAACGTAGCGTTAACGTATTTCTTGTTGACTTAGGATTATGAGACGTTTTAGAAGTGCGAGATTTTGTCAATGGAGTACTTTTACTTTTCATGACGAGGGAATCTTTGTTTATTGTAAAAGGAAATACCAGATTTATCGTTAGGTACAGATGGCCAAGCAAGCTAGTACTACAATCTATCAAATTTCTTTAATAGATTTTCGACTTTATCACTAAAGCATTAGATTCTACTTTCAGCAATAAAATAAACTTTTGTTTGTTGACTGTCATCATCATCATCTTCCACCGCCTGAGTTTTCGTCTTCTGCTTTTTCTTACTGCTGGACATAAGTAAAGAGAGGCCTCTTTGCTTGTACCAATCTTGACTTTCCTCAGCCAGTCATATATATACCAATCACAAAGCCAGCCTCATCCTGGTTCTACACGCGATAGCAAAAATATTGTCAACCCATCTCGCCGTCAGACCTTCAACACTTTTGTTTCCAGACCTTGGACGCCACTGCTTCTCAATTAATAAAAAAACTACAACAAAATCTTGAAAGATATGATCCTTAGCTCCTGTAGGTACCTGTGTGTGTCTCTTATTATAGAATGCAAGTAAAATTGAACTAAACATTTTAAATATAATGTACTAAGTACTAAGTTAAATAGAAAATAATTTCGTTAAATCGCCATTTTGTGGCGGCGGCCATCTTGGACTGATTTTTATCAAACAGCTAAAAACACTCCCGACTAATTCACCTTTCAAACAAAAAAACCAAATCCGGACCGGTGGACCGATCAGGTCCACCCGTTCGGGCGCTACGATGCCACAGACACACACACACATACACACATACAGACACGTCAAACTTATAACACCCCGACGTTTTTGCGTCTCGTCGGGGGCTAAAAATAGGTCCACAGTCACGATAAGCAAGACAACAATAATGATAAAAAAGACACATTTTTGAATATTGAATGCTCATTTATGTCCTTGGCCCTTAAATACACAGTTGACATATAAATATAATTATATTTACATAACACGTACCGTTAGTCTTCGAGCAGTGATTACCAATTTACATCGAGAGGGCAAGGGCGCGTTCAATGTTGTTTCAATTCAATACTGCTATTGTATAACTGCTCATTTCCGTGTGTCTACATTTGTTTTAATGTTATTATAATATTATAATGTACATGTTGTGTTCAACTATGACTAATCTTGTTTATTAATCAAGCTATATCTTTCTCACTGCTAGGACACAGGCCTGCTCTCAATTAGACATATCGGGCCGTTGTCCACAGTGAGTGCGGTCTTCCAACTTTAGGTTCTATGACATGCCGGTTTCCTCATGATGTGTTTCCTTAGGTAATTTTACAGTAATAGAAAACTAGTTATTGATTGGGAACCGATCTGTGTGTCAAATATCTGAAATATTTTTGATCATCGTTATTGAACTTTAAATCTGCAATACTTAACTGATATTGTTTGCTAGCCTTTTCCAACAGTCTCTATAACCAAATGTTTCAGATTCATAAACGAAGCGGCAGATGACAAATATTATTATGGCAATTTTTTCTTTGATGCCCTTTTATTGTCATTTACTTTTCTAATTAAAATCGTTATCAACTTATTTATCGACAGCTTCTAGCTGATAAGCCCATCGGTCAGATTGCTAATCAATTTATCTAGGATATTGCACTACGTAATGCGATTTCTTGGTATAATCTGTTAATCATATTTGGATAAATAGGCGTTCCGGTACACGTAGCTACAAAGAAGGTACTTACTAGTACCAACCTTTCTGATTAATTTAAAACATAAGAACTCGCTGTAAACCCCGAAAGTTTGGTAGAAGTGTACCTAATAAAGTCCCGTGTATTAGGGGTCCATTGCCATCAATCCGGCTCAATCCAGACTTCGTGGCTGCTACTGAGAATTTCCTAATGGAAAATCCCAATAACAACTTGCCCTACCCGGTAATCGAACTCAGGACCTCATACTCAGCAGTCGCGACCAACGTGTAGGTTTATATACGATATTTTTACCAATATATTTACTAACTAGGATCGTACAGTAGTTGTGTCATGAAAAAAAAAGAAGACAGTGCATTTGTCTATTGCAACATACCGTAAGTTACGAGAATGAAGTTTGTTAGCTCGTACTCAAGGCAGACAGTCACATTAGTTTCAGGCCAAACGGTGAAGAAAAACATCTACATCATGACGTAATCGGCACGACCAAGAATCAAAAGTTCGAAGACATTAGACTCTAACTAACCCGCACAGGACTTGTGTGATGAATTTTGGAAGCGGTGAACCTGGATTTGCTATTTCGTAACCAAACCTTCAACAAATTAGAGGAGAGTCTTTCCCTACTGTCCATTTCCATTTCTCTAACTAATCTATCATCTTAACTAAGCAACCAAAAGAACTATTTAATTGAGAGAACTTTCCTGACTAAAAAAATCCCGGTACAAAAGCTCTCCCAAAAATCGATCACATTTGCACATCAAATAATAATGGCAAACGAAACCGGTTTCTGTTCTAAAGGAGGGTAGGACAAATACGTCCAAAGCTTGGACCTCTTTGTGCGATGTCTTGGGTAACAATTGACGGGAGCCGTATGGACTTCTAAGAGGGGATCAGAATGTTTTGAACTATGTTTTGTGAATAAAGACCACACAGACACATACGCAGTTACATTACTCAGTCTCGCTAGTGTCATGGTCGCAAAGGATGATGATGTACTTGGCCAAAGGATGAAGTGTGATTGGATTTTGTCATCGGAAATTTCCCAGTTACCCTAGGGTCCGGATTTGTGATCCATTGATGTTTATGAGGCATAAATTATTATTATTATCATTTATTGGGCTCGGCCCATTATTTATCCGTGGTGCTAGGCCACTGGCAGCCTATCCCAATTGTAAACGTCCCTTTGTTTCGTTCTGTCTCCTGCTGAGGGAAGTGGAAATTACGGTTTTTCCTACTCCTCCGCTACACTTTTCTGATTAATTTCGTTGCGGGATTCAAGACAGTCAAATTATTATTATTTCTCAGGGACTTCGTAGAGCTTGATTGTCTCAGCGTTTTTCTGGTGGTCGCCACTGTTGATTTTGGCTTTCAGGAGTTACAGTTGTTTGGGAATAGTGTGGCGGGCTTTCCCATAAAAAAAGGCTCGGTAGAACGACGGGGGCTGGTATATAGCAACTATATGAGAGTTGCCGAGAATTGAGTTTAGTGGCGTGTGACTGAAGGTATTTATGTCCAGGAGTGGACTTTTGCAGGTTGATGATGATGATGTCTATTAGTTACATGGGATAAACATAATATGGGATTGTGTGTGTACTATTACGGTATAGGTACCTCTAACACCAATACACACTTCTGCCTTCCCTTTCCGTGATTAAAGGCGTGATATTACTTACAGTGTTATTGCAATTGATGTCGTGTTGTATGGTATTAGTACGCAACTCCAGGTCAAAGCGCGTATTTTACGTATGGGCTATAATCTACCACGCGGGACCAGTGCGGATTGGTAGATGTCACATGTCTTCGATTTTTTGGTTCTAGGACATGCCGGTTTCCTCACGATGTTTTCCTTCACCGTTTTTGAGAGCAGTGGTGATGATGATGATGCGTCTGCCTGGGTTCGAACCCACGACTTACTGTTCGTATGTCGGGGCCGCCACCACTGGGCCACCGCTGCTCTCTAAATATAATAATAATTTCGTGTTATAATTTTATTAATATTGGTTTTTATTCACATGTTTAATCTGTTGTGGTTTTAGTTATCAAAAGTGACGTTTTAGGTGCCAAAAAACTAACTTATTTTTATCATCATCACCGAGCCTTTTACCAACTACGTTGGGGTCGGCTTCCAGTCCAACCGGATGCAGTTGGACAAAGTATTTTACATGGAGCGACTGCCTGTCTGACACCCAAAACACAATAAGTACTGGGTAATACTGTACCAAGACTGGCTGTCAGACTTCTTGGGCCACTGACTACCCGTAATGACTGTTAAAGATCTACAAATGACAGCCGGGACCAACTGTTTAACGTGGTTTACGAGGCACGGAGGAAACTCGGTGTGAGATACGTGTTCAACCATCCAGAGACCAACCTAGGCAAGCACGGCTTAACCTAAAGATCGAGTAAAGCGGCTGATGATACTACCTTTACTGTTATTTTAATTAATTTATATTGGTTTTTATTTAATAGGATAAAGGTATGTTGAAAATGAAACATGTCTCGCTAAAGTCGTGGTTTTAGTTATCAAAACGGTACCAAAATACCTACTAACTTATTAATCAATTTATGCATATATTTATTGTACGCAAGGATCAACAATCAACATTAGTCTAACCATTAAACATAACGAAATAATTTTAAGGAAAATCCTGAAACAACAATTTTTAAGTACTTATAGTTAGATTGAAACTAAAAACGCATGCACAAAAAATCTTCTCACACACATGTTCACAACATGACCTGAACAAGAGTTATATATGTCACCGGAAAATTGTCAAACACGTTATATTGTAATCTCTCTAGCGATATTGTAAACTCTCGAATTATTGTCAAATGAACATACTGCTTACAATAAAACGCATTATTTTTCGTGAAATGCATGCGATGGTAGTCAACTCACGTGGTGTGGAGGGCAGGAGGGGTCCCCCTTGCCCAGTGGTAACACTCTCATGAAAAGATACTGTACCATTCCTGAGAAATATCGATTAATATAACCTAACCTTAAAACACTTTATATTCCCCTAGAAAGCGTAGTCGACGGAGCCCCGCTTCGCTGGGCCCCTATTTCCGAGTGCAGGGTTTAAAGGAACCTTACTAAACTAACGGGGGGGGGGGGGGTGCCCCTAGTCCCGATTATGGGGGCAGAGATACTTCCGTATGTTCAGTTGACAACATTTCGAGAGTTTACAATATCGCTAGAGATAAACACGTTATATTGTAATATAACGTGTTTGACAATTTTACGGTGACATATATAAACTTCTGAGTTTCTATCCGTCTTATAGAGTTTTCGCACTACGTCCGATTCGAGTGAAAATACACTACAATATAAAATTGGATGACGGACGCCGGATCTAGTGCGTAAACTACCATAGAAATATTTCTACGCTTACTTCGGCCCGGGTTCAGATCGGATTCGGATCGGACGTAGTGTGAAATCGCTCTTATTCTTGTATCATCACTCCTGTAACCGCTGAATGGTTCCACAGAGTGTACCAAATACACCGACATATCACCAGTTATGTTTAAGTCCCATGTGGTAGGACGCGCCTATTAAAATCAACTGGGTACAAATCTAGACTCCGTGGCTGTTACTAAGAAATGCCTGATGTAAAACTTTTTTGCAAAAAATAAAACTGACTTCAAAAAAAAAACAAAAAAGTGAAAAATAACTTTAGCTTCAGAAGTCGGTGACCTTTGTTTGATTGATTTAGTTTTTTTGTCACCGACCTGAGCTAAAGTTATTTTTCACTTTTTTGTTTTTTTTTTGAAGTCGGTTTTATTTTTTGCAAAAAAGTTTTTATTTTTCACTTTTTAGTGGTTCTCATGTGCTTGATATACATGGAAAGTGCATACCGTTACAATTACACCAAGCCCAAACACGACTAGGGTACATTGTCTCATTATGGAGTTCCGTGACTCTTGGCTTCATCATCAGATCTGAATGGTTCTTATCAAACGCAAATGCTTCACTTGTTGTAGAAAATACCAAAATCGCAACGCGTTTTCATATAAAATTTGAAGAGTTCCCTCGATTTCGCCAAGATTCCATCATCAGATCCCGACTTGGTGGCTATGGGACCATTTGGAAAGAATACCCTTTCCAACAAAAAAAGAATTTTCCAAATCGGTTGGCAAGCGACGGAGTTATGCCCGAACAAACATAAAAAAAAAAAAAAACAAAAAATTGAAACATCCGAATTGAGAACCTCCTCCTTTTTTAGAAGTCGGTTAAAAAACCCAATAACACTTTGCCCTACCGAATAATCGAACCCAGGACCTCACACTTTATCATTAAATTTTAAAACACGACAATTTTAAAGAAATAAATCAAAATATTCTTTACCATAATTAGTACATACCTATACCTATACGGGTAGACGATAAAAAAAATCTAGTTAGTCCAAAAATCTAGTTAGTAATTAGTTATTAAAAAAATATTGGAACCATATTTATTCTTTTGTTACGTAAATTAAAATTGACGCAGATACGACGCTTTTAAAATTCTCAATACGCCACGCCTAGGTATAATTTTTAGCTAGTTCTGACATCACGACCCCCGAGTTTTGATCATTCGCGCAAGTGTCCTGATACCGATCTCAAGATGTTATGCAATAAACACCGTTTTGGATTCATGCCCGCCTAGTACTTTTCGTAAGGTAACTAGCATAACTGTACTAACACTAGACAATCAAATGTTGAGATAATTAATATTTTATTAGCAATTATTTTTCCACTCTCACTTTTACTACTGATTGTACGTTTTAGTGACGTGGGACGAGTTGCAGAATGGAAATATTATTTATTTTGATTTTCATCAACTCGTCCCAAATGGGCCGAGGGCATGTGGGACGAGTTGCTGAATTACTCGATTTAACATTCATTGATTAAGAAAAACAAAAAATACGTGTCCATTATTTTTCAATACTCTAACTGATTTGATATTGATTTGTAATTTGTTGATACTGTCGTCATGCCTATTAGTACATACCTATTCTAGGTATTGCATAAAAGTTAATATTAGTTAAAACTAACAAAATTTTCCTCACGAAACAGCAACTCATTATCTATATGTAGGTATTGTTTGTTAAAATGCAATTGCGTTCAATGTTATTTCAGTGCAAAAACGGCACGTGTAGTGAATCATTGTTTTGTTCACAGCTTAGTTTAGTTGCACTGAGGTCAATGGCACTTAGTTGAACGCTTCCTCAGCTCCTGTATGTAGGTATATAATAATATTATGTACAACGTTCAGTTGATTGCATGTATTCTATCCTGCAACGATGTAGTCAGTTTTCTGTAATGTATTAACTCAGTTATACAGCGTGTAAACCACCTCATCACAAAGCCGTTAACCGAGCATTCTGTACATCAAACTAAGTAACTTTACGCAAAAATTATTGCTGGGAAACAACTTTTTTTTTGAGGTTATTAATCATGTTTTGTGGTAGAACTCAATGCAACGTTCTTAAAACAATGCATTGTGCTGATTGATGGATTGAATAGTACGGGGGTCGTGGAGGTGTTAAAAGTCAAAATCTTCCAAAAAAACTTGACCCCCCATATCTCCGTAACTAGAAGGTATGGTGTAGAACAAAAAAATGATCGCAATGATGGGGAGAACAAGTGCCTTTCGGCTTCGTGAAGAGGTGTTTTAACACCCTTTATTAGTCAGTATAGTTGAGTTTAACTGATGCCTTTTTTTCGGATGGGAAATCATCAAATGACTTCTCCCACTCCGGAGCGGGAGTGCCAGACTTGTACTGACTAAAACCCATCCATGTTCCTTCCTCGCCCTTTATGTTCCGGGGCCACAGTATCTCTTTCGAACAGTCCGGCAGCCCCGGCCGGATTCGGCCCTTGCGGGCCCTTCAATTTGCTGACATATCTTTGAGGCGTGCGTGGAACACGAACGTGCCGTCGACATGGCCTATCGTCATGAGATGGACGGACGGAGAGCTAGCCCATAGCTCACCGTCTACAGGCCCGCGGTTTAGCTAGACTTAAACAATTATCATCAATATATTAGCGTAAAAATGTTGAGTATCATGACAAATAGGCTGATTGTGCTATTACATGATTAAACATAAGCATTCATAATTGGTCCATAAATTCAAGGTCGCTCAGCGAGCATATGGAACGGGCTCGTTTAGAGTCTCCCTGAGGGATCACATCCAGAACGAGGTGATTTGACAGAGAATCAGAGTGGAGGATCTACCTCACAGAATAAGTAAGCTGAAATGGCAATGGGCCAGCCATATTAGCCGTGGAATCGATGACCGTATGAGTAGAGGTGCTCTTGAGTGGAGACCGCGAATCGGCAAACGTATGGTGGGACGCCCTCAGACTGGGTGGAGTGACGATCTTCACAGGGTGGCTGGTAGCAACTAGATGAGAGTTGCTGAGAATCAAGTTGAGTGGCGTGGGATAGAGCGTAGGATAGGCCTATGCAAAGTCCAAGTCCAGCAGTGACCTGCTGGAGCCTGATGCTAAAGTGGGATAAGCAATTGGCATTAAGGTCCATGTTCACCCAAAAGATGACGGTCTGATTATCTAAAACCGGCTTTTTAAGACACATTTTTGTATGGGAACATGTCACAGTGACAGCTGTTTTTGGATAATCAGACTGTTATCTTTTCGGTGAACATGGACCTAAGTCATTTCTGTCACGTTGTTCTCCTTCACATGATCAGATGTTACTCAATGCACTGTAATAAACAAACTAACTTCTTCTAAAAATCTAAGACCACCTTGCCAGGATTACGAAACCTACATTTTCCCTCTCAAACGTAATTGAAAGGAATTTTATTAACATTAAAAAGCAAAAAAAAACAATAAAAATAAAAGGGGTGACGTTTTTATTTCAAAAGTCAAAGGTAAATTACAAAAAATAAAAAAATGCATTGTGTTACCGCCAACCCTTTGCAAGAATACTTAGAAGTGTAGTTTATTTTAACTCTTTCAAAGTCAGGGAAAAAATCAGTTGCAAAACGTTAGGGTTGTCCCTCTCTGTTTTGCAACTTTTTTTTGTTTTGCAATTCTTTTGACACGTGCTTTTTTGTGCTTTTATGAATAAAATTTTATGATCAAAACATTTTATACGTTTTCTTGCCCCTTTGTTTCAACCCCTGACTTGGCCCTGGAGGCCTTACAGTCAAACCGATAGGCCGGTTAATACGGCCTGTTTTTAATGACATGAGATGTCATTAAAACAAAAATAACTTTGTTTCAAAATTTAAAATTGATTTTACATGGTCTTTTGTTTTAGTGATCAGGATGTATGGCTCTTTAGTAAACTCATTCCACACAGGTGGATCCCGCGTTATCAATCGACCTCATGAATTTTGGAATTGGTCAACTGATCCCGTTGACCAATTTTATGATTTGTATAGTCAAGTATAACAGTTATAGTTTTACAGATCATTACGAATTAACAGCGGATGGTTAAATTGTTATCAGTAACAGCTCTCCGAAGACTTTTTTGGAAGACTATACAAGGTTATGTACTGAAAATGTGGTAACCGTTTAGCATTGGTGTTCGTCCCAATCTGTATAGTTTAGCACTTCATTTTTTAGTACCTAGATGCAGTATCAAAAATACACGCGAAAATGAACTTCCAAAATCGACCATTTTAAATAAGAATCATGAAACTTTTTAAAATGATTTCTATCTTTTCAATGAGTACTAAATTGTCGAAACAGCTGTTTGTCATCTCACGCTCAGCCACTCATGGCAGATGGCAACTATCGGGTACTAGCAGCCAAAAACAAGAAATCTCCATTTTAAAATATAGACCTGACTAAATACATGTCTCATGCATGACACGCCAGAGAAAGCTAGTCATTTAATGTTCGTATAATTAGAAAAAGTCCCACAGACTGTAAAACCAGAATACTAAGATAGGCTATTAATCTTCTGTTATGGTCAATAAAATCATAGATTCGTAGTTTTTTTTATAGAATACTTGTAGGCATAAGAATCCCTAAGTTGTTAGCGTCCGAATGTATGTAGTTAGCATGTTTAAATCATTGAGACTGATTTAATTATCAGCCTTTTAATGTTCCCACTGCTGGGACACGGCCTCCTCTCAAGGAGAGGGATGGGCTAAAACTGATTTATAAAAAAGTAATGCCAAAATTATGTGACAAGTGTGAAAAAGAAATGAACAAATGATTTAGATTATTTCTTCTGAAATCATTTACATGCAGTTAGGTAGCTGTTGAAGAGATTTTAGCAGAATCAAGCGAATATAACCAAAGAAGGAGAGTATGAAAACTAGCTGATGTTGTCAAATAAATAAGTGCCATGGATTCAACCACTATGATATCCCTCTTGCGTGCGTGTATGACCGGATATATGGCCGTGGATGAGGCAAAAGGAGAAAGGAGTATGTATGTCGTCGCAGGTGGTTAATGCATACTCCTATGGGAAAAAGGCATGAGTTTATGTATGTATGTGTGTATGATTTCTTACTTTAACATCACAATCATCATTTCAGCCGAAAGACGTCCACTGCTGGACATTGGCCTCCCCCAAGTGTCGCCACATTGACCGATACCGTGCGACTCGCATCCAACGGATTCCCGCAACCTTCACCAGGTCATCGGTCCACCTAGTGGGAGGTCTTCCAACGCATCGTCTTCCGGTTCGCGGTCGCTACTCCAGAACTTTTCAGCCCCATCGGCCATCCGGTCTGCGAGCAATGTGACAGCAATTAAGTTTAACAATTCTTGGGGCTACGTCGGTGAACTTGTTTCTCTTGCGGATGTGTTCATTTCTGATCACGCAAGGAAACTCCGAGCACATCCCATTGCCCTATGGGTGACTTGACTTTAAGCCCTCTGATTGTGAGCGAGGAGCGACCACGTTTCGGTCCCGTATGTAATCTTACTTTATAAAGGGTGTAACACACCTCATAACAAAGCCGAAAGGCACTTGTTCTCCCCGCCATTGCGATAATTTTTTTTGTTCTGCACCAGACTAGTTACGGAGAAATTGGGGGTCAAAGTTCCAACTTTTTTGACAAGTTTTTTTGAATACCAGTTTTTAATGTCAGATTTTATTTTAATCACCTCCACGACACCTGGACTATTCAACCAATCCATCAGCACAGTGTTTTTAGTGCGTTATATGAGTTCTACCACAAAACATAATTTATACCCAAAGGAAGACGTCTCCCAGCAATAATTTTTGCGTATAGTTACTTAGTTTGATGTACAATGCTTGGTGACGGCTTCGTGATGAGGTTGTTTACACCCTGTATTTTCTACTCTTCTACTTTCAAATAATATTGAACGTCCACCGGTATCGTACGTTGACTGTACACTTAGGTATGTCACACATGTCTTTCGCGACCACCTCTTTTGTCTTTCACAAATAATCCTGCAAAAGAAAATCCACGCACATAGTCCGAACGCAGTCCCAAGATTTGGGGCCCTCATACCGGTCTCAGAACTGGTTGTATGGCCTTCAAACCGCGGAAGGTTTTCTACTGCGGCCCCGCAACTGATGCGACTGTGAATGGGTTCAAACTACATTTTTTATAACTGGTATGCTTATTGGCAAAGCGGTCCTGATATAAATATTGATATTAAGGCAGTTTTCGTTGTTTTATTCAATTAATAGCGTATGTCTACGGCTTTGCTTACGTCGAGTTCAGTTTATTGTCTCACTAGATCGTACTAGTGGAATAAGAGTAGCCCATATTATGTTAATCCAAGCTATAAACTATCTGTGTGCCACACTTAATCCTAATCCGTTCAGTAGTTTTTGCGTAAAGGGTAAAACATCCATTATCCGTAGTAAACATTTAGTTTTTTTTTCTGTATTTTACAAGGATGTTGATGTGTGGTTTGGTTTTACATTTTAAATGTACAAATGTTGTTTTATTGAACGAGGCAGGCAAAATTGAAATGTAAAAATGTAAATAATATTGTTCTGTCTTTTTAGTTTAAAATAGACTTCCTTTCAGTGTAAGAAAACATTTTGAGGAAATCAGCATGCCTGAGAGATATTTCTCGACAGCATGTAAAACCATGTCAGAGTTCCACGGGCGGCATAAAAACTCTGACACCAGGTAAGGCACTAACCACACCATAAAGAAAGAAAAGGTTAGAAGTAACGGTATCGTTCAGAAATAATTAAGAACTTCCTGCAAGACGACTCGAATGGGTAGTGAGGCTGTATGTTCTTAGGGTCCTGGGTTCGAATCCCGGTAGGAGCAAATGTTTGTGTGATGAACATGGACATTTGTTTCCGAGTCATGGATGTTTATATGTATAGTAAGTATGTATTTACAAAAAAAAAAAAGTATATAGGTAGTATATCAACTATCTAGTGTCCACGACACAAGCCTTGCTTAGTGTGGCACTAGATGGCGCTGTTTGTTAATGTCCAGCGATATTTATTTATAGCGATAATTATTTATTTAAGAATAACAGAGTGGGAAGCTGTATGAAGTTACCTCATTATACCTTTGCCCAATTATGTTGGGGTCAGCTTTCAGTTTAACAAAATGCAGCTGAATACCAGTATTTAACATGGAACTACTGCCTATTTGACCAGTACACCCCAGTTACTACGATACCTCTGAGCCTTTGGGGCACTGACTACTTGTAACGACTGTTAAAGATCTACAAAATCACAGTCAGGATTAATGATTTAACGTATTTTCCTTGGCTTGGTTTTTGTAATGGATCAGATATAGTCACCCATCCAGATCAAACCTAGACAAATGCGGTTTAACCTTGGAGATCGACCCGTGCGGCTATTTTTAACCGACTTCTGAAAAAGGAGGAGGTTCTCAATTCAGATGTTTCTATTTTTATTAGGTTATAAGCTCCTCGTGAGATATCATTAATAGTGACTATTTAAATGCACTCCACACCAACAATGATTCATGATAATTCATAAAGTGTTTACACATTGAGTGTAGCCTTATTAATTTTAAAATTAACTCATTAGCATCAGTAAACATCTGCTTTACACATTTGTAGCAACGTTTCCTGTTTTAATAATATACCATGATTGATTATTATTTATCAAATATAGTCATTAACAATTTAAATATAATTCATTGCATGCAAGGCTGACCGTTATGTTATTGTCGAGATTAATTTATTGTAATTTGTAAAATAATTATGCTATTGGTTTTTGGAACTTAACAAGCAGAAAACAGATCCTAGACAACTCTAATCCATTGCTTATCATACAGGCAGTACAAGTACGTAGGAATCGATAGGGCTCGTTAAGATAAATTTGACAGTTATTCTCGATAAAATGAGTTTTTGACTCGATAAAACCTCATTTTATCGAGAATAACTGTCAAATTTATCAACACGAGTCTTATCGAATTTTACGTACTTGCACTGAGGGTATAAACCACCTCATCACGAAGCCGTCAACCAAGCATTCTGGACATCAAATTAAGTAACTTTGCCCAAAAATTATTGCTGGGACACGACTTTTTTTTGGGGTGAAAAATCCCCGTCGTACCGTTTGCACCATTGACCTGCACCATCAATGGTGCAGATGAGACAAATTAGTATTAGAACTCACTATAACGCACTTAAAATATTGTGCTGATGGATGGATTGAATAGTACGTGGAAAATCTTAAAATATAAACTTGTATTAAAAAAAAACTTGTCAAAAACTTTGACAGCCAATATCTCCATAACTAGGTATGGTGTAAAACATAAAAATGATCGCAATGATGGGGAGAACAAGTACCTTTCGGCTTCGTTAAGAGGTGTTTTACACCCTTTATAATAAGCGCCTAAAATCGTAATGGATTAGAATTGTGTGCGAGAAAAATAAATAACATTTTCTTTTTGTTTTGGAAGTTCCTCGAACTTACTGTGTACAAAAATGTTGGGGGTAGGTATTTTATTTAATATCATTGGCTAAGCATTATATGTTTGAAATGTAACTCTGTTATTACCAAAAACATCTACAGTTTTAGCTACCCCAACCTTTGTGAGTATTAAATCGATTATTTTAACAAAAAACGATAATAGTCTCTCATTTTTTATGCACCTAAATGTATTGCACATATATTCTTTGATTCATGATTCCTTAAATATTTATATCTTATTGCCAATCTGCATTTAATAAGAAGATTGCAAATATTTTTTGCACGTATGCAATTTCGTAGCACCGCTACGTCGTAGAAATGTCGTAGCTGCATTGCTACGCGGTGCATCGCTGCACGTAGCGCATCTCGTAGACGTCTACAGAATGCGTTTCGTAGCAACCGATTGCTACAAATTCTCGTATATTTTATTCTTTGGACATTAGAATTGAGAATTCAGTTATTTAATATAACTGTATGGTAAAACGCATCACAACTCGGGAGTGGGGGCTCATAACGTCAATACGCTCTAAAAAATATACCTAGGCATGACGTATTGAGAATTTTAAAAGAGTCGTATCTTCGTCAGTTTTGATTTACGTAACAAAAGAAAAAATACGGATCAAATATTTTTTGATAATCTAAATGACGGACTAATTAGATTTTTTTTGTCGTCTCGTTTACCCTATTATGACTGAGTGGCAAGTAAGTAAGTAAGTAAGTAAAAATTTATTTGTTTAAACATGGTGTACATGATACATTGCATGCAAGATAATAATGTTATACAGAAAAGTTCTAACATGTTCAGCCGCATATCGTGGCGTACAAATTGGTAGGAAGAGATGGTGCATAAACCGTGACAATATTATAAATCATCATTACATTATAGGAATTATTACATATTAAATCATCATTATTCATTAAGGATTAGGTATAATTACAATTCAAAAAGCATGTTTTTTAGATAAAATTAAATGTCAAAGTACTTGGTCATTAATAAAATAGTCAATAAAATATAAATACAATACAATAATATAATTAAAATTTCAATTCAAAATTACATCCATTCCAAAATAAAGAGAGTAAAATCACAAGATTCCTATAACATGTCATAAATACAACATCGTCATCTTAGAAACGATCAAAATTGTCTTCTTCCATAAACTCTGCTATACTGTAATATGCTCTTTTATTTAGAAAACTCTTCAATTTACTTTTAAGAGCAGATATACTTAATGTTCTCCATGATTTGGGCAATTTATTATAAATAGTCGTGGCGTCCAAGGGTTTTGGTTCCTCATGAGGCCAGGGCATGAACATGGAAATTGGCTCAAGCAAGAGAGACCTATACCCAGTAGTTGGTGAACACTGGATGATGATGATTATGTTGATGATGATGATGATGATGATGATTATGTTGATGATTATGTTGATGATGATGATGACACTAATTTCTAAATTTAAAACCTCATTTGCAAGTCATAAAATTTTACGCCTAAGAATTATATAAATGTTATTAAATTAAAAGTTAATTGCTAGTAATGAAGCTGTGTGTTATACGCATGCGCGAACGTCGTGACATAAGATGCGCGTGAGAACGCTCCCGGCTAACGAACTCGCGCTGCTGGTTTATTTTCATTCCTATGTTTTGGCCACTGCGATAGCGCAGCTGGCTTAGATGAGTGTAATTGTGGATAAGGATGATTGCTCTGCTGCCGGACTGTTCGAAAGAGATACCGCGGCCCCGGAACGTAAAGGGCTAGGAAGGAACATGGATGGGTTTTAGTCAGTCAAAGTCTGACACTCCCTCCCGCTCCGCCCAGAGTGGGAGAATTTTTTGATGACTTCCCATACGAAAAAAAAGGATGATTGCTCTTCTCAACCCAGTACGAGGTCAAATTTAATTAACGTTATGAGGATCAGTTCGTAATCTAAACACAATAAACAAAATTTTTTTAGTGATTGGATTTTTTATGATTATTTGTTCAGAAATCCACATCCATAATTATTCTGAGTTCCACTAGTTAATTGAATTTGATCTTCTATGAAGAATAAGAATATGAATTGTTTATTTGCTTAAAATATAGGTGTTACCAGTTGTTAAATTCGGTTGTTAAGGCACAAACCACATTTTGTCATCATCAATTCAGCCAAAAAACGTCAAATGCTGGACATAGGACTCCCCCAAGTGTCGCCACATTGACCGGTCCCGTGCGAATCGCATCCAGCGGATTTGATTCGGATGCGGATTGATATGTTGGTTAAACTTTTCCTTGTGCAATTTATAATTGTTAATATAGCTATCTTATCAGTTACTAACTGAAAATATTATTTAACCGGGAAAACTGTAGTTCGTATTTAGTTTACAACTTTGAATCATTATTCACCAAATTAAATATGTAAGGCAAATTAGGTACAACCTACTAATATACAATATTGACACGTCACTGAAAACTACCTGCCACCTTTTTTTTTATTTTTTTTTTAGGATGGGAAATCATCAAATGACTTCTCCCACTCTGGGCGGAGCGGAAGGGAGTGTCAGACTCTTACTGACTAAAACCCATCCATGTTCCTTCCTCGCCCTTTATGTTCCGGGGCCGCGGTATCTCTTTCGAACAGTCCCGCAACCCCGGCAGAACTACCTGCCACCTTCATTTGTCCGTCCTTCCTCGCCCTTGAAATACGAAACACCTAAAACCATTATTGTTATCACTACAAGAAATCGAATTAAATAATGAAGTCGCAATCTAGACACCTAAAGCACTAGGTATTACACAAGACATTCAGAAAGCCTGACAGAATGCCGCTATTACGCACAAATCTCCCCTGACCGATCTCTGAACATCTAAGACAATAGCAAGACCTCGATCCCTCTTAAAGTAAATAGGTACAGACCGTAAACACATCTAACAACATCTAGGACACCTTAGAAACTTGATATCACGATAACGAGTTAGGTACAACACATCAACCTTGATAGGCACAAATCCATTGTTTCAATAATAATTCTCATCCAACCTTTGCCTAATCTAAGACGCTGCTAAAATAGTACACACTCAGACGTATACAAAACACATGTTTTATACAACCACAGTCTAAAATATTTTTTTCGTCAATCCTTTTCAAATCTATGAGCAAAAGAAGTTTTCTTTGTTAGTTTTTTAGCCTGTGACACCGTCATTTTTAAACGATGACTAGTTTGAAACGGACAAAGAAATAGACATGCAATTTGACAGTTGAGTGAACTTTGAGATGTTTTATGAGCTATCCATTTTCTACGATTGCTGTTATGCTAGATTTTTGGACTTGTCCTGACTCTTTTGACCTACTTTTGGGTCTAGGAATTTCATATTAGTTTCTACGAATGGAATGCAGACGAATGAAAGTCAATGCTGTTGGTTATCACAAAAACTGAAAACATAGTATTAGAGAAAGAAACGAAAGTGATATGGAGTATGAAGCCGTATGAAATAACCCTAGTATATCGAATTATGGGCACACTGCCCCGGTAACCACACAGTTTTTGCATGTAGAGTTTAACTAAAAACTCACAGCAAAATTCTTTATCTCTAATAATCAGTTCAAAGGTTCTTATGGATTTATCGGTTAGTCAAAAACAAAAAAAAGCTATAAACATAAGACAAAATAACATCACGCCTGCAATCCCTAAAGGGAGAGGCAGAGGTGTACCTCATAAATATGGTAACAGCAACGTTTCACCAGTTATGTCAAAGACCCAAGTAATAGAAGGCAAGCTTATTGCCAACACCGTGTTCTTTAGACTCCGTAGCTGCTACCTAGAAATTTCTGGTTAAAAATCCAATAACACTACCGGGGACTCTTCTTAGGGAGAGAACAGGAGAAAAACGGAAAAGAAACTCCATCATCTGATTGTTGCACTAGAGAACAGGAGAAGAACGGAAAAAAAACTCCATCATCTGATTGTTGCACTAGAGAACAGGAGAAAAACGGAAAAGAAACTCCATCATCTGATTGTTGCACTAGAGAAGAGGAGAAAAACGGAAAAGAAACTCCATCATCTGATTGTTGCACTAGAGAACAGGAGAAAAACGGAAAAGAAACTCCATCATCTGATTGTTGCACTAGAGAACAGGAGAAGAACGGACAAGAAACTCCATCATCTGATTGTTGCACTAGAGAACAGGAGAAAACGGAAAAGAAACTCCATCATCTGATTGTTGCACTAGAGAACAGGAGAAAAATGGAAAAGAAACTCCATCATCTGATTGTTGCACTAGAGAACAGGAGAAAAACGGAAAAGAAACTCCATCATCTGATTGTTGCACTAGAGAACAGGAGAAGAACGGACAAGAAACTCCATCATCTGATTGTTGCACTAGAGAACAGGAGAAAAACGGAAAAGAAACTCCATCATCTGATTGTTGCACTAGAGAACAGGAGAAAAACGGAAAAGAAACTCCATCATCTGATTGTTGCACTAGAGAACAGGAGAAGAACGGACAAGAAACTCCATCATCTGATTGTTGCACTAGAGAACAGGAGAAGAACGGACAAGAAACTCCATCATCTGATTGCTGCACTAGAGAACAGGAGAAGAACGGACAAGAAACTCCATCATCTGATTGTTGCACTAGAGAACAGGAGAAAAACGGAAAAGAAACTCCATCATCTGATTGTTGCACTAGAGAACAGGAGAAAAACGGAAAAGAAACTCCATCATCTGATTGTTGCACTAGAGAACAGGAGAAGAACGGACAAGAAACTCCATCATCTGATTGTTGCACTAGAGAACAGGAGAAGAACGGACAAGAAACTCCATCATCTGATTGCTGCACTAGAGAACAGGAGAAGAACGGACAAGAAACTCCATCATCTGATTGTTGCACTAGAGAACAGGAGAAAAACGGAAAAGAAACTCCATCATCTGATTGTTGCACTAGAGAACAGGAGAAGAACGGACAAGAAACTCCATCATCTGATTGTTGCACTAGAGAACAGGAGAAGAACGGACAAGAAACTCCATCATCTGTTTGCTGCACTAGAGAACAGGAGAAGAACGGACAAGAAACTCCATCATCTGATTGTTGCACTAGAGAACAGGAGAAAAACGGAAAAGAAACTCCATCATCTGATTGTTGCACTAGAGAACAGGAGAAGAACGGACAAGAAACTCCATCATCTGATTGTTGCACTAGAGAACAGGAGAAGAACGGACAAGAAACTCCATCATCTGATTGTTGCACTAGAGAACAGGAGAAAAACGGAAAAGAAACTCCATCATCTGATTGTTGCACTAGAGAACAGGAGAAGAACAGACAAGAAACTCCATCATCTGATTGTTGCACTAGAGAACAGGAGAAGAACGGACAAGGAACTCCATCATCTGATTGTTGCACTAGAGAACAGGAGAAGAACGGACAAGAAACTCCATCATCTGATTGTTGCACTAGAGAACAGGAGAAGAACGGACAAGAAACTCCATCATCTGATTGTTGCACTAGAGAACAGGAGAAGAACGGGCAAGAAACTCCATCATCTGATTGTTGCACTAACTAGGGATAGGCATTGCTTCTAAAACCAGTGTCTATAAATATACGTAGGAACCATCTACAAAGCTCCTATAGAGGTAGCCAACTTTGTTACCTACAGTACAACACCGAGTAACACAGTTTTTTTATAAAATAAATTGCATAGTGATTTAAAACAGACAACGTTTGTGAAGCACTCGAGTTCGTATCGCTGATTCATGGCCGTCATATTTCAAGGCTTGCTCTGCGGTTTTCCTAAAATCTGGAACGTTTTGTTGGCTTTATTAACTTTGTCTAATTTAATGCCTGGGTTTAGATTTGGATTAAAATGTTGGATTTGAAAGAGGATAAGTGAACGTTGATTAGGTTTATCAACAGGATAATCTTGGAGTTTATGTTTTGATCAATCGTTGGTACAGATACTACTGCGTAGACGTATAATGATGATGATTTGATGGGATGGATAAGAAGCGTATGAAGCATAACCAGCATATAATGTTCCCACTTCTGGGAAACAGGTCTCAGTTTTATGCGAGGGAGTGGGCTTCCACCACGCGGGCCCAGGTAGATGCCAGAACCCTGGTAGATGTCACATGTCTTAAATTTTTTGGTTCTAGGACTTGCCGGTTTCCTCACGATGTTTTCCTTCACCGTTTCAGAGCGGCCGTGAAATAAATTACACAAAGTAATTCGCCTGCCAGGGTTCCAACCCACAAGCAAGCAAGCTAAAGTGAAGATCCTGCCTTAAACTTAGATACCAAAAAAAAAATCCTATTATAGTTTTGGAATAAATGTGTTTTAACTCTTTCCCACTTTTGAGCAACAGCTTCTTGCAACTTCACTCCTTCCATTTTTCACTGATTGGGTGTTTGTGCATGTGAAATTATTATTGAGTCGCTCGGACCATAGATGAAACCATAGAGTGTCGCGTCAATATTAAGTTGGTATTTAAATACATTAATGATTGATTATTCACTATTCTTTCATAACAAAAAAACTAAAACTTAGTAACAAAAAGCGTGACTGATACAGTTTCAATTATCCGCGACTTTAAAACTTTATTGTTATGTATATTTCTACCTACGCGTTCTGTGCCTCAGACAACACAAACCGTCTTGTGACTTTCCTTTATCCATCAAAATAAACGGCCTCAATCATTGATGGATACTATTTTTTATCGACTAAGCAATCATACTTATCGCTGTACACAAAGAAAACTCTTCAAGTAATCGAAGTAAAAATATGAACGAAAACGTACTTCCTGACAAAAGTCAGTACACGAGCCATGACGAACCTTATAATTTCCTTTATCGATTTATCGAAAATATGTACGTAAGAACTTGTTATAAATTTATAGTACGGCTTTAATCAACGTTTTTGTGCACCGCCCCCTAGCGGAGAACGAACACGTGAGCCGAACATATGCAGAGGTCAATCAACCCCACATTATTATTGACAGCACTAGAAGTTGCAGGGGACATACCAGCATACATTTAATTAATAATGAGGATTTTTCGATGCTAGAATTCTACAACAAAACCCAATTTATCTTGAGCCACCTCGTCCCTACGATTTGTTTAACACTCGGGTGTTTTAAGAGGATTTTGTATGGTATGTAAGTGTCGTGTTATGGTGGTCGTGTTTTGAAGCAACGCACTCTGTTGCTAAGGGCTTCGTTCACGCATAATTGGCCCCCAGCCGGTCGCAGGCTTACGTCATCGCAATGTGCGATCAGAATGTATAGAACGCCTCGCAACGATGCTATGAGAAGGAAGTTTTAAAACAAACGTTTATACAAAATAGAAACTTATAATAATTTTGTGTAAAACATAAAGTAGAGCAGTTAGAGAGTTACAAGGATTGTAGCAGTGCTGCAGTGGCATGACGTAACGTTGTCGGGGGTTCCCCGTTTTTTTTTTATTTTGTGAAAATTCTCGTAAATGTATTGACAGAACAATAGGTATGGCGACGTAATGAGTCCCAATTTTGGACATGCAAATAGTTTATTGTATTGTTAAGTGCGTGAAAAGATAAAAACTATAACTAATAAGCTTATTCAACTTAAGACAAGCTGGTTTAAAAAAAAAAATTAAAACGTGTTATTTAAAATTGTGCATTTTAAATAAAGCGCACTTTAATTGTCGTAGTAAATACAAATTCGTATAATTCATTTCGAAACAGGATGCGTATTTGATAAGGCGTTTTGGAAAAAAACATTGAATATTAATGAATGCCATTCTGAAATACTCAAAAAGGCGCGTTACTCTGTGTAATTTATTTCAACACTACTGCAAAAACTATACAAGAAAACATCGCGACGAAAACCGCATGTCATAGAACCAAAAATTCGAAGACGTCTTTGGATCCGCACTGAAGAAAAGAGGAGCCCTGTTCTCCAGCTTTAGGAACTTTAAATACTAAATATGTTTATACCGAAGTAGCTGTATAAATATCAAAATAAAGCTGTTTTTCAAACCATACTTCCTCACTGGGATGGGCGTTTGTGCAGCAGTGCGCTGCAATAAGCACCATGTAAAATACTGGTATTCAGCTGTATCCGGTTAGACTGGAAGCCGACCCCAACATAGTGAAGCAGATGATGAGTTCCTGTCAATACACGTATCAACTTACTACTTTAGTAAACAATACCGGTACAAGTTTGAACAGATGATTTCATATTCGACTAGTAAAGAATGTATATTGCAGCATGAGCACGGTATTGCCGCGCTAGCTGTCTTGAGACTCCTAATTAAATTCGCAGCGCTGAAGTGCGTCACGTTACTTCTGTCACGATCGCCATTAAAAGCCATCATCATTCCAGTACGCTTCCTGATAATACCTATATGACGATGAGACAAGTCTAACCTCTCATTTTAAAAGCTCATGAAGTAGGAATTGGTTTAAACTGTTCACTAATATTTAACGATAAACACGATATAGCAGACTACCCATTACTTATTCTTATCGCTACCTATCTTTCACTTGATGCAAGAAAAATAAATAAAGCCTCCCCTCCCCCACCCCCGCGGGTTTATAGACTAGTTACGCTCACGTCGTTTGTAGGACACAAACAAGCGCCGTTCATAAATACGTAACTATCAATCTAGAACGAACGCAGGCCTTTGTTCCACAATTCATTATACACCTACAAAGTCTAGGCCATCAACGGCCGCCTCATCTGCAGCCGGCCCTGACACCGACAAGGCCGACGCTATAAGCCCTTTATCTAACGAGACACTGCATAAAGACGAGCCCCAATTTGTCCCCCAAACTTCACCGACCATTATGACTTTGAAGTCCGCGCTAATGATTCGAAGACCAACTTTAATTACCCCACCTACTAGCAGAACAAAGGGCACTTCAAAACTAACCCGACCAAAGAATATTTTTAGATAAAGCTACATTCGTCAGCTCGAACCGGGCATAATTTAAAACCTTAATAAAGCTCAGTACCCACACTCAAAATTGTTGGAGAGGCTTTCAATTTGCTTCATAATTGGCACCGTTCGGATAGGCAGATGATGTTTAAGTGCTTTTAATGTTTGGCGCTCGCAATATTATGTCGGGGATATCTGGCCGGTCCCGGCGGAGCACGAGCCGGATTAGGCCGCCGGTGGGGTTGCAGCTCCCGGCTCACCTTGGAGAGTAATTATAATGATCGGCGCCGGAACCCTAGTCTGGGACGGGAGTCTTCCTGGAGAGGCGTGCCGGGCGCGGGTGGCGCACCGAGGTACGCCCACGAGGCGCGCCCCGCGCCCCCGCTCCGCGGCGCCCCCCCCGCGCCCTCCGCTCGCACGAGCGCGCGGCCCGTCCGCACCCCCACCCCACGCACCGTAATAACCCAATTTGTAAGAACCCCCCATTTTCAAGGACGGCCGTCGGTCTTTATGGCGGCGGCGACGGCGGCGTTGATTCCCGACCTTGTTTATTTCAGTTTCTTTTTGTTTAGGAACTGGCTGAACTTATTTTCGTACGTCTGTACCCGGCCGGGTCTCGCTTGTTTTTGTAGTGTCCGATGGTGATTTGATATGTCGATCGCAAAGGACGCCACGGCTACCTTTGTGTACCTGTCCGTGGTGCTCTATATCAATTATGTAGTTCTCTTCAAAGGCGAAATACAGAATTTCTATTCCTTTAGCCGTGACACGATAAGTAATTGGTTGTATTTTGTTTGAATGTCGATCACCAGTCCGTGAATTTGTTCGTTACGCTGGGTAAATACGAACTTTGGGGATGCTTTTAATGTGAGCATTTGTGTAAAACTGACCCAGTTTAATGATATCTGGAAGTTGGTCCAGCCATATCTCTGAGCGCTCGATACTGCTCCTCGGAGCCAGGGTTACGTAAGATGTAAAAACCAGCGTTACATGCAGACATGTGAGGCGGGGGTCGCCTCATTTGTTTAAGCCGTTCTAAAGTTCAAGGTCGTCCAAGGCACCCTTATCAAAACCCGTCCTTCTGGTCCGTCTAGACGGCTTCACACCTCTAACCCTTTGGGGGACCAGTTCAATTACGGATTGTATTTTTTTCTCGGACACTTAACCGCGATTATTGTTCTTACAATTTCAGTGTCTCCAGAAAGTCATTGACCGAACTTTCGAAAATATTCTCTGACGAATATTGTTTGTTACAAAGTTCACAAACAGTTTATTTGAAATTATAATAATATTAACCGTTCGTAATTTGTTCCTCTCTGAAATTTATTTTAACTAAACATCGTCGTTAATTAAAATGCCCTTTGCGTTTTGATTGGATTTTATGAGGTCTCATTAGTTACGAAGTCTCTTGTGATATTAAACATTATAATTTACCTTATTTTTTCGGTGATGGATTCTGTTTAGTGACACGAACTGTGGTGTATTGATTTCACGTGATTCGTCGTGCAACATCGTCGACGCTGTAAAGGGAAATTAATTTTAAGGGTCTGCATTGTAGATGAAGGCCGTTCGTACCTACGCACGTATACATATTATATTCCTATGCGCATGCGAGTTGGGCTCCTTCAATCGATAAGTTCAATTAAATAGTTTATTTTGATACATACCTTCCATTGGAGCGAGCTATCGATCAAAACAATTATGCTGTCCACCTCTAAGCAGTTATTTAGAAGACAAATAGGTTAACTGCTGAACGTGCATTATTTCCAATGTTTGGCTGAAGGGTGGCGTTATAAGGGTATATTACGGGTGTTAGAAAACACATCATTCATTTTTTATTTTGAATGTTTTGGAGACGGGCTGCCGTACTCTTTCATAATATTATGTTTATGAACGTCCACTGCAGCTAGTTCTTCGAATACATCCAGTGCGATAAATAATTCACGATTGCTGTCACAAAATGCAATAAATAACATATCAAACTTATGTTACTACCCATTCTTTAAAGACATCATTACTGAAAAACACAAGGTAATATTTTAATAGTTCCTCGTTGACTGCCTCATTGGAGGAGTGGTTTTTACATCAGTTATTTCTTTGTAGCAGCTACGGAGTCTGGATTTGTGCCCGGTAGTTGGCAATAGGCTCGCTCCCTATAACATGGGACTTAAAAGATAAGTGGCGAAATGTGGGGTATACTATTAGATACACCTCTGCCTAACCCGTCCGGGACAACAGGCGTTACGTTATGTTACGTTATGTTACGTTATGTTACGTTATGTTACGTTATGTTACGTTATGTTACGTTATGTTACGTTATGTTACGTTATGTTACGTTATGTTATGTTACGTTATTTTATGTTATGTTTAATACTTCCGAAAAAACACATCATATTTGGAAGCTACACGAAGTTAAACTTTCCATAATAACACATTTAATTAAACTCCTAATAACGCTCACATGCCAATTTCATTTGATACAAATTTAATTAAGTATGTATGCGCAAAGTTTGCACAGTTTTAATTTGAATAGGTATGTATTGGGTACGTTAGGTTACCTACACAAATATTTGTTTACCATTAATATGCGAGAATCATATCTAGTGGAATAGGTCTTGTTGGAATGAAATCTTTCCTTGAATGAACTCTTCTTAAATTGGAAAGCCACGAATAGCTTAAATCCCAGGTCGAGTCAGCCCGTGAGTGTTGAGGGTCTTAGTGATCCTAATGAGATCGCCAATTTGTTTAGAAGAATTTTTAAGGTCGAGTCTCCCCTAGGTTCGTCATCGGATGGGTCGGAGGTAGTGGGGGGTTCCGAAGACATGCCTATCAGATTTTCGGCCAGGGAAGTAGCGACTGTCATACGTAGATTAAAGAGAGGCAAGTCACCTGGTCATGACAGCCTTAGTATAGAGCATCTACGTTATGCAGGTAAGCACTTGCCGCGAGTGCTAGCAATGTTTTTTAGTTTGTGCCTGAGTCACTCCTATCTTCCAGCTGACTTACTCAAAACTATTGTTGTGCCCATAGTCAAGAACAAAACTGGAGATGCGAGTGACAAGAGCAACTACAGGCCTATATCCCTGGCAACTATCATTGCAAAGGTGTTGGACAGTCTGATTGATCGGCAGTTGGATAAGCACTTAATACTCCATGACGCCCAATTTGGGTTTAAGTCGCTTTTATCCACCGAAACAGCTATCCTATGTCTCCAACAGACTGTTCAATACTATACAAGTAGGAAAACTCCTGTATATGCATGTTTTCTGGACCTCTCCAAGGCTTTCGATCTCGTGTCTTACGACTGCCTATGGAGGAAATTATCAAATATTAAGGACCTTCCAAGCGATCTCATAAGAATGCTGAAGTTTTGGTATAATAACCAATACAATTATGTTAAGTGGGCGGGTGTCCTGTCAGATGCATACAGGTTGGAATGCGGAGTGAGGCAGGGGGGACTCAGCTCACCTAAGCTTTTCAATCTGTACGTAAATGAGCTGATCTGTGAGCTCAGCAATACCAATATCGGGTGCTCCATTGACGGGCACTGCGTAAATAACATCAGCTACGCGGATGATATGGTATTGCTGAGCCCATCGATCAGTGCACTTAGGAGGCTTCTCGGCATCTGCGGGGACTATGCGGTGGCTCATGGTCTCAGGTACAACGCGACAAAGAGCGAACTTCTGGTATTCAAAGCGGGTAACAAATGTTACGACACTGTCCCACCAGTCACACTAGGGGGCGCTCAGCTCTCTAGGGTGACTAAGTTCAAGTACCTGGGACATTGGGTCACCGATAGTCTGTCTGACGATGAAGACTTGGAGAGGGAGCGCAGAGCATTGGCAGTTCGATGTAACATGCTGGCCCATAGGTTTGCACGTTGTACAGAAGAGGTAAAAATTACACTCTTTAGAGCGTATTGCCAAACTATGTACACTTGCGCCCTATGGGTCGGCTATACAAAAAGCTCGTACAATGCTCTGCGAGTCCAATATAATAACGCCTTCAGAGTTTTGTTGGGACTACCACGCTTTTGTAGTGCATCAGGGATGTTTGCGGAGTACGGCGTGCCTGATTTTTACGCTCTTATGCGATCACGAATAGCCTCCCTGATGCGGCGAGTGCGTGGTAGTTCTAACAGCTTGGTGGCTATCATGGCCAACAGAATGGACAGTCCAATGATGTGGCACTGGATGACCACTCATCGTGCGTCATTTATATATTTAAAATGAAATTCTTTTTATATAATGTATGTTTGTATCTTTTCATTTTATGTATGTTTTGTGTTCTTTCGTGTTTGTGTTTTATGTATGAACGATAAAAATTGTATGTTTCAAATATGGACTCGATGGTCTGAAATAAAATTATTATTATTATTATTATTATTATTAAATTGAATATCTATTTCATAGTTTATAAACTTATGTTTTCATGACTGTACTCCGTCATTTTTGCCTAGGCTTTTCTTATTTTGGGGTCGGCTTCCAGTCTAACCGGATGCAGCTGAATTTCTATTTTTTACATGGAGCGACGGCCTATATGACCTCCACAACCCAGTTAGTACTGGGTAATACGAAACCCCTTGGTAAGACTGGTTGTCAAGTTTTTGGGCCACTGACTACCTGTAACGATTGTCAAAGATCTGCAAATGACAACCGAGACCAACGGAACCCAGACTGTCCAGCTAAGAACCTGACCAGTTGCGAATCGGTCCAGTTGCTACGGAGCCATAGTATCTTAATCAAAATGTGTGACTATGAATGGCCGGGTAGAAAACTTTTTCTGGAAAACTGCCTTGTAGTTCAAAGTGTTACAGCACCACACACGCCACTAAACTATCACTACTGTTTAGTGGTGTGGCCGTCGTAGGTCTGGAGTTAGAACCCAAAACATGCACATTTGATCTTTTATTTTATAATTATCACTTGCATCGGTGCAGGAAAACATCGTGAGGAAACCAGCATGCCTGAGAGATATTCCTTGACGGCATGTAAAGCCGAGTCAGAGGTCAAGGGCGGCATAAAAACTTTAGGTTGGGCACACACGATAGTGAAAGAAAATACCTAGCAGTCTCCGGATATTTTCAGGCTAATCACAGCGATAACTAACCAAGAGAAATAATATAGTGCACAAGTGCAGTACTTCTTCTCTCACTCCTATTGTTCGATGTGATGCCAACCGGATCATCAGCATGACCAACGCCTAATGTGACAATGTGTTTTCGAGACACAACCTACCTACTTACCAACCTACTTACCTTTTTACTTTGGCACAAAGGCAAAATTATCAGAACACAAAAACACTTCTAACATCCTCTTACAGTTCAGGCATTAAGATGTCTTTACTTACAGATCGTCTATTT